>CP124716.1:130640000-133140000 GCA_031232105.1 Capsicum rhomboideum | reverse complement strand
TAAAAGTATAGAAAAATAAAACCAATCAACTCCAACCAGTACTAATCAACTCCGTAACCGTATTCCTCGGCAACGATGCCAAAATTTGATGTCGCCCAAAATATGCCTCCTAAGAAGTATAAAACGGTCGCTGTATCAAATATAGAACCCAATTAGGTTGGGGTCGATCCCACAGGGAATACGACGGAAGTAGGTTAAGCTCTTGTTCGAGTAGTTGGCAAATAAGTAAAAACTGTTTTTTTTTTTGTAAGTAAGCAATAACGGTAACGATTTCTGATTATAGAGTTTATAGTCAATATGAGAAGTACACTAGGACTGTGATCCCCAATGATTCCTTAACTCTACCGATTATTGGTGTTGGTAAAATCGTCCCGCTATGTTGCATGCAAAATCTAACAAGATATGTTCATCTAAACGTATCTCGACCTTGGTTAGAGAAATTTCACTCTTCTCCTCTCGGACTCCGAGTGTCGCACTACTAACCCTTGTCCTGAATCTCAGATAACTATTCCCGCTAAAGCTCAAGTTATTAGATGAAGGTTGATAGCTTCAAATCTCTGTTGTTATCTCCTTTTCCCAATCTATACCTCTCTCTCAAGCAAGTCTAGAATACAGGCGAGTTTCTAACGTTTGCAACCTTTAGAAGATCAATCACAACGAAGAAAATACCAATACATGCTTTCACAGCGGTTCAGAGTTGCTTTGCACTTAACCTGTTTCGTTAATTCCTCATGGTTCACACAACCCAAGTTGGTGAGTTTAGCTACTCATAATTGCAAGAACACAAGAAGGATTCAAAGATGAAAACATAATTGCATACTCACAATAATGAAGAAGAACTGAAATCTCAATTATGAATAATACTTGAATCTAGGGTTTTTGATTACAAAACCAATAAGATGTTTATGAACTCAGAAACAATAGAAAATATCTCTCAAAACAATGTACTGAATTCCTCCTGAACATAGGACTATACAGGGGTATTCATAGATATAAGGCTAATCCTATCCTAATCAAAACAGGAGACTAAAGTCGGCAAACTTCCACGGTATCGTGACTTGATGTCGTGGAAACAAGTCACGCCACGTAGGTGAATGTCGTGGAAATCAGGCTCAATTAGACATCTTCAGAAGTTGACTCACACCACCCTGTCACGCCACATAGGTGGACTCACGCCACGTGAGTGCTGCCGTGGAAATCAGACCATATTCGATCATCTCTGAAGATGACTCACGACAACTACTCACGTCACGTGAGTGGACTTCACAGTACGTGAGTGGTATCATGACTCCCTCTCTGGTGCAGATTCTTGTTCTTTCATCTCCAAACACTTCGTTCTCGGGCTTGATTCTTCCTTTTGATCATTTGTTGCCTTCAAAATCTATTTTCCTGCAATGTAGGACAGAAACCATATCATACCAACCAAATATACTGAAGTTATTGCATATTTTCCTTGTTTTAAGCAACGAAAGTGTCATGTAACCATGGCGCATCAGTCACGTCCCGGTTTCTCTAGTTATGATGGAACCTACCTTAACCCACCAGTAAGTAAGTCAAACCATAGCCCGAAACGACATGTACTAGACTAAATGGTGGAAGATAAAAGAATACAAAATTTAGACATGCAATCGAAATACTAAGCAGCGAAATATATAAATACAGTCGTGCTGAGCAATAAGGAATAGGAGTAAAAGAATAAAAGAGTATCCTATGACCTAGTAAAGTCGGTACAAGAGTCACTAAATTAAAAGAATAGAATACTAGACAGTATCAAATATACATTTAGTCTTGAAGTATACAAAAGACTATCCAAAAATAGTAGAAGGAGAGAGGATCAACTCTGGGCTCTAAGAGCTCACCCTATCTCAGAAGCAGCAACAAGCCTAAGGGTAACGTCAACGACGGTGGCTCATACTCAGATCTACATCAGGGAAAATATACAGAAGTGTAGTAGGAGTACCAAAAACAATAGGTACTCAGTAAACATCATAGGCCAACTGAGCTAAATTACAATAACAATATAGTAAAATGAGAGAATGTAAGCTAAAGTAAGGAATTAAGGGGCATAAGCAGAAATAATACTCCAAATTGACGAATACAGTAAATATACAGAATAAGTAACTCAAAAGTAAGTCAATTTAACTATAACTTAACTGGGCACCCATAAACCCAAAAGGCACAAACACGAGAGGAATAATCAAGCCGAGCCCCCATAAGCCCGGTGGATACAATCAAGAAGAAAATATTAAAAATAATAAACTTAAAGTATGCCACCAGCGATAACATACCTTAAACTCCCTTCAAACCATTAATGTTGGACTTGAACCAGAACTAGAGAATAGTACCATCATAGTAAAGTGCAACGTATAGATCATGAATGCCGGACTTGAACCAAAACTAGTAAATAAGTTTAAAGTAATGATAACCCAAGGTTACAGCTTCCTTTACGTCCAAGTTAATCTTAAATTCCTAAATTCAATGGTCAAATCTATAAGAGAGCGAGCTCTAACCACTAAGTCTAAGAATGACGTTTAAAGGTCAATTGTATTCTAGTCCGAGTAATAAAGCTAACTGGAATCCATTAAATGGCCTAAGTCTCCCTAAGGTTCAAGGTTTAGTCTAAAGTGACGAATAAAGGCCTCTTAGATCTATAAGGGGCTAATCTAGGCATTTGACCTAAAAGGAGCGCCGATGAGGCCCGCTACTAGTCCCGAAAATCTATGCTAAGGCAAGCACCTATTAAACCTATACTAAGGATATACACTTCCAACCCAAGGTCTCACGTAAACCAAAACTCATCCTAAAGTGTCATTATAACAATTAAGGGGAAAACATGGCCAAATTCTAACAAAATGCCCCCAAAGCGGCTACCTTTAACCAATAAAATGCTAAACTGCCAACCAAGTCATAAATACTCATACATATCTATCATAATGCTACACTAATACCATAATAAATCTCAATCTATGAGGAAAGTAAGCATAGCCTACTGGGACACCGTTGAAAGCACGAGAAAGTCCACTACTCTGGAGCTTTTCCCTTTCGAGAAGCCTTCGAAAGTTGTGACACTATCAAAATAATAATCTACGCATTTAGATAAGAACATTGATACCCATATTACATATAAATGCTTTAGGTCAAAAATCAAACCAAAAATCCCACGTAGGCCCGCTTAGAAATATAAAATTTGAAATCGTCAATACATCCCTCTAAGCTCAAGGATCATTTACCCTAAAAAATGAGTGGAATACGAGCATAAATAATCCCCAAATCAGCCCCAACACTATTCTATGGATTTAAAGTTAATCGGATAATTAATCTACACATTAAATGGAAACTTAAAGAAATAACGACGAGAAAATGACCACAACGACTCCTCCAACTCACCCTCAACACCCAAAGATCGATCTCCACAATTTCTTAGCCCCTCTAGGGTTTTATGAAGTTGGGACTTGAAATAAATGAGGGAAAAGTTGTGTTCCACATCATTTAATATTGTCAAGGGTCCCTTCATAGAGAACATAGGACCCCTATCACAAACGCAAACTTTGACTTAGCTAAGCCTTTCCGAACTTAGCCTGGTCCACCACGATCATGAAAGAGAAAGACTGGACCAGTCGATAGCTGACTCTTCACGAACGCAAAGGTCAGCTTACACATGAAATGACTAATAACCTTGGCCTTCGCAAATACGGCCAAGGCTTCGTGAATGCAAAGGCCATTTTTGGCCTACACCAGCAAACTTGGCTAAGTTTCAAGTTTTCGATCGTACCTTTAGATTTGTGTGGAATCTCATGAATGCAAATAAACTATGCTAACCTATCAAATTCGACATTCCGGACTCAACGGTGCCATCAAAATTTCCATTTGAGGTTGTTTTGATTAAAAAGGGGGGCCCCATCCCCAAAGGGACATTTTATCCAAAATCTTCCCAATAGCCCAAATTGAGTTTGGAAGCCTTGTGACCCAAAATAAGGGTCCCTGGATCTTAGGCGTGTTTATACACCCAAGTGTCATCTCTGCGCATTTAGCTTAGATTTTAGGATTACTTGAGGTACTTAATAAAGTGTAAAATGTGTATTTGTGTATTTTGTATGCTAAGTTAAATTTTTAGAGTGCTTAATGTGAATTGGCAAAAATTCAAGATTCAAAATGATCAAATAGAGTTTAGGCGAGAAAACTAGTGATGCTTGCTTGAGCTATGCTTGTTCTAGTGTACTTTAATGAGCTCTATTATGTTATATAGACTAATGGTTGTTATGAGTTGTTGTGGGAGACCATTGGAGGATCTATGGAATCTATATGAAGCCTAAAAACAATCCACAAAAAGTGGGGAAACAAGGAATAAGTAGACGAGAAGAAGAGAATAAAGTTTGACTAAAATCGCACCTTGAGGGAGCACCCTTGCGCCGCATACCCCATAGCATGGGAGGGGGCCTTATTACGTACCCCCTAGGGATAGGATATACTTTTTAGTCCATTATATAGCCTTGTATATAACACCCTTGTCCATGTGATGGGCCGTACGACGTAACCTTCCCAAAACAGTTCAAAAGTGGGTTTTAACATGGTTTAAGTTAAGGGCAAGTTGGTAAATGTATATGTGTTGCTTAGGGTATCCTATGGAATACCTAAGGGACTATATAAGGAGTAATTATCCACATTTACAATATATCTTGGGATCATAACCGATTTGGATAGCAGACAAGACATCAAGGGGCTCAAACTAGGGTTCTTTGTTCTTTAACTTTACTTTCTTGTAGTTTTACTTTATGAACTCATCTATGGTGATTCTTTGTATGACTATGAGTGGGTAAACACCCTATTTCTATGGTTGAGGCTACAACATGATTGTTTAATTATGGTTTTATAGGTTGTTTATATGTTTATCAAGCTATGAGATTATTCTTGTGTTCTTGTTTTACTACTCTAAAGCGTCATGAACTTTAGGATAAATCTAAGTCTTGAAACGAATTGACCATAGGAGTGGAGGGACAAAATTAAGAACGTAGGGAATGTGGATCATATCTTTAATTGTTAGATACTAATTATTAAAGGATGATTTGCGGTTAGGATAGAGATATACCTAAATGCCCCACTTGGTTAATGAAATGGGAAGATAATTTAATGCATCCGAATTAAAGAATCACATCCCCACTCAATGATATAGTTATGAGATTAATTTAGGTATATGACTTAGAGGATAACCATTCCCAGGTTGTAATATCAACCCTGTAGATCAATAATAATGATAAACACCTATACCGGCTAAAAACCATAGTTATGAATGTATGTGAAGTAAATGCCTTAGCCATGGAACTCTCCTTATATTGTTGACAATCTGAATTTCATATCATTGTTATTTCTATTCTTTAGTTTATAAGAACAAAACTCAAACTCTTCTTGGTTACAAATTGCACTTGTTTAACTTGAATAGTGATATTTAAATTGGATCGTCTGCAAAACACGAAGTCCCTGTGGGATTGATATTTGGCTCGCAAGAGCCACTTTCTTACTTTCACAACCACGTAAACTTGCATGTGAGCTAGGATGCAATAAATTTTTGGCGCCGTTGCCGGGGACTTGAAAAATTAGCAACCTTCTAATTTCTAGTCTTACTATTTTGTTTTGATAAGTGCTGATGACTTGGTATTAGCAACTGAATTTATAGGTATAAGTTTGAATCTTAAGCAAGCGTGCAAGGGAGAGAGAATTGGTTGAACCACATCTCGAACTTGAGCGATGCTTGTACCAATTGAGAAGAGAAGCAATACTTCTCTATCCAATCCCAAAAGTTCAACCAACTGAGACTATTCTTGTAGTCATGGGTGATGAACAACCACCTTACAGGATAGTACGCGAAGTGGCAATCCCACTCGCAACTAATATGATCTCCAGTATCTAAAAACTAGACGCAGGAGGCAGATTTGAACTTAAACAGAACATGGTTCAATTGCTACACACAAGCGGGCAGTTTACAGGCTTATCACATGAGGATCCATAGGTCCATCTATATAACTTCTTGGACATCAGTGACATATTCATTCCCGCGGCAGTCTCCACAGATTATGTAAGGCTCACTCTTTTTCCATTCTCACTCGTTGGAGAAGCGAAGAAATGGTTAAAGGCAAAACCTTCAAATTAAATCACAACTTAGGATGACTTGGCGAAGAGGTTCTGCATTTGATTCTTTCCATCTGGAAAAACTGCAAGGTCGAGGAGTGAGATCTTAAGTTTTAAGCAGAATCCAGATAAAAATCTCTATCGTGCATAGGAGAGATTCAAGTCTCTTCTCAGAGATTGCCTGCATCATCAATATACAAATGAGGTATTAGCTCATACTATTGTTGAAAGTCTTGACCATAACACAAATATTTTTTTAGATTCAGCGGCAGGTGGTCAGGCATTAGAAAAAACATATGATGAGTTGTATACTCTCCTAAATTGTATTGCTCAAGGTAATCTAGAGTGGAAGGATGATGTATCCAGAAGTATGGTGAAGAAGACTACAGGTATGATTTAGGTAGATAGTTTCACGACATTGGCTACACAGTTGGCCTCTTTTCAGAACCAGATGATGACTCAGTTCAACAAGTTGAGTTTGCCTCAACATCAGGCCAGGTTAATACATTACAAAAGGTTCACACTTGGTGTGAAACTTATGGTAATAGTGGTCATTCTGCAGATTTATGTGGAGCAAATTTGGAGTCGATAAATTTTGTGGCTAATGCACAAAAAGGTAATAAAAACTATGGTTATCCCTACAATCGTAACTGGCAGAATCAACCCAACTACTCTTGGAGAAATAATCAGGTCCAACCTCAATAGTTTCAACAGCAACAAGTTATTCAAAAAAACACTCAAGCAAGCAATATAGACAAGACTTTGAAAAAAATTCTGGTCAACCAAGAACAAATGGCTGCAGAGATCAAAAATCAGCAATTTGCTCAAAAGGATTTAGAGTAACAAATGGGTCAGTTAGCTCAGGCACAAAACACAAGATCTTAAGGGGGTCTACCTAGTGATACAGAGCAAGTTCCAAATTAAGTTATGACAATCACATTGGTAAGTGGTAGAGATTTGATTGATGCAGCGCCAAAGAAAAATCATAAGGTCCAAGCAGAGTTGATCACACCTGAGCAGACAAAAAAGCAAGTTGCGTCCAAAGAAGCTGACAAAAAGGGGAAGTCTGAGTACCCTAATAAAAAGCTAGTTGAACAGTCTCAAAATAGACCACCACCACCATTCCCTCAAAAACTTAAGAGAGCCAAAGAAGATGTGTATTTTAAGAAGTTCTTTGACACATTCAGATAACTTCACATTAACCTTCCTTTTTTAGATGCTTTGCAGGGAATGCCCAAGTATGCTAAGTACTTGAAGGATAGTGTGAAGAACAAAAGGAGGCTCGGTGATATTGAGATAGTAGCACTTACTGAAGAGTGCAGTTCTATGGTGATGAGCAAGATGCCCAAAAAGCTCAAGGACCTTGGGATTTTTATCCTCCCCATACAAATTGGTAAAAGTGATGTGGTTAGGCTTCGAGTGATTTGGGGACAAGCATTAACTTAATTCTCCTTTCAGTATTTAATAATCTTGGGTTGGGTTTTAACTTGGTTTAAGTTGAGGGCAAGTTGGAAAATGCATATGTTTTTTTTGGGGTAGCCTATGGACTACCTAAGGGACTATATAAGGAGTACTTAGCCACATTTACAAGAGATCTTGGGATCATACACAATTTAGAGAGGAAATAAGACATCAAGGGGCTCAAACTAGTGTTCTTTGTTCTTTAACTTTACTTTCTTGTAGTTTTACTTTGTGAACTCATCTATGGTGATTCTTTGCATGACTATGAGTGGGTAAACACCCTTTTTCGAGGGTTGAGGCTACAACATGATTGTTTATTATGGTTTTATAGCTAGTTTATATGTTTATCAAGTTATGTGATTATTCTTGTGTTCTTGTTTTACTATTCTGAAGCGTCATGAACTTTAGGATAAATCTAAGTCTCGAAATGAATTGACCATAGGAGTAGAGGGACGAAATGAAGAACATAGGGAGTGTGGATCATATCTTTCATTGTTAGATACTAATTTTTAAAGGATGGTTTGTGGTTAGGATAGAGATATTCCTAAACGCCACACTTGGTTAATGAAACAGGAAGATAGTTTAATGCATCTGAATTAAAGACTCACATCCCCGCTCAACGATGTAGTTGTGAGATTAATTTTGGTATATGAATTAGAGGATGACCATTCCAAAGTTGTAATATCAACTCCGTAGATCAATAATCATGATAAACACCAACACCGGCTAGAAACCATAGTTATGCATGAATGTGAAGTACATGCCTCAACCCTGGCACTCTTCTTATATTGTTGACAATTCGAATTTCATATCATTGTTATTTCTATTCTTTAGTTTATAAAAACAAAACTCAAACTCTTCTTGGTTACAAATTGCACTTGGCTAACTTGAATAGTAATATTTGAATTGGTTCATCTGCTAAACACCAAGTCCTTGTGGGGATCTATATTCGGCTCGCAAGAGCCCCTTTGTTACTTGTACGACCACGTACACTTACGTGTGTGCTTGGACGCAATATCTCTCTAGCTTAAAATCAACATTTTGGAGCTAACAGAACTGTCAGAATTGGCATACGAGGCCATTTACCTGAAGTTTTGGTCCGATTCCCATTTCTTAATAACGAAAGCTCCAAAATAGTTAAATGGCTCTAAAAACCAAACGAACTTCCTGGTGACCAAACTGTCAGTCCCACCAAGTCATAAATGACTTAGTTCAGCTAAGGAAAGCTTTATACCTCGAAAAAGTATGGAAACATAGGAAATGACCTGGAGGGTCATACCAATATCCACTACTAAAATGACTTTCGTCCACAAAAATAAAGGATCAAGATGTACCTGACGGTTTGAACAGGTGGGGATACTAGGCCCAAATATCAGTCTCAATCTCCTAGTAGCCTCCTTAATTAGGCAGTGTCTCCACTGAACCATAAACACAAGAATCTCTATAGAATACAATCGCCTGGCATCTCTGGCTGATATAGTAATGGGCTCCTCCACAAAGGTCAACCTCTCATCCACCTGAACTAAGTCCCAATAAAGCACACGCGTCTTATCTAAAATGTAACACTGTAGCATAGATACATGGATAACTGGATGGACGGCTGAAAAGTCTGGGGGAAAGGCCAACTTATAAGATACCTCCCCAACTATCTAAAGTATCTCAAATGGCCTGATATACCTGGGGCTGAGCTTGCCCCTCTTACCGAACCTCATCATGCCCTTTATAGGCGATACTCGAAGGAAAACCCTGTCACCAACTCCAAACTTCAAAGCACAAAACCTACGATTAGTATAACTCTTCTACCTACTCTGAGCTGCTCGTACCTATCCTGAATCACCCGAACCCTATCCAAAGACTCACGAAGCAAGTTGGTACCACGGGGCTAACCTCAGAAGTCTCAAACCAACCAATCGAAGATGGACAATGCCTACCATACAGTGCCTCAAATAGAGCCATCTTAATATTCAAAAGGTAGTTATTATTATAAGAAAACTCCAGCAATGCTAAATGGTACTCCCATTAGCCCCCAAAGTCCACAACATATGTGTAAAGCATATCCTCCAAAACCTGAATAGATCGCTCCAACTTTCCATCCATCTGTGGGTGAAAAGTCGTGGTAAGGTCAACTTGAGTACCCAACTCCTTCTGAAAAGTCCTCCAAAAGCTAGAAGTGAACACTGAGCCTCAATCTGAAATAATGGACACGGGTACCCCATGAAGACGAACTATGTCTCGAACATAGATGGGAACTAACCTCTCGGCATTGAAGAAAATTTGAATAGGGATGAAATGAGATGATTTGTTCAGTCGATCTATAATGACCCAAATGCTATCCGAACCACGAGAAGTGCGAGGGAAACCACTCATAAAGTCCCTAGTAATTCGTTCCCACTCCCACTCAAGAATGGGTAGCCTCTAAAGCAAGCCACCTGATCTCTGATGCTCGGCCTTTACCTGCTGATAACATAAATAATGAGCTACAAAGTACGCTACATCCTTCTTTATGCCACTCAACCAGTAACACTGTCTCAATATCTATAAATCTTAGCTGTCCCAGGGTGAATAGAATATCTGGAGCTATGAGCCTCCTGAAGTATCAACTGAATCAAGTCTCCCACCCTCGGAACATAAATACGATCGTCGAATCTCAGAATGCCCTCTGAATCTAAGGTAGACCTCCTAGACTTACCTCTTAGCAGCTGATCATGAATGCCACAAAGTCTACTATCCTCAAATTGACGACTCTGAATCTTCTCAAACAAGTTAGACCTAGTCTCAACATTCCAAGAATCCTCCTGGGGTCTGAAATATCAAGCTGAATCATTAGGTTGGCCAGGGACTGAACGTCCAAAGACAATGGTCTCTCCAAAACTAAAATGATGGCCAAGCTACCCATACTCGCTGCCTTTCAGCTCAAGACATCTGCTACTATATTCGCCTTGGCCGGATGGTATAGAATGGAGATATCATAGTCCTTCAGCAGCTCAATCCACCTGCACTGTCTTGAATTAAGCTCCCGTTGGGTCATAATCTACTGAATACTATGATGATCTATGAATATCTCGAATCAAACACCATACAAGTAATGTCTCTAAATCTTAAGTGCGAAAACTTCTGCCGCCAACTCCAAATCATAAGTGGTGTAGTTGCATTCGTGAACCTTTAGCTTCCTCAATACATAAGCAATAACTCAGCCCCGCTGCATCAGAACACACCGCAAACCAACACCAAAAGAATCACAATACATAGTTAATACCTCGCCCTCAACTAGAAGAGTCAAAATAGGAGCTGAAGTGAGCAATTCCTTGATCTTCAGAAAGATTGACTCAAAATCATCATACCATAAAAATAGGACCTCTTTCCTAGTCAATCTGGTCATAGGCGCTGCAATAGAAGAAAATCTCTCGATGAACCGCCTCTAGTAGCCTGCCAAACCAATAAAGTTGTGAACCTCGATCGGAGATATAGGTCTGGCTCAATCATGAATAGCCTCAATCTTCACCGGATCCACCATAATCGCATCCTAAGATGCCACGTGTCCTAGGAATACCACAGACTCTAGCTAGAACTCGTACTTTGAGAATTTGGTAAAAATCCTATGATCTCTCAAATTGTGGAGCACAGTCCTTAAATACTACTCATGCTCCTCCCTACTCTTCGAATATACAAGAATACCATCAATGAAGACGATCACAAAAGAGTCTAAATAGGGCCTGAAAACGTGGTTTACCAGGTCCATAAATGTTGCTGGGACATTGGTCAACCCAAAAAATGTCACCATGAACTTATAATGAACATAGTGAGTCCTAAAGTCTATTCCAGGGATGTCCTCTACCTGAATCCTCAAATGATGATAGTCGGATCTCAAGTCAATCTTAGAGAACACTGTTGCACCCCGAAGTTGGTCAAATAAATCATCAATACAAGGCATATGATACTTATTCTTCAATGTCACCTTATTCAGTTTCCTGTAGTCAATACATATACATATAGAACCATCATTTTTCTTCACGAACAAGACCAGAGAACCTCAAGGTGATACACTCGGCCTAATAAAAACCTTACCCAAAAGATCCTAAAGCTAAGAATTTAGCTCCTTAAGCTCGGCAGGAGCCATACGGTAAAGTTCCATAGAAATAGGTCGGGTGTTCGGCTCAAGATCAATAGTAAACTCAATATCATGCTCAGGAGTAAGGTCAGGTAGGTCGGTAGGGAAAACATCAGGAAACTCATGAACAATAGGAACATAATCAATCAAAGGCCTCTTCGCTCTAACATCACAAACATAAGCAAGGAAAGACTCATAACACCTGGATACCAGTCTCCTAGCCTGAATATAAGAAACAATCCCCATCGACGTGCGGCTAAAAAAACCTTGCCACATAAAACCGGGGGTATGCCAAGCATGGCTAAGGTGATGGTTTTGGCAAATTAATACAAGACCGCATGGTAGGGGGATAACCAATCCATGCCCAGAATCACATCAAAATCCATCATATTTAGGGCAATAAGGTCAGCCCGAGTATCAAACTCTCAAACGGTCACTACACATGATCTATAAACCCAATCCACTACTAAAGAATCACCCAAGGAAGTAGCTACACCTAATGGCACAGATAAAGGCTCCGGACATAACTCTAATCGTGGTACATAATAAGCAAACACATAGGAATAAGTGGATCCCAAATCAAATAAAGCAATAGTTGGCTGACAGCTCACTAAAATTATACCTGTAATAACAACATCCCAAGATATTGCCTACGACCTTCCAGGTACAACTTACAATTGACCCCATCCACCTTCGAACTGGGTACCTAACTGACCACCTGTCCTACCTTCCTGAGGACCTCCTTTAGAACCATAGAGACCACCTTTGTTACCCTGAGCATCAACCCTAGTTGGAGACGATATTGATCTGATTGGCTGAATACTCTGTTCTACAGGGGCTATCATCCCACACCGAGGACACTCTTTGGAAAAATGACCGATGACCCAGTAATCATAACATGCCCTATACACTCTACTCTATCTAAAAGGTCCGACTGATACAAAATTTCCACCTTGGCTTGAAGGCCCTGACTGTGCACCGCTCTAAGACTGACCACTACTCTGGTCACTATAGTTACTATAATCTGGCTGACTCCTATCAGTAATATGAAGTGTTGCCTGAACAAGCCTACTAGACTGACCTTGCTGCTGATAAGGCTGACGCTGATGGTACCTACCCTGAAAATGTCTGCCTCTGAATTGTGAGCTGATATGGTTCCCACTGTAACTGCCCTGCTATTGCAGCCTCTTATCGCTGCCCCCTTGAGCCTTGCAATACATCTCCTCCACAGTCTTGGTATGATAAAAAATATCCACGAAGGACCTAACACCAGCAACTAGACTCTGAGTAGCCATGCAAAGAGGAAGTCTCAGCCCTCTGATGGAACACCGAATTCGCTCATATTTGGAAGGTAAGATTATAGTAGCATGTCGGGCCAACTCATAGAAAATCGCCTCATACATAACAACCATCATAGAACCCTGATCTAAGCTGGTAAACTGGTCCCTCAAGCATTTCCGCAGGCTGTGAGGCATATACTTCTCTAAGAAAGCCTCAGGGAACTGAGTCAATATCATAGGGGGAGATCCAGCTGGCTTGGACTCCATATAACCTCTCCACCACTATTTGGTTGCCCGATCAAATTAAAATATGGTGTAGTCCACACCATATGACTTTACCAAGCCTAAATTACAGAGCCTCTCTTCGCAACTAGTTTAAAACTTGAATACATCCTCACCTGGGCCTCTTCAAACCTAGGTGGAGTCAATCTCAGAAATTGGGCCAATATTTTCTACTCTTCGGTAGTCATAACATATTGAGCGGCTGCTGGCTGTGGAACTACCAGTGCTGGAGGAACCTTTACTCTGCAAGCCACAGCAGCAGGCTATGCACCTAAATTAGTACCACTCTGGTTAGCTGACTGAGAACCATCATACAGTGCACCACCTACTAACCCCAATAACTGAAGCAAAACATCTTTAATCCCCTTGGTCCACCAGTGGATGGGGTGGATGAACCTCCAAAGCTACCTTAGTTTTGGGAGAAATAATAGGATTTGGTGAAGGCTCTCTAGTCTGATCCCTAGTTGGTGCTACATCTCTAGCCTGGCCTCAACTTCTGGGTCGACCTCAGCCTCTGATGGGTGCCCTAGATGCAGGCTCGAGATCTCCTTCCCCGACTGTCATAGCCCATGTCCAAGCCATTTGCCAATGAGTTAAACAATAAGAGTTTAGAAACCAATATAGACTCCACGCACAATAATGAACAAAGAAAGTGAGATTTTTCTAAGAATATCCCGTAGCCTCCCAAAGATAGGATATAACTATTAGACACTTGCTCTTGTACCAACAATACCAGTGAATCTAGGCTCTGATACAAATTTGTCACGATTCAATTTCACAAGTCAGGATTGAAATCTACTTTAACCCACCAGTAGGTAATCCAAACCATAGCTCAGAACGATAAGTAATAGGATAAATGGCAGAAGATAAAAGAATAAAAAATTTAGACATGTAATCAAAATACTAAGCAACAGAATATAAGAATGCAGTCGTGCTGAGCATCAAGAAATAGGAGTAAAACTACAAAAGAGTATCCCATGACCTAGTAAAATTGGTACAAAAGCCACTAAATCAAAAGAATAGAGTACTAGACAGTATCAAATATACATGTAGTCTTGAAGTATACAAAAGACTATCCAAAAATAGTAGAAGGAGAGAGAATTAACTCTGGGCTCTAAAAGCTCACCATATCTCTGAAGCAGCAGAAAGCTTGGGGGTAATATCAACAACGAAGACTCGTACTCATATCGGCATTAGGGAAATAGTGCAGAAGTGTAGAAGGAGTACCAGCATCATAGGCCGACTGAACTAAATTACAATAAGAGTATAATAAAATGCAAGAATGTAAGCTAAAGTCAGGAATAAAGGGGCATAAGCAGAAATAATACTCCAAACCAGAGAATACAGAAAATATACAGAATAAGTAACTCAAAAGTAAGTATAATCTAACTACAACCTAACTAGGCCCCCAAAAGCCCAGAAGGCACAAGCAAAAGAGGAATAATCCAGCCGAGCCCCCATAAGCCTTGTGGATACAATAAAGGAAGAAAATACTGACAAAAATAAACCTAAAGTGTGCCACCAGTGATAACATACCTGAAACTCTCGTTGAACCTTTAATGTCGGACTTGAACCGAAACTAGCGAATAGTACCATCATAGTAAAGTGCCACGTATAGATCATAAATGCCAGACTTGAACCAAAACTAGTAAATAAGTTTAAAGTAATGATAATCCAAGGTAAAAGATTCCTTTAAGTCCAAGTTAATCTTAAATTTCCAATTTCAATGGTCAAATATATAAGAGGAGCGAGCTCTAACCACTAAGTCTAAGAATAATGTCTAAAGGTCAATCGTATTCTAATCTGAGTAATAAAGCTAACCAAAATCCAGTAAATGACCTAAGTCACCCTAAGGTTCAAGGTGTAGTCTAAACTGACGAATAAAGGCCTGTTAGATCTATAAGGGGCTAATCTAGGCCTTTGACCTAACAAGAGGGCTGGCGGGGCCTGTTACTAGTTTTGAAAATTCCATAATAAGGCAAGCACCTACCTAAACCTTGACTAAGGCTTTACAATTCCAACCCAAAGTCTCACGTAAACCAAAACTAGTCCTAAAGTGTCATTATAACTATTAAGAGGGAAAACAACACCAAATTCTACCAAAATGCCCTCAAACCGTCTAACTTTAAATAATAAACTATTAAACTACCAACCAAGTCATAAATACCCACCCATAGCTAGCATAATGCTACATTAATACCATAATAAAGCTTAGTCTATGAGGAAAGTAAGCCTAGCTTACCTGGAAGCCACTAAAAGCACGAGAAAGTTCACTACTACAGAGGTTTTCCCTTCCGAGAAGCCTCTGAATGTTGCCATGCTCTCTAAATAATAATCTTCACATTTAGATGAGAACATTGATACCCATATTGCACATAAATGCTTCAGGTCAAAAATCAAACTTAAAATCCCATGTGGGGCTCGCTTGTTGAATCATGAATTTGAAACCCTCAATACATCCCTCTAAGCTCAAGGATCATTTACCATAAAAAATGGGTGGAATCCAAGCATAAATCAGCCCCAACACTATTATAGAGATTTAAAGTTAATCAAAGAATTAATCTAGCCATTAAACGGAAACTTAGGGAAATAACGACAAGAACATGACCACAACGACTCCTCCAACTCACCCCGACACCCAAAGATCGATCTCTACAATTTCTTAGTCTCTCTAGGGTTTTATGAAGTTAGGTCTTGAAATAAATCAGGGAAAGTCAGGTTCCATATCATTTAATATTGCCAGGGGTCCATTCATTGCGAATGCGGGACTCGCGTCGTGAACGCGACCTTTGACCTGGCTAAGCCTTTGCAAATGTGGCCCTGTCCACCACAATCATAAAGGAGAAAGCCTGGACCGGTCGACAACTGACTCTTTCCTAACCTAAAGGCCAGCTTATAAATGTGCTGACCAATAACCTTGGCCTTTGCTAATGAAGCCAAGGCCTCGAGAATGCGAAGGCCATTTTTGGACTACACCAGGAAACTTAACGAAGTGCCAAGTTTTCGATCGGACTCTCGAGATTTATTCAAAATCCCGTGAATGCAAACGAACTATGTTATCCTACCACATTTAACATTCCAGACTCAATGGCACCATTAAAATTTCCATCCGAGGTAGTTTTTATTAAAAGTGGGCCCTACCCCTAAATGGTCATTTTAACCAAAATTTGCCCAATAGCCCAAAACGAGTTTGAAAGCCTTGAGACCAAACCAAGGGTCCCTTAGAATAAAATCGACATTCTGGAGCTAATGGAACTATCATATTTGTCATACGAGGATGTTTACCTAAAGTTTAGGTCCGAGACCTTTTTCTTAACAACGAAATCTCCAAAATAGGGAATTGGCTCTAAAAATGAAACGAAGTGCCTGGTGACCAAACTATCAATCCCAGCAAGTCATAAATGACTTGGTGCAGCTGTGGGAAAGCTCTAAGTATTGGAAAAGTATGAAAACACTAGAAATGACTTGGAGGGTCATTATAATATCCATTACTAAAAGGACTTTCATCCGCAAAAGTAAAGTATCAAGATGTACCTGAAGGCTCTAATAGGTGGGGATACTGGGCCCACATCTCCCACGTAATCTCCCAAGTAGCCTCCTCAACTGGGCGGTGTCTCTACTAAACCTTAGCCATAGGAATCTCTCTGGATTGCAATCGCCTGACATCTCAGGCTAATATAACAACTAGCTCCTCCATAAAGGTCAACCTCTCATCCAACTGAATCCCAATGATGCACGTACGACTTATCCGTCGCAACGTAGATACTTGGAAAACTAGATGGAGTGATGAAAAGTCTGTGGGTAAGGCCAACTCATAAGATACCTCCCCAACTAACTGACGTATCTCAAATGGCCCGATATATCTGGGGATGAGCTTGCCCCTCTTATCGAACCTCATCACACCCTTTATAGGTGACAATCGAAGGAAAACCCAGTCACCAAGTCCAAACTTCAAAGCGCAAAACCTACGGTCAGCATAACTCTTTTGCCTACTCTGAGCTGCCCATAGCCTATCCTGAATCACCCAAACCCTATCCAAAGACTCACGAAGCAAGTCGGTACCACGGGGGCTAACCTCAGAAGTCTAAAACAAACCATTCAAAGATCGACAATGCCTACCATACAGTGCCTCAAATGGTTCTGTCTCAATACTCTAATGGTAGCTATTATTATAAGAAAACTCCAATAAGGCTAAATGTTGCTCCCACTGACTCCCAAAGTCTATAACATACGTGTGGTGCATATCCTCCAAAACCTGAATAGTCTGCTCTGACTGTCCATAGGTTTGTGGATGAAAAGCAGTGCTAAGGTCAACCAGAGTACCCAACTCCTCCTTAAAAGTCCTCCAAAATCTAGAAGTGAACACTGACCTTCTATCTGAAATAATGGACACAAGTACCCCATGAATATGAATTATCTCCCAAACTTAAATGTGGGCTAACTTCTCAGCACTGAAGGAAATTTGAATAGGGATAAAATGAGCCAATTTGGTCAGTCGACGTATGATGAACCAAATTCTATCTAAACCATGATAAGTCCAAGGCAAACCACTCACGAAGTCCATAGTAATCCGCTCTCACTTCCACTAAAGAATGGGTAGCCTCTAAAGGAAGCCACCCAATCTCTGATGCTCGGCCTTTACCTGTTGAAAACACAAACAATGAGCTATAAAGTCTGTAACATCCTTCTTCATACCACTACACCTATAATGTTGTCTTAAATCTCTATACATCTTAGCTGTCCAAGGGTGAATAGAATATTTGGATCTATGTATCTCCTGAAATATCAATTGAATCAAGTCTTCCACCCTCGAAACACAAATATGACCGACGAATCTCAGAATGCCCTTCGAATCTAAGGTAGCCCTACTAGACTCAGCTCTCAGCACCTGATCACAAATGCCACAAAGTCTATTATCCTCAAACTGATGACTCTAAATTTGGTCAAACAAGGTAGACCTAGCCTCAACACTGGCAAGAATCCTTCTGGGTCTAAAATATCAAGACGAATCATCAAGTTGGCAAAGGAATGAATGTCCAAAGCCAATAGTTGCTCCAAAACTGAAATGCCGGTCAAGCTACCATACTCACTGCCTTCCGACTCAAGGTGTCTGCTACCATATTCGCCTTGCTCAAATGGTATAGAATGGAGATGTCATAGTTCTTTAGCAACTCAATCAACCTGCGTGTCTCAAATTAAGCTCCCGCTGGTTCATAATATACTTAAGATTATGAAGGTCTGTGAATATCTTACATCAACCACCATACAAGTAATACCTCAAAATCTTAAGCGTAAAAACTACTATCACCAACTATAATTCATAAGTGGGGTAGTTGCGCTCGTGCACCTTCAGCTGCCTCGAAGCATAAGCAATAACTCAGCCCCACTACATCAAAACACACCCCAAACCAACACCAGACACATCACAATACACAATAAATCCTTTGCCCTAAATTGGAAGAATCAAAATAGGAGCTGAAGTGAGCAAGTTCTTGAGATTTAAAAAGCTTGACTCACACTCATCGGACCACTGAAATGGGACCTCCTTCCTAGTTAATCTGGTCATTTACCAAACTAATAAAGCTACAAACCTCGATCAGAGATGTAGGTATGGCCCACTCATGTATAGCCTCAATCTTTGTCGGATCTATCATAATCCCATCCTAATACACCACGTGCCCTAGGAATACCACAGACTCTAGGCAAAACTTGCACTTTGAGGATTTGGTAAAAATCCTATGATTTCTTAAAGTGTGGAGCACAGTCCTTAAATGATTCTCATGATCCTCCCTACTCCTCGACTATACAAGAATATCATCAATGAAGATGATCATAAAGGAGTCCAAATAGGGCTTGAAAATGCGGTTCATCAGGTCCATGAATGCTGATAGGGCATTAGTTAACCCAAAAGACATCAACAGGAACTCATAATGGCCATGCTAGTCCTGAAGGTTGTCTTAGGGATGTCCTCTGCCTGAATCCTCAACTGATGGTAACTGAATCTTAACTCAATCTTAGAGAACACTAACAAACCTTGAAGCTGGTCAAATATATCATAGATATGAGGCATAGGGTAATTATTCTTCACTGTCACCTTATTCAGCTGCCTATAGTCAATACGCAAACGCATAGAACCATTCTTTTTCTTTATGAACAAGACTGGAGCACCCCAAGATGATACACTCAAACTAATGAAACCCTTACCCAGAAGATCCTAAAGTTGAGAATTTAACTCCTTAAGCTCGGTAGGATCTATATGGTAAGGTTCCATAGAAATAGGTTGGGTGTCCGACTCAAGGTCAATAACAAACTCAATATCATGCTCAGGAGGAAGGTCAGGTAGTTCGGTAGGAAAAACATTAGGAACTCACAAACAATAGGGATAAAATCAAATGAAAGACTCACACTAACATCACAAACATAAGCAGGAAAACACTTACAACCTCTAGATACCTGTATTCTAGCCCGAATATAAGAAATAATCCCCATCAGCGTGTGGCTAAAAAAACCCAACCACATAACTGGAGATAAACTAGGTATGGCTAAGGTGATAGACATGGCAAAACAATCTAAGACCACATGGTAGGGGGATAATAAATCCATGCCAAATCACATCAAAATTCACTATATCTATCTCAATAAGGTTAGCCCGAATATCAAACTCTCGAATGATCTCCACACATGATCTATAAACCTAATCTACTACTAAAAAATCACCCACAGGAGTAGCTTTATGCAATGACATAGATAAAGGCTCTCAAGACAACACTAATCGAGGTACATAATAAGCAAACACATATGAATAAATGAATCCCAAATCAAATAAATCAATAGATGGTTGAAAGAATATTGAAATTGTACCTATAATAATAACATTTAGACTCTGCCTTCAGCCTTCCAGGTACATTATAACACTGACACCGTCCACCTTTGGAGTGGGTACCTTACCGACTACCTATCCTACCTACCTGAGGACTTTCTTTAAAATCGTGTGGACCACCTCTATGACCCTTAGCACCATCCCTAGCTGGAGACAGTACTAATCTGATCGGCTGAACACTTTGCGCTGCAGGCTCAATCATCTTACGCCGGGGACACTCTCTAGAGAATTGATCGATGACCCTATAATCATAACATGCCCCAAGAAATCTGCTCTATCTAGAAGGTCTGGTTGACCCAGAATGTCCACCTTGACCTGAAGACCCTGATTGTGTACCTCTCAAAGACTGACCACTGCTTTGGCCGCTGTAGTCATAATAACTTGCTAACTCCCATCTGTAATCTGAAGTGTTGCCTGAATGGTCCTACTAGACTGGCCCTAGTACTGATAAGACTGATACTGAGGGTACCTAATCTAAAAACCTCTACCTCTAAACTTGAGCCGCTGTGGCTCCCACTATAACTGCCCTACTAATGCGACCTCATATCGCTGCCCCCTTGGGCCTCGCGATGAATCTCCTTCATAATATGGGCATATCTAGAAATTTCCATGAATGAGCGACCACCAGTAACTAGACTCTAAGTAACCATACAAAAAAAAGTCTCAACCCTCTAATGAAACACCAAATCCATTCATACTTGGTAGGTAAGATAATAGTAGCATGTCTGGCCAGCTCATAGAACCATGCCTCATACTCAACAACAAATATAAAACCCCGCTCCAAGATAGTAAACTAATCCCTCAAGCGCTCATACAGGCTATGAGGCATATACTTCTCCAAAAAATCCTCACAAAATTGAGTCCATGTCATAAGGGGAGATCCAGCTGGCCTTGAATCCATATAACCTCTCACCACTATCTAGCTGCCCGAATAAATGGGAAGGTGGTATAGTCTACACCATGTGATTTTACCAGGCCCAAATTATAGAGCCTCTCCTTGCAACTAGTCAAAACCTCAAATGCTTCCTCGCATGGGGCCCCTACAAATCTAGGTGGAGTCAATCTCAGAAATTAGCCCAATATCTTCTGCTCCTCTGTAGTCATAACACGCTGAGAGGTTGTCATCTATGGAACTACCGATGTTGGAGAAACTTCTACTCTAGGAACCGCAGCTGCAGGCTGCACTCCTAAATCAGTACCACTCTGGTCCGCTGACTGAGCACCATCAGATGATGCACAACCTACTAATCCCAATAACTAAACCAAAGCATCATTGATCACTGAGGAAGCTATAAATATTGGTGGGACCTAAGCTGCCCCCTGGCCCACCAGTGGCTGGAGTGGCTGAACCTCTGGAGCTACCTCTGGCTCGGGAGTAATAATAGGATTTAATGAATGCTCTCTGGACTGATCCCTAGCTGGTGCTATAGCTCTAGCCTGGCCTCGACCTCTAGGTCAACCTCAGCCTCTGAAGGGTGCCCTGGCTGCAGGCTAAAGATCTGCGTCCCCAATAGTCATAGCCCACATCCTAGACATCTACAAAAAAAGTCAAAAAATGAGAGTTTAGAAACCAATATAGACTCAACGCATGATAATGATCAAAGAAAGTGAGATTTTCCTAAGAATATAATGTATCCTCTCTAATATAGGATATGGACATCATCGTACCGATCCATGGGACTCTACTAGACACTTGCTCATATTCAAATAATACCAGTAAACCTAAGCTCTGATACTAATTTGTCATCCAATTTCTCAAGTCATGATGACACCTATCTTAACCCACCAGTAGACAAGCTAAACCATAGCTTGGAATGACCGGTAATAGGCTAAATGGTGGAAGATAAAAGAATACAAAATTTAGACATGTAATCAAAACACTAAGCAGCAAAATATATAAATATAGTCGTGCTGAGCAATAAAACATAGGAGTAAAAGTACAAAAAGGTATCCCATGATCTAGTAAAGTTGGTGTAAGAGACAATAAATCAAAAGAATAGAGTATTAGATAGTATCAAATATACATGCAATCTCAAAGTGTACAAAAGACTATCTAAAAATAGTAGAAGGAGAGCAGATCAACTCCAAACTCTGAGAGCTCATCCTATCTCCAAAGTAGCAGCAAGCCTGAGGGTAACATCAATAGCTATGGATCACACTCAGATCTACATCAGGGCAAAGATGCAGAAGTATAATAAAAGTACCAAAAACAACAAGTACTCAGTAAGCATCATAGGCCGTCTGAGCTAAATTACAATAACAGTATAATAAAATGTGAGAATGTAAGCTAAAGTCAGGACTAAAGGGGAATAAGTGGAAATAATACTCCAAACTAGTGAATATGGCAAATATACAGAATAAGCAACTCAAAAGTAAGTACAATCTAACGACAACCTAACTGGGTCTCCATAAGCCAAGAAAGCACAAATAATATAAGAATAAACTTAAAGTATGCCACCAGTGATAACATACCTAAAACTCCTTTCAAGCCATTAATGCCGTACTTGAACTGGAACTAGAGAATAATACCATCATAATAAAGTGCCACATATAGATCATAAATGTTGGACTTGAACTGAAACTATTAAATATGTTTAAAGTGATGATAACCCATAGTTTCATTCAAGTCCAAGATAATATTAAATTCCCAAATTCAACGATCAAATATATAATATTTGAAAATGTTGCACCAGCAAACTTGGCTCAGTGCCAAGTTTTTGATCAGATCCTCGGGATTAAGGTTTGATTGTAATCTATTGTAACTACCCTTTCCATTATTATAGGGAAGTCTAGTGTGCCAAAATTTAGGTTAATGTTTTTCCCAAATTGAGATTAGAAATTTCAAGCAAGGCCAGTTTTGCACAAAATATATGTGTGGTATGGTCTAGGCTAATTCAGGAATGGATTAGTTAAAGGTTATATGTTCTAATTGGATTTCATGATAGCTAAGATGATAAAAAATTCGTGGGATCTTTCGAAAGTTAATTCAGGTGAGTAGAACTCCCGATATCAAACTTGACGTAAAGGGGATAGTTTGGCTTGTCGAAATCTGAGGGTGTTTTGCGAAAAAGGAAAAAAATGGAGCAATCCCAAGTTTTTTCCTTGCCTAACCCACTATAGGGGGTGGCAGGCTACTACCACTGCATCGCTATAGCGGGAATCAACTTTGGCCAATCCTGCCATAACGTGTGGATCCCGTTATAGCGAGATAGGGCCGCTATAATGTGATATGCGCTGATTAATGTAGAAAATACTCCAAAAATATTATTTTCATTCCACTCTTATTTTAAGCATAGTTGTGGCAATTTAGGGTGAATTCCACCAATTTTTCATCAAAACTCTTTGTAAATGTAAGTTAATCACTTTCATTAACTAGTTTTTAATTATTAACTCATAGAATCACTAGTTTATGGGTATGGGTTTTGTGAAGGATTTAACTTGACCTAACTGATTTTCTGGTACAATTAGGTGAATTAAGTAGAAAAACCTTAGGTTTTGGTTAAAAATTATTAAATTTCTCTTGCACGACTATAATTTGCCATTGTAACCATGAAATTTGTAGGATTAAAGTGGAATGATGATAGAAAACCTTAGAATAGGGGAAATGATCATGAATTTGGCTTTGGGGTTTTGGGATTAGGTTATAATCCTTGATATTGTAGGTCATTTGGTTGATTATATGTTGTATTGATGTTTTTAGACCATAATCAAGCTGAGGTTGTGAGAAAAGGTAAAGCTCAAGTTTGTTAGAGCATTTTGGGGCTTGGATTGAGGTAGGTGATGGTTTAACATAGTTGAAACCCAACTTGTTTTATGTGTTCATGATAACTATTTCTTCGTATGCTTGTTACAATGCATGTTTAAGGAAAGTGAATGATTATTTGAGATCCTATGTTTTAATCATATGCAATGAACTTATATTAAAAGCTTGTTGGTTTTACAAGTATGATTACTATCATTATTGTGGTTATGATTATTGTGATATCATATTGATTATTATGGGATGTATCGGTATTTGGACATCTTCACGGGATTGGTTGGTATAAGGTTGTCAGGCACTTCATGTCTGGGATTTGGTACATGAACAAGAGCTCATCCACTACAGGTCATGGCTAGTGGATGATCAAAAGATCCTTAGTATATGTGTACAAGGTATAGGTGAGTGTGACGGTTTCTTGAGTGAACTGGATTTATATGTTGACTTGTTATATTTGGTTCCTTGAGTGAATCAGGTTTATGTGTTGACTTATTATATTTGGTTCCTTGAGCGAACCGATTTTATGTGTTGACTTGTTATAATTGGTTTCATATATGAACTGGGATTTATGATTATTGACATGGTAGTTGTTGGAAAGGATCGTTGAGTGATCCAGGTTAAATTACAAATGATAAGTATAACTCTTTAGATGTTTGTCTACTTATGTATTTTAGACACGATCAGTCTAATATTATTGAGTCATGTTTGTTGACTTGGATTCTTGTTAGTAGTCATGGTCTTGACTTGAGTTGTTGTTCAATTTGACTAGTACTTGACTAAATTCCATGGTTGTTGTTGAACAAGGTAAAGTGACAGAAACTTGAGATAAAGTTACATGGTAAGTGTTCATAGTTGTACTTGTGTTACTAAGTTATGGTTTTGTTGTTTACATATCTCATTTTGGATTGGCCGATGACCCTACCAGTACATCGTTGTTTCTTGTGAACTGATACTACACATGCTTTTATTTTTATTGTGTGCAGAGAATCTTTTGACGACTGTTTCAAGACCTCAGTTGTAGAGCAGATCGCATTCAAACTCAAGGGTAAGCTACATCTTCCGAGCTTTCATGTGTTATTCACTTCATTCCTACTTAGTTGTTTTGGACTTGTATATGTCCTTTGTTTTTGTGTTGAACCCATTTCATTGAAATTTGTAGTGTTTTGGTATAATGACTTTTAGATTCTATGGGTGTTTAACATTTATTTATTTCTACATTTAGTATTTCTATTAGAATTTTTGAGATTTTGGTTTAATTAATGGAAAATAGTTGGTTGCCTTATTTTCTGCTAAGTGTTGGGTTTGATGGTTTTGGGTTAGATGGTTCTCCCACCAGAGTATTAGCATGGGTACCACTCATGAAAGGTTTGGATCATGACAAAGTTGGTATCAGAGCCCTAGGTTTGTTGATCTTGTTGTACCGAAATAGGTTCAGTAGAATATTATGGAATGGTATGGAGACGTCTGTACTTTTCTTTGAGAAGCTATAGGACTTTAGGAAACCATCATTCTTTTTCTTCTTTTGTGTTATAACTAGATTCCAACTGGTATCTGACAATCCAAATTGGTATCTGACCCTCTTTATTTTTTTTATCTACAGGTGGTGAACACTAGGCTAACGGAGCTAGAGCGGCACCCCTGCACCAGTAGATCTAGCTATAGAATCGGCTATTCGGGGATAAGAAATGGGTAGGGGATGGGTAAGAGGGAGACCAACACCCATCCGGGGTGGAGGTCAGGCAACAACTAATTAGGCCCGTCAGAGGTCAGTGACATCTCCCCCACCCCAGGATAATTATGAGGAGGTTGAGGTTACAAATAAGATACTGTCTAGCAGGAGGAGGTGGCACCAGTTAGGGGTGCAACTCTTCCCTCAATGAATTTTGAGATAATTCAGTAGATACTTTCTTTCTTAGTAGGTTGGCCTGTACTTGGGCTACCCCTGCTATGCCTACTTATCAGTTTCTAGGTGTTCAGCTGACTGGCACAGCTGCTCCTAGAATGGGTGAGTCCTTGGGGACTGAGATTTTTCCTCTTTCGGTACTAGGTCCTATCATTACTGGGATTGAACATGACATGTTGGCAAAGTTTCTGAAGATGATACTTCTTACTTTTGTTAGCTCCGAGATAGAGGATGTATTTGAGTTTATTGTTGGTTGTTATGAAAGGCTGCATAAAATGGGTATTGTGGAATAATATTGTGTTGAGTTTGTTACCTTTGAGCTACAAGGTGAGGCCAAGCAGTGGTGGAGGGCTTATGTGGATCGAAGTGTCGGTCACCAGATTTACCTCCATTGACATAGGCTCAGTCTCATACCCTATTTTTAGAGGAGTATGCGCCCCATACTCTTTATGATCGTAAGAAGGATGAGTTTCTGGCACTTGAGCAGGGCAATACTTCTGTTGCAGCCTATAAGGACAAGTTTCATACTTTGTTCCATTATCCTACTTAGTTACTTGGTACAGAGGATGAGAGGATTCAGTTGTTTGTGAATGGTCCGAACACTGACTTGCAGGTTTTGTTTGTTCTTATAACTTCTACAGAAAGACCTTTAATGAGGTTGTTGATTATGTGAAAAAGGTTGAAGGGGTCAATCTGGTTGGTCAGACAAAGGTTTTAGCAAAAAAGTCCTGTAATGTGAGTAACTTTGGCGATTCTTATTCAAAAGGTCATATCTTTCTCTATTCAGTTAGCTCTACCAGCTTCTATAGGGGATTAGTTAGGGGCTACTCAGCATCCCTCAGTTGCTATAAAACCAATAGGCTTCTTATTCTTTGGCTAACATGCCTTCTCTAGAGAGAGGTTTCTATACTGCAGTGTTGTGGGGCACTACAAGAGAGTGTCCTCAGAGATAGGCTGGGTTACAGGGCCAGCAACAGGTTATATCTATAGTTACTATTGGTATACATGGTGGAGCTAATGGTAATGGTAAGGGTCATCCATTGGGTATGGGGTAATCATCAAGGAGGCCGTGATGAAAACCTAAGGAGTAGTAATGCAGGGAGATATGGAGCGCAACCTACTAGAGAGGTTGCCCAGATTGATGATAGAGCTCATTATTATGCCTTTCCAGGAAAGTCCGAGGTCAAGGCTTTCAATGCCATCATAACAAGTACTATTCTCGTATTCTTATGTATCTGTTAGATTTTCCTTGGGATTGGACTTAATTTGTGATATATTTAACTCTCATATTTATATATGTACTCCGGTTAGTGACTTTGTGGTAGTGACCCATGTATATCGTGCTTGTTCTGTCTTATTCATTGGCTTCCAGACTTGGGTAGATTTGATAGTCTTGGATATGCTTAATTTTGACACTATCCTGGGTATGACTCATCTATCTCTGTATCATATCGCACTAAATTGTAATGCTAAGATTGTAACTTTAGATATGCCTGGAATGGATAAGTTAGAGTGGGAAGGTATGTATAAGCTAAAACCTGTAAAAATTATATCTTTTATTTGGGTTAAGAAGTCAGTTGGGAGAGGGTGTTTGACCTTTCTAGCACATCTTCGGGATGTTAGTCCAGAATCTCCTTCTATTGAGTCTGTCCCTATGGTGTTAGAATTCCAAGAGGTGTTTCCCATTGATTTGCTTGGTATGCCTCCAGACTGGGACATTGACTTCTTTATTAATTTGGAGCCGGGCACTCACCCTATTTCTATCCCTCCCTATTGAATGGCACTGCCTGAGTTGAGAAGAACTTAAGACTTAGTTATAGGAGTTACTTGATAAGGGATACATTTGTCCTAGTGCTTCTCCTTGGGGTGCTCTAATGTTATTCGTTAAGAGAAAAAATGGTAGAAAAAGAATGTGCTTTGACTATAGGCAGTTGAATGAGGTTACCATTAGGAATAAGTATCCTTTACCCTGGATAGATGATCTTTTTGACCAGTTACAAGGTGCTTCAGTTTTCTCTAAGATAGACTTGAGGTTGGGTTATAACCAATTAAAGATTCAGCCTGATGATATACCCAAGACAACTTTCAAGGCTCAATATAGGCATTATGAGTTTTTGGTGATGTCGTTTGTGTTGATGAATGTACTAGCAGCTTTCATGAGCTTGATGAAAGGTATTTTTAAGTTTTTCTTGGACTCGTTTGTGATTGTTTTTATTGATGATATTTTGGTTTACTTCAAGAGTAAGGAGGAACATTTAGTTCATCTTTGTATTATTTTAGGGATATTGAATGAGAAGAAGTTGTATGCTAAGTTCTCTAAATGTGAATTTTAGTTGCCTTTTGTTGCCTTTATAGGGCATATGGTTTCAGAAAAGGAGGTGATGGTAAATCCCCGAAAGATTGAGGTTGTTAAAATTTGGATTTGGCCTAGCTCTGTGGCTGAAGTTAGAAGTTTTATGCATCTTGCTAATTACTATCGCAGGTTTGTCAAGAATTTTACCTCCATTGCTACTCACTTGATAAGGTTGACCCAGAAAGAGGTGCCATTTGTATGGTCAGATAAGTATGAGAAGAGCTTCCAAAAGCTCAAGTCTCTTTTGACTACAACTCTCATTCTTACCTTGCCAATTAAATGTAAGGACTTTACTATGTTTTGTGATGCTTCATTCTCTGGTTTGGGTGTTGTGTTGATGCAGGACAGGAATGTAATTGCATATGCTTTGAGGCAATTGAAGCCTCATGTGAAGTATTATCCAACCCATGATTTGGAGTTGGCAGTAGTGGTTTTTGCACTTTATATTTGGAGACACTACCTCTATGGTGTCAAGTGTGAAGTGTTCACAGACCATCATAGTTTGCAACATGTTATCACCTAAAAGGATTTGAATTTGAGGCAGAGAAGGTGGATGGAGTTGTTGAAGGATTATGATGTGACCATCCAATACCATCCGGGCAAGGCCAATGTGGTGGTAGATGTATTGAGCTGAAAAGCGGTAAGTGTGGGTAGACTAGCTTATTTAAGAGTAAGACCTCTGGCTAGGGAGATTCAGACTTTAGCATCGCAGTTCATTCAGCTTAGTGTTTTTGAAAAGGGTGGAGTGCTAGCTAGTGTTGAGGTAAGGTCAACATTCTTTGATCAGATCAAGGGCAGACAGTTCGAAGATGTAAATTTGAATAAACTTTAGAATAGTGAATGGTGAAGCTTCCAATGCCACACTTGATGATTGTGGGGTGTTGATGTTGAATGCAAGTGTGATCCTTGGGCTGGTGATTTGATTCAGAGTTTGCTCGCAGAAGCTCACGCTTCGCGATTCTCCAATCATTTGGGTGCATCCAAGATGTATTGCAACTTAAGATATCTTTACTGATGGCCCGCCCAGTATGAAAAGAGAAATAGTATAGTATGTGTCTAAATGCCACAATTGTAGGCAGGTGAAGTATGAACATCAAAGGCCTACGGGTTTACTTCAAAAAATGCCCATTCCCGAATGGAAATGGGAGAGAATAGCAATGGATTTTATAGTAGGTCATCCAAAAACCTTGGGGAAGCATGAGACTCCATTTAGGTCATTATGGATAGGCTGACCAAGTCATCTCACTTCATTCAAGTTAGAGTGGATTACAGTTCAAAGCAATTAGCCAAAATTTATATCAAGGAGATATTGAAGCTGCATAGGGTGCAAATTTCCATCATTTCTAATAGAGGTACGTAATTTACCTCTAAGTTTTGGAGAAGGATACATGAAAAGTTGGGCACTAAGCTTGACTTCAGTACTACTTTTCATCCTCAGACTAACGGACAGTCAAAGAGAACTATTCAGGTGATAGAGGATATGTTGAGGGCTTATGTGATCAGCTTTGGTGGTCATCGTGATAAGATTTTGTCGTTTTGTGAGTTTTCATACAACAATAGTTACCATTCTAGGATTGATATGGCTCTATCCAAAGTATTTTAGGGGAAAAGATGTAGATCACCCATAGGATGGTTTAAAGCGGGTGATGTGAAGCCTTTAGGCACAAAATTAGTGAAGAAAGCTCTAGAGAAGGTAAGATTCATTCAAGGCAATCTATTGGCTACCTAAAGTAGGCAAAAAAAATATATGGATTTCAAGGTAAGGGATACGTCTTTCAAACCGAGTAAGCAAGTATTGTTGAAAGTATCTCTTATGAAAGGAGTTATGTGGTTTGGTAAGAAGGGTGTGCTTAGCCCTCAATAAATTGATCCTTTTAAGGTTCTTGAGGATGTAGGCCTGGTAGCTTACAGGTTGGCATTACCACCAAGCCTGTCAGGGGTCCATCTGATGTTCCATGTGCTAATGATTAAGAGATATCATAGAGATGGGGACTACATCATTAAATGGGATTTGGTTTTGCTTGATAAGAATCTTTCATATGAGGAGGAACCAATTGCAATTCTTGATCGAGATGTCTGAAAGTTGAGAATAAAAGAAATTCAGTCTGTAAAGGTCTGATGGAAGCATCGTCCTGTTGAGGAAGTTACTTGGGAAACCAAGAGGGACATGCGGGACAAGCACCCTCACTTGTTTGAGGATATATGTACTCTTTTTTTCTTCTTACTTGCCTCGCCTTTTATTGTTGATCATTTGGGGAAGAACGATGGGTAGATTAGAATCTGTTGTAACTTTCCATCTTTACGGGTAAGTCTAGTGTTACAAAATTTGGGTTAAGGTTTTTTTGAGATTGAGATTAGAAATTTCAGGCAAGGCCAGTTTTGGATGAAATCCAAGCGTGGTATGGTCTAGGGTTATCCGGGAATAAAAAGTTAAAATTTAAATATTCTAAGTGGATTTTATGATAGCTAAGAAATTAAGAAATTCGTAGGATCTTTTGGAAGTGAATTCGGGTAAGTAGAACTCCCAGTATAAAACTTGATGTAAAGAGGCTGGTTTGGTATGTCAAAATCTGAGGGTGTGTTGCAAAAAAGGCAAAATTGGGAGAAATCTCAAGATTTTGTTCTGCCTAACCAGATATAGCGGGTGGCAAGCCACTTCCACTACACTGCTATAGCAGAAATTTTCTCGCTATAGCAAGAGTCAGTGTTGCAGAATCTCGCCATAGAGGGTGGATCCCGTTATAGCGACACTACTATAGTGGGAAAGGATCGTTGTAGCGGGATATGCACTGATTAATGCAAAAAGTACCCCAAAAATATTATTTCCATTCCACTCTCATTTTGGGTATAACAGTGGCTTTAGGGTAAATTCCACCTATTTTTCATCAAAACTCTTCGTAAAGGTAAGTTAATCACTTCCATTAACTAGTTTTTCGAGTATCACTAGTCTACGGGTTTTGGGAAGGATTTAACTTGATCTAACTGATTTTTCTGGTGTAATTAGGTGAATTGGGTAGAAAATCCTTGGGTTTTGGTTAAAAGTTGTTAAATTTCTCTTGCATGACTATAATTCACCATTGTAACCATGAAATTGGTAGCATTAAGGTGGAATGATGATAGAAAACCCTTGAATGAGGGAATGATCATGAATTTGGCCTTGGGGTTTTGGAATTAGGTTATAATCCTTGATATTATAGGTCATTTGGTTGATTATGTGTTGTATTGATACTTTTAGACCAAAATCAAGTCGAGTTGCAAGAAAAGGCAAAGCTCAAGTTTGTCAAAGTATTTCGGGGATTGGATTGAGGTAGCTGATGGTTTAATGTAGTTGAAACTCAACATGTTTTATGTGTGCATGATAGTTGTTTCTTCGTTTGCTTGTTACAATTCATGTTTAAGGAAAGTGAATGATTATTTTAGATCCTCAGTTTTAATCACATGCAATGAAGTTATATTAAAATCTTGTTGGTTTTACAAGTATGATTACTATGATCATTGTTTTTGTGATTGTTGTGATATCATATTGATTATTGTGGGATGTATTGGTATTTGGACATCTTCACGGGATCGGTTGGTATAAGATTGGCAAGCACTTGATTTCTGGGATTTGGTACATGGACAAGAGCTCGTACCCTATAGGTCATGGCTAGTGGGCGACCATAAAACCCTTATCATGTGTGTACAAGGGATAGGTGAGTGTGGCGGTTCCTTGAATGAATAGGGTTTATGTGTTGACTTGATATTTTGGTTCCTTAAGTGAACCAGATTTATGTGTTGACTTATTATATTGGGTTCCTTGAGTGAACAGGGCTTATGTGTTGATTTGTTATAATTGGTGTCACGCCCCGAATCCCCACGAGACGTGATTGCCACCTGAAGCCGATAAGGCCCAAGAGAACCAATCTTTGCTCATGTACATTAGCATACATAACCTCATATGAATCTTATTACACCTTATGCAACTATACGGAAGTCATTGACATGAAAACATATGTCGTCATAGCTATATATGTAAAACTTGGCCGTTTGAGCCATCAAGTCCAAAATGACATGTACCTTCACATTTATACACCCACATCCGTCTACAAAAGGCTCTAACAAATGCATTGACCAAAATGAACTAAAAGTCGGGACAAGTCCCCGCTTGATACAACGTATACAAAATCAAAACACATGTACAACAGCGACTCGGAGAAGCCCCGAACTAACTGGAGCTCACCAAAGATCTGCAACACTGACAATCTACTGTGGAGGCCTACTAGTGCCTGCCCCTGCAACATGTAAGGTAAATCCCCCGAGGGGGTCAGTACGAAGAATGTACTGAGTATGTAGCTCATAAGAAATAACATCATACATGAGAATGTCAACAAAATAAGATATGAGAGATAGTCAATGTGTATAAATCATCATTTTATACAATATCTTTATAACTACTCTCCTTCAAGGGAGATTACCTTCACTCAAGAGACTTGCCTCCAATAGATTCTTTCTTGCTTCTATGTTCATTACCACTATTGTTCATCTACTTGGTTAGGAAGAATAACACTCATCCACATACATCCACTCTAGTGGTGGGGGTAATAATATGACATACATCTATTCACTTAACGTACATCCACTCTATGGGTGGGGCAACATACATCCACTCTATGGTGGGGCAACATACATCCACTCTCATGGTGGGGCGACGTACATCCACTCTCATGGTGGGGCAACATACATCCACTCTCATGGTGGGGCAACATACATCCACTCTCATGGTGGGGAGACATACATCCACTCTCATGGTGGGGTAACATACATCCACTCTCATGATGGGGTAACATACATCCACTCTCATGGTAGGGTAACATACATCCACTCTCATGGTGGGGAGACATACATCCACTCTCATGGTGGGGTAACATACATATACCAACTTATGAGAGATTAATAAATTAAGGATCATGACACTAATTGAAACACACAAATACGCTTTACCTCATTCTTACACTACATGAGATTAACACCTTAATTTGTGAGGGATAGATAGATTAGCTCGCACTTCACCTCCTTCACTAATCCTATGAGATCTTACATAATTAAGTATATGATACCGGACCTCCACCTTGGGTGGGCTATAATAAATGACATATCACAATATTGGGATTATTCCATGTTGAACTTATACTTTCTATAATGTGATCCATACTCAATGAAACATATAGCAACCATGCACATTACCTCTTTACAATCTTGTACCCTCTACTTAGTTATGAGAGTGACACGTTAAAGATCATGCCATTAAAGCACACACTTATATGGACACCTCACTTTACTCCTTTACCTCATGAGATTGACAACTTCACATATGAGGAATAATTATACTAACTTGCACATCACCTCTCTTATTACTCTTATGAGATTGGTACTCTTATTTATGAACAATTGGCACAAGGATAATCATCATACTATAGGACTTTGGAACAAGACATGATCGGAATAATGCTATTCAAACTAAACAAGCTCTCTTTACCTCATTACTCTCGTTGAGATAGTTCCCTTAGAATTTACAATGTTATGAAATCTTTGCAACTTCCATCAACGACTAAGAGATAAGTGAATCATCGTTCATCTAAGAATAGGACACATAGGAATCACAATATAGGTCAACCTGAATTGATATACTCTAGGCCTCTCGAAATTGAAACAAGTCCAATGTCAATGTGAACAACATGTTGCAGAAGAATATGGAAAAAGGAACCTTACATACCTTGTATTCTTAATACGAATACACAATCTTAGACGTGCATACAGTAGTCCCGCTCCGTTCTTGTGTTTTGCTCTACAACACAAGTTCATAATGAAACCAACATTAACCACCAATTACCTTACAATGGCATAAAATAACAATAAGTCACATGTTTAGCTTTAACATGTCATTTCCCCTTTGACCATACCATTTATGAAATCATTATTCCAAAAATCCCCCAAAATTCCATACATTGACCAATACATGAAAATCAATACATTTCACCACAACACTCCTCCTTTACACTTTCTTATCCATATCATATCACAAAGAAGCCATCAAACCACCTTAATACACCTCATAGCACATATCGGCCAAAATCCCACAATTTACACTTTTAGAAAAATAATAAGTGTAATAATAAAATCACACCATACATGTTCATATTTTATCCATACCATGATCTTTCATTAAGACATCAAGTCTCTTTTCAAGTTCAAATCACCAAGATAGCACATCTTTCACCAAAAGCAAAAATACACTATTCACTACCTTGCCAACATAACTATCATACTATACATAATCTCCCATGCATATAATATGTTCATACATGAGAATAAATACTTACCAAGGCTTGGAATGGAATGATCTTTACCAAAGAGTCCAAAGGAATATTTGCTTTAGGGTTTGGAATGTTTGAGAAAATATCCTAAAAGGAATGAGAGTTTTGGATGATTAAAATCTGATTTTGGGGCCTTTATATAGACCCCAAGTCATGCTTAGCCATTCCTTCGCATTAAATGTGGTCAAAGTAGAAGAATGGGTCATTTTTGCCCTTTGGGCCATGTCTTTTATTCCCTTTTGGGCCCTAATTTTGGGCCCAATTGCACATGTAGCTTAGCCCATCAACTTTCATATATAATTCACCATATATATCATGTGTAAATAATTTCATAATATCACGACAATATTCTGTTACGAGATTCTCATTCGTCGTCTCGATCGCAAAAATAGGAATTCTAGTTGTCCATGGCTTCCTTGAACATTTCTGACAATTACTTGTGTTTCATGGTTTGATCATGTAGAAGTATGTAGGAGTTTATTGAGGTATTTGAAGCTTTAACAACACTCAAAGAACTCCCAAGAACCAAAAGAAACCATCTAAGAATCGTCGTAGAATTGCGTTGCGAAACGAGCTCGGAAAGGCAAAATATTTGTGCCTTGCGCCACTGCTGCAAAGCAAGGCAGTGGAGCAAGTTTTCCTTGCCCTATGAATCAGTGGCTTGTGCCACACCCCCCTGAAATAGGGTAGTGGCACAAGTTTCAGCACCTTGCTGAATTTTTTTTGGCCACTTCCTCAATACTTGCATATCGTCCAATACCTTATCAAAACACTTCAAAATACTTACTTAGTGATCTTAATCATCAAGTAAACATGACTCCCAGTCACCAAATGAGGTTAGAATGTGTACGGGGTATTACCCAAATGCTCCACAAAATCACAAAACCTTCTTATGAAAATCTAATTGCATGTACGTGGCCAAATTTCAATTTTTCTCATCTTTAACATTTCCAAATGCATACTTATAACTCTCGACACTTAAGTAAACATTATTCAATGTCATCAAGTAGGGTTGGGAAGGTACGGGGTGTTGCAATTGGTTTCTTGAATGAACCAAGATTTATGCTTATTGACATAGAAGTTGTTAAAAAGGATCCTTGAATGGTTTGGGTTTATTGACATGGAAGTTGTTAAAAAGGATCCTTGAGTGGTTCGGGCTAAAATACAAATAATAGTTATAACTCTCCAAATGTCTGTTTATTTATGTATTTGAGACATGGTCAGTATATTGTTGTTGAGTCATGGTTTGTTGACTTTGATTCTTGTTGTTAGTCATGGTCTTGACTTGAGTTGTTGTTCAATTTGACTGGTACTTCACTGAATTCCATAATTGTTGTTGAACAAGGTAACGTGACATAAACTTGAGCTAAATCTACATGGTAGGTGTTCATGGTTGTACTTTTGTTACTAAGTTATGGTTACTTGTTTACATATCTCATTTTGGGTTGGCTGATAACCCTACTAGTACACTGTTATTTCTTGTGTACTGATACTATATGTGCTCTTCTTTTTGTTGAGTGCAGAGCATCTTCCATCGACTGTTTCAAGACCTTAGCTGTAGTACGGATCACATTCGAACTTGGATTTTTCCCTTATTTTTTGGTTGAACCTGTTTCATTAACATTTGTAGTATTTTGGTACAATGACTTTTATATTCTAGGGGTATTTAACATTCGTTTATTTCCGCATTTAGTATTTCTAATAGAATGTTCGAGATTTTGGTCTAATAAAAGGAAAATAGTTGGTTGCCTTATTTTTGGCTAAGTGTTGGGTTGGATGGTTTTGGATTGGTTCTCCCACCGGAGGGTTAGTGTGGGTGCCACTCATGACAGGCTTGGGTTGTGACAACTCAACACTAATACTTAGTCAATTTTTAAGAGAAACTAATCATTCCATTAAATAAACCAACATCTTGAATAGTCTACTAACAAAACCAACGCAGAAAATAGAAAATTTCTAAAATACCCCAACGACTAAAAGTCATTGTACCAAAACACTAACAATTGTCAACAACAGGTTCATATCCATGCCCAAAACAAATGGACAAGAACTAAAGCAGAGGAGTCATGGCTGCCCAGGAGATATAACTCACCCTTGAGTCGAAATGCATTCCGGTATATAGCTGAGGTCTCGATGTAATCGCTGGAAGATGCTCTGCACTCAACAAAAAGAAGAGCACAGGTAGTATCAGTACAAAACAACAATGTACTGGTAGGGTAATCGGTCAATCCAACATAATAAATGTGAACAAATAACCATAGGTTAGTAAACAGGTACAACCATGAACACCTACTATTAACTTTACCACAAATATGTACCAATTAACCTTTTTGAAACAACACCAAAGAATTCTGTCCAGTGTATGTCAATATAGATAATATATGAAGTCTAACCATGACTACTAATACAAGACCAAGTCAACAAATCCAACACCCACAACAATAAGTTACACCTTACCTCAAATACATAAGTAAGTAGACATCAATAGAGGATATACCATTTATTTATATTCATAGCCCAGACCACTCAAGGGTCCAAGTTAACAACAACAATAACAATAATCACAAATCCGGTCCACTCAAGGAACCATCAAACTCTCCAATACCTTATACACACATGCTAAGAGTCTTATGGTCACCCACTAGCCACGACCTGCAGGGTACGAGCTCTGGTCCATGTACCAAACATCCCAGATATCTAGTGTGTGCCAACCTTGTATCAATCAATCCCGTGAAAATGTCCTTTATCGATTCATATTACAATAATAAGAAATCAAGTGAAGATGTCCTTTATCGTCTCATCTCACAATAGCAATAGAGATCATAACAATCACAACCACAATGAGAAAACAAACAATCATACTTGTACAATCAACAAGCCTTTAATATAACCTCCTTATATGTGATCAACACTTAGGATATCATTCAAAAATTTACTCTCCTTAAGAATGCATTGTAACAAGTATATGAAGAAATAGTTAACATGCACACATAAACCAAGTTGGGTTTTCAACTACATTTAACCATCACCTACCTCAATCCAAGCTTTGCACCACTCTAATGAACTTGAGCATTTCCTTTTCTTTCAATCTGGACTTGGGTGTGGTCTAAAAACAAGAATGTAATCATAATTTAGACAATGACCTAACACATTCAAGGATTACAGCCTAGTCTAACAACCCCTAGGTCAAATTCATGATCATTCCCTTATTATAGGGCTTTTCTACCATCATTCCACCTTAATTATACCAAATTTATGTTTATCGCGATGAATTCTAAGCATGCAATCATAATTTAGTAAACCTTGACCAAAACCCAAGGATTTCCCACCCAATTCATCTAATTACACCAGAAAATTCACCTAGGTCAACTCCAGTCCTTTCCCATATCCCAAAATGGGTGATTCTAGGGATTAATTACTGAAAAACTAGTTAATAGAATGGATTTACTTACCTTAACGAATAAAATTAGTGGAAAATCAGTTGAAGTCGCCTAAAATTGCCTCTCCCGGCCGTTAGACGAATATGGAATGAAAATTATATTTTTGGTCTATTTTCTGCATATATCAGCACTTATCCCGCTATAGCGGGATGATTCCCGCTATTGCATCATTGCTATAGCCGGATTAGCCCACTATGATATAATTGACCGACTCTAACTCCCATTAGAGCGGGAATATTCCCGCTATAATGGGCCAGTAGTAGCGGCCTACCTCCACTATAGCAGCCTAGGTAGAGGTAAAAAGTCTGTCAACCCCTGAAACTTGCCCATTTTACAACACACTTTTGGATATTGACATCCCAAACTATGCCCTTTACGCCAACCGCGATATTGGGAGTTCTACCAAACCAATTCACTTTCAAAATTTTCTATAGACTTTTTAACATCTTAGCTATCAGAAAATAACCCCAAGCCATGAAATCATCCAATAATTCCTTTCTGGATTATCCTACATCATACCACACTTGGATTTGATCCAAGACTAGCCTAGCCTGAAATTTCTAACTCTTTATTCAGGAAAAACCTTAACCCAAATTTTGGCATGCTAGACTTTACATTAACAACGGAAAGGGTCATTACAATAGATACCAATTTACCCATCGTTGTTCCCCAAATGACGAGACACGAAAAATATGACAAGTAGGACATACGAAAGTACATGGATCCTCAAACAAGTGAGAGTACTTTTCATGCATGTCCTTCTTGATTTTCCAAGTAGCCTCCTCAACAAGACGGTGTTTCCATTGAACCTTTACAAACCCGATCACTTTAGTTCTCAATTTCCAAACATTTCGATCAAGAATTACAATCGGCTCCTCTTTATATGAATGACTTATTTCTAGCAAAATAAGTCCCATTTGATGATATAATCAACATCCCCAAGGTATTTCTTAAGCATAGAAACATGAAATACCGGATAAACTCCTGACAGGACTGGGCCAACATCATCAAGGACCTCAAACAGACTAATATACCGAGGACTAATCTTATCCTTTTTGCCAAAATGCATAACTCCCTTCATAAGATATTCCTTCAACAACACATGCTCACCGGATTTGAAAGACATATCCCTTACCTTGTAATTCGCATACTTCTTTTGTCTACTTTGGACTACCAACATCTTGTCTTGAATGAACTCACATTCTCCTAAGCTTCTTTCACCAAGTATGTGCCCAAAGGCGTCACATCACCAACATCCTAAAGATGTGCTAGAGAGGCCGAGCACCCCCTCCTAACTAACTTCCTAGCCAGAATAAAAGATATAATTTTCACAGGTTTCGGCTTATACACACCTTCCCATTCTAACTTATCCTTCCCAGGCGTCTTTAAGGTCATAATATTAGCATTACAGTTCAGAACAACATGATATGGAGATAGCCAAGTCATATCCAGAATGATATCAAAATCAGGCATAACCAAGATTATCAAATCTACCCAAGTCTGGAAACCCATAAACATAATAGAATAAGTACACTACACTTGGGTCACTACCACTGAGTCTCTAATCGGAATAGACACATATACAGGAGAGTCAAGCATATCACAAACCATGTCCAATCCCAAGGAAAATTATAAGATACATAAGAATAAGTGGAATCCATATCAAACAAGACAGTATCCATTCGGTCACAGACAAGAATAGTACCTGTAATGATAGCATTTGAAGCCTCGACCTCGGACTTTCCTGGGAAGGCATAACAATGAGCACTACCGTCAATCTGGGCAACCTCCTCAGCAAGCTGCCCACCATCTCTCCCTTTATTACTACCACCTCAATTTCTACCACAACATCCCTGATCATTACCCTGCCCGCCCTGTAGATGACCTCTACCATTACCTCCACCACCTCTGTCAGTAGAAACCATAGCTCTAGTCTGTTGCTGCCTCTGAAAATCAGCCTATCTATGAGGAAAATCCTTCTTGAAATGCCATACAACCCCATAAGTATAGAAACCTCAATCTAGGGAAGGCCTGCTAGCATGTGAATATGAAACCCTTTGGCTTCTCACAATTGAGGACTACTGAATAGCCCTTGATTGACCCACTGTAGAAGCTGTTAGAGTTGACTGAATGGGGTGAGCCGGATAGGCCTGATGGCTATAATCCCTGGAGTAAGAACCATTAGAGTTACCTGTATTCTGGGATTTTTTTGCTAAAACATTAGCCTAGACAACCTGTTTGACTTCTTCTACCTTCTTCACATAATCAACAACATCATTAAAGGTCTTTTCGGTAGTAGTAATATGCATAGCCAAAACCTATAAGTCAGTGTTTAAACCCTTCACAAATAAATAAATCCTCTCATCTTCTGTACCAACCAACTGAGTAGCATAATGGAACAACATGAAACTTAGCCTTATAGGCTGCAATAGACATATTGCCCTATTCAAGGGCCAGGAACTCATCCTTCTTGTGATTACAGAGAGTACGAGGTACATATTTCTCTAAAAAACAAGGTATAGAACTAGGCCCATGTCAATGGAGGTAAAGCTAGTGACCAACATTCCACATAATCCCTCCACCACTTCTTTGCATCGCCCTGTAACTGGAAGGTTACAAACTCAACACCATGTTGCTCCATAATACCTATTTTATGTAGCCTCTCATAACAGTCAACTATGAACTCGAATGCATCCTCACTCTTAGAGCTAACAAAAGTAGGAGACTTCATCTATAAAAATTTAGTCAGCATGTCATGTTCAGTCCCAGTTGACGGGACATAATACAGGGTGAGGGAAAATCTCAGTCCCCAAGACCTCACCCATCCTAGGAGCAAAAGTAGATGTCAGTTGAGCATGTGGAAACATGATAAGTAGGCATAGCAGGAGTGGATCCAGTACCTACCAACCCGCTTAGAAAAGCAAGTACCTACTGGATCACCTCTGAAGACATCTGAGGAAGAGCCGGACCCCCAACTTATGCTATTTCCTCATGTTCCATTGTTTTATCCCCTTTTTATAGGCTCGAAGGGTTGAAAAAACATTGGTTTTGACTTTTCAAACTATTTCAAAACTTCAAAGAAAATTTTGAAACAATTTAAGAAAATACAGAGTCGCTACTTGATTTTTTATAGAAAATATCAAGAAAAAACTTAAAGGATTTTAAAGACTCGAAAATAGAAACAAATCTTTAAAATTAGAGAAAATGGGTAAGGATTCTGGTAACGCCTTGAGAAGGTTTTTAAGGCACTCAAGAAGCGTCCGCGAAAGCGGTTGACCAAAAGACAGTTTGACTGATTTGTAAAAATGACCAATTTTGAAAAATGTGGCTAACTTTATAAAATCTTGAATTTAATTTGCAAATATGGCACCTATTCTATTCAAATGAAAAATAGTTTATTTAATTTATAGGAAAAATTCTCCTAAGAAAAATAAATTTGATTTCTTTACCGAATTAAAATAACATCAATTATTTTCATGAAAGGAGAAAGAAAGTGATTTTAAATATCAATTTTTGAACAATGGAAATTTTTAAAGAAAACACCAAGTTTACACAAGTTTTGAAATCTAACTAATTGTAAAAGGGTTTTGATTTTTACGAGGAAGAATAATTCTTACGTTGAGGAGAATTTTCTTTAACTTAAATAAATCGATCTAACACATGGATAAAACAAGATGCCATTTTTGATTATTTTTTTTAAGATTTGTAATAAGAAGAAACATAAAGAAACTCATTTTTATTAATTACAAAATATGCTACGTGACAAACGATAATTAAAGAAAAATGTGAAGATAAAACAAAAATAATAACTCGAGGGGGATTTATCTTGATTTAACCAAATTTAAGAGTTAAATACACATAAGATAAAATTAATTACAAGTAAATAAATAAATGGAGAAAAGTTGAGAAAAAAAAGGGGTTTTGGACCCGTTTGGACCTTCCCGGCTTTAATCCTCAATTTTTCATAGGCTCTTAGCCTATTTTTATTCACCTTTGTCTTCAACCTTGTATACTAGCTTCCTTATGTAACTTTTAAAGCTACAAATTCTTCAATTTCAGATTTTCACCCATTTTTGGGTCTTGAAGAGATTCGACGACTTGGCCTCTTCGGCCCATTAAAATGCAGGGCACGAGAGTCCATTTGGACTCATGTGAAGGGTTCATGCATAAAAGATAAAAGAATAAGGATTAGCAACGATAAACAACGATCTAGTAAAGATTAACTTTAAAGAACTAAACATGTTTCCTATGCAGGTTAAGTACGGAATCCACCTAAAATCATAGCCTAAAAAATTCAAATAATATCAATTATATTCTGCAGCACACTAAGAGAAACATTTCCACACAACCATTCAAAGAGTTTTAAACAAGCCAATTATCACCTATTGATACTTATACACATTTTGAGACCACATTAATCATAATTAGAAATGTTTGACTTGGACATTCTTTAACAGAGGAAGAAGAAAACAGATTCGCATCAAGATAATTTAGGTAAGAAGTATTTATAGGTTCGTGTAAACAAGACGCGAGGACGATCACACATGACTTAGCTAGCGGATAATTACTCAAGTGAACATTTAGCATGTCAAACCTAGTCAACTTGCACCAAATATCAGTCAAAAACAAATCCTTTTTGAGCAAATTGTAAGGCAGATCACTACAGCTGATTAGGCTCCCTTTTTCCAGTTTCAAAGATGCAAATAAATCATGGTACGAAATTTATTGTATTTTAAAACTCTTCAATAAACCAAAAGGAGCACTTGGTAATTTAATAGCCTTAAACAAGCAACGAGGAATGGGAGGGATGAATAGATGAACAACACTCCAAACGAGAGAATCACAAATTACCAATATAGGACCAAGATTTGATTTTTTCCCCTAGCTAAGTGAAACAGCCCACTAACTTTAAAAATCAAACACGGTCAAATAGATGCCATCGATATATCCCAAATAATTTTAAGGTAAGCAATAGAGGGGACAAAGATTCAAGACTCAAGCACCTAGTAGGAGGTCGAATTTAATCAACTCAAGGCCTCAACTAGAATTCGAATTGAGCCAAGAGTCTATTCATTCTCCTCTTTTTCCTTAACCCATGATCAGTCCACAAACAATAGCCATCGCACACTTCAATGAGCAAAGCAAACAACTCAAAGAAAAAACACAACTCAAAACACTTCTTTTTCACTTGTTTTTAACAAATTTTTTATGACATTTACAATAATTAAACACACTCTATGTTCCTTTTTGACATTATGAGTCAAGGAAAGCTTGAGGAGTGGTTTCACGCAGCATACAAAACAATAAATAGACTCAAGACAAGTCAAGACTCAAAAACCTATACAAAGGCACAATCACCAGACCTCACAAAGGAAATATAATGACATACCACATTCTCATCCTCTCCTTGACAAGCTCAAAATGAGCTTTGAATAGTCAAGATGGTCCTTGAGGATTCATAGGACTAATGACTTTACTATAGACATGTATCACCCATTTCTATTGACATTGAAAGTCAAGGAAAACTCAAGAGGCAGTCCCATTTTACAACATCAAACCAAAGTAGTAAGCCAAAGACCAAGACAAAAAACATCAAGCTTAAGACAATAGTATAACAACCTCAATATTCACTACACAAATATACTATGACCTTCAAGGCCCCTAAACAACACACAATCCCACTCTCACCTAGTATGAGATTTAAACTAGCAACACTACTATTAACATTACATTATAACTATATTATCACCATACTAAACTAGAACAGACAGGGGAAAAATTATCCAATATGCCATTAACACATTACCATGAGATAACTAAACAGTAACTACAAGAAATTAAATAGAGAAGGGTTTACCTTTTTAGGAGCAACGAACTTGAAACTACGATCCTTGACGATGACCTTCCACCACCGGAGTTTCAATTTCAACTCATCAAAGTTTTAACTTTTCGTCGGAATTGATTTTTCAAGTATTTGTTTCTCCCCGGACTTTTGGTTACGTGGGATTAGAAGCATGCGCCTCCCAAATCCCCAATTTTTCCCCAAAAATCCTCTCCTCAACCCTTAACCCTTATTATCTATTTATAGAAAAATATGGGGTTGTTTTGGGGGGAAAACGGAGGGGTAAATTAGGGATTTTGAAAAGGGAAATTTTGAAATTCAAAATTTCGGATAAGAAATGGGATTTCTCAGCTTGTATATGGACTAAATTTGGACCAAAAGAGGGCCAAATTCGAAAGGAAATTGGGGGGGGGGGAACTGGATTCTCTCATCCACCAATAGGAATCACACAACATTGTACTATGATAGTACGAATTCGAGGATTCATCCCCGGATTTGAACATTGGCTGAGGTGTACGAGTTTCTAGAATACTCGTCAAGGTGAGTACACTAACGGGGTTCAAGAATTTGACGAAATTGAGGGTCGCTTAGCACTGATTACGGATGTCATTTTGGAGCTGTTGATTGACGGTGTTGTTGTACTTGTATTGTTGTTGCCGTCTGTTGTGGTTGTTGTATACGATAGAGAGAAGAGGGATTAGAATCGGGTGTGTTTAAGTGAGGAAGAGGGAGTTATAAGGTGATTGGGCCGGGTAATGGGCTGGTTCGGGTCGGGTTGTTGTGGGTAAAGTTTAGGAAGGTTAGGCTATTATTTAAATAGCCGAATTATTAAGAATTTAGCCAAATCCATTTAAAGGATAGCCAAATTGAAATCTGCCAAGGCCAATTGTATTGCAGTTATGGCCAATTTGATTTTGATTGTGACCAAATTTAATGGATCGGCCAAATTAAATCAACATTCAAACAAATCACTAACTGATTTAACCCCGAGTTTCTTGATTTCACAAAATCAAGTAAATATTTTTTCCAAATAAATTATACTTAAAAACAAATTATATTCAAGTCAAAACTTTACCTATTTGAATTAATTTCAAGATAGGATTTCGATTAAAACTTGAATATCTGATAAAATAATTATTTAAGCAACCAAAATTATACGATTTCGTATCCATGAATACAAAAACATATAATTCGTCACTTAAATGGCAAAAGCTAACTCAAATAAATATTTTAGGAAGTATTGATCTGGATAAAATAAATATTTTGATTTTATTTAAATCGAAGAAACTCAGGATTAAATCTAGTCGGGGAGGGCAAAAATTAGGTGTCAACAACTTCCCCCTCCCTTTGGTTAGGGTGAATGAAAGTAACCCTGGGCAAAGGGAGTTTGACGTTCCTAATTTTGTCCGACCATGAATTCGTCTCTCGAAAGCAACTAGGTTTTGCACAAATTTCAGGGAATTATGGCCGGACCCTGGTATTGGGTTTCCTACATATCTCAGGTTTCATGAGAATTCAGGCCATTTGTAGTTCATAAAGCTTGAGTTTTAAGCACGATTTTCAAAAAATTCACAAGCTATCCCAGTTTCAAATTTTGGTGAAGCCGGAAAGCTGGAGAATAAGATGATATGGGGGGAGGTTGGAAAGCAGTCGAGTTTTCAATATAGAGCCCAGCCTACATATCCATGATGCTCAAGGAATCAGACTGCTTGTAGTTTGACCCAATCGGTAGAAAAGGTAATCGTTTATTTGAAAACGACCTTTGGCTCAGGACGAGTGACAAGTAAAACGAGGTATGGAAAAGAGTCTTATAACCTCTTAACCATGAATGTGGATCTCTTCACATCCATAGGTAAGAATTTACCAGGACATAATTTCCAGGTCTCTAGGTGTATTGTCACTCGAATTTGATGGAAAAGGAAAGTTACTTTCGGTGTGAGTTTAGAAGTACCCCGAAAGTGAAATTGAAACCAAAAGTCCCAAATACCCACATGCCTTCTTATAGGGGTATGGTTTGATGGCGGTGGAAGTGTCCTTTAGCTCGCGTCCAAAGAGCTTGATATTCCTCTTCGGACTATGTCCCAGTTCGTTGCTGAGAAAAAGTTCCACGTTATGTTGCGTCCTTTTTGGGGTCGTCCGCACCTGTAGTTTTGGTTTGAGATTTTCACCCTCTCGGATGCTCTCATAACATCTCAAACAAAAATTGTTAGCGATAAACATAATTCACTAAGGGGTAGGGTCTTTTACCATATTCCTGCGTGAATTATTTTGGTCAACAGTGTCGTCCTTTCCTGTTCTGTTTTTGGAAGACAATGGTTTCCACAACAGTATAGGTACAAAAACTATCTCCGTTGTTGGATATGATGGACCTTTGGCAATTGATTCTGTCTTCAAAATGGGGTGACTCTCTTAGCCACCGACGACATTTTGGGTAGAATGGTCCCTGCAACCGTTTGATCTTTTGTTTGATAACCTTCTCGGCTACCGGTATGATTTCGTATATGACCTCGGGTAAGTCCTGCGCATCTTTAGTATCGATACGACTTATAGATATCCCTTGAATCGTCAATCTTTGGTTAATCTCGCGCATCATTCGATGTTGGATATAAGGCGACTTACAGATATCCTTTGAGTTGCTAGCTTTTGGATGATTCTGTACATTATCCGACCTTGGATAAGACATGGCTTATAGATATCCCTCGAATCACTAGCTTTCGGGCACTCCTGCACATCATCCAACCTTGGATTTGATATGGCTGACAGATATTTCTCAAATTGTTGGTCTTAGGGTAAGCCTGCGCATAATCGATCTTGGATATGGCACGGCTTATAGAGAACCCTTGAACCTACCAATTTGGTAATCTCGCATATTCTCCGGTGAGGATTTAGTTGTGACTTATGGATAACCTTCAAACTGTCGATCTTTAGGTGATCTGGCATACTATCCGGTTAGGATGTCATTGCGACTTATGAATGACCCATGGACTATCAATTTTAAGAAAATCTCGCATACTGTCCGATCTCGAATATTGTGACTTACAGACGACCTTCAGATTGTCAATTCCTGGGAAGTCTAGTTTGTCGTCCGTCTTTGGATAACGACTTAAAAACATCCCTTTGGATCATGTACTTCTTCAACTTTGATATGTTGATGCATTCAAATGCTGGCTAATGAAGTATTGAAATATCCTCGACGCCGGCTATATTGCCTTTTGCGTGGTCAACAGCTATAAAATGCTGAGATATCCTCAACGCCAGATTATGTTATCTTCGGGTAGTCAACGGATATAGGTGCTCCAAAGCATCTTTCAAAACCAGACTGTATTGTCTTACATGGTGAGCGATTATGGAGACTTATCTGAATGATATGATGGCCCTCTCGGTATGGCCCTCTCGGCAATGGAATAGAATGGCCCTCTCGGCAATGGAATGAAATGAAATGGCCCTCTCGGCAACGGAATGAAATAAAATGGCCCTCTCGGCAATGGAATGAAATGAAATGGCCCTCTCGGCATGGAATGGAATGTCCTGCAATGAGCTAAGACGACATATAATGAAACACAATTAAATGTTATGTGACAAAATATGATGGGATACAACATAATGCAATGGAATGCAATGCCATATGGTGCGATGGAATGCAATGCGATATGATATGATGTAATGGAGTGTGATGGGATGTAATATGATGCAATGGAATGTATTGGTGCAGTATGGTGCAATGAGATGTATTGTGATGCATTGAGATGCCATGGGATGCATCGGGCTGCAAATGGAATGCCATGGGACGCATTGGGATGTAATGGGAAACATCGGGATGCCATGGGATGCGTCAGGATGTAATGATGTGACAAGATATCCTTTTTCAAAGATCCCCATCATCCTTTTTTGGCATTGACAAGCGTCAGACTTTTTCAGCTCTGACATAATGAGATGGCCTCTAGGCTATTCTGTTGATGTGCTGACTCTTTTGAATGTACCTGCGCTTAAGGTAAGCAATTAGTAGACACAAAGTCACTTTTACTAGCGACTATAGTCAAATTCTGGGAAAGCTTTAAAAAGAGCATTTACAATATAAATGATTTTGTTTGCTTAAACAAAAATTATTTTGGAGAAAAGTAAATGGTTAAACCCATTTTTGGGGACAACTATAAATACCTCTTTCGAACGTTATAAGTTCGTTTTGACCCATGATGGATTGGAGGAGGATGTCCGTATTCTCCTTGTCAGGTGATCTCTTTGATCGTTCCGTTATGTCGACTCTCTCGAGTATCCCTGCACTCACGAAAACCGTTTAGTAGATACAGAGTCGCTTTTGCTAGTGGCTATTATTAGGAAAAGTCTTGAATAAATTATTCATAACAAGGATAGGACGTTTTTGTTTGACATCCACATCTTTTGGAGCCGGATAGACAAATCAAGAGGCCTTTGATCCTAAATGAGTTATTCAACCCATCTTCGGAGTTGTCCAAGAATATCATTCTTGAGAATTATGCGCTTTTGGTGCGGTTCTTGATTTGCTCAGGGGATTTTGAAAGAGACCTTATTTATGTCCGGTGATCCCTGCATCCACAGAAAAATCGTTAGTTTTGGGTGAAACTACTCCGCGTTGACCTCCTTAGATCTCTGGTTTGCTCCTCGCTATCTTTCGGGTGCTCCGTCATGTTTGGACTTCGGCTCTGACTCCCCGCTTAAATAGATGTAAGGCAAAACTAGTCAAGAAAATATGTATAGATTTTCAAAAATAATTAGGGTTTTGAAATCATAGATTTGAAAACTTGTGCAAAACTTTTTAGAAAGTCTCTGCCAGTTACGTCATGTGCTAGCTCAACGAACGTTTTCCACTTGAGGCCTGTCTATGTCTGACATCTAATGAAGGATCTCTGGAAACTCATTGTTGTTGCTGGGGAAGTTTAATAGAGTAGTTTTGCAAAGGCTTGTCATAGCTGGGGATTTAGACTATTTGCACTATATCACAGCTGGTGATTTCTGAGGTTGACTTTGAACTCTCGGTGCTGGGGGAATTTGGAATTCATTCCAAAGTGTAAGTGGAAATTTTGAGGATTTTGATATGATCTTGACTTTTGGGGAATTTGAGACTTTCTCTCAAAATCTTTGTTGGTCTCCATTCTCTTTGCCAAAAGATGATCTTCTTCTTCGGAATTTTTGAGATTCCTTCTCGAAAATTCTGCCCCAGTTTCCATTTCCTGGGGTGCTATGACCGAGTTGTTGGGGCGCCTACGTATCCTGTTGAAGCAGGAATCAGGTCAAACGTAGTTCAGGACTACGCTAGGGAATTATAGAAAAATCTAAAGGGTTGTCCAAAGCCGACATAGGCCGCCTACGCATCTCATTCTTGAGAATTCAGGTCATCACGTAGTTCATACATAGGAGGGGAAATATAGATTTTCCTAAGGGGTTGACCGAAGCCGACATAGGCCGCCTACGTATCTCATTCTTAAGAATTCAGGTCAAAACATAGTTCGTATATAAAGGGGAAAGGATAATTTTCCTAAGGGGTTGACCAAAGCCGACATAGGCCTCCTACGTATCTCATTCTTGAAAATTCAGGTCAAACGTAGTTCGTACATAAAGGGGAAAGGATAATTTCCCTAAAGGGTTGACCGAAGCTGACATAGGCCGCCTACGTATCTCATTCTTGAGAATTCAAGTCAAACGTAGTTCGTACATAAAGGGAAAGATAGATATTCCTAAGGGGTTGACCGAAGCCGACATAGGCCACCTACGTATCTCATTCTTAAGAATTCAGGTCATCACGTGGTTCATACATAAAGGGAAAGATAGATTTTCCTAAGGGGTTGACCAAAGCCTACATAGGCCGCCTACGTATCTCATTCTTGAGAATTCAGGTCAAAAGTAGTTCGTACATAAAAAGGGAAAGGATAAATTCTAAGCGATTATGAATCATTCAACAATTACATTCATAAAAGTGCGATTACAAATGAAAGAAACATAGAGAAGAGACTATCTTCAGATGAAGTATCTCTTGACAGTGTTAGAGTCGATTGATCTCGGCTACTCTTGGTTTCCTATCTCGGGCAAAATCATAATGCTTCCATCGACTTGGTACAAATTTCCTTTTGTGCTTATCTCGATGAAGAGGGGATCAACCCTCCATTTCTTTGGATTGAATTCTGGGTCAATCGGTGACTCGTGGGACACAATGTCTGTGCTTGGTTTTGGTATACCATCATAGGACCATGCAAATATGTCAATGTATTGTTCGATCAAGTTGATGAATTCTCTCTTCTATGCTTTTGTCAGGTGAACACTACCTCTTGTCTCCTTGACTTCGTCACGGCCCCCTAGATTGACCACTTCAGTTTCTTCCAGGTTAGGCTTCTTGCGGTTCTCAAATTCTTTCAAATCCTCTGTTAACTACTCCTCATCTTAATTTTCCCATTCATTGTCATTTACCTCACTTTGTCCGTTTGGCTCTTGACATGACATGATATTGGCAGGTTTTAAGTCATTATTACTGAAATAAACAAACAAACCGAGTCAGATAATGACAAGATAACTCAAAAAGAGAAAAATAAGAATAACATTACTCAAAATAGTTTTCTAGATAAAGGGAGGCCTTTTCATCAAAATTTGAGAAATATTTACAAACTATGGCTCATGACCCATACAAGTACGGACCCATGCCTTTTTGAAAATAGTAATATAGTAAAAGAAAATTTGAAAGATAAAAGGTGGATTGCGGGGCCCCCTCCGAATCATCACCGATTTTCAAAAACTAAAAAATTTGCCCTTTCATCTACCACAGAGGGCGAGGAGTCATGAGCAGAGCGGATGTCCAATTCTGCAAAGCTTCTTCAGGTGCAGCTTTCCTCACTCCACTAGTCTTTGGGGCATCTTATATTATAGCATTGCAGCCTTCGAACAGAATTCCCATCCCATCCCCCAGACCATCATCTGTCGATATCTCGCGTACAGGAAATGACTGGTACAGAAGTGGTAATGGCTTATGCAGACCCATCTCTGTCCTTTTCTTATTCTTATCCTCATTTGTCGGCTTATATCCCAGTCCATATTTGAAGGCTCTTTTCGGAATCACGATCGGCTCACTGATACCCTCCAAGTTCTTTCCTAGGCCCCGACCAGGCTCGAACCCATTTCTTAGCATCACAGTTGCCATCATATTATAAATGGAAGGCATGGGCGTTTGGGATGTTGGGTCCTCTTCAGCAGCGTTCACGATTTCCACAGTAGAAAAATTACTGCCCTTTGGAATATCTTCAATCACAGGTACATAACCATTAGGGTGGATCAAGTGACTTCCTTCGCCTTGAATGACCACCTCGTGGCCATCCCAGATGAATTTCAATAATTGATGAAGAGGTGATGAAACCGCTTTTGTACCATGGAGCCACGACCTCTCGAGGAGCAGATTGTAACTAGGATTAATATCCATAACATGAAATTTAGTCTTGAACTCGGCGGGTCCCATTTGGATGTACAAATCAACTTCGCCTATAGTGTCTCTTTATCCTCCATCGAAAGCTCGCACATTAACATGATTTTGACGAACCTTTCCCAAATCATAACCCATTTGAGTCAATGTGGAAAGGGGACAAGTGTTCAGACCAGATCCATCATCTATCAGAACCCAATTAATCACATGGTCACGACAAGTAAAAGAAATATGCAACATTTTGTTACGCATTATGCCTTCAAAAGGCAACTCTTCTTCACTGAATGATATGCGATGACATCCCACAACGTTACCTATCATTGAGGCCAGGTTTTCAACACTCGTACCAACGGGCACATATGCTTCATCTAAGACCTTCAACAACGCTTGTCGGTGGTATTGAGAACTCATTAGTAATGCCCATACGGAGATCTGTGCTGGAGTCTTTTCCAGATGCTTAACAATTGAATATTCTTTTGGTTGCATTCGTCTCCAGAACTCTTCGGCCTCTCCTTCAGTAATCGGCCTCTTCTGTGAATCCTTCCTTTGAGAGTCGTTGGCTAAATTTTCGGGGATATAGCACCGTCTGGACCGAGTCATCCCATGGGCGGCAGCAGTTTCTACAATAAACTCTTTTCTAGGCAATGTTGGAACATATACCTGAGTCGGGGTGGTCATTACCACAAATGGGGGCCTTTCATTGACACTTAAGGCGGCCACGACCTTCTCTATCTTCTCTACCCCTTTCGTCCTCTTAGGCTTTTCTGAATTAACCTTAGCAATAGTCTTACTAACTGCCCATTCATCTTCCATTTCAATCATATTAACCGTAGCCCCTCCATGGTTAGGCAACGGATTACTGTTGATATTTGGAGCTGGTGTTTGAATAGTAATGACTTTATGATCAATCAGGTCTTGGATCTTATGTTTCAAATTAATGCAATCTTCGGTACTGTGGCTGACTCCTCCAGAATGATAGGCACAGTTTTGATCAGCATGATAAAATCGTGAATTTATATTAGTGGGATTTGGTTGAATTGGCTGGAGATAATCGGCTGCTCTTAATCTTTCAAAAAGCTGAGTGCGACTTTCAGACAGCGGTGTGAAGTTTCGAGGAGGTTTCTTTTCAAGGTTTGGACAAGGAAGGTTGTTTTGAGTAGCGGGAGGTGGTACTTGATGATAATTTGGAGCTACGTGGATGTTAGGGGTGGTGGTTTGGACATTAGGCTGATAATTTGGTGATGGAGCTTGATATTGTGGTAGGACATTTGGTTTTGGAGCTTGGTATTGAGGTAGGACATTTGGCTGTGGAGCTTGGTATTGAGGTAAGATATTTGGTTGTGGAGCTTGGTATTGGGGTTGAGAGTAGAATACGGATTGAGGACTCGGGGGTGGCGGAGAAGAAAGAGTATTCCTGGGTCTGAATCTCCTTTTCAAATTAGCAATAGAATCAGTGGATACCACAGTCACGTCTTCTCTTTTCTTCCTAGGGAACCCCGAGGACCCAGCTGATGTTGGAGTCTGGATAATTTTCCTAGTTTGAATCCCTTCTTCGAGTGATTCACCAATCTTTACCAAATCTGCAAAGGTTGCCCGAACCGCAGACACCATTCTAGTATAGAACTCTCCTTCCTGAGCACGAGAAAATACTGCTACCATTTCTTCCTCAGTCATAGGAGGTTTCACCTTAGCAGCTTCTTTTCTCCAGCGATAGGCATAGTCTCGAAAGTATTCGCCGCTCTTTTGCTTGATCCTATTCAGTGAATTTCGGTCCGAAACTATCTCTATATTATATGCGAACCTGTCGATAAAGTCTTTGGCCAGAGCCTTCCAGCCGGACCATTTTCTAAGTTCTTGGGATGTAAACCAATCCAGAGCCTCACCGCTTAAACTTCGACTAAATAAATACATTAGTAATGCCTCGTTCCTTCCAATTCCAACCATTTGATCACAGTATCTTCTTAAGTGAGCCATGGGATTTCCAGTACCACCGAATGTTTCAAATTTGGGGACCTTGTACCCTTCTGTTAGGTCTACACCGGGGTGGACACACAAATCATCATAACCAAGGCCATCATTATCCTGTGTTCCATGAGACTCTTTGATCCTCATAATCTCTTCACTTATTGTACGCAACTTCTTTTCATGCTCGATCCTCCATTCTTTTTCTTTCTCCTCATAATGGCCTACCTCGGGATTAGGAAAAGGGTTATAGAGATCAGGAGATGTGATAACATGGAAAACAGTTGGCGGTATAGGTCTGATGTGAGATGGATTTGGGATAGTGGCGGAAGGGTTTTGGTATGCTGAAGTGTGATTTTGAGGATGAACGGAAGTTGGATTGTAGGCAGGGAGGATATTTTGTGGGGTTAAAGGTGTTTTGTGGAGTTTGAGAGTGGTTCTGTGGGATTTGAGGATGGATTTGCGGAGTTAGGGAAGGATTTTGTGGATGGTAAACATCTGGGTTATTGTCACGATTGGTGTTTTGAATGGGTGGAGTGTGAGTTTGATGAACCGGTGGATTATTGATGATTGGGTCTGTGGGAAGTTGAGAGGCGAAAGCGGATGAAAAGTTATTTGGATGGTTCCCGAGGTCAGGCGTGTTAAGAGGAGGGATTTAGAGTGGAGGACCGTGCTCTCCTGAAACAGGAGCATTAGCAGTGATGGCCAAATTTGCCAAGTCTCTGGTATGATTCACCTCCTCTTGAAGCATTTCCAGCTTTCTTGCGAGTTCAACAATCATCTCGCTTTGTTCTGCTATAACATTGTCCCTGATGGCCAATGCGCTATCCTCGTCGTTTCCAGTCATATTTGAATAATGGCTAGGGGATGGGATTTTGCGAGCTTTTGATCGGGTGAAGTAAGGATGTTCAGCCAGCTTATGACAACACGGAGTAGTTTCTATTACCTGTAAAATAAAAACAACTCAAAAGACGATGTGTTAGATCCTGTTAGTAATAAATAATGCAAGATAATTAGGCAGAAAGTAAACACATAAAGTTGTTTGCATCGTAAGCAAATTGATCCATGGGATATTGCCTCAGAATTTTTAATGAACAGGATTTTGTTCATTGATTTGGGATAAACGAGTTTGCCAGGAAGATTGATTGCGAAACACCTTCTTTTTCCATCATCCTTATGCCTCCTTCCACAAAGTAAGGGGAAACAAAACTTTTTTTGAAGATAGGGACCGAGCCGGAAGGCTGCCTACGTATCCCACGAAAGGGAAAATCAGGCCCAACGTAGTTCAAAAAGTTGAGGGAAATCTTCATTTCATTATACTCTTGTTGGGAATCATTACATTTAGGAAAACATGAAAACAAAACAACATCTAAAGGAAAACTTAACAGCTAGCTTCTAGATAAGTGCGGGTGTTCCCGCTTCATTCTACTTCTTTCATCTATTGATCTTCTAAGAGTGAAATGGTGTCAATTCCAACTCGACCCTTCCAACCTCCACCAGGAGTTCCAACTCCATTTTGAAAGCATGACAAGTCTCTAAGTCATGCCCTCCTCTCCCTCCATGATAGTGACAAACTTCCTTGAATTTCTTCCAAGCCTTTGACATCATGTTCGGCTTTCTCTCTATTGGCTCTAAGATCTTGGCATGGATGAGCTTTGAATAAAGATCATGATAGGTTTCTTCGAATTTTGTGAAGTCATATTTGTAAATCTGCACCTCTTCCGTGATAGGCATGCCTGGATTGACATGATCACATGCGAGAATGGTCTGTGGCCCCCACAGGCTACTTATCTGACCATTGTGGATCATGCTATAAATTCTAGCTTTCAGAGCGATGCATTCATTGGTGGTATGGCCAGGTTGTTATGGATGGTATGAGCATTTCCTATGGGCATCTCTAGGAAGGAAGCCAAATCCTTCTGTTTGATCAGGTTGGATAATTCCCATATCTCTTAGAGTCTGATAAACTTTCGAGCATGTCATGACCCTGGGGCTCCTAGAGGATCCTCTAAAGTGATCTCTGAGGATGATCTCTTCACTTCCTGGCCTAATCCTAGTTGGCCAAACAGCGTCCCCTTTTAGCTTAGCCAAATAGTCATCTCTTACTTTTGGGAACAGGACTTGCTCCATGTTCTCTTTCTCATAGATTTGGATCGAATCTTCAACTTTGTACTTAGCAAGCTCTTTTTCTTGCGCAATCAACTGTTTGACTTTAGCAATTTCTATGTCAGTCTGATTGATCTTCCTAACCACTCTCTTGGTTTCTTCCTTTAGCACCTCTTCTACTAGGGCTAACTCCACTATCTGTCTTTTCAATTGACCGGCTCTTAAGTCCATGATCAATCTTCCTGAAAGAGTAGGAGTGAATCTTAGAAAGTTAATAAAGAATGGTTGAGGTTTTTTCTGGGAAACTTGGGAGACCCAGAGTGTTTGGTCGAACTTTTATTTAGTGGGTGTATATTTCTTCCTAAAGGGCTCTTATGAAAAAATGGGATTGGATCAATTCGCCTTTGATTCAAACAACACACATAAACACGTAAGACAGTTATATCACACAAGCATATTATAGTAAGCGCGTATCCTAATTGGGTGACCCTTTTGAGCCAAGGGTTGGCCTAGCGAGTTTGAAGGAAGTATATGCCTTTTAAAAACAAATCCATTATCCCCAAAATAACGTTTTCATAAATATCCAAAAAGGCATAAATGCCTACAAAGTAGCAAAATAAGGGATACAATCTTTAGGGAAAGGGAAATAACAGTGCAAGAAAAAAAACAGTCCCACGCAGGGGATAATAAATGAAGATACTAGCATCCGGATGATCCCTCATCGGTCTTCTCCTTTTTGGCCTTGTCCACCTCGTGCCATATGCGATATCGATTGGCGATCAAGTGACTTCCACATAATTGTGCTCTACTCTCATAGGTCATTTCTCCTATGCTATCAATTTGGGAAACCATGCAATCGTCCAAATCAATCAAACATTGTCTGGCGTCACTCACCTCTTGTCTGGCTCGCTTTAACTCTTCCTTCAATTGATGTATGGTCGAAGCATCCTCCCTATGTTGCCGCTGATGAGCAATCTCACTCATCTGGAATCTATCCTGAAGCCTGTGAAGTCGAATCTGACGCTCTGATTCTATATCAACAATTTGTGTGGGCACATTCGGACCAGGTACCAATGTTCCTGCGAGGTTCTTCTTCAACCATTCTTTGTAAGTGTCACTAACCTCAGGCTCAAACCCAATACTAAAAGAGATTTCTCTGGTCTTTCTTTCCTTCCATCCCTGTATAATAAATTCTTTGAGCGGTGTCTCGCCCTCCCCATATTCAGTGATGAATCTAGCCATGGGCTCTGTTTGTGGTGTCTCCTGCTTGATTTCAAACTATCTGAGAATTCTGGCGGGAGTATAAGGACGAGTCCCTCTAAGGCCGGCGAGTACTAAAAAAGGCTGTTTATTTCCTTGAACTGTGTATTTCCCTGGATTGAGGTATTTGATTGACCATTGAACATTGTCGTCTCTCAATTCCCCGAATTGCTTGAACCAAAATTTCAGAGTTTTTTCCCTCTTAAACCTGTTTATAGCCAACCACATGCTATGGGATAAAAGAAGATCTTACCTTGTTAGATGGTCCGTTTTATCCATTCTAGGATCTTTCAACAAATATTTCATCATCCACCATTGCAAAATAAGATTGCATCCCTGGAAGAAACGGGTCCCCTTTTGACAATTTCCAAAAGCCCGATATATTTCTGCGACGATCATAGGAGCTAAAGTGTGGAATACCTTAGAAGTGCCGTATTCCAACCCATAGAAGATGGCATGTGTTACCATAACGACGCTTGGATGAATAGTACCATTTGATCCTTGTGGAAATATCATAGTTCCAAGTAGACTCACCGCGAAAGCAAATGCCCTTCTATCCTTCTATTCTGACTCAGATGCGAATTCATGCCAGAACTTTTGGAAAGAATTGAATCTTCCAAACCTGTAGTACAACTCACGAAAAGGAATATTTGGCCCATCAAGCTTCCCTATCCAGGTATCATCTTCGATCAAAAAGGCATCCTTGATCTTTTGACGGTTCCACACCTCCGGGACTAAGACATTATTGTCCGGTGTCTTTTTCCTTTTGTTGCATATGTGGACGCTTTCATAGCTAACTACCACTCCTTCTATAGTAGGGGCCAATTCAACCTCGCCAAAGCGAAATACCATGTTGTCATCATCCCAGAATTCTGTCAACACATGAATTATCTCAGGCCAAACATCCATTTCTAGAAGTGAAGGTAGGTGACCGATATGCGTCTTAATAGTCTTCTTATCTTCCGGACTCATATAGGCCCACCAAACCTTAAGGAAATCATATGGTTTGGTAACCATTTTGAATCTTCTAAAGGGGAGTGGTTGAGCCATTCCTACACAAAAGCAAACAAAGTAAGCCTTTCCCCCCACCCCGAATGATAATGGATTAGATTAATTGACATATACTCCTTCAACGCATAAGCATGATTCGACTGTGATTGACTCATGGTCAATTAGGGTAGGTTTTTCTAATGGGCCCAATACCCCCTCAAGTATTAGGTCGTCCTAGGCTCATGCCTAAAAAGGGTTTTGGTTTCGCTCTATCCTAGGTATCTAGAGTGGGCTTTGACCAGGTTCCCAAGTGGACAACTTGGGTTTGGAAATACAAACAGCCATTGGACGCCTAACGTACCAATAAACTGTTGTATTTCCAACAATTTCATTTGGAATTGATCAATAGAGGCCGCGCAACCGCGAAACCCCAAACAGTTAAATATCAAATGAGGAAGTATGCCATGAATGCAATCGACAGATATACTCACAAGATATTAACACATTTATTCAAATAAAATCAAATAAATCAATCAAACAATCTAAAATTTGGTTAGAATCTTGATAAACTCCCCAGCAGAGTCGCCATTTCTGTTTTATCCCCTTTTTATAGGCTCGAAGGGTTGAAAAAACATTGGTTTTGACTTTTCAAACTATTTCAAAACTTCAAAGAAAATTTTGAAACAATTAAGAAAATACAGAGTCGCCACTTGATTTTTTATAGAAAATATCAAGAAAAAACTTAAAGGTTTTTAAAGACTCGAAAACAAAAATAAATCTTTAAAATTAGAGAAAATGGGTAAGGATTCTGGTAACGCCTTGAGAAGGTTTTTAAGGCACTCAAGAAGCGTCCGCGAAAGCAGTTGACCAAAAGACAGTTTGACTGATTTGTAAAAATGACCAATTTTGAAAAATGTGGCTAACTTTATAAAATCTTGAATTTAATTTGCAAATATGGCACCTATTCTATTAAAATGAAAAATAGTTTATTTAATTTAAAGGAAAAATTCTCCTAAGAAAAATAAATTTGATTTCTTTACCGAATTAAAATAACATCAATTATTTTCATGAAAGGAGAAAGAAAGTGGTTTTAAATATCAATTTTTGAACAATGGAAATTTTAAACACCAAGTTTACACAAGTTATGAAATCTAACTAATTGTAAAAGGGTTTTGATTTTTACGAGGAAGAATAATTCTTACGTTGAGGAGAATTTTCTTTAACTTAAATAAATCGATCTAACACATGGATAAAACAAGATGCCATTTTTGATTTTTTTTTTAAAGATTTGTAATAAGAAGAAACATAAAGAAACTCATTTTTATTAATTACAAAATATGCTACGTGACAAACGATAATGAAAGAAAAATGTGAAGATAAAACAAAAATAATAACTCGAAGGGGATTTATCTTGATTTAACCAAATTTAAGAGTTAAATACACATAAGATAAAATTAATTACAAGTAAATAAATAAATGGAGAAAAGTTGAGAAAAAAAATGGGTTTTGGCCCGTTGGACCTTCCCGGCTTTAATCCTCAATTTTTCATAGGCTCTTGGCCTATTTTTATTCGCCTTCATCTTCAACCTTGTATACTAGCTTCCTTATATAGCTTTTAAAGCTACAAATTCTTCAAATTCAGATTTTCACCCATTTTTGGGTCTTGAAGAGATTCGACGACTTGGGCCTCTTCAGCCCATGAAAATGCAGGGCACGAGAGTCCATTTGGACTCATGTGAAGGGTTCATGCATAAAAGATAAAAGAATAAGGATTAGCAACGATAAACAACGATCTAGTAAAGATTAACTTTAAAGAACTAAACATGTTTCCTATGCAGGTTAAGGACGTAATCCACCTAAAATCATAGCCTAAAAAATTCAAATAATATCAATGATATTCTGCAGCACACTAAGAGAAACATTTCCACACAACCATTCAAAGAGTTTTAAACAAGCCAATTATCACCTATTGATACTTATACACATGTTGAGACCACATTAATCGTAATTAGAAATGTTTGACTTGGACATTCTTTAACAGAGGAAGAAGAAAACAGATTCGCATCAAGATAATTTAGGTAAGAAGTATTTATAGGTTCGTGTAAACAAGACGCGAGGACGATCACACATGACTTAGCTAGCGGATAATTACTCAAGTGAACATTTAGCATGTCAAACCTAGTTAACTTGCACCAAATATCAGTCAAAAACAAATCCTTTTTGAGCAAATTTTAAGGCAGATCACTACAGCTGATTAAGCTCCCTTTTTCCTGTTTCAAAGATGCAAATAAATCATGGTACGAAATTCATTGTATTTTAAAACTCTTCAATAAACCAAAAGGAGCACTTGGTAATTTAATAGCCTTAAACAAGCAACGAGGAATGGGAGGGATGAATAGATGAACAACACTCCAAACGAGAGAATCACAAATTACCAATATAGGACCAAGATTTGATTTTTTTCCCCTAGCTAAGTGAAACAGCCCACTAACTTTAAAAATCAAACACGGTCAAATTGACGCCATCGATATATCCCAAATAATTTTAAGGTAAGCAATAGAGGGGACAAAGATTCAAGACTCAAGAACCTAGTAGGAGGTCGAATTTAATCAACCCAAGGCCTCAACTAGCACTCGAATTGAGCCAAGAATCTATTCATTCTCCTCTTTTTCCTTAACCCATGATCAGTCCACAAACAATAGCCATCGCACACTTCAATGAGCAAAGCAAACAACTCAAAGAAAAAACACAACTCAAAACACTTCTTTTTCACTTGTTTTTAACAAAATTTTTATGACATTTACAATAATTAAACACACTCTATGTTCCTTTTTGACATTATGAGTCAAGGAAAGCTTGAGGAGTGGTTTCACGCAGCATACAAAACAATAAATAGACTCAAGACAGGTCAAGACTCAAAAACCTATACAAAGGCCAATCACCAGACCTCACAAAGGAAATATAATGACATACCAAATTCTCATCCTCTCCTTGACAAGCTTAAAATGAGCTTTTAATAGTCAAGATGGTCCTTGAGGATTCATAGGACTAATGACTTTACTATAGACATGTATCACCCATTTCTATTGACATTGAAAGTCAAGGAAAACTCAAGAGGCAGTCCCATTTTACAACATCAAACCGAAGCAGTAAGCCAAAGACCAAAGCAAACAACATCAAGCTTAAGACAATAGTATAACAACCTCAATATTCACTACACAAATATACTATGACCTTCAAGGCCCCTAAACAACACACAATCCCACTCTCACCTAGTATGAGATTTAAACTAGCAACACTACTATTAACATTACATTATAACTATATTATCACCATACTAAACTAGAAAAGACAGGGGGAAAATTATCCAATATGCCATTAACACATTAACATGAGATAACTAAACAGTAACTACAAGAAATTAAAGAGAGAAGGGTTTACCTTTTTAGGAGCAACGAACTTGAAACTACGAGCCTTGACGATGGCCTTCCACCATCGGAGTTTCAATTTCAACTCATCGAAGTTTTAACTTTTTGTCGGAATTGATTTTTCAAGTATTTGTTTCTCCCCATATTTTTGGTTACGTGGGATTAGAAGCATGCGCCTCCCAAATCCCCAATTTTCCCCCAAAAATCCTCTCCTCAACCCTTAACCCTTACTATCTATTTATAGAAAAATATGGGGCTATTTTGGGGGGAAAACGGAGGGGTAATTAGGGATTTTGAAAAGGGAAATTTTGAAATTCAAAATTTGGATAAGAAATGGGATTTCTCAGCTTGTATATGGACTGAATTTGGACCAAAAGAGGGCCAAATTCGAAGGGAAATTGGGGGGAAACTGGATTCTCTCATCCACCAATAGGAATCACACAACGTTGTAATATGATAGTACGAATTCGAGGATTCATCCTCGGATTTGAACGTTGGCTGAGTATTGCGACCCAGCTATACACGCAAGTGTACGTGATCATGCAAGTAATAAAGTGGCTCCTTTTAAAGAGCCGGATATCGAACCCAAGGGACTTTCGTCAACAGAACTCAACTCTGGATGTCAAACTATAATTAAAAACTAGTGTTGTGAAAACGACAAGAGATTTGGTGCTGAAAATTAAATTATTGCAGACTATGAACTCCTATCTTCGCTACCGTAACTTTGGTTTTCGCAAATATGCTTGAAAAATCAATAAAAAGTGAATTCCCAAGGCTAAGGCACCCTGAACGTCATCTCTTGAGCATATTTGTTATTGGTTTAAGCACTTTGAGTTCTTTATCATGGTTATTGATCCGAGGTTAATTTTATAACTATATTCGTCTCCAAAATATAATCTTCTACTAGAACTTAGAAAGCTACCTACATCCGTGAGTGGTGATAAGCTTAACCAATTCTAGAGCATTCAAGTTTTCTTCTCGTAATTGACTAAGTGTGGTGGATTAGGTACCTCTCGGTCCTAACCACATGTCAATCCCTTAGAATTACTTCCCCGAGAAAGACCACACTTCATATATTCAAGTTCTATCTCTTAGTTTCTCTCTCGAGCTCACTTCAAGACAAGGAATATATTCCAATGGTGATCAAGCATCAAAATAATGAAATTTAGAATATATGAATAACCAATTTATGATAAACTCCAGCAAAAACCAATACAATTAACCCAAGAGATTCATGTTCTTGGCCTTAACCACAAGAATGAGGGATTTTAGCCACTCATAATGTTTATCAACATCCAAAAGTCAATAAATACCATAAAAAATAATTAAAAACTGAAAAGAAGAGGAATGGAACCTAATTTAGATGCCCAAAATATTATAAGGATGATGGAATGTGATACAATAATTCAAAATTCCTATTTATAGACCCAAAGTCGAGGCAAAAATGATCCAAAAAGCGGCCCGGCACGCCCTTGGGCGCGCCTAGAACTTAGGCAGATTTTGCCTCAGCAAAAGGGTGCTCCCGGGTGGCGTGGCACGCCTCTGGGCGCGCCCCAAGTCTGCCTGGTAAAGTGAAAAATTCGCCAAAAGCGGCCTGGCACGCCTGGCCCTTTTTTTGTGATTTTTTGCTTTCGTCGACTTCTCTTCGCGGATTTGGTTGGATTCTTCAAGTTCAACTCTTTGGCTTGCCTCTTATCTTCAATATTATTCACTTGTAGCTCCTCCAAGCCTTACTTTCCATGCCAAACATGCTCCAAAAAGTCGCAAATTCCACCTACAAGAGTCTAATCATATTGGTTAGCACAATATCCCATATTTCATCAAAAACTTATATAATACACAAGTATTGTTCTCAAAACTACGGTAATCATGGGTTAAAGTCGCTACTAAGGCATATAAATACGCCTTAGATCACCACCCCACACTTAAACCTTTGTTTGTCCTCGAACAATAACCATACTCAAATCCGGGCGACTTAGACAATTGAAACAAAATAGGCATTCTTGCACAGCTTACACAACCACATTTCTCAACTTATGCACCAACATACTAGGATATCAAACAAATAAATAACAAATTGAAACAACCCATCCTCACAAAACAACTTACTAGTTGCAAATTCATGCGTGACACGTTATTAGTAGATCACCAAACTTCACTAACCATACGCCCTCACCACAAGAGAATCACCCCACACTTCTACAAAGTAATTACTAACTGGGTGCATGAATGAAAGTCACTCACTCTCAAAAAGAATTCACATGCAACACAAAGATGAACCATAGGCTTGCCCTTAGTGTAATACTTCACTAATGTTAAAATGTTAAAGCTCAAGATCAAGTAGGACTTTTTAGGGGTTGTAATGTAGGCACAGGAACGGGTAGGAACTATTTGGTCAAGAATAGTGACTATCTTTCCTGAGCGCTTTAATACACTACAAATTACATTCAGACCACCTTCAACCGACCTATTTTTCACCACTTTTATCTTCCCACTTTTCTTTGTTTTGCCCCATAACTTTAAGCTAGCTTCAGCATATTGGATAAGCAATACTGCTATCACCCATTGATTATAAAAACAATTTTTTATATATTATTTTTTTTTCTTTCTCTTTTCTTTCTTTAACATATTCCCCACCAACATGCACAATCTTTTTCACACACCCTTAGGAAATATGCTTGGGGCTTTAACTTAACTCTTTCCTTCTTCCAAACTCTTGTACTCCTTCACCTCTTGATTTCCTAATTAAAGCGCTTAGGAGTTTTGGATCAAATTCTGGTTCATTGAAAGAAGAGGATTAAGCTACATGTAAAGCTACCAAGGAAAAGGCTAAAGTCTCAACGGGGCTAACTAGGATTATGCAAAGAGGGTAGATAAAGTAGGTCTAAAATATGGCTATCAAAGAAATGCCTATATCATCTCTTAAACTTAACACCTCTTATTTCGCTTTGCACACACACCGGGAAAGTTCTAGACATCATTATGCACATGGAATATCATAAAAACCTTACTCACACATGGCACATGTTCAGTTCAGTAGGTTCACCATAAAACCTCTGAAATCATGCATAAATTCAACATTAAGCAACTTAGCTAGTCAACTAAGTGAGAATTAGGTGTCTCAACACTTGCTATTTTATATCCGGGCATGTTTCACACGTGTATGCACAATTGTATAGCAAGCAAGAACACCCGACACGACACTACATGACTAATCCACAAGCTCCACAAAATCAGGACCAATCCTCAATAAGGCCATGGCATGCTCATTGAGAGGATAATCCCTCTCTACTTGGCTCAGCTCATCCGCCGTGGAGGGCCTACCCCCAGTCCTGTGTCGCAGCATCTCCAACCCATACATACGGGCTAAAATCCCGTCATCTCAAGCATGACGCTCTGCTAATGTCAAAGTGGGGCCGAGTGAATTCGGCGCCTTAGTTTGGGTGACATCCACAGGCGTCGTCACCAAAGAAGGATGATAGTCAAAATTTTCTTCGGGCACTTCGAATGCTCGCATTAATTTAGTCAATAGTCCACCGAAAGCATATCGAAGACCTCCTTGGAGGCGAGCTCGACGCTTAGCCGACAACAACACAGAACCTACATCAATCTCTGCATCAGTCATGAGAGCATATACCATACAGACACGATCCCTGGTAACCTCAGTCATGTGGCTCCCCGAAATTAAACAACAACACACAATCTTTAGCCAAATCCTTGCCTCTTTGTTGAGATGGGCAAAGGGTAGACTCTTGTGATACCCTTTTTAGTAATGGCGAAGCCACCTCACTGTTGAACGTGGGACGCATAGAGTGTGTCGAATTTCAGCATATGGAGGCCTAGAATTTAGCCTGAGTATGTCTTGGGGACTATCCCGAGTGGAAACTCCCAATAATAAAGTCAAACTCAAGGAGTCAAGTATCACATCCGAACCTCGTACCACTACCGAGCATGTAGGTGCGTCCAGGTTCCAATTTGCGTACAATTCCCTCACCAGATGGAGGTTGCAATCTGTAGGTCTGTTGAAAACAAAGCCCATCCCGACTTGCTCAAGCCGAGCCAATATTATTGGGTAAGCCCGAGCCAGACTTGCCCTATCAATACATTCATCGGAAAAATATTTAGCTTCCGGGTGGCTTTTGTACCAACTCTTCCCCGTACTGTAGACCGCGTGTATCCCATACTTCCGTTTTTACCCTTTGGGACTGGAGGAGCTGCGGGGACCTTATTACCCGACTGACGTCTCTTGTGAGAGCTGGAGGCAGCGACATTAGAATCCGACATTGTACCTGTAGCAGTTCCACTAACAAATCAATTTCCTATGTAAAAATAGCTACCCAACTTAAAGCGCGGTGACGTTTAGGGCCACCCCACACTTAGTTGTTTAGCACCAAGTCAAAATCAATATGGGCGGAGGGTACTCAGACTTCCCCTGATCACTTAATGCCCAAAACCAAGTCCCAACCATAGATAAATGCACATTCCCACACAAGGTTAGCAATCTTATAAATATCATTAGAATGACATGCTTGTTTTACTCAAGAATTCCAACAAAAGTCATACATATTCACCACATATGAGTTGTATTCAGTGATTTCCACCACCAAGTTGCTCAATTTACACTAATAAAGAGAAACTCTCTTCTAATTGTTCCACTAAAATAAGATTAGTAAACCCAATTTCACAGGCCTTTCAAGTTTATTATAAGGACCCCCCCCATGAACACCAATCTCAACATAGGAAGCAAGTCAATAAACCAAGAATATATTGTGCTTCACAAACGAAATCAAGAGTACCCAAAATTGCATACTTCATGGCAATTTATAGAAAGAGAAAGTGAAGGAGACATACTTGATAGCTTGAAAGGAGTCTTGTAAACTTAATCCCAAGATTAGGAAGCAAGAATTCGAGCTATGTGTGGGCACGTGTAGAGAAATATAAGAGAAAATTTGGTATTCTTTGGGAGGAAAATTGTGTGTTTGGGTATGGAGTTGGGAATGATGGTGAAGAATAAGAAAAATTAGGGATTTAAAAGAAAAGGGGTGGGGGTGGGTCGGGTATGATTGAATAAGAGACTTAAAAAATTTTTGCCCAAAAAATATAGGGGGGGTAGCGGCGTGGCACGCTGCCTAGCGCGCTACCCCACTGCCTCAGGGACCTAAATTTTGAGCACAGGCGGTGTGGCACGCTGGCCAGCGTGCCTGTGCACTGCCTTCACTCAAAAAATTTTTGGGGCAAGCGGCGTGGCACGCTGGCCAGCGCGCCTGCCCACTGCCAATCAAGAAAATATTTGGAACAATTGCACCCTGGCACGCCAGGTAGCACGTCCAACACTTAACCTCATACCTGAATGACTTTTCTCCTTTTTTCACATAATCTTGGGGCTTTACCAAGTCCCAAGACTCAAAACTAGCTTCAAAACATGTCCTACCTGCCCGGCGCCTTCAAAACTTCATCCATCCGTCAATTTTACCTTTTTCTTGTGGATTTCCATGTCAACATGCTCCGTGCCTCTGCATAAACACAAGATCCTATCACTAAGTTAGAAAACAAAAATTTTAAACGAGATGGGTTGCCTCCCATCAAGCGCCTTAGTTTTGGTCGGGGCACGACTCTTCTTTTTGTATTTTTATTTTATGAATCATAACTATTACAACACAGTCATGGGTTACCTCCCATGTAGCGCCTGGTTTAATGTCGCGGCTCAACCAAATATAAGAGCTCAGTTATCATCAAGGTGAAGCACGTCCTCCGTCTGCTTCTCTTCTTCACCGAAATAATGCTTCAATCTCTGGCCATTTACCATAAACCTTGTACCATCCGCTTTGTTCAAAATTTCCACCGTACCATGAGGTGTCGTGCGACTTACCTCAAAAGGACCACTCCACTTAGATCTTAGCTTTCCCGGAAACAACCTAAGTCTTGAGTTAAACAAAAGTACCAACTGACCTGGCTCAAAAGTGCGGGGGAGAATATGCTTGTCATGCCATCGCTTCGTTTTCTCCTTGTAGAGCTTAGCATTTTCATACGCATGGGCACGAAATTCTTCCAACTCATGGAGTTGTAACAACCTCCTATTACCAGCCAACCCCGGATCTAGATTCAACTTTTTTACCGCCCAATATGCTCTGTGCTCAAGCTCAACTGGGAGGTGACAAGCTTTCCCAAATACCAAATGATAGGGAGAAGTCCCTATAGGAGTCTTATACGCCGTTCGATAAGCCCAAAGAGCATTATCCAGCTTAAGTGACCAGTCTTTCCTCTGAGTATTCACCGTCTTTTGCTAGATTTGCTTTATCTCGCGATTAGACACTTCCACTTGGCCACTTGTTTGGGGATGATACGCTGTTGTGACCTTGTGTTTCACTCCATACTTTGCCAATACACTCTTCACCCAATAATTAATGAAGTGTGATCCTCTATCGCTAATAATAGCTCTTGGAGTTCCGAACCTAGTGAAAATGTGCTTTTGAAGAAACTTTACCACAACTTTGGAGTCATTCGTAGGAAGAGCTGCAGCCTCTACCCATTTAGATACATAATCCACTGCTACGAGTATGTATAGATTTCCATTCGACTTTGGGAAAGGGCCCATAAAATCAATCCCCCATACATCAAAAATTTCAACTTCTAGGATGTTGTTAAGAGGCATCTCATGTCGCTTGGCAATCGTCCCCATACGTTGACATTGATCACAATTCTTCACAAAGGTATAAGCATCTTTAAATATAGAAGGCCAAAAGAAACCTGATTGCAATATTTTTTGGGATGTGTGTTCACCACCATGATGTCCACCATAAGGGGATGCGTGGCATCCCTCTAACACTTGCTTCACTTCCTCATCCGAAATACATCTTCGTACTATTTGATCAGGCCTTTGCTTTAATAAATACAGCTTATCCCATATATAAGAGCGTGCCTCATATGCCAGTCTCTTCTTCTGTTGAGGACTCGAATCAGGAGGAAATAACCCACTTACTAATAGATTCACAATGTCTGCATACCATGGCAACTCATCGACATCCAACACCAACAATTGCTTGTCTGGAAATTCCACACAAATACGCCCATCATCCACTATATGTGTCGAGCTCTCAAGTCGAGAAAGATGGTCAGCAATTTGATTTTCTGTCCCCTTTCTATCTTTAACCTCTAAGTCAAACTCCTGTAGCAATAAGATCCATCTAATCAAACGCGGCTTGACATCTTTTTTATTGAACAAATACCGTATTACCGCATGATCCGTGTATACAATGACGCTCGTGCCCACCAAGTACGATATAAATTTATCAAATGCATACACCAAAGCTAACATCTCTTTTTCAGTCACCGTGTAATTCATTTGGGCTGCGTCAAGGGTCTTGCTTGCATAATAAATAGAGTGAAATACCTTATTCTTCCATTGACCGAGAACCGCACCCACTGCAACATCACTTGCATCACACATGAGCTCAAATGGCAAAGCCCAGTCAGGAGCAATAAGGATAGGTGCCTCTACCAACTTCTTTTTCAAAACCTCGAATGCCTTCACACATGATTCACAAAATACAAATTTCACATCTTTCTCCAAGAGTGCACACATGGGGCGTGCAATTTTGGAAAAATCTTGAATAAACCTTCTGTAAAATCCAGCATGACCCAAAAAACTTTGCACCCCTTTTACCGATACAGGTGGAGGGAGTTTTTCAATAACTTCAATCTTTGCCCTATCGACTTCCAGCCCCTGCTTTGACACTTTATGCCCAAGAACTATACCTTCCGTCACAAGGAAATGGCACTTCTCCCAATTGAGAACAAGATTAGTTTCTTCACACCGAGCAAGGACTTTATCAAGGTTTTTCAAACATACCTCGAAAGAGTTACCAAAGACTGAAAAATCATCCATAAAAATCTCTACGAACTCCTCCACCATATCGTAGAAAATAGCCATCATGCAACGCTGAAAGGTAGTCGGTGCATTACACAATCCAAATGGCATACTCTTGAAAACGTATGTGCCGTAAGGACATGTGAATGTAGTCTTCTCCTGATCTTGAGGATCTATAGCAATTTGATTGTATCCGGAATACCCATCAAGAAAGCAATAATACTCCTGCCCGGCTAAACGATCCAACATCTGATCAATAAAAGGGATTGGATAATGGTCTTTCCTCGTAGCATCATTAAGTTTCCGATAATCCATGCAAATACGCCATCCAGTTACGGTTCTTGTAGGAATCAATTCATTATTGTCATTTGTGATCACTGTCATACCACCCTTTTTTGGAACACATTGTACTGGGCTCACCCACGTACTATCAGAGATAGGGTAAACAATACTAGAATCTAACCACTTAATTACCTCCTTCCTTACTACTTCTTTCATCACCGGATTCAAGCTTTGTTGGTGTTGCACACTCGGCTTGTGTCCTTCTTCCATGTAAATTTTATTCATGCATAAACCCGGATTAATACCATGGATGTCAGACATCTGCCAACCAATAGCCTTCTTTCTTCGTTTTAGTATTAACAATGCCGCATCAAATTGTTCCTGTGACAAATCTGCTTCCAGAATAATAGGAAGAGTCTCATTGTCACCTAGGAAAGCATATTGAAGGTGAGATGGAAGTTCTTTTAATTCAAGCTTCGGTGCCTCCTCAATTGAGGGCTTAGTTGGAGAACCGAGTGGACGATTTAAAGATTCCCATCTACCCTCTTTAGCATAGATACCCATAAGATCAAGAACTTGCACCAGTTCACTAGCTTCTGCATCCCCAAAAACATCTTGCCCCATCAACACTTTTTCCAATGGATCTGTAGATAAAGTGTGGATGATTTCAACTGCCAAATCTATAGTTGTAATAGCTGACAAATTCTCATAACTCTCTGGTAGCTGCAAAGCCCTATAAACATCAAAGACCTCCACTTTATCATGAGCTCGCATAGTTAGTTTACTGGCTGCTGCATCAATGATTGCACCTCTTGTAGCCAGGAACGGATGCCCCAAAATAAATGGGACTTCCGGGTCAGGCTCAAAATTCAGCACCACAAAATCAACAGGAAAGATCAACGACCCCACTTGAACCCCAACATCCTCAACAATACCATCAGGTCTAGTCACAGATCGGTCTGCCAGATGCAAAATAATAGTAGTAGGCTTAGGAAGACCCAAACCCAACTCCTTGAAAACTGAAGTGGGCATCAGATTTATACTAGCCCCTAAATCACACAATCCACGAGCGCAGACACGATCTCCCAGAGTAATCTTCACAGTGAAGCTTCCAGGATCTTTTAGCTTAGTAGGTAACCGGTTCTGAATGCGAGAACTAACCTCCTCAGTCAAAGCAACTGTGGCATATTCTGTCAATCTACTCTTGTTTGCTACAATATCTTTCACGAACTTGGCATACTTTGGAATACCCTGCAAGATATCCACAAGAGGCAAATTAATGTGCACTTGTTTAAGTAGTTCAATGAACTTACCAAAGCATTCATCCTCCTTCTTCTTTTTGAACTTCTGAGGGAAAGGAGGAGGCAACTTCACACTATGTATCACTTTATCATCTTTGGAGCTTTTGGTAGACTCCACTTGTTCGTCTTCAATCACCACTACTTTTGGCTCCAATTCTTTCAATGGTGCAACCGTATCCTTTAACTGCTTACCACTACGGGTAACTATAACATTCACCTGCTTGGGATTTGGTTCAGTATCACCTGGAAGACCTCCTTGGGGCCTTGTATTCTGTGCATTAGCTAACTGGCCAATCTGCTTCTCCAAATTCTGAGTAGCCAACTGATTGTTCCTCACATCTGCTGCCAGCTTAGCCTGCTCAGCCATAATCTATTTTAACATATCCTCCACGCTCATCTCTCCAGGCTTAGCACCCACTTGATTTCCCTGACCTTGCTGTTGGTTGTACTGTGGTGCATATACTTGAGGCCTATATTGATTTTGATTTCCTCCCCAAGATAAGTTCGGATGGTTTTTCCACCCAACATTATAAGCATTTTCGTAGTTCTGGGCTCCACCTCCCCTTTGTGCATTACCAACAAAATTTATGGAATTCGGATTAGCACTACACAAATCGCTGGTATGATCCCCATTTCCACATACACTACACATCACAGAAACCTGTTGCTGTACTGCATTCACGGGAGCTGGTTGTTACCCCAAGTTTAAATTACTAAAGTGATTGTTCATCATGTTTTGCATAGCTGAAATTTGGGCAGATAATGCTATGACTGCATCCACATCTAGTTTCCCAGCAACCTTCTTTGTAAAATTCCTTGAATTATCACTATGCCAGTCTGGATTTCCCTACGAAATATGATTCAACAGAGCATATAATTCATCATACGTCTTCTCTAAAGCCTTTCCACCTGCAGCTGAATCAAGTAGAATTTTAGTGTTGGGGTCGAGAGCCTCTATGAAAGTATGCACCAACACTTCATTAGCTTGGTGGTGGTGAGGACAATACCTCAACATGGATTTGAATCTGTTCCAAGCTTGGTACAAATTCTCATCATCTCTCTGTCTAAAACTTAGTATCTCACTCCTCAGCTTTGTTGTCTTTCCAGACGGAAATAACCTTATCAAGAATTTTTGAGCAAGATCATCCCAAGTAGTGATAGAATTAGCCTGCTCTGCATCTAACCACCTCCTTGCTTCCCCCAACAGAGAAAAGGGAAACAAAGTAAGTCTCACATAATCTGAAGACACACCCGCAGGAATATATGTATCACTGATCTCCAGAAAATTAAGGATATACCTCTGTGGGTCCTCATGAGCAAGACCTGTAAACTGTCCACTTGAGTGCAAGAGTTGCACCATATTCTGTTTAAGCTCAAATCTGCCTCCAGTTGCCGGTTTGAGAATACTGGAGGTCACATTAGTGGCGAGTGGGATTGCCACATCGCGAACTGTTCTAGCTGCCATTACTTCCGGCTCACGTCTCTCTGCACCTGGTTCTTCAATTCTTACGGGATTACCCCGTATTCCTTCGCCATCCAGTTTGACTTGTGGGATTGGGTAGTCTGCAGCCTGTCTCCTCAATCTATTGAAATATCTTTCAGGTTCAGACTTCGGGCTACCAAATCTTTGTTCCTTGTCAGTGTTCCGATGAAGTAAGCCTGCAAAATAGAACAGCTAAGATCAAGTTGTCAACACGTAACTGAAAATTAAAGTACAAAGGTCAATAATTGAAATCTATCTATTTGAAAGTCCTCGCCAGCGGCACCAAAAACTTGTTGCGACCCAGCTATACACGCAAGTGTACGTGATCGTGCAAGTAACAAAGTGGCTCCTTTTAAAGAGCCGGATATCGAACCCAAGGGACTTTCGTCAACAGAACTCAACTCTGGACGTCAAGCTATAACTAAAAACTAGTGTTGCAAAAACGACAAGAGATTTGGTGCTGAAAATTAAATTATTGCAGACTATGAACTCCTATCTTCGCTACCGTAACTTTGGTTTTCGAAAATATGCTTGAAAAATCAATAAAAAGTGAATTCCCAGGGCTAAGGCACCCTGAACGTCATCTCTTGAGCATATTTGTTATTGGTTTAAGCACTTTGAGTTCTTTATCATGGTTATTGATCCGAGGTTAATTTTATAACTATATTCGTCTCCAAAATATAATCTTCTACTAGAACTTAGAAACCTACCTACATCTGTGAGTGGTGATAAGCTTAACCAATTATAGAGCATTCAAGTTTTCTTCTCGTAATTGACCAAGTGTGGTGGATTAGGTACCTCTCGGTCCTAACCACATGTCAATCCCTTAAAATTACTTCCCCAAGAAATACCACACTTCATATATTCAAGTTCTATCTCTTAGTTTCTCTCTCGAGCTCACTTCAAGGCAAGGAATATATTTCAATGGTGATCAAGCATCAAAATAATGAAATTTAGAATATATGAATAACCAATTTATGATAAACTCTAGCAAAAACCAATACAATTAACCCAAGAGATTCATGTTCTTGGCCTTAACCACAAGAATGAGGGATTTTAGCCACTCATAATGTTTATCAACATCCAAAAGTCAATAAATACCATAAAAAATAATTAAAAACTGAAAAGAAGAGGAATGGAACCTAATTTAGATGCCCAAAAACGCCCAAAATATTCTAAGGATGATGGAATGTGATACAATAACTCAAAATTCCTATTTATAGACCCAAAGTCGAGGCAAAAATCGGCCAAAAAGCGGCCCGGCACGCCCTTGGGCGCGCCTAGCACTTAGGCAGATTTTGCCTCAGCAAAATGGTGCCCCCAGGCGTGGAACGCCCCTGGGCGCGCCCCAAGTCTGCCTGGTCAAGTGAAAAATTCGCCAAAGCGCCAGGCCCTTTTTTTGTGATTTTTTGCTTTCGTCGACTTCTCTTCGCGGATTTGGTTGGATTCTTCAAGTTCAACTCTTTGGCTTGCCTCTTATCTTCAATATTCTTCACTTGTAGCTCCTCCAAGCCTCACTTTCCATGCCAAACATGCTCCAAAAAGTCGCAAATTCCACCTACAAGAGTCTAATCATATTGGTTAGCACAATATCCCATATTCCATCAAAAACTTATATAATACACAAGTATTGTTCTCAAAAATACGGTAATCATGGGTTAAAGTCGCTACTAAGGCATATAAATACGCCTTAGATCACTGAGGTGTACGAGTTTCTAGAATGCTCGTCAAGGTGAGTACACTAACGGGGTTCAAGAATTTGATGGAATTGAGGGTCGCTTAGCACTGATTACGGATGTCGTTTTGGAGCTGTTGATTGACGGTGTTGTTGTACTTGTATTGTTGTTGCCGTCTGTTGTGGTTATTGTATACGATAGAGAGAAGAGGGATTAGAATCGGGTGTGTTTAAGTGAGGAAGAGGGAGTTATAAGGTGATTGGGCCGGGTAATGGGCTGGTTCGGGTCGGGTTGTTGTGGGTAGAGTTTAGGAAGGTTAGGCTATTATTTAAATAGCCGAATTATTAAGAATTTAGCCAAATCCATTTAAAGGATAGCCAAATTGAATCTACCAAGGCCAATTGTATTGCAATTATGGCCAATTTGATTTTGATTGTGACCAAATTTAATGGATCGGCCAAATTAAATCAACATTCAAACAAATCACTAACTGATTTAACCCCGAGGTTCTTGATTTCACAAAATCAAGTAAATATTTTTTCCAAATAAATTATACTTAAAAACAAATTATATTCATGTCAAGACTTTACCTATTTGAATTAATTTCAAGATAGGATTTCGATTAAAACTTGAATATCTGATAAAATAATTATTTAAGCGACCAAAATTATACGATTTCGTATCCATGAATACAAAAACATATAATTCGTCACTTAAATGGAAAAAACTAACTCAAATAAATATTTTAGGAAGTATTGATCTGGATAAAACAAATATTTTGATTTTACTTAAATCGAAGAAACTCAGGATTAAATCTAGTCGGGGAGGGCAAAAATTAGGTGTCAACATCCATAACATCCTCATTCACAATCTCCTCATACTGATCATGGGGTGGGGAGGTATCTCGAATCTCTGACTGTTTGGATTAGCTACCACCCAAGCTTCACCCATGGAGGGTGTTGCTCTACCTCTCCCTCTTGACCTACCCCTTCCTCGACCTCTAACAGCTGGTTCCACAGTTGGAACTACTAATGCAGGGGTTGCTTCTTTAGGTCTATTAGCTCTAATGTTCATCATCTGCGGACAAAAGAATGAAGAGGGTCAGATACAAATTTTGATCGCGAGATACCAATTGGAAACAAGTTATAACATAAAAGAAGAAAGAAAGTGATAATTTCCTAAAGTCCAATCGCCTCTCAAAGAAAAGTACAGACATCTCTGTACCATTTCATAAGACTCTACTGTACCCATTTTGGTACAACGAGATCAATGAATCTAGAGCTTTAATACCAACTTTGTCACGATCCAAACCCATCGCGAGTGGCACCCACACCAACCCTCCGGTGGGAGAAGCATCCAACCCAATTTACTCAAGACCAATACTTAGTCAATTTTTAAGAGAAACTAATCATTCCATTAAATAAATCAATGTCTTGAATAGTCTAATAACAAAACCAATGCGGAAAACAAAAAGACGCTCTGCACTCAATAAAAGGAAGAGCACAGGTAGTATCAGTATAAAACAACAATGTACTGGTAGGGTTATCGGCCAACTCAAGATAATAAATCTGAACAAATAACCATAGTTTAGTAAACAAGTACAACCATGAACAACTACCAATTAATTTTACCTCAAATATGTACATCTTAGCCTTTTTCAAATAACAACAATGAATTATATCAAGCGTAACTCAATATAGACAATATATTAAGTCAAGACCATGACTACCAACAAAAGACCAAGTCAACAAATCCAAGACCCACAACAATAAGTGACAGCTTGCCTCAAATACATAAGTAAGCAGACATTAATAAAAGATATACCATTTATTTATATTCTTAGCCCGGACCACTCAAAGATCCAATTTAACAACAACAATAACAATAATCACAAACCCGGTCCATTCAAGGAACCGTCAAACTCACCAATATCTTGTACACATATGCTAAGGGTCTTATGGTCGCCCACTAGCCATGACCTGCAGGAGACGAGTTCTTGTCCATATACCAAACATCTCAGACATCTAGTATCTGCCAACCTTATATCAACCAATCCTGTGATGATGTCCTTTACATGCTCATCTCTCAATAATAACAAATCTCGTGAAGATGTCCTTTACGCTCATCTCACAATAGCAATGGATATCACAATAATCACAATCACAATGAGAAAATAAACAACCATACTTGTACCATCAACAAGCCTTTAATATAAACTCATTATATGTAATTAACACTTAGGATATCATTCAACAATTTACTCTCCTTAAACATGCACTATATCAAGTATATGAAGAAGCAGTTAATATGCACACATAAACCAAGTTGGGTTTTCAACTATATTTAACCATCACCTACCTCAATCTAAGCTTTGCACCACTCTAATGAACTTGAGCTTAGCCTTTTCTTGCAAACTCAACTTGGTTGTGGTCTAAAAACAAGAATGTAATCATAATTTTGACAATGCCCTAACACATTCAAGGATTACAACCTAATCCCATAACTCCTAGGACAAATTCATGATCATTCCCTCATTCTAGGAATTTTCTACCATCCTTCTACCTTAATTCTACCAAATTCATGTTTATCGCGATGAATTCTATGCATGCAATTATAATTTAGTAACCCTTGACCAAAACACAAGGATTTTCCTCCCAATTCATCTAATTGCACCAGAAAATTTACCTAGGTCAAGTCCAATCCTTCCCCATATCCCAAAACTAGTGATTCTAGGGATTAATTATAGAAAAACTAGTTAATGGAATGGATTTACTTACCTCAACAAAGAAAATTGGTGGAAAATCAGTTGAAATTGTCTAAAATCACCTCTCCCAGCCCTTGGACAAATATGGAATGAAAATAACGTTTTTGTTCTATTTTCTACATAAATCAACGCTTATCCCGCTATAGCAAGATAATTCTCGCCATAGCAGCATCACTATAGCTAGATTTGCCTATTATGGCAGGATTGACCGACTCTGACTCCCGCTATAGCAGAAATATTTCCACTATAACGGGCTAGTGGTAGCAGTCTGCCTCCCGCTATAGCGGTCTCCATGAAGGTAGAAAGTCTGTCAACTTCTGAAACCTGCCTATTTTACAATACACTTTAGGATATTGACATCCCAAACTATTGCCTTTACATCAAACGTGATATCGGGAGTTCTACTAACCCGAATTCACTTTCGAAAGTTTCTATGGACTCCTTATCGTCTTAGCTATCATTAAAAAAAAAACATGTCACGAAATCATCCACTAATCCCTTCTCAAATTTTTCTAGACTATACCACACTTGGATTTCATCCATGACTAGACTAGCCTGAAATTTCTAACTCTTTATTCGGGAAAAACCATAACCCAAATTACTTTAGTGTAACGATGGAAAGGGTCGTTACATTTATCCTTTGGTAATTCATGATATATAAGACATACCACAATATAAGTGATGTACTTAAGTACTTGATCAATGACCGTTAATATCAAAATAGTTTCTTTCTCTCAAACCTCCCGTTGAGGTGAGTTTTGGTATTTATCCAACCTTACATAAGCACATTTTTATCTATAACTTCTTTTTTCACATTTTGACACATTCATTTTCAAGAATGCCCAAGCATTCACTATGCTTACACGAGTCACATCCTCTTTGAGAATTAGACTATAATCATATGTGCTTTATAGTTTATTTTATAAGCTCATTGTCATGCCTTGATATTTATCATATTTATACGACCAACCTCAACATCACTTTCAATGATCAAGAGTGCCTCCACTTTATTTTTCTTTCTTTTGATGGAGGATTAAGAAAACTTTTCAAATTAGGTTTCACGATAACCGTGCCCAATACCTTTCATACCAAATTGATAGTAAAAATTATCTTCATTTTTGAAGGACTAGTTGGAAAACCCACAATGTTCTTCCCTTTATTATTACCACAGTGATGACATATTATTATTTTATTCTTCCAAGCCCATATTCATATGTTCAACAACCTATCTTCGTTCAGACATATTATACATTGCTAGCACATTCACATTAAAGAATGGAGCAAATCAATTTGGGCGAGATTCATGAATTTTCGTCAAAGTATATTACTTTGCCTCAGTCAACATTATCATCAATATTGTGTTAGAACGTTGAACCTAACGTCGTACCCATAAAAGGCTTGTGAGGCTATAATACCGTGGGACTTAAACCCAACATTTTATCATCATGGTACCACCGAGACTTTAACCCAATGTCTTACCATGAGACTTGAATCCATCGTCTACCATCAACAATGACATAATAAGCCAAAGTACAACATGACTCACCCTTGAGCCTTTAAAGTATTATTACTTTGTAATTTCGTGTCATTGTCCAAGACAACTAAATTCTGATTTGATGACCATTTTCCTGCACTAATAATACTACATTTTTGTGTAATATAAACAATACCAAGTCTTAAATTCCAAATTTTAAAATAGAACTCATTAAAAGTTGAAAAAGATCACTCCATGGATAATTGAAGTAAACTGGCTGGATTCTCATAGCACTTAAAATGCTCGAGCTTGATCTCCCAACACGTCCTGCTTTAATGATGGAAATGTATATGCCCATTGAAATTCAAATCCTTCTAATGAACTTGATCTGCAAATGAAATTTGCTTCCATTATGTGCAAGTTGGCCTTAGTACGGTCAGGCCTTTCCAGAAGAAAAATTTGGGACACTTTTCCCAAGACACTGTCATGAGTTCACACACATGAGTAAATTGCCAGAGACCACAAAATAGTGGGATATCTTTTTAAATGAATGAAAGAAATGTGTGGAATGAGTTGATAATCTCAATTGATTAGAGTTTCGTGCTGATAACGTATTTTAAAATTAAGTTAAAAGAATAATAAAATGAAATATGAAAGTAGACAAGAAATATAGAGAGACAAGAGAGGAGCGTATTCTTTTTTCTTCTAAGTATCAAAGTGTTTCTCAAGTCTTCCAAGTGTCAAAAGTATTTCTCAAGTCTTCCAAGTGTCATCAACATAATACACAAGTCATCTATTATAGGAATACATTGAGAACGAAGCATCAAAGGGTTTAATAAACATGACATTAATCCTTGAGAGTTATGAGGGAAAATCAAGAGGAAAGGTTATGGAGGAGCTCATAATGGTTGAGGAGTTGTGGAGGATTTATAACTAGATTAATGGATATCCATAGACAATGTATTTTATAACAGAATTCTAAATTCAAACATATGACATGAATGTAAATTTACCCACCCCCACACCTAGCAAATTGATATTTAAAAGTAAAATTTCATTGAAAAAATCTTTTCTTTTAAAATACATTCAGATATGAAAAATGCAGTCCAATTAATTCTGAAAACTATATATTGTCATTTCATTAATGTATAGAATTTACTTTTGTATTAATATAAATAAAAAGCTTCATCTCTTCTGTCTCCAACTAAATTAATAAAAAGATCATTCCTGGAGAATGTTTGATACCAAGGGGGGGGGGGGGTCCCTTCTATCTTTGCTTTTAATTGTGTTTTGATTTATCATGATTGAAATGCGGAATTATAATATATATCTCTTTGTCTAATTAATCTTAATATTTGGTTAATATCTTGTACTATTAATTCTAGATAAGCTTCTTCTTGGGTTTGTATGGTCTTTTCTTTTTATAGTTCTTTACATAATATCTTTTCCTTGGTTGTTTATATTTATACTTAGATTTAAAACTCTTATATTTCTTAAATCGTTTTTTATATTTATGTTTGGATTGTTTACATCCGAATTGTGGTGCTGTTTTTTGTGTGCAACATGCTTTCATATTTTTATCTAATACTTTATCTAGTTTTCTTCGATCTCTGTAGGTATCACATAATCCTATAAACCATGTTTGTAAGTATTTTATTCTTGCTCCTAAAGTATCTGTTAAGCTTGCTAATTCCCAGTCAGCTATTATTTTTGTACTAAATGGTTCAGGTAATTTTGTAAAATATGTTTTTCTAACTTCTATTGCTTCCTCATGAGTATATATTCCTTTGTAGTAATATTCTCTAAAAGCACATGTATATTGGTCTGTGTAACACATATTACATATGGTTAATTTATTCATTAAATGTCTATTTAGATTCTTATCTTTTTCCTGTTCTGCTATTTCAGTAGTCATACTTCCAAATTCATTTCTTATTCCGAATTCATATTTATCTAAAATTGCTATATTTGATGTTGTAATTGTTCCATTTTTGTCTTTATTACTTCTTAGAGTTGTTCTACTTTCTTCTGTTATATTATGTAACCATAATTTTACTGTTCCTACTAATGTTCTTTCTATATATCCTGGTGTTTCTGCTATAGATATTTTGTTATCAACTGGTTGTTTTGCAATGTGTCCTATCCATAATTGTATTGTTTTATTAGTATCTATTACACAATCTAAATCTAAAAATTGGGATTGTTCTGGTATTTTATTTGGTATCCATTTTGTATTAAGTCTACTATTCCATATTGCTTCATATCTATTATCATCTGTTACTGTATAATAAGTTGGTCCTGTTGTTCTGGGGTTATTAAATCTTCTTTTATCAGATGATTTACTGGTACTAGCTTCTCCTTTTATGGTATTTATATTTGGTTTAGCATTTGTTGTATTTATTTCTAAGTTAGTATTTGTAATTTGATCCATTATTTCCGTGTATGTTTCACTTTTTTCTTGATTTTCAGATTGTTCTTCATCTGTATTGTCTATGTTATCTATGTTGTTTATACTTAGGGTTGTAAATTCTTCTGTATCTGGATTGGTTTCTTCAATTTGTATTTTTTCTTTTAGTGTTTCTAATTCTTCGGCTAATTGCTTTTCTTTTTCTAATTGTTTTGTTTTGAATAGTTTTTGACGTTCTTCTCTTTCTTTCACTTTCTTTGCATATATTTGTTTTAACATTGTTAATTCTTTTTCTAATTCTTTTATTTTTGTAGATGGTTCAAATTCCATTTGGAGATTACTTGGGCTCATATCTTGGTGTAATTTTTCTTGTGGTTCTTCTTTGATTTGTTTAAGTTTTAATTGTTCTATTTCTCTTTTAGCATCATTTCGTATTTTTTCAATCTCTAATTTTTGATCTATCTCACCATTTTCTCTGTGTATTCTTACCATTTCTGTTAGACTATCTTCTAGCTTAGCTGAATTGTTATCTGGCATTAAATGTAATTTTGTTCCTATTTTTCTATATCGTCTTCCTAAATTTGAGTGTACTATTATTATTTGTATACCTTCTGTTCCTGTAAATATTTTTTCTTCCACTGGGTATTCCTCTTTATTCATATGCGTATTTATGTTCTAAAATATCTGATTGTAATTCTAATTCACTTATAGTTTGTTTCTGTGCATCTATTGATTTTTTAGTTACTCCTGCAAATATGTTATAGTTCAATCTTTCTTTTCTATGGTTAATTTCATCTCGTATATCTATGAGTTTTCTAAGTAATTCTGTTTTTCTTATTATTTTTGGTGTGTCCGGATATTTGTATATTGGGTTACTTGGTTCAGGCTTATCCATTTATGGTTTGTTTTATTGATATAGTTATTTTATCTAGTGCTGTAACTAATTTAGTCATTGCTTTATTTAAGTTGTTTATTTCTTTAACTATTCGTGTAATTTCTTTGAGTTTTTGTTTTCTTTGGATATTTCTTTTATATTTTTTCTGAATCTTATTTGTTAACTGGTTTATTTTTATTGATTTTACTTGTCTTATAGGTAACTGTTTATGTGTCATATTTTTCTTTTGATTGTTTTCGCAAGTTTTTAATATATTTATATTCTATGTATGAGATTATATCTATTTTGGTAGGTTCATACTCATAATATAATTTCTTTAATTCTTTTCTGAGTTTCTGTATTTTATCATTTCTATGTATTTGTTTCATAATTCTTGGATATCGTGGGTCATCACAAGTTAAATCTTCGCCATATTCAAGTGGTGTATTTAGTAGTCTAGCAGCTTTCTTATGATAATTTTCTATAGTTAGTCTATCTCTATGTTTTATAATCTTATTTTTGTGTGATATTTTATTACTGTTATCTTTTGAACCATCTACAAAAATAAAAGAATTAGAAAAAGAATTAACAATGTTAAAACAAATATATGCAAAGAAAGTGAAAGAAAGAGAAGAACGTCAAAAACTATTCAAAACAAAACAATTAGAAAAAGAAAAGCAATTAGCCGAAGAATTAGAAACACTAAAAGAAAAAATACAAATTGAAGAAACCAATCCAGATACAGAAGAAGAAGAGGGTCAAGCCTTCTTTCAACAGCTCCTATGCTGCAGCAGTAGAATACTACCACCTCAGTGATCCTATTAATCATAATGCTAAGGTTAATATAAAAGTTAGTTGCACCCCTCCCCTATTGGCTATTTCAAGCTCAATACTGATGGTTCTTGTCTAGAAAATCCTGAAAAGGGTGGCATAGGGGGAGTGGTGAGAAACAGTAGATGGGACTGGGTAGTGGGCTTCACTAGAAGTTATATGTTTGCTACTAACAATCTTATGGAACTGTTGGCCTTAAGAGAAGGACTCAAGCTGGTGGAAGAGCAAAATCTAATGCCTATTGAAATCAATATTGATTCCAAAGAGGTAATCTACATGCTTCAAAATGGTAACCTTCTATATAACCTCGTTGTTGATAAATGTAGGTTAATGATAAGAAGGATAGGAGAACCAATTGTGCACCATAGCTTCAAAGAGCAGAATAGATTGGCTGATGCAATGGCAAAAAATGGAGTTGCTCTGGACTATTTTGAATCCAAGTTTTTATAGTTCCACCTATGTTTGCAACAGAAGCTACTTGGGTAGACATTGCTGGAACTAGTTATGATAGGGTAGTACCTTGTAACCCAAACGCTAATGGACCGAGTCCCCCTATCTTTGTCATTGAGCCGGACGAGGGCTCCTTTTTGTAAAACTTTATTTAATGCTTTATTTAATATAATATCTGATTTACGAAAAAAAAAAAAAGAGATCATTCCTGAATTTACTGAATGTATCGCATGAAGCATTGCTAGTTGATTAAATATAATGAAAGTTGCATATCTTCGTTCCCACCTATGTTTGAATTTTGTGGTGTTTTCACACCTGTTAAATTCCGATGCAAATTAAGTATAATAATATTTAAAAAATTTATAAAAATTGGTATAGAATTTAAAAAAGCACCATGAAAACCAAGAAGATAGTTGGGTGCTTTGGTTTCTCGCAGAACCTTAAAGCTTTGGGCGTTAATATGCATGTTCGAACTTTCGGGGCACCCACGACCCCTATATCCTGGGTCCGCCACTTCCCTCCATGAACAACCAATCTGTTAACTGAACACATCATTGTGAAAAAATTGTATGCTAGATGTAAATTAAAGGAAATAAGAGGACAAAAAGGAAATATTTCTTTCCCAACTGAAATTATTTTCTCTTGAGCTTGCATTTGCATGCTAAGTTGATGAACATAGAGAGAAGGTGACAATATTTCGTTTCATTCCTTTTGTAAGCAAATGAAATAGAGAAAACAAATTTATTTACCTTCTTTTCTTGTTTAGTTTGTCCTTCCTTTCCCTCAGCAGTCCATACAAAAAAAAAAAAGTATCGAATGGGAGAAAACATCATAGGATGGACCACAGGAAAAAGAGGTTTACAAATATCTATTGATAAAGTGTTATACCATTTACTAATTTTGTATAAACTTGACATACATAATACCAGAAATCAAAAAAAGATTGACGTACTTGCCAATATTGTGGAGTTCAAGCAACATCTTTTGATTCGTACATTTTATTTCAAACAAATTTACATTTACATATCAACTCTCCACAAAAAATAAGAATTTTAAAGGGTAGAATCACAAATTATTAATTAACTAAATATGATTCATCTATAGGAAAAATTGTGAAACGAGAAAGAAGATTCCCATGGAAACAAAGGTCAAAGATTTTGGAGATGAAGGAGAAGTAGATGATGAGGAAGGAGCCTTGGCATCTGAAGATGTTGAGCCATCCGAAGAAGGAGAAGGAGAAGGAGCAAGAGAATTAAGTGACTTGAAACCAATATTGAATGTGCAAGTCCCTTGAGATGGATCCTTTGTGGTGGTTGTGGCCTTGCCTTCAAAATCACAACTGCCATCTTTTTGTTGTTGGTATTGGAAATAGGCATTCACTGCATATGAAGCCTTGGCAGCCTCATTAAGACCGTTGCAAGATGATCCATCAGTAAGAGGTGTACAATCAACACGGTCACAAGCATATGACATAAGAGCAGTAAAATTCTTAACCTCTGGCTTCACCACACACCATTTCTTGGAGAGTTTCTCCACGTTTGGCACGGACACAAGACTCTTGTTATTTCCATGCAGATCAAGAGGAAACTTCGGTGTGCCATCTTCGTAGTAGATTCCCCAATGTGTCTCAAAGTTTCCTGGGAGTGTGCTCTTTTGATTCTCGTCAAATAAGGCAAATAGGTAAGTCTCAGTGTATCCAGGGCGACGTGGGGTGCCTTTTCCTTTGTTGAGATATGAAATAATTCCTTTATAAAACTTTTGAGCCAATGACACATTGGCATAAGGGTTGCCGTCTGTAGGCCATCCTATTTCTCCCACAATAAGAGTCATGTTGCCATACCCTGCTCCAGCCAGAGCAGCTGCGCAAGTGTCGAGATTGGCATCAAAGCAATTGGTGTATTCAGTACCATCTTTTTCCTTAAGAGGATTGCTCACACCATCAAAAAAGGCGTAGTCAAAAGGGAAGTTACCATTTCCATAGAAAAGACTAAGAAAAGGATAAATATTGACCATGAAAGGTGCTTTGTTCTTGTTCAAAACCTTAAGAATGTAGTTGAGTGGATCAGCGATGTCAGGGCGAAAATATCCACCAGAAGGAGCAGGATTCCATGACAAGTAAACATCACCATTTAGAGGTACAGTTGCCTTGATGGTGTCACCAAGTCCAGCGTCATTTAGTGCATTTTGCATGTTCTCTAACGCTGGACCCGTCACATTCGTCAGTGTGTCCTTGTAATCTCTCAAAAATGGCTCATTACCAACACCTATAAGTCTGCACCAGTTAATAAAAAAAATAACTTGTCATTATTTATGAATTATGTGTAATTGTATACAAGGATATATGACAAATGGATCAAGATAAAAAGATACACTTACGTGATATTAACACCTTTAGGAGACTTTGGCTCAAAACGGGTGACATTTTCTTTAACCCATTTCTTGGCTACATCGGGATTGACCAAATCCTTAAGGAGTGAATTGGGGGTGCCAATCATGACCTCAATACCACTTCCAGCCAAGGCCTTCAAGATGGTATCATCATTATTGAAAAGCTTCACTTTCTTAATGCCATTTTCTTGCAACATTTTGACTACATCTTTAGGAGGCAACTTGTGGGAGGAGATGTCACCCCAATTCACCCCAAATCCTTCAACATTGTTCCCCAAAGCCACCAACAATGTTACTAGAAAAGCATTAACAAGAAGCTTTCCCATTTTTCTTCCCTTGTTGGTAGGACAAAAGGGAGAGACTTGAATGCTTTGGAACTTAATGCTTTGACACCTGAAAATCCTAAACAAAAAGTGGGGAGATGAATTTATAGGGAAAGGGAGAGAGCAAAAGAAAGCAAGGGGCATTGAATGAACCACTCACTCAATGAGAGGACAAATGATATAAAAAATTAAGGCTCTGCTGAATATACGTAGCCATGCAAAAGTATAATTAGTTACTGATTTTCCTTTACCCCTCCTTTTCATTTCCATTTCTTCACTCGATTACATGTGTAATCGTCTATTATTCTATGTAAATTGAAAAATAATATGTAAAACAAATGATGGTGCAAAAAACACGCAAATATATGTGGTCGACAAGTAATAAAGAAATGAAGTAGAGTATCGTTCCCATGAAAATATTTTATTAAGTATTGACCAAATTAAGCTATTACGAATTTATTTATTTAAGGGATTTTTTTATAAGTAACTGTGAATTGATTTAGCTACTATAAAAATTTTAAAGCATAAAGTGAGCTCCAGAAATAACTAAACATGTAGGAAAATTTGGAGTAAAAATCAATGAGATGAAATACTCTAAGGTTAAGGATTAACTATCAATCATATAGAGTTATCCTCTTTAGTTTTAAAAAAAATAATAATTTATTACTCGCATGATTTATTTAGTCGATGGAGTTTCCCGACTTTCTAGATGCCTATTCAAGCAATCTAGACTTTAACAAGAATGCACGTAAAGTTCCTTTATAATGAGTAGGAAAGACAGCTAGCTATATTCTTATCATAGCCACAAATCTATTTTCCAAGGCGTGGGTTCAAGAACTTTCCCTATTCAATACTAATGCAATAAAGATTTCACTTTTTCAAGTTTGATTTTTGATTCATAGATAGCATTTCACTGTTAACTAAGCAGTAAAATAAGGAAGTAGAGGGTATGAATAGAATAATTGATATGATAATCAAAACTCATCAAGTCAGGCTTCATACTTCAACATTCGCCTAATCCTAAAACTAAGAAAACTAACAATTAATAGGAGTTAGATAAATTAGGTTAATAACCTTTTATACACGATAAAAATTTACTTAACGAAGATAGTCTCAGTCTCAAGACTAGAATTTGACATTTGGGCGCCCAAAGGCACCGCGATGCGCCCCAAAACATGATGGATATAGATAAATTCTTGGAACTACCATGTCAATATGCAGCGCACCAACAACTGACTTTACAACTTACATTTCAGAATGGGTCTTCAATTGTCACTACGCTAGTGTTGCTAAATGTGATGCTTTGGAGAGACTAAGCTTGTGGGATGATATCTACTCTATGAGTCACGATTTGACACTGCCATGGCTAGTTGGAGGGGACTTAAATGTGATTATGAGTGAAGCGAAGAAGATTGGTGGTCTTCCTGTATATCCTCAAAAGTATGAGGATTTTGCTTTTTGTATATATTCATGTGAATTATTGGAGGTTAATTTTAAAGGGAGTCCATTTACTTGGTGGAATGGAAGAGTTGATGAGGCATGCATCTTTAAAAGGCTTGACAGAATTGTTACTAATCTGGCCTTTATTGACCTCGTTTGTAATGCTCAAGTACAACACCTAGCAAGAACTGGTTCTGATCAAGCCCTCCAATTGCTTACTTGTAGGGGTCAGGTTGTTCCTATCAATAAGCCTTTCAGATTTTTGAAGTTCTGGATTTCAAGGAGGTGGTGAGAAATAATTGGACAACAGCTGATTCAGATGATATTTTTGTCAGATTAAAGAAGCAAATGAAGAAAACCAAAATTGCTCTATCTATCTAGAGTAGAGAAAGGTTTGAAGATATTTTCAAGCAATTAATTATTAGAGAAGAGATTGCTAGAATACAGGAAGATTTGTTTAAAGAACACCCTACTGCAGCTAATAGAGGTATTTTACAAAGAACTCAGGCTGAGCTTACATTATATTTGCATTATGAAGAGGAATATTAGAGACAGAAAATAGGATACAATTTTCTGAAAGAGACAGGAACACAAAATTCCTTCATAGTCTTGTCAATGGAAGGAGGAAGAGGTTATCTATTAACAGAGTTGTTAAAAGTGATGGATGTTGGACTGATGGGAAGGATCAACTGGTTGTTAAAGCCTTATCTTTCTTTCAAGCACAGTTTACTTGAAGCACTGTTACTAATGAATTAACCTTGCTAAATATAATTCCTACTATAGTTACTCCAGAAGAGAATAATATATTGAATGTTGTTCCTTTACAAGAAGAGATTAAGAAAGTTGTATTTGAACTAAATGGAGACAGTGCTTGTGGATCCGATGATTTCACATGCCACTTTTTCCAAAGCTGCTGGGATGTTGTAGGGGAAGATATTGTTGAAGTTGTTCGTGCCTTTGAAAAGGGTCATAATTTGCCTAAATCAATTACTCATACTAATCTGGTTAAAATGTGATTCATACTTTCTTTGATTTGCAGCTAATTAGTTTGAGAACTTTTTTAAATAAAGTCTTATCAAAAGTGTTACATGACAAATTGGAGGGTGTTATTCCTAAGCTAATTTCTCAGAATCAATCTGGATTTATGAAGGGTAGCAGTATCACTGAGAATGTTTTATTAGCTCAAAAGATAATAACATAAATCAGGTAGAGAGGGAAGCCTGGTAATGTTGTTATTAAACTTGATATTGACAAGGCTTATGATAAAGTAGATTAGAAGTTCTTGATCAAAGTGCTCGAGAAGATAGGTTTTAATCATCAAGTGATGGATAAGATTTGGAGACTGTTGCCAATAATTGGTACTCTATCCTTATCAATTGGCAAGCTCATGGCTTTTTTCTTTTTTCTAGAGGTGTTAAGAAAGGAGATCCTTTATCCTCTGCTTTATTTATCTTATCTGCAGAAGTTCTTTCTAGAGCTCTGAACAACTTATTTCTCAACAATGAGTTCAAGAGTTTTGAAATGCCTAAATGGAGTGATCAAATAAACCATCTTACGTAGACTGATGACACAATCATTTTTGTTAGTGCGGACCAAAAGGCTTTGCAATTGATAATAGAGACTTTGGAAAGGAATGAGAAATAGTCAGGTCAAAAAGTTAATAAAGAAAAAAGTTTTTTCCTTATGTACAACAAGGTTTCCTACTCAAGTATTCAGCTGGTAGAGAATACTACATACTTTACAAGAGGTAATTTTCCTTTAATTTACTTAGGATGCCCAATTGGTCATGCAAGAAAAAGAAAACATCTATTTTCCAAATTATTGAAGAAGGTACAGAACAAGTTGTAGGCCTGAAAATGCAAGATGTTTTCATTTAGTGGTAAATCATTGCTAATTAACAATGTGTTCCAGATTATACCTATTTATTTTCTGTTTGTTATTATTCCTCTCAAATGTATCATTCGGGATTTGCATAGAATCTTTGCTAGATTCTTATAAAGCTTTAAGAAAGAGGGAAGGAACAAACAACAGGTAGCTTGGTTTGAGTTATGTTTATTAAAGGATGAAAGAGGTTTATGATTCAAGTCTTTATTTGATGTATCAAAGGCTCATTTTGCAAAGTTGTAGTGGATTTTTAGAACCAAGAAGACTCTTTGGACCAATTTTATATGGAACAAGTATTATAAGAGACGTAAACCTCAACTGGTAGAATGGAGAGAAGGTTCTCAGATATGGAAATACATATTAAAAGCCAAAGATAGCATTGATCAAGAGATTTAGTGGGAACCAAGATGTGTTCATTCTAGTATATGGTTTGATAACTGTCTGGTGCTCTATATTACTATTTACCTTTACAAAATGCTAATAATGTTTCTTTTAAAGATTTAAAATAGCTAATGACACAAGGAGGATGGAATGACACTTTTCTGCATCACCTTTTTAATGATGAGGTTTATAATCAGATATACAAAGAGATTGGGGTGGTAGAGGAGACTGAACAATTGGACAAGCCATGGTGGATGCAAACCATCTTAGGCAAGTTCACTATAGGGAATTCCTAGGAACTGTTAAGACAAAAAGAAAAATTCCAAGAGATTTGCAAGAATATATGGATAAAAAAGGTTCCTTTCAAGATATCCTTTTTTTCTTTGGAGACTGTGGAAACAAAGAATTCCTATTAAGGAGTTCTTTATGAGAGTAGGACTGGTAGAAAAAGCTATTTGTTGCTGCTGTGAGGATAAATTGATGGAAATTGTTGAACATCTTGTTATCACTTGTCCTATGAAGAATTCCTATTGTGGAGTTCTTTATGAGAATTGGACTGGTAGATGAAGCTATTTGTTGCTGCTGTGAGGATAACTTGATGGAGACTGTTGAACATCTTTTGTCAAGCCTATTTTAAAGGTCATTCAATCATTTATTATTTGTAAAATTTGGAAGAAAAGGAACAGGACTAAATATAAGGGTAGGATGTCATTTCATGTAATGATTATGGAGATTAACAGAAATATTCTTATGTTCGCACAAGTTAGATATCCATGGTTGACAGGGATTCCTAATATTGACCTATGTTGGTAATGTTTTTTGAAGAATACACTCCCACTATTGAGTCTAAGATAGTTTGCTAGAAATTACCAAATGTTGGCTCTTACAAATGTAACTCTGATGGATCTACCAAAGCGAATCTTGGTCCTAGTGCCAGTGCTTTTTGTATTAGGAATGGGGCAGGTGATCTAATTTATGCTAAAGCTAGAAGAATTGCAGATGGCTCAATATTAGTTGTTGAAGTTATGGCTTTGAGACAAAAGTTAGAGTACTGTATTTTGCATAACCTTCTACCAGTGGTACTGGAAATTGATTCATTGACCCTAAAGACGGTGTTGGATGGAACTTGGGAAGTCCCTTGGTGATTAGCTATAGAGATGAAGAAGATTAACATGTTGAGAGCTAATGGCAGTATCGAAGTGGAATATATATTCAGAGAAGGCAACAAACTGGCTGATTTGTTTGCTAACCATGTGTTCTATTTTACGGGTACACAAGTTATTACCTATAATTCATTTCAAGAGGTACCAGCACAAGCAAAAGCTATAATTAACATAGAGAAACAATGGTTCCTAATCTTCAAATCATCAAGTGTCAAAACAAAAAGTTCAACATTTAGAGCTCAAATTAATTACAAACAAAGCTAACATCATATCTATTATTCTTTGCTGTTTCTAAAAAGCATTATACTGTAGGTTTCTATGAAAGATTCCAAATTTGATCTATTTTGAGAGAATGGAAGATGTATACTTTGGATTTTCCCCTTATGTAGTGGTATTAGTCTCCTCGTAGGCTTAATCTGCAGAGGGAAAAAGAAGAAGGTAAATCTTTCAACGTCCTTTTGGAATCTCAATTGAGGATGGAGGTGAGGTACTTATCTTGTTAATGGCTGTACAATTTGATTTTTGTTGAGTCAGAGAAGTCTTCAATGGAATTGATTTCACAGCACTAGAGAGAGTTTTTGTTGTAAGGTGAAATCTTTCCAAGCTCAAGTTTTGTTCGAATCGATGCGACAGTTAGGAGGTGGTACATCATCCTTCAAGATTGGTGTTGAGGCATGGAGTAGCATCTTTAGCATAGTTATGGATTTGTAGATCTGGAGTTGACTCCTCACTTTCCACTTCGAAGTTTTAAAGCTTCTAGATCTTAGCTGTTTTTGTTGTTTTGTTTTTGTTTTGTTGTCCTAGATTTTTGTTTGTCTTTTTTTGGATTGTGCCCGGGTCAGTTGGGCCTGATCCTTATTGTATAGAGTTGTTTTCCTTATTAATAAAGGGCTTCGACCAATTTGACATAAAAAAAAAGCATACAGCACACCCCAGACACGGTGGACATAGGCAATGAGCTTTCATTTTTTTCTCCCTACTCCTAGCACCATAGGCACCATGACGTAGCAGCCTAGTCTATGGGCTCCATGGACTTTTTAACTTTTATTTCAAACTTTCATCTCTTTTTGAACATTTCTATTCAGTTCCATGTCCAATTGCTTACTACAAATATATAAATACAACTAGGCAGGGATGGCCCATGCCAGCACGGGTCCAATATGGACAAATTGAAATTATTATTTTTTGCTTAGATTTATTTTGATATAAAATATAGTTAATAAGGATTAATGAGTGTATGTTGGTGCAGAATCAAATAGTCAATACTTCATGCTAATTGACTTTTATTATTTACCAACATTTTGGATCAAAATACATAGTTAACATCCATGAAACATCGTGTCTATCAATGCATTAGATGTTGCGGTTATTGGATTGCATGGTGTTCGTAACATGCAGCAGAAGACAAAAAGCAACCCTAGACTAATTGTATAAGGTAAAATAGCTTGGAAAAAGATTGGGCCTAGTTGGGTCGGGTGTATCTAGGGCCAGCCCATGATGGTGTTATCTCTAGAATAGGCCTAACACAAAGAATGGCCTCTCAGGCCATAATAAAGGTGACCCAAGAGAACCAGCGATGGAGATTGCATGTAAAAGATCGATAAGAGGATGGTGTGTTAGATGATTCAGGTATGCAGGCGACTCTATGCTGAACCAAATCTGACATAGAGTACTGGGATGGCATCCTTCAACAGCTCGAGGAAAATTTTTTGACGGTCATTAGATGTGGTACTATGGGCTCAAAGAATAACATTACCCTATAGGCCATAAGGCAACCTTTGTGCCCTATAAATAGGCATCCCCTCTCGCATTGTAAAGGATTTGATTTTTGCTCATCCTCTTCCCAAAAGCAATAAAATATATTTAGCTTGGTTCTTAAGCTTTCATTATTTCCTTTAGTCTTCTTACTATTTTCTCCTTATTGCACTCGAGCTCGGTCACATCCCTTCTAAAGCTAGAAGAACCTGACATTCGGCGAATGTTATAGATTTGTTCCTAAAGCCTTGCCTTGTTTGATTTATTTGATCTTTCATTTATGTTATTTACTTTTTTTCAAATGTATACCTCTAAACCAAAGATAAGATCGTAACATGTGCGCTTGACTCATGAACAACTTCAATAGTACCAAAACTATAGTAAACAGTTTTGCACCCACAGTTGGGTCGAAACAACAGTATAGGTTTTTAGTTTCGTTTCTTCTCGCAGGTTTCTTTCTAAGTTTCTACTTTATAGGAAAGTAGATCATGGAAAATGATAATAGTGACATCATGGAGGACAAAAACCTTGAGCAGACTCCCATGTCTGGTGACGGTACACTAGGAGTCTCCAAAGTAAGGAAGACTCCTCTGGATGGTGAAATACCTCTCGACTTGAACATGACAAATCTGAACATGCAAAGAAGGCAGAAAGGGCCAATCGACCTTGATGAGGAGGAAGCAAAGCTCGATGTACAGGGTTTGCAGGACTTCATGAGGAACTTTGTTGCATCCCACAAGGAGATGATGGCTCAGATGGAAGGACGGGATAAGAGGATAGATGAACTACAAGCCAGTATGGCTCAGGTAACCCTAGGCACTTCGATGAGGAACAAACGTGAAGATCTTAAGGAACATGATGACCTGAAACTTCAGAAAATTAAAGACTAACTATGAAACAAAAGATAAACGATAGATAGATGAAAAATTTGACACAAGAAGAAAATGGAATTAAGAACAATAAAGTGTTTCAAACCCTAAAACCCCTAATTACATTAACCAACTAACACCTAATTACTATGGTGACCAAGAGGGAAACGATCTCCCTCGTAACCACACGTTCCTAAGCAAATCGTCAACAATTACTCACCAACACTCTCAAAAGAGATTAGTTCTTCAATAATCAAAATCAAACTAAGGAAAATAAAGCATGGTTTGGGTATTTATACCCATAGATCAATTATTACAAACTTTGCCCCAAAAGTGACCCATTTTCCCTTAAAACACAACATTCTAGCCGTTTAAGGACACCTGCCCATGCAGGTGGGTACCTACCCATGCAGATCAATACAGGTGCCACTGTTTTGGGCTACCTTGGCCACCTGCTGGCGCACCTCACTTACCTTCAGCTGCAGGTGAGCTCACAGGCTCCAAAAGTGAGTCATTTTGCTCCTTTTTGCATCCCTTTGACCCCTCCAAGGCTCCTTGATCCTTTGTAGAAGCAATCACTAACACGTAACACCCTTTTGATGGTAGTAGGATATCGTCAAGTAACTCTCGCTTCATGAACATCCCTTGGAGTGCTTGAAGCTCTCATGCTTGGCTTCTAGTGAACGGTTTAGAGCGGGTTTGGATTGTATCATCCTCTCCATCTTGAGAAGAATTAGACCTAAAATTCTCATCCTCTATCATATCAAAAGGTGAGAGATCACACATGTTGAATGTGTTTTGCACTTGATACTCCGGTGGGATATCAATCTTGTAAGTATTATTATTTATACGCTCAAGCACTTGGAATGGGCCGTCACCTCTAGGCATTAACTTAGTTTTCCTTTGGGTGGGGAATCAATCTTTTCATAGGTGTACCCATACCCAATCACCCGGTTCAATTACAAGCCTTTTCCTCCCTTTGTTCACACTTTTGGCTATTGCTTTATTCTTTTTCTTAAGGTGAATTCTCACCTTCTCATGCATCTTCTTCAGTGCTTCCGCCCTTTTTCCCCCATATAAGCTAATAACAGTATCATTAGACAAAGGAGTGAGATCTAAGGGGGTTAGGGGTTAAAACCATAGACACATTCGAAAGGAGTCATACCAATGGTTGAGTGAATAACACGGTTGTAAGCAAATTCGACTAAGGGTAAGTGATCCTCCCAAGAGGCCATTTTCTCTTTAACCATGGTGCGTAGCATAGAACCCAAAGTCCTATTCACAACCTCAGTTTAACCATCGGTTTATGGGTGGAAAGACGTTGATAAAAGCAATTTGGTGCCAAGCCTACCCCACAATGTCCTCCGAAAGTGACTAAGGAACTTAGAGTCCCTATCACTAACAATGGTCTGGGGAATTTCGTGTATCTTGACAACATATTCTATAAACAAGGATGACACATTGGAGACATCATCACATTTATTTCATGGAATAAAATAAGCCATTTTAGAAAATAGATCAACCACAACAAAAATACTTTCTCTTCCCCTCCTTCTCCTAGGCAAACCCAATACAAAATCCATAGATATGTCAAGCCATGGGCGTAGGTGAGTGGGAAGTGGGGTATACAATTCTTGAGGGAGAAGGCGTGATTTTGCACTTCTATAATCCATACGCTGACCACAAATTCGAGCAACATCATGATGCATCTTGGGCCAAATAGAATTATTCCTCTAGGATTCCAAGGGTCTTGTCAATTCCAAAGTGACCCATCATACCACCATTGTGTGCCTCTCTCACAAAAAACTCTCTCAATAAGCTAGAGGGCACACACAGCCTCCTTCCTTTAAATAATAAACCATTAAATTTAGAGTAGGATATAGAAGTTCTATCCCTAAGCCATCTTTCCCTTTCTCATTCCTCACAATCTTTGAAGATTTGCGCAAACTTGGGGTCCTCAGGATACGATGTATTCAAACACTCAAAATCAATCAATTTAGAAGAAAAAGTAGCAATCAATACATGTTTTTGGTACAAGGCATCGTCCACAACATTCTCCTTTCCCTTTTTGTATTGGATTACATAAGGGAAAGTTTCTAAGAATTCAATCCACTTGGTATGCCATTTTTTCAATTTGTCTTGGGCCCTAAGGTGTTTCAAAAGACTTATGGTCTGTTTGAATCACAAATTCTTTAGGCCACAAGTAGTGTTTCCAACTGTCCAATGCTCTAATCAAAGCATACAACTCAAGATCATAAGTAGAGTAGTTCAAGGTTGCTCGTTTGAGCTTTTTTCTAAAGTATGCTATGGCCTTTTGGTCTTGTATTAAGACGTCTCCAATGCCTACTTTGCTAGCATCACATTCAACTTTAAACATTTTTCCAAAGTCAAGCAATTGCAATGAAGGGGCAGAGTTAAGCATTGTTTTCAAAGTTTCAAATGTCTTTGCTTGCTCATCACCCCACTTAAAGGGCTTATCCTTTCAAATTACCTCGGTCAACGGGGCGTTATGGTGCTAAACCCTTTGACAAACCTTATATAGAAACTATTCAATCCATGAAAACTTCTCACATCAACAATGGATTATGGAGTTGGCCAATTTCTTATAGCATCTATCTTGAATTCATCCACTTCAATACCCCGAGAGCTTACAACAAAGCCCAAAAATACAACCTCATCAACACAAAAGGAGCATTTCTCAAGATTAGCAAATAATTGCTCTTTCCTAAGCACATCAAAAACACATCTCAAATGCTTAGCATGGTCATCTATGGAATTTCTATAAACCAAAATATCATCAAAGTACACCATAACAAATTTCCCTATAAACGGTTCCATCACATGATTCATTAACCACATAAAGGTACTAGGAGCATTGGTGAGTCCAAATGGAATAACCATCCATTCATAGAGACCAAACTTGGTCTTAAAGGTGGTTTTCCATTCATCACCGGGGATCATCCGAATTTGATGGTACTCACTCCTAAGATCAATCTTTAAAAGCATACAAACACCATTCAATTCATCCAACATATCATCTAATCTAGGGATAGGGTGGTGATATTTTACCGTTATCTTGTTGATGGCTCAATAATCAACACACATGCGCCAAGGCTCATCTTTCTTTGGTACCAATAATATCGAGACCACACATAGGCTCATCCCCTATTTGATGTATCCTTTGTTGAGGAGTTTCTCAACTTGCCTTTGGAGCTCTTTGGTGTCCATTGGGTTACTTCAATAAGCTAGTTTGTAAGGCAATTATGATCCTGGTATGAATTCTATTTGATGTTCAATTCCCCAAAGTGGGGCTAACCCCTTTGGTAGCTCCTTTAGAAACACATCTTCGAATTCCTACAAAACAAGAGAAATAGAATGGGGAATAGGAAAAGTAGAGCGGTTAGCATGAAAAGCATGGGCTAAAAGGATTATGGGCTCCTCATCATTAGCCTCCTCAAACAAGTTTTTTTTCCTAGCCAACATCACCATTTGGGCCTTCCCCTTCAACTTTCTCCTCTATTTTGCTTTATCACTCTCCTCTTCATGGGGTTTCTTCTCCCCTTGTTTTCTACCCTTATCTTTCAACTCCCTCATTCTTAGATAGACCTCATTCACTTTTGATGGTGAAAGAGGTTGAAGGATGAACTTTCGACCATTTAACTCAAAAGAATACTGATTGGTTCTTCCATTATGCTTGGTTACACGATCGTATTGCCATGGTCTTCAAAGTAAAATATAACAATCTTGCATGGAATGACATCATATAGTATCACATCATGGTAATTCCTAATCTTGAACCGAATCACCACTTGTCTAGTCACTTTCAATTCTCCACACTCATTTAACCATTGGAGCTTGTACTGTGTGGCATGGTTGGTAGTGGGTATCTTTAATAAATTAACCATGGTGGCACTAGCAACATTGGCACAACTCCCACTATCAATGACTAATGAACACACACTCTCCTTGATATGACATTTAGTATGGAAAAGATTTTCCCATTGACTAGGGTCATCTAATGCCTTACTAATCATCACTCATCTTACCACAAATTTTGGAACCTCGAACTCTCCATCTTGAGGCTAAGTATCCTTATTTCCTTCCTCTACTTGCTCATCTTCTTCACACCCCTTTCCATCTTTGGTTTCCTTCTTATTATTATTTTCTTGCCCCAGCTCTTCTCTAAGGTAATTCATTCTCCATTCTCTAAGGATCACATTCCTCCAATTGGGAAACTCATTTTCCTTGTTCCCCCAACCTTGGCATTTAAAACATTGAAAACCTTTAGAATTAGGAGTTGGATACTTGTTAACTTCATTCCTTGGTGGGTACTTCGGAGTAGTCCTTTCTATGGGCTTCTTGTCATAGGACTTATTGGCGTCCTTGTTCTTGTTCCATCTCGATGAAGGTTGAGCTACCTCTTTGTTCTTACTCCATGGATTAGTGGATGAAACCCTTTGGGTTTGATCGATGTCTTCTCCGTTAGATCTCTCTCAATTTCTAAAGTCGCTTGGAAGATAGCTTCTAAAGTAGCAAACCTATTACAAGTCATTAAGGATGAGATCCGGATGATGGCGTGTTCCGCATTCTCTTGATACTCAAGTCTCAAGATCAATTATTGAAACTCATCAAAATAGATTAAGACACTCTTGTTCCCTTGCCTTAGATTGTACAACTTGGCAAGTAGGTCATGTCTATACCTCTCCGGCACATACTTCCTTCTCATGATAGCTTTAAATGTAACCCATGATGGTGGTTGTCCCTCATTTAAGATGTTTTCAAACCTCTTGGCATATTCCCACCATGTGATAGCAAATCCTTTAAAATGGGCTATGGTACTACAACTCTTCTTGTTATCAGTGAGATCATTGGCTTGAAAGATTCTTTCATGAGTAGACTTCTATGTTAGATAAGCTTCGGGATCACTCTCTCTTTTGAAAGTAGGAAGACTAGTCTTGATTGAATTGATCCCATTATCTCAACCTCCTTTGCCAACTTGATTCTCATTGTAGTTCTATTGGTTCTCACCTTGGGGATGATTCCCTAAGTTTCCTCTCCCATAAGGTGCTGGACCAAATCTTCCTCCTCGACATCAGAATCCTTATTGAGGCAATGGTCTATGCCTCCAATACTCTGCATGCATTTCCTCTTCATCATACCCTTCAAACTTAACTTGTGGGTCCTCTTTTCCTACTCTCTCAACTTGGACGGGTTGATTTTGGTTACGGGGTATTTGGAGTGGGGGATTTTGGTTTAGTGGAGCTTGAGGTGGTGGGTTTTGGTTTGGTGGTGCTTGGGGTAGGCCTTGGTTATGGGGTATTTGGTCTTGCGGTGCTTCTTAATTGGCTTGGTTGAATTGGGGTTGTAGTGGACGGATGGGATTTCGGTTATGTGGATAGATAGTGGCTTGGGTGATGGGGTCTTGTGTTTGTCTTGGTTGATTGAGTATTTGGTGGAGTGTTTTCGGGAAATAGTAGTGGATGTGTCTGGAGCATGTCCTATAGATGAGGCATGGTAGTTTTGGGGAGTGGATTGGGTGGAGTTTAGATGACCTTCCATATTCACTGTCTTTACACCATAGTTGAGACACTTCCTTGGAGCACGGTTATGTGGCCGTCCATGGATTCCAATCTATGACCCAAAGATTCAATCATGGACAAGATCGTATTTGAAGTATTGACATCCATGGATGGTGGTGTTTCACCTTCTGGGGTCATGGTACCTATCAAAAGACACTAACACAAACAACAAACAAGTTAGCGTTAAAGAAATAACCTCACAACTCTACACACCTTTGTATACCTCACACTTGGATCTACAAATGTTGAAGGATTGCTTATACTACGGGTGGTATACGAAGTGTTGATTGCTACTCTTGATCGGATTGGATTCTTGTTAGAAAGACCCAAAAGAATTGCTTAAGGACTTGAACCAAGAATTAATGACGAAAAGAAAACTAGAAAAGCACAAAAGAAGTAGGACAAAGAAAGAAATCGAACTCAAGAACTAATCAACCAACTAAGTAGGTGAATTACTAGTTGTTAATTAGTTTAGGGATCAAGAAATGAGATTATGAATCAAGAAATGAAACTAAGATGATGGAACCTGAGCAAAAATTGATTTTGGAAAGCTTGACCTGCGTTTCAGCTCTTGGGGGCGCAAATGGCACATGACCACGCAGGTGAACTAGTACAGGTGAAACTAGTGAATCTTCCCTGACCCGCGTTGGGCTCCTACTGGCCCAGGTGAGGCCTAAAAACTTACTTGGAGTTTCAAAATTCTCCTTTTTTGTGGGCCCTCTTGGGTTCTCATTCTCTTTTCCTTTTGGGATATTCTTTGTACAAACAACTTTCTTTCCTTTTACTTTCTTTCTTGGATCAAACAACACTTTTTGAAGATTCTTCTTCTTGAAGATTTGAAGATCCTCAAGAACATTTAGAACACCAAAATTTCCAACTAATTTATGTTGACTCAAAAATCCACGAAACTTCAGATATTGGTTTCCTTTAACGTAGAGAACACTTTTCTAACAATTTCAACTCTCAAATCCGCACCAAATCAACAACATCTAAGAATTCATTTCCATTTTCTTTTCAAGCTCAACAAAAGGGGGTTTTCTTAAAATCAAAGCTAAATCTCAAGATTCCGACTCAAATATACTAGAGAAAACAAGATCTAATATAGAAACTACAAGAAAACTCAAAAACAAAACTTGAAATTTTTTTGGGGAATTTTCAAAAACAATTTTTTTAAAATTTATTTTCTAGATAACAAAACCCAAGATTGAATTCATGGGAACGAACTCAAGATCGACTCTGATACCAAATGATAACCTGAAACTATGGAAAACTAAAGACTAACTATGAAACCAAAGATAAACAATTGATAGATGAAAAATTAGACACAAGAAGGAAATGAAATTAAGAACAATAGAATGTTTCAAACCCTAGAACCCCTAATTACATCATCCAACTAACACCTAATTACTATGGTGACCAAGAGGGAAACGATTGCCCTCGTCACGTTCCTAAGAAAATTGTCAACGATTACTCACCAACACTCTCAAAAGAGATTAGTTCTTCAATAATTAAAAGAAAACTAAGGAAAATACAACATTATTTGGGTATTTATACCGATGGGTCAATTATTAAAAACTTGGGCCCAAAAGTGACCCATTTCCCCTTAAAACATAGCATTCTAGCCGTTTAAGACCACCTGGCCACACAGGTCAGGCACAAGTGCCACTATTTTGGGCTGCCTTGGCCACCTGCTGGAGCACCTCACTCACCTGCGGCCGCAGGTGAGTGAGCAGACTCCAAAATTGAGTCATTTTTCTCCTTTTCACATTCCTTTGACCCCTCCAAGGCTCCTTTATCCTTTGTAGATATAATCACCAACACGTAATACCCTTTTGATGGTAGTAGGATGTCTTCAAGTATCTCTCTCTTCATGAACATCCCTTGGATTGCTTGAAGCTGTCGTGCTTGGATTCTAGTGAACGGTTTAGAGTGGGTTTGTATTGTATCAGAACAGGATAAGGATGAACAAATAGCGGGAATGAAAACTGTAGACAATGTGGCCAGGCTCAAAGATGTGGCTCCAACCACGTCCGTATTGGATTTGCTGAGGGGAGAGATCAAAGTGCAGTATTTAGAACTTTAGTCTTGGATGAACCGCATTCTCAAAGCTTCACCGGTGGTAAAGGGACAAGATTCCAAAATCTTTGCCAAGGTACCTTATACGGCTATGTGGAAGCAGGGGTAATAGGTCTTGAATTTTGCTTGACACGATCGAAGGGCAGACAGGGAACCCTCACAGAAGGAGTTGTAGTCTCAAAAGGTGTTGAAACCCGTAGTGTACACCATTAGCGACGTGCCCATTTAATTGAAATATTACTTTAATATTATACCCAAGAAGCTAGTCTCAACAATCTGGGACATTATGGGAACCTAGTTCCAAAGTCCCTTCGAACAAACTTAAATGCTAGGGACACGAATTACTGGTGTGAATTCCATGGAACGTATGCCACAACACTGGGGACTACAGACACTTTCGAGAAGCAGTCATTGAACTGATAAAGGGTGGTCGAATGAGTTAATGAGTGAGCGAGAAAAAGGTAAATACGAAAAGAGTGATGGAAACAACTAGATGCCCGCGAGATAAGGGACTCTTCAAAAGACGTGTAATTAATCTATGGCTTCAGCGAGATAGGTAACCATCCTCTCCTTTGTGTTTTGTTTATCTAATGGTTCTTTCTTAGGTGTTTTTGCAGGGGTGCTTCGAAAAAGATTGGGAGTGACAATGGAAGACTCGGAACGACAAGCTACACTATTTTTTCTTTTGGCCAATTTTATCCCAAAAAAGATTTTTTTGGTAAGGTTTTTAATGAGGTGGCAGTAGGGACTTCCGAGGTAAAACTAGGGAAAATCTTTTGTTTTCTCTCCTTTTATAAAAACAATGAACAATAACGGATGAATGAATGAAAAAAACTTAAAGAGTTTAGCATTTGTCTATGCTTTCTATTTTGAATTCTTAGTGGTCAGAGTCCCCGAGGCCAAAATTTTTACTCTTTAAGAACCATAAGAAGGAAAGCCTAAGGGCGATCTCCCCAAACCCTAAAGGGGAATAAGGCTACGAGTTCAGAATCAGCGTAAAAGAGAAATCTGAATAGCCCAGTATGAGGACTTGGGACTACTTGTATATGCACGAACTTCCCTATGAGACATCCCCAAGAAGAACACTCACAAAAACCACGTGGAATAATCATCCGATCATGAAGAAACCCAGAACATGTCACAGCATGCTTGGCCAAAAGGGCCCTTATGGGAGGCATATTTTAAATTAATCCATATGAGTATTTTTAATCGCTACCAAAAGTATGGTCCTCTGAGTTAATATTGACTATCCGGAGTTTTGATACTCTAAGGCTACACATTAAACTATATAAGAGACTTCCAAACTTAGTCGCTCAGCAAATTAAAAAATTATCCCTCCTGAATATATTGGGGTATATAAGGATGAAACATCCGATGGTCGAATTAAGAACAATTAAAAAGATGCAAAAGGCACCTGAAATAGAAAGAACCGGTTAGCAAATGACCTTTGTTGTCAGTACAAACTCAACACTTACGAATTTCGCATTGAACATACATAGTAAAAGTGCAACTCCCCGAAAGACACCTTAAATGGCAGTACTCGCCATGATAGACAGCTTTGATAGAACTCTTATAGATAAACATGTGCGCAATATAAAAACTTCTTCAGATTCAAGTGCAGAGTTATTACAGAAAAAAAATAGTAAAAACAAAGCTTTCATTCAAGTAAATGATAAAAAATGCCAAAATAATATAGGGCACTCTAAGGCCCTACGTCAAGGGCACAATATGATTTCCTTCTAATACATTTGAAGGCTACCCAAATGATCCTCATCGACAAGCTCAGACCAAGTCTGCCTCCAAAACACGACCCACCATGAAGCTAGGAAGCTCGATATGGATAATTGTCCCTCTATTAACCACCAGGAAAATTTGGCTTCGAATGTATATCTTTCGTCGATCAAGATCGGGGATGTGGTTCATCCGATCCAAAAGGATTGGAAATAAGCAGATCTAAGGAACTTCGACCAAAAAAGTATCCACAAGGGAAGTCTCATGAGTACCAAGGAAGACCCCAACTCACAGAGAGACACCTACAAAGTGAATCTGCAAGGCGCTCCAAGCTTACTACCTCTAAACCCGTCGAAATTGGGGAAAAAATAGTAGTACCCACTACAAAACTCTCTCGCCCCAGGCCTCACCCACAATTATTACCTTACCATCGTCATAAACCTAGGAAAAATCATCTAAGGATGAGCACTGGGATCAAAAATAAGTTTAAGGCAAAAATAGTAGGGAAATCTTGGAACAAAATTAAAATATTTGAGGGAACTTTAGAAAAGTGCCATAGGGGAGAATTAGATTTCTTGTAAGTGATCCTCACTTAAGGGAAGTAAGATATGGGAAAAGGTATGGTGTTGAGGTAGCTATTTATAACAAAAATCTCATTGATGCATGGAAGGCAAAGGTTCATGGATGAGTGCCATGTGTTCAGCCCGATCAAATAGAATGAAACCTGAAGGAGCAGTACCTGCAAATTAAATCATATGCATTGTCCAATCAAATAATCTGATGGTTTATATCTTAAGGTAAGAGAAGCCCTTTGTACCCCTTTCCTTGATCTAAGAATGGAAGAGGCAAAAAATTGAACAAACTTGGTCAGCTGCCGTCAGGTTCTACACAAAAAATACCAAACACAAAGCTTAATACGGATATTTAAATCATGATGGGGCAGAATAATTCTACAACCTTCACCCTAATCGCCTCAATCTTTGGGAGGCTCAAGGAGAAATAAGCAAAGAATGATGCATGCCCCCAAGAGAAGGAAATTTTGCAAAACCATCCAAGGGTTGGGACTTTGCAAAGGCCTAACTTGCCCGCATTAGGAGCACTGACAAGACGCTCTCAGAATTTCATGGTAAAGGAATGATGCCACTAGGGACTCTGAGGAAGTCCCAACCCTCTGTAATGGTCTATGGGTAGAATCCTAGAATGAGAGCATCACGGGAATGCTGTGGCACAATGGTCGCACTGGGAAATAAAAGTGTCGATACAACACAATGATTCGGCAATAATAATTTATCCAAAAATATTCTTACCAGGACAAAGGATTATCCAAAAGAAATAATAATCAACTTCAAAAAAAGTAATATGCAAAATCGGGAAGGTGAAAGTTTTTGTATTGTTACCCTTAAAATGGGAAAAGATTACATGCTACAAGGCTTTGAAATATAGTGTACAATAAAGGCTAGATAGGAAAAACATCTAAGCCTATGACTGGCTAAAAACTGTTCTCTTTCCCTCGATTTGGCTAGAGAAACTTCCTTCAGCTCGATTCCCTTCTTAGAAGCAGACAAGAGTGCCTCAGATCACGATGTATGGACACTTTCGTAGCTTCAAAAAAAGTGTGCACCCTACCTAAGTTACTCTCGGGAGTCAAATTCATCCACTCCTCCTGATCGTGGCAGAATCCATATTGGAGCCTCCCGATAAGGAAGAAAAGTCACTGAAGGAAGTGGACACCTAGGGCAGGCCCCCAACAATAATGTATCATCACCAACATGGGGGCTATTTCTTTCCATACCTTAGGTTCTCTCATCAAAGGCCAAAAAGAACCCTACATAGCATGGATTTCCCCATAACAACCAAGTACCTTTGATGCAATACATAAACTTCAGCATCATAGGAAGTGACCATGGAGCCTATAGAGAAAGGTGGTTGACCGGAGCATTACTTACCACCCTTACCCTAGGCTTTTTTTATAGTACCTACCTCACTCTAGTCAATAATCCCAGCAGGGCCTTTGGAGTGGGTTGCCAGGATCAAAGACATAAATGAGGCAAGGACTATAGGGAATGTAAAGGGAAAATACTTTGGACTTAGAGTAACTTGATATCTGCATAATTGAAGATGGTTTGAAGCAAAGAAGTGTGGAAAATGAAGTTGGGAGAGCATGGAATTTATAATCCAGGAGCCTCTAAAAAAGGAACACGGATGGGCCACATATAGATGGCCATCCATAAAAGGCGTGACAATATGCAGGAACCAAAGCATCAGGAGTCATTCTATCAATTCTAAAGGCAAAGTTCCAAATGATGAGGAAAATAATTTGACTGTCCTTAAAATTAATACGAGGGTAAAAAAGGGGAAGTAATGGGATGATTAGACAAAGAGGTGCCTATTTAATTGACGTAATAAAGGTAAAGGTCGCGGGACTTACAACATGACTTCAGGATCATCAAACAAAGGTTAAAGACTTCTTGAGAGGTATGACATCCAATCTTCTTAAAAGAGTTCGATAGAAGAATGAAAGGGACCTTTCATTTTGAAATATCTCGGTTGTTTGTAGGAAATGACATGGAAATTAATTCATTTTATCCGTCGACCCTAATGATGTTATGAATGAGAGATGAAGGGACTATCTGTATGGGGTGAAATAGATTGGAAAGAGATCAGGACGAGTCGGGTCAGGTGTAACTTAGCCCGACCCAAAATGGTGTTATCTCAAGAGCAGGCCTGATATAAGGAATGGCCTCTCAGGCAATAACGAAAGTGACCCAAGAGAACCACCAATGGCGACTGTGTGGAAAGGATGGACAAGAGGGTGGGGTGTTAGATGATTCAGGTGTACAGGTGACTCTCGGCTTAACTGCGTCTAACGCCTCTAATGGCTTGAGGACAAATGGCTGAAAGTTATTGGATGAATACTATGAGCTCAGAGAATAATGTTACACTATTTTCCATAGGGAAACCTTTGTACACTATAAATAGGCACCCCCTCCCTCATTGTAAAATATTTGGTTTTTGCTCATCCTCTTTCTATAAGCAATAAATATCTTTAGCTTGGTTATTAAGCTTTCTCTATCTCCTTTAGCTTTCTTACTATTTTTTGGTTATTGCACTCGAGCTCGATCACATCCCGCCTATAGATGGAAGGGCCAGACACTCGGCGAATTCTATATTTGTTCCTAAATCTTTGCCTTGTTTGATTTATTTGATCTTATATTTATGTTGTATACCTCTAACCCAAAGTTAAGACCATAATGTGTGCCCTTGACTCACGAACAAATTCAACTGTACCAAAATGATGATAAACACTAATCTACTTGTGTTTAGAATTTATTTATATGTAACGGATAATTTCAAGACAAATCTGGTAGAAGAGTCGCACTTCAATATTTCTTCTATAGAACAAAGACTATGCGTATCCACACCGAGAATGATCTTTGATATACTTTTTTTTTTGCTTGTAACGATCTTTGATATCAACTTCTTAATCAAAGGAACTCGCGAACAAATTGAATTATGAATATTGTATTGAAATTTTTCTCAAATATCTCAACTCACAATAAACCAAAACAAAAAAATTCTAGTCAGTAATATTTTCTCTTGATTTGGTGTAATAATATGTACTCACACACTTTTAATAAAGTGTTTTCAAGAAGAGAAATTTTCTCATTGCAAAAACTTTTTTCCTTAAACTTGTTCTATGAAATGTTTTCATCACCTTTTATATAATATCACCTATAAACCTTTTTGCTATTTTGTTGAGGTAATAATTTACTGCAGGTAAAGATTTAATTTCATAATTAAACTTTATGAAATTTTTCATAAGAAAACTAGAAGTTTTTCCAATTTTAATTTGTGTCTTAAGTGTATAGCAAGTTGTGGACATTTCATAATTCTTAACCAATTCCAAATTGGTTTTGGAATTGCATGTCGCGTGTAGGCCATCCAATTCAAAATTGGATTCCAAAGTAAAGTCCTCTTCTTTATTAATTATTAATTATTAATCATTAATTATTAATTATTAATATTTGAATTTATCTCATATATATAAATAATAAGTATCAAATATATATCACATATATACTTCAATTAAGAGATATAATTTAATTTTCTATTCTAAATAGAAAATTCCAATTAATTCATAATATTAATTATATTCTCGATGCTAGCAAAGAATAGAATAATATTCCATCTGGAATGATAATTTATTTATTTGACTAATTAAATTCTCTCATTTAATTATCAAATAATAAAATAATTAATATTAGAGAAGACCAGAACACTCGCATACAGCCAGAACACTCATTAGTGTGCGATCCTATAGGTTCAAAGTCGGTAGTAAATCAATCATACATATTAATCAAGGTTGGCATCTAGTAACATTCCTTAATGAATGAATAATATGAAGTATACAATTTACTCTCAAGAACCTATAGAAGAATAACAGAGTATTTTCTTCTATCCTTATAGCTCCGGATCACTCTAGGATATGGTCTACCTATCAAATCCCAATAGTTGATCATGTAACAACCCTTATATTAAATTTTACATTTTTGTGAATTTTGACCTTTTTATCCCTACCCGTAGTTGTATTTTGGCATTTGTAGTCTGCGGAAATGTCATGACGCAACCCACCGTGAGTGACACCCACTGTCACGCCTCGAATCCCATCGAGACATGATTGGCACCCGTAGCCGATAAGGCCCGAGAGAACCAACCTTTGCCTATGCTCAATCATATGCATATAATATTCACTTACCCAAACTTGCAAAGTGATGATCTTGCTCCAAAGGGTAGCTTTGAGTCTTTAGGGTTTGAGAGCAAATGTTTTTGGAAAATATCTAAAGAGACATGAGAGTTCTAAATGACAAAAATCTGATTTTTGGAGCTATTTATAGTCCTTGGGTCATCCTTAGCCCTTTGTGGCATTTAATGCTTCTTTTGACTAAGTCAAGAGAAGATTGGGTCACATAACCCATGTCTTTTGTCCCATTTTTGGGCTTTTATTGAGCCCAAATCACTTAACCCAATAAAATCAATAATTTCTCGTCTTTATACGTATTACAATAATATTCCCACTCATAATATTCGTATCCGTAGCCTCAATCCCAAAAACAAGTGATTCTAGCCACGTTTGGCTTATTTTGACCTTAGGGGCAAAACTGTCATTTTGACCCCAAATTCGTTCTCGAGAAATTTTATCATACTAATGTAATATGTCATTCATTTCATGTATATACCCTTGGTTGTAGAAGAAACGTAGCAAAAATCGGCTCAATACGTCCCCGGATACCCTTGGGACTTAAGAAAAATTCCAACTTTTGAAAGGTGGCCAATCCCAGCGTGGCACGCTGCCTGGCGCGCCCCCTTGCTGCCTCTGGGCTGAAAATTTCAGCCCAGAGCGGCGTGGCACGCCCCCGGGCGCGCCTAGACCAAATTTTTTTTTTTTTTTTTGGACGTTAATACAATATCAATAGTCCATCAAAACCAATACAAAATATACACTTATTGCTCTCAAAACCAAGTTAGACATGGTTCAAATATGACATATATATCACCAAGCAAATAGGGTCAAAAAGGTACGGGGTGTTATATTCTTCCCCCCTTAGAAACATTCGTCCTCGAATGTTAACGACATTGTCTTATATACAACAAATGCATCTTTACTTTCACATACCATTTCACATTCACATAATACTTTTAAATACTTACTTGTTATTGTTCCACCTCCGCACTGTGAACTTCTTGGTCCATTCGAAATAGATGGGGATACTTGGATCTCATCATTTCTTCCGCTTCCCATGTGATCTCCTCTACGTGTTGGTTTCTCCAAAGGACTTTTACGGATGCTATGTCTTTATTTCTCAATCTCTTTACTTGTCGATCTAGGATAGCAATGGGCACCTCTTCATAAGTGAGATCCTTTGTAACTTGAACATTTTCAATTGGAACAATACGAGCTGGATCTCCTATGCATTTTCGAAGCATCGACACATGAAATACCGGATGGACTGACGAAAGGTCCTGGGGTAGTGCCAACTCATACGCAACTTGTCCAAATCTTCTAATAATTTCATATGGGCCTATGTAACGTGGACTCAATTTTCCTTTCTTTCCGAACCGCATTACCCCTTTCATCGGTGACACCTTTAAAAATACCCAATCACCTATGGCAAATTCAAGCCCTCTTCTTCTCACATCGGCATATGACTTGTGACGACTTTGAGCCATTTGTAACCGTTGTTGGATAACTTTAACTTTCTCCATGGCTTGGTGAACAATATCTGGCCCAAGTAAAGCAGTTTCTCCTACTTCAAACCACCCAATTGGTGATCTACATTTTCTTCCATACAAGGCTTCATAAGGTGCCATTTTAATACTTGAATGATAGCTATTGTTATACGCAAATTCAATAAGAGGCAAATGGTCATCCCAACTGCCTTGAAAATCCAACGTACATGCTCGTAGCATATCTTCAAGTGTCTGAATAGTACGTTCTGCTTGTCCATCAGTTTGAGGATGGAAAGCCGTACTCAAATTCACCTGAGTACCTAAACTCCGCTGAAAAGATTTCCAAAAGTGTGCTGTGAACTGTGCTCCTCTGTCTGATATAATAGAAAGTGGAATACCATGCAATCGTACTATCTCTTTTACATACAATTTCGCATAATCCTCAGCTGTATAGGTCGTCTTGACAGGTAGAAAATGCGTCGACTTGGTAAGCCTGTCCACTATGACCCATATGGAATCAAACTTTCGCAATGTACGAGGCAAGCCCGTAATAAAATCCATATTAATCATATCCCACTTCCAGACTGGAAGATTGATACATTGCATGTAACCTCCCGATTTCTGATGTTCCACTTTCACTTGTTGACAATTTGGGCACTGCGCGACAAATTCTGCAATGTTCTTTTTCATGTTGCCCCACCAATAGACCTCTTTCAATTCATGGTACATTTTAGTAGCACCTGGATGAATGGAATAGCGCGAATGGTGCGCCTCTGTCAGTATTCGTGTCCTCAGCTGATCTACATCCGGTACACATATTCTCTCTTGACATTGAAGCACCCCTTCCGGTGTAATATCAAATGCCTTGGTCAAATTCTGCTGCACATTCTCCTTTAGCTGCAATAAAATAGAATCTGCATACTGTTTCTCTTTCACTTCAGCTATCAAGGAGGATTCTGCTGCATTCTGCACCATAACTCTATCATCTGCGGTTTCAATAAGGCGAACTCCCAAGCTGGCTAATTGATTCAAGTCTTTGATTATCTCACGCTTTTTATTCAACTGACCACTAGTGCTTTCTACTGCCTTACGGCTCAATGCATCAGCTACTACATTTGCTTTGCCTGGGTGATAAAGAATATCAATGTCATAGTCTTTTAAAAGCTCTAACCACCTTCGTTGCCTCAAATTGAGTTCCTTCTGCTTAAAAAGATATTGCAAGCTTTTGTGATCCGTATAGATGTCAACATGAACACCATATAAATAATGACGCCATATCTTTAAAGCAAAAACTACCGCTGCCAATTCAAGATCATGTGTGGGATAGTTTTTCTCATGTGGCCGCAACTGTCGTGAGGCATATGCTATCACCCTGCCATGCTGCATCAATACACATCCGAGACCAATCCCGGAAGCATCACAATACACTGCATAGCCCTCTGTGCCTTCAGGAAGAACTAACACTGGTGTAGAAGTCAACTTATCTTTCAGGTTTTGAAACCCTCTTTCACATGCATCATTCCATTGAAATTTAATTGCCTTGTGAGTTAACTTTGTCAATGGTGCCGCAATAGAAGCAAAACCTTCTACAAATCTTCGGTAATAACCTGCCAAACCCAGAAAACTGCGAATCTCTGTGGGTGTCGTAGGTCTTGGCCAATTCTTCACTGCTTCAATCTTTTGGGTATCAACCTGTATGCCTTCATCTGATACAATGTGACCCAAGAACGCGACTGATTTCAACCAAAACTCACATTTGGAGAATTTTGCATACAACTTACGGTCACGGAGAATTTGCAACACTTGTCGTAAGTGATAAGCATGGTCTTCTGGTGATCTTGAATAAACAAGGATGTCATCTATAAATACTGTCACGAACACGTCTAGGAATGGCTTGAACACTCTGTTCATCAAATCCATAAACACAGCCGGTGCATTTGTTAGCCCAAATGACATAACTAAAAATTCATAATGGCCACACCGTGTTCGAAACGCTGTCTTGGGTACATCCTCCTCTCTAACTCTGACTTGATGGTAACCCGACCTCAAGTCAATCTTTGAGAAACACTTGGCACCCTGTAACTGATCAAACAAATCATCAATGCGAGGGAGGGGATATTTGTTCTTGATCGTTACTTTATTCAGTTGACGATAGTCGATGCACATTCTCAAGGTGCCATCTTTCTTTCGCACAAATAATACCGGTGCACCCCACGGGGACATACTAGGCCTAATGAAGCCTTTATCCAGCAAATCTTTCAACTGCTCCTTCAATTCACGCAGTTCCGCTGGAGCCATTCTATATGGAGGAATAGAAATGGGCTGAGTGCCCGGAATCACATCAATGCCGAATTCCACTTCTCGTTCTGGGGGTAAACCTGGAAGATCCTCTGGAAATACATCAAGAAATTCATTGACTACCGGTACAGACTGTGGAGTTAATGGTTCTGCATCATTATCTTTCACTCGTACCAAATGACATATGTATCCCTTGGCAATCATTTTTCTGGCTTTCAAATAGGAAATAAATCTTCCTCGTGGTGCCCCTACCTTACCCTGCCATTCTAGAACATTTTCCTGTGGAAAACAAAATTGTACCTTCTTGGCCCGGCAATCTACCGTAGCATAACAAGAGGCCAACCAATCCATGCCCATAATTACATCAAAATCCACCATGTTTAATTCAATGAGATCGGCCAACGTATCATGACCACACACAGTTACCACACAGTTACGATGTACTCTTTTTGCAACAATATATTCACCAACCGGTGTAGACACTTCAATTGACTTAATTAATAATTCTGGGGCCTTTGCAAATCTTGCAGCAACCAATGGGGTAACATAGGAAAATGTAGAACCTGGATCAATCAGTGCATATACAGTATGTGAGAATATGGATAATGTACCTGTGACGACATCAGGGGAAGCCTCTGAATTCTGGCGGTCCACCAAAGCATAAGTGCGATTCTGGACCCCGCTAGTACTGGCTGCTCCTCTGGCACCTCTACCACGGCCAATAGGCTGCACCCCTCGGCCCTGTGAAGGAACCGATGCTGAAGACGCAACAGCCGACCCAACTGGTCGTGCTATACCACCCATGCTCCGCTGTGGACATTCTCTCGCTATATGTCCCGGCATACCACACCAAAAGCAGACATTCGTCCCTGTCCGACATGGACCTGTGTGCATACGCCCGCAGTGCGGACACTGCTGACGAGGGATACCTGCTGACTGTGATCCATGAACCCCACTACTTTGCCCTGCTGAACCACCTCTAAACCCTCGAGACTGCGAATAAGCACCACCTGTGGAATATGAGAACGACGGTCTAGGTGGTCTAGGAAACATGCGGGGCCTAGATCCTCCTTGGGACATCATAGGTGGTCCCATAGGTCTAGCCCTTTTGGACTGTCCCCTGTCAAATTCATGTACTCTTCTTCTCTGTCGCTGGTCTTCCATTTTCTGAGCAAAGGCCTGGATTCGAGCAATGTCCATGTCCCTATTCAAGGCCGCAATAGTGCAATCTCTTACCAAGTATGGCTCTAGTCTGTCCACATATCTATGGACCCTGTCTGTCATCGTAGCCACAACATTTGGCGCATATCGAGCCAAGGAATTAAATTGCAAGCTATATTCTCGGACGCTCAAATTTCCTTGACGGAGATTTAGGAATTGATCCGTACGTGCCTCACGGATCTCATAGGGCAAGTAATTATCAAGGAAAGCCACTTTAAACTCTTCCCAAGTAGGTGGATCTGCACCAATGTCACGGGATTTCTTCCAATCCTCATACCACAATATTGCCTCTCCCTTCAACCTGTACGCAGCAAGTTCAACTGTCTCTACCCCTGTCACATGCATAACTTCCAATGCCCTCTGAATTTGATCCACGAAGTCCTGTGGATCTGCTTTTGGATCTGCCCCTGTGAATTTAGGAGGGTCCAGTTTCAAGAAATCCTGTGTTCTGCGACTTGCCATTCTAGCCTCATCATCATCATGTGCCATAGCACCAGCTCTTCCCTGGCTTTGTGCCGCCACTAACTGTGTCAACATCTGTACAGCATTCCTAAGATCCTGATCTGTGGCATTCGTCGGTGGTTCCATGGGCACTTCCCTTCTTCTCGGCTCTTCTGGAGCTGAAGAAGTAGAAGAAGCTCGCGTTGCGAACTCAGTTTCAGCCCCACCTTGATCAACTTGTTCAGGCGGTGGTCTACTTGTTCCTTCACCAACAATTCTATTTATCAGCTTACTTTTACCTTTTCCTCTTCCTCTTCTAGTGTTCGGCATTTTGGCTATACCAGAGAAAAATAATTACCAGGATCAGATACAATGCAACTGACAACCTTGGCTCTATTGCACGATCTAGAATGAAGAACAGAAACAACATCCTAAATGTCCCGTAGCCTCCTACTTATAAATGTGGTGCACAACACATCGATACGTAAGACTCTACTCAGACACGGCTTTGTAGACATCCTTAGACCGACTGCTCTGATACCACTTTTGTCACGCCTCGAATCCCATCGAGACATGATTGGCACCCGTAGCCGATAAGGCCCGAGAGAACCAACCTTTGCCTATGCTCAATCATATGCATATAATATTCACTTACCCAAACTTGCAAAGTGATGATCTTGCTCCAAAGGGTAGCTTTGAGTCTTTAGGGTTTGAGAGCAAATGTTTTTGGAAAATATCTAAAGAGACATGAGAGTTCTAAATGACAAAAATCTGATTCTTGGAGCTATTTATAGTCCTTGGGTCATCCTTAGCCCTTTGTGGCATTTAATGCTTCTTTTGACTAAGTCAAGAGAAGATTGGGTCACATAACCCATGTCTTTTGTCCTATTTTTGGGCTTTTATTGAGCCCAAATCACTTAACCCAATAAAATCAATAGTTTCTCGTCTTTATACGTATTACAATAATATTCCCACTCATAATATTCGTATCCGTAGCCTCAATCCCAAAAACAAGTGATTCTAGCCACGTTTGGCTTATTTTGACCTTAGGGGCAAAACTGTCATTTTGACCCCAAATTCGTTCTCGAGAAATTTTATCATACTAATGTAATATGTCATTCATTTCATGTATATACCCTTGGTTGTAGAAGAAACGTAGCAAAAATCGGCTCAATACGTCCCCGGATACCCTTGGGACTTAAGAAAAATTCCAACTTTTGAAAGGTGGCCAATCCCAGCGTGGCACGCTGCCTGGCGCGCCCCCTTGCTGCCTCTGGGCTGAAAATTTCAGCCCAGAGCGGCGTGGCACGCCCCCGGGCGCGCCTAGACCAAATTTTTTTTTTTTTTTTTTTTTCTTTTGGACGTTAATACAATATCAATAGTCCATCAAAACCAATACAAAATATACACTTATTGCTCTCAAAACCAAGTTAGACATGGTTCAAATATGACATATATATCACCAAACAAATAGGGTCAAAAAGGTACGGGGTGTTATACCCACACTAACTCCCGATGGGAGAACTGTCTAACCCCAAAAACGAGCAAACCCAACACTTAGCCAAAATAAGGTAAACTAGCTATTTTGCATTAAATAAGATGATGTCATCAACAATCTAAACGATAACCCTGCAGAAGTAATCAAACACCTAAACAATCTCCTAGAATCTAAAAGTCGTTATACCAAAATACTATAAATGTCAATAAACGGGTTCAACCCAAAACAACTAAAAATGTCTAAATCCAAAACAATGGACCAGAAACTAAATGAAGAACTCATGGCAGTCCGGAAGATGTAGCTCACCCTTGAGCTCTAATGTTATCCGCTCTACAGCTAAGGTCTTGAAACAGTCTCCAAAAAATGCTCTGCACTCAACAAAAAGAAGAGCACGTATAGTATCAGTACACAAGAAACAACGGTGTACTGGTAGGGTCATCGGCCAACCCAAAATGAGACATATGAACAAGAAACCACAACTTAGTAAAGAAAGAACAATCATGAACACCTACCATGTAGCCTTACCTCAAGTTTATAACACTTAACCTTATTCAATAACATCATAGAGTTCGGTCAATACAAGTCAACATGGACAACAAGTCAAGTCAAGATCATGACTATCAACATGACTCCAAGTACACAACCATGACTAAATCCACTATGTCTCAATAACACAAGTAAATAGACAACATAGAGTAATTCCAACCTTAAAATTAAACCCGGACCACTCAAGAATCCATTCCAACAACAACTATGGCAACAATAATCATGAATCTCGGTTTACATCAAGAAACCAAATATAGAAAGTAAACACATAAACCCAGTTCAATCAAGGAACCAATATAACAAGTCAACACTTAAGCCCGGTTCACTCAAAGAACCATTTTACCAAGTAAATACATAATCCCCGGTTCACTCAAGGAACCGTCACACTCACCTGTACCTTGTACATGCATGCTAAGGCTCTTATAGTCGCCCACTAGCCATGACCTGCAGGGGACGAGCTCTTGTCCATGCACCAAAATTTCAGACATCCAGTGTCTACCAACCTTATACCAACCATCCCGTGAAGATGTCCAAATATCGGTATATCTGACAATAATCAATAGATATCACAGAAATCACAACCACAATGATAATAACAATAACATTTGTAAAACCAACAAGCTTTTCATATAAGTTCATTGCATATAATTAATACTTAGGATGTCAAATAATCATTCATTTTCCTGGACATGCATTGTAACAAGAAATATGAAGGAACAGTTACCATGCACACATAAAACAAGTTGGATTTCAACTACATTAAACCATCACCTACCTCAATCCAAGCCCAAAATGCTCTAACAAATTTGATCTTTGCCCTTTCTTGTAACCTAGGCTTGATTGTGATCTAAAAACATAAATATAATACATAATCAACCAAATGACCTACAATATCAAGGATTATAACCTTATCCCAAAATCCCAAGGCCAAATTCCTGATCACCCCCCCCCCCCTCCCCCCCCCCATTCTAGGGTTTTTCTACCATAATTCCTCCTTAGTCCTACCAACTTCATAGTTACAATAGTGAATTATCAATATGTAAGAGTAAATTAGCAATCTTTAACAAAAACCCAAGGGTTTTCTACCTAATCCACTAAATTGCACCAGAAAATTAGCTAGGTTAAGTCAAATCATACCCCAAAATCCAAAAACTGGTGATTTTAATAGTTGACAATCGAGCTATGATTTAATGGAAAGAATCACTTATCTTTACGAGGAGTTTGGATGAAAATTGAGTCGAATTTGTGCAAAATCGCCTAAGCCCTTCCCAAAATGAGTTTTGAAATAATGAAATGCTTAGGGGTATTTTTCTGTATTAATACACACATATCCCCCTATAGTAGCCCTATCCCACTATAGTAGCCTCGCTGTAGCGGTTTTGCCAGTTATAGCGGGATTGACCGACGCTGACTCCTGCTAGAGCGAGAAAATTCCTGCTACAGCAACGCAGTAGTAGCAACCTGCCACCCGCTAAAGAAGGTGTGGCAACGCAGAAACTCAGGATTGCTTCCAGTTTTTCCTTTTTCACAATGCACCTCAAACCTTGACATTCCAAACTACACCCTTTATGTCAAGTTTGATATCGGGAGTTCTACTTACCCAAATTCACTTTTGAAAGATCCTACCGATTCTTTATTGTTTTAGCTAACAAAAAAATATATTAAATCCTTTCACATTTACCCAATTCATTCCCAAATTGCCCTAGACCATACCTCGCTCGACTTTCATCCAAGACCAGTCTAGCCTGAAATTTCTAACTCCCAATTTGGGGAAAACCTTAACCCAAATTTTTGTATGCTAGACTTACCCGTAACGACAAAAAGAGTCATTACAACAGATACCAATTTACCCATTATTTGTTCTTGAATGATCAAACAAGGAAAATAAGCCAAATCAAAAGAGAAAAGAGTACATGTATCCTTATACAAGTAATGGTACTTGTCCCACATGTCCTTCTCGATTTCTCAAGTAGTTTCCTCAACCAGACGATGCTTTCTTTAGATCTTTACTGACCAAATTTCCTTCGTCCTCATCTTCCAGATGTACCAATCAAGAATAGCAACTGGCTCCTCCTCATAAGAAAGATCCTTATCTAGCAAAACTGAATCCCATTTGATAATGTAATCCCCATCTCCATGATACATCTTAAGCATGGATACATAGAGTACCGAATGGACCCCTGAAAGGCTTGGTGGCAACGCCAACCTGTACGCTACCGGACCTATATCCTCAAGAACCTCAAATGGAACTATACACTGAGGGCTAAGCTTACCCTTTTTGTCAAACCACATAACTCCCTTTATTGGAGATACTTTCAATAAAACTTGTTTACCTAGTTTGAATGACATGTCCCTCACCTTGTGAACTGTATATTCCTTTTACCTACTCTCGGCTACCAACAACTTCCTTTGAATGAACCTCACCTTTTCTTAAGGACCCTATGCAGCCTCAATATCTCCTTGACATAAATCTTGGCTAACTGCTTTGAGTTATAATCCACTCTAATGGGGATGAAATGAGCTAACGTGGTCAGCCTGTCTACTATGACCCAAATCGAGTCATGCTTCCCCAAGGTCTTAAGAAGACCAACTACAAAGTCCATAGCTATCCTCTCCCACTTCCACTTGTGAATAGGCATCCTCTGAAGTAAAATCACAAGCCTTTGATGCTCGTACTTCACCTATTGACAATTATGGCATTGAGACACATACTCAACTATATCCCTCTTCATCTTGGGCCACCAATAGAGCTATCTCAGGTCACGATACATCTTGGTTACACCCCGATGAATAGAATATCAAGAACCATGAGCTTCTGCAAGAAAACCTGGAATCAAATCACCAACCCAGGGCATGCACACACATCCTCTCATCATCAACACCCCACATACATCAAGTGTGGCATCAGAAGCTTTACTATATACTACTTTGTTCCAAAGTTTGCTTAACTTCTCATCTTCAAATTGTTTGGCCTTGATCTGATCAAGGAATGTTGACCTTACCTCCACACTAGCGAACACACCACCCCTTTCAAAAATGCTAATTTGCATAGACTAAGATGCTAGAGTCTGAATATCTCTAGCCAAAGGTCGCCTTGACACCCTCAAGAAAGGCAGACTACCCATACTTACCACTTTCCTGCTCAATGCATCTACCACCACATTGGCCTTACCCAGATAGAATTGGATGGTCACATCATAATCCTTCAATAATTCCATCCACCTTCCCTACCTCAAATTTAGGTCTTCTTTGAGTGAAAACATGTTGCAAACTACGGAGGTCTCTGAACACCTCACACTTTACACCATAGAGGTAATGTCTCCAAATCTAAACTGCAAAGATCACTGCTGCCAACTCCAAGTCATGGGTTGGATGATTCTTCTCATGAGGATTCAATTGCCTTAAAGAAGAGGCAATCACATTCCTGTCCTGCATTAACACAGCTCCCAAACCAGAGAGTGAAGCGTTCTAAAATACAATAAAATCTTTACCTTCAACTGTCAAGGAAAGAATGGGAGTTATAGTCAAAAGTGCCTTGAGCTTTTGAAAGCTCTCACACTTATCCGACCAAGCAAATGGCACGTCCTTCTGGGTCAACCTTGTCAAGTGAGTAGCAATAGAGGAAAAATTCTTGACAAACTTACAATAGTAACTAGCAAGACCCACAAAACTTCTAACTTCGATCATAGAGCTAGGCCAAATCCAACTTTTAACAGCCTCAATCTTTTAGGGATCTACCATCACCCGTTTTTCGAAACCACATTCCCTAAAATGAAAACCAAAGATAATCAAAACTTGCATTTAGAGAACTTAGCATACAACTACTTCACCTTTAAAATTTCCAAAACAATGCGAAGATTACCTGCAAGTTCCTCCTTACTCTTGGAGAACCAGAATGTCATCAGTAAAAATAATCACAAAAGAATCCAAGAATGATTTAAAGATACCGTTCATCAAGCTCATATAAACTATCAGTGCATTAGTCAACCCAAATGACATCACCAAGAACTCATAATGCCACACCAAGTACTGAAGGTTGTCTTAGGTATATCTTCAAGCCAGATCTTTAACTTATGATAACCTGATCTCAAGTGTATCTTGGTAAAAACAAAAGCACCCTACAACTGGTCAAAAAGATCATCTATCCCGAGAAAGGGATACTTATTCCTGATGATAACTTTATTCAACTGCCTGTAGTCAATGCACATTCGCATACTAACATCCTTTTTCTTAATGAACAATACTGGAGCACCCCAAGGTGAAGCACTAGGACAAATAAATCCCTTATCAAGCAACTCATGCAACTGAGTCTTGAGTTCCTTAAACTCAGCCAGAGCCATTAAATAGGAAGGAATGGAAATGGGGTGAGTGCCCGACTCCAAATCAATACAAAAGTCATTATCTCAATTCGGAGGTATACTAGGCAAATCTGTGGGAAACACCTTTTGAAATATCAACATCACGAGAACTGACTCAACCAATGGGAACTCTGCACTAACATCCCAGAGATATTCCTTCTAATGAACTTCTTAGCCCAAATAAAAGAAATAATTTTCACAAGCTTAGGCTTATACACACCTTCCCACTCTAACTTATCCATTTTGGGTGTCTCTAAAGTCACTGTCTTAGCATTACAATTTAAAATAGCAAGATACGGAGATAGCCAAGTCATACCCAGGATAATGTCAAAATCAAGCATATCCAAGATTATCAAATCTACCCTAGTCTGGAAATTCATGAACAAAACAAAACAAGCACGACACATGGGTCACTACCACAGAGTCTCCAATCAGAGTAGACACATAAATAAGAGAGTCAAGTATATCACAAATCAAGTCCAATCTGAAGGCAAATCTAACATAAACATAAGAATAAGTGGAACCCGGATCAAATAAAATAGTAGCCATCTGATCACAAATGAGAATAGTACTTGTAATGATGGAATCAGGCACCTTGGCTTCGGTCTTTCCTAGAAAGGTATTACAGTGAACTCTATTATCAAGCTGGAAAACTCTCTAGCAGGCAGCATTCCACCTTCCCTGCATTACCATTATCTCCCTGTTGAGTACCTCACCTACCCTGTGGATCACCCTTACTATTACCATTACCTCCACCACCTCTATCAACAGTAACCACAGCTTTAGCCTACTTCTGGCCCTATAGCCCAGCCTATTTCTAAGGACACTCTCTCTTGAATTTCCCCACAACACCATAAGTATAACAACCTCACTTAAGAGAAGGCTTGTTGACCAAAGAATACGAAGTCCATTGGCCTTTAGCAACTGAGGGATAGTGAATAGCACTTGATTGACTACCTGTAGAAGCTGACTGTATAGGGCGAGCCGAATATGACTGATGGCTATGACCCCTAGAATAAGAACCTTCAAAGTTACTCGTATTTCAGGACTTCTTTGCTAACACCTTTTCCTAACCAACTATGTTCACCCCTTCTACCTTTTTTATATAATCAGCAACCTCATTAAAGGACTTCTCGGTAGTAGTCATATGAACAGACAAAACCTACAAGTCAGTGTTCAGGCCTTTCACAAACATCTAAATCCTCTCATCCTCTGTACCAAGTAACTGAGTAGCATAACAGGGCAAAGTATAAAACTTGGCCTCATAGGCTGCAACATACATATTGACCTTCTTAAGGGCTAATCCTTTTTATGATCACAAAGAGTACGGGTTACATACTTCTCCAAAAATAGGGTATGAAACTGAGCCCATGTCAATAGAAGCAAGGATAGTGACCAACACTCCACATACGCCCTCCACCACTGCTTGGAATCACCTTACACTAGGAAGGTAACAAACTCAACACCATGCTTCTCAATAGTACCCATTTTATGCATTCTTTCATAACAATTAATAATGAACTCAAATACATCCTCAGTCTCAGAGCCAATAAAGTAGGAGGTTTCATGTTCAGGAACTTAGTTAGCATGTCATATTCAGTCCCAGTCATGGCAGTACCTAACACCAAGCGAGGGAAAATCTCAGTCCCTAAGGCCTCACCCATTCTAGGAGCAACTGCAGCAGTCGGGTGAACACTGGTAAAAAAATAACTAGGCATAGCAAGAGTAGCCCCAGTATTGGCCAATCTACTCAGAATTGAAAGCTCAAGCAGAATTATCTCAGAAGTCATCGGGGGAAGATTTGCACCCCCACCTAGCGCTACCTCCTACTGCTCTACAACATCCTCATTCATCTCTTCAACATCCTTATAATGATCCTGGGGTAGGGGAAGGTGTCACTAATCTTTGATAGGTTTGATTAGTTGTTGCTCAAGCTCCACTCCTGGTGGGTGTTGCTCTTTCTTTTCCCCTTCCCCTACCCCTTCCGCTTTCTCATCCCCGAACAACCAATTCTGCAGTTGGAGATGCTGGTGTTGGGGCTACAGCTCTGGCTTTATTCGCTCTAGTATTCACCATCTGGTTCACTCAAGGAACCAATATAACAATAAAACACGTAATCCCAGTTAACTCAAGGAACCATCACACTCACTTGTACCTTATACATATATGCTAAGGGTCTTATAGTCACCCACTAGACATGACCTACAGGGGATGATCTTTTGTCCATGTACCAATTCCCAGACATCAATTGTCTGTCAACCTTATACCAACCATCCCGTGAAGATGTCCAAATACCGATACATCTCACAATAATCAATAGATATAAAAGGAATCACAACTATAATGATAATAACAATGACACTTATAAAACCAAAACACTTTTCATATAATTTCATTGCATGTTATTAATACTTAGGATATCAAATAATCATTACCTTTCCTTGGATATGCATTGTAACAAGAAATACGAAGGAACAGTTATCATGCACATATAAAACAAGTTGGATTTCAACTATATTAAACCATCACCTACCTTAATTCAAGCCTAAAATTTTCTAATGAACTTGAGATTTGCCCTTTATTGCAACCGCAGTTTGATTGTGGTCTAAAAATATAATTATAACACATAATCAACCAAATGACCTACAATATCAAGAATTATAACCTAATCTGAAACCCCAAGGCCAAATTCATGACTATTCCCCCCCCCCCCATTCTAGAGTTTTTATACCACAATTCCACCTTAGTCCTACCAACTTCGTAGTTACAATAGTGAATTATCAATATGTAAAGTAAATTAGCAATCTTTAACAAAAACCCAAGGGTTTTCTACCTAATCCACTAAATTGCACCAGAAAATTATCTAGGTTAAGTCAAATCATCTCCAAAACTTTGAAAACTTGTGAGTCTAGTAGTTGACAATCGAACTATGAGCTAAAAAAAAGAATCACTTATCTTTATGAAGAGTTTGGATGAAAATTGAGTGGAATCTGCCCAAAATTGCCTAAGCCCTTCCCAAAATAAGTTTTGAACTAATGAAATATTTTGGGGTATTTTTATGCATTAATACACACATATCCTGCTATAGCGGCCCTATCCCACTATAACGGGTTCCGTCCGCTATGGCAGGATTGACCCATGCTGACTCCTACTATAGAGGGAAAATTTCTGCTATAGCGGTGTAGTAGTAGCGATATTCTACCTGCTATAGTGTGTGTGGTGAGGTAGAAACTTGAGATTTCTCCTAGTTTACCCTTTTTTGCAATGCACCCTCAAACCTTGACATTCCGGACTAACCCTTTTACATCAAGTTCAATATCGGGAGTTCTACTTATCCAAATTCACATATGAAGATCCTACGAATTTCTTATCATCTTAGCTAACATAAAAATATATTAAATCCTTTCACATTTACCCAATCCATTCCTGAATTTTTCTAGACCATACCTCACTCAGATTTCATCCAAGACTAACCTAGCTTGAAATTTCAAACTCACAATTTGGAAAAAACCTTAACTTAAATTTTTGTATGCTAGACTTACCCGTAATGATGGAAAAGGTCATTATAGAGAATGAGTGGCACAATTTTTGAGGTGGTTGATTGCATTTGAGGTGAGTTTTTGGTTTTGGAAAGTTTTGAAGTTGATATAGTTAACTTTGGTCAATATTTTTATGATTTTAATATCGTATGAGAATTTTGTCAGTTCTACTAGATCTGGAACGTCCTTTTTTGGGGTTATCAGTGTTGTTGGTTCAGTTCCCAATGCATTGGGATGCAATTTGAGTCATTGGTTGGAAAATTGAAAGTTTATAGCCTAGAATTGACTTTGGTCAACATACATTGATAACGACATCCATTTGCAATTTTGATGATACCATTAAGTCCAGAACGCCAATTTTAATGCAAGTAGTATGGTTGGGTTGTGTTCACGGGGTCCCAAACAAATTTTGAGGGTTCATTCGAAAGATTTTTAACATTGTTGTATTACTGGTGAAAAGCTACTAGTGCAGCTTTGCATCCTTCTTCACATTTGTGGTGCTCCTATCATGATCACAGAGAAAGATTTTTCCTGACCTTCGCAATTGTGATATAGTCCCTATGTTCTTGAAGGGTTACTGGGTCCGGGTTGGGGGCAGTTGTTCATCTCTTTCACGATGTGGATATATCGATCGCGATGGGTCGAGCTGAGTCAGACTCACAATCGTGATAAACCCACTGTGATCATTTTAAAGGAAACACCTGGGTTGAATTTAAAATCTCATTTTGGAACATAAATTCCGTAAGTCAATTTTTGAAGCTTTGAACTAATTTTAGAGAGAATCAAAAGGGAAATTTTGAGTTTTCTTCATTGGGTAAGTTTCTTACACTATTTTTACACAATCTCCAATAATTATTTCATGATTTAATCTTCAAATCTTGGTTTTTCAACTTGAAATTTTGGGGTTTTCCCGATAAAATTAAGAAATGGTATTTTGATGATTTCAAGGTCGATTTTTAACTCTATTTTTAATGAAATTTCAGATTTGAACTCCTTAAGTTATGCATAAAATAATTTTCTAATACTATTCTAGTTTTTCCCTTGGGAACTCGGGGTTGACTTTTTGGATCCGAAATAGAAGCATATCAATATAGGTACTGTTGGAGTCATATTTACATGTCAAACTTGTTTTTAATAAATTGGAAGCGTTCTGAGGCCATTCAAAAGGAGAAGGATAGTTTGTGATCGTGGGAGTTTGGTGGTTCGCCTTCGAGGTAGATTATGACTTAACTTCCTTAATTTGGGTGAAAACTTATCATGCAAAGCATGTTATGGGTTGGATGAATCAGTGGTTTATACTGTATTTGAGATGATTTATTATTGTGATGCCCGAATTGGGGCAAATTCAGTATTAATAGTATGGAAAATTGAATTCTGGACTGATATTGAGGCTTGTAGCATATGGTCATGAGTTGATTATTATTATTGGAGACCTGGGATATATTTATTGCATCTGTATTCATTTTTATCTTCTTGTTTATGCATTCCCATTCATCTCATGGATCATGTAATTGGATTGAAAGAAATAGATTAAAAGAAATAAATGATTTTATTTCTGGTTCCAGTCCCAATTACTGATACTGATTTTAGTCTTGATTTGAATTCAGGTCATTGATATATTTATGTAACTCTCAATTTGTGTCGAGGCCAGATATATGGATCTCGAATCCCCTATGAGTCTGATCTTATAGAACATGACTGGAGTGGGTGTATATCGATAGGAATGGCCATTACACAGCATTTCATATCGTTGCATTGCATCATTTCATATCTATTTTTTACCTTAAGATGGTCTGGATAATTTTTGATATTAAACTGCTGGGACTTTACTGCTAGAAGGATTGGATTTTAGTATTCTTTATTCCATAATTTTTGTTTAAGCTTAGTCAGCCTATGATTCTTACTGAGTACAAATGGATCTTACTTACTCCTACTTTTTTCATCCTTGCAGCGCAGATTCCAATATGAGTTGCCAGCACGACTCTTGATTCATGCACCGATTGTTGATTCGGAGTTGTGGTGAGCTCCTAGGTCCAAGGACTAGCCCAGTTTATTCTACCTCTTATTTCTTTCTTGATTATCTTTTCGATCCCCTGTATTTCAACTTTTGACACTCGATCTTAGATGTCACTTTGTACTTGTGACTACTAAGTCATGAGACTTCTATTTGTACTTTCAGTTTCATTTGAGTATATTGGAGACTTTATTTTTAATTATTTTTTATGGATTTTTGTATATTGCCTTTATTATGAGTCTTTTTGAATTTTTGAGTCAAGCTTACCTACCATGGCCGGGTTAGGGTAGGTTCCTTCACAATCCATGGGATTTTGGGTCATGACAAGTTGGTATCAGAGCGCTAGATTCAATAGCCTCATAAGTACAAAGGAAAGTGTCTGGTAGATTCTCGGTGGGTCGGTATGATAACGTCTGTATCTAACTTTTGGAGGCCATGGGACATTCATAGGAAATATTTTTGTTCTTTAATTCCTTATCATGTGGGTTTGTTCACTTCTTAAATTCTAAACTTCACACTTCATTCATTCAACAGATAGTAAGGACACAATCAGCTACTACTAAGGATGATGTGCCTACACCTCACTGCTAGGGCCTTACCTAGTGGTTAAGGAAGGGGTCAAAGTTGCGAAAGAGGTAGAGCACGAGGTAAAGAACTAGCTAGGGGACGTGCCAAGGTGGCATTTCCAAAGCTAGAGGCTGAGCTTAAGGATGTGGCGTATCAGCTAGAGGGAATGGGAACATCCTAGGTTCCTCAGGGTTTTATAGCTACCTAATATAACTAAATACCATTGTTTATATTTTTAGTTTCCTAGAGGGAATAGCACAGACAGGAGCTCTACCTGTCACACCTGTTGGATCTCAGACTAAGGATGGAGTTCAGCCTCTAGAATGGGTACCAATTTAGGGGTTTCAAACTCTTAAAGCATAGATTGTTGTTCTTGTAGCTCCACATTATTGATTCTTTCCTTGTCAAACTTGTTGCTACACTGGTTGGAGCAAAGGCAGTGACGATAGTTGAGGAGCAGAAGATGTTTGATAGATTTATTAGGTTGGGTCCTCCCAAGTTCACTGGTACACCTAAGGAGGATGCATATGAATTTTTGGTTAGTTGTTAGGAGAGGTTGCATAATCTTGTTTGGTTGAGTCGTACGATATGGATTATACTACTTTTTATACGGTAGGGGTAATAAAGTAGTGGTGGAGGTCTTATCTTAGTTGTAGACTAGAGGATTCACCTCCGATGACATAGATGCAGTTTACTAAGTTTTTTCTTGCATATTATGTGCCTAGCAACATGAGAGAGAGGCTGGGATATGGGTTTAATGACTAATAGCACGTACCATGTTAGTGACAGGGTAGAGACCAGGTTTTATGCCCTGCCTAGGCATGCCTTGATGTGTATTCCATTAGAGGAGGCACATGTTAGGAAGTTTGTGAAAGGATTTATTACTCCTCTTCAGTTGACTATAGCACTGTTAGTGCCTACTGGGGCACCTTTTAGAAGATAGCGGACCATGCTAAGTATCAAATGTATACTCCATAATGCTTATGAAGGTAGCGGCAAGACGGTTCACAGATATAGTGGTTCCCATGGTTCATCATCTCGAGGTAGAGACTTCTCAAGAAAATGTCACCATTTTTAGTATAGTAGGATAGTTCATGCAGTATTATGGAGTTCTATTGGTGGCTATTCAGGGTCTGGCATTTTGGGTGGTTAGAGTTCGGGTCAGATGTCCAGAGGTTCTTATTTTGGGTTTTTAGGTTACGGTGAATTTTATATTGCATCTAGGCCATCCTATCAGCCTACTATAGGTGGTGGATGCTTAGGTTGTGCAGAGTTTGGTTATTATGCTCAAGAGTGTCCCAAGCATAGGTAGGGTTGCCTATATCAGGGTTTTTAGATGCAGGCTTATCAGGCACCAGCACCACCGGCTAGAGGAGGTGTGTTATCATGACCCATAATTTGAGGTCATAATGGCACCTACCTTATCCAAACCTTGGTAGGTAAGCCCAACACCCAAAAGAGATAGACATGCAGAAAGAAGATAAATAACACCCAAATATGGGCTTTAAAATAAAGTCAGGACAGATATAAAAAACAATCTCCAAAACTAAATAAATACAACTCATATCCTAAAACTAGTGTCATAAGTAAAGAACACTAATAACTGCCATAGAATACAGAAATATACAGCTCTGTCTTAGAAATATAGAATAAAGACAAGATAAAGATGTGATGAAGTCTAGAATCATGCTCCAAACAAGGAGCTCACCAGTACTCTAAGACAGCCTCAACTCGACACGATCTTAAGCTTTGTGGGTCACACTTAAACTGGGATCTAAACCAAAAGGGTATAACAAATAGGAGTGAGTACGATGTACTGGTACTCAGAAGGCATCATAGGCTGACCGAGCAAAGTAGAAAACAAAACATATAAAGGATACTATGAGCATGCTTCCACCTGCATACAGAAAATTTCTCAATGGAGGTTCAAGCTGTATCTCCTAACAGTATAAATACTATAAGTACAACAACAGTATAAGAATAAATACACACGAATATATAAAGGAAGGCTATATTACACAACTAGCAAACAATATAAGAGAAATACAAATGATGCAATACAAAGTTATAATAAGGATTGAATGACTCACTATCACCTTATATACACCTTCCGAGCAAAAGCTCCAAGACAGGACCCATGGGAGGTTCGCAACCTATATACTTTCACAATCTCATCAACCAACCCTGTTGGCATATCCCTTGGTCAAGGCATTTTATAAAGTGTCTCATTTCTTTCCAAATCAGAATTTCTCAGTAGTACTAGTTCCATGAATATGAATGAATGAAATGAGCATGCATGCTCATAACCAAATCAATATCATGTAATGAATCAACTCAATAATGGTATAAATTAGTTCAAATCTCCCCAAATCTCAATAGATTATGATATAATCCATCCCATGGTAACACAGTAGTAAGAATTCATGTAAGACATCAATAATATCAATCCAAACCCCCACTCGGGCATCACAATAATAATAAAGGAAAATATGCTCAAACAAGACCAATATCGGCCCCTACATGGGCATCAAAATAATAATAATCTCTCGAGTCAATAGTAATATTCACATAAGCCCCCACACGGGCAACATTATAAAATAATAATCTCAAAAGATGATTCTCATGATAAAATACCCAACTCATAGCATACTTTATATTAATGGTTAACTATCCATCTTGGACTGAAGAAAGTTAATTCATAACCTACCTCAAAAAGCCAAAACACGAGCCTAGACCCTTCAATAAGGAGCTTTTCCTTTTTGTGTTGTCTTGGAATGAACTCAATCTATTAAAAACGTATTATACACATCAAGAGGAGTCTAATGATACTCATATTATCTACTTTTGTTCAGAGTTCAAATATAGTTCAAAAATTGACCCTAGAATAAAAAGGGTACAATCAGAAAATTTTATTGAAGAATCGTGTTTCCCATACTTTAAGGGTTCTAAATATAAGAACCCATCGAAAAAACAAGTTAAAATCGAGCGTGAAATCAAAGAAAAACCATTTTCTCACTTTATCGGGTAAAACCTCAAAATTTCAAGTTTAAAATCCAAGTTTTGACGTTGTTTTTGAGATAAAATCAATAGGTAATGATTGAAATAAGATTAGAAATTTAACCATGCAAGATTGGAGGAGACTTCTATTGAAATCACAAAAAACCGAGGTCTCTAAGTCCAATAATAGAGAAAAATGCAAAAGAAGGCTTAAATACTATTTGGGTGAACAATTCCTTCATCGAGAATGCGGTCAAACCCTCACATTTGTGAAGGCTACCAACCCGTACCTATCAAGAAAGTGATGGTCCGATCGTGAACGCAATAAACAAACGAACCCGCCCCGCCCCAATATCTCTTCATGAACATGGCTATCACCTCGCATTCGTGATGACTAGATAATTCCTTATTCATGAACATGAAAGGACCCCTCATGAATGTTGACACCTAATTTTTTCCCTCCACAACTAAATGTAATCCTGAGTTTCTTCGATTTTAAATAAAATCAAAATAATTATTTTATCCGGATAAACACTTTCTAAAATATTTTTTGAGATAAACTTGCCATTTAAGTGATGAAATAAACATTTTCGTATTCTTGTATATGAGATCGTATACTTTTAGTCACTTAATATTCACTTTATAAAAAATTGGGTTTTAATCGAGACTCGTCTTGAGAATTAATTCAAACAGGATAAATCTTGATTTAAATCTATTTTCCTTTAAAAATGAATTATTTGGAAAATAATCATTTGATTTTATTAAGCCAAGAAACTCGGGATTAAATTGGTTGTTAATTTGTTCAAACTTTGATTCAATTTAGCCAATTTATTAAATTTGACCTTAATTGAAATCAAGTTGGCCGAAAGTGCGATGTAATTGGCCAATTGATTTTCAATAGGTTAAAATTTAAACATAATTGACTAAAATCCTGACAATTAGGCTATTTAACTAATAGCCTAATTTCTACTCTTTACCTAATTTCTACCCAACAATTAAATCCCTACTCCTAAATTAGCCTACCCAACACCATTCGGCCCATACCCTCAGACCGACCCGGCCCAACTCCTTTCCCCTTTCTCCTTCTTTACCCGACATAACACCACCAACAACAAAACCTAACACTATCAACACCATCGACAACTTCAGCAAGAACAACTTACAACAACACAACAACGATACATCAGCGGCAATAACCCAACACTAAACAACAACCCAAAATCAGTGAAGGCCCCAAATCCTTTCTCCCGCTCAAGTACTCTATCCCCTCTCCTCGAATCCGTACTCTATCACATGACCAACACGTTTTTGGTACGAAATCATTCTTGAAGTTTCTAGAATTTTGTCCTAGGTTGCAAAATTCGTACTATTCCAGCTCGTTGTGATCTTCTCCTTATCTGAAATTCGAATTCCCTTCAAAAAATACCCAAAACACCCTGCAAATCCCTTATCCCACATCGGTGAAGACCCCCAAATCGATCCTCACCTCTTTCTATAAATACAGCTACAGCCGAGAGAAGAAAGGAGAGGTCGGGGAGAAAAAAAAAACAGTTAATAGCAGAGAACCCCAATTGAAAGGGATTTCGCTAAAATTGAAAAATTCCTGCACTAAATCTTTAGGATTTTGGCTAAGGAATCTAGTTCAAGTTCTCCGGTGGTGGCGAGCATTTCGACGAGAGCTCGTATTCCGGTTTGCTGCTCTGAAAGAGGTAAATCCCTCGTCTCTTTCTTCTATTTTTTCATGTTTCTGTTTCGTTAATGCTGAAGTAGTGTTTTGGTTTTCTATTTTCTTTAGTGTGTTGATAATGGTAGTGAAACCCATGTTCGATTGTGGGGGTGGTTCTGTGCTGTAGATTTAGGTTTCTTCCTCCTTTCTTTGCGTTAGATCGTTGTATTGTGGTGTTTTATAGTAGTGGTTCATTGGTATTGAAAGGCGAGTGCTATGAATTAGTTTGAGCATGATATTGTCTGGTTTCGTTAAAATTCCAACCTTTACTTGAATATTGATTCATGAGTTTAAAAACCTGAAATTTCTTTCTTTTCCTTCAAAAGTTGTCATTTAGAGACTATTTATGTTATTTTGTGTCGAGTTTTGTTTTTAGTTTGCCTCCTTTGAGTACGAGTTTGAATCATGTCTATCTCATTATTATAATTCCGCGCTTTTATTCTCTCTATATTGATTATGTAGGATCCGTTTTCAAGAGTTTATTTGTTGGTACTGTTTTTGCTTGTCTTGTGATTGTTAAGAAGTCTTAAGTCTTGCCTTGATTTTGTTCAATGGTCTTCTTCCCTTTTTCCTTTGATTGTGTGTTACAGAAGATAATCCACATGTTTCTTCAATCCTTGATATCGACAGAATAATACGACATTACCTATTAGTAAAGCTGTTAATCCGATGAATTCTCGATGAACTTTGGCTTATGGTCAAATACGATCAGCCATAGAGAGAATAGGGTTGGTCTAGAGTAGTCATTCTTTCTCTGCAATTTTGCTTTATCGATTCAAAGTGGCTGACTTTAGGAAATTAATTAGTGGATGATCCATACCCTCCTCTTTGTTCCCTTTTATGAATACTTTGCTTGAGCTATGAAGCACCATGACTAAGTATAGTATATCCACAAAGAGGATATAGGGTTTCCGCCTTAAACTTTTTTTAAATCTGAAAACAATTACACTTATAGTGTGAGTTAATTTTGCCGATAAGATAAAATCAGTAGGATAAAGCCTCCTTTTCTTTTTGTAACTTCTTATTTTCTTTTGATGTTTGAATTTGAGCTACTCAGAGCATGCATAAATCCTGTCATGTTGGCATAGTTTAAACACTTGTTCGGCTATCCTGGTTTCTTGTTTCTTCACACGATGTTTTAAATATATAATTATGTCCCTTTCTCCTCCACTCCTTTCTTTTGATTGAGAATATAGACTTACTATTTTATTCCCTCCAAATGATAGAAAAGAATGGGTAAAGTCCTGCTTGCATGTTTGAATTAAAAAAAAATCTCTTCCCCTCCCTGTTGCGATGGTTTGATTTTCTGTTCACTTGTTTTAAAAATTTTGAAATGTGAATGACATTGTTTGGCCTTTGTTTCAGATTATTGTTAATTATTGCTTTTCTTCTTTTAGCATTTGTTAACTCTTAAATCTTATTTGGTTGGCCTACGATCATGCGCAAATATGCTCTAGTAAAAAAAATATATATAAAAAATGCATGTTTTCCTCCATAAACTCATTATGTCGAGACTTGGTTGAGCATAACTTGTCTTTTCTTTATGCATGAGCGATCATGTTTTTAAATTAATTAAATATCCATAGTCATATTGATTAGTTCCAATAACTTATTGTTTACAATTTTCTTGTTTGTTTTTAGTTATTTTATAGATACTTATTCTTTTTCTTTCTTGTCTACATGTGAAACTCCACATGAGTCCAATGGACTCTAACTTTCCTTGCACTCCCAATGAGGCCCATCTCATCGAGTCAAACCTCAAGACCAAGGCCAAACGGGACTGATTTAAAGTGATATACAGTAGATATACACTATATACAGGTCTTGGAAGACAATATACATGCTTAATTGAAAAAATGGGAAAGGGAAGCAAGTATACAGGTCATATACACTATCATACAGTGTGTATACTGCAAAAACACAAAGGAAAGAAGCTGATATACAGCTGGTAGACACAGCTGAAAAGTGGGCTAAAAAAGTCCAAATCAGGACAGATTTAAGTGGGCCAAATCAGGGGCCCAATTTTCAACTCTCCCTTTCATTTATTTGTAATTTTATTATTTAGGCTTATTTGTAATTGACACTAACACCTTGGACTTGTTTAATCTAATTGAATTCTCCCTAGTAGAGTTGCTATGTTTGTTTACGAAAAATAATGTCGTTAGAAAATCATTGTCAATTTGGATAATTTTCAAGTAAACCTTTTCAAAGCATATTTTGTAAAGTGAACTATTTGAATTTGTTACTAATGTTAAAACAAGAAAACTCCTTTTTGCAATCACAAATGATTTTTCAAGTATGACCCATTCTTTTCAAAGTTAGTCAAAAAGTTATTTTCAAAAAGATCGGATAACCGCATGTAAGCGGATGTATTTGGCGCCTTAACACCCTTCCAAAGACATTAATGTGAACCCTTACCCGATTTCTGAAAAATTTCAAAGATTTTTCTGTTTTAGTCTTTTAATAATTTTTAAAGTTTTTCTTAATTTTCTTTTCAAATAAATTAAGTGGCGACTCTGTTCTTTTCAAAATTGAGTTTGAAACTTTTTCTTAAGTTTTTGAATTCAAACAAGTCTCAGTCATTTTCTCCGCAAAACAATGAACACAAATAAGGATTTTTCATGCACTAGATATTAGCAACCAGCTAAGGAAAATGATCTGAAATCTACCGAATGGACCATCGGGATTCGTTTGGGACCCCATAAAAATAATCCAATAATGCTACTATGCTAATTTCAATATTCCAGACTTAATGAAACTATAAGATTTATCAAAAGAGGTTGTTATCAATAAGTTAACCCCCGAGGACCTTTTTAGGCTAATTTAACTAGTTTTTCATTTAAGTACTCAAAATCGAAAATAAAGACTTAAAACCCAAACCAACCATGCTAATCGACATTCCAAATCTAATGGAATTGATAGAATCACCATCCAATGCTTAGGATCATAAAATATTGACCAAAGTCAAATATCACTATTTAAAGGCTACTCAAAATCTCAAACTCATATAAATCACTCCCAAATATTGTAGGGACTGTGCAAATCATCTCAACAACTCATAAATGATATATAGCAACTACGGGGAAGGTCAAAATACAAAAAAAGTTAAAATTCACAATAAGGGTTGTTACATGCGTAGAGTGGTAGAGGTGGTTCTCAAGTTGCAAGGAGTGGAACCCAAAAAATGGTAGAGGTGGTTGCGGAGTTGCTCTATCTAGGGTGGAGGAGGTTAGTGTTATGCATTCTCAGATAGACCTGAGGCAGAGGCCTTTAATACAGTTATTACAAGTATTGTCCCAGTTTTCCATTGGCCCAATTCAGTATTGTTTGATCCTAGATCTACTTTCTCATATGTGTCTGCATATTTTTCTTTGGGTAATTATATGGTGTGTGATTCCCTTGCCATGCCTATTCATTTTTCTATCCTAGTAGGTGATTCTTTAATGGTGTATCGAGTGTTTTGATCCTGTGTTGTGACTCTTTTGGGGTATGATACTTGGGTGGACTTAATTATTCTTGATATGGTAGATTTTAATGTGACTTTGGGTAAGGATTGGCTCTTTTTGTATCATGTTGTCTTGCATTGTCATGCCAAGATAGTTACCTTAGTTATATCGGGTGTGTTGAGGTTAGAGTGGAAGGGTACTCTCTTTTTGTATCCTAAGAGGGTTATATCATTTCTTCAAGCTCAACAAATGTTGGAGAAGAGGTGTCTTTCTTACTTGGCTTATGTACATAATACTAGAGCTGACATGCCTCTATTGGAAATAGTGAGGATATTTAGGGAGTTTATGGATGTGTTTCCTACTGATTTACTTAGTGTTCCTCCTGATAAAGACATCGATTATGCTATTGACTTAGAGTCGGGCACCAAGCCCATTTCATACCTTCTTATAGGATGGCTTCGATTGAGTTAAAGGAATTTAAGGACCAGTTACAGGATTTGCTGAGTAAAGGATTCATTAGGCCCAATGTTTTACCTTGGGGTGCTCCTATTTTGTTTGTGAAGAAGAACAATGGGTCTATACACATATATATTGACTATAGATAGTTGTACAAAGTGACCATCAAGAATAAGTATCCTTTTCTGTGTATTGTGACTTATTTAATTAGCTTCAAGGTGCTTTATTATTTTTGAAGATTGACTTGAGGTACTAAGGGACAAAGGCAGAGATAAGAAACTTTACAGGATTGCAAAGATAAGGGAGAGAAAGTCCCAAGACCTGGATTAAGTAAAGTGCATTAAGGATAAGGACGACAAGGTATTGGCGGATGAGATGCTCATCAAGCAAAGATGGCAAGCCTACTTTCACAAATTATTGAACGAGGTAGGTGATAGAGCTATTGTGCTAGGGGATTTTGATCTCTAAGAGACATGGGGAGTTTGGATATTGTGGATGTATTACGGTTGAGGAAGTGACTTACGCTATTAGTAGGATGAGTATGGGGAGAGCAACTGGACCTGATAAGATTCTAGTAGAGTTTTAGAAGAGCTTGAGCGGGGCAGGTATGGAGTGGTTGACTTATTGTTCAATGTAATTTTTAAGATGGCTAAGATGACCAAAGAAGGAGGTGGAGTACAATGGTCCCAGTGTATAAGAATAAGGGTGACATCTAGAATTATAACAATTATAGGGCTATCAAGTTGTTAAGTCACACTACGAAAGTTTGGGAGCGAGTGGTGGAAATAAGGGTGAGGAGGGATGTGTCCATATCCAAGAACCATTTTAGATTCATCCTGGGGAGATCTACTACGGAATCCATCCATGTGGTGAGGAGATTGGTGGAGAAATACCGGGAAAAGAAGTGGGACTTACATATGGTGTTCATTGATATTGAGAAAGCTTATGACAAATTTCAAGGAAAGTCCTTTGAAGATGCGTGGAGGCTAGAGGTGTACCGATAACTTACATTAGGACAATAAGGGAGATGTATGATAGAGCTAAGATGCGGGTCAGGATGGTAGGAGGACACTTGAAGCATTTTCCTATGGAAATAGGGTTGCACCAGGGATCAACTCTTAGTCCTTTTCTCTTTGTCGTGGTGATGGATGTATTGACGTAGGGTATCCAATATGAAGTGCCTTGGTGTATGTTACTTGCCGATGATATAGTACTGATTGATGAGATATGTAGCAGCGTGAATGATAGGTTGGAGGTGTGGATACAAACTTTGAAAGCTAAAGGGTTTAAGTTGAGCAGGCCCAAAATAGAGTATTTGGGGTGCAAATTCAGTGAGAGGTTGCATGAGAAAGACATAGAAGTGTGTCTGGACACACAGTCTATCACGCCTTGAATTCCAAAGGGGAGGACTGGCACGCGAAGCCATTAGGGCCTCGAGAGAACCAACCTACGTCTATGTACATTCATATGCATGTCACTAAATGAACAATACTCTATCACATATAGATGCAAGATACCAATGGCGGAAGTCATGGAGAAACATTCAATAGTTATGAAACTTGGCCGTTGGGGCCATCAAGTCGAAATGGACATACATTCCTTCATTTGTCTTACAACATCTACAAAGCCTCTAACAGATACATAACCAACCTAAAGTCGGGATAAGTCCCCACTTTATAAAACATTTACATAGTACCAAAACAATTGTACACATGTGACTCAGAAAGCTTGGAATCAACCTGGAGCTCACCAACAGTCTGCAGATGACCCATATCCTACTGCGGAGGTCTCCTAGCACCTGTGCCTGTAGCAAGTAAGGTATGTCCCCCAAGGGACGTCAGTACGAAGAATGTACTGAGTATGTTAGGCTATAAAAAACTACGTGAAACATAGGATCTCAAATGGAATCAAATACAAGTGAATAAACATTATGGATAAACCACTATTCTATATGTGTGGAACCATGTACATTACATCCGTCAAATAATACCGTCAAATATTACCGTCAAATAATACCGTCAAATTTTATCGTCAAATAATACCATCAATTATTATCGTCAAATAATTCCCGGGCCCCAAATGATCAGTGGGTCATAACATAACATAACATAACATAACATAAATCAATAAAGCAGGTTCGACCCTAGTTAGGTTTTCACCCCTTTGGGCTACCCCCTGTCAGGTTTGGCATTAAGCTAGGATTTTGCCCCACTGATAAAGTAACCATATATGCATTACTTCTTTCCTTTACTTTTGTGAGATTGATACATTGGTGGTCATAACATTATTGGAACTTTTGAACAATAGTCAATAAATAAGAGACATGTGATTAACAATATATGTCAAACCTGAAACGAGATACTTTAGAACATTTTGAAATGGAAACAAGTCGGGAACAATGAGAACAAGAGATGCTGCCAAAGGATATGGAAAGAGTAACCTTACATACCTTATCTTTCCAATACGAATACACAATCCTATATGTGAATACAATAATCTAGCTCCTTCCTTACATGTTACTCTACAACACAAGTACATAACGGAGCTCACGTTTACAACTAACTACATTACTAGTGCATAAGACGACAACGAGCTACATGAATGCCATATAACGTCATTTCACCCTTCACAATACAATTCACTGCATTACCATACCAACAACACTACAACATGCCACACATCAACCAAGACATCATAAACCAATAGCATTTCACACTAAGTTTATACTTTACACTTCCTCATTAACACCACGTCACATTTAATCCATCAAGTCATCTCAATACCTTTCACCATAACACATAAAACAACAATTCATAATTGATAAAATTCAAAACACCTCCATACTACCCCTTAGGGTCATTCTAATGGTACCATAAGTTGATAATTGCATCCAAAAAGTGTATAGGGGCTTTGGGGGGTCAAAGAGATGCAAAAACAATCGAAACGGAGTTCTGGACTGACCTGCGAAGCCACCTGCACCCGCAGGTGGGTGAGGTGCCGCCGACGTTGCCCATTGGACCTATACAGGGCCACCTGCATTGGTATCTGCACCCGTAGGTGCCCCATAATGCCCGGTTCGACCAAAATGGGTCTCTTTTGGGTCCTTTTTTTGTAATAAATAGTACATGGCCATAATGAAGCTTCTCTTTTCATATTTTAAGTTAACTTGTATGCCAACGAACAATCATGGCTTCACAACACACATGAACATCACAAAACTACATTTTTCCTTTCAATACGCCACCGATTCCATGTACAATTTCACACCAATAATTCCAAATGTTATACACAAAGATAAAGCAATTTAGGGACATAACCACATCATACACGTTGACATTTAATCCATCAAATTCACTTCCTTCAAGACCTCAAGTCCACTTTTAAGTTTAGAAGGCAAAACCTTTATCGATTAAGCAAAAGTAGACTGTTTTGCACATAGTGGACTGCTCAACACTTTGTCAACATAACCAACATTATTTAAACACCCTATTATGCATATAATATATTAAACCATAATAGTAAACACTTACCAAAGCTTTCAAATGAATGATCTTGTCCCAAGAGATAGTTGCTTAGGGTTTGTGAGAGAAGAGAATGTTGTGGAAAAAATCTAGAAATGAGACATGTGTGTTTTTGTGAATAAAATATGATTTTTTTTGCCTTTTATAGTCCCTTTGTGGTCATCCCTAGCCAATTTTTATCAATAATTGGGGGGTTTACTTGGTCAAAAGATGAAAGGGTCATTTTCCCTTTTTGGGCCATGTCTTTTACTTAGTTGCTGGGCCTCAATTGAGCCCATTAACATGGAATTAATTCAGCCCAAGAATTTTTGTGATGAATCCACCAACTATCTCAAGTTTAAATAATTCCATAAATGTTACGGTAATCAATTAGGTTCGAAAATGTACGGGTTGTTACACAGTCTCTCCCCAAGAGTGATTGTTTCAAGTATATGGGATCTATTATATAGAGTAGTAGAGTCATAGATTGTGATGTCACTCATTGTATTGGTGCTTAACGGTTTACTTGTTTTGTAGGATATCATGATTTTCAAGATTTAGCATGGTTTTAAAGAGATCAATACACTTAGGGAGATCCCGAAGAAATACAAAAGAAGAATAATGAGGGAAGGATCGTCTTCAAGATCATATCGATTCTCGCCCCTGCGTGGGCTCACTTCTTATGTACTTTTTATGTTCCTAAAATACCCCTGTGTGGGTTAGCTTGTTTGCCCCTGTGTGGGCTTTCTTTATGTTTATCCCCATTTCTTTTAAAATGTCCCCTCTTTTATTAACGGACTTTGTATCCCTTTCGGGAAATTTTTATTATATACATATATGCCAGCAATGGTTTTTTAAACGAGTCATTTTTCTTGGGTGAACATGTTTTCGAAAATACTTCGTTTTTTTCTGCTAAAAATTATTACAGGTCCCAATTGATTCAACAATTAGATTATTGGAGTTATCGGGTTATTAGTTTAGGATAGGGCAATGGAATGGTTCAAAAACAACACATACGTCTTTTCGAATAATCGTTAGGCCCACCTTTGGCTCAAAAGGTCCCTTAAATAGGACGCGCATGTTATTATGCTTGTGTGATACAAACTGTCATATGTGCTTATGTTGTTTGAATCAAAGGCGGATTGGTCCACTCTTACATTAGTGCCCCTTTAAGAAAAATATACACCCACTATGCAAAAGTACGACCAAAATACTCCAAAGTCTCCAAGTCTCTTAGAAAGTCCGCAACCGTTCTTAAAATTCCTAAAGTTATTCCTACCATTTCAGGAAGGTTGACTATGGACTCAGAAGAAGCCACTGTAGGAAGGACTGAAAAGGACGATAAGAGAATTGCTCAAGTCAAAAGGCGATTTCTGGAGTTAGGCCAAACGGATGAGATGTTGAAGGTGAAAAGCAAGAAGGTGGTTATGACCGAAAGAAGGTTTGCCAAAGTCAATTTATCGATTGCACAAGAAAATGATGTTGCCATAGAAAAGAATAGGGAATTGGAGGAGCAAAACGCCCTAACCAAAGCAAAAATCACTATGTTCGACCAAATGCTGAGGAAAGGAGAGGAAATACCAAAAAAAGACCTTGCTAGAGAGATCAAACAATTAGCCATGGAATTTGAAGCGGCCGCTGAGATAATTGGAAAGATCCTAGGGCAAGATAAAGGAAAAAAACCAGAAGGTGGTAGTCTCGTGCAAGAACAAACACCAATGACTCTCGAAGAACTCATGAGTGAAATGAAAGAATGGTCACAAGATGCAGACGAGACATTCCTACCTTCAAGGTTCAAGCAAGAAGACGAACAGATCACACTCAAAGCAAGTGTGAGGGGCTACTTGAGAGAACCAGAAATTGCAAAAGTCTCAGAGATTTACAAAATGTTGCAGGCTATGGGAACTTTATGTCCGGTTAAGACTCAGGGTCGGCCATGTGACCCCAAGAAAGGGCACAAAAGATGTGCATACCATTTGCTTCAGAAAGTTCATACCATAGATGAATGTCATGTGTTGAAAGACAAAATATGTGATTTGATCAATAGTGGGAAAATTTCTCACTTGTATGGACCACATGCTATGCTGACATGCGATAGGATTGAACCAGGGGCACCCATCACTAGTGGTGTTACAATTCATCGTTTGGACTTCACAGCTTTTAAGGATAACTATGAAGATATTTACTCCAAGCTAATCCAAGCAAAAATCCTCCATCCTGTAGAGAGAAAGGAATTGAAAGGGTCTGCAAAATGGAGGAAAGGCGATGACATCTGTCATTATCACAACGGAACCAAAGGACATGACATTGAGAAGTGTCATGCTTTCCGCTTTGATTTGGAACACTTGATCAGAATCGGAAAGGTGCACTTGGAATTCGTGCCAGACCATCTGTGAAGCAGAAGAAGGCTAGAGAAAATGAGAACACTTTCCACTTCCCAAAATCAAGCTTTAAACGTAGTAAGTCTATCCATCTTTATTTTCCATGTATTTATGTTTCCCCTAATGTAACGAAGATTAGTGATTGAGATGAAATGAAAACAATCCTTTATCTATTTTGAACTACGCAGGGCCTGATTTCTCCTTTATGAGATACGTAGGTAGCCTTTCGGCCCGGCCCCTATCTTCAAAACTTTATTTTCTCCCATTTTGGTGAAGGGAGATATAAGGACAGAAAGAAGAAGAGTTAACCTTTTGATAGAATCCACTTAGCAAAATCAATGAGCAAAATCTTGTTCATCAAGATCTTTGAGTCATCACCTCCCCGTGGATCAATTCGTCTGCGATGAAAAACCACTCTATGTGTTTCCTGTCTTGTCTAAATATCTTGTTTGACTCATCACTTACGGGATCTAACATATTTGCCTTTTTGAGTAGTTTTTCATTTGTTAGGTAACAAGATAAATAGAAACTGGTCTGTGTTGACAAAAGCTTGCCGAACATCCTCACTTCACTTGGTCAAGAGCTCACAAAAGGTTCCTTACTTAGCCATTTTTTGACTGAAAATATGACTGGTATCAACGACGAGAATGCATTGGCTATCAGGGGTAACATGATGACGGAACAGAACGGGATGATTACTGAGCTCGCAAAGAAGGTGGAGATGCTCCAAGAGGAGATGAATCACACTAGAAATCTGGCCAACACCACTAATGCTCCTGTCCTGGAAAGATACAGGCCTCCACTCCAATTCTCTTCTCTCAATCCTCCCAACCTTGGGAATCATCCAAATAACACAACATATGCCTCTGCTCCTCAAATTCCTATAGACCCTTTCACTATCAACCCACTAACTTATCAAAGCCATACTCCACCCAATCAGCATGCTAATCAAAATAACAACCCCCATGATTACAATCTACAAAATAACTCATAAACCTACCAAGCTCCACCAAACACTTATGGGTCCCAAAATGTCCCCCCTTCTTACAACCCAAATTCTATTCATCCCCCAAATCATGCATCCACATACCAAAATCTTGCCACTACCATCCAAAATACCTCTCATATCTGACCTATACCCCTGACCGCCTTTCAGGTCACCATCCCTCCTGAGCTCTATAAAACCTTCCCCAATCCCGAGGGGGATAATTATGAGGGAAAAGAAAAAGAGTGGAAAATCGAGCACGAGAAAAAGTTGTTGGCAATGAATGAAGAGATTACTAAGATCAAAGAGTCTCATGGGTCAGTTGATAATGATGGACTTGGTTACGATGATTTGTGTGTCCATCCCGATGTGGACTTACCGAAAGGATATAAGATCCCCCAATTTGAAACATTCGATGGCACCGGTAATCCCATGGCCCACTTAAGGAAATATTGTGACCAAATGGTTGGAGTAGGAAGGAACGAGGCCTTGTTGATGCGCCTATTCAGTCGAAGTTTAAGCGGTGAAGCCTTAGAATGGTTTGCATCCCAGGTATTGAAAAAATGGTCTGGCTGGAAGGCCCTAGCCAAAGACTTTCTTGACAGGTTCACATACAACGTGGAAATACTCCCTGACCGATATTCATTAAATTGAATCAAGCAGAAGAGTGATGAATATTTTTGAGACTATGCCTATCGCTGGAGAAAGGAAGCCGCTAAGGTACAACCTCCTATGACTGAGGAGGAAATGGTATCAGTGTTTTCCCGTGCCCAAGAATGAGAGTTCTATACTAGAATGGTTTCTGCAGTTCGTGCAACATTCACGGATTTGGTAAAGATTGGTGAATCACTTGAAGAGGGTATTCGAACAGGAAAAATTAGCAAGACTCCGACGTTATCTGAGTCCTCAGATTTATCAAAGAAGAGAAGAGAAGATGTAACTACGGTGTCATTTGATACTGAGCTGAAAAGGAAGTTCAGGCCTAGAAACACTCTTTCTCCTTCTATCTACTCCTTACCACTACAGAGTCCTCAATCCATCTTTTATGCCCAACCCCAATGCCAAGCTCCACAACCAAATTACCAACCTAATGTACAAAACACTATCCTAAATCATCAGCCTAACGTCCAAACACCTCAAATCTACTATCAAGTACCCACCTATGCCAACCGAAACAATTACAATCTTCCCCATCCAAATTCTGAGAAAAAGCTTCCTCGAGTTTTCACTCCGTTAACTGAAAGTCGTACTCAGATCTTTGAAAGACTAAAAACGATTGGACTAATTCAGCCCATTGCACCAAAGCCTGCTAATCCATCATCTAAATTCTTCAAGCCTGATAGATATTGTGCATATCATTCAAGAAGTGTCAGACACACCACCGAAGATTGCCTCAACTTGAAACACCAGATTCAAAATCTAATTGATCAGAAGGTAATCACTTTCCAGTCATCAAATTGACGAAGGTGTCATGTTATCCATAAGGTGCTATCCAGAGAAGTCTCAATTTTATTCGAGAGGGATGACTAAGAATGGCCTAAACCAATCAACTCTGATGCAGTAAAGAGATACTATATCTGATGACAGTCTTTTCTTTATGTTTCTTTCCTGTAATCGCATTTTGCTTAATGTAGTCGTCTTATACTTAAAATTCCCAATCTTTTATCTTGGAACTACGTTTGACCTGATTCCTGCCTCAACGGGATACGTAGGCGCCCCAACGGCTCGGTCATATCACCCCAGGAAATGGAAACTGGGGCAGAATTTTTGAGAAGGAATCTCAAAAATTCAGAAGAAGAAGATCCACCCTTCAAAAATCAGAATGGAAGGTCATAAAGAAGAATGCCACTGAAATAAATTTTGAGGAGGGTGTCAAGATCCCCACATAGTCAACAACTAAAGACTCATCTCAAAAGCATCTAACTGGGGCAGAAATTTTGAGGAAGATCTCAAAATTTCCACTAGAGCTTCATTCATGAGTTCAGATTCTCAGAATTCCCCAATAGTAAGAGATCCCAATTTCTTCTATGTTGGGGAAACTATATTTGACCTGATCGGCTCGGTCCTATAACTTGGAAATAGAAACTGGGGCAAGATTTTCTGGAAGGAATCTTGAATATTCTAAAGAAGAAGTTCATCCGTCAACAAAGTCAAATGGAGAATCTTGAGAAAGAATCTCAAGAACCTCGCGGAGTGTCAACTCTTTCCTTAACGAGTCAAGACTTACCTCAAGATATCTAACTGGGGCAGAAATTTTGAGGAGGACCTCAAATTTCCATCGAGCTCCATTTATGAGTTCAAACTACAAAAAATGTCCAGCACCAAGAGATCAGAATCAATTACAACAAAGTCCAAGTGGACCAATCCCCAGCTACATGCTGAGAAATCTCTAGACCTCGCCATCAAATGTCAGACGTGTCAAGTTTCGAACGAGAAACGCTCATTGAGCTAGTGCGTGACATGAAGAAACTGATTGGGAAAGTCGAGAAAAGCGGCTGAAGATGACAAACACACAAAGAATGGAAAGAAAGGAGCAGAAGGTCGAAGGAGGTCAACACAGATCAGTTTTATCAAAATTAACAATTTTTCTTTGGTTGCAGGGGTCAATGGATGAGGGGTTAACAATGACATTCTTCTCAAATGCCCAACAAATCATAAGATCAAAACGAACACATAATGTTCGAAAATGGTTTGTAGTTGTCCAGAGAGACAAGGTTCAATCGCTCATTTACATTTGAAAGACCTCTTATTTGTCTATTTCACCTCGAAAAGAGATCTTAACAAATAAAGTCATTTGACCTATGTTATGAATGTTTTCTTTAAAACTTCCTCTGATTTTGATTGTGGTCGCTAGCAAAAGCGACATTGTGTCTATTCACCGTTTACCTTGAGTACAGGTATGCGCAAAAGGAATCGACACAATAGAGCAATCAAAGAGATAAACCAATAAGGAGAGAGCAAAGATATCCCTCTCTGACCTATCATGGGTCAAAAACAAACTCACGATGTTCGAAAATGGTACGTGCAAAAGAATCAACACAAGGGAGCGGTCGAAGAGATCACCCGACTAGGAGAGTAAGGACATCCTCCTCCAATCAATCATTATATAACGTTCGAAAGTGGTATTTATAGTTGTCCCCAGAAATGAGGTTCAACTATTTATTCACCTCCAAAATGACTTCTTGTTTAGCTATTCACCTTGGGAAAAGGATGACATTTGCAAACGAAGTCATTTATATTGTGAATACTTTCTTTAAAGCTTTTCCAAGATTTGACTATAGTCGCTAGCAAAAGTGACATTGTGTCTACAAATCGTTTAATTTGAGTGGAGCCGACACGTCAACAGAATGCTGAAAGAGGCTATCATATTATGTCAAATCCGAAAGAGGTTGACGCCTGTCAATATCAAAAGGGGATGACAAAGCCATGTCAATACCGAAAGAGGATGACATGGACCGCCGAAAGAGGCTATCATTAGTATGTCAAATCCGAAAGAGGTTGACGCATGTCAATACCAAAAGGGGATGACAAAGCCATGTCAATACCGAAAGAGGATGACATGGACCGCCGAAAGAGGCTATCATTAGTATGTCAAATCCGAAAGAGGTTGACGCTTGTTAATACCAAAAGGGGATGACAAAGCCATGTCAATACCGAAAGAGGATGACATAGACCGCCGAAAGAGGCTATCATTATTGTGTCAAATCCGAAAGAGGTTGACACCTGTCAATATCGAAAGGGTATGACAAAGCCATGTCAATATCGAAAGAGGGTGACATGGATCGCCGAAAGAGGCTATCATTATTGTTTCAAATCCGAAAGGGAATGACAAAACCATGTCAATACCGAAAAAAGATAATATGGATCGCCGAAAGGGGATATTATAACGCGTAAAGCCGAAAGAGGATGACACTCGTCAAAAATTAAAGAAGCAAGTTCCAAGGAATGTCTTTAAGTCGCTATCTGAAGATGGAAAACATACTGGATATCCTAAGAATTGATAATCCAAAGGTCATCTATAATCCATATTGTTCGAAATAGGATAGTGTGCAAGATTACCTGAAGGTTGACAACCAAGGGTCATCCATAAGCCGCAGTAACATCCTAACTGGATAGTATGCAAGATTGCCCAAAGGTTGACAGTTCGAAGGTTATCCATAAGTCACAATTATATCCTTACCGGATAATGTGCAAGACAACTAAAATTAACAGTCTGAGGGTTCTCTATAAGACACGTCTTATCAATTATGTGCAGGATTACCCAAAGATTGACAATTTAAGGGACATCTATAGGGCATATTATATCCAAGGTCGGATGATGTGCAGGATTACCCGAAAGCTGGCAATTCGAGGAAAATCTGTAAGCCATCTCTTATCTCAGATAGGATAATGTGCGAGATTACCCAAAAGCTGGCGACCTAAAGGACATATGTAAGCCACCTCGTGTCCTACATCGGATGATATGCAATATTTCCTGAAGATTGATAATTCGAAGGATATCTGTAAGACATGTCCATACAGACGATGCGCAAGACTTACCCGAACCCATATGACGGTTGCAGGGACCGTTCTACTCAAAATGTCGTCGGTGTCCAAGAGAGACACCCCATTTTGAGAAAATTATCAAATAAAGGATTGTATGGTTGTAGGGACCGTTCTACTCAAAATGTCGTCGGTGGCTGTAAGGGGCTACCCCATTTTAAAAAAATCTTCAATCGCCAAGAAGGCCATCATACCCAACAACCAAAAGGGTTGTTGTGTTTACTATTGCAAAAAATTTTATCTTTCAAAACAGGTACGAGAGATGATGATATCACCTTTTTTTAGAAATCAATTCGCACAAAAGTATGGTGAAAGAACTATTTACCCTTCGTGAATTATGTTTTCTACTAACATTTTATTCCAGGTTTTGTCGAGAGCATCCGAGAGGATGAAATTGTCAAACCAAAACTACAGGTTTATCCCAAGAAAAATCGTCTAAGATAATAAAGGAAATCAACAAATTTATCAAAGAAAGTGTCATACGAAGAGTATGATGAAAGCTGCGCTAAGAGGAACGTAGCATAACACGGAGTTGAGGTGAAGACACTATCTCTCCACATAAATTTAGTTTACCACTAACAATTTTGTTTAAGATGTTGTCGAGAACATCCGAGAGGATGAAAATCTCAAACCAAAACCACAGGTGCGGACGACTCCAAAAAGGATGCAGCACAACGTGAAACTTTTTCTTAGTAGCAAACCGGGATGTAGTCCAAAGAGGAATATCAAACTCTTTGGGCACGAGCTAAAGGATGAATTCTACCACCATCAAACCACACCCCTATTAGAAGGCATGTGGGGATTTTGGAATATTTTCAGTCTCAGTTTCGCATCCAGAGTATTTCTAAACTCACACTAGAAGCAAATTTCCCTTTCTTCAAATCTGGGTGACATACACCTAGAGCTTTGGGAATTATGTCCATGTAGCTCATATTTATAGGTGTGAGGGCCCCATATTTTGTAATTGAGATAATTACAAGCCTTTTCTCCCTAGCTCAACTGTTCGTCACCCATCCTAAGCCAAAGGTCGTCTTAGCATAATAGACCACCTTTTCCACCGATTGAGTCAAACTACAAGCAGTCTGATTCCTTGATTCAAGGGGATATGTAGGCTGGGCTCTATGTTGAAAACTCGACTGCATTCCAAACACCCCCCCAATCTCCCTATTCACCCAATTTTTCAGTCTCTTTAAAAGTTTAAAACCGAAATAACTTGTGAATTCTTCGAAATTATGATCCCAAATCAAGCACTATGAACTACAAGTGGCCTGAATTCTCATGTAACCTGAGATATGTAGGAAACCCGATACCGAGGTCCAGCCATAACTCCTTGAAATTCAAGCGAAAACCAATTTCTTTGAGAAAACGAATTTGTGGTCGGACAAAATTAGGAACGTCAAACTCCCTTTGCCCAGGGTTACTTGCATTCACCCTACCCAAAAGGAGGGGGCAGTTGTTGATTCCTAATTTTTTCCCTCCACAACTAAATGTAATTCTGAGTTTCTTCGATTTTAAATAAAATCAAAATAATTATTTTATCCGGATAAACACTTTCTAAAATATTTTTTGAGCTAAACTTGCCATTTAAGTGATGAACTATACATTTCCGTATTCTTGTATATGAGATCGTATACTTTTAGTCACTTAATATTCACTTTATAAAAAATTGGGTTTTAATCGAGACTCGTCTTGAAAATTAATTCAAACAGGATAAATCTTAATTTAAATCTATTTTCCTTTAAAAATGAATTATTTGGAAAATAATCATTTGATTTTATTAAGCCAAGAAACTCGGGATTAAATTGGTTGTTAATTTGTTTAAACTTTGATTCAATTTAGCCAATTTATTAAATTTGACCTTAATTGAAATCAAGTTGGCCGAAAGTGCGATGTAATTGGCCAATTGATTTTCAATAGGTTAAAATTTAAACATAATTGACTAAAATCCTGACAATTAGGCTATTTAACAAATAGCCTAATTTCTACTCTTTACCTAATTTCTACCCAACAATTAAATCCCTACTCCTAAATTAGCCTACCCAACACCATTCGGCCCATACCCTCAGACCGACCCGGCCCAACTCCTTTCCCCTTTCTCCTGCTTTACCCGACATAACACCACCAACAACAAAACCCAACACTATCAACACCATCGACAACTTCAGCAAGAACAACGTACAACAACACAACAACGACACACCAGCGGCAATAACCCAACACCAAACAACAACCCAAAATCAGTGAAGGCCCCAAATCCTTTCTCCCGCTCAAGTACTCTATCCCCTCTCCTCGAATCCGTACTCTATCACATGACCAACACGTTTTTGGTACGGAATCATTCTCGAAGTTTCTTGAATTTTGTCCTAGGTGGGAAAATTCGTACTATTCCAGCTCGTTGTAATCTTCTCCTTATCTGAAATTCAAATTCCCTTCAAAAAATATCCCAAACACCCTGCAAATCCCTTATCCCACATCGGTGAAGACCCTCAAATCGATCCTCACCTCTTTCTATAAATACAGCTACAGCCGAGAGAAGAAAGGAGAGGTCGGGGAGAAAAGAAAAGCAGTTAATAGCAGAGAACCCCAATTGAAAGGGATTTCGCTAAAACTGAAAAATTCCTGCACTGAATCTTTAGGATTTTGGCTAAGGAATCTAGTTCAAGTTCTCCGGTGGTGGCGAGCATTTCGACGAGAGCTCATATTCCGATTTGCTGCTCTGAAAGAGGTAAATCCCTCGTCTCTTTCTTCTATTTTTTCATGTTTCTGTTTCGTTAATGCTGAAGTAGTGTTTTGGTTTTCTATTTTCTTTAGTGTGTTGATAATGGTAGTGAAACCCATGTTCGATTGTGGGGGTGGTTCTGTGCTGTAGATTTAGGTTTCTTCCTCCTTTCTTTGCGTTAGATCGTTGTATTGTGGTGTTTTATAGTAGTGGTTCATTGGTATTTAAAGGTGAGTGCTATGAATTAGTTTGAGCATGATACTGTCTGGTTTCGTTAAAATTCCAACCTTTACTTGAATATTGATTCATGAGTTTAAAAACCTGAAATTTCTTTCTTTTCCTTCAAAAGTTGTCATTTAGAGTCTATTTATGTTATTTTGTGTCGAGTTTTGTTTTGAGTTTGCCTCCTTTGAGTACGATTTTGATTCATGTCTATCTCATTATTATAATTCCGCACTTTTATTCTCTCTATATTGATTATGTAGGATCCGTTTTCAAGAGTTTATTTGTTGGTACTGTTTTTGCTTGTCTTGTGATTGTTAAGAAGTCTTAAGTCTTGCCTTGATTTAGTTCAATGGTCTTCTTCCCTTTTTCCTTTGATTGTGTGTTACAGTAAATAATCCACATGTTTCTTCAATCCTTGATATCGATAGAATAATATGAGATTACCTATTAGTAAAGCTGTTAATCCGATGAATTCTCGATGATCTTTGGCTTATGGTCAAATACGATCAGCCATAGAGAGAATAGGGTTGGTCTAGAGTAGTCATTCTTTCTCTGCAATTTCGCTTTATCGATTCAAAGTGGCTGACTTTAGGAAATTAATTAGTGGATGATCCATACCCTCCTCTTTGTTCCCTTTTATGAATACTTTGATTGAGCTATGAAGCACCATGACTAAGTATAGTATATCCACAAAGAGGATATAGGGTTTCCGCCTTAAACTTTTTTTAAATCTGAAAAAAATTACACTTATAGTGTGAGTTAATTCTGCCGATAAGATAAAATCAGTAGGATAAAGCCTCCTTTTCTTTTTGTAACTTCTTATTTTCTTTTGATGTTTGAATTTGAGCTACTCAGAGCATGCATAAATCCTGTCATGTTGGCATAGTTTAAACACTTGTTCGGCTATCCTGGTTTCTTGTTTCTTCACACGATGTTTTAAATATATAATTATGTCCCTTTCTCCTCCACTCCTTTCTTTTGATTGAGAATATAGACTTACTATTTTATTCCCTCCAAATGATAGAAAAGAATGGGTAAAGTCCTGCTTGCATGTTTGAATTAAAAAAAAATCTCTTCCCCTCCCTGTTGCGATGGTTTGATTTTCTGTTCACTTGTTTTAAAAATTTTGAAATGTGAATGACATTGTTTGGCCTTTGTTTCAGATTATTGTTAATTATTGCTTTTCTTCTTTTAGCATTTGTTAACTCTTAAATCTTATTTGGTTGGCCTACGATCATGCGCAAATATGCTCTAGTAAAAAAAATATATATAAAAAATGCATGTTTTCCTCCATAAACTCATTATGTCGAGACTTGGTTGAGCATAACTTGTCTTTTCTTTATGTATGACGATCATGTTTTTAAATTAATTAAATATCAATATTCATATTGATTAGTTCCAATAACTTATTGTTTACAATTTTCTAGTTTGTTTTCAGTTATTTTATAGATACTTATTCTTTTTCTTTCTTGTCTACATGTGAAACTCCGCATGAGTCCAATGGACTCTAACTTTCCTTGCACTCCCAATGAGGCCCATCTCATCGAGTCAAACCTCAAGACCAAGGCCAAACGGGACTGATTTACAGTGATATATAGCAGATATACGCTATATACAGGTCTTGGAAGACAATATACAGGCTCAATAAGTGAAAAAATGGGAAAGGGAAGCAAGTATACAGGTCATATACACTAGCATACAGTGTGTATACTGCAAAAACACAAAGGAAAGAAGCTGATATACAGCTGGTATACACAGCTGAAAAGTGGACTGAAAAAGTCCAAATCAGGACAGATTTAAGTGGCCCAAATCAGGGGCGCAATTTTCAACTCTCCCTTTCATTTATTTGTAATTTTATTGTTTAGTCTTATTTGTAATTGACACTAACACCTTGGACTTGTTTAATCTAATTGAATTCTCCCTAGTAGAGTTGTTATGTTTGTTTGCGAAAAATAATGTCGTTAGAAAATCATTGTCAATTCGGATAATTTTCAAGTAAACCTTTTCAAAGCATATTCTGTAAAGTGAACTATTTGAATTTGTTACTAATGTTAAAACAAGAAAACTCCTTTTTGCAATCACAAATGATTTTTCAAGTATGACCCATTCTTTTTCAAAGTTAGTCAAAAAGTTATTTTCAAATAGATCGGATAACCGCATGTAAGCGGATGTATTTGGCGCCTTAACACCCTTCCAAAGACATTAATGTGAACCCTTACCCGATTTCTGAAAAATTTAAACGATTTTTCTGTTTTAGTCTTTTAAATAATTTTCAAAGTTTTTCTTAATTTTCTTTTCAAATAAATTAAGTAGCGACTCTGTTCTTTTCAAAATTGAGTTTGAAACTTTTTCTTAAGTTTTTGAATTCAAACAAGTCTCAGTCATTTTCTCCGCAAAACAATGAGCACAAATAAGGATTTTTCATGCACTAGATATCAGCAACCAGCTAAGGAAAATGATCTGAAATCTACCGAATGGACCATCGGGATTCGTTTGGGACCCCATAAAAATAATCCAATAATGCTACTATGCTAATTTCAATATTCCAGACTTAATGAAACTATAAGATTTATCAAAAGAGGTTGTTATCAATAAGTTAACCCCCGAGGACCTTTTTAGGCTAATTTAACTAGTTTTTCATTTAAGTACTCAAAACCGAAAATAAAGACTTAAAACCCAAACCAACCATGCTAATCGACATTCCAAATCTAATGGAATTGATAGAATCACCATCCAATGCTTAGGATCATAAAATATTGACCAAAGTCAAATATCACTATTTAAAGGCTACTCAAAATCTCAAATTCATATAAATCACTCCCAAATATTGTAGGGACCGTGCAAATCATCTCAACAACTCATAAATGATATATAGCAACTACGGGGAAGATCAAAATACAAAAAAAGTTAAAATTCACAATAAGGGTTGTTACATGCGTAGAGTGGTAGAGGTGGTTCTCAAGTTGCAAGGAGTGGAACCCAAAAAATGGTAGAGGTGGTTGCGGAGTTGCTCTATATAGGGTGGAGGTGGTTCGTGTTATGCATTCTCAGATAGACCTGAGGCAGAGGCCTTTAATACAGTTATTACAAGTATTGTCCCAGTTTTCCATTGGCTCAATTCAGTATTGTTTGATCCTAGATCTACTTTCTCATATGTGTCTGCATATTTTTCTTTGGGTAATTATATGGTGTGTGATTCCCTTGCCATGCCTATTCATTTTTCTATCCCAGTAGGTGATTCTTTAATGGTGTATCGAGTGTTTTGATCCTGTGTTGTGACTCTTTTGGGGTATGATACTTGGGTGGACTTAATTATTCTTGATATGGTAGATTTTAATGTGACTTTGGGTAAGGATTGGCTCTTTTTGTATCATGTTGTCTTGAATTGTCATGCCAGGATAGTTATCTTAGTTATATCGGGTGTGTCGAGGTTAGAGTGGAAGGGTACTCTCTTTTTGTATCCTAAGAGGGTTATATCATTTCTTCAAGCTCAACAAATGTTGGAGAAGAGGTATCTTTCTTACTTGGCTTATGTACATAATACTAGAGCTGACACTCCTCTATTGGAAATAGTGAGGATATTTAGGGAGTTTATAGATGTGTTTCCTACTGATTTACTTAGTGTTCCTCCTGATAAAGACATCGATTATGCTATTGACTTAGAGTCGGGCACCAAGCCCATTTCATACCTTCTTATAGTATGTCTTCGATTGAGTTAAAGGAATTTAAGGACCAGTTACAGGATTTGCTAAGTAAAGGATTCATTAGGCCCAATGTTTTATCTTGGAGTGCTCCTATTTTGTTTGTGAAGAAGAACAATGGGTCTATACACATATATATTGACTATAGATAGTTGTACAAAGTGACCATCAAGAATAAGTATCCTTTTCTGTGTATTGTGACTTATTTAATTAGCTTCAAGGTGCTTCATTATTTTTGAAGAATGACTTGAGGTACTAAGGGACAAACGCAGAGATAAGAAACTTTACAGGATTGCAAAGATAAGGGAAAGAAAGTCCCAAGACCTGGATTAAGTAAAGTGCATTAAGGATAAGGACGACAAGGTATTGGCGGATGAGATGCTCATCAAGCAAAGATGGCAAGCCTACTTTCACAAATTATTGAATGAGGTAGGTGATAGAGATATTGTGCTAGGGGATTTTGATCTCTAAGAGACATGGGGAGTTTGGATATTGTGGATGTATTACGGTTGAGGAAGTGACTTACGCTATTAGTAGGATGAGTAGGGGGAGAGCAACTAGACCTGATGAGATTCTAGTAGAGTTTTAGAAGAGCTTGAGCGGGGCAGGTATGGAGTGGTTGACTTATTGTTCAATGTAATTTTTAAGATGGCTAAGATGACCAAAGAATGAGGTGGAGTACAATGGTCCCAGTGTATAAGAATAAGGGTGACATCTAGAATTATAACAATTATAGGGGTATCAAGTTATTAAGTCACACTACGAAAGTTTGGGAACGAGTGGTGGAAATAAGGGTGAGGAGGGGTGTGTCCATATCCAAGAACCATTTTGGATTCATCCTGGGGAGATCTACTATGGAATCCATCCATGTGGTGAGGAGATTGATGGAGAAATACCGGAAAAGGAGTGGGACTTACATATGGTGTTCATTGATATTGAGAAGGCTTATGACAAATTTCAAGGAAAGTCCTTTGAAGATGCGTGGAGGCTAGAGGTGTACCGATAACTTACATTAGGACAATAAAGGAGATGTATGATAGAGCTAAGATGTGGGTCAGGATAGTAGGAGGACACTTGAAGCATTTTCCTATGGAAATAGGGTTGCACCAGGGATCAACTCTTAGTTCTTTTCTCTATGTCGTGGTGATGGATGTATTGATTTAGGGTATCCAATATGAAGTGCCTTGGTGTATGTTATTTGCAGACGATATAGTACCGATTGATGAGATGTGTAGCAGCGTGAATGATAGGTTGGAGGTGTGGATACAAACTTTGAAAGCTAAAGGGTTTAAGTTGAGCAGGCCCAAAATAGAGTATTTAGGGTGTAAATTTAGTGAGAGGTTGCATGAGAAAGACATACAAGTGTGTCTGGACACACAGTCTGTCACGCCTTGAATTCCAAAGGGGAGGACTGGCACGCGAAGCCGTTAGTTCCCCGAGAGAACCAACCTACGTCCATGTACATTCATATTCATGTCACTAAATGAACAACACTCTATCACATATAGATGCAAGATACCAATGGCGGAAGTCATGGAGAAACATTCAATAGATATGAAACTTGGCCGTTGGGGACATCAAGTCGAAATGGACATACATTCCTTCATTCGTCTTACAACGTCTACAAAGCCTCTAACAGATACATAACCAACCTAAAGTCGGGACAAGTCCCCACTTTATACAACATTTACATAGTACTAAAACAATTGTACACATGTGACTCAGAAAGCCCGGAATCAACCTGGAGCTCACCAACATTCTGCAGATGACCCGTATCCTACTACGGAGGTCTACTAGCACCTGTGCCTGTAGCAATTAAGGTAGGTCCCCCAAGGGACGTCAGTACGAAGAATGTACTGAGTATGTTAGGCTATAAAAAACTGCGTGAAATGTAGGATCTCAAATGGAATCAAATACAAGTGAATAAACATTATGGATAAACCACCATTCTGTATGTGTGGAACCATGTACATTACATTCATTTCTTTCTTTACTTTTACGTTCATTACCCTCAAATAATACCGTCATATATTACCGTCAAATAATACCGTCAAATATTATCGTCAAATAATACCGTCAAATTTTACCGTCAAATAATACCATCAAATATTATCGTCAAATAATACCCGGGCCCCAACTGATCAGTGGGTCATAACATAACATAACATAACATAAATCAATAAAGCAGGTTCGACCCTAGTTAGGTTTTCACCCCTTTGGGCTACCCCCTGTCAAGTTTGGCATCAAGCTAGGCTTTTGCCCCACTGAGCTTTCCCCCTGATCCAATAATCTTGGGATCGTCTCAAGTTAGGATTTCGCCCCTTTGAGCTACCACCCTTACTCAATAATCATAAAGTAACCATATATGCATTATTTCTTTCCTTTACTTTTGTGAGATTGATACATTGGTGGTCATAACATTATTGGAACTTTTGAACAATAGTCAATGAATAAGAGACATGTGATTAACAATATATGTCAAACCTGAAACGAGATACTTTAGAACATTTTGAAATGGAAACAAGTCGGGAACAATGAGAACAAGAGATGCTGCCAAAGGATACAGAAAGAGTAACCTTACATACCTTATCTTCCCAATACGAATACACAATCCTATATGTGAATACAATAATCTAGCTCCTTCCTTACATGTTACTCTACAACACAAGTACATAACGGATCTCACGTTAACAACTAACTACATTACTAGTGCATAAGACTACAACGAGCTACATGACTTCCATATAACGTCATTTCACCCTTCACAATACAATTCACTACATTACCATACCAACAACACTACAACATGCCACACATCAACCAAGACATCATAAACCAATAGCATTTCACACTAAGTTTATACTTTACACTTCCTCATTAACACCACGTCACATTTACTCCATCAAGTCATCTCAATACCTTTCACCATAACACATATAACAATAATTCATAATTGATAAAATTCAAAATACCTCCATACTACCCCTTAGGGTCATTCTAATGGTACCATAAGTTGATAATTGCATCCAAAAAGTGTATAGGGGCTTTGGGGGGTCAAATGTTGTAGATATTAAGATGTTGAAATGGATGTGTGTACATACTAGGTTTGATAGAATCAAAAATAAGGTTATTCAAGATAAGGTGGGAGTGGCCTCCGTGGAGGACAAGATGAGGGAAGTGAGATTGGGATGGTTTGGACATGTGATGAGGCGAGGTTCAAACACTCCAGTGAGGAGGTGTGATAGGTTGGATATTATAGGTAAGAAGAGGGGTAGAGATAGGCCAAAGAATTATTAGGGTAAGGTGATTAGACAATACATGGCGTATATTTAGGTTACCGAGGGTATGACCTTAGATAGGAAGATATAGAGGATGTGTATTAGAGTAAAATTTTAGTCGGGTAGGAGTGTTATCGTGCACCATAGAATGATAGCTTAGAGTTTAGCCATAGATATCTATCAATTTTGTTGTCTATTGTGTTTCAATTATCCCACTATTTTGTGGTTGATTATTTTTTTCTTTGGCTAATTAGTTGTCATATTTTCTTCACTATTTTTCTCTTCTTTGTACCTAGATTTGCTACACTTGAGTCGATAGTCTTCCAGAAATATCCTCCCTACCTCCCCGAGGTAGTGCTAAGGTCTACGTACACTTTACCCTCCCCATACCTCACTTGTGGGATTTTACTGGGTATGTTATTGTTATTGTTGTTGACTTGAGTTTAGGGTACCATTCATTGAGGATTAGGGCTTTGAATATTTCAAAGATAGTTTTCAAGACTCGATATGGTCATTATGAGATCCTAGTGATGTCATTTGGGTTGACCAATACCCCAACGACATTTATAGAGTTGATGAATAAAATTTTTGGCATTGTCTTGATTACTTCATAATTGTCTTTATTAATGATATCTTGGTGTACTCCAAGAGTGAGGCAGATCATGTGAAGCATTTGAGGATTGTACTTCAGAGGTTGAGGGATGAAAAGTTGTATGCTGAGTCTCGAAGTGTGAGTTTTGGTTGATTTTATGTCTTTCTTGGGGCATGTTGTGTTAAGGATGGTATTATAGTCGATCCAGCCAAAGTTGTGACAGTTCCTGATTGGTCTAGGCCTACTTCACCTACCAAGATGTGGAGTTTTGTTGGGTCGGCTGGCTATTTCAGGCGGTTCATATAGGGCTTTTCTACTATTACAACTCCTTTAACTAGATTGACTCAGAAGAATGTTGTATTTCAATTGTCTGATGAGTGTGAGGCGAGCTTTCAAAAGATCAAGATATTATTAACTTCAACACCTATCTTGACCTTACCTAATAAAGGTAAAGGTTTTGCCATGTATTGTGATGCTTTGGTGGTGGTGGTTTGATGCAGAAAGAAATGGTGATAGCCTATTCTTCGAGATGGTTGAAGACCCATTAGAAGAATTACCTTACTCTTGACTTAGAGTTGGTGGCATTAGTGTTTGTTTTGAAGTTGTGGTGGCATTACATGTATGGGGTTCATTGTGAGATGTTCACTAATCGTAGCCTACCATACATCTTCAATCAGAAGGATCTAAACTTGAGACAGCACAGGTGGTTGGAGTTATTGAAGGACTATGATATGACTATCATTTATTATTTGAGAAAGGCCAATATAATGGTGGATGCCTTTGTGAAAGGCTGCGAGTATGGGTAGAATTGCTTTGGTAGTGGCTAAGGGCGACTATTGGCTATGGATATTCAGCACTTGGCCAACAGTTTTATGTGACTTAATATTTCTAAGTCAGGTAAAGTTCTTTCTTGTGTTAAGGCACTGAACTTATTGTTAGAGAAGATAAGGGTAGGCAGTTTGAGGATAGGAAGTTGTGTATCATTTGGGATAAGGTATTGCGTAGTTAAGCTAAGGAAGCAATTCTTGATTCAGAGGGTGTTTTGAGGAACAAGGGTCGGATGTGTGTTCTTAGAGTTTGTGATTGACTAGGTTAATCATGAAGAAGGTGGAAAATTTGAGGTATTCTATTCATCCAAGGACAACTAAGATGTATCATGACTTAAAGCAAAATTATTAGTGGTACGGGATGAACAAGGACATCGTGGAGTTTGTGGCTAAGTGCTTGAATTTCTAGCAAGTGAAGTATAAGCACCAGAGACCAGGTGATGTGACTCAGAGGATGTATATACCTCAATGAAAATGGGAGCGTTTCACTATAGACTTTGTGGTTGGATTGCCTCTGATTTGGGGAAGTTTGACTCCATTTAGGAAATTATGGATAGATTGACCAAATCAACTCATGTTGTATCAATGAAAGTGAACTACAATGTGAAGAATTTATCTAAGATCTATATTGAAGAGATAGTTCAATTGTATGGGGCGCCTATTTCCATCATTTCAGACAGAGATACTCAGTTCACTTCGCACTTTTGGAGTTCTATGCAGTGAAAGTTAGGCACTTAGTTGTAGATGAGTACAGCTTTTCACCTACAGATGGATTGTCACTCAAGGTAGACTATTCAAGTTTTGGAGGATATGCTTCGAGCTTCTGTGATTGATTTTGGTGGTCAATGGGACCAGTTCTTGACTTTGGTGAAATTTGCCTACAAAAACAATTATCATTCCAACATTCAAATACCACCATTCAAAGCTCTATATGGAAGGAGATATAGATATTTGATTGTTTATCTTGAGTCCTTAGGTTATAATATGGGGTATGGATTTATTGAGAGATTCAACAAATAGAATGAGGTTGATTCAGGATCATCTCTTAACAAACCAAAGTAGACAAAAAAGTTATGTTGACCGGAACGTTCATGACTTAGAGTTCATAGTTGGTGAACGGGTTTTTTTGAAGGTATCACGTATAAAGGGTGTGATAAGTCTTAGGAAGAAATACAAGTTTAGCCCAGAGTTTATTAGTCATTTTGAGATCTTTTGACGTGTTGGGAAGGTGGTCTATGAGTTGAATTTACCTCCGAACCTTTTACCTGTGCATCCAGTTTTTCATGTCTCGATGTTGAAAAAGTATCATTTTTATGTTTCTTATGTGATAAGGTGGGATTTGGTTGATTTGGATAAGAATCTGACTTTTGAGGTGGAGTCTATAGCCATTTTGGATATGCAAAATAGAAAGTTGAGGTCTGAGAGTATTAATTCAGTGAAGATTCAATGAAAGCATCATCCAGTTTAGGAGGTTACGTGGGAGACAGAGTCATACATGCGGAGTAGATATGCCCAGCTTTTTGACAATTTAGGTGCCTTCCTTGATATTTGTGGTCTGTAAGAATGGGTGGCATGGTTCTCAAGATGGTTGGTTGAGTTTAGGTGATTTTCTGGTTTTGTAGTTGATAGGGTTGACTTTTTCCAATATTTGATGATTTTGATGTCTTATGAAGATTTAATTAGTTTTGTTAGCACCAGAATGTCATTCTTTGAGTTAGTAGCATTGATGGTTTCAGTCATGAGGCATTAGGATGCATTTTGAGTCGTTTGTTGGAAATTTAGATGGTTATAGCCTAGATTTGACTTTGATCAACATCCGCTGATAATGACCTATGTTTGCAATTCTGATAGTTCCATTGAGTTTGGAATATCAATTTTAGTGTAGTAGCATATTTGATTTGTGTTCACCAAGTCCCAAACAAATTTTAAGGTCCGTTCAGAAGATTATTTTCCTTGTTGTGTTGCTGGTGCAAAGCTGCTAGTGCATCCTTTCATCCTTGTTCGCATTTGTGGTGTTTCTATCGTGATTATGGAGAAATATTTTTCCTAACCTTCGCGATTGCGATATAGTGCCTACTTTCATAGAGTGTCATTGGTTCAGGGTTGGGGCATTGTTCATTATGTTTGCAATGTGGGTATCACGATATCGATGGGTCAGTCCAGGTCAAACTCATGATCGCGATGGACCCACTACGAGAACGATAAAGGAAATACCTTGAAAAGTTTAAAATCTCATTTCCAAACATGAACCCCATAACTCGATTTTTGAAGCTTTAAACTTATTTTTGGAAGAATCAAAATGGGAATTTCAAGATTTCTTCATTGATAAGTTTCTTACACAATTTTTGCATATTTCCTAATGATTATTTCATGATTTTATCTTCAAAGCTTGTTTTTCCAACTTGAAAATTTGGAGTTTCCCTGTAAAGTTAAGAAAGGTATACTGATGACTTCAAGGTTGATTTTAACTCCATTTTTTATGAAATTTTAGATTTGAATTCCTTAAGAAGTAAATTGATTTTCTAATAAAATTTTAGTTTTTTCCTTGGGGATTCGGGGTTGACTTTTTGGATCCATAGTAGAAGAATAGCAATATGAGAATCATTGGACTAATTTTTACATATAAAACTCGTTTTTGATAGACTGGGAGCATTCTGAGGCCACTAGGAAAGGAAAAACCAGTTTATGGTCATGGAAGTTTTAAGATTTGACTTTGAGGTACGTTATAGCTTAAGTTCCTTCAGACATTGCTTGAGTGGGGACTTATCGTGTAAAGCATTTTATGGGTTGGGTATGGCTTATATTGTATTTGAGACGATTTATTATTATGATGCCCGATTGGGGCTTATTCAGTTTTAATAGTATGGAAATTGGAATTCTAGCTTGATATTAAAGCTTGTAGTTGTGGTCATGAGTTGATTATTATTTTTTGAGACTTTGGATATATCTATTGCATTTGTCTACATTTTTATCTTCTTGTTCATGCATTCTCACTCATATCATGGATCATGGAAACTAGATTGAAAAAAATAAATGTTTTTAATCCGAATTCGAATCTCGGGTATTGATAATGATTTTAGTCTTGGTTCGAGTTCGGGTCATTGATACATTTATGCAAGTCTCAGTTCATGTCAGGGCATGATATATGGATCTCATGAATTCCTCATGGGTCTCATCTCGCAATACATGATTGAAGTGGGTGTATATCGGTAGGCATGGTCATTGCATAGCATCCCATATCATTGCATCGCATCATTTCATATCTATTGTTATACTTTGAGATGGTCTGAGATAGTTGTTTATATTGAACTGTTAGGACTTTTCTGCTTACCGAGTTGGAATTTTAGTATTCTTTATTCGATATAGTTTCCGTTTAAGCTCAATCGGCCTATGATGCCTACTGAGTACAACTGGATCGTACTCACTCCTACTTTTCTGAATTCTTTTGGTGCAGATCCCAGTATGAGTTGCTAGTATGGTTCCTAATCCATGCAACGATTGCTGATGCAGAGCTGTCGTGAGCATTTATATCCGGGGACTGACCCAGTTTCTTTTACCTTTTATTTCTATCTTGATTATCTTTTGGATAGCTTTTATTTTAGTTTTTCACACTCAATCTTAGATTTCGCTCTTGTACTTATGACTACTGAGTCTTGATATTTATGTCTGTACTTTTAGTTTCATTTGAGTATGTTGGAGACATTATCTTTAATTATTGTGTATGGATTTTAGTTTATTGCCTTTATTATGAGTCTTTCTGAGTTATTAAGTCAGGTTTACCTACATGGTTGGGTTGGGGTAGGTGCCATCACAACCCATAAAATTTTGGGTCGTGACAAATCAACTATGTGTCCATGTAAGATTATAATGGACTATTGAATGACCCACGAAACTATTTTCTTCATTCATTCAATTGCCCTGGACAAGGTCCTGATTCGTCATTTATAATAATGACAACATAGACCTTAAACTCATTTCCAAGAGTTAACAGATTTCATCTTGCATCAATCAATAATTCTACATGCACTTAATGATACCCAATATCCTTTCATCCATTTTTATATGGACATGGGTGTCCGGTATCAAATTAAAATAAATAACTTGTTAAATACTATGATGATCTCAGGTCTAAGGAAACCCTTACATCACATTCTTCAAGATGATATCCTAATCAGAATTTATGATAATTCTAACCACTAGGAATTATTCAGTGAGTCTGGCCTATGATCTTATCTATATACACATCATCTATGTATGTGATTTAGTTAATGAGATCAACTAATCTTTATCTTATAAAGATCACCATATACATATGGATCTAACTGGATCACTAATGTCCTAATTAGTAATCCTACAATCAAGAAAAAATTTAGATTAAGTTATAAGAGATGTGATTCTTTCATTATCATGATCTTCATCATGATGTCAAGTTCCAAAACTTAATCAAGAACCTTATCATATTAATCAAATAATTTAATATAAACACGAAAAACAATATTAGTTGTCATATATTTATATAAAACAATATTTATAAAATATGTTCAAATCATCGCATGTGAGATGGGATCTAAGGCTTATCACTATGTCCCTAACAGCAGTATCATAGCTAGTTGTATATATTTCAATGGTGATATCATATCACCCAACCCAATTTCTAATGCAACCCATTTTAATAATTTCAATTTCAGCCCAACCCGCCCATTTGACACCCCTAGGTACGATCATAACTTCATTGTATGATCGTAGGAAGGGTCATCTAAGTGATTTCCTACACCTGTATTAATACTTCATAAATTGAGACTAATATTTTTCTATACAGTAACAATGCCTCCCAAGACCCTCAAGTAGATACAACAGGATATTTAAAAGAGGCGGGCACCCCACGAAACACTTTCGAGCTCAGAAAGTGAGTCTGATGGCTCAAGTGGTAACGAGGTCAATACGTGGCAGTGCCACTGATGAACAACACTCACCTCAGACCACGAGATCCAAGGCCAAGAAGATTGAGAAGACCAAGGCTACTACATCCACAACCTTGGTGGAAGCATCTACCCCCGTTAACCTTTCCCAGTCTGAAGAGGGAGAGAAAAACATGAACAAAGATGGGGCTGAACATGGTGATGTTGATGAGGAGATGAGCTCCTCGGAGGGTGAGGAAAGTCCAATCCCAAATCTTCCAAGGAACCTGCTGAAAACTTGCCTCAAAGGGGTACTTACCCGAGGCGGTGGATTATCCCAAACTCTCGGGATTACTACATTGATGGGGTCTCACTAACTGAAAAAGGAAATAAATAGAGGAGAATACAAAAAAAGCCCTAGATCTTGGCAGAATCACAATAGAAAATCCCAAAGTTGGTACGGGTATTTGAGAAGTACGAGCTTGGGTGGATGACTAGGCCACTCAGAAATTACAGTACGGAGTTGGTAAGGGAGTTCTATGCCAACTACGAGGCTATGATTAAGAACATGACTTCCTCAGGAAAGGACAAAAATATGAGAAAGCATCCACGATTGGACAAAAAACAAGTCCGGGACCTTGAGGTTGATATTTTCGTTAGGGCCATCTCTATTGCCTTATTCGAAACCACTTTTGAGCTGACTGAGGAGACTCTGGAATACGATTTCTAGATGAATAGCTTGAAACAAGTGAAAAAGTTAGGCACAAATGACAAGTTGATGCATTATAGGTGGTTGGCGGACCACATTACGGAAGCTGGGTAAAATAATCCATGGGTCAATGGGGCAATGATATATAAGAATACCCTGAAGTTCACCACCAAGGCTTGGTGGTAAGTTGTGTGGTACTGTATCATACCCACGGCCAATGATAACACATTGGGTGTGACCAATGGAGGACTGGTAGGTGCTTTTATGGTAGAATTAGAGTTGAACATCCCACAGATCATTGGGGAGGAGATTTGAGACCGAGTGTTGCAGTTCAGCACCATGATATCATTCCCATGCCTTATCACTTAGTTGTTGCAGAATGCATACGTACCGACTATAGATACAGTGGATAGGTTCATTCAGTCTACAACATAGCCTTGATAAAGGACCTGAGAAACCCGACGGCTCTAGCCTGGGGTGTTGAGATACTAGACATAGCGGGGGGTGCCCCGGCTAGTAAGATCCCAACATCTGAAGCTGGTGCGACTTCATCATCATCCCAGTAGGCTATAGCACCTATGGGTGCCCGTCAGTTAGTGCTTGTTGGATATACATTAATTCCTACAGCATAGTTAGAGCAGATCATGCAAAATTAGTTGTTGCATAATGCTCGGCTCTACAAATTGGAGTTAGGGTAAAGCCTTACGTGACAAATGAGATTAAGGCAGCCATGTGGGTGGTTCAGACCCACCTTGACAATTTTGAGAGCCGAATAATGGCTAGGTTAAATGAGTTTTGGGCCTCATACATGAGTGCTATCACTAAAGACTTGGCCACATTAAACTAAGCGGTCAAGGAGCTTACAGAATGGATCATCCCAGTTATGCCTCCTTCACCTCCATCTATGCCATTTTTAGCTGAGTTAGAAGTTGATGTGGACTCCTTAGTCCATGATTATTATACATAGGCCTCTATAGTCGGTGGCAATAATTTTGATGTTGAGGAGACGGACGATGATTTGCAGCCTCGGGGGAAGAGGAGAAGGATTGAGAAGAGTGACAAAAACAAGAAGAAAAGAGCAAAGGATGCGGCGCAGACCTTTGAGACTGGTTTACCAGAGGAGGTGAGAGATATCCCACTACTACAGATGTGGTGATCCAAATAAGAGGGGGTGTGCAGACCATCCCCATGACATCATTGAGTGCACCAGCCACCGGTGCCTACTTCTAAGAGAATGCTCCGACCACAACCGAGGCCACGAGATATGAGGAGATAGGTGGGGTCCCATCTATAACTCCATTAAAAAAGAGTATGACAGGCATCTAGTTCACCCCAGATATGTCCTTTACTCTAGTTTTTATATTTTTTGAGTTTTGTGCAATAGTGACATTGCATGATTTCCAAGTTGGGGGTGGGGGTGTACCACAACTAAAGGTTTTTGTTGCTATGTTTTTTTTCCCCCGACTGTGTTATCTTAGTTAGAACCATCATGCTTATATGTTTTTGTGTTATGTGTGTAACTTAGAAAAAATTGAGAAAACTTGGTGTAGTCAAACTAAAAAAAAAGCATGCAAATTTGTTTTGAATGATTTAAATGATACCCCTTGAAAAATTTGTTTTTTTGTATTGTATGTATGCTTACTTGAACTGTAACTAATGTTTGGATCTCCTCATGACAATAGGATTATTAGTGAGATAACTTGGCCTAACTTTTCATGAATCGGATAGTTAGTAACTGAAATGATAGCCCTGAGCTAAGAGAGTGTAAGGATTTACCTAGTCGGCATGTGTGTGTGATCTAGAACTTGCCCGGTTATTCTTGAAAAAGTTGTAGGATAGAATTTTAGGAAAGGATCATAGGCTGCTCTTGAAACAATCCACTTAAAGCCTAAAAGAGACTACCAAATGAAAAAAATATCCCTTGAACCCTAATTCGAGCCTAAGTAGACTCTTTTCTTTAAAACTATCCTATTCACCTTTCTGGTTTTTACAATGAACTTGCTTTGGCCCTGGTCCCTCCTTGGACACTATGCACCTCAACTCAGGCAAATTGCCTAAGTTGAGGGTGGATATGCCAAAAATGTTAGTGGAAAAGAAAAAGGGACTCAGGTGCGGTATGATGAGAAAATAAAAGAAAAAGAAAAAGTTTGAAAAGAAAAAAAAGAAAGAGAAAAGAAGAAAAAGCAAGAGAAAAGGAGAAATTGAGAAAATAAAACTGCACCCAGGTCCAAAAGTTTGAAAAACTTAAAAAAATGGGATAGGAATAAAAGAAAGTAGGAAAGTGGATCCAAAAGTACTGTAGTGCCAAGGAAGATTGAGTCACTTTACTCATATGTACCATACCAAACCTCAAGCCTACATTACAAGCAAATGAAAGTCGTATAGTGATCTTAATCTGATTGTCCGAATGCTAAGGCATAAAAAATAAGGGCAAGCTTATGTTATCAAACGCACACGGCCTGACTTCTTTGTGAGAGTGAGAGATTTGTGCCAGTACTGATTTTTGATGTTCATTGCATATACTGAGTGTTGGGACTTTTTTTTACGTAAGGGCATAGGGGTGTATTTTAGTTGCTGCTTATTTGGGTAGTGTCACTTGTTTTAGGGTTGGTTCGTCTACTGATAATGTGATGTCATTTCTTGATCCCATTGTGTTATGGTTGATGGTTTATGTATATACAGTGTTTGTTGAGTTTGATGATGTTGGAGGGTATTGAACTGTGTTTTGGGTTGATGCGTACTGAAAATGGCTTTTGTAAATATTTGACTGTCGTAGTTTTCTTGGTTTTTCTCAAGGTTAAGTATATTGATGGTGTAGTGTATTTTATGTGCCTGAGGACATTGCAAATGTTTTAAGTTGAGGGTGTTGATGTGTCGTGGATTTATGGCACTTGAGATGCTTAAAACTATAAATATTTATAAGTACGATGGTATATTTATGCAGTATGATGTGTTTTTGGGTATGTGCAGGTCAAATAAATCCAGAGAACTGGAGTACTGCATTTTTAGAAAAAAAAAGGCATCAGACGAGCTCATTTCATGACCGTGGGTTCTGATCACGATCATACTAGGCTCTCGTAGTAAGAAGCAGAGGGTTAATTCTTAGGAGTCAACCAGATAAAGGCTCCCACGATCGTGCCATGATCATATGATCGTACATCTTGATCGTGGGAAAGAGACTTGAAATGAAGGCTACAGAAGCTAAGTGTGAAGATGATCAGACGAGTGATCCCAGGACTGTGCCTAGAAATCAGATAGTACCATGAGTTCATGGGAAGGAACTCCAGATTTATAGTTTGCAGAAGTTGAAGTGTAGGATGATCAGACAACCACATTGTACGGTCATAGGTAGAAGTCATGGAGTCGTACTGAGGGTCATACCATTGAATACCTGAAGAGGACAAAATCTATGAACAAACCACGAGCACCAAAGGACGATCGTGGAATCAAACCACAATCGTACCTTCCACTCGTCCGACATGACCAGCTCATATTTCCTGTTTTGTTTAGGATAGGTTTTATTTTGTTTATAAATACTCTTATTTGTTTTATTATATGAGTTCATGTTCTATTAGATTCGTGTAAGGTTCTAAGGCATACTTTTGGATTTTGAATTTCACAAAAATTGATTTTAGGGTTTTGATTCGAATTGAAATTTTGGAGTTTATTATTTTATCATTGTAAGTGCATGATTATGTTTTCATATTGGATTTATTCTTGTGTTCTTGCAATTATGAGTAGCTAAACACCACAACTAGGGTTGTAGGAACCATGACGGATTAACAAATTAAGATTCATAGTATGGAGAAATCTTCAATCGGTGTTCATACGTGTATTGAGTGTTTCCTTGGGTGTAAATGCTTTATGATGGTGCTCAGTGTTAGAACTCGCCTAATCTATATTCTGGACAAAAGGATGAGTACGTATAGGAAGAAGGGAATAACCAACAGAGACTTGGACCTATCAACCTCCACTTAATAGCTTGAGTTGATAATACGGGATAGCAAATCTGGGATCTAAGGTAGGGTTAGTAATGCAAACTCAGGAGAAGAGAAAACTTACTTGGGGATATTGCTCAGACAAGAGCGTAAAGCTATTCTAAGTAGACATAACCTATCAATTTTGCATTCCAAACACCGGGAGAAGTTACGAAGTACGAAGAACCTGTGGAGTTATGAAGTTATTGGGGAATACAGTCCTAGTACTTTTCTCGTATTGATTACAAATATGACAAATCAACAACTATTACTATTGAAGACTTTATTTACACAAACCCCCTTTTCTTATTGTAGATCGTCATTAATTGACTCAACTGCTTCTTGTTTGATATTTCAACCTATTCTCTGTGGGATCGACCCCAACCTTGGTTGGATTATATATTTGACAGTGACCACTTTATACTTTAGTTTGAGGTGTAATTTGGGCGACATCAACCCCAAGTAGGGAATTTTATTCCAACTATTCTGGCAGAGGCTCATAATTCAAAGTACTCCATAGATCCAGGTGCTAAAAGGATGTATAGGGACTTGAGACAACATTATTGGTGGTAAAGAATGAAACAAGATATGGTGGATTCTATAACCAAGTGTCAAAATTGCCAACAGGTTAAGTACAAACGCCGGAAGCCTGGAGGTACCTTTCAAAGAATGCCTATTTTGAAATGGAAATGGGAAAGGATAACGATGGATTTTATGGTTGGCCTTCCAAAAACATTGAGGAATTGCGACTCTATATGGGTTGTTGTAGATTGATTGACTAAGTCGACTCATTTTATCCTGGTAAGAGTGGACTATAATGTGGCTAAGTTGGCCAAGATTTATGTGAAGGAGATTGTAAGGTTACACGGGGTATCGATTTCGATTGTGCCAGACAGAGGTACTCAGTTCACCTCTAATATTTGGGAGAAATTCCAGTCAGAGTTGGGGTCTATGTTGGACCTAAGTACAGTTTTCCATCCATAGACCGACAGTCAGTCGGATCAAACTATTCAAGTGCTTGAGGACATGATTTGAGCTTATATTTGGAACTTCGAAGGTCAGTGGGACCAAAACTTACCATTGTGTGAATTTTCCTACAACAATAGCTACCACTCTAGTATTAATATGGCCCCTTTTGATGCCTTATATAGTAGGAGATGTAGGTCTCTAATTGGGTGGTTTGATGTATTTGAGGTGAGACCTTGGGGCACTGACATGCTTAAGAATTCGATGAAGAAGGTGAAATTCATTCAAGAGTAGCTCGTAGTGGCTCAAAGTCGACAGAAAGAATATACAGATAATATGGTAAGAGATGTGAAGTTTGATAAGGGGGAGAAAGTGTCACCTATGAAGGGTGTAATGCGGTTTGGTAAGAAGGACAAGTTGAGCCTAAGATATATTGGACCCTGAGATTTTGAAAGGAGTAGGGTCTGTAGCATACAAACTGGCCTTGCCTCCTAGTATGTATGGCGTTCACCCGGTATTCCACGTGTCTATGCTAAATAAATATCATGGGGATGGTGATTACATCATTTTTTGGACCCAAAACTGTTTGATAAGGAGTTGTCCTATGAAGAGGAACTGATTGCTATATTAGCTAAGGATGTGAGAAAGTTGAGGACCCAACTCATTCCTTGTGTGAAGGTTCAATGGAGGAACCGTACTATTGAAGAGCATACTTAGGAGATGGATGAGGACATACGCAAATGATACCCGCACTTATTTATTATTCCAAGTACTTTTCTCTTGTCTTGCTATATCCCTGGGGGCTAATTGTCATTCGGGGAAAAAACAAAGGGTAAATTGGTATCTAATGTAACGACCTAAAATGTCTTACAATGAAAGAGGGGGTAAAATTTGCACTTAGTCTTTCTTTAGTTTATTTTTGAGAAATTCAGGGCTTGTCTAAGATTGGATGATCTTTTAGGTTTGTTAGTAAATGAAATTTGGTACTAATGTGATGGTTGATAGTCGTGTTTGATGTGATATTTAGATAGAGAATGAGCTTAGGGAGTCATAGCAACTTTTGGCACCTGAAATGGAGTTATAGAACTCTAGTTCTAGAGTTTACCGTAGAGGGGTTGGTTCGTGATGTTAAGATTCGTGGTGTGTGTTGTAAAATGAGAAAAACTGAGGAGAAGTCCCAAGTTTTTTCCTCAAACTACTGCAACAGAAAAAGTAATTGCTGCTGCGGTGATAGAAATCACAGCAACAGACCTCCATTTATAGGCGCGAACCACTACAACAAAACTTTAACAGCTGCAGCCGTAACATGCAAAATTTTGTCAGTTTTTAAAAACCAAAAAATGTTTTAACCCCCCACTTTTTCAAAAAAAAGCAAGGGAACTTTGGGGGAGGCAATTTTCAGAGGATTTCTGGAGTTTTTCATCTTTGGAGTTAAGTAACTACATTCTAGACTTGAATTTACTTCCTATAACCTTAGAAAATCTTTAGAAATGAATTCATAGTAGAAAATAAGGGTTTAGACCTAGTTAGTAAAATTGATGAAAAGTGGTGGAAATGTGTATAAATTTAGTGGAGCATGATCCTAGGGTGTTAGAAAACATTAATGGGTGTTAAATTATGGCTGTTCATTCTAATTCAAGTAGAATCCATGTGGTTTAAGAGATAGAAAATCCTAAGATGATGAAATAGGGTGAGTTTTTGACTAAAATCAATGGTTTTGATCCCTAGTAGTTAAAAAGGGGATGCATTATTAAAATGGGTATACATTCTTGTTGTTTTAGATCAAGAACGAATTGTACGAGAATAAAAGGGCAAAAGTGTGGCTTAAAGGTAATTTGAGCATGGAATTAAGGTAGGCTATGATTTTGTTGTAGCACTTAGACTTTCTTGGCTTTGTGCTTGTTTGTAAACTAAACATCTATGATTGCCTTCTAGTATGACTTGTGATTTATGGACTGTATTTCATTTCATATGTATTGTGATGATGTTAGATGATGAAGGATCGGGTACCACGCCGGTATGGATATGATATATTGTGATAAAGGGTCGGGTACCACATTGGTATGATATGATGATGTTGATAACGAGGAGAAGAGTAAAAGATGATGCGCATATCTTTCATACATGCACTCATTCATATGCATTGAATGTCTTTATAATGATTAAATGTAATGATTAGTTGATGTTAAAAGTGATTAACTATAAAAGTTGTGAAGTAAACTTGTGGATTATCTCTATATGATATTTCTAGTTGTTTATGTCTGTGATTATAAGTTCTGTTATGATCGTTTTTATACTTGTCTGGCTTGCTTACTTGTACATTATTGAGTTAGTCGGCATATGATGCTTACCAGTACTTGTTGATGTACTGATGATACTTGTACTCTGCTTTTGTTGAGTGCAGAATATCCTCCAACGGTTGACACGCGACCTCGGCTCTAGATAGGTTCAGACTTGATTTTGAGGTGAGCACCATGACCGGGTAACCTTCAAATCTTTCTATTGATGTTGATGTCCTTTATTTCGGGACTAAAACGATTCCTTATTACTTATGTTTTGGATATTTTTAGCTATTTCAGACTTAGCTTAATCTTAGATGTTCTTGTACGGTGACTTCAGGTCTCGGAGATATAATAAATAGAGGTTTTCGCACTCTATTGGTTTTGAATATTGGCGTTGGTCTGACGGATGGTTTAAATTATTGAATAAACTCCTTTTTGCACTTGTTTAAAACTGAGAATGAATAATAAGTGAATATAAGAGTAACACTTGAGTGAGTAAGGATGAGATTGGTATGGTTTTCCCGCCATAGATTAGGGTGGGTACCAATCATGACTAGTTGGGTCGTGACATATACTACTTCTATTGTTCACAACACTTATACAAAGCAATAAACAATCAATGAATTAATAATATGAAACAATACATCTCGACCATCAACTTGATCATGAAAAGTGTACACATATACTAAGGGGTTTTATATGCCCAATAATCATGACCTGCAAGGGACGAGCTCAGTCCATTACCGTACCGACGTGGTACCCGACCCTTTGAATATCAATATGTATACAACATCTACCAGTGTGGTAACAGACCTACCAAATATTAAAATATCTTAATACCTCAATCCATATAAACAATAATATGATGAGGTGCACCAAATATGCAATTACACAATTTATCTAGACACTTAGTCAAATTCAAGGTTCATCAATTCATGAATAAAATCAACTACCAAGTCAATTCACCAATCACAAGTATGCCCAAAGACCAATTTACAGTTATTCAACTCATGGATAAGCATGGAAATTAAATTTAGTCTATAACTATATTTAAACTATAACCTACCTCAATACTCAAGTCGGAATGAACTAATCCGCTAAAGCTTTCCCCTTTCTCATAGCTTTGGATTATTCTCGATCTAAAAATAGTAAACAAGGAGAAATCAGTAACTTATTCTTCAATTCTAAGCATTAGGAACTAAAATCCATAGGTTTTGACCTAGTTCATAGCCTAAACCACCAATTCGAGTTTTATCACCCATTAATCCGCCCAATTTCTCCATAATTCATGTTAGTGAGGAAGGAATATACGTTAGGAGGTTAAGTCTAGCAACCTAGAACCATTTACAATTGCTTTTGAAAAGTTTATTCATAGGTAATCCCTATTAGTTTATCATTTTTAGGGCTTTAACTTATGAGTTCTTCCTAACACTTAATTCTAGAGATTCAAGGAATTAAATCAATCTATGTTAAATGGGTGAAAAAACCTTACCTCAAGAGTAGAAATTACCCAAACCAAAGAAGAATTGCCCTACACAAGCCTTAGGTCGATTTTGGATGTCTTGGAAGAAAATAACGTCAAAAGTAGGATTCAACATTTAGACACTGCTCAATGACCAATGTAGTGATCGCCTGTCCGCTACAGCGGCCCCTCTATAGCATCCTAGTGGTCCGCTTTGGCGGTCCCTCATGTTACACTACTAACCACTACAGCGGTCCACCCTACCACTACGGTGGTATGCTATAGCGACATCAGGGCTGCTACAGTGGAGCTTAAATAGTAGCTCGGGGGAACTTTTAGATTTTCCTCTCTTTACAACACAGTCTTAATTTTTCAACAACACGAATTTATCTTATCGTTGGAAACATCATAATCGGAGTTCTATACACCCAAATTTCATTTCGAAAGTTTCTATAGACCACTAAATTTCTTATCTATCACATCAACCTATAAAATTAACACACCAACCACCACACGACCCTTAGATTTCTTCTGAATTCACCCTAGCCTAAGATTTTCAAAACTCTCATCCTAGGGACAACTCTGTCTGAACTCTTATACCACAGGCAATGCTATAACGACGGGATGAATTATTACATTGCTAAGCCCTAGTGGCACGATAATAGATGAAAGCACTTGGACCTCGTCAGCAACATACTGATAGGTCACTTAACAGAGTTTGTCATTGTTTTAGTGGCATGTCTTCTGTTGTTTTGACAACATTCTCATTTTGGTAATAATATGTAAAAATGTTTAATATTGCAATAGATGAATATTCGACTTTTTAGAGTGTAAAGAATCACCAGGATAGTTGTATATTCAATTTTATACCCACTTAAAAACTAGACAAGTTAGAGGAACTTCATATTGTACAAGGAAAGAGAACGTAGACTTGTTCTCTCCAATTTAGTTATCCGTAAATAATTAAAATATGATTTCTAGTTAACTATTCTTACTGTAAGAACTATATCTTATTCATGTGATAAGAAAACATAGAATGTAAACTTTGATTGTAATTGTAAACTAAGAATCTAGTTTTCTTTAATTCAATTAGTTCTTTTTTCTTTATGTCAGTTTATCTTTGTTAGCCTGAATTTTTTTATTCACCGAATTTTCTTTTTCCATCGCCCCAAGTAAAAAGAACCTCGATAAACAAGAACTTTGACCAAGTGCTATCTTGTTGTTCTATACCTATCCACTGTTTTTATAGACTGGGGCATATTAAATCTAGAGTTAATATTCAATGTCCATACTGAAAGAAGTAAGATATTCAGGTGAGCAATAAAAAAAGTTAATGAAGTACTATTGAAATTTCAAAGGATTAATTCTCTCTCTCAATTATGCTTTTGCCTATACTAATCCTTCATTATTAGTTTTGCTGAACTTGAGATACGAAAGAGAAAAAAGATAATAAGAAAGCTAAGTTAGAAGAGATTGCAGCAAGATAGAAATTATGAGAGCTAGAAAACGAGAGGAGAGACAGTGAAAGCTGAAACAACTCATCCAAGATCAAGTTTCAAATGAGTATTTCAAATACATTCTTTTTACGTCTATTAGTTCAAGCAATCCAAGTCAAACGAAATAAAATGCTCTCCACAAAATTAAAATAAAAGATAGCAATTTTCACTTAAAAAGACACATTTGCCATCACAAAGAGCCCTTATGAACTAGAGTTGCCATTGATAGATAGCATTGGATCATCATGTTGATGATTCATTAGAAAAATTCATTATTCCTGGAAACTGTACACTCGATGTTGTTGCCACCTGCACATGTAGAAATCGACTTTATGAGATAATACTTTTTAATTAATGATCATTTGAGAAGTCAACTCTATCAAATAAATAATGAGTAGTAGAAAAATAAAAGTGAGATTGAAGCACAAACCCGATCATCAGAGTAAACTTGATCAAGCTCATTGCCTTCTTCATTAGATAGGATAGAACTTGAAGACCCAATATTCTCGAATAGATCATCTATATTATTGAAATTGAAATCTACATCACAATTTTTCTAGTCATATGAATTCCTTCCTTTAATAGCACTTGCATCTAATGTCGCGACAATATTGCTTGGATCAGACATGTTTTGTTGACCAATACTTTGCTGAAAATTAGCATTTGCTACTCCCAATCCATTAATTATTGCATTTCCAACATCTATATTGGAAATCATTGCACTACCTGAATATGTTGTTATATGAGATGCATTGAAATCTAAGCTGCAATTATTTTTAGTGTGATGATCTAATCCGTCATCATGAAGATCCCAAACGCTAAACGTTAGGTTTGGCTTATAATTTGTGCTCTTAATAGTTGGTCCTTCTGAATCCAACATTCCAAATAATGGTCTATGTTGTTGTTGTAGCCCACCAACATTATTATTTTCGATCAGTAAAAGTGGATTGAGGTAGTGGGGTTGAACCTGAAGTTGCGGATGATGGACTTGTTGTTGTTGAGTTGAACTAGCAAAAATATTGTTGGTATTAATTGGTTGGAATGATGGGCTTCTTTGGGTTTGATTTGAAATATTTTTTGAAGACAAGGCATTCTCCCATCTTTTCTAAAGCTACTTCTTTTTTGAGAATCACTTGACGATCCTTGACGAAGATGTTTTCGCTCTTGTGGAGCTCTCCAATTGTTGATACGACATCTCTGAAAGAAGAAACAATCAAAGGAGAGTTGGATCATGAAAATATTTATCATCTCAACTCATTGTTATTTAGGTGAGTTTGAAACACACGACATAAGTCATTTTTAATAGCAAACATATTTGGTGTTTGGTATGGTGAACGATAAAAATATTTTGAATGAAAGTTTGATAATAATATTATTTTATAATTTCTATTACAAAAAATAGAAATTAGCAGCATATATCTTCTATCACTAGAAATGCAACAAAAGTATGTTGCTAATCCTCTTTAATTAGTGAGTGTTTTGATAAAACGTTTGAATACTAAAAATTGATAACAATTCTCAAACATTTACGGGTTGAAGTGATTTAAAATTAGATTTTGGTTCTAATAGATATTTTTTTAATATAAAACTAAAACTAAGCAAAACATTTTCTAGCAAATGTTTGATATAAAAATAAGATCTCACAGGTGGTAGATGAAAAATCATTTTAAAAAAAAAATTCTAGTAAACAAGTACAAGAGAATAACTTATAAGAAATACTTTTTTGCAATATATCTTTCTCCTTACCAAAAACAAATAAATATATCATAAATAATTTACCACTTAAATTTTTAGATAAGTACCTCTAGATAGTTTGCAACTTGCTTCTTGGTAAGATCAGGCACATTCATTACCTTAAGAATCTCTTTCGGTGTACAACCGACATGTTTCGTTAGAGTGAAACTTTTATTTAATCACTAAAATATTCCTAGATTAAGTCGAGATATATGCAAATATAATAATCACTAGCATTAATCTCAACTAAATTAATGCTAGTTATAAGTATAAATTCTCACTATTTATATCGTTCTATAGAGAGAAATTGTAAAGAAAGTTAATTAATAGTAAAGTAAATTTACTTCCTTCGTCAATTTGTTCTATAGCTTCCATGAATTTAACATGAAGATTGCTAGTCCATTCTATGTAGTATTTTTGCCCAACTGTCTTAATTATGACATTGCTCTGACTTTCTTCATCATTAATCTTTTTTGAGCTTTTCTTAACCCTCATCATCTCCAATTTGTATTTTTCATTGTTTTCAGCCTCATCAATAGTGTTGCTCTGGTTCACAGTATTATTCTTCTCCTAAACTTGTTCTTCATCTCCAACAACATTCATCCGATCTCCATTTTCTTTTCTTGCTTTCTCTCTTTGTATTTTTTTCCTTAACACAAATTGCCACAAATATTTTACAATTTTTTCGTCAAGTGACTTTTTCAGGCAAAGATATGCTACATCATCAAAAGCCTTCTTTGCAATGAATTCATTGTGTTCATCACATATAACTGCATAGTCATTTCAAAAAGCTAGAAATGAGAATTAAATTATATTATATATTATGTGAATATTTAATTTCTCACATATTCACTGAATTTTATGTAATTGTTACAAAACAACTAGATATCCTATCACTATAACCAAAAAGATAGGATGAGCAACAAATAACTTATGTTGCTAAAAAATAAAATAATCTTCACTAATTCTATTTAACGATAGATTATCTAAAAACTATGTTACCTACATATGGACTGTTTAGCGATGAATTTAATAGTTAATATTTTGTAGTGCATTGATAAAAATAACTAGTATTTTCTATTATAACATAAGATCATAAAAGCTATGTGATATATAAACTAAATTGTATTTCTGTAATGACCTTTCCGGTCATTTTCCTCATTTTCGTGCGTTCTCGGCATTTAGAGCTTTTCTATAACTGCCCCAAGTTATTTATGACTTGCTGGGACTGACAGTTCGGTTTCTGGACAGTTCATTTGAGAATATTAATTAGACCGAGCATGTTGTAAAATATTTAATTAAATTGAATTTTGGTAAAGGGATATAGTTAATTACTTTTCGAAAATGTTTTTAAATTTTATAAAATTCTTTAGTTATGACATATTTATACTACTTTATAATAGTTTTATAACCTATTAATAATTTAAGCGGAGGTAGTGAATTTAAATATGTTAAAATAATATTATTATTTTATAGAGGTATTATTCGAAATAATTTTCTATTAATTATGTCATATTTAAAATATGATAGTTATTTTACCACGAACCTATACAATACCAGAGTACTTACATAACTGAACAAATAAACTTTTATTGCGTGGACACCTCACTCCACGTGGGAGTGGAGGAAGTATCCAGGAAAATATTTTATCTAAAGGTGGCAACATTTGATGCTTTCATTAATTATCTGTAAGGATAAAAGTTAAAAAGAATAAAATGTTTCCACCATTTAACATCATACATATATATATATATATATATATATCAATATGTATAATTAGTTTCTGAGACAAGTAAATAGATTTGAGTGGAATCTTTTGATAAGTAATCCATTTGTCTCCTTCTTGACAATTTACTTAACGAAGGGAAGATTAATTATCTACATCAAGTTATTTAAGCTCGAGGATCGCGTGGTTGATAGTATAACGTCTTTATATCGTAAGTTTTTCAGTCAATTTTAGCTTAAAGTCGTGTATTTGAATTGTTATTTGGTGGTATTGTTGTTGGTGCTTATTTAGAGCTTAATATGAGCTCGGATTGAATAGCATCTGTTGTGACTATTGGCCACAGAGCTATTTGGGACACTGTGACAGTTTCAGTTTTGCGATTCCGCAAGCAGACCCTACTTGGACTGTTCGAACATTTTCCGAACTAATGCAATATGGGTATCAATAGTCATGTTTTGACATGTAGTTTATTATTTTGGTAGCTTGGGAACAGTCAGAGTCCTCTCGGAAAGGGAAGGCTCCTGTATAGTTGGTTCTTTTGGCAGGCTTGCGGTAGCGTCCAGGTAGGCTAGGTTTACCTTCCTTTACACTTAGATTGAGCTTATGTGTGATATATGTATGCTATTGTGCTGGTGTTGTGGGCTGGTATTATAAATTTAGTGGTGGTGGTTTGTTGTGATTTAGGCCTTCTAGGTCGGATAGGGCTATTCGGATATATTCCAGGCCTGTTATCCTCGTGGTACACCACAGATGACCTATTTGGGGTCGGATAGTATTGTTGTTATTGTTGCCAATTTGGGAATGTTATTGTTGGTCCTTAGTCCAAGCTTAGACAGACTTAGCCTAGACTTAGACAAGTATAACCATACCTGGTTTTCGGGACCCAATAGCGGGCCCCGTTACCCTTTTTGTCGACTTATCATAATTTTGACATCTTTGGGCTTAGATAAGCCCTATATGACTGTTAGGGTTGTGACGGGATTGAGTCACCCCGATTATACCCGGTTGGCTTGTTTAGCTTTGTTCGTCCCTGATAGCACCGTATTTGAGTGGTCGGCTAGTTTGACTCAGAACGCTGACCCGTCTTTCCATGACTTATAATATATACCTAGACTTGTATATACATATTGTTTATAGTAGATAGTTGACCTAGAAGGACCCCGAGATTGACTTGTAGCATGTTGTGGGGTTAGCTTCTGTACTTATATACTAGTATTGACTTGGGACTAGGGCGTTCCCCATTTATCTGATATGATATGACATTTGATTCTGTTTTGTTTACTGGCTATGATGAGTTTCGGTTCGAGTCCGGCTACTAATTCAGGTATGATGATTTTGGTTATTGACTATTGGGTGTTCCGGTTCGAGTTCGGCCCCGGATTGTGGTACACTATGAGTTCTGGTACTGGGTACCGTCGTTATGATACTGTTGTTCTTTGAGTTTCGGTTCGAGTCCGGCAGATATGATATATATGTGGCCTATTGTTATTACCCACTGCGTCCGGTTCGATTCCGGCGTCTGGCCTCTTATTATTACCCATTGGTGCCGGTTCAAGCCCGGTGCACTCTTGTTGGTTATTGTGGTTGTTGGATACTGATACGGCTTCGAGATACTGGAGACTATGCATTTACTATTCTTGTGTGTCCCGCCGGTTTATGGGGGCCAGGCTGGGTTATTGTTTTCTTTCGTGTGCCTATCGGGTTTATGGGGGCCCAACGCATTTATTCACTCGATTAATTCGGTGTCACATTTATTTATTTCCTAAGCATATCTACACGCCTCGGCAGTTACTTATGTATTTATTACTTATACCCCGGACTTAGATCGCATCCTCGCATTTTAGCTTGCTTATATTACATTGAGTTCAGTGGGCCGATGATGCCTACTGAGTACCCGTTGCCCCGGTACTCATACTGCACTTCTGTATCTTTTTTCCCAATGCAGATCCGGGCACTAGTCGGCGAGTTTGACGTGACTCTCTTTTCAGCACTGACTCCGGAGCAGGGTGAGCTTACTGACGTTGGAGGCAGATCCTACTCCATCTCTACTGTATAGTCTTTTGCACTCAAGACTGTTGTACTTGTTATATATATTTGGTTTCTGTCTTGTATTTTGGATATGTCTAGTAGTGGCTTTTGTACCGACCTCACCAGGTCTTGGGAGGGGTTCTTGACTTTATATATATCGTCCTCTTCCTTTTCAGTCTCGGTATGGGTATATTTTTGTTCTGTTTGTTTTTATATTTTTAGCATGCTTACTAGTACGGTTACTTCCACCTCATCTCTGTTCTTTTGAGATTCCACCCGTTAGCCCGTCGCTTGTCGCTCCGGGCTAGGGTTTGGCTTGCCTACTGGTGGGTTACGGTAGGCGCCATCATGACTCAAATATTAGGTCGTTATTTTTAGCATGCTTATTAGTACGGTTACTTCCACCTCATCTCTGTTGTTTTGAGATTCCACCCGTTAGCCCGTCGCTTGTTGTTCCGGGCTAGGGTTGGGCTTGCCTACTGATGGGTTACGGTAGGCGCCATCATGACTCAAATATTGAGTCATGACAATTTCTTATAATAGTAATATTACAAAATTACCGTTTATCATATACCAAAAACATAATATTTAACAACGAATAATTTATGTCGCTAAATAACAAAAGTTCAATTGTTAATCTTATTTATTAATGGATTATACAAACTTTTTTTAGCTTCAGATTATTTAATAATTGATTAATAGTGATTGTTATAGCTAATTATTTATTTTTCATGTACTAATTAAAATAACTAATCTTACCCGCAATAATAATAGGAAGATAGAATAGTTACTTACCGAAAGAGACTATACCCAAGCCCATAGCTTGTTTCAAGAGTTCAAAATAAAGTGAATCTGGCGAGTGGATATTGACTATCATCACGTCAAATATTTCCTTTCCTTTGGAAATCATTGACATTGCCATGGGAACCATATCAACCGCCTTAACTATATATATTCATGCAATTTGAATGTTAGTGAAAAATATGAAATGAATATTTTACACAAACCTATCATTATTAGGATCTGTTTAGTTCTCATTCAGATTCAATTATGAATTTTCATGTTGTATTGCTATACTTTAATTTATGAAATTACACGAACTAATCAACTCACATTGTAATCGATGCGTGCAATCTTAATTAGAAATGTTCAAAAAAAATGTTATATAAGGTATTATGTTAGGGTAAATAATTGGATTATATAGAATAGTGAAAATTCTATAGGAATATATTGCTATAGAACCTATTTTGATTTATTCAATAGCTTGCCGAACACAACAAATACTAAATAATCAATTACTATTGGAGCAAGAAATAATAGGTTAAAAGTTTCAAGGTAATCATATTTCATAAATATGTAACTAATAAGTTTAGAAGATTTAACAAATTATCATTAAGGATTTATTTCAATAATCTCTAATATTCTGATTTGACTTATTTATTATTCTAGTACTGTTTTTTAATGTCTTGACATCGATAAGATAAGTCAAATGAGAATATTGAAGATTATTGACATAAATCCTTAATGATAATTTGTTAAATCTTCTAAACTTATTAGTTACATATTTATGAAATAAGATTACCTTGAAACTTTTAACATATAAGAATCTTGTATATATAAGACAAGAAAAGCTAAACAATTAAAAGATAATAAGCAAACAAAAGAGTCATAAATCATTATAGAATACTAAATCGAAAATCAACAAAATAGACCTTCTAGAAAAAAGTATTACCTATTATATTAATACTTAATGCATTTTAATGAGGGTGTATTCTATTTTTGGTATATAACTAAACGAAACCCTAATATTATTAAGCATGACTTTAAGTTTCAGACATTTCTAAAAGTAGAGAAAGAATTTAAAAAACTTCCTTTTTATCAAATTTTGCAATATATGTTATTTATCATGTAGGGAAAATTAAATTTTATTCCTATTTAATTATTTATTTTTATTTGTAGAACAAGGTTACTTGATTTAGGCAGGTGTATTACTGATATCTACAAAAGTAGCTAGCAAAAATTTTCAATTTAAAATAATTTAACAGGGAACAATCAATAAATACTAAAAAAGTAATTGAGATACCAAACAAAAGCTAGTAAGAAAAAAAAAATCATAAAAACACTTATCATATACTTTTTATTTTCAAAAACAACCAAAAATTAGTAGGGCTTTGGCTACTAAAATTATCAGTTATATACCTTTTTAATATGAGGTAAAATAGTTCAAGAGAATCACTATTTTAAAACAATTTTAAGATATAGTAAGATAATTATAGCATTTACTTATTTTTTTCAAAAATTCTTAAAATTGTCTATTTTGTCTTCGCAAATTAAAGTAGATGAAGTAATTAAATGACCATAAAGGTTGAGCCTAAATAAAATATAATAATATTTAGAAAGTAGCCATTAAAGTGGATTCAAATTTGTTCCTTTTAGATTAAAAAAGTAATAATAAGGTGGACATATTGTTAAAAGGATGAAATAACATGTGTAATTTCGAAAAAAATACTTAATAAAAACTTCTTTAAGGATGCAATTCTTTTTGTTGAATTAAAAAGGGAAGAAGTCAAAAAACAAGTAGAAAAAAATGTTTTTTAAAGAACAGGTCTCCCACTTTTTTAATCAACATCCAATAAAAAAAAGTTATCTCAAATAATAATGATAGCCAGATCAACTCTTATCATATCCTTATCTTGCTCTTTCTTTTTCCTCCTATTACCCTAATCTTGTGCCTCCAACACCTAAGTGAACTTAATTTTTCTAAAATGATAGATTTGGAAAAATCATATATCTACACCTTAAGAACTCATTTTTGAGGACTTTATTGATTTTCGCCTCCAACTCGATATCTCCCTAGCCAATTGACAAAGAACCATTTTTCCTTCTTTTTTTTTTTCTATAAAAGACCAAGTGAAAACACATAGGTTAGTTGATTAAATAATTAAAACTAACATAAAACTATCCCTTATGGAAAACAATCTGATAAAATTGGAACAACACATAGATCAACATAAAACAATGGATTCCCTTCAAAAAATCATATACATCTTTATAGAGGAAGTTAATCTAGTGTGTAACATTCTTATTGTAAACAGATGGACAGCAAAAAGGGATATGCAGAAAACTAAAGATAGAGTCAGCACACTGAAAATTAATGGAACTCTCTTGACTGTTATTCAGTACTCTGCGGCTGCTGATTTTATAGGCAGAAAGACGTAACAATATTAAACAAAAAGGATGGAACGACTAATCAATATTACTCCTAAAAAGTAGGAAACAAATTCACGATAAACTACTCTCCTAAAGACTAGGACAAAGCTGGAAAACAGGACTTTATTTGCTAACACTCTCCCTTAAACTGAAAGCTCTCAAGCTTCAGGTTAACATTAGTTAGTTGAACTCTTCCATCGTGCTAATACCCATCAACCACCTCAGCTTTTGGAAAGGGAGAAACCTGAGAGGTTTAGTAAAAATATCCGCCAACTGATCTTCACTTCGGCAATACTGCAGCTCTATTGTTCCTTCATTAGTGAGATCTCGCAGGAAATAATACTTCACATCGATATACTTGCTTCTTCCATGGTTCACAGGATTCTTTGACAACTTAATTGCAGAATTGTTGTCACAAAATATTATAGTAGCTCTTCCCGTCTTGAATTGTAGCTCTTCAAGGATTCTCCTAAGCCAAATAGCTTGACAAGCACAAGCTGTAGCAGCTACAAATTCAGATTCTGTACTTGATAATGTGACAACTGTTTGCTTTTTGGAGGACCATGATACAGCCCCTGTGCCTAGCATAAAGACATAACCTGAAGTGCTCTTTCTACCATCGTGATCTTTTGCATAATCGCTGTCAGTAAAGCTAGTCAAATCTGCCTTTTCTCCCTTCCTGTAGAAAATTCCAAAATCCTTGGTTCCTTGTAAGTAACGAAGAATTCTCTTCGCAGCTAAGAGATGCATTTCAGTTGGGCACTCCATATATCTACTTATAAGACTAACAGCATACATGATGTCTGGTCTTGTAGCAGTTAGGTACATCAAACTACCCACAATTTGCTTGTAAAACGTGCTATCCACCTTTTTTCCGCTCCCAGCTAAGTTTAGTTTCAAGCCAAACTCAACTGGAATGTTGGTTGGATTGCAATTCTGCATCTTAAACCTGTTTAAAATTTCTCGCACATACTTCTTTTGGGAAACAAATATGCCATCATCAGATTGCACTACTGCCATGTTTTCTGATTTCAAGAAGTCTATGATGGATGAATTCAAGAAAGTAACGCATCTTACCAAGATCGTACATCTCGAATTCATGCATCATAGACTTCTTGAAATCAGAAAACATGGCACTATTATTCCCCATGAATATGAGATCATCAACATACAAACACGCAATGAGCATTTTCCCATTCTCCCCAAGTTTCACAAATAGTGTAGGCTCATATGGACACTTTTGAAAATCCATTTTCTGAAAATGAGCCTCAATGCGACTATACCAAGCCCGTGGGGCTTGTTTTAGTCCATAAAGAGCTTTCTTTAATCGATAAACCTTATGCTCATTTCCAATCTTAACATAACCAGGGGGTTGTTCGATAAATACCTCTTCCTCCAAGTATCCATGTAGGAAAGCTGATTTGACATCCAATTGAAAGATCGGCCATGAATTTTGCGCTGCCAAGGCAATTAGCATTCTGATAGTGTCATGCCTTGAAACTGGAGCAAAAACTTCAGTATAATCCACACCATACTCTTGCTTGTATCCCTTAGCCACCAATCGCGCCTTATACTTGTCAATTTCGCCATTTTCTTTTAATTTCGTCTTATAGACCCACTTGACACCAATAATTTTGTGCCTCTCAGGAAGATTAATAAGCTCCCAAGTATCATTCCTTTCAATAGCTTCAATTTCAGCATCCATCGCCTTTCTCCATTTTTCTTCTCTAACAGCACTCTCAAAAATTATTGGGTCACAGTCCGCAAATAATGCAAAATGATTAACTGCATCATCATTAGCATTAATTCCAGTTACCTCATAGTCCATCATCCACGAGGGCTTTTTGCGAGAACGACGAAGAGACTGGGCTGCTGCATCAATTTCTTCTAAAGCTGCTGGTAGTGTTTCGGCCATTGGTGAACTTTCAGCAACAGTTGGTAGAATTTCAGCAGCTGCGGGAGTTGAATTCTCTGCACTTTCGGGCATTGCAGCTACTTCTTCAACTCCTGTATCATATATTATTGGAGTAGACTGATGCATACTCCAGTCCCAAGTGTTTTCTTCATCAAAAATGACATCTCTACTAATTACAATCTTCTTCGTCTGTGGATTAAGCAATTTATATGCCTTTGACGCTTCACTAACACCGAGAAAGATACACTTTTCGCTTTTGTCATCAAGCTTCTTCCTCTTCTCGTCTGGAACATGTGCATAGGCAATGCAACCGAAAATTCGAAAGTGATCGACAGTTGGTTTTCTTCCACTCCAAGCCTCCTCTGGAGTCATGTTTTGAACAGCAAATGTTGGACTTCTATTCAATACACGAATGCTCCAATTTATCGCTTCCGGCCAGAAAGTTTTTTTCATTCTTCCTCTTGCTAGCAAACTCCTCACCATATTGAGAATGGTTCTATTCTTCCTCTCCGATACACCATTTTGTTGAGGTGTATAAGCAGCGGTGAGCTCCCTTCAAATTCCATTAGATTCACAAAAATCTTCAAAGACTTTTGAGCAATATTCGCCACCATGATCAGTTCGAAGAGTCTTTATGGCCCTTCCAGATTCATTTTCTACATGAGCCTTGAAGCATTTAAATGCTCCAAATGCTTCTGATTTTTCCTGTAAGAAATACACCAAACTTTTTCGAGAATAATCATCCGTAAATGTAATGAAATACCTTTTACCTCCATTAGAAATTGGTTTAATTGGGCCACAAATATCTGAATGCACCAGCTCCAAAATACCCTTTGCTCTCCACGATTTCCCTTTTGGAAATTGAGAACGATGTTGTTTGCCAACAACACATTCTTCACAAACTTGGGAAGGGATGATGCTTGCTGGAAGACCAATCACCATATTTTTCTGTTGGAGAGTTTTTAATCCACCAAAACCCAAGTGACCATATCTAAAATGCCACAGCCATGAAGGATTTTTTACTTCCGCCTTTAAACAAGACTGAATACTCTCAATATTCAAGGGAAACACCCTCTTTGAATTCATTTTCACAACAGCAATAGCTCCTCTAGTAGGACTATAAATCTCACAAACACCTTTCCCGATGAGAATAAAATATCCATTTTCTTGCAATTGTCCAACACTCAATAAGTTGCTTTTTAAAGCAGGAACATAAAGCACATTTGATATTATTTCTTCAAAACCATTCTTGGCTTTAATTTTAATATCACCTTTTCCCATTACATCCACAGTAGAGCAATCACCAAAACTAACTTTAGAACGAAAGCCTTCATTTAAAGAAGAAAAACAAGACTTACTACCACTCATGTGATTACTGCAGCCTGTGTCCAGATACCAAACATCTTGCACGGATTTTTCTTCTGCTTCTATTGCCATCAACAAGGTCTCGGTTTCGTTGCTTTCAATAAAATTTGACTTCTCTTCCTTGGCACTAGGCAGCCTAGTATAGCAATCGGACTGATAATGACCAAATTTATGACATCGATAGCATTCGACCTTGGATTTGTCAAAATTCTTCACCCTTCCTTTGCCGTCATCATTGGCTCTAAAACTTCTGTCTCCATCTTTTCTGCCTCCATCTCTATTTCCTCTATCTCCTCTTCCTCTTCCTCTTCCTCTTCCTCTACCTCTACCCCTACCCCTTCCTCTAGAATTAGAAGAAATAAAAGTAGAAGCCTTCAAGGCCTGCTCCTCAGAAGTTGAACTGCGGTTCATCTTCTGTTCATGCACCAATAAGGAGCTTTGCAATTCATCCAGCGACATCTCATCTATATCTTTTGACTCCTCAATGGAGCAAACGACATAATAGTATTTCGGCGTCAAAGAGCGCAATATTTTCTCAACAATTGTGACATTATTCATCTTCTCTCCATGGAATCGCATTTTGTTGTTGATCTCCATTGTTCTAGCGCAGTAACTCATTACAGACTCTCCTTCCTTCATCTGCAAAGTCTCGAAATCCCTTCTCAAGGCTTGAAGCTGTGCGCGTTTCACTCTAGCAGTGCCTTGATATTTCTTTTTCATGGAGTCCCAAATATCCTTAGAAGTTTCTTTGCAAAGAATAGTTTCTAGGATGGGACGATCGATAGCCTGAAAGAGATAATTCTTCGCTTTCAGATCTTTCAGTTTTTTCGCTTCCAACTCTGCGTTTTGAGCATTCGTCAAAATTTTGCCTTTCGCCGGAGTGTCGATGCCGTCCTCCATAATTGGCCAATACTCCTTTGACCGTAAGAAATTCTCCATCAGCATGCTCCAATGGTCATAGTGACCATCAAAACGAGGAATTGCGGCTTGTACAAAGTTACTATCTGATGCCATGAGTGGTACAGAAAAGAGGAGAGTTTAGCTGTTGCTGTATTTTTAATTTTTTTTCTCACTCCAGGATCTCAACTTGCTCTGATGCCACTGTAAACAGATGGACAGCAAAAAGGGATATGAAGAAAACTAAAGATAGAGTCAGCACACTGAAAATTAATGGAACTCTCTTGACTGTTATTCAGTACTCTGCGGCTGCTGATTTTATAGGCAGAAAGACGTAACAATATTAAACAAAAAGGCTGGAACGACTAATCAATATTACTCCTAAAAAGTAGGAAACAAATTCACGATAAACTACTCTCCTAAAGACTAGGACAAAGCTGGAAAACAGGACTTTATTTGCTAACACTTATAACAAGATAAAAATAGAGAATCTAATTTAGTTCTTCATAATCACATAAAACTCATTTCTTAACTTGTAAAAAATCATAAACAAACATAGAAATGGTGTTATGATAACAAGAAAAAGCGAAATCTAAGATTTACAAGATAAATGAAATGTAAAAATAATCAATAATAGAATCGCAAATGAGATTAAAAATAAACATCATATTAATTGAATCTCTTATAAAAACAAAGTTACATAGAATTTAGTTATCTAAAAATAGAGGTTATAATTTCTATCTAATAATTTTAGACATGTCACCTTTATATTCGTAAGACTAGCAAATCAACCATCTCATTAACAAACTTTTTGTCATGATCTATCAGCATCACACGACCTTCCTCTATTAATCCATAAAGAGGACCTACCATTGGATTATCTATTCCCTCAAAAGTTTGAAAATTTTCTTCTTCAGATATAAAATGAGGAGACATAAAAAAGTAATTTCTTATATAAAAGTCTAAATTTATGAGAGAAACACAACTCTTTTGGTAAGTATGTTAATTGAAGCTCTAATGTGGAGTTCACTTTCTCCTTGAAGCCTATTTATATAATTGGGTCATGAGCATGTCTAGTGTTAACCATACAAATAATTTTTATTTGACCTATGTAATTACTTTTTTCTTTCTTGAGTCATGATAACGGTATACTTTTGTCTCTTTTTCTTTTCTTTTTAGGGGTTTAGTTGTTGTGATCCAAAATAACAAGAGTTGTGATACACCTACCCCAACCCAAATATGGCAGGTAAAACAAACTCAATACACATGATCAACTCAAAATAAAGTCAAACGGTAAAACATCGATACACAAATAACTAATAATAACTCCAAACATCCTTAAAAGAAAATAAAATCGTACATCTAAAAATCCCAAGATGCAAGCTATTACAAGTATAAGAGTGACCTCTAAATAGAATGTCAAACTGACATATAAAGTTGTCCAAGAAGTAAATAAGACAAAAATAAAAGATAGGAAAAACTGGGACAATCTCCAAATATAGAAGCTCTACAGCATCAAATCAGCAACCGCAGCACGAATCAAGAGTCGCGCTAGCAAATCATATTAGGATCTACATCAGAAGGATGTAGAAAAGTAGGAGTGAGTACACGAGTACCCAGTAGGCATCATAGGTCGACTGAGCTCAAGCATATAGTATATCAAATAAATAATATTATATTTAACCTTACACGCAAAAAAAATTCAGCAGTTCAATATCAATAAATCACTAAAGATCACCTCAAAACACAATAATAAATAAGGAATGATATGATGCAATGATATGTAATGAGATGCAATAGCCAATATCTACCGATATACACACCTTCTACAATGGTATTGTAACGACCCATTCCGTCGTTACTAAAATCATCTTATTTAAAGGGCACGGGGTATGGGAATTTTGTAAATATCCTTGTAGTTTAATAATTTGAAGTTTAAAATTTTGGGTGGAATGACATCATCCTGCTATAGTGGAAATTTTGGGTGAACACCTCACTTGAACTCCATACAACTATTACCACAACCGCAAAAAAACAATTGCTACCAACTCTAAGGGATGTGTCACACCCCAAACTCGAAGGAAGCAACTGGCACTTGATACCAAAACTTAGGCCCCACCCGACCCTGTTGAACTATTTATCGATGGGGCGTGGAAGCCACACACAATCAAGGACACAAATAAGCATATCTCAACTTAAAAATAAGCCCTCGACCATTAAGGTTCTTATCAACATCTCTACAAAGAAAACAGCTACCCCCAACAGTTCATATAAAGCAATAACATATAGCACATAAATCCTGTTTAGGCCATCAAGGCCACCATGATATCTAAAAATGCATAAATCTTATCTGCACTGTCAAGGCCTCCATGATTTCTATACAAAAACTGAAAGTATGTTATACAATGTAAGCTAGGCAAAAAGACCACTTAAATATCAACAACAATAACAACAGGCCAATAAGCAAAAAGGACCAGCTAACAGGGTCCACACGCCCGACCATAGGCATCTATATAACCCAAAGTCTACAAGTTTCTAAGGGAAATAAACTTTGCCAGGACATGGACCTGGCCTACCCAAAAGCCAACGACACTAAAGCATATCAAACCTTAGAACTTTGGAATCTCTGAAGGAAGTACTAAATGTAAATACAGCTAAGGGCCATAGATAATATGAGTGTGCTTACCAGCTCCTGAAACTATAAATAGTTGAACTGATATAATAAAGTACTTTAAGAACTTGAATGGAAAGTAAAAGGCTATCCAAAACATACTTACATGTTTGTGGCTTAATACTTGAAACCATAAACAACCAACAATCAACATAACTAAATCAAGCTAACTGATATAATCAAGTGAAAACACTTAGGAAGAATAGTAGGTAATAATCATAATACAATTTAACAGATCGTTTTACAAATTATACAATAATAATCAAACAAAAACTTAATCACGACCCCATAAAATCTCAAAATGTATTAAAAAAAACAATATAACCCAACCGACCCCCATAAGATTGGTAGGTATAAACAATAAATAATACCACCTATTCGGGCCCCCATAAGTCCATCAGGTGCACAATCAATCTATATATGCAACGACCCAATCTATCGGATCATGAGGGCACCTACTCTAATCCACCTAGATAGGAGAACCCCTTACCACTGAGCCAACGTACATGCGAAAGTCTTTAATAATTGGAAATAACCAGCTTTTATTACAACTATTTAAAGAAAAGAGATGCGGAAAATCGAATCTACCCTAGGATCTAGTCTAAACAGGTACAAGAGCTGCTAAGGAGGAAAAAGTAGACAAGACACAACTTCTATCATGAGTAAGAGGAATGGAAGTTGTTGAAGAGTCACTATCGCAACAGTCAAGAAACCAACATTGATACCTATAAAAAACTATACCCCAAAAAGGGTATAGCAAAAGTAGTATCAGTACAAACCACACGTACTGGTAAGCCTCATCGGTTGACCCAAATTGGATTACACAAATATAACATAAATATTCAAAATAAAATATGCATTCTTTTACTCGCATTTTCGAACCCATAGGACGATCCCATTTCCCCTTACTAAACACTATCCATGAACTCTGAGATGCAACTTCTCCCCCTACGACTCTACCACCCCGAACCACTAAGTCTGACCTCACATTTGAGATCAACCTAACCTCAAAAAACAACTATGACAAGGAAACCCTAGGCCTAAATCCATAAGTTTAGTAGGTCACATAGCATACCTGGAGAAGACTGGCCCGGACATGTAACCTGTCCTTCTAGCCCCAAACATTAAATTGGATCTAACCCCTAACTCACGCCCGATCTTCTCCCTGTTCCACTTGCATAGGATTTCTTACCCAACCCCTCACCTCTTTGGTTATTCTGCTACCCAATGTAATATATTGAGCCAAGACAAATAAGAAGTGAGAATTATGCTATAAATCGACCTCCCTTGACTAAATTACAGTACAACAAGTTAATCCATATCCAAAGCTAACATACACTTAGCATAACAATCAACAATAGGCAATTAGGGAATCATACCAATAAGCTAACATATTAGCACCAAGTCATGTTCAGGCAGACTACACAGGCAATTCAAGAAATGATTGGTTTAGTGAAATCATGATTAAGTCAACACAACATCCAGGGCACTCCAATACAACATAGAATTATATTTCATAAATACAAGTTGAAGGATCATATTTAATTCTAAGATCAATGTCAACATACCATGACTCATTACCAAACATCCCCAAATATATGACCCGTAACCGGACCATATAAGGATCCCAACATATAACAACATATAATTATATTCCTTGGTCCACTCATAGAACCATCAAACTCACCTGACCCTCGTACATACATGCTATGGGTGATACATCCACCCTCTAGACATGACCTGCAGGGGAAAATACTTGTCCATGTACTAAATCCCATACACAAGTGTCTGCCAACCTTGTTTCACCAAAACCCATGATAACATTTTAAATATCGAAGAACATCCCACAATCAAAAGGAGGTAAGTCAATCATATAATTACCGCAAAAATCATTGCAATGACCACACCAAACAACAGGCACCAACATGCCACACTATCAAGTAGGAAACATACACACATAAAACAATGGAATTAAACTATAATACCACCTCCTACACGATCGGATAGGGCCTTAGCCATGACACACTTGCAATTATATTTCATAAATACAAGTTGAAGGATCATATTTAATTCTAAGATCAATGTCAACATACCATGACTCATTACCAAACATCCCCAAATATATGACCAGTAACCGAACCATACAAGGATCCCAACATATAACAACATATAATTATATTCCATGGTCCACTCATAGAACCGTCAAACTCGCCTGACCCTCGTACATACACGTTATGGGTGATGCATCCACCCTCTAGACATGACCTGCAGGGGAAAATACTTGTCCATGTACTAAATCCCAGACACAAGTGTCTGCCAACCTTGTTTCACCAAAACCCATGATAACATTTTAAATATCGAACATCCCACAATCAAAAGAAGGTAAGTCAATTTACCGCAAAAATCATTGCAATGACCACACCAAACAACAGGCACCAACATGCCATACTATCAAGTAGGAAACATACACACATAAAACAATGGAATTAAACTATAATACCACCTCCTACACGACCGGATAGGGCCTTAGCCATGACACACTTGCAATGCTACGCTCCTAAGACCACCACAAGGACTTTCGGCTTAGATTCTTTGGAGGTTCACTATCGCCTTAGTTGGTATAATTTAGTCCTTTAAGGATCGACTAACAACCAGTAATTTCTATTTCCCTACCCCCAAAAAAGTATACAACCATGAACCATCTAATTTATAGCACAAAAATAGCACCAACATGATAAGGTATATAGACAGTGCCTAATTATACTCTACCTGAACCTTTAACCAATTTTAGCCATCCTAACTCTGTGCCCGAAGGCCTAGACATGAAATCTCCCATCCATCTATGTTATATTTATGCTCTCTAACCTGGGTCTAGGATACTCAATTAACCTTACTTACTTAAATTCCAACCACCTATAAGAAGAATAAATAAATGAGAATTCCACCCTTGCCAAGATCATGGACACGTAAATCTTTCAAAAATCATGGATTTTCACCCATCCGCACCTCTGTCTCCTCTCCTTCATGGTTTTAAGGCATGGGAGGCAGACTTTAGGGTTTTTGGAACCTCATACATCATTTGTTTCAACCAAAGTGGAGAAAAGAAATAAAACCCACCTAAGTACCATTTTGGTCAGCATCATACCGCTATAGCGGCTAGCTCACCTCTATAGCATAATAAATCTCATTATAACGGGCTGACGTTAGCCCAACCCAACTATATTTAATCACCAAAAATTTAATACATGTGGCCCTGCATAATTTTTTTCAATGAAATCCCATCTATACCCACACTCCACACTAATGTCGAGGCGGTTCCTAGTAATAATGGATTTGGTTAATACAATATACCTCTATTGATATTGATAGTCTCCTAGACCTATAGGTAGTCATTACATCTCAATAGCCCTTCAAGTAATTTGCACATAGCCCTGACGATAATCACTATCTCCAATAGACCCGTAGGCATCAATATAGCCTTGTAGGAATCATATAGTCCTCTTAGGTATCAACATAGACTTGTAGGAATCACATAGCCCTCTTAGGCATCAACATAGCCCTGTAGGTATCACATAACCCTCTTAGGTGATTATTATAGCTCGTGAGTGATCATGTATTATTATAGCCCCATAGGCATCAATGTAACCCAGTAGGCATTAGTATAACCCCATAGGAAATCAGTACAACCCATAGGCTTGTACATATCAAAATAGCTCCTTAGGCAACCTGCATATAGCCCCGAAGGCATAAATCATATATTTGCAACTAACTATAATGGCCTCGAGGGCAACAACAAGTGAATAGCCCAAAGACAAATAATGTAGTTATAAGCGACCTAAACAAATAATCTCTAAGTCAAATCTAAGCTCGGGGTCACTATCAATAGACTACAAATCCTGATGAGGGATGACTATATTAGATCAAGCATCCAACTAAATCAAAATAAGGTTATGAGTATTTCATCTATAACAACTAGATGTATCATTCTTAAGTTTTAAGAGAACTTGTTGAAAGAAGAAAATAACCTTAAAATACCTTTCTGTTGATTCCAAGTAGCCTATACAACCTCACCTAGTACACCCGTAGCAATTATATGAAGCTAAACTTCTATATTTTCTTACTTCATGTATTTCCATATAACTCACCTCATAATAGATGGTTCTCCATGATAATTACTAACTCTTTAGCTTCTACTATCTTTAGAACTTACATAGATCTTATCATATATCTAAACTTCGGATATTTTCTTGATTATAGTTTTTGATCGCATATGAACTATCCTTACGACTAGAGTTTATCCATTTCTTTACCTTTTGACTAGGCACTCCATCCATGTTAACTGAGTACGAGCTCCCGAAAGGGATAACTAATTTTTAAAATGAGCGACAATAATATAATCTAGAAGTTCTACAAAAAAAAATTTGGTAGCATACTAAATTTATGCTTTATTGAACTATAGAATCATGCAAAAAAGAACAAGAATTGCCTTAACATACATTAGCACTCTCTTTTCAAAGCTACCACGAAGCTCTACTCAAGTAGCCACTTCAACTTGCAGCAATTCCAACCATATCATATTCATTTTAATATATCAAATCCTAAATTATGATTTCCAACTACCATCCCATAATAAACAATTTGGATCTCCATGACCATAGTTTCATTTCTTCACTTTTCTCACGTTGTACATTGAATTTTTGTGCAAAACAGTAGTGTTTATTAAATCTCAACCAAATAGATCGGATTGTTCCCAGTCTTCAAACTACCTTTATGGTAGCTAAAGAACCAAATACCATTCATAATGTCTGTTGCATTTTTCTCTCCAAAGAAAATCACCTGGATTACTAATATTCTCTTTCTAATTGGACAAAGATATCACCTATCTACTAAGTGAGTTAGACCCCCTTATGCTCATATGTTACTTGTGTCTAGCTTACTGTTACGTGACAAAAATAAAGCTAAGCAAAATTAAATCTTCTCTCATTATTAACCCACAACCTTATAGTAATAAATAAATGATCCTCATAATTAATCACACTCAATTTTTACACGGAACCAACACTACCAAATAAAAGTTCTTAACAAGAAATGAAATCTATTGAGACATTTATAACCAACTCTTCAATAGCACGCTATACTCGGAATCTTAAACACAAAAATCATGCCCAAAAAAAAAAAAGAAATAGCCTTTACATACCTTGAGTTCGAACTTAAATAATTGGATGTAGATAATCAATTTTCCTTTCGGTGATCGAATTATAACCTCCAAAATATTTAAGACATTTTAGGTAGACAGTATACGTATATATTTTTTAATTCAAATCCTATCTTAATTCAAATGTTCCCAAATCACGCACAACGTTACAATAAAACTATTAAATTTACGTTCGTAAGCCTTCGACATGGGATGAAGGACATTGTAAAAACCATGAGTGTTACATCCTCCCCCCTTAGGAACATTCGTCTTCACATGTTGTTCATATGCACGAGAAAATATAGAAATCCTTTGAACTCCAGTAAAGTCTCATCTATTCCCTGGACTATACCATACCTTCCAAATAACTTAGAAATGACGTACTCAATGCCTCATAAGGCCACTAACAGCTAATATTATCTCATCGTATCTAATCGAACCCCACACGTCCATCCACGATACATATTCATTTCAAAAACTAAAACTGAAATTTACCTCAAATGTAAGATACTTCATTCATTGAAATACTATAATGCCTCAAATTAGAATTGACCATCCAAAGAGGTTTGCGAAGGTTCGGAGGCTATAAATATCCATTGTATAACTGCGATAACTCAATTCGTAGGACTCACCTTTATTACAGATCCAATGAGTAAATGAATAATAACTAATCCTGAGTACCCTGTAGCCTCCTGATTATAAGTGTGTCGCACAACACACTCATAAGCAAGACTCTACCAGAAACAGCTTGCAGAATCCCTAGGATACGACGTTGCTCTGATACTAAGTTTGTCATGCCCCAAACACGAAGGGCGCAACTGAATCAAGGAAACAAATAAGTATATCTCAACTTAAAATTAAGCCCTTGGCTGGTAAGGCCCATGTCAATAGCTCTACAAAGAAAACAACTACTCCTAACAGTTTATTTAAAGCAATAAATGTGTAGCACACAAGTTCTATTTGGGTCGCCGAGGTCACCATGATATATATAAAAGCATAAATTTTATTGGACCATCAAGGCCACCATGATATCTATACAAAAACTGAAGCAAGCATATACAATGTAATCCAAGCCAAAAAGTCGTTGAACTATCAATAGCAATAATATGACAATATGAAAAAAGGACAAGGTAATAGGGCCTACACGCTCGACCATACGTATCTATACAATCCAATGTCTACAAGCCTCTAATATGGCTATTTATGGCTTTATACTTGATACAATAACCAACCAACATTCAACTTAACTAAATCGAGCAAACTGATATAATCAAGTACAAAATGCACTCAAGAAGAAGAGTCAGGAATAATCATAATATAATCTAATAGATCCTATCAAAAATTATTTAACTATTAATCAAACAAAACCTTAACCAACCCCATAAGCTCAAAAGATACAAACAACAAACAATATAACCCAACCGGCCGCCATTAGCTCACAAGGTACAAACAACAAATAATACCACCTACTCAGGCCCTCATAAGCCTGTCAAGTGCATTATCAATCTATATACCCCTATCGGTAGTCCTCTATCCTCATGTGCAGTCATTATGTCTAATAGCCCTTCAAGCACTCTACACATAGGCCCAAAGGCAATAACTATCTTCTAATAGCCCCGTAGGTATCAACATAGCCTTGTATACATCACATATCCCTCTTAGGCATCAATGTAGCCCCATAGGCATAGTATAGCCCTATTATGTATCAATATAGTCCTGCAGGCATTACATAGCCTTCTTAGGTGATTATTATAGCTCGTGAGTAAACATGCTTCATTATAGTTGCTTCATTATAGCTCCCTAGGCATCACATATCCCTCTTAGGCATCAACATAGCATAAGTTTGGTAGGTACAAACAACAAATAATACCACCTAATCGGACCCCCATAAGCCCAACAACATGTCACTATTGTTGGCTGGCACGGCCAGTGGCGTGTCATGTTGACAGCTGACACAAAATGTTTCTTTTTCTTTCATTTTAATGAGGTTGTTTTGGTATTTTTCCCTCATATAACCCCCCACCCCCCCACCCCCCGTCCCCAACTTAGACCCTCAAATATATCCTAGACTTGACAAAATCAGATTATTCTGCTCATTCTCTTCCTCTCAAACTTCAAGAAAACAAAGAGTTCCTCAAAAATTCAAGCATAGGGTTTTGAATCCAAGCTCAAGATTTTCTTCTAAGGTTTTCATTCCTTTCAGATATGTAAGAATTCAATGAGGAAATCCTTTCATCCTCAGAACACGAATGTTAGATTTTTGTTAGTTGATTTGAGTTAGGGTTCCAGTCCCACATCTTTAAATTGATTTCCTTTATGTCTGGGGATGATATTATAGTTACATAGACATAAAATTTAAAAGTATTTGATCAAATTGCAGTCCTTTCCTCAACCCATGATGTTTGAATCCAAATTTTTGAACAAATTTGTAGATTTCCTTAATTCCAGTTTCAGTTGAGTTTAATATTTCTAATTTGCAGTTTTAGCAATGATTTTTCCATTCTCATGCCTTTGTTTGAAAAGTATTACATCATCATGATTTCAGGTTTAGGATTCTTACCCCATTATTGGCATATTTTATTGATTTCAGATTATATTAATTTTACAATGACTTGTATTAGTATATCAGTAGTAAAAGCATGATTTATCCTAATTTAGTTTCACAGTCTCAGAATTTAGCATAAATGCATGCTCAATTGAGTATCATACTCTGCTTTCATACAGACAGAATTTTATCTACCTATGAGCAAATAGTAAATACAATTATTTTTGAAGCAGTATTTAGCACTGAGAGGACAAGGGTTCCAATAATCCAAGTCCATAACTACATTGTCACCATAGGACTAGAGTCGCTCTGCTAGTTAGGTGGATTCTTGGGCCTAAATGGCCCGATAGTGTATCCATACCAAACATATTCTTTACTCTTGGTAAGATATAGGTCACCCTCCCAACTGGCATAATACGTAGGACATTATGAGCTCACATGGTGTATGCTGGTGATAAGAAACTCTCCAGATCAAAACACTTAATCTACTTTAAAAATGATTATTTTGACTTGATATCTTCAATTTTTAGAAAAATTTTGTTTATAACATCTTACTTTCAGATTTCCTTTATGATGCAGCATTTGATTATTTTATGTTTTCATAAAGTCAGTTCAGTTTATGATTTAGTTATTTAGCTGTTCATTTTTTCATAAATAGTTTTAGTTGCACAAATTTTTAGCTATTCAGTCCCCAGTTTTCATACATTTTCAAAGTAAGATTTATGGCTCCACCCCACCAGGTTTCTATAAGTATCTTAGAACTCGTGCATACTATTTTACTAATTCTCAGTCCTAGTGATTCAGTCATTTTACATCAAACATTCAGTTTCTGTGTATGTCCCAATTTTTCAATTAAAAGATCTTGTTTTTACACTATCAGTTTGTTGAAGAACCTTAAATGACTTTTGGTTTCGTTATAGTTTAGATTTCTCTTTATTGAGTTACATCTACACTTGATCATGCTCAGCTTTATAGTCTTTTAGATGTGTTATATTTAATTTAGTCCATATCTAACATACTCAGTACCTTTCATGTACTGACCGCATAATTCTCTCTGCACTGCATCCTTTCATTGATGTAGATTTAGCTCCTGATCTCCAGCTTGTGGTCGCACTATTACAGTTTTTACATTCAGTCTTTGTAAGTTCTTGCATCTAGGGAATCAGATCTAGCTACCTCAAATTTTTATTTAGACAATTATTTAGAATTAAAGGTAGTTTAGGGTATGGTCTCAGCTTACCACATTCGTTGTTCTTAGTACAAGCTTTATAGACAGTCAGTCAAACAATTGTATTCAGTTTTCATGTAACCTTATTCTCAGTCAATAACAGTTTATTTATTCTTATTGTAATTTGTCATAAAAGTGTAGCCCAAGATTTAGCTTCCACATTAGCCTTCAACATATGTGTCTTATGTCTCATGACAGGCCAAGTGGTACTCTTGGACCACATGTAGTTGTGAGTGTTGGTTACATCTTGGGTGAAGACTCGAGGTGTGACATTATCCTAAGTTGGGGTGTAATATACACCCCTTCTTATGAACTCAGCTTCCTCGCTAAGGTTTTCCCTACCGTAAAGGATTTGCCTAAACTCAGGTTAAACTCTAGCCCACATCGACAAGGCTGGCTAACACAAGAGTGGGTTTAATACCATTTGTAATGGCCCAGCCCACTAGTGACATTGTCCGCTCTGGGCCTAGACCCGCATGGCTTTAAAATGTGTTACTAGGGTGTAAGGCTTTCTTACTTATATACCAAACATCTCTCATGTGTTTTGTCAATATGGAACTTCTTATCCTAATGTCACAACCCAAAACAGGGACCGTGATAGAACCTATCATACCCTCTACAATAGGTAATTCGATAACCCATCCCAACACAAATATCAAAGTAAAAATAAAAATGGGAGAAATAAGGAATAGAAATAATCCCAAGAATAACCATAAGAAGGAGATACAACATCAATACAATATTCCAGGTCTGGTTGTCACTTGTACGAGCCTATATACAACCAAATATACAAGGAAGGTCCAAAAAAGTGTCTATTATGCAAAAGAAGTACATAAGACTATGATAGGATATAGGATCTGAGAGTATCCAGAACCAATAGCTACTACCTCAAAAGCCCTAGAAAGTATCAGCCACGCGACAATGTTCACGATCGGGGACCACCGGCTCAGTACCTGCACTTAAGGTGTAGAAAAATAGCAAGGGTGAGCATGAGAACACGTGTACTTAACAAGCATCATTGTTGTTCGACCCTAATCCAAAGTGATGGCGAGGACCACCAATCCAACCATCCAAACCAACTAAATAACTTGCACTTAGGAAAACCACCCTAGTCTAACAGATAATAACATTTAACAAGACAACCAATCCAGTTTAAATAAGCCAGGCATGAACAGGGTTTTGATCAAAAATAGTAGTATTTCACCATCACAACCTTCCACCCACCATGCCGATCCAACAATCAAGGATGAGATAAGGGAAATACATGTCATGCAATCACATTGAGATGATATAGCAAATAATTATGATAGAGATGATGCAACCGATGAGTAGGATGTATGCTTCTCCAATGGGATACACCTTTCTAGCCGAAGCTCCCAGGATAAGACCCATGGGGGAATTCATGAAATCCATATATCATGCTGAACTCAAACCAAGACTTCTAATATATATATATATATATATATATATATATATATATATATATATATATATCATGATCCGAACTCAAACCGAAACTAAAATCATTTCCACTATAAACACTCGGATATATATATATATATATATATATATATATATCATGATCTAAAATCAAACTGGAACTAAAATCATTTCCACTATAAACACTCGAACTCGAGTTGGGGTTTCTAATAAGTTTTGCCCGGACTCGAACTAGAACTAAAATCATTCATTTCTTTCAAAGAAAATCAGTGTTTCTCAGTGGTGCCAGTGCCATGAATAATGAAATAAATTATTATGTGCGTACATGATAGATATAAATCCAAAACGCATGAAAATCAGCCAAATAAGAATCAAGTAAGAGGAAATACTCCCAAATCTCAGTGAATCGCAATACGAGCCCCCACACAAGCATCATAATAAGGTAAATCAGCTCACATCACTGCTAGAGTCAACACTGCCCCCTTCCCACATGTGTATCACAAGGCATAAATCAACCCAATAATATAAAGCCAATAAATTTCCATCCCACAGTGTGCTCAACAAGTCATTTTAATCATATTCCACAACCTTTGTTAGCAAGTAGAGGAAACTAATCCAAAGAAGTCAATTGATTAGTTTTGTCCCCTTTTATAGACACACCGGTACCCACTTAGATGTTGGCCATCTCACCTATACAGGATCCCCATTACTCCCAATACAAACAATTAGCACATAAATACTTCAAAAAAAGAGTCAAGAAAAGTCTCAACTTGCCTTGAAAAAAGATCACAAGTTGAATCAAGGACCAAAGAATCAGATAAAAGCCTTGCCCTTTTGAATCATCTCCGAACGAGCCCACTCTATTCAAAAATGAAATCTATAAGAAAGAAGAAAACCAACGATACTCATATAAAAATACTTTTGTTTCAAGTCCAAAAGTTACCCCGAAATTAAATAGAAGATCAAAACTAGAATTATTGTAGAAAATTAATTTACCCATATCCCAAGGAGTTCAAATCTGAAATTCCATCGAAAATGGAGTTAAAATCAAGTTAGAAATCATCAAAATACTATTAATTCACTTTACCATAAAACCATGATTTGAAGGTGAAAACACAAAATAATCAATGGTTAATGATGAAATATAAGTTTAGTAGCTCACCCAAGGCTTAGATATTGAAAACCACCTTTGGAAATACTCAAAACTGAGCTTTGCCTCAAAATGGTGAAAATAAGGTTTTGTCCTGAGATTTTTCATTTTTAAAGCTACAAACAATGCAAACCACATTTGTGGTTCACTGGTCACAATCACGATGTGACCAGGCCTGGACCCTTCATAAACACAAAGGATCGATCGCTAATGCAATGACCAAGCCAAGACCCAGACCAGACCCGATCAATTAACCCTTCGCAAATGTTGTTTCTACCTTCAGTTGCAATACCCAAACAAAATCCTTTTTCGCGAATGCAAAAAAGGAATAGGTCTGCACTAGAAGCTGCTGGCACAACAGAGAAACTAGACCAAAAACTCTTTAATCCGACAGTCAAAATATATTTGAAACCCCGTGAATGCAATTCAACTATGCTACTAAGCCAAAATCAACATTCCAGACTCAACAGAGCAATTAAGATTTCGAATAGAGGTTGTTATCATTAAATGTTGACCAAGGTCAATCCTACACTTAACTTTCCAACCTTCCATCCAAATACTCAAAAATAAACCGAAAGCCATAAGACCCCAACCGATAATGCTATGAACCACAAATTGACATTTTGGAGCTGATGAAATTTATATTTGACACTCCTATCTCCGAATATTGACCCAAGTCACCCATTCCAACTTAAAAGTCTTCCAAAATTAAAAACTTACTTAATGCTCAACCAAATACCTCAGGAACTGCGTCACCTAATCCTGCAACCCATAAATACCAAAATACAACTACGAGGAGGGGTAAAATAGTTAAAACATAGAAAATTTCAAAAATCTCGGTATGAGTCATTACATCATCCACTACTAAAAAATACGTTCATCCTCAAATGTAGATAAGAAAAGTTCCAATATTGTTATGAGCTGAAAATACCATAGTAGACCTTATACAAATACTCTCAAGTGAAGTCACGTCGGCAGTATCACCGGGCCACTCTAGTAGCCAGAATCCCTCCATATTTTAACTCTTAACGCTATATCTCTTGTATCTAAAACGAAATTTCTCCATGTATCTGTTTCCATATTTTTAAACGTCTCTATCCCCAAAGTTGAGCTGACCGCAATCAAAGTCTGGAACATATTCGATCTACCAAAATACATCATCAACACCATAAATTGATAATCATGCCTAAAACCCAGTGCCAAGTCCATACCAATACAATAACAAGAATCCTTAGTAACCCTTTGCCACTCTCCAAAATTCTAAACTATGACTTTTTATCTCTCAAAAGGGAAAAGGGCCTCCAATATTTCCAAGCCCACTCTAAGCAATTTTTGATAGAATAAATTTTCCCAAAGTTGATACCATAAATTCCAATAATATTATTTGTGCAAGCTGAAGCTACTAAATCAGAATTCGATATTAATTCCATACAAATCTTCAAATGTCATGCTTTGACCACTATTATTACGATCATATTCCCATGCCAAACCTTAGAGAACACTATGAATCAACTCAAAACCCATCATACCATAGCATGCACCCTTTATGAATCACCCAATACCTATGCAACCCATTCACGATAGCCTATGCCATTTTTCATCAACAAAATAGTAGCAATAGACCTGAAGTCCTTAATAACCTTGTAGAACTAAAGCCTTTTTTGATATTATACATGGAAGCGACTTGTCATGACATGAACAATTCGACCTGACAGAGAAATCCAAATTACCCACGCTTCACTGATAGTCACCCAAACCAAAACCAAATAGCAAGAAAATTTCCTTACCAACCCTTTATAAGTCTCAAGTAATGTTGGTAATGCTTTGAATTCTCAACTCACATCCATGATCCAATTCTGAATATTCTAAACTCTCCAATGTACTAGCCTCCTATCCTTCCTCTTAACTCGTTCACCCTTCCATATTTTCCATCACAAGGTCCATGGAGCATTACCTCAAACACTGAATCAAAACCCTTGACTGAAGAACTTTATTTTCCCTTTTTAACAACCTAAATACTAATTCTACAACTCAGGTACTTTTCTATGCATGAGTCTTTCTAAGAATTCTAATTCCAATCATGCTCCAAACTTTCTTACCTCACTTACACATGTCATGGTAGAACTCATTACCATAAATACACCTTACCAAAAAAAAAATCTAAACAGATCCAACCCATGAAGATGGTCAAATCATGTGTCACGCCCCAAATCCCATTGAGGCGGATTGGCACCCGTAGCCGATAAGGCCCGAGAGAACCAAGTTTTGCTTATATTCACACCACTATCCTGTACGAGCATAAAAGGCTAAAAATGGAAATCGTGGAATATGTGATATATATACATATGTGAAACTTGGCCATCGAGGCCATCAAGTCAAAAATGACATGTATCTCTTACATTCATACACCCATATATGTCTACAAAAGCCTCTAACAGATGCATTTACAAGACCAACTAAAAGTTGGGATAAGTCCCCGCTTTATACAACATATACAATACCAAAACACATGTACAACTGTGACTCGGAAAATCCCCGAACTAACTAGAGCTCACCAATGATCCGCAAATAACTGGCAACCTACTGTGGAGTCCTACTAGTACCTGCGCCTGCAGTAAGTAAGGTAAGTCCTACAAAGGACGTCAGTACGAAGAATGTACTGAGTATGTAAGGCTCCTAAGAAACTATATGATATGTAAAAACGTCAATGAACTCAAATACAAGTGAATAATTAATATGGATAAGTTAACATTATGTATGTTGGAAACCATGTGCATTTCTTTCATTACTTTCTTTGCTTCTTTACTTCTATGCTTATTCATCATCACTTGTGTCACTATGTACCCGGGCCCCGACTGATCAGTTGGTCTTTACATGACATAACGTTATGTTGGGATTGGCTCGAGCTAGGCTTATGCCTCTAGAGCTACCACCCATGAATTAATATATCGGGCTCAGCTCGAGCTAGGTTATCACCTCTAGATCTGCCACCCATAAACCAACATAGCAGATTCGACTCGAGCTAGGTTCTTACCTCTAGAGCTACCCCCTGTCAGGTGTCAACTCGAGCTAGGTTCTTACCTCTAGAGCTACCCCCTGTCAGGTTTCGTCCGAGCTAGGCTTATGCCTCTAGGACTACCCCCTGAACCAATAATCTCAGGATCGGCTTGAGCTAGGCTTTTGTCCCCAAAGCTGCCATCCATACTCAATCATTAACCACATATGCATTACTTCATTCTTTACTTTTGAGATTGGTACAATGATAGTCATATATTTTTTTGAAGGTTTGGATCAATAATCAATGAGTGAGAGACATGTGAATAAACATGATTGAAAAACATAGCATTATTGGGGACATGGGATCTTTGGAGCATTAGTCGATGAATAAGAGACATGTGAATCACAATTGTTCAATGAATAGGAAACATGTGATAACAACAATTAGTAATTGGGAATAGGATACCTTAGAACATTTTGGATTGGAACAGTTAATATGTCCATGTATCTACTATGTGCTGCAGAAGGATACGGATAAAATAACCGTACATACCTTGTATTCTCAATTGAATATACAATCTTAAATGTGCATATAATAGTCCCACTCCTTCCTTATGTTTCACTCTACATCACAAGTACACAACGGAGCTTACGTTAACAATCAGCTACCTTACAAGTGTACAAGACGACAATGAGCTATATGACTGCCGTATAATGTCATTTCACCCTTTACAATACCATTTACGGCATTGTCATGTCAACAATACCAAAACATGCCCAACATTGACCAAAATATCACAATTCAATAGCATTTCGTACCAAGTTTGTTCTTTACATTTCTTCATCAACACAACGTCACAAATACTCCCTCAAATCACCTCAATACGCCTCACAACAACATATCAGCCAAAATCCCATCATTTACACTTATATAAAAATAAAAAGTTTAGGATCATAATCACACCATAAATGTTGATATCTCATCCATACCATTCACTTTTATTCAAACCTCAAGTTCTTTTTCAAGTTTAAATAACAAGAATGGCACATCTTTAGTAAAAAGCAAAAGTTCACTATTCAACACTTGCCAACATAACCATCATGCTCTACACCATATCTCATGCATATTATATACTAAAGTACAAGAATAATCACTTACCCAAGCTTCAGAATGATGATCTTGCCCAAGAGGTGACTTAGGGTTTGAAGAGCTAAAAGGAAATTGTCTTGAAAATTCTAGAAATGTGATGTGTGTCTCTTGGAATAAAAATCTGATTTTGGGGCCTTTTTATAGTACTCAAGTCATACTTAGCCACACTTGGCATTTAATATAATTTTTACTTGGTCAAATATAGAAGAATGGGTCATTTGCCTTTTGGGCCCATGTATTTTAATCCATTTAGGGCCTTGAATTGAGCCCAATTGCACATAGTAGCTTTTCAATGTGAAATATCCAATTCTCTCATGTTTAAATGCTTCCATAAATGTTACAATAATGTTCAACTCACGTAATTCATGTTCGTAGCCTCATTCTCAATAATAAGGAATTCTAGCCACTCATGGCTTATTTGAACATAATTTGTTAAAATACTTGTGACAAAGGATTAATCCCAACTCGGATGCTAAACGCGCTTAAGAATAGTCTTACTATGATGGAGTAATGATACCATGACTTAAAAGTCTTATTTATATCACAATAGTTGAAGAAATATTTTGGCGAAAACCACCCCGGCACGCCGCTTGGCGTCCCTCTTTGCTGCCTGTGGCACCAAAAAAAATAGCACAGAGAGGCCTGGCACGCTGCCTAGCGGGCCCCAGGGCTGCCTGTGCCAAAAATATTTTGGCCAGAAGCGGCCCGGCACGCCCCCACACCGAAACTGTGATTTTTTTCCGTTCTTTGACTTTTCTTTGCGGATTTGGTTAGATCCTTCAAGTTCAAGTCTTTTGCTTACCTCATAACCTTAATATCCATTGCTTGGAAGTCCTCCAAGCCTCATTTTTCACCCCACAATTGCTTCACAAAGTCACAAACACCTCCGACTAAGGTCTAATCACACATATTAGTCCCAATATCAAATGTTTCTTCAATGACACTATAAAACACATACTTATGGCATCTCGACACCTAAGTAAACATTGTGCAAAGTCGTCAAGTAGGGTCGGGAAGGTACGGAGTGTTACTTCATGCACCAAAGAATACTATAATATCTTACACCTTAGCATCCTAACAATTATTTTCCAATGATCTGATCATGTCTGCCCCTTGAAATCTAAGCTTTACTAGTTACCAAATTCAAAACTACCATGGAACCTATCCCACTACCATGTCTGTAAACTTCTTTCTCAAGAATACTTAGTAGTTTGCAACCCATTCAAAAAACACATAGTAGTACCACCTTAACCTGATCAACATCTAAGTATCCCCATCGTTTAAACACAAGTCCGACTTCTTGAAGATGAATCCACAACCCTTCCGATCAACTAGATTCCCAAATATCACATTCCATTTCCCATTAATTCCACTGTTGTAAGCTGAAAATGTTTCAAAATACCACAAGTCCTTTCACAAAAACTAAGCCCATCACGAGGTAGAAAAAAACCACAAATCTTGAACATCCAAAAGTCTTCTTTACCTTACTAATAATTCTTAATTACTAAAATTTATTAAAACTCGCTTAACTTTCATAAAGTGAATATCTCTTACTTTCCAATCTGCATACTCTTTTTGCCTTCTTTGAGCCTGTGTAACCTTTTCTTGGATAAACTTCACCTTCTCCCTTGAGTCTCTTAGAAGATATGTACCCCCATGGTCTCACCACAAAGGCAATAAACCACCCAACGGGAGATCTACATCTCTTTCCATACAAAGCCTTAAATGGTGCCATATCGATGCTCGAATGGCAGTTATTATTATATGCAAATTCTTCCAATGATAGATACTGGTCTAAATGACCTCTATAATCCATCATACAAGCATGGAGCATATCCTCTAACACCTAAATCATCCACTCAAACTTCCCATCGATCTGAGGGTGAAAAGTTGTACTACGGTCTAGCCTAGTACCCAACTCCTCATGCAACTTCTCCCAAAAGTTAGAGGTAAACTGAGTACCCATACTCTTTTTGCCTTCTTTGAGCCTGTGTAAGCTTTTCTTGGATAAACTTCACCTTCTCCCATGAGTCTCTTAGAAGATCTGTACCCCCATGGTCTCATCACAAAGGCAATAAACCACCCAACGGGAGATCTACATCTCTTTCCATACAAAACCTTAAATGGTGCCATATCGATGCTCGAATAGCAGTTATTATTATGTGCAAATTCTGCCAATGATAGATACTGGTCTAAATGACCTCCATAATCAATCATACAAGCATGGAGAATATCCTCTAACACCTAAATTATCCACTCAAACTTCCCATCGATTTGAGGGTGAAAAGTTGTACTACGGTCCAGCCTAGTACCCAACTCCTCATGCAACTTCTCCCAAAAATTAGAGGTAAACTGAGTACCCATATCACAGATAATAGAAATCGGGTCCTCATACAACCAAAAAATCTTCTTGAGATATATCTTAGCCAACTTCTCTGCATTGTACATCACCTGGACTGGAATGAAATGTGCATTCTTAGTAAGCCTATCCACAATAACCTAAATAGAGTCATATTTCCCCAAAGTCTTGGAAAGACCCACAACAAAATCCATGGCTATCCTTTTAAACTTCCATTCAAGAATGGAATCCTTTGAAAAGTAACACCAAGCTTTTGATATTTATACTTTATCTGTTGACAGTTCTGGCATTTTGCAACAAAATCAACTATGTCTTGCTTCTTCCAAACCCACCAATAATACTGCCTCAAATCGTGGTACATCTTAGACAAACCAGGATGTATAGAGTATTTCAAACAATGATCCTCATCAAGAATAGTAGGAATCAAGTCATTAACATGAGGCGCACACACTCGCCCCTTAATTCTTAACACACCCTCATCATCAAATATGGCCTCCTTAGCCTCACCTTGCAAAATATTATCATGAAATTTTTCTCAACTTAGTATCATCAAATTGCCTAGCCTCTATTTGATCAAGAAATGTAGACTTTGCCTCTACACTGACTAGCAATCCACCTCTTTCAGATACCTCAAGTTTCATGAACTTGTTAGCTAGAGTCTGAATTACTCTAGACAGCGGATGCCTGGTAGCCTTCAAATAAGCCAAGCTACCCATAATTTTAGACTTTCTACTCAGCACACTACTACATTAGCATTTTTTGGATGGCATAGAATGGTTATATCATAGTCCTTAAGCAACTCTATCCACTTATGTTGCCTCAAATCGAATCTCTTTGCATGAAAACATATTGTAAGCTGTGGTGGTGAACACTTTACAACGAACTCCATTTAGTTAATGCCTCCATATCTTAAGAGCAAAAACCACAACAACCAACTCTAAGTCACGAGTAGGATAATTCTTCTCGAGCACCTCAACTGCCTCGAACATAAGCAATAATTTCCTTTTCCTATATCAAAACAACACCTAAACTAAAACATGATGCATTCCAATAAACAATAAAATCCTTACCTTCCACTTGCGAAGTAAGAATGGGAATGGTAGTCAACAAGGTCTTGAGCTTTTGAAAGATCTCCTCATACTCATCAGACCAAACAAAAGGTACATCCTTCTGAGTCAATCGGTCAGATGAGTAGCAATAGAAGAATATCCTTTCAGGAATCCATGGTAATAACTTTCCAACCCCACAAAACTATAAACCTCAGTGATCAAAGTAGACCTAGCCCAATTCTTAATCATCTCAATTTTTAAATGGGTCCACCATCACCCCTTATTTGAAACCACATATCCCAAAAAGGACATAGAAGCCAACTAAAATTCACACTTAGAAAACTTCACATAAAGCTTTTTCTCTTTTAGCAAACCCAAAACAATCCTTAGGTGCTTCTCATGTTCCTTCATACTCTTAGAGTAAACTAAGATATCATCAATAAAAATAATCACAAAACAATCCAAGTAGGTGTTAAATATCTAATTCATTAAATTTATGAAAGCAGCTATGGCATTAGTCAGCTTGAAAGACACCACGGGAAATTCATAATGCCCATACTTGGTCCAGAATACAGTCTTAGGAATATCATTGGCCTAAATCTTTAGCTGATGATAGACGAACCTTAAATTAATATTAGAAAAGATTGATGCACCCTGTAACTGGTTAAATAAGTCATTGATATGAGTAAGAGGATACTTGTTACAAATCATAACCTTGTTCAACTGCTGATAATCTATACATATATGTAGGCTACCATTTTTCTTTTTGACAAACAAGATTGGAGCACCCCATAGGGAGGCACTCGGATGGATAAATCCTTTACCAAGAAATTCATGTAACTAATCCTTTAGTTCCCTCAACTCAATTGGTGCCATCCTATAAGGGCGAATAGAAATAAGATAGGTATCCGACTCTAGATAAATCCAAAAATCAATGTCACAATCTAGTGGCATGTCAGGCAAATCTGCATAAAACACCTCCTGAAACTCATATACTACAGGGACTAACTCAATAGGTGGGACCTCTGCACTAGTATCCCCAAGATGTGCTAAGAAAGTCAAACACCCCATTTCTATCAATCTCTTAGTATGACTGAAGGATTTAAGTTTCATAGGAGCAGGACAATAATCACCCTCCCACTCAAGTCTATCCATCCCTGGCATAGCCACATTCACTATCTTAGCATGACAATCTATGATAGAATGATAAGAAGACAACCAACTCATCTCTAAAATTATGTCAAAATCTACCATTTCCAATATTAATAAAACCACTCATGTCTTATACCCCATAAATATAACAGAATAAGAGCGGTAAATCCTATCAATAACCATAAAATAACCAACAAGGGTAGATACATGAATTAGAAAATCAAGTAAGACACACACCTTATTCAACCCCACCGCAAAACTAGTAGATACATAAGAAAAAGTAGAACTAGTATCAAATAATATCATAGTCATTCGATCACAGACAAGAATAGTACCTATCATCACAATATATGATGCCTCTGCCTCGGGCCTACCTAGAAAAACATAAAAATAGGACCTATCACAAATCTGTATGTTGCTCCTACCAAGATGAGTACAAGTCTGACCAGCATGTCCAGCGCCTCTGTTAAGCTTGTTTCCACCTCTACCTACCTAGTGACTATCATGTCCACCCTGAGGATGGTCTCTACCATTACCACTACCTCCCCTACCTTCTAGAGTATCAGCTCAGGGAGCCTGTTACTAGCCTGGATAACCAATTTGCGTGTACTTAAGACAATACCTCTAAATGTAACCAACTCACAGCACTCATAACATATAAGTTCCATGGTAGGTCACTAAGCTAAATCAGATAAAGTAAGATAACTACTAAAATCTAAAGAGGGCTGGCTGGACTCTGATTGACCCCCAACAGACACCTGCATAGCTAACTAAATGGGGCGTGTATAGTACCTCTGAGAACTCTAACCCTTGAAGAATGAACTATTATAGTTGCCTCCTCTGCAGGCCTTTTTTCTTTTAATCCTTCCATAACTTTCTTGTTTTAATACTTCCACCTTCTTAATAAAGCTAACCATTTCTTAAAAAGACTTACCTGAAGGTGTCATCTAAAGAGCTAAAATATGAAGGGTTGTGTTCAATTCTTTAACAAAGTGATGAATCCTTTCCTCTTTAGTATGCAGATATTGTGAAAAATATCATAAGAGCAAATGAAATTTGGCCTCATAGGATACAACTGACAAACGACCCAGCTCAAGAGTAGTTACCTCATCCTTCTTCCTGTCCCTCAAGATATGAGGCATATTTCTCTAGAAAGACCAAATAAAACTAAATCCAGGATAGTGGAGGCAAACCAACTACCCTACACTCTGCGTAGGCCCTCCACCACAACTTAGTATCTCCTTGGAGCTGAAAGGTGACAAACTACACTCCATACCTCTCAAATACTCCCATCTTGTGGAGTCTCTCATGGTAATAAATTATGAACTCATAGGCATCCTCAGACTTGATGCCATGAAAAATAGGAGACTTTATCTTAATAAACTTGCAAAATAAGTCATGCTCATCTCTGGTTATTACCATCCCAGTCACCTATCTTGGGAAGTTATTCATATCTAAAGCTTCATCCATTTAAAAAGCCACAATAGAAGTATCTAGGAGCATGCTTCACTCCCAGATACTGCCCTATAGAAACTATTGACGTGACCCTAGTACCTGCAAACCACTTAGAAAGCTCAACACTTGTTGAATCACAACAGATGAAAACTGAATCAGTATTACACCTCCCTGAACTGGTGTAGCATCCACCCCCTAAGCCGATATTACCTCTCCAGCTACTATCTTGGGAATATCCTCAAGTAGGGGAAGATTTTGACCTCTCCTAAGCAGGTTCTTTAGCTAGAGCCCTGCTTCTGGCTGGTGTTACTCTTCTTTCTCTACTTTTTCCTTCTCTTACCTATCCTCTACCATGAACCATAGCCCTAACAGTCAGTTTAGATCCTTATGCTCTTGCTTCCTATGCACGCATTCTAACCATCTATGAGAATAAGAGTGAAAGATATCATATACCAATTTGGATAGCCAGATACCAATTGGAATCAAGTAATAGCACAAAAGAAAAAAGAAATTGAGTTTTTCCTAGTGTCCTATACCCTATCAAATAAAAGTACAAAAGTCTCAGTACCGTTCCACAAGACTCTACTGGACATGTTCTTGTATAATGATATCAATGAACCAAGGGCTCAGTGTAATGACCTCTAGGTCATTTTCTCAATTTTCATGCATTTTGGTATTCTGAGCTTCTCATAGTAGATATAGGTCATTTATGACTTATTAGAATTGTTGGTTTGGTTATCAGACAGTTTGTTTGGGTTTTAGACTCATTTCCCTATTTTGGAGCTTTCGCTGTTAAGAATTTGGTCTCGGACCAAAATTCCTAGTAGATGATCTCAGATGGAAATTCTGATAGTACAATCAGCTCTGGAATAATGATTTTAGGCTATGGGAACCCTTGGTCCAAGTCTCGAGGCTTTCGGACTCATTTTGGACAATTGGATAGATTTGGTGAAAAATGGAACTATAGGTGTGGTGCCCACATTAAATCAAAACGACCTCGAATGGAAATTTTGATACTTTCATTGAGTCTGGAATGTCAAATTTAGTATGGTAGAATAGTTCATTTTCACGCACGGGGTTTTGAATGAATCCCGAGGACTCGATTAAATCCATTGTAGACTTAGACAAATTCTGATATCTGATTTTCTGGTGTGACTGATTTAGCAGTCAAGGCCTAATAAAGAGCTCGTTGCTTAAGAGGCCTTGGTTGTCCAGTCGAGGGTCACTTTAGAAGTCCTCATCCATATTATTGGACGCCGCTTTAGCGGCTAGGATGTCGCTTAAGCTGACCATCGCCCTTTTGCACCTGCCGCTTTGGCGACAGGCACTTTAGCGGCACCTGGGGCTGTTATATCCCCTTCTTCACCCAAAAATCCCATTAATTTCTCAACCCATTTTCCCCATTTTTGAGAGCATGGGACATGTGAAAATGTGGGGAATATTCCATTGAAGCTAAGGTAAGTTAGCTCATCACTCCTTTGTCATTATTCATCATTTTACCCGTTGAATTCCATCCCATTTCATTGTAAATTCTTAGAAATTAGGTCTTTGAAATCCTAATCTTTGGGAACTGATTTGGGCCCCGATTTGTATCCCGTTTGTGCTCAAATTTTGAGCACACATTCCTTGTCCTTCGAGGGACCTCATGACGGATTCAATTTTAGGACTCCATTAGTGGTCCCCACATGCCTATTATTGACCCAATATTGGGATCGGAGTATTATATTGCAATATGGGTATAATTTTACTCATAATGACGTGTAGGTTACTATTTTGATAGCGTGGTAGCATTTCGGGATCGTGAGCAAGGACGAACGAATTGTGGATGATTCAAGTATTGCGGTTCGGCATCGAGGTAGGCTTCGGTCTACTTTCCTCTAGGAGATTGTGTGTAGTGTAGATTGCTTGCAAGGTAGGGATTATAGGATATATTTATGACTAGTAAATCATGACATAGTCTATTTAGAGAATTCGGGGTATAATTGTGACTCGAACCTTAGCATAAGTTGCTTGTTATGACAATAGAATCCTATTACCCTTAATTATAAGCATGATAACCATAGATGATGATAAAATATCCTTTAGTATAAGGTTTACCATTTGACTTAGTGAATTGGATAGTATTTTCCCCGATTAAATCCTTTAGTTACTTTACGCCCTCATTTACCGTACTTTCCCGAGTTATGAGGCGTTATTTTTTCGATTATGTATTATTGGGCCCGAGGCCATGGTTACGATGCCCGTTGGACTCCATGTGAGTACTTTATCCTTAAAGGGGACATGATTCTAGATTACAGATGCTTAGGAGCTTATAGTGGTATTGTTTGGATACTGGTGATAGCATACATACTTTTAGCCACATTCATGCTCACTTAGTGGTACGATTCCAACCAAAACCTTGATTTTACTACTATTTCCAAAAAGGGATTTTTTTTCCACATTTTACTTTAAATATGGATTGTTTAATAACGGGAATCATACCACCTTATTTACTGGATTATGAGGTTTTAGAACTTCAATCGAGACTAATTTTAGTTCATTATTTATCCACTAATTTTACCATTAATATTTACTTTGATTGAGGGACATTCCAACCCTTTGTACATGATTATGATGATTTAGTCCCGAGCATGATCTCAGACAATGGATTTATGGATTTATATCCTTTTAGTATTGGTTTTATTCTGCGCACTGATTATACATATATATATCTTCGGTATTGGATGGAGTATATGGATTATGATTTTTATTGGAAATCCTGAATCGGGACCAGGCAGTGTATATAGATTTCCCAAATCCCCTAGGGGGCCTCTTCGTCCAAGAGCCGTCATGCCAGAGAAGCTTAGTCGCCATAGGTCATGCCTTTGCGTGCTAGGTGAGCTGGAGGAGGTGTATACACTTGGTACAATATGGTTTGAGATTATGGAACCCGTTCGAGTTCGGTGTCCGCAATATAGTTATGGCATTTTGGTTTATGTTGCATTCATCCATTCATATATATTACCTATCACTAGTATAGTTATTTGGCACCTGTATCTATCGATCTTATGGGGGGATGTATAGGTACAGGTTATAGTTACTATTTGCTAAGTGTTTCTGTGAACCTTCCGGGCTTATGGGGGTTTGATTAGGTGCTTGTTTGCCCGGACTAGCCGGTTAATTTATTATTGGTTATTATGGTTAGTTCGTGGTAGGTTAGTTGTGGACTGGTACCTAAGTATGGAGGTACATTTCTGGTTTCTTTATATTTTCAGTGAGTTACTTTATGGCTAGATTGTCTCATGATTAGTCGCTTTTTGGTTAGGGGATTACTTATGCTAGTGTTAGCTCCCTCAATTATCCAGGATCTTCAAGATGTTAGGTTGACTCCCTCAGGTTACTACCTTTGAGTTAGACCTATACGTAACTATACATATACCTATGGTATTACTGTATATCCTTCTTTTACACGTTTTGGTATATTGGTTGGGGATATACGGTATAGTACTCTAGTAACTAAGTAGGGTTACATTCATGCCTTACATGTCATTTTATGCTTACATTATTTCTGGAGCTCAGTCGGTCATTACCTACTAAGTACCACATGTTTGGTACTCATACTACACTTTTCTAGCTTGCAGGTTATAGTACGAGTTATCACCGTTAGTGTGTGTATCGTGCAGAGTAGCTATGGATAGGAGATTTGGGGTAATCTCCTGACATTTTTGGAGTATCCCTACTCTTCTTCTTATTGTTAAATTGATCTCTATATTGTGTTAGAGACGGATTTTATATATATATACATATTTTTCCCTGTATTTCATTTGTACTCCTGTTGTATTAGAAGCTCTTGTAGTGGCTCCACCAAGTTTGGGGTTATATTAGCCTTGCTATTATATTTATTTTGATATTTCCTTTATTTCTATCAATAGTCCATTACTAGCTATTCCGGACTACGGGTTGACTTACCTACTGGTGGGTTATAATAGGGGCCATCATGACCTAAGAAATTGGGTCATGACAAATTCGTATCAGAGCATAGGTTTACCGGTGTTGTTAGTACAAGAGTTAAGTGTTTAGTAGAGTCCTGCGGAGATGTATGTATCCTATCTTCGGGAGGCTACAGGGCATTTCTTCTTAGGAAATTCTATTCTTGAATCCTTGTTGTGTGTTTGTACTTCTATGAACCTCTAAGTACTTATTTTGACTCTATTCTCTATTAGAGAGATTGCACGAGGTCATCGATAGACGCGGATGGTATTTTGGTGTGCGTTACCAGAGTTTTAGCTCAGCGTCAGGCAAGTGAGTTAGAGATTAATATCGAGGATCTTCAGCGCTAGACAGAGGGTCTAGGGTCATCCTAGGTTTTGACAGAGTTTGTGACTGCCTTAGCTTTTTAGGATTTGGTGTAAGGGGTTTCGAGTCTGTTTCTGGATACCTCCTAGCTAGAGGTGATATCGGGTCTATCGAGTAGTTCTCAGACTAGAGTTGGATTTATTGGTGTTCAGCAGAGTTCTCTGTCTGTTTCAGAGTAAAAGATTGGGTTTCTCGAGTGGTCCAAACATACTCCTATGTTATTTCCTACTGAGCATGAGATGGTGTAGAGATTTATTAGAGGGTTGACTTTACCACTCTATTTGGTATCAGAGCATTTGGTAGTAGGTGGGTTTTCTTTCTCTAAGGTAGTTGATCACGCGAGGGCTACAGAGAGGTCTTTCTTTGAGGCATATGGAGGTGGCAGTAAGAGGCCATGCCAGCAATTTAGTGTTAGTAGTATTCCGACTGGAGGTCGGAATCTTCCCAGCAAAGGCCAGCCTCATCTGTAGCTTATTAGACCTGTACAGGTAGCACCTCAACTTATGGGTAACTCTCAGGTAGATCGTGGTGATATCAGAGGACAGAGTTCTTGTCAGGCAGTATGAGTTATTCGGTCTAGGTTGCCAGGCCGTGGCAGCCATTCTCAAGCAGTGGGTGTAGTACATCAAAGTATTCCAGGAGAATGTTTCTATTGTGGTGGGATTAGTCATTGGTCTAAAGAGTGCCTCAGGCGTGTGTCAGTCAGCCAGTTGGGGTTAGCTCGTGTTTCCCACCAGGTTAGAGCTTCAGGAATTTGTTCTGAATGTAGACAGACCGATCACTGGTCCAGAGATTGTCCTCGATGTGAGATTATTAGTCATTCAGTTCATACAGATCAGTCTCACAGTATTGTTGCACCTTCAGTTAGAGGTAGTGCATTTAGTGCCTCAGTTGGTGATTTAGATGTTCAGCCCGAGTTCAAACATGCTCAGACTCGTACTCCTTCGGGCACACCAGACTTATGATTTTAGATTTCCACAGTGTTAGGTGTGTCCTTGACTTTCTATCCTTTTGTTTCTATTTAGATTATGTTGGGGTTTTCATACCCATCAATGATTATATGTCGTGGTATTTCTATATTGGTTGTTATATGCCTTGGTGTTTTCATAGTGATTAATGTAGGCTTTTGTGTAGGTTTATGCATATATGACTACCTCTCCCCCCCCCCCTGCATATATGATTCTTTAGTAGTAGATCAGTATCATGATTTCCTAGCGGTTTAGCATTTGGGTTAAAGTCCCATTTTTCTTGGCATATTGGCCTTGTTATAGCTATAAAGTGGATCAGTATTGTTCCTTCCTTGGGGTATAACATTTGGGTTAAAGTCTTGTTTCCTTGGCATTTTGGCTTTGTTGTGACCCTAGAGTGGTACTTCTGTTGATTTTCATTTTTGGTACCACCGGCACTGTATTTTGAGGTCACTATTATAGTTATTACTACTATTATTGATGGGCGTTGACTGAGTCCCATTTGATAGACGGCTAGACTAGCATTACCTAGTTAGCATTTCCCTTTCCTTGTGACTCTAATTTCGTTGGCTTAGATGGCCACTTTGGTTGGTTAGCCTCCCCTTTATGTTAGCAAGGTCGATTGTAGAGTGGATTGTGGAAATGAAGGTAAGTTCGACCTTCTAATGCTTTTTTATGACTTAAGCAGTGGTAGTCTTCTTTCATAGCCCATTTCTTTTATTGATGCATTTGGGATTTTCCCTTCGGATTTGGATAGTTCATCACCCGATAGTGGTCTTGATCTTGATGTTGACTTTGAGTTGAGGTTGGCAATTCAGTTCTATCGCCTATTTCTGAGATTAAGAGGTCTGAGACTTACTTCTCTTGGTTTTAGTGTGAAGTTGGATACTTCGTTCTTCCTGTACTATGGTTTAAGGTTCAACCTAGTTAAAGTTGATATAAATAGGTGATTTTAGAAATTCCCATTTCGACTCTTGTTCGTCCTATTATGGCTTTATGGGATGCTTCTACTCAGTGTTGTGTTGTTGGTTATCAGTTGTTGGTTACCAAAGTGGGCAATTTTAGGAGCGAGCATTTGTTGCCGTAGATTGGCTATTGGATTGGCCAAATGACAGTTGAGTTGTACATTCTGAGTTGCTCGAGTTTTGGTTATCACTAGTACTACTTGCAGCTTTGGCAAGTTCTTGGTTGTGCCTTGTTGCATTATACCCTCCCACAATTGTGTACTTGATTGCTTGCATCTTAAGCCGATGGTTTTCATCCATTATGATTATGTTCTTCGCCGATATTGTAGTTTGGCCGGCCCTTGCGGAAATTGTTGGGCAGGTGCTTGATTTTTCTAATAGCGAGGTTAATTTGGGCAATTGGACTTTGTAAGGACTTGTTTGCCCCAGTTATGATTTTGACCTTTCTGGATGGAGGTTTGGGAGTCATGATAGATTTTGGTTTGTGGATGCCTACTCGTCAACATGATCCGTTTGGATAGTTGAGATCAAGTAGTTCAGCTTAAGTGTTGGAATTTTAGCTTGGATTTGCATAACTTTATTGCTTCCCCGTTTCCAGTTTCTCCTCGGTTGGACATTTATTTTTAGGCTGGCTAAGCCTACTCCTTGCATACCTGTTCAGTTTTCTTCAGTTTGGATAGACCGTGCTTGATAGATGCACGAAAGGCGGTCCATCAGTATATGGTATTGGTTTCTTCTACTTCTGACCTCGATTCTCCATTTCGGTCAAAATAATGGATTGTTTTCTTAGAGGGAGAAGTGTGCTTAAGATAGGCTTAGCATGGCTTTATTACTATTTGGTGGAACATCCTGGAGCCGATCGTTCAGTTTTATGAGATTGGTGCTTCAAACTTTTGACCGTCAGTTTCGAGGGTCATCCAGACTAGTTGTAGCTTTGGCCTAAGTGTGCAAACCTTGGTCACCTCTATTTGTGCATCCTGGTAGCACCTTATGGACTTATTCTTGCGCTTGCTATCATGGATTTTTGGTAAGTCAGCTTTAACCCTTCGAGGACGGTGTGTTGTGATTGTGCAAACAGGACTCAGATGACATTTTACGTGATTCGGAATAGATAGCAGGTTTGGAAAGGCAAAAGAAGGTTAAGTGTGGATGTTGGAGTTGTTGCATAATTCTGGCCTTGGATTACCTTTAGCCTGGCTGAGTTTCTGCTTGTTTGCGCTTGTATCAGTATGATGTTGGCATGTTATGGTTTGGTTTGTGTGCATCAGCCGTTCTCGATACAGTTGGAGGCAAGTTGGTTTTTGAGGTTGAGTTTTGGTTGTTTGAAAAGCGGAGTAAGGAGTTGGTTTAAAAAGGGATACCTTGGGTGAAATCCCTTTGAAGCATTGCTTCTGCTTAGAGGTTAACTGGGGAGCCATGCTCAAGGCATGCGGGCCCAGTACCTAGTCCTCTCGAGCTTTCGGGCTTTTTCTATCCATTGACTTTCGCGGATGAAAGTCCTTTAAGTAGTGGACATTATAATGACCCTCTAGGTCATTTTCTCGATTTCCATGCATTCCAGCATTTTGAGCCTTCCCATAGTGGCTACAGGTCATTTATGACTTGTCGAACTTATTGGTTCAGTTATCAGACAGTTTGTTTGGGTTTTAGACTCATTTCCCTATTTTGGAGCTTTCGTTGTTAAGGATTTAGTATTGGACAAAAACTCCTAGTAAATGATCTCAGATGGAAATTCTGACAGCGCCATCAACTTTGGAACGTTGATTTTAGGCTAAGGGGACCCTTGGTTAGGGTCCCGAGGCTTCTAGACTTATTTTGGGCTATTGGATAGATTTGGTGAAAAATGAAACTATAGGTGTTCGCCCCACATTTAATTGAAATGACCTCGGATGGAAATTTCGATAGTTTTGTTGAGTTCAGAATGTCAAATTTGGTATGGTAGCGTAGTTCGCTTGCACGCACGGGGTTCCGAATGAATCCCGAGCACTCTATCAGAGTCCATTTCGGACTTAGCCAAAATCTGATATTTGATTTTCTGGTGTGACCGCTTTAGAGGTCAAGGCCCGCTAAAATGTTTGTCGCTTAAGCGGCCTTGAATTTGTCACATTTCATTGTAAATTATTAGAAATTAGGTCTTTGAAATCCTAATCTTTGGGGAATGATTTGGGCCCGGATTTGTATCCTGTTTGTGCTCAACTTTTGAGCACACATTCCTTGTTCTTCGAGGGACCTCGTGACGGATTCAATTTTGGGACTCCGTTAGTAGGCCTCACAGGCCCATTATTGACTCGATTTTGGGCCCGGAGTATTATATTGCAATATGGGTATCGTTTTACTCTTAATGACGTGTAAGTTACTATTTTAATAGCGTGACGGCATTTCGGGATCATGGAGCAAGGACGGATGAATTATGGATAATTCAAGTGTTGCGGTTCGGCAACGAGGTAGGCTTTGGTCTACTTTCCTTTATGAGATTGTGTATAGCATAGATTACATGCTAGGTAGGGATTATAGGATATGATTATGAATAGTAAATCATGACTTAGCCTATTTAGGGAATCTGGGGTATAAGTGTGACCTGAACCTTAGCATAGGTTGCTTGTTATGGCCGTAGAATCCTATTACCCTTGATTATAAGCATGATAACCATAGTTAATGATTAAAGATCCTTTAGTATAAGGTTTACCATTCGACTTAGTGAATTGGGTAGTATTTTCCCCGATTAAATCCTTTAGTGACTTTACGCCCTCATTTATCGTAGTTTCCCAAGTTATGAGGCATTATTTTATCGATTATGTATTATTGGGCCCGAGGCCATGGTTACGATGCCAGTTGGACTCCAGGTGAGTTTTTTATCCCTAAAGGGGACACGATTCTAGATTACAGAAGCTTAGGCACTTATTGTGGTATTGTTTGGATACTGGTGATGGCATGCATACTTTTAGGTGAATTCATGCTCACTTGGTGGTATGATTCCAATCAAAACCTTGATTTTACTACTATTTCTGAAAAAGGGATTTATTCCCACTTTTCACTTTAAATATGGATTGTTTTATAACGGGAATCGTACCACCTTATTTACTGGATTATGAGGTTTTAGAACTTCAATCGAGGCTGATTTCGGTCCATTATTTATCCACTAATTTTACCACTACTAGTTACTTTGATTGAGGGACATTCCGATTATTTGTACATGATTATGATGATTTTGCCCTGAGCATGATCTCGGACAATGGATTTATGAATTTATATCCTTGTAGTCGCGATTTGAGTACGCGCACTAATTATACATATATATCTCTTCGGTATTGGACTGAGTAGATGGATTATGATGTTTATTGGAAGTCCTGGATTGGGACCAAGAAGTGTATATAGATTTCCCGAATCCCTTTGGTGGTCCTTCGCCCGAGAGCCGTCATGCCAAAGAAGCTTGGTTGCCTTAGGACCTTTATTTGCGTGCTAGGGGAGCTGGAGGAGGTGTATACACTTGGTATAGTATGATTTGAGATTTTGGAACCGGTTCGAGTCCGGTGTCCCCAATATAGTTATTGCATTTCAGTTTATGTTACATTCATCCATTCATATGCATTACCTATCACCAGTATAGTTGTTTGGCACTAGTATCTATCAGTCTTATGGGGGGTTGTATAGGTACAAGTTATGGTTGTTGTATGCTGAGTGTTTTCGTGAACCTTCTAGGCTTATAGGGGTCTGGTTATGTACTTGTTTGTCCGGACTAGCCGGTTACTTTATTATTGGTTATTATGGTTAGTTCGTGGCAGGTTGGTTTTGGACTGGTACCCGAGTTTGGAGGTACGTTTCTGGTTCCTTTATATTTTTAATGAGTTACTTTATGGCTAGATTGTCTCATGATTAGTCGTCCTTTGGTTAGAGGATTGCTTATGCTAGTGTTAGCTCTCTCACTTCGCCAGGATCCTCGAGATGTTAGGTTAACTCCCTCAGGTTACTATCATCTAGTTAGACCTATACGTATCTATACATATACCTATGGTACTACTATATATCCCTCACTTTGTTTTTCATTCGTATTGTATATAAAATCCTTGGCCTTGTATACTACTAAATATATATCCTTCTTTTACACTTCTTGGTATATTGGCTGGGGATATACGGTATAGTACTCTAGTACTTGAATAAGGTTAGGATAGGCTAGTCTATCCTTATTGCCTTATTAGCAATATTATGCTTGTTCCCGGATAGTTACCTGTAGTTACATTCATGCCTTACATGTTATTTTATGCTTGTATTATTTTCGGAGCTCAGTCGGCTATTGCCTACTGAGTACTACGTGTTTGGTACTCACTACAATTCTGCAGCCTGTAGGTTATCGTATGAGTTATCATTGTTGGTGTGTGTATCGTGCGGAGCAGCTATGGATCTGAGATTTGGGGTGATCTCCTGACGTTTTGGGTTATCCCTACTCTCCTTCATATTGTTAAACTAATCTCCATGTTATGTTAGAGACGGCTTGTATATATATACACACACTTTTCCCTGTATTTCAATTGTACTCCTGTTGTATCAGAAGCTCTTGTTGTAACACCCCGTACTTTTATAATCTCACTTGATACCTTGGGATCATATCTACATAGGTGTTGAGATGCCATGCATATGTGTTTTATAGTGTCATTGGTGAAACATTTGATATCAGACTTAACATGTGTGATTGGATCTTCGTAGGAGGTGTGTTGTGATTTCGTGGAGCATTTGGGTAAGAACTCGTACACATTCTAACCTCATTTGGTGACTTTAAGTCATGTTTACTTGATGGTTAAGTTCACTAAGTAAGTATTTTGTAGTGTTTTGATAAGGGATTGGACGATACGTAAACATTGGATAAGTGGCCGAAAATTTCAGCAAAGTGCTGAAACTTGCGCCACTACCCTGTTTCAGGGGTGTGGCGCAAGCCACCTGCAGCCAAGAAGTTCAGAGGAGGCTGCAAACTTGCTCCACTACCCTGTTTCAGGGGTGTGGCGCAAGGCACAAAAGATGTGCCCTTCCGGAGTCGTTTCGTAACGCAATTCTACGACGATTTCTAGATGGTTTCTTTTGGTTCTTTGGAGTTATTTGAGCATTGTTAAAGATTCAAACACTTCAATATACTCCTACATACTCCTACATGATCAAATCATGAAATGTGAATAGTGATCCAAAATGTCCAATGAAACCAAGGGCGACTAGAATGCCTATTTTTGCGATCGAAGGACGAATGAGAATCTTTTAAGAGAATATTGTCGTGACATTATGGAATTATGTAAACATGAGATATATGGCGAATAATACATGGAAGTTAATGGGTTACATGGATATGTGTTATTGGGCCCAATTTGAGGCCCAAAATGGAATAAAATACATGGGCCCAAAGGCAAAAGTGATCCATTCTTCCAATATTTGACCAATTGAACATATCACTTAATGCCACATGTGGATAAGGAGGACCTTGGGTCTATATAAAGTCCCCAACATCAGATTTTATTCCCAAAGGACTCTCATAACTTTTGGATAATATCACAAACATTTCTTCCATTTCCAAACCCTAAGGCAAATACTTTCTTTGGACTCCTTGGACAAGATCAACATATTCCAAGCCTTGGTAAGTATTTATCCTCATAGATTAACATATTATATGCATGGGAGATTATATATATTATGCTAGTTGTGTTGGCAAGGTGATGAATAGTGTATTTTGCCTTTGGTGAAAGATGTGTCATCTTGGTAATTTGAACTTGAATTAGGCCTTGTGCCTTTGATGAAAAAGCATGGTATGGACAAAATATGAACATGTATGGTGTTATTTTTGGTATTAAACTTGTTCTTGTCTAAAAGTGGAAATTATGGGATTTTGGCCGATATGTGTTATGAGTTGTATTAAGGTCATTTGATGGGTTATTTGTGATGTGTGATGGATAAGAAAGTGTAAAGGAGAAGTGTTGTGGTCAAATGTATCAATTATCATGTATTGGTCAATGTTGGGAATATTATGGAATTTTTGGAATAATAGTATGATCAATGGTTTTGTCAAGGGGAAATGACATGTTTAAAGGCAAACAAGTGACTCATTGACATTGTATGCATATGTAAAGGAATTGGTGGTTAATGTGAACTTTGTTATGCATTTGTGTTGTAGAGTGACACATAAATAAGGAGCGGGATTATTATATACGCATCTAAGGTTGTATATTCGTATTGCGAATCCAAGGTATGTAAGGTTACTTTGTCCGTATCTTTCTGCGGCAAATAGTGTTCACATTGACATGTCACTAGTCCTATCCCGAAATGTGCTAAGGTATCCGATATCCGTATATCACTAGTCATTGTCATATATTTTCTACTCATGGATCATTTGTGAATCTCATGTCTCATATTCATGGTTAATGTTCCGAAAGCTCAAGTAAAGTTACGTTCAAATATTCCAATAGTGCCTATACTTGTGTCTCTTGTTCATGGATTATTGTCCTATGTTTCCAATGGTATCATGGTGCTAGTAATGTTATATTTCTCATGATGTTTATTCACATGTCTCTCACTCATTAGTTAATGATTCAAAGTTTCCAATAATGTTATGTTCCAAAGTTCCAAAGTAATGTTATGACTATCCAAGTATCAATCTCAAAGTAAAGCTCAAAGTAATGCAAATGTGGTCAATGATCAAGTATGGGTGGCAAGTCTAGGGGCGTAAGCCTAGCTCGACTCGATCCCGAGATATGGAAGTATGGGTGGCAAGTCTAGGGGCGTAAGCCTAGCTCGACTCGATCCCGAAATATGGATTTATGGGTGGCAAGTCTAGGGGCGTAAGCCTAGCTCGACTCGATCTCGATGTATTGATTTATGGGTGGCAAGTCTAGGGGCGTAAGCCTAGCTCGACTCGATCCCGATGTATTGATTTATGGGTGGCAAGTCTAAGGGCATAATCCTAGCTCAACTCGATCCCAATATGATGTTATGATATGAAAAGACCCACTGATCAGTAGGGGCTCGGGTACATTGTTATCATTGAGCATTGAGATAAAGAAAGCAAAGAAAGTAATGAAAGCAATCCACATGGTTTCCCAAAATACCAAATGGTGACTTATTCACATTGATTATTCATATGTTTTGAGTTCATTGAAATATTCATGTATTGTACAGTTTCATCTGAGCCTTGCATACTCAGTACTTATTTCGTACTGACCCCTCTCGGGGAATTTACCTTACTTGCTGCAGGCGCAGGTCCCAGTAGGCCTCCCCAGTAGATTGCCAGTGTTAGCGGTTCTTCGGTGAGCTCCAGCTCATTCGGGGCTTCTCCGAGTCAGAGTATATACATGTTTTGGTTTTCTACATAATGTGTAAAGCGGGGACTTGTCCCGACTTATGGTTTATTTTGGTCAATGATCTTGTTAGAGGCTTTTGTAGACGGATGTAGGTGTATCAGTGTAAAAGACGTATGTTGTTTTGACTGGATGGCCTCAACGGCCAAGTTTCATATGTATGTATAAATATGTCCCATGTTTTCCTTTATTCGTCTTTCATGTTCTTATGCAATGGTGGTTATGATTATGATATGCATATGATTGAACATAGGCAAAGGTTGGTTCTCTCGGGCCTTATCGGCTACGGGTGCCAATCATGTCTCGATGGGATTCGGGGCGTGACACTTGTACTGGCTCTACCATATTTTGGGGTTATATTAGCCTTGTTAATATATTTATTCCGTTATTTCCTTTATTTCTATCAGTAGTTCATTACTAGTTGTTACGGACTACGGGTCGGCTTACCTACTGGTGGGTTATAGTATGTGTCATCATGACTCTAAGAAATTGGGTCGTGACACCCTGATACCAATATTTTCATGACCAAAGTGTCCATGAGTGGCACCCACACTAAACCTCTGATGGAAAAACCAACTAACCAAGCCTTAACCAATTTTACTAACCAGTTTAAGACAATATAATCAATATTCAACACTAATCATATATTACCTCCAAAAAACAAAGAAATAATAGTGCAAAGTTAATCAAACTTTCTATTACAATGCCCAAGACCTGAAAGTCATCATAAGAACTCTACAACAACCATGTCTAAGATAATATCCAAGACTAACAAAATAAAGGAAAGTCTCATTATCCGAATTAGGGACAAGAACCAATACAAATATCCATGATAGCCTAAAGAAGAAGTGCTCACCCTTGGATAGAAATCAACTGGATCAGCTAGAGGTCAGGTTGCATCTGAACCTCTGGAACACTATCTACACTCAACAAAAGAAGAGTCAGGGTAGTATCAATACAAATCACTATGTACTAGTAGGTATCATAGGCCAACTCAATTTAGATGCATGTATACTACATAAATCAAATAGCAAGTGGACAGAACATTCAACACATAAAAAGAAAATTAATAAATGAGCAAGTATATTCATAACAGGCAAAACAATGCCCATTACAAGGTCAATTAACCATTAATGGTATCAATCATAACATACTAAATTCGAATCCAATAATCATCACAAGGGATGCTATGTCCATCTCAACCTCACAATTATCATATTGTTAGTTTTGTTATCAACTCAACATGTCATATTATCTTACATAATCACACTAATCTATACACACATGCAAAGGGACTTATTTCTGCCCATCTAGTCATGACCTCCAGTGAACAATATAAGTCTATGTACCATACTGGTGTGATACTCAATCCTCCTTAATAATGGTAATATCAATATGTATATCTATATCAGCGTGGTACTCGATACTTCATAGTAATATTATATGTACCATATCAATTTCACTATCTCAGGATATACATAGTGCACCGAATGTACAAGTCACTTACAATTATAATACATTTCAATCAAGTTTGATATTCAATAGCATATTCATTCAAGCATTTACAACCAAAATCATTAATCCTAAACATGTCTGAAGACTAATCAACAAGTATCCAATTTAGGAGCATACATACAACCAAATAAGTCTAATATCCAACCTATGTCAATCGGAGAGTCCGAATTCAATCTAGTATGAAAGAGCCTTGTCCTTCCTTAAAGCTTCAGATCATTCGCGGTCTAAAAACAAGCAATGCAAGATAATTAAGCATTTACTCTTCAATTCTAAGCCTTATGGATTCAACCCCACTAATTTTACCCTTTTATAGCCAAAACCTTAGTATATGGGTTTTTCAATCATTAATTTGCCCCAAATCCCAATAATTCAAATTCAAGGGGAGAGATTATATGCTACTAAAGGTTAATTAACAACCTAGAATCATTCGCAGGTATATTTTAAGACTACCAATAGATTTTTCCCACCAATTCATGAACTTAGGGCCTAAACTCAAGAAAATCACCATAAACTCCCTTTCTAATGATTTTACAATTTGAAAGGATTAATTGTTGTTAGAAGGGAATAACGAACTTACCTTAACAATGGAAATTTTCCCATATAGTGGAAAATTACCTCTCTCAAACCTAAGCATGAATCCTTTTTAGTTTTAGGAAATAAACTCTAAAACTTAGACATAAGGCATTTAACTGCTTGATGACCGCTACAACTGCCATGTGACCACTGTAGTGGTCCTGCTATGGTAGCCAAGAGGCCCGCTATAGTGGTTCGCACCTTTCCCTGCCTACCGCTACCATGGTTGGTTGACCGGCATGGTAGCCTCACTACAACGGTAATCTTAACCTCTGTAGTAGTCCTCAAGTAGTAGCTTGGGGGACTTTCAAATTTTTTCCCCATTTCATAATGCAAACCTTGATTCTAGATAACACAGATTTATCCCAATACAGCAACCTCTATAACTGGAGTTCTATGAACCCATTTATAATCTTGAAACTTCCTACAAGATCCTATGCCTCTCGGCTATCTATTAAAGAACACAACTTTCTCAAACACTACACCTTGAATCACGAATCATCACCTAAGAACACAACACTATATTTTCATCAAAAATCATTCTAGCTTGAGATTTTATCAACTCTCATCCTAGAGAAAACTCTAACCGAGTACTTACTCCCTAAAACACACTATAACAACGAGATATGTCATTATAACTTTTGACTCCAATGATAGTTTGAACCTATGGTATGTGTCATGACACCCATGAGAGTCACATTGCCATAATGCATTTGAGTAAGGACCACAAACCATTTGTCAAAGAAACTTATAACTGGGCCGTTTGTAAAAGTCTTTAACTCTAGTGTGAGAGAAATTCTTAGACCTCATAAAAGCATCAATCACTTGGTAGGAAAATTTCACCTCTACTCCTCTTATTCTCACAATATACTCTGATCAAAGTTGGCAAGTATCTCCCAATTGGAATAAAATTCCTTAACCATAGACATATTTGTGCTATGATGTGCATTATTAAACTATGCAGCCCCTTTAGCATGATGCAGTCGTGGAGCTTGCGAAACTTGTTGTGAAGGGACATGGTACCAATATTGGCTTCAGGAGTAGCCGGAATGGAGTAGTTTGAAAGTAATAAACCACTTTCTATCATGTGTCTCAATGGCGTTTAATCCAAAAATTTCCTCTGGTATTTCAGGTTGTGTATCGCTTGTCTCTATTGGCCTTTTCTTCTTGTCCCAGCTACTAGTTGTAGTCTTAGTCTTTTCAGTCTTTGCTCTCTTTGGCCTTGAAGACACTGTCCCTACAAAAAAAAAAAAACTAATTATACTAAAAGAAAATAAAAACTATGGGTAAAAGATAAAAATAAAATAAGAATAGAAAATAATACACCCAAACAATTCAACAAACTAAGATAAGTTAGTAAAATTTATTCATGAACCCAAGTAAATTTCAAACTTACTCAAACTTTAATTAATGACGTATATTAAATTTTGATCATTACTCTACACTTAAAGATTTGTAATATCTTCACAAAATAGTGTTTAAGCCTTTTATCAAACAATTGATGTGAATATAACTTAAGCTTGTTTTCATGGAAGATGGCCATTCAAATACACCCCCAAAATCTATTAAAGAATTAATCAACCATCCTAAGCATAATATAGCCATCAACAGCTAATAATTTAACTTCCTCCCAATCACCAATCTAGCACAAATCATAAGTTGAGGAATTCAAGTTTGTAACACTATTTTCATGGGTTTATGAAAACTAACAAGAAACAACTAAAAATAAAAACTAAATCTAAAACTAACTGAAAACTAAATTTAAGAAAGAATAAGTAAGAATTCGTACCTTGAAATTTGAATTTGAGAATGAATGTTTGAAGTAAAGTTGAATTTGAGAATGAATGTTTGAAGTATGGAGAGTTCTAAAGAGTATTTTCCTATAGAAAAAATTTTAAAGTGAAAAAGTGGAGAAAAAGGGGAGGGATTGGGTAGTGTATTAATTATTTTTTAAAATATTTTTATTGTATTTTAAAAATCAAGGACAACATCTTTTGTCAAATTGCACTGTGCTAGGGCCATGGGCGACGCTCCAGTGCAACTTTAACTAGTTTTTTATTTTTTTGTTTTTTTCTGCTTCACAAACCTTATATTGAGTGACCGTTTTCCATTTGTCTTGCTCCACGGCCTCGAAAATCTGTAAAAACATACTTAAACAACTTGTTAGAAAAAAAATTCATATATAAAATATATTAAAGAAAATAAAGACTAATGAGATTACGTTTGGTTTCCTTCCAAGTAACGTCTTATTTAACATCGTGCTATGATGAAAATCACTTAATCTTTATTTGCTCCACGGTAGAGGTAAGTAACTTCTCTTCACCGCACTTGGGCTTCCATTCATTTCTTCCCTTCTTTAATGTCTCTCATCAAGCTTCAAAACTTGTAATTGCATGTAATTTCATGCATGGCCATGTTTTGTAGCAAACCCATGGCTGAGATGGATGAAACTTTGCCTCACCATCTACCAATCACCACGTCCATAATTGATTTATTGACTTGGTCCAGTTCTTGATAGAAAGTGTCTAGAATTATCATCTTAGAGAGTTCCAAACTGGTATAGTCCATTAGTTGATTGAATCTTTCCCAAGCGTCCGATAAAAACTCATTTTCTTGTTCAAAATTGACAATCTTATTCATAGCCTTGTTATTTTGGTGCATGGCATCAAGTCGTGGATGAAAGTGTAGAATAAACCTGGCCATGTATCCACTAACGCGGGTGATGTAGTCATGTACCATTCCCTTACTTCTCCCACAAAAGAGTATGAAAACCAATACAACTTCATGTCACCATTTATGATCTTATCATATTTCGCACAAACATCAAAAAAATCTTCAAGTAAAAAATTGGATCCCTTTCCCGCAGATTTTAGAACAACCCTTTATCTCGAATTTCTTCCTCAATAAGTTCCTCTAAACTTTCATATCATTAAACTTCATGCTAATTTAACTTCAAGGATTCAAAACCCCTCAATGGATTATTTTGGTCTAAAAAAGTTTCTTTCCTAGCCTTGACCAATCTTAGAGGTCCCAAAGTGATGACCTTTAGCTCCTCATAGTGGGTAGACAATCTAGTTTCTTTTAACACATTAAATATGGCTTCACTGTCTCCAACAGTCATAGACATTTTTACCAGACTTCACACAAATTACTGTTGTTTCTTGTTTCTTCCTTCACCCGTAAATACCAGAAAATTGATTAAAAGTAAAAGTTCTATGCCCACAATTAGACTGTGTTTCCTTAAAGAATATAATCCCCTCACAATTTCCCAAGGTTTGGATAAATTCCTCCCAGGAGAGAATAGAACACTATTCAGCAAAATCGGCAATGGAATTTGCTGAACTTCATCGAACTCAACTAATGGAGTAAGTCACACTTACTTTGATTCTTTTGTACAGAAGAAATCTTTTAACTTGTGAAAAATAATAATTTTGTATCTCCTTCATCTGAGGAAAACATACATATTTATAGCCTAAGAGGTGGTGCTTCAGAAGAGAAGCAATGGTTGAAGAAAAGACACACTGTTTCGAAATAACACATTACCTGCGCCGCGACCAGCGGTCGTAGGTCAGCGTATGGGACAAAACCAGTAGCTACTGGTTTGGCCTGCACTGGTCACCTGCATCCGCAGGTGCCACATGAGCGCGCAGGTCGCCAATCCGGTGTCAACCAGTGCCTCGAAGGGTCGCATCCCTTCGAGGTGCGTTGTGACATGCGTTCGCATCCGTTCATGTGCGTCCGTATATGGAGAAATGATTTCCTATCAGATTTTTGGATTAAACTATCAATAATTCTCAAGTTTCAAATAAACTTTGTCCAAAAAGATAGTCTCTCGATCGATCATTCGCCAAATCAAAATCAAAATCCGAAGCCAAAGCCGAAGCTAAGCCGAGCGAGTGATGATGATGACGGCGTGAGGCTTGTCTTGTTCTTGCCTCACTATCCACATGAAGGTGTGTATTCCAATATATACACAAGAAAGTCTCTTTCTCCCACCAATGTGGGAGAACTTCACTTTCTTAAAGTGAAGACTTACTCTTCATTTTCCTTCCATGTTTTTACCTCCATTTTCCATTCACTTCTTATCAACCAAACCCAACAATCCCCCACATGAATGGGTAATGGCTATTTTATATAAAAATTTGTGTGATTTACAAATAAGGATTAATCGCATCTGGGTAAGTAGGTTTCCCTTTGAACTTCATAGTGAACATACGTCGGGTATCCTTGGTCAATTGATAGATTTGATATCGTTGAATCATCGATCTTTTATGTATACCTAGACAATATATGTCACAGTTCTTATTGTTTTGTTCATTTCATCCATGAACACGTCCTGGTTTCATGTGTGCGTAGAGAACTGGCCTTGCTCTTATTCTCCTTGAAGCGGCTTCCACTTCACACTCACATAGGTGATTCCTAACCATTTTATCCTATAGACAAACTATTTGGTCATTCCTGCCAAACTTAGAAACCATTAAAAAGCTTCAAACCTTAAGATTTATCCTTGTTTCTTGAACATTGTCATATCATGGAAATGGATATACTTTTAGTAACAATGTTGAACCGTCATTCGTAACTTTATTTGATCTCCTTGAACCTAGACCTTGGGATCTCCATTTAACTAGGTAGAATTACCATTACAATGACTTGTTCTAGTCCATAAACCCATTTCCTTCGATGATTTATCAACCGCCTCTCTAGTTAGGCCTTTTGTAAGTGGATCTGACACATTATCCTTTGACTTCACATAGTCAACTGTGATAATTTCGCTAGAGAGTAGTTGCCTAACGGTATTATGCCTTCATCGTATGTGACGAGACTTTTTTTTATACATAATATTTCCAGCTCTTCCTATTGCCGCTTGACTATCACAATGTATGCATATAGGAGCCACTGGTTTTGGCCACAAAAGAATATCTTCTAAAAAGTCCTGTAGCCATTCCTGACGCTGAGTTTTCATCGCGGGCTTCTTCTACTTTTCCAGCTCCAGAAGAGCCGAGAAGGAGAGAAGAACCTGCAGAACCACTTGTTAATGCTACTGAGCAAGATCTCAGAAATGCGGTGCAAATGTTGACTCAGATAGTTGCTGCACAAAGTCAAGGACGAGCTGGTCCAACAACAAGTGATGATGGTGCGGCTAGATCAGCTAGTCGGCGAACACAGGACTTTCTGAAATTGGACCCTCCCACATTCACTAGGTCAGATCTGAATGAAGATCCGCAAGACTTTATAGATCAAATTCAAAGGGCTCTAGATGTTATGCACCACGTGACTGGTGTAGAAACAGTTGAACTTGCGGCCTATATATTGAAAGGTAAAGCTATATTGTGGTATGAAGATTGGAAGAAATCTCGTGGTATTGGTGCAAATCCACCTAATTGGGAAGAATTTAAAGCGGCATTCCTTGATCACTATCTTCCTTATGAGATCTGAGAGGCTCATGCGGATCAGTTCTTAAATCTCCGTCAAGGGAATCTGAGTGTCAGAGAGGACAGTCTGCAGTTTAATTCTTTGGCTCGATACGCTCTGAATATAGTAGCCACAATGACAGACAGAGTCCATCGATATGTGGACAGATTGGAGCCATATTTGGTAAGGGACTGTACTATTGCTGCCTTGAACAAAGATATGGATATAGCTAGAATTCAGGCTTTCGCACAGAAGATGGAGGACCAAAGGCAAAGAAGAAGGGTACAAAAATTTGAACGAGGGTCGTCAAAGAGGGATAGACCTATGGGACAGTCTATGGTGTCCCAAGGAGAATCTAGGCCTCAAATTTTTCTTAGACCGCCTAGACCATCATTTTCTTCCCCCACAGCAGGTACTTTATCCCAGTTCCGAGGGTTTAGAGGCAGCCATATTGGGTAGAGTAGTGGGATTCGAGGTTCGCAAACCGCTGTATTTTCTCGTCATCCGTGTCAGCACTGTGGACGGTTTCATTTAGGTGAATACCGGCTTGGGACAAATGTTTGCTTTTGGTGTGGTATGACGGGATATATGATGAGAGACTGCCCACAAAGAGGCTTGGGTAGTGTGGCGCGACCTGCGGGATCACCCGTTGCATCATCATCATCGGTTCCTCCCCCAGGAAGAGGTGTATAGTCTGCGGGTCGTGGTAGAGGTGCCAGAGGAGCAGCCAGTTCCAGTGGAACCCAGAATCGCACCTATGCTCTAGTGGTCCGGCAGAATTCGGAGGCTTCTCCTGATGTCGTCACAAGTACATTATCCATATTTTTGTATAATGTATATGCCTTGATTGATCCGGGTTCTACATTATCATATGTTACTCCATTGACTGCTGCAAAATTTGAAAGAACACCGGAACTATTAACTAAGTCAATTGAAGTATCTACACCAGTTGGTGAATATATCATTTCTAAAAGAGTATATCATAATTGTGTGGTAACTGTGTGTGGTCATGATACACTGACTGATCTTATTGAATTGGACATGGTGGATTTTGATGTCATAATGGGTATGAATTGGTTGGCTTCTTTTTATGTCACGATAGATTGTCGAGCTAAGAAAGTACATTTTCATTTTCCACAAACGAATGTTCTTGAATGGAAGGTTGATGTAGGGGCACCGAGAGGAAAATTTATTTCCTATCTGAAAGCAAGAAAAATGATTGCCAAGGGGTACATATGTCACGTAGTCTGAGTGAAAGATACTGAGGTAGAACCACTAACTCCTCAGTCAGTTCCAGTGGTCAATGAATTTCTTGATGTATTTCCTGAGGATCTTCCAGGTTTGCCCCCAGAACGGGAAATAGAATTTGGTATTGATGTGATTCCAGGCACTCAGCCTATCTTTATTCCCCCGTACAGAATGGCTCCAGCAGAATTGCGTGAATTGAAGGAGCAATTAAAAGACTTGCTGGACAAGGGCTTTATCAGGCCTAGTATGTCCCCGTAGGGTACACCGATATTATTTGTACGGAAGAAAGATGGCACATTGAGAATGTGCATTAACTATCGGCAATTGAATAAGGTAACGATCAAGAACAAATATCCCTTCCCCAGAAGTGACGATTTGTTTGATCAGTTACAGGGTGCCAAATGTTTTTTGAAGATTGACTTGAGATCGGGTTACCATCAAGTCAGAGTGAGAGAAAAATATGTACCCAAGACAGTTTTCCAAACATGGTACGGCCATTATGAATTTTTAGTTATGTCATTTGGACTAACAAATGCACCAACTGTTTTTATGGATTTGATGAATAGGGTGTTTAAGCCATTTTTAAACATGTTCGTGACGGTGTTTATAGATGACATTCTAGTTTATTCAAGATCACAAGAGGACCATGCTAATCACTTACGACAGGTGTTGCAAATTCTTCGTGAGCGTAAGTTGAATGCAAAGTTCTCAAAATGTGACTTTTGGTTAAAATCTATTGCATTCTTGGGTCACATTATGTCAGATGAAGGGATACAGGTTGATATGCAGAAGATCGAAGCGGTGAAAAATTGTCCAAGGCTTACGACGCCCACAAAAATTCGTAGCTTCCTTAGGTTGGCAGGTTATTATCGAAGGTTTGTTGAAGGCTTTTCTTCCATTTATGCACCTTTAACGAAGCTTACACACAAGGCAGTCAAATTTCAGTGGAATGATGCATGTGAGAAAAGTTTCCAAGAGCTGAAAGATAAATTGACTTCTACACCGGTATTAGTACTTTCGGAAGGCACAGAGGGGTATGCAGTATATTGTGATGCGTCCGTAGTAGGCCTTGGATGTGTATTGATGCAGCACGGTAATGTCATAGCATATGCCTCAGGACAGTTGCGTCCACATGAGAGAAACTACCCCACACATGATCTTGAGTTAGTAGCTGTGGTATTTGCTTTAAAGATATGGCGCCATTATTTGTATGGAGTTCATGTTGATATCTATACTGATCACAAAAGTTTGCAATATATCTTTAAGCAGAAGGAGTTAAATCTGAGGCAGAGGAGGTGGCTTGAGCTATTGAAAGATTATGATATTGATATCCTATATCATCCAGGAAAAGCAAATGTGGTATCCCAGGGGTTAGAATACCTAGCATGGGTCGATCCCAATACCTCGGGTGGTATCCCAAAGGTGAAAAGAACACCTAGCATGGGTCAATCCTGCCACTACGGGTGGTATCCCAGGGGCAAAAGAAAAGCCTAGCATGGGTCGATCACGAATAACTATTGATTACCCACTGATCAGCTTGGGGCCCGGGCATTATATGAATGAAGGAATGGGTGATGGACGAATGAATGAGCGTAAAAGCAAAGAAAGTAATCAATGTAATGTACATGGTTCCACACATACAGAATGGTTACTTATCCATATTAGTTATTCACTTGTATTTGATTTTACTGAAGTATTTATGTATTATACAGTTTCTTATGGCCTTACATACTCAGTACATTCTTCGTACTGACGTCCCTTGGGGGACTTACCTTACTTGTTGTAGTCACAGGTGCTAGTAGACCTCCACAGTAGGTTGCGGGTCATTTGCAGATATTTGGTGAGCTCCAGTTGGTTCGGGGCTTTTTGAGTCATAGTTGTACATTGGTTTTGGTACTATGTAAATGTTGTGTAAAGCGGGGACTTGTCCCGACTTTGGGTTGGTTATGTACATGCATCTGTTAGAGGCTTTATAGACGGACGTTGGGAGATAAATGTAAATGTATGTCCATTTTGACTCGATGGCCCTAACGACTGAGTTTCATATACAGCACATGTTTTCCATGACTTCCGCTATTGGCATCTAATATCTCTATGTGATGGTGATGCTTATTTAATGACATGCGAATGGGTGTATATGAATGAAGATTGGTTCTCTCGGGCCTTATCGTCTTCGGGTGCCAGTCCGCCCTGTTGGAATTCGAGGCGTGACAATGACCCAGTATATTGCCCCCCCCCCCCCCCAATTGAACTATAGAAGACATGGAATTTTTCCCTGACACTTTTAAATTTTCCTCTGTCATATGTTTATATATTAATATATATATATATATATATATATAAGAGGGTCATAGACCCGCCTATATGGCGCTCTCACAATTCAATATGTACATGTAACTTTTCCCATAATTTTTTTGATTTTTTCTTTAAAAAAAAAAAAGGAAAAACTTAATGACGTAAATATAACCAAACGCCGCAAAGAAACCCTTAGGACACCACAAAAAAGGCATAAGAAACCCCATCCAATTCCTTATCCCTTTTCTTTATCCTCTCTCCCCGAGCGAATTTTTCCCCTGCTTCTCTAACTTGGAATAACCCTAACCGTCGCTAGCGTATGTTAACTCTTGGCAATTCTCATGGATGGCAAACAAAATCTTGCCAATTGCTCTGCATTCAGGGATTGTCTTAGGGTGTTTTACTTACTTTGAATGTCACTAGCCAGTTTTCAACATGGAATAGACATACCCTGAATAATCTTTAACTCCGCAAAAGTAAGATTACGCGTCCAGAATTCCTTTGTAAAATTGTTGCATGTGTATTCGACTCTAACAATGTTCATCAGTGATACCCTAAACTAGACTCTGTATTTGCCTATCGTTGTCTCCTTTTGTAGGGCTTGCTAATGATTTTGAATGTCATCGGTTAATTTACAGTTAGAAACATCCTTACCCAGAACTATATGCATTCATAGTTGGAAAAGGTATGTGGTACAGTAATTACTAAACATTATGCCTTCATGCTAAAAAAACTTAAACACTGTAATTTTTACTCTTCAAATATTCTGATGTACTATACAATTTTTGATACATATAAATTCAACTGCGATAATTCTCATCACCAGCACACAATTAAATAAATTTCTCTCAAGAATAGAGAAGATGATTTGAATGGTTAGTTTGGTTTTGTCTTTAGTAGAATATTTTTTTCCTCGTGCTCTATACACAGCCGGCCTTTGGGTCAAGCAAGTGAAGCTTGGGTTTTAGGCCCCCAATTTTTGGGGGCCCATTTTATACTAAAATAGTTGTTTTAGATGATTTTTGTAATTAAAAAAAAAGTAGTGCTACATTTATTCACTAGAAACGAAAGATATTTTTTGGAATTTAATTTGATGAAAAATAAGTCTTGGAAGAAGTATTGTGACGTAATTAAACAAAATATTTATGAAAGTAAAGGATAAATTATTATTTTTACCTTTTCAATTAAAATAAGACTTTTCATTTTCGTTTTTGGGCTACGCAATAATTAATCCTCCTTTATTATTTTCTTTTCAATCTTTATTCCTTTAAGATACTTAATCTTTATTCTTTTCAATTAAATAATCTTTAATTTATTATTATTTTTTTTACCTTTTCAATTAAAATAAGTCTTTATTTTCATTTTTGAGCTATTGATCTGCTTTTTTTCTTGAATATCAAGTATTGCTGGTAGTTTATGAAGCAAGAGTTCTTATTTTGTAGATCGAGTATTGAATCAGGTTAGGTTATTTTAGTTTTTAAATTTAATTTTCTTGATTTTTTTTACATATATTGTTCTTTTACTATTTGTTTAAAATTAAAATTGATAAAATCTTATTTAAGATCAACAATGTCTCAAGGCAGATTGAATAGATTAGGTATATTATCGATTGAAAAAGATTTGTTAGCATAAGACGATTATTCATAATTTTACATCTTTTTTTTTTTTGGAAAAAAAAGTAAAATATCAAGGGCCTCTCATCGAACCTTCGCTTTAGGACACCAATAGTATTGAGTCGTCCCTGGCTCTATAATGCTGAATCTAGGCTCTTAATGAATATTTAATAGATAGTACTTTCAAATTTTGAAAATAAAAAAGACCATAGCTCTTACGTCTTTTTGTGTTGTAGTTTAGATCATAAAAGATATGTTTGAATTGAGTTACTTGGATCATAAAAGATATGTCAAGTGACATTTATTAAGTTTGACAACTGAAGTAGCTCTGACATTAGGGGTGGGTTTTCAGTATTTGGTTTGGTATTTTCAAAGTTCAAATTTGATAAGTCGGTAATTGAAAGTAGATATCAAATACCGGATTTTCAAAGTTTTGTCCGGTAATTCAATAATTATGCGTTGAAAGAAAACCTATTTTGACAAGATGTGTTCATAATTTATTGAGACCATTGTAGAAGTAGATGATTAGCAAGATATATAAATGACTTCACAAAATAGTACAAATCACTTCACAAAATAGTACAAATCACTATAATGCAGTTTTTTTTTATGATAGACCAAATAGAATTAATGTATGCAGTACTCAAATGTCTGTAGTTGTACGGTTGTACCACAAGAATGTAAACACATCTCAAACCACCATTACATCCAGCACAAAATGGGAACAAGTTAAGGTGACTGATTCTTCTTATTTTGTTACACCCCTGAAGTCAAGCTCTATTTTGATTCTATTTCTTGTCGCTATTATTTTTTTCCACGTTAACATTTGAAGAGCAAAAATTAAATTTTCTTTAACAAAAAGATTCTAGCATATTTTGGATTGAATTTTGGTATTGTTTTAAATTTTACAGAGAGTTTGAAGCGGTGATCACGTGGAAACCAATGTTTACGAGGGTCGCAATGCTATTCATCAAATTTTACAACTAGAAGTATAAAGAAATTCTTATCGTTTTGATTATTTCACCAAGGTATTGTAATCTATTTATAATATTCCTTTGTTTTATTTTCTTTTGTTTTATTCATCTCTTTATTATATTTGAGTTGACTTGGTTTGTAAATGTTAAAGCCAAAAGAACTTCAAAGACTACAGAGAGAAAAAAAGATACGTCTTTCAAAGACTGTCATGTCCGTTTGGTTCACCCCTTCCTTCTGGCTTCTGCAACCGGACTTGTAAATTTTCTCTTTAACCTTTATCCATCTCTTTTGGTGATTTTCTGGAGAAAAATGTCTGTTTTTTGTTTGCGTTGAGCTGATTTTTGAACCTTAAGTTGCTGAGTTAGTGAGTTTGATAAATTTCTGAACTTTTTTCTTAATTTTTTTTTTGATCGGACCTCTATATATACTTGGTTTTTTTATTTTGATGAGTTTTATTTCCGATGGAGACTGATCTAATTTTTTTATAGGCAAGATACATATTTAATCATTTATAAAACTCTACTACTATAGGAGCACATTTTTATTACCGTACTAGCAATTATTTGCCTCGGAGATGATAAAAAAACCTCTTAAGATATAGTAAGAGATTATGTTTATTATCAGACTTTCTTTTAGTTCAGAAACGACTATTAGAAATCAATTTCATTGAACAGAAAATGCAGAAAGCATAAATATTGCAAGTTTCTATCAGGAAAACCTCCAATGAATGAGTTTCCTTTCTTATTTGGAATAGTGAAGATCGTCTATTCATGTGTATATTGTGTTGTTGCATTAGTCTACAGTTTTTATATTAACTAATATTTCCTATTATGATTTAATTTATATTGATTTTCTTTATCTAGAGGGTGGCAAAATGTATTGAAGGTTAATTTTATCTTTTAGACCTTATTCACATTTCACACGAGTTTTTGCTGCTGGAGTTGCTCAAGGTACACGGAGGAATTGCTTTAAGGATTTATAATGGCATTTCTTGAAGATAGTCTCAACTTTGGTATGCAAATGATAAGGACCTAAAAAATTATAGAAGTCGTTGGGGGTGCTAAGTGAACCATCCCAAGAAGTAGATTACTATACAATAAATTCATAAAGATAGGATAAATTATCATGCTAAAGTCTAAACTGGAAGTTGCAAGTACTTTTGTCGACGTACTAGATGTATATCTCTGGGCTAAGATTGTAAACAAAAATACAGTTTCAAACTAAACTCCATCACTCTGGTATCATGATTACTTTATAAAGCACCTAAACTTTTTCCTTCCAGGTATATGCAATTGGTTGAATTTTTGTGCAATAATGGTACATTCTCCCTTTTGCTTCCCATTTTTGACAATTCGTTATGAGCCATTTGAATAGGAAACATTTAAATAATAGACGTAAAGTAAAAGGCAGGGGTGGACTTTCAACAATCAAATATCAAGTTAAAACTAAAATATTTGTTTATCTTATTTCTATTTTATTAGATTTATTTTGAATTTCGATACCTGTGTTTTTTTATACTTTCAAACTTTTTCCCTTCACCAATAATTATGTATTTTGTAGAAATTTTAATATTTCACATTGGTTCTCCTAGAATTCCAAGTAGTAACACATCCTGGAAGAAAAAAGGGTAAATTATAAAACAAACTCAAAGATGATTGATTAAAGGATGAGTGGTTACATGTTTTTATGGACTTGGAACTATAGAAAGTGTTGGGGGTTAACTCCAGAAAAATATATTAATATGAATCAGTATTCAATTTATATAGAGTTATTTTGCTTTGACTAACTTTGTAAAAGTATTATTTTATATAGAGTTATCTAGCATGTGTAACTTCAATAATACTTGTCAATCTGCATAGTGATTTACGTACTTTTAGAAGTCATGATGGTCTTATCTACCCGCATAGCAATTACCTATTTCTTATATAAATTATTAGGTTAGATGAGATTGTTTTTGTGGCACGATTTGCTTATTATATTCTCATATACATACACATGCTACATATGCATATATTTCATGTTTATTGAAGATACGATCGGATGTTTGTTTACACCACATGCATTGGATCAAGGTGTACACCTACACCACGTGTTTCATTTCTTTGAGTAAAGGGATCGGTCTATTTTTCTACACCACATGCATTCATGCCCTTAAGACTGAGATCAGGGTTACGCCTACACCCCATGCATTGCACTGCACTAAATTTCATATAATTGTGTATTGTAGCTTGAGTTGTTGTGGTCAGATTAGTACAGATCTGAAGCTTGGTATGTTGTTTGTATTATGGTGACGTTAGGTAAAGTCAGGAGTAGGTAGGTTGTGAGTTGTTAGCATTAGGCTATTCATGTCGTAGTGCTATGGTTGGGGGATCTGAGGTAGGATAAGGTAAGATTGTTTAAGGCTAACATTTTTTCTATTCTGATTGTATTGCATTTCATATCATTCATTGTCATATGATTGTTGTTGGTACCTTTCGGGATTATAAGGGCCCGGTTAGGTTGTTGTTTGATGTTTGAACTACTTTTTATTTGTGTGGTTTACATCAAGAATAAGGAAAGTGGGAATGATCTATATAGGTATTGTGGTTTCAGTTTTGGTTATGTGATTTTTGCTATACTTTTGCCTTATGTACTTGGTATAATATTTTTTACTGAAGTCCCTATAGCCTGGGGCGATGCATTCATGCATGCAGATTATCATGTAGACAGTATCCTCATTGCATGTGGTCAAGTTCAATCGAAGGTTGGTATGCTCCATTCTTTTTGAAGTTGATGTGACTGGAGTCCTCTTTTACTTTGTGTAGCTGATGGGTACATCAGGGCCCTATACCAACTTAGTGGTTTTTTGTCTTAGAGGCTTGTAGACATCTATTGTGGGTTAGATATTCAGTTACGGCCTTCGATTGGTCGTAGTGTTAGTTGTGTTTCCAGATAGTGTCCCGGTTGGCCTTATATTGTATTCTTGTTATATTCGAGTTTATATCTGTTGTGCTTTTATTGACTTGGTTTGTCTTTGACATTCCACTTGTGTTGTTCAGTTTGGTTTCAATCGGTTTGCTTGGTCAAGTAAGTCACCAGGTATAATAGTTGCGCCTCCCCGGGTTTGGGGCGAGATAGATCCCATAATGAATTGATAAATTAATGACTAAATTGAATTTATATTTTCCTATTCAGTTGGTAAACAAGAAATATAAAGTATTTGAGAGATTGATCACTACTAAAGTAATTAAGGTGCTAAAACATAAAGACAATTGCAAATTGAGATTGTGACTTCAGAGGGGAATAATGATCCGGGATTGCGGTATGGTAACAATCCAGTTGAGTTATTGGATAATTAGTTTAAATAATTTCTCGAGTTTCTAGTTGCGGTTGATATTTACGATGTTGAGCATTTTTCCAAACAAACCCTACGCCTACTTGACAATTTCTAACGTCTATATTCCTATGGTCATCGATCGATAGTGAAGTACAGGTGATTTCCTTCTGTATCAACTGAGCAAGTCTAATAGGTATATTTTTATCCATGTTAGAGGATCGTTCCCCCTTCTCCATATTGTTCACAACCATGCCCAATCTTTTCTTATTGCGTACGTAAATTCCTAATTTCCCATTCAACTTATGCACCATAGATAGTATTGAGAATTGACCAGATAATCAAATAACTAAGAGCAAGAAAAGATAAATAACTCAATAATAAAAGCTGATATTAAACGGTATTAACTTCAAACATCAATCTTCATGCTAAACCATAATTCTAGATAATATGAGTTTATCTACTCATGAATCGATTACAAGAGAAAGATTTCATAAATAGACAAGGGCTCAATAATTAAATGTAAGAAAAAGTAAGAAAAATCTAAGCGTAGAATTTCCATTTCTTCTCTCTTAAGTTACACGCCTCTTCCCATTTGAGTGATGACTAAAATGAAGTATTTATAGAGTTGCAAAAGGGTCTGGGTTGAGTCTAGCTTGTATAAAATGATCCAGGCCAAAATTGTCTCTCATTTGTACTAATACGGTGCCCCAGGTGACGCCTTGTGCGGCGCCTTAGGCCTTTTGGATAGCCGGCCTGCTGGGGCATTTGGAGGGCACAAGAATTTGCTTAAGTGGCCCCCTCTTAGTGGATTTTTTGTGTCTTTTTCTTGTTTTGGCTCTCGTTTAGCTTCCGTCTTGATCGAACACCTTTGGACTTGCTCCGAATCATTTTCCTTGGCTCTTAACCGAGTCCTTTCTCTTTTTTGGTCGACTACTTTGAATTTAAGATGAGCATTGTTCAATGAGATATCATAGCATTCAACAAGAGGTAAGTTAATATTTACCTACTTTAGTAGGTCAAAGAATTGGGTCCATGCCATCTCTTCTCTATACTAGATTTGCTTCTGTGGAATGGAGGAAGAAGGTTTACAAATATTGAGTGAGATCTCGCTGCAACTCTTTCTTTCGAGACTTCATCCTTCTACCTCTTAATTGCTATTTCAGCTAGTATTCCTGGTGTTGTTTCACCAATGCTTTTTTTCTTTTTACATTGATTAGATGTTAGATTGGGATCCATATAACCAAGTAGACCTCCATGGGGGCCTCATGTTTTGTGCTTCAACAAGTTGAAATTTTTCTCTCAAGACTACGAATTGCCAAGTTGAGTTTGAGACAACCTTTATATTTCTATGACCTTATGCCAGCTTCTTTAAATATTATTTTATCCAAATTATTCTAATCTATTAATAGCCTTGTTGCAAACCTTGTACCTTATATTGATTCTGATTTTGATTTCAACCCTATGAGAAGTTAGGATGGTTTCTCCAATTCGGTTTGTAGGTGCTTCCAAAATTCTAATTTGATGTATCTCTACCCACGTATCCAACAAAGTGTATGGACTCTAGATTAGGTCTGGTCCACACACCTCAATTGTAAGATCACCTTAGGCTTGTTGAACTTAAGCTTGTGGTTGCACTTGCCCCATAATCAATTTACCAGCTTAGTGAAATTGTTGTTCATAGTGCGGTCTGTGATTTCAGACTAATAATCCCATCAAATTACAAAATCCCTGCAGTTTTCTTTATAGCATTTCCATTGGATTCACTAGTCCACTCTATATTGCTTGCTATTAAGTTGTTCAACAAAATCACTAATTCATTATAAGTTTTCTCTAATGCTTGTCTACATGCAGTAGAATCAAGAAATAGTTTAGAGTGAATATCTAAAATCTTAATAAAAGTATGTGTTAAAACTTCTTGGGTCTGACAGTGATAGGGACTACTTAGTAACAATATTTTAAATCATTCCCAAGCTTGGGGGGGTAAGCCTTCTCCTTCTTTTTCACTGAACCCCAAAATTTCAGTTCTTTACTCGGCCTTCTTTCCTGATGGAATCTTGAAATGAATTTCTAAGCTAAGGCATCCCATGAAGTGATAGAATTTGGAGGTTCAACTTTTAGCTACTCTGGTTCACCTAGTAACGAAAATGGGAACAAGGTGGACTCACCTTCACGGGCCAAAAATGGGATCGTGATGGCACCTATCACACCCACCGCGACAGGTAAGCCTAAACATAACCCAACCCATATTTCAGAAATAATTTAAGAAGCAAACTTAATGTCAAATCCCAAAATAACTCGAAAATAGGTAAATAGAGAAAATACCAGGTTCAACATAAATATCCCATGTTTGGTGTCACTAGCCAAGACTCTAAGAGTAAACACAATTGAATAGTCCAACAGTTTCTGTAATGCAAATAAACTGCATAAGACTAGGATAGAATAGAGAATCTGAGAAAATTTGGAACCAACAATTGCTACCTCAGAATCTCTAGGAGATAATCACCTCAAAGTTGCGATATCAATGTCCGCGAACCACCAGCTCGATACCTGCACATAAGGGAAAAATATGACAAGTGTGAGTATAAAAACACGTATACTCAGCAGCATTGACTATCAACTCTAATTTAAAGCAATGGCGAGACATTGAAACCAACCATCCAAAACAACTAAATAATCTGCAATTATGAAAACAACACCTAGTCTAACAAATATATCTCAGTGATAAAGGAAGCAACACTATGACAGTCCACTACTTTTCAATCCAATATAATATCAGTAAACCACCAATCACAATATTCAATCACAAAACAATCATATTGAAATGATGAGATAGGTGCAATATAATACAATGTGTGACATATACCACTGCTCTATCTGGTTAGCTGGGACCCATGAGGGACTCGCGAGGTCCATATACCTATCCAAAATAATTTTCCATCGTGCATGCAAATTAATGAATCCACCCGGGACCATTTCCCATTGGGCCACTCGGAATAATATTCCATTAGGCATGCGAGTTAAAAATCAATAAATTCACCCGAAACACTTTTCCATTGGGCATGGAAGTTTTAAAACAATAAAATCCACCTGGAACACGTTCCTCTTAGGCATGTAAGTCGTTTAAAAATCAATCTTTCTCAAAATATCATCTTTCACAATGCTATGATATGAATATGAGTGAGTATGCATGAAACACGATAATAAGACACAACAAAATATCTCAAATTCAGGCTCACAAGGCCATAGTCAACTCAACAACATCGACTACAAGCCCAAATTAATCGATTCCACCCCAAATAAATTAGTTGTCACTCATGAATGGTTAAACCATCAATTTCGACACCTATCAGGTTTAATATAATCACTAATCCACTTTTCATATCACAAGCCAACAATCAGGAAGAGAATATCCAAAATAAGTCATGAATTCCATTTTTAGCCTTTCACAATTACATCGATGACCGCATAGATGCTTGTCACACCATCTATACGGGACTTTCATTCCCCATTACTCCCAATACAAGCAATTAACACATAAATACTTTGAAAAAGATTCAAGAAAAGTCTCAACTTGCCTTAAAAGAAGACTTGCAAAGTCAAACCGAAGCCTTGCCCTTCCAAATTGCCTTCGGATGAGTCCAATCTAGTTAAATATAGATTCTACATGAAAATACAAAACTGAGGACACCTATATTGATATACTTCTAATCTGGGTTTAAAAAGTTAACCCCGATCCCACAAGGGCAAAATTGGAAATTAATTGAAAAATCAATTTACCCATAACTTAAGGAGTTCAAATATAAAATTTTATCGAAAACAGAGATAAATCGACCTTGAAATCATTAAAATACCATATTTTTTTACTGGAAAAAAACTCAAATTTTCAAGTTGAAAAACCAATATTTGGAAATTAAATCATGGAATAATTATTGGAAAATGATAAAATATTGGTTTAGAAACTCATCCAATGTTGAAATCTCGAAAATCCCCTTTAGAATCACTCAAAATCATGTTCTAAAGTATCAAAAATGGAGTTATGGGGTCTTTGTTTCCAAATGGGACTTTAAAATCTATCCAGGCATATTGCTTAGCGCGATCACGGTCACAGTCCTCGCGATCGCGAGATCACCCAACCCAGACCCATCACATTTATGAGGGTCCTGTAGCAGTTGCGAAGACCAAAAAAGACCCGGACCTGACCCCACTAGCTAAGCCTTTGTGATCACGGTCTCTACCATCACGATCTCAACGCCTAAGACCTCAACACTTTGCAATTACACCAAGGAGCCTCGTGATCGTGATGCACAAAAGCCCTGCACTAGAGCAGCTGAAACCAACTGTGGAAATGGATCAAAAACACTCTGAACGCACCCCCGAAATATATTTGGAACCCTGTGAACATAATCCAACTATGCTAATAGCCTAAATTCGATATTTCAAACTCAATGGAACCATCCGAATTTTGAACAGAGTTAGCTATCATTGAATGTTAACCGAAGTCAATTCTATGCCTTAAATTACCATTTCAAGGCTGATGGAACTGACGAAATTTCCATAAGATGCTTAAATCTCTGAATGTTGACCAAACTTAGCCATCTAAATCTAAAGCCAACAAAATGAAAAATTTACTTAAAGCTCAACCATACACCTCGGGAACCATGTCACCCACTCCTGTAGACATGAACACCAAAATACAACTACGGGGAGGGGTAATGGTTAAAATGTGCCAAAGGCTAAAAATTACAACTAGAGTTGTTACATCATCCACCACTAAAACACACATTTGTCCTCAAATGTATAGATAATAAAGGTACTTAAACTGTCAAAAAGCTAAGGATATCTACTCTGCATATCTAATTCTATCTCCATGTAGCCTTCACATCCAAATGATGCCTCTACTGATCCTTCACTAAATCAATACTCTTAGACCTCAACTTCTGAGACTGTCTATCCAAAATAGTTATGGGCTCCTCCTTAAAAGTCAGATTTTGATCCATATCCACCGAGTCCCGCCAAATCACATGGGAACCATCAGAATGATACTTTTTCAACATCGAAACATGAAAAATAAGATGCATAACTGAAAGACTTGGAGGTAAAGCCAACTCATAAGCCACCTCCACAACTCTCCAAAGAATCTCAAGAGGGCCAATAAACCTTGGGCTAAGGTTTCCCCGCTTCCCAAACTTCATCACACCCTTCATAAGTGATACCTTTAATAAAACCTACTCACCAACCATAAACTCCAAGTCACGAACTCTTATATCAACATAACTATTTTGTCCACTATGGGTTGCCAAAAGTTGATCCTTGATCAATCTCACCCTCTCCATAGAGTACTTTAACAAATTTGTACCCCATGGCCTAAACTCAAAGAAATCAAACCAACCAAATGGATATCTACACTTTCTCCCATATAAATCCACGAACGGTGCCATCTGAATGTTGGAACGTTGTTGTTATTGTGGGAAAACTCTACTAACAAGCAAGAACTAGTCTTAATGACCACCAAAGTCAATCATACAAGCCCAAAGCATATCTTCTAACACCTGAATTGTCACGCCCCAAACCCCATTGAGGCGTGATTGGCACCCGAAGCCGATATGGCCCGAGAGAACCAATCTTTGCTCATGAACCTTCGTATGCATATTCTCGTATGGATCTCATTAAACCTTATGCACCTATGCGAAAGACATGATCATGGAACATATGCTATATACATATTTAGAAACTTGGCCGTTAGAGCCATCAAGTCAAAACGGACATTTAACTTTCACATTCATAACCCACACATGTCTACAAAAGCCTCTAACAGATGCATTTACCAGACCAACTAACAGTCGGGACAAGTCCCCGCTTTAAACAATATTCACAACATCAATATAGCTGTACACCTATGACTTGGAAAGTCCCGAAGCAACTGGGGCTCACCAAAGATCCGCAATGTCAACCTATAAAGAAGGTCTACTAGTTCCTGCACCTGCAACATGTAAGGTAATTCCCCCGAGGGGGTCAGTACGAAGAATGTACTGAATATGTAAGGCTCATAAGAAATTCATCATACATAATAACAACAATAATGGAAGCAATATAAGAAAACAAAAATGTGAATAAACTCTCTTTACGTATGTGGGAAACCATGTATATTACGTTCTTTACTCCTCTTGTCTTCATCTTTATTGTTCTACCCATGCTAGGATATTCTGTCGCCCCTGGGATGAGATTAACCCATGCTAGATACTTTGACCCTTGGGATGTTATGTGAACCCATGCTAGGCTTTCGTGTCGCCCCTGGGATATCATTAACCCATGCTAGGCTTATCGCCCCTGGGATGTTATATTAACCCATGCTAGGCTTTCGTGTCGCCCCTAGGATGTACCATCATAACCCATGCTAGGCTTTTATATCGCCCCTGGGATGTATCGGGATCGACCCATGCTAGGCTTTTCTGTCGCCCCTGGGATTCTACCCGTGTTATTGGGATCGACCCATGCTAGGTATTTTAACCCCTGGGATACCACCCATGATTACTTCTTAATTATACACCTCTTATTTCTCTTGTTATTCTTACTTCCGTTCTTAAGAGTGATTGAGATATTGAAGATCATGACATAATAGGAATCACACATATATATATATTACTTCTTCACTCTTTCTTCATGAGATTGACATCTTCACTTATGAGGAATAGATATATTAGCTTGCACATCACCTCTCTTGTTCCTCTTATGAGATTGGTACTTCTACTTGTGAAAGATTGTTACAAAGATAATCATCATAATTGAGGACTTGGAACATGTCATGATTGGAAAATACTATTCAAGAATAAATAGGTTCTTTATGTTATTACTCTCTTGAGATCGTTCATTTAGGAATGATAACGTTATGACATTTTTGGAACTTCACTCAATGAACAAGAGGCAAACGAATCATCATGCATTTAGGAATAGGACACATATGAATAACAATATACGTCAACCTGAATTTGAGATACTTCAAACCCCTCGGAATTGAAACAAGTCCAATGTCAATGTGAATAACATGTTGCAGAAGGATATGGAAAAAGGAACCTTACATACCTTGTATTCTTAATACGAATACACAATCTTAGACGTGCATACAATATTCCTGCTCCTTCCTTATGTTTCGCTCTACAACACAAGTTTATAACGAAACCAACATTAACCACCAATTACCTTATAATGGCATACAAGAACAATAAGTCACATGTTTAGCTTTAACATGTCATTTCCCCCTTAACAAAACCATTGATAAAATCATTATTCCAAAAATCCTCCAATATTCCCAACTTTGACCAATACATGATAATCAATACATTCCACCACAACACTTCCCCTTTACACTTTCTTATCCACACCACATCACAAACAATCCATCAATTCACCTCAATACACTTCATAGCACAAATCGGCCAAAATCCTACAATTTGCACTTATAGAAAAATAACAAATTTAATAACAAAATAACACCATACATGTTCATATTTTATCCACATCATGATCTTTCATCAAAGGCACAAGTCCAAATTCAAGCTCAAATCCCATGGATCATAAATCTTATACAAAAGCACAAAGTGCCATGTCCAACATTTCCAACCATAACTAACATGATATACATATTCTCTCATGCTTATAATATGTTAAAGTACAATAATATTCACTTACCCAAGCTTGGAATATGATGATCTTGCTCCAAGAAGTGCCTTAGGGTTTTGAAAGCCAAAGAGATGTTCTTGGGAAATTTCTAGAAAAAGATAGAAAAGGCATGGGTGTTTCTCATGATAAAATTAGATATTTGGACCCTTTTCTAGACCTTGAGTCCATCCTTAAGTCATTAATGTGGTTTTCTAGAAGGTCTTCGCAAGAATGGGTCATTTGACCCATTTTGGGCCATGCTTTCATTTCATTTTTGGGTCCTTTTTGGGCCCAATTCACGTAACCCAGTAAAATCAATAATTTCATGTGTTCAAGTCATATCATACATGTTACAACAATATTCCCACTCATGTTATTCATATCCGTAGCCTCAATTCCAAAAGCAAGCGATTCTAGCCACGTATGGCCCATTTTGACCAAAAGGGCAAAATCGTCATTTTGACCCCAAATTCGTTCTCGAGTAATTTTATCATACCAATGTGATACTTTACTCATTTAATGTATATTATCATGATTTTAGAAGAAACGTGGCAAAAATCGGCTTGGTACGACACCAGATACCCTTGGGACTTAGAAATTTCCAACTTTCAAAAAAGTGGAAAACCCAAGGTGGCACGCCCCTGGGCGCGCCAACCTACTGCCTATGGGCTAAAAATTTTATCCCAGAGTGGCGTGGCACAGTCCCAAACGCGCCCCTTGCTTAGTTTTTTCAAAAATTCCATTTTTCGACTTCTCTTCGCGGGTTTGGTTAGATACTTCAAGTCCTATTCTTTAACTCACTTCTTACCCTTATTATACTTTGTTTAGAGGTATTCTTAGCCTCATTTTGAACCCCACAAATGCGCAATGGAAATTGCAAAACACCTTCTATGCAAGTTTAACCACATAACAAGAGCAAAATTCACTTAGCTCACCAATAGCATTACCAAATGCATACTTATAGCTCTCGATACCTAAGTATACAGTGTTCAATGTCGTCACATAGGGTTAGGATGGTATGGGGTGTTAAATTCTCTCCCCCTTAGAAACATTCGTCCTCGAATGTTAATGATGTTGTTTCCCTTACAACAAATGCTTGGGCCTTTTCTTCTATTTGAAACAAATATGGGTACATCGGTTTCATTTTATTTTGTTTGCTCAACTTCTCATGTGATCTCTTCGACTTGTTGATGTCTCCAAATAACTCATACAAAATGTACGTCTTTCCTTAGTAGCCTTTTCACTTGTCGGTCTAGAATAAAAATAGGTATCTCTTGCTTGGCAATCTTCGTGACATACAAGAAGTCAATCATTTCATGCCCATTCCAACATTAAAAATACTTAATTTCCATCTCCATAAGATCAACCATCATAACTTGATCACAAACATCTCCTATACCATTACGATATGCCCTTTCAACTATAATACATTCACCAACTGATGTAAAGACGTCAAAGTACTTGACTAGTAATTCTATGGTCAGCTCCACCTTGACTGGCTTGGTCAGGTGGTGATTTACTCATTCCTTCATCGGCAGGGATATCCACCTGCTTACCTTTGCCTTTATCTCTTCTTGTCATCGACAGTTTACTATACCAAATAAAATCAATCACCAATGGTTAGATACAGTTTCACTTACCACCTTGGCTCTATTGCACGATCTAAAATGAAAAAGAGAAACCACATCCTAAATGCCCCATAGCCTCCTGCTCATAAATGTGGTGCACAACACATCCATGAACAAGACTCTACTCGGACACGGCTTTGTAGACACCCTTAGAACGAACTGCTTTGATACCACTTTTGTCACGCCCCAAACCCCATTGAGGCGTGATTGGCACCCGAAGCCGATATGGCCCGAGAGAACCAATCTTTGCTCATGAATCTTCGTATGCATATTCTCGTATGGATCTCATTAAACCTTATGCACCTATGCGGAAGACATGATCATGGAACATATGCTATATACATATTTAGAAACTTGGCCGTTGGAGCCATCAAGTCAAAACGGACATTTAACTTTCACATTCATAACCCACACATGTCTACAAAAGCCTCTAACAGATGCATTTACCAGACCAACTAACAGTCGGGACAAGTCCCCGCTTTAAACAATATTCACAACATCAATATAGTTGTACACCTATGACTTGGAAAGTCCCGAAGCAACTGGGGCTCACCAAAGATCCGCAATGTCAACCTATAAAGAAGGTCTACTAGTTCCTGCACCTGCAACATGTAAGGTAATTCCCCCGAGGGGGTCAGTACGAAGAATGTACTGAATATGTAAGGCTCATAAGAAATTCATCATACATAATAACAACAATAATGGAAGCAATATAAGAAAACAAAAATGTGAATAAACTCTCTTTACGTATGTGGGAAACCATGTATATTACGTTCTTTACTCCTCTTGTCTTCATCTTTATTGTTCTACCCATGCTAGGATATTCTGTCGCCCCTGGGATGAGATTAACCCATGCTAGGTACTTTGACCCCTGGGATGTTATGTGAACCCATGCTAGGCTTTCGTGTCGCCCCTGGGATATCATTAACCCATGCTAGGCTTATCGCCCCTGGGATGTTATATTAACCCATGCTAGGCTTTCGTGTCGCCCCTAGGATGTACCATTATAACCCATGCTAGGCTTTTATATCGCCCCTGGGATGTATTGGGATCGACCCATGCTAGGCTTTTCTGTCGCCCCTGGGATTCCACCCGTGTTATTGGGATCGACCCATGCTAGGTATTTTAACCCCTGGGATACCACCCATGATTACTTCTTAATTATACACCTCTTATTTCTCTTGTTATTCTTACTTCCGTTCTTAAGAGTGATTGAGATATTGAAGATCATGACATAATAGGAATCACACATATATATATATTACTTCTTCACTCTTTCTTCATGAGATTGACATCTTCACTTATGAGGAATAGATATATTAGCTTGCACATCACCTCTCTTGTTCCTCTTATGAGATTGGTACTTCTACTTGTGAAAGATTGATACAAAGATAATCATCATAATTGAGGACTTGGAACATGTCATGATTGGAAAATACTATTCAAGAATAAATAGGTTCTTTATGTTATTACTCTCTTGAGATCGTTCATTTAGGAATGATAACGTTATGACATTTTTGGAACTTCACTCAATGAACAAGAGGCAAATAAATCATCATGCATTTAGGAATAGGACACATATGAATAACAATATACGTCAACCTGAATTTGAGATACTTCAAACCCCTCGGAATTGAAACAAGTCCAATGTCAATGTGAATAACATGTTGCAGAAGGATATGGAAAAAGGAACCTTACATACCTTGAATTCTTAATACGAATACACAATCTTAGACGTGCATACAATATTCCTTCTCCTTCCTTATGTTTCGCTCTACAACACAAATTTATAACGAAACCAACATTAACCACCAATTACCTTATAATGGCATACAAGAACAATAAGTCACATGTTTAGCTTTAACATGTCATTTCCCCCTTAACAAAACCATTGATAAAATCATTATTCCAAAAATCCTTCAATATTTCCAACATTGACCAATACATGATAATCAATACATTCCACCACAACACTTCCCCTTTACACTTTCTTATCCACACCACATCACAAACAATCCATCAATTCACCTCAATACACTTCATAGCACAAATCGGCCAAAATCCTACAATTTGCACTTATAGAAAAATAACAAATTTAATAACAAAATAACACCATACATGTTCATATTTTATCCACATCATGATCTTTCATCAAAGGCACAAGTCCAAATTCAAGCTCAAATCCCATGGATCATAAATCTTATACAAAAGCACAAAGTGCCATGTCCAACATTTCCAACCATAACTAACATGATATACATATTCTCTCATGCTTATAATATGTTAAAGTACAATAATATTCACTTACCCAAGCTTGGAATATGATGATCTTGCTCCAAGAAGTGCCTTAGGGTTTTGAAAGCCAAAGAGATGTTCTTGGGAAATTTCTAGAAAAAGATAGAAAAGGCATGGGTGTTTCTCATGATAAAATTAGATATTTGGACCCTTTTCTAGACCTTGAGTCCATCCTTAAGTCATTAATGTGGTTTTCTAGAAGGTCTTCGCAAGAATGGGTCATTTGACCCATTTTGGGCCATGCTTTCATTTCATTTTTGGGTCCTTTTTGGGCCCAATTCACGTAACCCAGTAAAATCAATAATTTCACGTGTTCAAGTCATCTCATACATGTTACAACAATATTCCCACTCATGTTATTCATATCCGTAGCCTCAATTCCAAAAGCAAGCGATTCTAGCCACGTATGGCCCATTTTGACCAAAAGGGCAAAATCGTCATTTTGACCCCAAATTCGTTCTCGAGTAATTTTATCATACCAATGTGATACTTTACTCATTTAATGTATATTATCATGATTTTATAATAAACGTGGCAAAAATCGGCTTGGTACGACCCCGGATACCCTTGGGACTTAGAAATTTCCAACTTTCGAAAAAGTGGAAAACCCAAGGTGGCACGCCCCTGGGCGCGCCAACCTACTGCCTCTGGGCTAAAAATTTTAGCCCAGAACGGCGTGGCATGGTCCCAAATGCGCCCCTTACTTAGTTTTTTCAAAAATTCCATTTTTCGACTTCTCTTCGCGGGTTTGGTTAGATACTTCAAGTCCTATTCTTTAACTCACTTCTTACCCTTATTATACTTTGTTTAGAGGTCTTCTTATCCTCAATTTGAACCCCACAAATGCGCAATAGAAATTGTAAAACACCTTCTATGCAAGTTTAACCACATAACAAGAGCAAAATTCACTTAGCTCACCAATAGCATTACCAAATGCATACTTATAGCTCTCGATACCTAAGTATACAGTGTTCAATGTCGTCACATAGGGTTAGGATGGTATGGGGTGTTACATGAATAGTCTACTATGACTGACCATCTTTCTGAGGGTGAAATGTAGTACTCATCTCTAATTAAGTGCCCAACTCATGTTGCATGGAACTCTAAAAGTGTGATGTAATTGAGTACCTCTATCTGAAATTATAGAAATAGGCACACCATGTAATAGAACAATCTCTTGAATGTTCATCTCGATAACTTCTCCACATTATAGTTCACCTTCACTAGAATGAAATGACCTGATTTGTTCAATCTATCCACGATCACCCAAATGGAGTTTACCCCAAGGTCTAAGGCAAACCAATCATGAAATCCATAGTAATGCGCTCTAACTTCCACTCTAGTATAAGCATCTTCTGAGTCAAGTTGCCCAATCTACGGTGCTCATACTTCATCTGCTGGAAATTCAGACACCTAGCCACAAACGCCACGATGTACCTTTTCATCCTACACCACCAGTAATGCCATTTCAAATCATTATACATATTTATTGTGCCTGGGTGATAGAATATCTAGAGCAGTTAGCCTGCTCCATGATCAACCTTATTAAGTCACCAAACCTAGGAACACAAACCCGACCCTTGATCTTCAAAACACCTTTCAAATCAAAACACACTTCCTTGGCTACATCCTTCAACACTTTATCCCAAATGATACATAATTTGTTATCCTTAAATAGCCTATCTCTAATATGATCTATTAACAAGCACCGCACCTCAACACAAGAAAAACCCTACCCAACTCAAAAATATCAAGTCGCATAAAACTGTTGGCTAACTAATAAATATCCATGGCCAAAGGTCTCTCCTCAAACACCAACAAAGCAAGACTACCCATTCTAACTACCTTCCTACTCAAGGCATCTGCCACCATGTTGACCTTGCTCAAATGATAGAGGATAGTCATGTCATAATCCTTCAACAACTCTAACCATCTACGTTGTCCAAAATTAGATCCTTTTGTTGAAGATGTATTGAAGGCTGAGATGATTGTTGAACACCTCACAATAAACCCCAAACAAATAATATCGCCATAACTTCAACACAAGCACTACCAACTCAAACTTCAAATCATGAGTGGGGTAGTTCCTCTCATGGGTCGTTAACTACCTCAAAGCATAAACTATCACCTTCCCATTTTGCATCAACACACCACCAATTCTGACTCTCAAAGTATCACAATAAATTGTAAGACCCTCACCCTCTACAGGTAAGGTCAAAATAGGTACCATAGTCAACAAAGTCTTGAGCTTTTGAAAACACTCCTACACTCATTAGACCACTAAAAGGCAACAGATTCATGACCCAAATGAGCATGAGTGTCACCCATACTAACCCTTCGATGGAATAACCATCTACCCCAAGATTTTATCCCTTAAATCAACTATATAAGATGAAATAATAATATAATTCAACTAGAATAAAGAATATGTCAAAAAAATCATAAATGCAGAAGAAAAACACTATCTATTTCATTCCCCAAGAATTAAAATTCATCATACAACGACTCTAAAACCAAAACATGTCTAAGAAACTCAATATCTCTAATAAATAAAATATCAAAACATTGTCTAAAGTAAAGACAATGTATACTAAGAAGATCTATAATAGCCTAGATATGGAGTGCTCACTCTCAGATTAAATCAATGGTATCATTAGAGATGAGGTTGTGTCTGAGCCTCTGGAACATAGTCTACACTCAACAAAAGAAGAGCATAGGATACTATCAGTACAAACCACTATGTAGGTCTATCATTGCTCGACTCAATTTAGAAACAAGCATATAACATAAATCAAATAACAAGTAGACATGAACTTCAACATATAGCAAGTAATTTACTCAACAAGGCAATCATTTCAATCAACAAATAAGGTCAATTATGCAAGTCATGTAAGCCATCAACAACTATCATAACAATCATGAACTAAGCAATCTTAGTTTCCACATCACAACACGAATTTATGTCCATCCCAATCTCATAAATGTAATTACGTCAGTCTTATTATCATCACAATATACCATGCTAACTCACGTATCAAAAACTAATTTGTACACACATATTAAGGGACTTATTTATGCCCAACTAGTCATGACTCACAAGAGACGCACCAAAGTCCATGTATCGTATCAGTGTAGTACCCGATCCATTAGAATAATATCAATATCTATACCAGCATAGTACCCAATCTCTTAACCAATATCAACTCATGGTTTCATTTTCACTACCTCTCAGGATATAACACAGTGCACCCAATTTACAAGTACATTTTACAATTGTAACATACTTTAATCAAGTTCAATAATCAATACCTGATCTATTCAAGCATTAAAAGGATCATAATAATCAATCATGAGTATGTACGAAGACCAATCAACAAGTTATCCAATTCAGAGGTACGCAAACAACTAAATCAAGTCTTAACTCTAATTAAACCGTAACCTACCTCAACTAAAGAAGTCAAACCCAAGCTACTTTTCAAGATCCTTGCCTTTCCTTAGTACCTCGGATTGTTCACGGTCTAAAACAAGCAATACAAGAGTTATTAATCACTTACTCTTCAATTTTAAGCTTTGGGGATTCAACCCCATTAGTATTTACCTTTATCATAGCCTAAAATATTAGCCAAGGGTTTTTCAACCATTAATTTACCCTAAATCCCCATAATTTATGTTCAAGGAAAATAATTCTACACTAGGAAGTGTTAATTAACAACCTAAATCACCCTTAGGCGAATTTACATCTGCCCATAGGTGTTTCCCGCCAATTTACGAACATAGTAAATTACAACAAGAATTACACCATAAATCTCCATTCTAACAATTCTATAATAGAAATGAATTAGGGGTGATTAAAGGAATGAATTATATTACCTTAATGAAGAAAATATCCTTTGCACTGTTACTTGGTTCAACTCTATTTGTGACTTTATCTCATATGTAAAACTCTCTGTCTTCTTGTGTAGTAATTGATCGGCCCTAGTTTAGTAAGAAGTCGCCTCACATAGCCTTGGAACAAAACCTTTGAGTTTTTGTGAAATAAACTTAGAAAATGGACTTAAAGGAATTAAACTACAAGATGATTGATGCAGTGACCGTGACACCGCTACAGCAGCCCCTACCATTCTGCCACCACTACTATGTCAGCATGGTGCTATAACAGTGCCACTACAGCGGTGATCAGAGTTCTACAAACCCATTTATCATCTCAAAACTTTCTAGGAGATATTATACTACTCGACTATCCATTAACAAACACAACCCCATCAAACGAATCACAAATTATCACTAAAGAATTCAATACAAGATTTTTGAACAAAACTACCCTACCTTGAGATTTTATCAACTCTCATACTAGGGGAAATTCTATCAGGGTGCTTACGTCCTAAATAATATTATACCAATACAGTGGGTCGTTACAAACATTTTTCTAAGTCAATCTAGTTAAAGGAGCTGCAATAGAAGAAATTCCCTACATGAAATGCTTGTAGTAGTCAGCCAATCCAAAAACACTATGAATCTTGGTAGGTGAAGTAGGCCTAGCCCAATATGGAACTGCCACAACCTTGGCTATATCAACCCTAATACCTTTCTTAGACACCACATAACCCAAGAACGCCACAGAACTAGCCATAACTCATATTAGAGAACTTAGCATACAACTTCTCATCCCTTAACATTTGGAGCACAATCCTTAAATGCTTCACATGCTTTGATTTACTCCTGTAATACATCAAGATATCATCAATAAACACAATCATGGAGTAATCAAGATAAAGCCAAAACTCTTTATTAATCAACTCCATCAACACTGTTAGGGAACTAGTCAACCCAAAAGACATAAACAAAAACTCATAATGACCATAATAGATCTTGAAAGTCGTCTCATGAATGTTTGAAAACCTAATCCTCAACTGATGGTAACCCGAACTTAGGTCAATCTTCAAAAACACCAAAGCACCCTAAAGCTGGTCAAATAAATCATCAATGCACAAAAGGGGATACTTGTTTTTGATGGTCACCTTATTCAGCTATTGATAGTTAATACATATCAATATAGACCCTTCCTTTGACTTTACAAACAACACCGGAGCACCCCCAAGGTGAAGCACTAAGTCTAATAAATCCATTACTCAATAAATCATGCAACTGATCCTTCTATTCCTTCAACTCTGGTGGGTTCATCCTATAAGGAGGAATATAAATGGGCTCGGTGCTTGGTTCCAGGTCAATGCCAAAATTGATATCTCTATCAAGAGGACCACTTAAATGGTCGATAGGAAACATATCTATAAACTCCCTAACCACCTTTACTAATTCAAAAGGAGGTGTTCCAATACTAGTATCTTAAACATAAGCAAAATAAGAAAGACACCTCTTCTCAACTAATCACTGAGCCTAGGGAAAGGAAATTACTCTATTAGGATATGAACCTTGGGTACCCCTCCACTCCAATCTCGAACACCCGGCATGACCAAAGTAATTGTCTTGGCATAACAATCCAAGACAATATGATACAAAGAAAGTAGATCTATATTTAAAATCACATCAAACTCTACTATATCTAGAATAGTCAAGTCTACCAAAGTATCATACCAGATAGAGTCACAACATAGGATAAGTACACCTGATCTACCATTAAAAAATCACCTACTGGGTAGCAACACAACTAGGCACAACAAAAGACTCACACGTCATATCAAAACCCAATGCAAAATAAGTAGACACATAGGAGAATGTAGAACCAAGATCATATAACACTGAAGCAGGTAGATGGAATATTGAGACGATACCTGTGATAAGTGCATCTAAAGACTCCACATTTGGCCTACCCAAAAAAAGTATAACACTAAGCTTTATCACCACATGCCTGAACAACTCCCCTACCGCCTCCTTAATTGGATAGTGATGTACTTCTACCTCCCTAAAATCTACCTCGACCCCTAGTTAGGGTGTTGCTGCTCTAACTAGTGTTTGAGAACCCTGTTGTTGACCTCCACCTCTAAGTTTGGGACAATCTCTCTTGAGATACTCTAGACTACCATACTCTTAACAAGACCTGAGGACCATCAACTACTGAAAAAGCCTTTAAATACCTAAAATGGCCACTATAGCCCAAAAACCTCTCATATAAAACCCTAAGAAGTCTGCCTAGATTATAAGATCCTCATCTAGAATGTACACTTTCAAGCGTCTATATAGCCGCATAAACTGGCCAACCATGTTGAGGTCGAAGGTCTTACCTGAAAGAACCCCTACCTCTAGATGAGGTACTACTAAATCATCCTAAAGTATAGGACCTCTTGTCCCTCAGATACCCATACTCCTCAAGATGCATGAACTCAAACTCTTTATCTACCTCAACTATCCTCTGAAAAGTAGCCCTAAATTGGTCAATAATAAGAACCTCCCCCCTTATCTTGAGGGTCAAACATATCATAAATCTTTGGATCCTCTCAGTCTCATTCAATAGAATAACCATGGCATGATGGGATAAAGTATAAAATTGAATCTCATACTTAGTCACTAAGATATCATCCAGAGTTAAGTTCTCTAATTGATTTCTATGCTCCACTCTCATGCTATGAGGAATGAATCAGTCAAGGAAAGCTTGTGCAAATAATGTCCTAGTCATCGGTGGAGACTCTACCGGTCTAGAGTCAAAATTGAAGTGCCACCACTACTTGGTGGGTCCATGCATCTGTAAAGTTGTATAGTCCACTTCGTAGGACTTTATTAACCCCAAGTTCTAGAGCCTCTCATGGAAACTGACCAGAAACTCATATGCATCCTCACTCTGGCCACCCTGAAGCTGGATGGATCTATTTTCCTAAACCTCTCAAAACCTTTTCTGCTCCTTATCTGACATGGATACCCTAACCATATCCATGGAACCTACACTCGGTAAAGCATACTATCATATCTAGGTGCTGGCTGAATCACTAGATCCTGAAATACCAGAATAGGCTGTTGATCTGGGGTCTGGGCCCCTACTCTATTTTGAGAGCCATATGGAGTACCAGTTAATCCACCACCCTGAGCCAAACTCTCTAAAATACCTACCACTGGAATCAATGGTCATGGGTCCTTGCTCCTCTAATCATCTACCACATTAGAATTCTAAGTATATTGTTGAGCAGGATTGTCAAACTAATCCAAATGAAAAAAGTCAACATACTGTATTTGACCTAAGTAAGGTGATCTAGGTATTTATCTGTTCTAGCCATAAATTCATCCATATATGCATCATATCCCCTGAACCCACATTTTATTTCTAATCTCTATCACTCAAGTTCCTTTAGAAATTATCCAGTTGTCATATTGTAAAATAATAGAATAGTAATCACAAAATTAAGAGAACGATATGTAATGGTAGATTTTATAAAATGAAATTATATATAAATTATGAAGTTCATATAGTGGCCCCAACCATAGATAGAGGGCTTTTAACCACTTATAATTTGATTATAAACCAATAGATAATGTATAAAAATGAATTATGTTAAGTAAAAGAGTATAAGAAATAAACCTAGTGTAACACCCCGTACATTCCCAACCCTACTTGACGACATTAAATAATATGTACGTAGGTATCGAGAGCTATAAGTATGCATTTGGTAAGGCTATTGGTGAGATAATTGAATTTGGCTCTTGTTATGTGGTTAAACTTGCATGGAAGGTGTTTTGCAATTTTCATGGTGCCTTTGTGGGGTTCAAAATGAGTCTAATAAGACCTATAAACAAATTATAATAAGGTTAAGAAGTGAGTTAAAGAATAGGACTTGAAGTATCTAACCAAACCCGCGAAGAGAAGTCGAAAAATGGACTTTTTGAAAAAACTAAGTATGGGGCGCGTTTGGGACCGTGCCACGCCGCTCTGGGCTAAAACTTTTATCCCATAGGCAGTAGGTTGGCTCGCCCAGGGACGTTCCACCTTGGGTTTTTGACTTTTTCGGAAGTTGAAAACTTCTAAGTCCCAAGGGTATCCGGGGACGTACAGAGCCGATTTTTGCCACGTTTCTTTTACAACTACGAGTATATACATGAAATGAATGAAATATTATATTGGTATGATAAAATTACTCGAGAACGAATTTGGGGTCAAAATGACAGTTTTGCCCTTAAGGTCAAAATAAGCCAAACGTGGCTAGAATCACTTGTTTTTGGGATTGAGGCTACGGATATGAATCGCGTGAGTAGGAATATTGTTGTAATGCATATGATATGATTTAAACACGAGAAATTATTGATTATTATGGGGTTAAGTGAATTGGGCCCAAAAAGGACCCAAAAATGAAAAGAAAACATGGCCCAATTAAGCCAAAAAGGACCCATTCTTCATCCTTGACCATTTGTACATGGCATTTAATGCCAAGGAGACTTGAGGGGATATAAATAGGTGGAAAAATCTGATTTTAATCAAAGGATGCACTACACTTTTCTAGAAATTTCCCAAAAATTGCTCTCAACTCTTAAGAACCCTAAAACCCCTAAGCCAACTTCTTGGAGCAAAATCATCACTTTTCAAGCTTGGGTAAGTGATTATTGTTATGGATTAATATATTATATGCATGAAAGAGTATGTAAATCATATTGGTTGTGCTTGGAAATGTTGAACATGGTACTTTGTGCTTTTATAATAGATTTGTGATCCATGGGATTCAAGCTTGAATTAGGACTTGTGCCTTTGATGAAAGATCATAGTATGGATAAACTATGAACGTCTATGGTGTTATTTTTGTTTTTAAACTTGTTCTTGTCTATAAGTGTAAATTGTGGGATTTTGGCCGATATGTGCTATGAAGTGTATTAAGGTGAATTGATGAATTGTTTATAATGTGGTGTGGATAAGAAGGTGTAAAAGAGAAGTGTTATGGTGAAATGTATTGGTCAATGTTGGGAATATTGGAGGATTTTTGGAATCATGATTCTATCAATGGTTTTGTCAAGGGGAAATGACATGTTTCAAGGTAAACATGTACCCCATTGATGTTATATGCATTTGTAGAGTAGTTGTTGGTTAATGTGAATTCCGTTATGTATTTGTGTTGTAGAGTGACATATAAAGAAGGAGCGGGACTATTGTATGCACAACTAGGATTGTATATCCGTATTGAGAGTACAAGGTATGTAAGGTTACTCTGTCCATATCTTCCTGCGGCAAATAGTATCCACATTGCTATTTCACTAGTCTTATCCCGAAATGTGCTAAGGTATCCTATATCCGTTTATCAATAGTCATTGTCATATATTTCCTACACAAGGATCATTGGTGTGTCCCATGTATTATAATCATGGTTAATGTTCCAAAATCTCAAACAAAGTTATGTTCCAATGTTCCAATAGTGATTATGCTTATGTCTTTTGTTCATAGATTATTGTCCAATAGTTCCCATGGTGTTATGATTCTAATAATGTTATGTTGCCAAGTTATTCACATGTCTCTCACTCATTGGTTAATGATCCAAAGTTTCCAATAATGTTATGTTCCAAAGTTCAAGTGATGTTATGATTATCAAATATCAATCTCAAAGTAAAGATCAAAGTAATGTAAATGTGGTCAATGATCAAGTATGGGTGGCAAGTCTAGGGGCGTAAGCCTAGCTCGACTCAATCCTGATGTATTGATTTATGGGTGGCAAGTCTAGGGGCGTAAGCCTAGCTCGACTCGATCCCGATGTATTGATTTATGGGTGGCAAGTCTAGGGGCACAAGCCTAGCTCGACTCGATCCCGATGCATTGATTTATGGGTGGCAGGTCTTAGGGGCATAAGCCTAGCTCGACCCGATCCCAACATGACGATATGTTATGAAAAGACCCACTGATCAGTCGGGGCCCAGGTACATTGTGACATATGTATTGACAAGTGAGCACTGAATGTAAAGAAAGTAATGAAAGTAATCAAAGCAATTCACATGGCTTCCCAAAATGCAAAATGGTGACTTATCTACATTGATTATTCATATGTTGTGAGTTCATTGGAATATTCATGTATTGTACAGTTTCATCTGAGCCTTGCATACTCAGTACTTATTTCGTACTGACCCCTTTCGGGGAATTTACCTTACTTGCTGCAGGCGCAGGTACCAGTAGGCCTTCCTGTTAGATTGCCAGTGTTAGCGGTTCTTTGGTGAGCTCCAGCTAATTCGGGGCTTCTCCGAGTCAAAGTGTATATATGTTTTGGTGATGTACATATTGCGTAAAGCGGGGACTTGTCCCGACTTATGGTTCAGTTTGGTCAGTGCTCATGTTAGAGGCTTTTGTAGATGGATGTGGGTGTATCAATGTAAAAGACATATGTTGTTTTGACTGGATGGCCTCAACGGCCAAGTTTCATATGTATGTATAAATATGTCCCATGTTTTCCTTTATTCGTCTTTCATGTTCTTCCGCAATGGTGGTTATGATTATGATATGCATATGATTGAACATAGGCAAAGGTTGGTTCTCTCGAGCCTTATCGGCTACGGGTGCCAATCATGTCTCGATGAGATTCGGGCCGTGACAAAAGTGGTATCAGAGCAGGTCATTCTAAGGGTGTCTACAAAACCATGTCTGAGTAGAGTCTTACTTATCAATGTGTTGTGCACCACATTGATAAGTAGGAGGCTACGAGACATTTAGGATGTTGTTTCTTTTCTTCATTCTAGATCGTGCAATAGAGCCAAAGTTGTAAGTAAAATTTTATCTGATCATTGAAATTTATTTTTCTTGTTATAGTAACAATGCCAATGACAAGAAGAGGTCGCGGTAAGAGTAAGAGGATTGATAGAATTGCTGGTGAAGGAACCAGTATACCACCACCTGATCAAGTTAATCAAGGTGAGACTGAGCCTGAGTTTGTGTCATGAGCTTCCTCCACTCCCTCTATACCAGAAGAGTCGAGTAGGAGAAGCGTACCTGTAGAACCACCAGTCAATACTACGGACTAGGATCTTAGAAATGTTGTACATATGTTGACATAGTTAGTAGCAGCCCAGAGTCAAGGACGAGCTGGTGCCATGACACATGATGATGATGCGGCTAGAATGGCAAGTCGCAGGACACAGGATTTCTTAAAACTTGACCCTCCTATATTCACTGGGTCAGATCTAAAAGCAGATCCACAGGACTTCGTGGATCAAATGTAGAGGGTCTTGGAAGTTATGCATGTGACAGGGGTCGAAACAGTCGAACTTGCTGCGTATAGGCTAAAAGGAGAGGCGATATTATGGTACGAGGATTGGAAGAAATCCCGTGATATTGGTGCAAATCCACTTACGTGGGAAGAGTTTAAAATTACTTTCCTTGATCATTACTTGCCCTATGAGATCCGAGAGGCATGTGCGGATCAGTTCCTAAATCTACGTCAGGGAAATTTGAGTGTTAGGAAATATAGCTTGCAATTTAATTCATTGGAGAGATATACGCCAAATGTGGTGGCTACGATGATAGACAGGGTCCATAGATACGTGGACAGACTAGAGCCAGATTTGGTACGGGATTACATTATTGCTGCCTTGAACAAAGACATGGATATAGCGAGAATTCAGGCCTTCGCTCAGAAAATGGAAGACCAACGACAGAGGAGAAGAGTGCATGAGTTTGACAGGGGACAGTCCAAAAGGGCTAGACCTATGGGACCACCTATGATGTCCCAAGGAGGATCTAGGCCTTGTATGTTCCCTAGACCACCTAGACCATCGTTTTCTCATTCCATGGCAGGAGCTTATTCTCAGTTCCGAGGGTCTAGGGGTGGTCCATCGGGGCAGAGTAGCGGAGTTCATGGGTCACAGGCAGCAGGTTTTCCTCATAAGCAGTGTTAGCATTGCGGGAGTATGCACACAGGTACATGTCGGTCAGGTACAAATGTCTGCTTTTGGTATGGTATGCCGGGGCATATAGCGAGGGATTGTCCACAGCGGAGCCTGGGTGGTATAGTACGACCGACTGGGTCGGTTGTTGCATCATCAGCATCGGTTCCTTCACTGGGCTGAGGGGTACAACCTATTGGCCATGGTAGAGGTGCCAGGGGAGCAGCCAGTACTAGCGGGGTCCAGAACTGCACTTATGCTTTGGTGGACCGCCAGAATTCAGAGGCTTCCCCTGATGTTGTCACAGGTACATTATCCATATTCTCACATAATGTATATGCACTAATTGACCCAGGTTCTACATTTTCCTATGTTACCCCATTGGTTGCTGCAAAATTTGCAAAGGCACCAGAATTATTAATTAAATCAATTGAAGTATCTAAACCGGTTGGTGAATATATTGTTGCAAAGAGAGTATATTGTAACTGTGTGGTAACTGTGTGTGGTCATGATACATTGGTCGATCTCATTGAACTAGACATGGTGGATTTTGATATGATCATGGGAATGGATTGGTTGGCCTCTTGTTATGCTACGGTAGATTGCCGGGCCAAGAAGGTACAATTTTGTTTTCCGCAAGAAAATGTTCTTGAATGGCAGGGTAAGGTAGGGGCACCACGAGGAAGATTTATTTCCTATTTGAAAGCCAGAAAAATGATTGCCAAGGGATACATATGTCACCTAGTACGGGTGAAAGATAATGATGTGGAACCACTAACTCCGCAGTCGGTCCCAGTGGTCAATGAATTTCTATATGTATTCCCAGAGGATCTTCCAGGTTTACCCCCAGTACGGGAAGTGGAATTTGGCATTGATGTGATTCCGGGCACTTAACCTATTTCTATTCCTCCGTAAAGGATGGCTCCAGCAGAACTGCGTGAATTGAAGGAGCAGTTGAAAGATTTTCTGGACAAGGGCTTCATTAGGCCTAGTATGTCCCCGTGGGGTGCACCGATGTTATTTGTGCGAAAAAAGGATGGCACCTTAAGAATGTGCATTGACTATCGGCAATTGAATAAGGTAACGATCAAGAACAAATATCCCCTCCCTCGCATTGATGATTTGTTTGATCAGTTACAGGGTGCCAGGTGTTTTTCAAAGATCGACTTGAGGTCGGGTTACCATCAAGTCAGAGTTAGAGAAGAAGATATACCCAAGACAGCTTTCCGAACACGGTATGGTCATTATGAATTTTTAGTTATGTCATTTGGACTAACAAATGCTCCAGCTGTGTTCATGATGAATAGGGTGTTTAAGCCATTTTTGGACGTGTTCGTCACGGTATTCATAGATGACATCCTAGTTTATTCAAGATCACCGGAGGACCATGCTAATCACTTACGACAAGTGTTACAGATTCTTTGTGAACGAAAGTTGTATGCAAAGTTCTCCAAATGTGAATTTTGGTTGAAATCAGTCGCGTTCTTGGGTCACATTGTATCAGATGAAGGCATACAGGTTGATACCCAAAAGATTAAAGCAGTGAAAAATTGGCCAAGACCTACGACACCCACAGAAATTCGTAGTTTTCTTGGACTATCAGTGTATTATAGAAGGTTTGTGGAAGGTTTTTCCTCTATTGCAGCACCGTTGACAAAGCTTACACATAAGGCGGTAAAATTTTAGTGGAATGACGCATGTGAGAAAAGCTTCCAAAAGTTGAAAGATAAATTTACCTCCACACCAGTTTTAGTGCTTCCCGAAGGTACCGAAGGTTATGTAGTATATTGTGATGCTTCCGGGGTTGGCCTCGGATGTGTGTTGATGCAACATGGTAATGTCATAGCATATGCCTCACGACAGTTGCGGCCACACGAGAAAAACTATCCCACACATGATCTTGAATTGGCAGCGATAGTTTTTGCTTTAAAGATATGGCGTCATTATTTATATGGGGTTTGTGTTGATATCTATACGGATCACAAAAGCTTGCAATATCTCTTTAAGCATAAGGAACTCAATTTGAGGCAACGAAGGTGGTTAGAGCTTTTGAAAGATTATGACATTGATATTCTTTATCACCCAGGCAAAGCAAATGTAGTAGCTGATGCATTGAGTCGTAAGGCAGTAGAAAACACTAGTGGTCAGTTGAATGAAAAGCGTGAGATAATCAAAGATTTGAATCAATTAGCCAGCTTGGGAGTTCACCTTATTGAATCCTCAGATGATAGAGTTATTGTGCAGAATGCAGCAAAATCCTCCTTAATAACTGAAGTAAAAGAAAAGCAGTTTGCGGATTCTATGTTATTGCAGCTAAAGGAAAATGTACAGCAGGATTTAACAAAGGTATTTGATCTTACACAGGAAGGGGTACTGCAATGTCAAGGGAGATTATGTGTACCAGATGTAGATGAGCTGAGGACACGAATTATGATAGAGGCACATCATTCGCGCTATTCTATTCATCCGGGTGCTACTAAAATGTACCATGAATTGAAGGAAGTGTATTGGTGGGGAAATATGAAGAAGAACATTGCGGAGTTTGTTGCTCAATGCCCGAATTATCAACAAGTGAAAGTAGAGCATCAGAAATCGGGAGGTTACATGTAATGTATCAATCTTCCAGTCTGGAAATGGGATATGATTAACATGGATTTCATTACAGGTTTGCCTCGTACATTGCGGAAGTTTGATTCGATATGGGTTATAGTGGACAGACTTACCAAGTCAGCGCATTTCCTACCAGTCAAGACGACCTATACAGCTGAGGATTATGCGAAGTTGTATATGAAAGAGGTAGTACAATTGCATGGTATTCCACTTTCCATTATATATTACAGAGGAGCACAGTTCACAGCGCACTTTTGGAGGTCTTTCCAGCAGAGTTTGGGTACACGGGTGAATTTGAGTACGGCTTTCCATCCTCAGACGGATGGACAAGCAGAACGTACTATTCAGACACTTGAAGACATGCTACAAGCTTGTACGTTAGATTTTCAAGGCAGTTGGGATGACCATTTGCCTCTTATTGAATTTGCGTATAACAATAGCTATCATTCAAGTATTAAAATGGCACCTTATGAAGCTTTGTACGGAAGGAAATGTAGATCACCAATAGGATGGTTTGAAGCAGGTGAAACTGCTTTACTCTGGCCAGATATCGTTCATCAGGCTATGGAAAAGGTTAAGGTGATCCAACAGCGGTTACAAACGGGTCAAAGTCATCACAAGTCGTATGCGAATGTTAGAAGAAGAGGTCTTGAATTTGCCATAGGTGATTGGGTGTTTTTAAAGGTATCACCGATGAAACGGGTAATGCAGTTCGGAAAGAAAGGGAAATTGAGTCCACGTTACATAGGCCCATATGAAGTTATTAGAAAATTTGGGCAAGTTGCTTATGAATTAGCCCTACCTCAAGAACTTTCTTCCGTCCACCCTGTATTTCATGTTTCGATGCTTCGAAAATGCATAGGAGATTCATCTCGTATTGTTCCCATTGAAGATGTTCAAGTCACAGAGGATCTTACTTATGAAGAGGTACCCATTGCTATCCTAGACCGACAAGTGAAAAGATTGAGGAATAAAGGGAATAAAGACATAGCTTCCGTGAAAGTCCTTTGGCGAAACCAACAAGTAGAGGAAATCACATGGGAAGCGGAGGAGATGATTAAATCCAAGTATCCCCATATATTTCAAATGGACCAAGAAGTTCAAAGTGCGGAAGTGGAGCAATAACAAGTAAGTCTCCATGAGCCTTAAGTGTGTATATATATGTATACTAATGTAGAGATGCATTGATTGTAATGGAAACGATATTGTTAACATTCGAGGACGAATGTTCCTAAGGGGGGAAGAATGTAAAACCCCATACGTTCCCAACCCTACTTGACGACATTAAATAATATGTACGTAGGTATCGAGAGCTATAAGTATGCATTTGGTAAGGCTATTGGTGAGATAATTGAATTTGGCTCTTGTTATGCGGTTAAACTTGCATGGAAGGTGTTTTGCAATTTTCATGGTGACTTTGTGGGGTTCAAAATGAGTATAATAATACCTCTAAACAAAGTATAATAAGGTTAAGAAGTGAGTTAAAGAATAGGACTTGAAGTATCTAACCAAACCCGCGAAGAGAAGTCGAAAAATGGACTTTTTGAAAAAACTAAATATGGGGCGCATTTGGGAGCGTTCCATGCCACTCTGGGATAAAATATTTATCCCAGATGCAGTACATTGGCGCGCCCAGGGGTGTGCCACCTTGGGTTTTCGACTTTTTCGGAAGTTGGAAATTTCTAAGTCCCAAGGGTATCCAGGGACGTACCGAGCCAATTTTTATCACGTTTCATCTACAACCACGAGTATATACATGAAATTAATGAAATATTATATTGGTATGATAAAATTACTCGAGAACGAATTTGGGGTCAAAATGACAGTTTTGCCCTTAAGGTCAAAATAAGCCAAACGTGGCTAGAATCACTTGTTTTGGGGATTGAGGCTACGGATATGAATCGCGTGAGTAGGAATATTGTTGTAACGCATATGATATGATTTAAACACGAGAAATTATTGATTATTATGGGGTTAAGTGAATTGGGCCCAAAAAGGACCAAAAAATAAAAAGAAAACATGGCCCAATTAAGCCAAAAAGGACCCATTCTTCATCCTTGACCATTTGTGCATGGTATTTAATGCCAAGGAGACTTAAGGGGATATAAATAGGTGGAAAAATCTGATTTTAATCAAAGAAGTGCACTACACTTTTCTAGAAATTTCCCAAAAATTGCTCTCAACTCTCAAGAACCCTAAAACCCCTAAGCCAACTTCTTGGAGCAAAATCATCACTTTTCAAGCTTGGGTAAGTGATTATTGTTATGGATTAATATATTATATGCATGAAAGAGTATGTAAATCATATTGGTTGTGCTTGGAAATGTTGAACATGGTACTTTGTGCTTTTATAATAAATTTGTGATCCATGGGATTCAAGCTTGAATTAGGACTTGTGCCTTTGATGAAAGATCATAGTATGGATAAACTATGAACGTCTATGGTGTTATTTTTGTTTTTAAACTTGTTCTTGTCTATAAGTGTAAATTGTGGGATTTTGACCGATATGTGCTATGAAGTGTATTAAGGTGAATTGATAGATTGTTTATAATGTGGTGTGGATAAGAAGGTGTAAAAGAGAAGTGTTATGGTGAAATGTATTGATTATCATGTATTGGTCAATGTTGGGAATATTGGAGGATTTTTGGAATCATGATTCTATCAATGGTTTTGTCAAGGGGAAATGACATGTTTCAAGGCAAACATGTACCCCATTGATGTTATATGCATTTGTAGAGTAGTTGTTGGTTAATCTGAATTCCGCTATGTATTTGTGTTGTAGAGTGACACATAAAGAAGGAGCGGGACTATTGTATGCACAACTAGAATTGTATATCCGTATTGAGAGTACAAGGTATGTAAGGTTACTCTGTCCGTATCTTCCTGCGGCAAATAGTATCCACATTGCTATTTCACTAGTCTTATCCCGAAATGTGCTAAGGTATCCTATATCCGTTTATCAATAGTCATTGTCATATATTTCATTGGTGAGTCTCATGTCTTATAATCATGGTTAATGTTCCAAAAGCTCAAACAAAGTTATGTTCCAATGTTTTAATAGTGATTATGCTTATGTCTTTTGTTCATAGATTATTGTCCAATAGTTCCCATGGTGTTATGATTCTAATAATGTTATGTTGCCAAGTTATTCACATGTCTCTCACTCATTGGTTAATGATCCAAAGTTTCCAATAATGTTATGTTCCAAAGTTCAAGTGATGTTATGATTATCAAATATCAATCTCAAAGTAAAGATCAAAGTAATGCAAATGTGGTCAATGATCAAGTATGGGTGGCAAGTCTAGGGGCGTAAGCCTAGCTCGACTCGATCCCGTTGTATTGATTTATGGGTGTCAAGTCTAGGGGCGTAAGCCTAGCTCGACTCGATCCCGATGTATTGATTTATGGGTGGCAAGTCTAGGGGCATAAGCCTAGCTCGACCCGATCCCAACATGACGCTATGTTATGAAAAGACCCACTGATCAGTCGGTGCCCGGGTACATTGTGACATATGTATTGACAAGTGAGCACTGAATGTAAAGAAAGTAATGAAAGTAATCAAAGCAATTCACATGGCTTCCCAAAACGCAAAATGGTGACTTATCTATATTGATTATTCATATGTTGTGAGTTCATTGGAATATTCATGTATTGTACAGTTTCATCTGAGCCTTGCATACTCAGTACTTATTTCGTACTGACCCCTTTCGGGGAATTTACCTTACTTGCTGCAGGCGCAGGTACCAGTAGGCCTCCCCAGTAGATTGCCAGTGTTAGCGGTTCTTTGGTGAGTTCCAGCTAATTCGGGGCTTCTCCGAGTCAAAGTGTATATATGTTTTGGTGATGTACATATTGCGTAAAGCGGGGACTTGTCCCGACTTATGGTTCAGTTTGGTCAGTGCTCATGTTAGAGGCTTTTGTAGACGGATGTGGGTGTATCAATGTAAAAGACATATGTTGTTTTGACTGGATGGCCTCAACGGCCAAGTTTCATATGTATGTATAAATATGTCCCATGTTTTCCTTTATTCGTCTTTAATTTTCTTCCGCAATGGTGGTTATGATTATGATATGCATATGATTGAACATAGGCAAAGGTTGGTTCTCTCGGCCCTTATCGGCTACGGGTGCCAATCATGTCTCGATGGGATTCGGGGCGTGACACCTAGGAGTTGATGAAGTTCTGTGCTCCTCCATTCTTTCTTTGGCCAAAGAAGAACTAAAAATAACCTAAGGAAGTATTTATAGTATTTAAAAATACCTTAGAGACCTCTCCAAGTTGGACTAGGAAAAGGGGGAAAGTTTCCCTTACCATGCTTACCCATTGCGCGAGCTCTCTTTGCTCGCCCTGGAATTTTCTCAACAGGGTGTAAACTTCTGAGTGTGTGTATTTTTTACCCCCATTCGCTCTGTACCTTGCTCCACTGCTTTACAACTTCACCTTGGACTTTTCTTCGTTAAAATCAGCCATTTATGCTCCCTTTCAATCCATATCATCTTTTTTCACCTAACTAACACAAAACACCTTGTATAAGTGAAATATCATAATATCAAGCATAAACAATAAATATTAAGCTAAATTATCCTCAAAACAGGGCATAAGTGTGGGGAAAAATTAGTGAAAAAGAGTGTATAGTATCCTCACATCAATCTGCGATTGGGTTAGTGACCATAAATCACCTAAAAACTGGCAATTTGCTATATTTTTTTTTTTTTATCTTTTGGCTATTTGGACATAAAAAACCTACAAAACAATAAACTACCAAAAAATACAATAAAACAAGCATATGAACTGTAAAAGGATCAAGTAAAAGATATAAGATGTGTTATAAATTCAAGGCACATTAATGAGATAAGAACAATGTATCCCAAAGTCTAGACTATGTGATTAATGGTTTTCCATGATTACCTTATACGGTTTGTAGTTCTCCTATTTGAGATGTACAAAATTAATTGCTCCTACCATGTTGAGCTTTCATGTTACCTTATATGGTCCATTGTTTCTCTATTTTAGATGTCATGTGCTAAATGAATCACTTCCAAAGTATGATGATCATAACAAATCATGTATAAGGTAGCCCATAAGCTAATGTAAGGCATTCCAAGAATGTTAATGTACAACTCATGTGTTATTTGATAATCATGTGTAAGGCATCCCAAAAGCTAAGGTAAGGCAGTCCAAGAATGTTAACGTATAACTCATATGTTATTTGATACATTTGATCTCGTACATAGCACGAGGCCCTTGTGGATCATTTTATAATGTGATCCAATCTCCTTGTCACTCATTTTCTCATGTGATATATTCCCCTTGTGGCTCATCTCCTCATTGTTATAAGCCTATATGACTTAAATTTCTCCCAAAAACTAAACGAATCATGCCTAATGTAAAATGAACCCAAGAGTTCTAATGGACAATCCAAAAGATATGCATAACAATATAAGGACAGTTAACAGACAATAGGGTGAAGTCCCATCCTAATAGTTATAAGACGATAACATGAAGTCCCACTGCAGTAATTATATGATGATAGAGTGAATTCCAATTGCAACACTTGTAAGATGATAGGGCAAAGTCCCATCACAATTAACGAAGATACTATGATAAGATACCACAACACCAAAGTGAATTTGCATTACTCCCCAGGATAGGACCTAAGAATGATAGCTCATGTTCTACCTTGTGTTGTATATTAATCTCAAAGTATAAGAGAATATCCTAATGCATAACAACCCAAGTATGTTAAGGTTAAATGATCCCAGAATGTTAACATATATGATCCAAAAGATGTAAGCTTAATGATCCATAAGATGTTGCAACATAATGGTTCTTACTATATTAATAGTTTCCATATGCCTTAAGTAGGTCATGTTTCATAGTTCTCTTTTATAAGCTTCACATTTACCTTAGGTTATTCTATCTATTTTACATACTAGTATTATGTTATATGTACTCACATCCCTTTTCTTGGGTGTTATACTCATACTACAGGCATAGACACACATAGTAATAGACCGCCTCGCTAGGAATCTAGACGTACTTCAGTTGTTATTGTGAGCTTTTTTCTATTTGTGGCTAAGTTGAGTCTAGTACTCCCTTTTAGTGTATGTATAGAAAATGGGTAGGACGAGGCCCTCTCTCAATAGTATTACAATTCACAGCTCACAAACATTCATAGACCTACACTATGTATGTCTTATATGTACAAATTTATGTCAGGATTCATGTTTCACTTGAATTTGTAATCAATCACGTATTTCAGGCTAATGGCCCTTCATGTGTAAACAACTTCTTGTTAAATTATCTGAGGTCCAAGGCACTATTTTATTGTTTGTAGATATGTTTTGTATGTATGTTCAGGTAAAATTGGTTTGGATGGTCAAGTTATTATATCAAAGTTAAGGTACCGAATGCTAGCCTGCCTCACCTAGGTTTGGAGCATGACAAATGGTAGACCGATTGAAAGATTTGTACAGTGAGAGAGGATCGAGAATGAGAAAATTTAGGGGGGGGGGGAGAGAGAAGGGGAGGCGATAAGGGAAAGGATAAAGTACAACAACAACATACCCAGTGTAAATATATAAGAAAAAGATAAAATATGAAGAAAATATGGGAACTGATGGCGCTCATTTTTATCAGATAGCGGGGGGTATGATGGTTGTAGATCTAATAAAAATTAGTAAACAAATTAGGAAATATTAGGAACTACCGTTGCTCTTTTGAAAAGAATAATAGAGGTTATGACCATCATAAATCTAATAAAAATAGCGGCGCCTACTTAAACCCCTGTAATTTGATATAGTTTCGTGGAGATTATAGTAATCCTTGCAGTTAAACCTGCTCAACTTCAGCATTTTATTTGTAATATCAATTTTGCCTTGCAACAGATTTTGGTTCATTTATATTCGTGTGATTAGCAAATCATCTCGTAGTCACCTTTCTCATTAATGGGGCTTAACAAGAAATGAATTTACTCTAGATGTCCAAATTCTTTGAAAAATGAGGTTAATTTTACACATCAACTTTTGGCTAATGTTTTAACACTCTGATCAAGTTGGAGTTCTATTAGTAGTTAAGTGGAAAATGAGACTGCTCCTAATGACGAAGATAAAATTAGACTCAAATAAATATATGGTAAAATTGCTTAATTATTTACTCCTATTTTTATTTATTAAGCATAGTTTAAGTAAGGCTCAGCCATAGATTTTAAATATCTTTATTTGAAACTTATGGAGTTGGAGCTGAAAATTAATTTGTGTTTGATTATACTTCTTATAAAACTATTTTTTCAGTAATTATTTGGAATAAGGTGATAAGTGAGTTTTTTTTTAATTTATTTTCCATCCAGCTAGAAAACAAGTTATAAATTGTTTTGTAGATTGGAAATACAATTTTAAGTTGGATTTGAAATTTTTCATGATCAAATACTAATTTTCAAATAAAGTGAATTATTCCAAAAAAAAAAAATTTAATATTTTTTATTGCAAATGAGTCCTAAGAGTAAGAAGACGTTTGGACATGCGATTTCATCTCGTGATTTGAAATCGTGAGATGAAATCAGTGTTTGGACATATGATTTAAAACTGATTTCATCTCATGATTTTATATCATGAAATGAAATCTCACATTGTCCAAAAAGCTTCATTTGAGATTTCATATCATGATTTGGGATTTTTCAAATATAAAAATTGAACCACAAGTTCATATATTGTAAAATAAAACCCCACCATTTTGTCACGACCCAACTAACCAGTTCGTGCGGGTACCTACACTAATACACCTAGATAGGAGAACCCTTACCACTCATTCAAAAATATACATGGAAGTCAATAAGAAATAGAAAATACTTCATTCATTACAATCAATTTACAAAACTTTAATTACAACTGAAAATATTTCCCAGGGAATTAGTATAAACATGTACAAGATATACAAAGAGGAAATACAAGACAAAAGACACAGTTTCTACCGTAGGAACAATAACAGAAGTTGCTGAAGATCTTTACTGTGTCAAGCATGAAATTCCTACTGATCCTACAACCAGACTATACCCCAAAAAGGGTATAGCAAGAGTAGTATCAGTACAAAACCACACGTACTGGTAAGCATCATCAATCGACCCGAATTAAATCATATAAATATCACACAAATATCCAGAAGGAAGCATACAACTTAAAGTTAATAGCCAGAGTTCTTTCATTAAATAATTCCTTAACACCTTTGGATAATAACAACCATAACCACCTAAGTACCCATTACTTGTCAATTCAAGTCTCATTCCATAATTATCTATGAGTCCTACAATACTCGACCCTCATGATTACCTTACCCTCAACCATTAGTAACTAAGACCCTTATGTAACCCTTAGCCTTTTTCCACTAATACGGTCATACCTTGACACCCTAGTATCTTTAGATTCTTTAAGTCTATAAGGCACAATTTACAAGATGATAACACCCACCTTCCCTGCCTGACATGTAATAATCGCTAGACCACCGACCATACCTATGCCAAGGGCACAACCTGAACAACCTTCGGTTAACTTTATCTCAGCTTATAGCACATAACCATAACACAGTACCACAAGACAACCATGAACCGTATCATGCAATTCTATTTCTAATTCATGACATTTAACCTTGTAAATGAGTACAGCATAAAGTTTAGCCAATATGAGTCAACAAGGATCATAAGTCAAGTCAAACTATGACCACCAATCAGACTCCACTTTAAAATACCTCATCTTGTCTCATTCACCAAAGTGAGCAGACATTATAGATATAATCTCTTCCATTATTAACCTTAACCCGGACCTCTCATGGATACATCCCCACAAATGAAAAACATCATAATCATAAGTCCAAATTCATAGAAGGTCTAATACACCAGTCACCATATAGCCCGATTCATGCAAGGAACTAATATACCAGATAAACAATCAGCTTGATCCACTCAAGGAACTAATATAAAACTGTGTATCTCAATTAAGCAACTATCCCGATCCACTCAAGAAATAACATATATATCAAGTAACAGATAAGATCGATCCACTCAAGGAACTAACATATATATATCAAGTAACAGATAAGTCTGGTCAACTCAAAGAACCGATATTATAGGAAAACACATAATCCCCGATTCACTCAAAGAAGCAACATATAAATCAAGTAACAAATAAGCCTGGTCCACTCAAGGAACCAACATATATATCAAGTAATAGACAAGCCCAATCCACTCAAAGAACCAATATCACAAAAAAACACATAATCCTCGATTCACTAAAGAAACTGTCATACTCATATGTACCTTGTACATACATGTTATGGGTCTTATGTGTGCGCCCACAAGTCATGACCTGCAGAGGACGAGCTCTTGTCAATGTATCAAAATCCCAGACATCAAGTGCCTACCAATCTTATATCAACCAATCATGTGAAGATGACCAAATATTGGTACATTCCATAATAATAACAGATATCACAACCATCACAACCACAATGATAATAGAAATAACACTTGTAAAAATCGACAAGATTTCATATAAGTTTTTGCATGTAATTAACACATAGGATATCAAACAGTCATTCACTTTCCTTGAACATGAATTGTACAAGAAATACTACGAAATAGTTATCATGCACACATAACACAAATTGCGTTTCAACTGCATTAAAACCATCACTTACAATTTGTACATATAACATGTGGGTTATAACCCACCCCAAATCGTTCATCCTAACAGTTTGATATATTACCAATTTCCCATTCCTCTGGTTACCACCGTAGATTCTTCTGAATTTACCAACACTGACCACCCTTAACGAATAAGCATTTAATTAGGTTAACCTAAATTTTTGGGTACTGCATCATTATTAATCATGCAAGGATGAAAAATAACATGATAAACACATAAATTCATGAACAATTTTAATATCACCACATAACAGCAATTTCCCACCCTATTATCCGAGTTTTTATCCTTTTTATCCATCCAAACACCATGCTCGAAGACCTAAGCGTGCAATCTCCCATTAATTTGCATCATGCTTATGCTTTCTAACCTAGGTCTAAACTATTCAATTAAACCTAACTTACCTGGATGCCAAGCAGCTGCTATGGAGGCATGTGTGAGTTTTTGACTTCGTAAAGGTGAATTCTGACATGCAATCAGTGGAAAGGCCATGGGTTTTACCCCATTAATGCGGAATCCCTCCTCACCATTACTCCTAGGCTATGAGGTAACCCTAGAAGGGTTTTAAAATGAACCTCATCCTTTTTACAACTGGAGAGGAAAAAATAGAAATATATCAATCACACCTGAGGTTTCTAGTCCCGTCATCCCCCTATGACATTAGCCTGACCCAAAATTTTAATTTCTAAAATTTTTAGCTGCATCATCTTATACTAATTTGAGATCGTATTTTTAAAATTTTCCATAACCCGTACCCATAACAAGGTGTCTTTTAATAACGATGAGACAGGTCCTTACAATAGATACCAATTTACCCATTTTTCATCCTTGAATGATCGCGATTAAAAAGAACGGTACGAGTCTAGATTGAATCTTAACGCCCTTACCATAAATAAATGTTTACAGATATTACGAGGACAACAAATTTTTGTTTCCCTTAGTACACTAAAAATTTAAACCGTAACTTTAATACTACTCCACTCCGTCTATAATTCGTCGTTTTCTTATGAATTGCATAAGACTAATTAGAGCATAACAATATTTTAGAGTAACACCCCGTACCTTCCCAACCCAATGTGACGTCGTTGAACAATGGTTACTTAGGTGTCGAGATGCCATGAGTATGTAATTTGTAATGTTAGTGATGAGAAAATTGAAATTTGGCCTTGTACATGTGGTTAACCTTGAGTAGGAGGTGTTTTACGATTTTCATGGAGCAGTTATGGGGTTCAAAATGAGGCTAAGAGGACCTCTAAACAAAGGATATTAAGGGTAAGAAGTAAGTTAAAGAATAGGACTTGAAGTATCTAACCAAACCCGCGAAGAAAAGTCGAAAAATGAAATTTTAAAAAATTTTAAGTGTGGGGCGCGCTAGAGGGCGTGCCACGCCGCTCTGGGCTAAAATTTTTAGTCTAGAAGTAGCAAGTTGGCGCGCCCAAGGGCGTTCCACGCTGGTTTTGGCCACTTTTCAAAGTTGGAATTTTTCTTAAGTCCCTAAGGCACTTCTTGGAGCAAGATCATCATCTTCCAAGCTTGGGTAAGTGATTATTATTGTACTTTAATATATTATATGCATGGGAGAGTATGTAAATCATATTGGTTATGCTTGAAAGTGTTGGATATGGCACTTTGTGTTTTTGTGAAAGATGTGTCATCCATGGGATTTACACTTGAAATATGACTTGTGATTTAGATGAAAGAGCATGGTATGGATTAAATAACAACATGTATGATGTTATTATGGTCCTAAACTTGTTATTTTTCTATAAGTGTAAATTACGGGATTTTGGCCGATTTGTTGTTGTGAGGTGTATTGAAGTAAATTGATGGCATAATTGTGATGTTGTGATGATGGAGAGTGGAAAGTATGAACTTGGTGTGACATGCTATTGGTTATCATGTATGGGTCAATGTATGTAATATTATGGGATTATTGGTACAATAATTTCATAAATGGTATTGGCAAGGGGGAAATGACATGTTAAAGCCAAACATGTGACTTATTGTTATTATATGTCGTTGTAAGGTAATTGGTGGTTAATGTTGGTTAAGTTATGTACTTGTGTTGTAGAGTGAAACATAAGGATGGAGCGGTACTATTGTATGCACACTTAAGATTGTAAAATTGTATTGAGAATACAAGGTATGTAAGGTTACTCTTTCCGTATCCTTCTACAACATATTGTTCCTATTGACATTGGACTTGTTTCAATTCCGAGAGGCTTGAAGTATAGCAATTCAGGTTGACGTATATTGTATCCATATGTGTCCTATTCTTAGATGACTTATGATTCACTCATCCCTTATTTATTGATTGAAGTTCCTAAGATGTCATAATGTGGTAAATCCTAAAAGAACTATCTCAAGAGAGTAATAACATAAGAGAATCTATTTATCCTTAAAAAGCATTTTTCCAATCATGTCATGTTCCAAAGTCCTATAGTATGATGATTATGTTTGTACTAATCTCTCATAAGTGTAAAGGTACCAATCTCATAAGAGTGATGACGGAAGTAATATGTAAGCTAATATATCTATCTCTCACAAGTTAAGGTGTTAATCTCATGAAGTCAGGGAGTAAAGTAATATATGTGTTCAAATAGTATCATGATCCTCAATATATCATCCTCTCATAAGTGAATAAATCAATCTCTCCCAAATAAGAATAAGAAGAGATTTAATTGATAAGTTTTCTCGGGTGGTATCCCAGGGGTGAAAAGAACACCTAGCATGGGTCAATCCCGTCACTACCCACCATAGAGTGGATGTATGTTAACCCACCATAGAGTGGATGTATGTTAACCCACCATAGAGTGGATGTATGTCAACCCACCATAGAGTGGATGTATGTTAACCCACCATACAGTGGATGTATGTCAACCCACCAATAGAGTAGATGTACGTTATATCATTAACCCACCAATCGAGTGGATGTGTTATATTATTAACCCACCAATCGAGTGGATGTATGTTATATTATTAACCCGAATCTCTTGAATAGAAGAATCTCTTGAGTAGAAGAATTTCTTGAATAAAAGAATCTCTTGGAGGCAAGTCTAGTGAAGGCAAATTCTCTTGAATGAAGATGGGATATAAATGAGTGATCTAAAATAACAATAACCGATGCAATGTATATGATTCCACATATAAAGTGATGGTTTATCCCCGTGGGCTATTCTCGCATATTTTATTCCATTGACATTCTTACGTATGATACAGTTCTTATGAGCCTTACATACTCAGTACATTCTTTGTACTGACCCCCTCGGGGGACTTACCTTACATGTTGCAGGTGCAGGCATTAGTAGATTTCCTCTGTAGTCTGGGGATCATTTGCAGATATTTGGTGAGCTCCAGTTGGTTTGGAGTCCCCTGAGTCATAGATGTATATTTGTTTTGATGTTATATATACTGTATAAAGCGAGGACTTGTCCCGACTGTAAGTTGTTCTTGTTGATGCATCTGTTAGAGGCTTTTGTAGACATATGTGGGTATATGAATATAAGAGATGTAAAAGATGAATGTCCATTTTGACTTGATGGCCCCAACGGCCATGTTTCCTGAATATATTTGTCTAGCATATGTTTTCATGATTCATATCTTCCGTATAGTTGCATGAGGTATAATAAGATTCACACGAGGGTACGTATACGAAGGTTCAAGAGCAAAGATTGGTTCTCTCGGGCCATATCGACTTCGGGTTCCAATCATGCCTCGAATGGGATTTCGGGTCGTGACATTTAGCACCCAAGGTATCTGGGGCTTCATCAATATATCAGAGGAAAAAGAATTCACACATAATAGATGAAAATTTTTTGCACTTCGAGGGACTAGATCCTGTTATAACGGGAATATTCCCACTATAGAGGCATCGCTATAATAGGAGAGGGCCGCTATAATGGGAGCCAACAGTTTAAAGGGGTGAGAAATGGGTTTCTCGCCCATTTCTCCCTCTTTCACTCAAAAAACTCCCCTCCCCTCCCCTATCACTTTGCTCTCATCATTGAAAACAAGCTAATTATCAATACACTTCCACTCATTACTTTCTTAAACGCACTTCTGCTTGTTTTATGCTTAAATTCATAGAAATAGAATGGGTATTGGGTTAGTTTTTGAAATTTCAAAATTGGGGTTGAATTAGCCAAAATTTTAAAGCGTGGGTGCTTTCCCTACTTTTACAATGCTTCTATAGTGTTCTGGGCATAAAAATCACGGAGTTCATGGCGAAAACAGGCTCAACACCGTAGGAAATGCAAAGGGTTGTTCTTGATTTGGTTTTGGCAATTTGGGCATGTTTTAGGAGTTATCATGCCTAAATTTTTGGATAAACTAGTGTTGGGGTACTTTAGAAACACTAATATGAAGTTGGAATGTTGAAAATGAGACTTTTTATTAAAAGACGCCATTGTTGCACTTCTTGAGCTGATGGGGATGATGAAGGCCACTATAATGGCCTTGTTCCACTACAGCAACCCCATTATAACGGAAAATTCCCTTATAGCAACATCGCCATAGCGGGAGGCTGTAGACAGTAGCCTCCCAGTTAGGCTAAGGCATTGGCCTTTAACTGAATTTTGATTTCTTAACTCTTTTGTGGGTTCTAACATGCTTTCTTACAATGATTTTGCAGAGCAAACACCCCCAATGGCTGAAAACCAAGAGAATGCCATTGATCCAACCTATGAGAGATTCCCCAATGAAGCTTGTACAGAGAGATTTCTAAAGTACAGGAGGATGAGGTTCTGTTATGAGAGGGCTTTCGCTATGAGAGGGGTAGAGGAAAAGGCACCTGTATTTTACAACTGGTTCTAGGAGTTTGAATGGATCCCACTAGTGGTGGCTCCCCTATTTGAGGTCTCGGTATGGGTCAGGGAGTTCTATGCTATACTCCCTACCATGCTTTGGGATAACCCCCACCCCACCACCCGCATTCAGGGAGTGGATGTCCCCATAGACATTCGTACTATCAATGAGGTACTTGGGGTGCCGCACATATATAATGCTGGGTACCTTGACAAGTCTCGAGAGATGGACATAAAGTGGTTGTGGGACACTCTGGTTCTGGAGGAATTAAGATACCAGGTCTACTAACCTACCACTGAGGGCATTACGAGCACCTTTTTCTCAGTCGATACTAGGAGGTAGCTGAACCTAATGTCCTAGAGGATTCATACGTCGAGAAATATCTCCAACATGACCTACCCTCAGGCTCTATTGGTGGCCTGCGATATACATAGTATTATGTTGAATGTGGGGGCATAAATTGTGATAGGGTGGAGGGACTTTTATCGAGGCAGCAAGAAGTGCCCCTACCATCTTGTCCTGGTTTCTGCACTATATCGGTGTGTTGGGGTGCCCAAGAAGGAGACTGACACTGAGGTGGAGATGGACATCCCCTTTTATCCCCTTTGAGTGAAGGTGGTTTCGTCTAAGGGAAAGAAGAAGTGAAAGGTACGTGAGGCCGAGAGCAGTCGGCCTACAGATGAGGAGGACGATGATGATGATGATAATGATACTTATCCCTCTAGTCCCAGTCTTAGATTTCTAGTAGCCATCTGGAGGTGGACATGGCTGCAGTTAGGAGATATATAAAACACGCCCCTTCCAACTCCGCAGCCCTACCTCTCTCTGCCTAGGACTATGAAGTGCTCTACAAAGAGCTTGATGAGGAGAAGAACAGGAAACGCTTTTGGAACCTTATGATCACATGGATATGGAAGACCGTAAAGGTCATGTTCAAGTGCACAGTCCCCAACTAGAAGCTCCTCTAGTTGGAGTCAGAGGATATGTGGGAGTTTCCCTTCCTGAGCGATGCAGAGGGAGAGGATACCGACCCGATAGCCCGCGATGGTGACAGGGCATCCAGCTAGGGCCCTCAATGCATATCAGTCCCTCTTCCCCCTCCTTTTCTTATACCTTATGATTGATTTGTGTTTCCCCAGTGTGGGCATGTACTAGACATTATTCCTCCCTTTTCCTTATTTTATTTTATCGTACATGGATGCTAGTTTTAATAATTCTTATATTGAATGCATGATTTACCATTCTGTATGTGATTTCCATGATTTATATTATATCTCATAGCTTAAACTAATGATTAAAACAAGTCAGGAATGAAAAACAATCACATGGAAAAATAGGGCAGGGGTTCTGACCCGCCCACCCTGCTATAGCAGCTTGCATGTGAATTTCACCCAAAATATACCACCAGAAAAGTATAATGCGGTCGATGTATCAAATATAGAACCCAACTAGGTTGAGGTCGATCCCACAGGGAATAGGACAAAATTACGTCGAGTGCTTTGTCCGAGTAAATGGCAAGTAAGTAAAACTGGTGGGGTTTGTAAGTAAGTAGTAACAGTAATGATTGTTGATTATTGGATTTGTTATCAATATGAGAAATACACTAGGACTGTGATCCCCAATGATTCCTTAACTCCACCGGTTGCTTGTGCTGGCAGAACTATCCCACTGCGCTGCACGCAAAATCTAACAAGATATATTCATTTAAACATCTCTCGACCTTGGGTAGATGAATTTCACTCTTCTTCTCTCGGTCTCTGAGTATCGCACTACTAACCCTTGTCCTGGATGCCAGAGAACTATCCCTGTTATGGCTCAAGTTATTAGATAAAGGTTGATAGCTTCAAATCTCTATTGTTATTCCCTTTTCTCAATCTCTACCTCCCTCTCTAGTAAGTCTAGAATACAAATGAGTTTCTAATGTTTGCAACCGTTAGAAAATCAATTATAATGAAGGTAATAACAATACATGCATTCACAACGGTTCAGAATTGCTTTGCACTTAACCCATTTTGTTAATTCCTCATGGTTCACACAACCCTAGTTGATGGGTTTAGCTACTCATGATTGCAAGAACACAAGAAGAATTCAATGAAGAAAACATAATTGTAAACTTATAATAAGAAACAACTCTGAAATCTCAATATGAATAAAAACCCTAGAATCGGTGTTCCAAGATTACAAAATCAATAATGTGTTTATGAACTCAAAATAATGAAAATATATCTCAAAACAATGTAATGACCAACTCCTAAACATAGGACAATATAGGGATATTTACACATACAAGATGAATCCTATCCTAAACAAAACAGGAAAATAGAGTCGACACTTTTTCACCGTACCATGACTTGGTGTCGTGGAACCAAGTCAAGCCACATGGGTCCTGCCATGGAAATCAGGTTGTTTCAACTAACTGCAGGAGTCAACCTACGGAACAGAACCACGCCATGTAGGTCGACTCACGTGATGTAGATCCTGTCGTGGGTCACTCCTCTGGTGCAGGATTTCGCTCTTTCATTTTCAGATACTTTGTTCTCGAGCATGATTCTTCCTTTATGTCCATTTTGCCTCCAAAAACCTATTCTCCTGCAATATAGAACAGAAAACACATCATACCAACCAAACATACCCAAGTTATTGCATATTTTCTTTGTTTTAAGTATCGAAAGTGCTATGAAACCACGACACATCAACATGTCACTATGGCAACGACGCTACAGCGAGATCGCCATAGCGGGTCACTGGCGTTATACGGCCCCAATAGCAGCAACCCAAAATTTTACTATTCTCTACAATTTCTCTCATTCCCCTTCCTTGTTTCCAACACTAAAATATGAAATTGCATTATGGCCTTTAATATAACACCAAGATCGAAACCAACAATGGATAAATAAGAACTTAGCATCACATCATTTAAAACTAGTTATGAATCACACCAAGAAACTTTTCATAACAACAAATACCACTATTATTCAACAAAATCCCTTTTCCCATGGTTTTTAACCCAATTTCGACTGTCCTGAAACAAGAGTTTCCCACAGTCGTTGACTATCCTTCCCCTTATTATTTTACCAATGATAAGGCCATTCCAAGCATTTATAATATAATTCCATTTAAACCGCATAGCAAATAATTACTTTGACCATCAATACATAACCACGTTATGACCTTTCACGAACCATGAATCTCATCGCAATTCAATGATCACATCTTACACATTCACAATCATTTAAGCAACACCAATACACATAAGTATCAAACTCAAGTTTCATCATTAAATAAGCCCTTTTTATTATCCTTTATTCACCTCATGGATAACCATTAGCCTATTGTCCATGCTTTTACATGGCCTCCATGGCCAAATACCAATTGGAACCTTCCCGGTTCCAACATCCCTTGCTTGTGCCATTTCAATCGGAGTCGAACGACATCCATTTACCTTATTGAGATACCAATTAGAATCTAGAGATACCAATTGGACTCGACATATATAAGTAAGCACACAGACCGCATGAAAGGAGAGAAAAAGTGGAATAATTTCCTAGAATGCCTCATAGCTACCCAAAGATTAGATGTGGACGTCAACACACCAATCCATAGGACTCTACTCAAGATTTGCTCTTGTACTCGGAGATCGGTAACCTAGGCTTTGATACCAAATTGTCACGACCCAACTAGCTGGATCATGCGGTCACCTACTCTAATCCACCTAGATAGGCAAACCCTCACCACTCATTCAAAAATATATGTGGAAGTCAATAAGAAATAGAAAATACTTCGTTTATTACAATCAATTTATAAAACTTCAATTACAACTAAAAAAAATTCCTGAGGAACTAGTCTAAATAGGTACAAGAGCTACTAAGAGGAAATACAAGACAAAAGACACAGCTTCTAGGATAATAACAGAAGCTGCTGAAGATCTTTACCGTGTCAAGCATGAAGCCTACTGATTCTGCAACCTAACTATACCCTAAAAATGGTATAGCAAGAGTAGTATTAGTACAAAACTACACGTACTGGTAAGCATCATCATTTGACCCAAATTAAATCATATAAACTTCACATAAATATCCAGAAGGAAGCATACAACTTACAGTTATTAGCCAGAGTTCTTTCATTAAATAATTCCTTAACACATTTGGATATTAATAACCAAAACTACCAAGTACCCATTAATTGTCAAGTCAATTCTTATTCTGTAATTATCCATGAGTTCTACGATACTCGACCCTCATGATTTCCTTAACCTCAACCATTAGTAATTAAGACTCTTATGTAACCCTTAGCCTTGTTCAACTAATCTGGTCAAACGTTGACAACCTAGTATCTTTAGATTCATTAAGTCTGTAAGGCACAATTTACAAGATGATAACACCCACCTTATCGGCCTGACATGCAATAATTGCTAGACCACCGACCATACCCATGCCAGGGGCACGACTCGAACACCCTTCGATTAACCTTATCTCGACTTATAACATATAACTATGACACAGTACCATAAGATAACCATGAACCCTATCATGCAATTCTATTTCTAATTCATGACACCTAACCTTGTAAACGAGTACAACACGAAGTTTAGCCACTATGAGTCAACAAGGATCACAAGTCAAGTTAAACGATGACCACCAATTAGACTCCACTATAAAATACCTCCCCTTATCTCAATCGCCTAAGTGAGTAGAAATTATAGAATATAATCTCTTCCTTTATTAACCTTAACCCAGACCTCTCATTGATCCCTCCTCACAAATGGAAAACATCATACTTATAAGTCCCAATTCTTAGAAAGTCCAATACACAAGTCACCACATAGGCCGGTTCATACAAGGAACCAATATACCAGATAAACAATTAACACAGTCCACTCAAAGAACTAATATAACACCGTGTATGTCAATTAAGTAACTATCCTGATCCACTCAAGAAACCAACATATATATCAAGTAACAGATAAGTTTGGTCCACACAAGGAATCAACATATTTATTAAGTAACAGATAAGCCCGGTCCACTCAAGAAACTAATAGTGCAGGAAAATATGTAATCCCCTATTCACTCAAGAAACCAACATATATATCAAGTAACAGATAAGCCCGATCCACTCAAGGAACCAATATATATATATATGTAATGACCCTCCAGGTCATTTTCTCAATTTTCATGCATTTTGATATTTTGACCCTTTCTATAGTGGCTGCAGGTTATTTATGACTTGTTGGAACTGTCGGTTTGATTATCGGACAGTTCGTTTGGGTTTTAGGCTCATTTTCCTATTTTGGAGCTTTCATTGTTAAGGATTTAGTCTCGGATCAAAACTGCAAGTAAATAATCTTAGATGGAAATTCTAATAGTGCCATCAGCTTTGGAACATTAATTTTAGGCTAGGGGTACCCTTGGTCCCGGTCCCGAGGCTTCCAAACTCATTTTGGGCTATTGGGTAGATTTGGTGAAAAATGGAACTATAGGTGTAGGCCCCACATTTAATCGAAATGACCTCAGATGGAAATTTTGATGGTTTCGTTGAGTTCGAAATATCGAAATTTGTATAGTATCATAGTTTGTTTGCACGTACGGGGTTTCAAACGAATCTCGAGCACTCGATCGAAGTCCATTTTGGACTTAGCTAAAATCTGGTAGCTGATATTTTGTGTGACAGCTAAAGTAGTCAAGGAACCGCTTTTGAGGTAGCCGTTTTAGCGGTCTTGTCCATTTCGGCGAGGATCGCTTAAGCGCTCCCTTGTCCGATTAAGCGCACATCGCTTAAGTGACGGGGTGCCGCTTTAGAAGCCTCAGCCCTTTTGTGGGTGACCGCTTAAGCGATCAAAGTATGCTTTAGCGGTAGCCGCTTAAGCGGCTAGGTGTCTGCTTTAGCGGTACCTGGGGCTGATAAATCCCCTTCTTCACTCGATTCTCTCTCATTTTCTCAACCCTTTTCCAATATTATTGAGAGCTTGAAGAGAGAGAAAGTGTGGGGAATCTTTCATTGAAGTTAAGGTAAGTTAGCTCATCTATCCTTGGTCATTATTCATCATTTTACCCATTGAATTCTGTCCCATTTCATTGTAAATAATTAGAAATTAGGTCTTTAAAATCCTAATCTTTGGGGTCTGATTTGAGCCCGATTTACACTCCATTTGTACTCAACTTTTGATCAAACATTCCTTATCATTCGAGGGACCTCGTGACTGATTTAATTTTTGGAATTCTATTAGTGGGCCCTACGAGCCCATTTTTTACCCAATTTTGGGCCCGGAGTTTTATATTATAATACGAGTATCGTTTTACTCATAATGACATGTAGGTTACTATTTTGATAGTGTGACATCGATTCGGGATCGTGGAGCAAGGAAGGACGAATTATAAATAATTCGAGTATTACGGTTTTGGCATCGAGGTAGGCTTGGGTCTACTTTCCTCTATGAGATTGTGTATATTGTAGATTTCATGCTAGGTAGGGGTTACAGGATATGATTATGACTAGTTAATCATGACTTAGCCTATTTAGGGAATTCGGGGTATAAGTGTGACCTGAACCTTAGCATAGGTTGCTTGTTATGGCCATAGAATCCTATTACCTTGATTATAAGCATGATTACCATAGTTGATGATTAAAGATCCTTTAGTATAATGTTTACCATTCGACTTAGTGAATTGGGTAGTATTTTCCCCGATTAAATCCTTTCGTGACTTTACGCTCTCATTTACCACAGTTTCCCAAGTTATGAGGCGTTATTTTGTCAATTATGTATTATTGGGCCCGAGGTTGTGGTTACTATGCCAGTTGGACTCCAGGTGAGTATTTTATCCCTGATGTCACCCAAAGTATACCTCCAAAAAAGTACAATGTGGTCTCTGAATCAAATATAGAACCCAACTAGGGAAATAGGTCGAAGTATGAGTAAACTACTAGATGGAATAATTTGCAAGTAACTAAAACTGGGGGGTTTTGCTAGTGAATAGTAATGATGACGATTGCTGACTGATATCAAGTTTGTAAACAATAACAGAAATTCACTAGGACTGTGATCCCCAATGATTCCTTAACTCCACCGGTAACTTGTGCTTAACAAGATTGCCCCACGATGCTGCATACAAAATCTAACAAATTGGGTTCATCTAACTGTCTCTCGACCTTCATTAGATGAATTTCACTCTTTTCCTTCTCGGTCTTCGAGTGTCGCACTACTAACCCTTGTCCTGGATTTCAGATAACCTTTCCCACTAAGGCTCCGGTTATTAGATGAAGGTTAATAGCTTCAAATCTCTGTTGTTATCTCCTTTTCCCAATCTCTACCCCTCTCTCGAGAAACTCTAGAATATAGGCAAGATTCTAACGTTTGTAACCGTTAGAAAAGCAATCATACTGAAGGAAACAACAATACATGCATACACAGCAGTACAAAGTTGTTTTGCACTTCACCGGTTTCGTTAATTCCTCATGGTTCACACAACCCTAGTTGATAGGTTTAGCTGCTCATAATTGCAAGAACACAAGAATAATCCAAAGATGAAAGCCTCATTATGATCTCGCAAGAATGAAGAAAAAAAACCAAAATTTCAATTATCAACCAATCTCAGAATTAGGGTTTGTGAATACAAAACAAAAATACATGTCTCAAACAGTGTAAAATAACTCTCAAAGTAGTAAATTGTCCAACTCTCACACTTAGGACTACCTAGGGGTATTTATAGATACAAAACTAGTCCTATCCAAAACAAAATAGGAGAACAGAGTCGGCAGCTTTCACGATGTCGTGACTTGGTGTCGTGGAACCAAGTCACGGCACGTGACATGTATCGTGGAAATCAGCCTTTTCTTGGATCTCTGAAGTAGAGGACTCATGCCATCAAGTCACGCCCCATGGATGTCAGTCACGTGGCGTGAGTCCTGTCGTGGAACTCAGGTGAGATGTTAGTCCTCTGGAAGTCAATTCATGACACAACTCACGACTCGTGAGTGGTAATCACGGCTCGTGAGTGATGTCGTGGGTTACTCTCAAGTGCAGATTCATTCTTTCATCATCAGACACATCATCTTCGGGCTTGATTCTTCCTCTTTTGGTCATTTTGCCTTTAAAACCTGTTTTCCTGCAAATTAGTATAGAAACCACATCATACCGACAAAACACACCCAAGTTATTGCATATTTTCCTTGTTTTAAGCATCGAAAGTTCCATATAACCATGGGACATCAACACCCTCAAATTAGAATGTGTGCATGTCCTCAGGCGAACAATATAAAACTACACCAACACAATGTTTAACTAAGAGAAACCTAAGGGACTTATTGCAGTCAACTTGTTGCTTTTGATACAAACCTTTTCCGACCCCTCCTATTTTCAAAGTAAAACCAAAGTGTGTATGTAAGCAATGCAGAATCATGACATAGCAGGGATCAAGTGATGGCACCAAATTATGCATAAACAGCTAAGCGTATATGCAATTGACATTTCCCAAACAACTAACAGCTAATTATGCAACCCATGTGCCCTCACAATCAAAGAAGTCCCATGCACTCTCAGTATACTAATGAATATCAACATAGGGACGAAGTCAAAACACTCACACTCACAAAGAATATAAGACAGTGTGCGTTAGATACCATAGGCTTGCCCTTATTTTCTACGCCTTCGTTTTTGGACAGTTGGACTAGGATCACTATAGGATTTTACTCGGCTTGTAATGTAGGCTTAGGGACAGGTATGGTGCATATGGATATAGTGACTCAACCCTCCTTGACACTACACTATTTTTGGCTCCCACTTCCAACCTTTTTCATTTTTATTCTCCCTTGTTCTTCATTCTTTTATTCTCAGATTTTGGGTGTGGTTTTTCTCCTCAACTTTAAACACATATTCATTTTTATATTATTTTTTTTTTCTCTTTTTCTTCACACCCATATCTTTTTTTTTCCTTTTATTAACCCTTTTTCATACCCAACTCAATCTACGCACCCCTATAATAGCCACCCTCAACTTAGGCGATTTGCCTGAGTTGAGGTACACAGTGTCCAAGAAGGGACCAGGGCCAAGACAGGTTCATTGTAATTAAAATGGGAAGGTGAATAGGCTAATGAAAGGAATAGGATAATTATAGCTCAAAAGTTGGGATCAAGGGATACTTATTCTTTTGGTTTGGCATTTAGGCTAACAGTGGACTTTTTTCAACGACAACCTATGATCCTTTCCTAATCCTTATCCTCTAACCTAGGCAAGACTAACCGGGCAAGTTCTGGATCGCACACACAGCTAACTGAGTAGTGACCTCACACGCACATAGCACAGGGTTATATTACCAACTACTACCTATCCGTTCATCCAATGCTAGCTACGCTTGTTTGCCTATAATTCTAGTGCCATAACGAAATCCAATAGTAGTCACACACAAAGCATGTCAATTCCCAAAACCAAAATTTCAGGAGGGGTATCCTTAGCAACAAAAACACATAAGAAATTTTTCAAAACTAAACTGCACTAAAGTTCCCTCATTTTTCTCCTAATATAGCAAGAAACATAAAAACATCAACAATATCATCCTACACATGCCGGTTCTACTATGATAGCACACTAGGGGGAAAAGAAACACGACAACAAAAAAACCCAAGTGGTGGTACACCCCCACCCCCAACTAAACATGGTGCAATTCCCTCAATGCACCAATATCAAATCAAAACCAAGGGAGTGAAGACATACCTGTGGTGCTCTAAGCGTCGAAAGTGGGCCCGCCAGTCGCGGATCATCAGTCTATGTGGTAGACGGTACATTCGGTGGAGGGACTGCCTGGCTAGCAGATGCACCACGTGCCCTCTGCTCTGCCTCAATCTGGCTAGCCTGATACTCTACTCGGGAGGCCTTCATAGCCCTCCTCAAATCTGCCTCATATTCAGCATCACTCGCACCCTCATCCGCCGGACTGCGGGGTCGTTTGCCTCTATTTATAGGCGGCTCCTCATCAGCAAATAAATCAATCTCAAAGGCTGGTCGTACGGAGGTCGGGACAGGCATAGGTGGTATAATGGGCGTGCTAGTCGATGCCAGTGCCCGAACCTCCTTTCTCAATGCAGCAACCTCCTGGGTTAAGCTGGCCATATCAGGGCTCGGTGCAGCACTCAATCGGGAGGCCATACGTACCTCAAAACTATCAATCCGTCCATGCAGGCCCCGCATAAATTGGTCCATAGCTACGTTCATCCGAGCCTCCACCCTAGTCTCCGCAGCCTCAACTATAGATCGAACCCAAGGCTTAAGCTGGGATACCAACTTAGCCATCTAAGCCTCGGTGTGAGCCTGGCGCTCAAACATCTCTGTCTGCCTGTCAACCAGCTGCTGCAGAAAATCCCATGATACTGAAACCATACCTGTAGGGCTCGGTAGGGCACTAGCACTGGGTACTCCCTCATTAAGAGGGCCAGCACCCTCAGTCTGTACAGGTACCCTAACTGGTGCAGGAATAGGCAAAGGTAACTACTCAGCTCATCCAAGGTAGCACCCGATGCCTCAGACGGCTGTGACCCTCGGGGAAGAATGGGGTGCAAACCCCTCTGCTGCATCATCGCAATATCTGCCAAATGGGTCACCTCTATAGAATTATCGATGGCAGGTATCCTGGCTACCCCTGCTCTGTCACACAAACCCTGGATCAGACATGGGAAAGGGATACTCGTGTGATCTCGAAATGCTCGCTTGTGGATTTCTTGGACGATGTACCTTGCGAAATGGATCTCATAACCAGCCAAGATGCTGGCTACTACTACTGCCCTATCCAATGTGAGTGAGTTATCAGCGTTGGTTGGACCCAACCTATGACGAACCACTGACCACCAGAATAGACCAGCAAAATAGAGCGTGGACTTTTTGATGTCCAGCTTCCCAGTCACCCAACTAGCCGCTACACCCTCTTCGGCTATGTAACCTGCAATCCATTTAATCAACTCTAATTTTTGCTCTGCATCTCTCATCCGAACTCTATCTCTGACCGTGTCCATCCTGTGATCAAATTCAGCTGTCGAAACTGGAACTGGATGGTCAGGCCCAAACAGGAAGCGGTGAATGGTCTCTTCCAAAATGTCTACTCGGGTACCGCGCACCATGACATGAGTCAACACTGGCTGCAAAATATATCGCTGCCCAACTGGGGTGCTCAAACCAACTGATGCAGCATAGAAAGCATAAAACTCTCGGACCAACTCCGAGCTATACCGACCAGAAGGCTGCGTCATCCAACCCAAACCATATCGCTCAAACATAGGCCAAATATCCGTCAATGTCCTCAATTCCTCCACTCTATATCGGGGCTCCTCCATAATGCTTCTCCGACACACACCACGCTTTGTCAGCTCAGCATCTTGATCATAAATAACATGCATGCCCTGTACACACCACCTCTGAACCTCCCTATCCTGTTCAGTAGTCAGGGCACTCTCGGCACCAATACCAGAAAGAGAGGCTGTAGCCTCTGACACAGATGTATCCTGACCCGTAACCTCATCCCCAGACAAACCCTGACCCATAGCTTCATCCGCAGACCCTGACTCAGAAGCATCCTCCCCCTCTTCAGACTGGGGGGCGAACTCAGAAGACACAGCCGAAACAACTGGCTCTACAGGTGGTGGGACCGGCTGAATTGCAGCCCGGGCAGCCGCTCGGGCTCGCGTCTATAACCTCATAGCACGTGGGACTAAGGCCGTGTCGTCCTAACTAATATCAAACTCCTCCACAAAACCACTTGGTTCAGACTCAGTGGGTGTATCCCTCAGACGGGTCGGTAAGTCCAGATTTTTGGTTCGAATCTGGGATGATGCATCAAGGTGGTCACTTTTGGGATTGGATTTTGGAGGCATGGTAACGGGTGTGGATTGAATTTTGGGTATCTGGGTCGGGTTTGGTATGTTTGAATCGAATTTTTGGACCTAGGGTTTGGATTTTCAAATGGGTTAGATTTGTTGCTAGTTTGAGGAGGAGGAGTTCGGATTTTGTGAGTTTGAGAAGGAAGGGTTCGGATTTTGTGAGTGGAAAAAGAGAAAATTTGGATTTTAGGGTTTTAATTGAATGATTTGAAAGTGGGGAAAGAGGAATGGTTTTTGGGTATATATCGGGTAAGGAAGAAAGGGTTTCGAATTTATTTTGGAAAAACTGGGCTCGGGTCGGGTCGGATTTTGATTTCTGGTATTTTTAAGTTTCACGACATGACCCACGCGACGTGACTGACACCCACGTGACGTGGAGTCTATTGTGACTGGTGTGCTATGACTGAACTGAGTGTCTGATTTCAACGACACCAGTCACGTGGTGTGGATCCCATACACGTCACGTGAACTACTTTCGTGGAACTGATTCAGAATCTAGAAATCTTTCTCTGAGTTTGATGATGTCATCCACGTGGCGTAGAACCCCCTCACATGTCGTGATTCATGTTGTGGAGGAAATTTCACCACTTCAGGTGGATTCTGTGATTTTCAACTAACTGCTACTCAATAATCTAATCTCCTCATAACACAATCTTGGGTTACCTCCCAATCAGCGCTTGATTTAACGTCGCGGCACGACATGGCTAACTTGGATACTCAGACTTTTCCAACTAGCCCATGGGTTGCCTCCCATGAAGCACCTGATTTAACGTCGCGGCACGACATGGTTAACTTGACTACTCAGACTTCATCAAGTTCAAGTTCTTCAATCATCCTTATCTCTTTCGAAACTCCTACATAATGTTAACACGTTGTCCATTGACTTTGAATAGGACATTATCTGCTCTTTTCAGCTCAATAGCACCATGTGAGAATACCCGAACTACCGTGAATGGGCCAGACCATTTGGACTTTAATTTTCCAGCAAACAGGCGAAGCTTGGAGTTATACAGTAGCACCAAATCTCCCGAATGACACTCTCGATTCTCAATTCGCCGATCATGATACAATTTCATCTTTTCTTTATACAATGCTGAACTCTCATAAGCCCGGAAATGAAATTCATCCATCTCATTCATCTGTTCCAGTCTCATTTTAGCCGATTCATTCCAGTCTAAATTCAACCTTTTCAATGCCCACAATGCTTTTATATTCTAGTTCGACGGGCAAATGGCAAGCTTTTCCAAAAACCAACTGATATAGTGAAGCACCAATCGGTGTTTTGAAAGTCGTCCGATATGCCCATAACACATCATCCAATCTACGAGTCCAATCAGTCCTATTAGCATTGACTGTTTTTGCTAAGATAGACTTGATTTCACGATTTGATACCTCAACCTGCCCACTTGTCTGCGGATGGTAAGGTGTGGCCACCTTATGCTTTACACCGTATTTTTCAAGAAGAGCCTTAAATAGCCGGTTGCAAAAATAGGATCCTCCATCACTAATAATAACTCGAGGTGTCCCAAATCGTGAGAAAATATTCTTTTTCAAGAAAGCTGTGACACTTCTTCCTTCGTTATTAGGAAGCGTAATTGCCTCCACCCACTTAGAAACATAGTCAACAGCCACCAAGATGTACTTTATTCCATGCGAGCTCACAAATGGACCCATAAAGTCAACTCCCCACACATCAAATAATTCAAGTTCAAGAATCGTAGTCATGGAAAGTTCGTGTCTGCGTGAAATATTACCTTGCCTTTGACATCGGTCACAAGCGCGGACATAGTCATGAGCATCCTTGTAAATACTGGGCCAATAGTACCCACATTGTAAGATTTTATGGGCAGTCCTTGCACCTCCATGATGACCCCCAACTGGAGATGAGTGACATGTCTCCAAAATACTCATCATTTTGACCTCTGGGATGTATCTTCGAATAATGCCATCAGCACACACTCTAAACAAATATGGCTCATCCCAAAAGAATTTTCTTACCTCATGCATGAACTTTCTTCTCTGCTGATATGTCATATCCTTCGGGACTAGATCACTTGCCAAAAAGTTGGCAAAATCAGCAAACCAAGGGATTAAATCTTGGGATGCTGCAAGCACTTGCTCATCTAGAAAAGTATCATCAATTTCAAGATCATCTTTCACTTTCAGCATGGCCTCCTCCTCAAGGCGTGAAAGATGGTCAGCCACTTGATTTTCGGTCCCCTTCCGATCCTTGACTTCAAAGTCAAATTCTTGCAACAGAAGTACCCACCGAATCAGTCTTGGCTTAGCATCCTTTTTTGACATAAGATACCGAAGAGCCGCATGATCTGTGTGCACAATCACCTTCGTGCCAATCAAGTAAGATCTGAATTTCTCGAAAGCAAAGACTACTGCCAACAACTCCTGCTCAGTCACAGTGTAATTCTTTTGAGCTGGATTAAGCACTTTGCTAGCATAGTAGATCGGACTTCACCCAAAGCCACTCCACTAGCATCGCACATAACCTCAAAAGGCTTAGTACAATCCGGTGACACAATGATAGGGGCTGACACCAACTTCTCTTTAAGACACTCAAACGCTTTAAGACATGTTTCATCAGACACGAACTTCGCCTCTTTCTCTAAAAGTTTGCACAAGGGATAAGCAATCTTGGAGAAGTTTTTGATGAACCTTCTATAAAAACCAGCATGACCTAGAAAACTTCGAATACCTTTTACAGAGATAGGTGGGGGCAGCTTCTCAATTACTTCAATTTGCGCCTTATCCAACTCCATGTCGTTCTTCGAAATCTGATGCCCCAATACTATACCTTCATTTACCATAAAGTGATATTTTTCCCAATTCAGCACTAGGCTACACTCCTCGCATCTTTGCAGCACATTAGCAAGGTGTGCCAAACAGCCCTCAAACGAGTCACCCACTACAGAAAAATCATCCATAAACACCTCGATAGTATCTTCCACCATGTCGGAGAAAATAGACATCATACAGCGTTGGAAGGTGGCCGGTGCATTACACAAACCGAAAGGCATCCTCTTGAATGTAAACGTCCCATATGGACAAGTGAAAGTGGTTTTATCTTGGTCTTCGGGGGCAATAAAGATCTGATTATAGCCCGAATAGCCATCAAGAAAACAATACCATCCTCTACCAGCAAGACGGTCTAACATCTAGTCCATCAAGGGAATAGGAAAATGATCCTTTTCAGTCCACGAATTCAGCTTTCGATAGTCCATGCAAACTCTCCATCCAGTCACTGGTCTCATTGGAATCAACTCATTTTTGTCATTCGGAACCACCGTGATTCCTCCCTTTTTTGGCACACACTGAATCGAGCTCACCCACTTGCTATCAGCAATAGGGTAAACCACTCCTGCATCTAACTACTTGATGATCTCTTTCTTTACGACCTCTTGCATAGGTGGGTTTAGACGACGCTGGTGTTCAATGTTAGGGATGCATTCTGGCACAAGCTGAATTTTATGAGTGCAAATGTCGGGTGGAATACCTATGATATCTGCAATGGACCAACCAATGCCCCTCTTGAATCTTCTCAAAAGCGAAACCAAAGCCGCTACTTGCCACTCCACCAGCTTAGCAAAAATAATCACTGGCAAGGTATTGTTGGCTCCCAAGAATGTGTAGCGAAGGTGGGTCGGAAGAGCCTTAAGCTCTAACACTGGAGGCTCCTCTATAGACGGACGAGCTGGTGGAGTTACCCTATTCTTTAAATCAAGATCCAGTTTCTTGGGCGCATAAGTGTACGCTCCTTTACCAGCTAGTGCACCCACCATCTCATCATAGTCTTCTATACCATAGTCTTTAAAGTTTATGATTACGGCAGCCAGAGGTTCTACTCCCAACCTTTATTCAATGGGCACGGAAACTTCAATATCATCAACCGCATCTATCACTGAAATGACTCTCTTATCTCTTGGCTGCTTCATTGACCGACAGACATTGAAAGTAACCTGCTCATCATTCAATCTAAATTGCAGCTGCTTGGTTTCCATATCAACCAATAAATGACCCGTGGCAAGGAATGGTCTCCCCAGTATGATGGGAACCTCAAAGTCAACTTCACAATCGAGGATCACAAAATCAGCCAAAAATATGAAAGAAGCAACCTTCACCAAAACATCGTACAGAATGCCAACCGCCTTTTTCATAGTTCTATCGGCCATGAGAAGTCTCATGGAGGTTGGTTTTAGTGCACCCAACCCCAATTGCTTGAACACGGCTAATGGCATTAGGTTGATGTTAGCCCCCAAATTGCACAGTGCTTTGGCAAAGTCATAGGACCCAATAGTGCAAGGGATTGTGAAAGCTCCTGGATCCTCCTTCTTTTCAACTAAGGACCGTGAAGCAATTGCACTACAATGATGAATGTTATCTGCTGGCTCAAAACTGACCGTTCTCTTCTTTGTCACCAAGTCTTTCATAAACTTTGCATAGCCTGGCATCTGCTCTAATGCCTCTACAAGAGGGATGTTAACTGATGGCTCCTTCAACATGGTGATGAACTTCTGATACTTTCCTTCCTCCGCCTTTTTCTTCAACCTTTGAGGATAGGGAGGAGGAGGTCGCGGAATAGTTTTGAGCACTTTTGGTACCTCGTTCTCCTTCCTCTTCTCAGATTTGGCATTATCACTATCGTCCTAGTTTGGAACCAAATCACCCTTTTCATTATCCGGCTCTAATTCAGCTTCTACATCAACAATCACTGGATCAATAGGCACACCACTGTCGGCTGGCATAGGTGGATTTGTCGTGCACTTCCCACTTCTAGTAGTGATGGTGAGGCAATGACTATCATTTTTAGGATTCTGGACGGTGTTACTTGGAAGGGTGCCTGGCTGACGTTGGTTCAGTGCCAAAGAAATCTGCCCAAACTTTTGCTCCAACTGTTTAATGGCAGTTGAATGGGACTCCACTTTCTGACTTATGCCCGAAATGTCAGTCCTAATTTCTTTCAAGCAATTCTCCTGACTTTCTGCTCCTTTAACCAATTTATTTAGGAGTGCCTCCATCCTTGAACTTCCAGACTCCTCATCACGCCTTCCAGGTGGTACATAAGTTTCATTCTTTTCTCTATGATCATCTTTTCGCCTCCAACCACCATCACGGTCCCGTTCATGATCTCTGTATCCCGATTTGTTGTAGTTGTCCCCATAATAGTTTCGACCTTGATTCCCTTGCCTTGAGTTCCAAGAGTCTTGATTAGACCCTTGGCCCTTGGCTCGGAAACCCGCCACTTCACGATCTAGATACTTCGCCTCTTCATCTGACTCACTATCATCATGTCTAACTGATTTTCTTTGTGCACCAACAGCGTGCACCTTTTTCGCATCTCTAGCAGCTATCTGTTTGGCCAGGAGACCAATTTATGTCCTCAACTGAGCAACCTCCTGTGCCACAGATTCATCCAACGTCCTTTGAGCTGCTGAAGTCCCAATAGCATAAGTCCCAGCCGGCGTTTCTGCCTCCCAAGTATGCCATCCTCGGTTGGTCTTAGTGACACGATCTAATATCTCAGAAGCTTGGTCCCATCTCAAACTCATGAATGCTCCACCAGTGATAGTATCTGCTACTGCTTTTGTGTTAACATTCAAAGCTCTGTAGAAGATTTCAAGTAAGTTCCTTCTGCTCATCTTATGATTTGGCACCATCTGCAGCTTCTTTTTAAATCTCAGCCAAGTCTCATAGAGTGCTTCTGAGTGAAGCTGTCTGAAATTGTAGATCTCGTCTTTCAACTGTAGTAGCTTGGACGGTGGGAAAAATCTTTCCAAGAATTGGTTTCTCAATTCCTGCCAAGTAGTGATAGAACCTCGAGGCAGCTCAGCCAACCACAACGTGGCTTCTCCTGTAAGGGAAAATGGGAACAACCTCAATCGTATCACCTCTTGGTCAACTCCTGGCAGATTGTATAACGTGCAGACCCCCACAAAATTCATTACATGCAAGTTTGGATCATCAGAAGGAAGACCCGCAAACACGCCCTTCAAGTTCATCAGATGGATCATGGCACTAGTAATGTCAAACTTAGTGCCTGGAGGTAACTCAGGTGGAACAATGGCACCATTCTCAATCGGCTCAAAATAGGCCACATATTCATCTTCAGGATCATCATAAACAGGCACACGTTGTTGCGGTTGTTCTCTTAATCGTCTTTGTCACTCTTCAGCATCAGTCAGATGTTGTGCTGCTTCCTGCATAGCTCGATTATCTCTTTTTGCTTGTCTAAGAGCAGCTTGTCTAGCATGCTCTTCTCGTGTCAATCGAGCAGTAGTTTGTTCTGTTGTTTCCTGACCAGCTGGATGCAATGGTTGATTGTGGATATCCCCCGCAGCTGCGGGATTCTGGACTCCTTCAGTATTCACCATTCTCCGATTAGCTCTTAAAGTCCTTTCGATTTCAAGATCAAGTGGAATCAGGGGATTGCCTTGACTCCTTGTATTTGGCATACACCGGCGTATGCCCTCAACAGTATGTAAAAACACACCCAATCAACTCCAACCAATAATGTTCAACTTCGTAACCGTAATCCCCGATAATGGCGCTAAAATTTGATGTCGCCCAAAGTATACCTCCGAAAAAGTACAATGCGGTCGCTGAATCAAATATAGAACCCAACTAGGTTGGGGTCGATCCCACAGGGAATAGGTCGAAGTATGAGTAGACTACTGGATGGAATAATTTGCAAGTAACTAAAACTGGGGGGTTTTGCTAGTGAATAGTAATGATGACGATTGTTGACTGATATCGAGTTTGTAAACAATAAGAGAAATTCACTAGGACTGTGATCCCCAATGATTCCTTAACTCCACCGGTAACTTGTACTTAACAAGATTGCCCCACGGTGCTGCATGCAAAATCTAACAAATTGGGTTCATCTAACTGTCTCTCGACCTTCATTAGATGAATTTCACTCTTCTCCTTCTCGGTCTCCGAGTGTCGCACTACTAACCCTTGTCCTGGATTTTAGATAACCTTTCCCGCTAAGGCTCCGGTTATTAGAAGAAGGTTGATAGCTTTAAATCTCTATTGTTATCTCCTTTTCCCAATCTCTACCCCTCTCTCGAGCACGTCTAGAATACAGGCAAGATTTTAACGTTTGCAACCATTAAAAAAGCAATCACAACGAAGGAAACAACAATACATGCATACACAGCAGTACTAAGTTGTTTTGCACTTCACCGGTTTCGTTAATTCTTCATGGTTCACACAACCCTAGTTGATAGGTTTAGCTGCTCATAATTGCAAGAACACAAGAATAATCCAAAGATGAAAGCCTCATTATGATCTCACAAGAATGAAGAAAAAAAAATAAAATTTCAATTATCAATCAACCTCAGAATTAGGGTTTGTGAATACAAAAAAAAAATACATGTCTCAAATAGTGTAAAATAACTCTCAAAGTAGTAAATTGTCCAACTCTCGCACTTAGGACTACCTAGGGGTATTTATAGATACAAAACTAGTCATATCCAAAACAAAATAGGAGAACAGAGTCGGCAGCATTCACAGTGTCGTGACTTGGTGTCGTGGAACCAAGTCATGGCACGTGACATGTATTGTGGAAATCAGCCTTTTCTTGGATCTCTGAAGTGGACTCACGCCATCAAGTCACGCCCCGTGGATGTCAGTCACGTGGCGTGAGTCCTATCGTGGAACTCAGGTGAGATGTTAGTCCTCTGGAAGTCAATTCACGACACAACTCACGACTCGTGAGTGGTAATCACGGCTCGTAAGTGATGCCGTGGGTTACTCTCAAGTGCAGATTCATTCTTTCATCATCAGACACATCATCTTCGGGCTTGATTCTTCCTCTTTTGGTCATTTTGCCTTTAAAACCTGTTTTCCTGCAAATTAGTACAGAAACCACATCATACCGACAAAACACACCCAAGTTATTGCATATTTTCCTTGTTTTAATCATCGAAAGTGCCATATAACCATGGCACATCAATCCCTAAAGGGGATATGATTCTAGATTACAAATGCTTAGGCACTTATGGTTGTATTGTTTGGATACTGGTGATAGCATGCATACTATCTAGTGCATTCATGCTCATTTAGTGGTACGATTCCGACCAAAATCTTGATTTTACTACTATTTCCAAAAAGGGGATTTATTCCCACTTTTCACTTTTAAAAGGGTTGTTTTATAACGGTAATCGTACCACCTTATTTACTGAATTATGAGCTTTTGGAACTAAAAATGATATTTTAGAACTTCGATCGAGCCTGATACCGGTCCATTATTTATCCACTCATTTTACCACTACTATTTACTTTGGTCGAGGGATATTCCGATCCTTTGTACATGATTATGAAGATTTAGTCCCGAGCATGATCTCAGGCAATGGATTTATGGATTTATATCCTTTTAGTTGCGGTTCGAGTCCGTGCACTAATTTTATATATATATATATCTGATATTGGACAGAGTAGATGGATTATGATGATTATCGAAAGTCCTAAATCGGGACCAGGTAGTGTATATGGATTTCCCAAATCCCCTAGGGGACTCCTTCGTCCAAGAGCCATCGTGCCGAAGAACCTTGGTCGCCGTAGGTCCTGCATTTGCGAGCTAGGTGAGCTGGAGGAGGTGTATACACTTGGTACAGTATGGTTTGAGATTGTGGAACCGATTCGAGTCCGGTGTCCCCGATATTGTTATGACATTTTAGGTTATGTTGCATTCATCCATTCATATGTATTGCCTATCACCAATATAGTTGTTTGGCGCCTGTATCCATCGGTCTTATGGGGGGGTGTATAGGTACAGGTTATGGTTGTTGTTTATTGAGTGTTCCGTGAACCTTCTGGTCATATGGGGGTCCGGTTAGGTACTTGTTTGCCTGGGCTTGCCAGTTACTTTATTATTGGTTATTATGGTTAGTTCATGTCAAGTTGGTTGTGGACTGGTACCTGAGATTAGAGGTACGTTTCTGATTCCTTTATCCTCTCTACAAGTTATATTATTTATTCCAGGATTAGTCACCCTTTTTTGGGTATAGGCTTGATGATGCTAGAGTTAGCTCCTTTACTTGGCTATAGACCTTTGAGTTAGCCCTATGTGTATACTTATATGTATGTTACTACTATATATCCCTCTCTTCCTTGATCTATTCATATTGCATATGTACCCTTTTGGCCTAGTATATTACTATATATAGTTCTTACTCTATTTATTCAGGTATTGGCAAGGGATATATAGTATTGCACTTTAGTTCCTAAATGCTATCAAGATAGGATAGTTATCCTTATTGCTCCATTAGCACTGTTATGCCTAGTTCCTTGGATAATTGCCTGTAGTTATTTTCATGCCTTATATGTAATTTTATGCTTGCATTATTTTAGGAGCTCAGTCGGTCGTTGCCTACTGAGTATCACGTGTTTGGTACTCATACTACACTTCTGCAGCCTGCAGGTTATAGTACGAGTTATCGCCGTTGGTGTGTATCGTGCGGAGCAGGTATGGATCAGAGATTTAGGGGTGAGCTCCTAACATTTTGGAGTATCCCCACCTCCCTCTGATTGTTAGACCGTTCTCTGTTATGTCAGAGACGGCTTTTATATATGTCGCGCCTTATTTTTCTTGCGAGAAGCGAAATTCGACGTGACAACTCTTTTTATGATGGTTTAAGGATGAAGAGTCACCACCTAACGAATTACGGTGTGTTAGGGCACCATTCTAGACTAATTGCGGTTATTTTAATTATTAGTCTACGTCAACCAGAAATTCGGGTAAGGGTTCAGGTTACCTCAAAAGGAAGGTGTTAGGCACCTTTCGAGGTCCACAAATGTGGGTTCCGGCCGAATCCATATATTATGTGGAAAATTCTATGTGATAAGCAAAAGTCAATTATTTTATTATCTTAATATTAACTAAGTGTTTGAAAAATAAATAAACTAAACATGCAACTCAGTTATTATCTAATTAATAATTATCTAAGTGATAAAGTAATAAGATCCGTAAATAAGTAAAAACAGCGAATTAGATAAGCGAGAACATAGAAAAGACACAATTTATACAACAAAAGATTTATTGGTTTTTAAACTACGCCAAAACAATAGAGATATGTAAAAGAATTAAAAAATATTAAAACATAATCGAAGTTCAAAAGATTTGGACAAGGGATAATTTTATCCTATTCGGATCAGCGTCCGGCTTATTAACGGAGGACAATGACGCATATCGCATTGTCGAATACTGCTCGGGGCAATTTCCATCATTTCTGATTGTTTTACCCACCCCGCCTAATTAAGTTATTAAGCCTAAGGACGTTCTAGAGAAAACGATAAAACTAACGTTCCCTAAAATACCTACCCGTCACAACTTAATGTCTAAGAGGCATTGGACATACTATTTTTGGATTGAGTTCTAGACAAGAAGCCTAGGTTACCTAATTAGACTCGGTGTGCTTACGTCAATCAAAACAAACAAAACTAGCATTTAGTACGTAACAGTTTCAAATATGCCTCTTATTTAATTAGAGTTGATTAGGCAATTAACATGCTTTTAAAAAAGATAATTATTCATTTTGCGTGATTAAGACCTATAGGCATGAATTCTAGGCAAGACGTATTAATCAAGGTGCCGGAAATTTAATTAATGTGCTAGATATAAAATTAAGAATGCTAGAAATTAATTTAAGTATGCAGAAAATTTATTTAAAATATGCAGAAAATTAATTGAAGGGTGTGGAAGATTAGTTAAAGTGCACAGAAAATTGATTAAAAAGTGCAAGAAATTAATCAAAGTGTGCAGAAGAAATTATATCCATATGCAGAAAATTGTTTTAAATATGCAAGAAATTAATTATAAGTACAGGGAATTAACTTAAGGTGCTGGAAATAAATAAAAGGTTCTGGAAAATAAAATTAAAATGCTGGAAAATAAATTTAGAGTTCTGGAAATAGAATAAACATGCTGGAATATATGCTGAAAATCAGTTTTAACATGCCAAAAATTAATTAAACATTCTTGAATTAAACTGACATATTCAAAATTGATCTAATACCGCAGAAATTAGTTAATGATACTAACACATGATTTCTAAGTAATAAAATAATTAATTAATGACCCTAGATTGTTTGCCTAAGTGATAAAATAATTTAACTAATTAACATGTGAAATCCTATGGGCATGATATCTAAGTGATAGAACAATCGAATCATAGAATCCCCGCCCCCTAAGCATTCCCCAAATTTCATTATAAAGGAATGTTTATACTAAAATATTACACACCCAAAAAAACAATAATCAAACTAAAAAAATGAATATATAGAACTAAATCTTCTAGCTCCCTCCCCATAGGCGAAATCTTCGAATCATGACATGTCTGTCTCCAACCTGTTGAGAGCAAAACAAAATACCCCTACCACTAACACCCAAAAATGGCCTCGGACAACCCATAACCAACCCTTGACGCTGTCGAGATCCCAAGGACCTCGTGGATTCCGGGCAGGCTCACGTCAAAAGGGTTATGGGATTTACCAAGATCATTTTGGATAATCCCAAAGGGAATGCAAAGCGGCCTTTCCAACTTATAACTCTTAGTAAGACAAATAGTGAGGGCATATGTAAACAAACAAGCATCGAATATAATCACATAAGTCAGATAGCATGCAAATACATTATTATTTTTATACTAATGTAGGAAACTTATACATAATGAACTACCATGTAAGGAAAATGAAGGAACACTTTGAAGGAAAACTAACCGGTTAATAGTAGTAAATAGATGAGAACAACCAAACTTTAACGGTACTCGAGATGAGAATAGCGAAACAAAAAGCAAAGATCAGTCTTTCCAGAATACCAGCAAGATGAAAACTAAGTATTTTGTATGTGACCAACCAAAGACTAAAAAATATTTTTACGTGTCCACAACAGTAGTGCTTGAAAGCCTGCCTATAAAGAGAAGAGAAGGGTTGTTCATATAATGAGCAGTCACAGGAAAGGAATATTCTGTGAAATCAATCAATAGAAAAAAAAATTCCTTTAATTAATCAGTAAGATCAATTAAGGGGAGAAATTAGCTTGGTTACCTTATTTCAGTGAGTAAAACTTAGTCAAAAAGTAAAGAAAACAAAATATTCAAAGTCATCAGTCAATGAAAAGAACCTGTCCCAAACGTCACGAATTTTAAATCTAAGAACCTATTTCGGGGGTAATCTTCAAGCAACCAAATTAAAACCAAAAATCGGTCAATAATCGAAGTGGGTTTCATCGAACCCTCGCCGATCATCAACTCCGACGAGGATATGCCGACAAAAAAAATAGTAAACAAGAGGAGAGAGATCGAGAAAGTTCGCCGGTTGGAGCAGGGGAAGAAACGGCGACACTGGCGGGGAGCTCGCCGGGCTGCAGTCCACCTGTGGCGGTGGTGTTACGATGGAGATAGAGAAGAGAGAGACAGTGGTGAAGTGTGGGTTTACCGGTGATGTGATGGTGAGCATGAGGGAGAGAGAAGGTAGTGGCGGCGGTGGTCTTTGACTGTGTGGTCTTGGCGGTGTAGTGGTCGTCGGTGGAGCGGAGAATTTTACCGAAGAGGGTTGAGAGGAGAGAGAAGGGGGTGCGGCTGGTGGGGGTGATAATGAATTAGGGTTAAGGGACTTGGGGTTGGTTTGATTAAAAGGAAGGATATGAGGGATTTAATCTCAGCCGTTGGATCAAACTTCATAAACGGTTGGGATTTAAAATTATAATATGGGTCGGATTATGGGTCAATCTTATGGGTTTAAATAAAATTGAATTGGGGGATTTTAATTTGAAATCAATTTAGGCTAAAATTGATACAAAAATTAGGTACAAAATGGCTAAAATTTAAATAAATTCGGGACATTGAATTGAATTAGACTGCTATTTAATAAAATAAATCAGTAAATATATAATAAAATACTAACAAAATTAATCAATGTCATAAAATCATTATGAATAAATTATGTAAGTAAAAATTAATGACACGTAATATATTATTTAAAATCAATGACAAAAATGATTTGAAATAGATTAGGCACCTATGAATACAAAATTTAAAAATACTATAATAATACTAATAATAATTATTATTATTATTATTATTATAATAATAATAATAATAAGCAATAAACTATGGATCACGTGTTTGTAAATTATGAGTGTGCATATTTGAGGAAATAATTTAATAAATATTTACAAAATTATGTAAAATATTATATTTAAATTAGTAAATTATATATTATATAAGAATATAAAATTAAATGCTAAAAATAAATTTCATACCTTAAAATCATGAATACGAAATGTCAGAATTTATTTGATACCAAAATAATAATTAAAAATTCAAAACTAATATTTTTTGATAAAATAGCAGCCTGGGAGGAATATCGGGAGGTCAAAATTGGGTTTCAACAGCTGCCCCTTCGTTGCTTGGGAATGATAGAAGAATTGTCAAGCAACGAACATTGACTTAGTAGCCATTTTTGTCCGACCGAAAGGATGGTTCGCAGGAATCAAAAAGCGAGAGAGATTTGTTAAAATGGTGTGGCCGAGACTTTGGTTTTAAGTCACCTACATATCTCGGGTTCACAAGAATTTGGCCATGTGTAGTTCTAAATTTAGGGACGAAGAGATCCCTAAAGAAGATTGATGAAGATTGAATCTAAATGAATATAGCACGAGTTGACGAGATTGGAGTACGAATAGTTTTGAAAGGTGGGATGTGAATATGATTTAGGTTAGGTTGTGAGATATAGGGTTAAAGAATCATGTTCCAGAACGAGATAAAAAATGATCCTCAAACGTCTTTTGTTATGCTTTTGGGAGCTTACCTGCAGCTTTTAACACAACTAGATAAAATGGTTAGCTCATAAGCATAGAAAATATTAAATAATGTGGAGACAAGGAATAACAATAGATAACAATAATGATAAGAGTTGATAAGGAAGCACATATGTTTGACGTTGTGCTTGTTGTCCAAGATTTTTGAGGAAACTCAAAAATCTGCCCCAGTTTTGACTTTTAAGGAGAATGTGATCACGTTGACTATATGCCTGCAAAATCAATTGTCCTTATTTTAGGGCGGACGAGCCCAACTGTCTTATTTTAGGGCAGACAAACCTGGCATATCCTTTTTAGGACGGATAACCCAATATATCTTATTTTAGGGCGGATAACCCAATGTATACTATTTTAGGGCGGAATGAGCCCGGCATATCCTATTTTAGGGCGGATAACCCGGCATGTCCTATTTTAGGGCGGAAAACCCAACATATCCCAATTTTAGGGCAGTTAACCCAACATATCCTATTTTAGGGCAGATAACCCAACTTATCCTATTTTAGGGCGGATAACCTAGCATATCCTATTTTACGGCGAAAAAACCTAGCACATCCTATTTTAGGGAGGATAACCTAGCACATCCTATTTTAGGGCGGATAACCCAACATCTGTTACATTATCTGTAACTTCCTGTCATTTTCATGTTATTGTTATGAAATTTTTGAGTACCTCTCAAAAATTTCTGCCCCAATTTAGAACATATTTCACACTTTTCTGCGAATCAAAACGTTGTCTGCTGGTAGAATTTTTGAGGTAATCTCAAATATTCTGCCCCAGTGTTTACTTGTGAAGTCTTATATTCCTGCATCACTTAAAGAAAATTGTTAGTTCAAAAGAAATGGTTGTCCAGTATTCGAACATTGAGGTTCGACTTTGAATCTGCAATTGTCATTTGAAGTCATGAATGAGTCAAAATAGCTTAGATTTGTTGAATAGAGTCTTGTCAAAAGCTGACGTGATTTGAATATGAAGGGAAAAGAAAAAATTTATTAGATTGAGACTGAACCCAAGAATGGGCTGCCTACGTATCCAAATGGAAGTCAGGTCAAACGTAGTTCATGAGTACAAGGAGAAACATAAAGAAAAATAGGAAATTTTATTAGAAAAAGATTTGGTACTTTGCTTATTACACTTTTGTCCTTCTCAGTTCCTTTGATGTGCTTTAAGCTTCCTTGTCAAATGTCTCGGGGCAATCTCTATTGGTTCTCCTTGAACAATAATTGTGCCTGTGGTATGGTCATAGATGTTGCTTAGTGGCCCTTGTTGTACTATAATCTTGCCCTTCCCAATCAAGTCTTGGATCTTGTACCTCAATGCTAAACATTCCTCAATATCATGACCTTGGCTATTTGAATGATATGCACACCTTTTGGACAAGTCAAAATTCGAAGGTATGTATTTAGGGATCCATCCTTTCCTTGGTTTCAAAACTACTTGAGTAAACAATCTTTGAAATATATTGGATAAAGGTTCAGTCAAAGGGGTAAAGATACAAGGTTTCATTTTCTTTGGTTGATGAGAATTGGATGGTATTGGATTATGTTGGTGAGAATTTGGGTATTGAAAACCTTGTGGGTTGTAGGTGTCAAAAATAGTGTATGCTTGTTGGGTATTTGGATAGTATCGTTCTTGAGGTGGGATGGTTGATATATCTTCTTCCTTTTCTTCTTTTGGCGAAGCTTTCAGTGCTTGAAAAGTAGCTTGTATTGCGGAAACATCAATAACTTTTCCTGTCTGAATACCATATTCTAATCTTTTCCCAATTAAGATCAGATCATTGAAGCTTTGAATACATAAGCCGAATAATTTTTGATAGTATATACCATCTAGCGACCTGACAAAAATTTGGATCAACTCTTCTTCAGGCACAAGAGAACGTATCTTAGAAGCTTCCAATCTCCATCGTGTTGCATATTCCTCAAAAGACTCATGAGTCATTCTCTTTACTTCAAGTAAGTACAACATCGTCGGATCAACCTTGACATTAAACTTATATTGTCTCACAAAGTATTGAGCCATGCCTTCCCATGTATACCACTTGTCAAAGTCTTGTTTGACATACCAAGTGAGTGTTATTCCTGACAAGCTCTGAATGAAGAGTCTCACTAGTAAAGCTTCGTTATGCTCGATCCAACTAATCTGCCACAATAGTCCTTGAGATGCATGATCGGGTCTCCAAGCCCATCGAACACATTGAATTTTGGGACTTTATATCCTAGAAGCAAACCAACCCTTGGATGTAGACACAGTTTCTCATACCTCAAGTCACAAATGTCTTTGGAATGTAGACACTTATCCAACCTCTTTTCTAAGTCAAGAAACTTTTGTTGCAGTGTAGGTGATTCCCCATCATGTATTACCATATTTTGCAAAGTACCAAGATTGAAATGTGTCAAAGAAATTTACTGAGGAGACGAATAAGAAGATAGGCAAGAAGGTATTTTGTGCTGGGGAAGAAGCAAAATTTGTGTAAGAAAAAGGATAAAGATGGTTAGGCATATTTTGTCAAATTGCAGACTCTTAGCCGATTCAATGTTCAAATGCTAGACAACCTTTAAACAAAATAAATAAATCAAACAAAAGTTACCACATGGCATAAGTTTAAAACAACATAAATAGAAGACATTCCAAGATGAAGACTATGACTTAATAAGTCATCTAAGCATAGAGATTTGGGCTTCTAACGCTCGAGACGGACGATAGTGACAGAACTTCCACTTTAGAGAGATTAACATGATGCTGAATTTGAAATTATGGTGGTAAAGAAGATAAGAAAGCTAGGGAATTAACAAGGTTGACTCATGTTGAACATCATAACTGTTGATTTGAAACATCCTTTGTGATAGATATTTTCATACAAAATGATAAAACAAGGGGAAAGAAATTTTTATTATAATGAGACCGAACCCATTAAATGAGCGCCTACGTATCCCTCTTATAGGGGAATCAGGTCAAACATAGTTTCAATTACATAAAAGAAAGACATGAAAGAAAATCTATATTTTGTAAAGCTTAAAATAATTCAAGTGCTAAGGAGTCCGGAGTGGAGAAACAACATGATATCCTCCTCATCAATGCCAAACAGGTGCAAGTCATGCTTAGAAAATTAATCAACATCAAGATTTAGCCCTAGCACAGTTATCACCTTGGTATCAATCATCGCTTGAATCTTGTCCTTCAAGGCAAAACACGCCTCTATGGGATGCCCTTTCATCCCAGAGTGGTAGGCGCAAACCTGATCGGGATTGTATCGTTTAGACGGGGTATTAACAGGTACGGCAGGGATGGGTGTGACATGGCCTGCTTTTCTTAGTCTTTCATACAACTGAGTTATGGGTTCAACTAGAGGGGTGTATTGTCTTGGTGGATTTTTCTGAAACTTGACTCGAGGTCTGGTGGATTGATTGGATCGTTGATTTGTTGGTGGATTTGGATAAGACACGGGAATGTATTTTGATGTTGGAGCAATGGATGGAAGTGGGTACCAAATAGTTTGAGGATGAGGTTTTGTGGAGGATTGGGGATAATAGGCGTAATTTGGTGTTGGAGTGATTTCTAGAGATGGATACCATATCAGTTAAGGGAGACTTTTCCTTCCTATCCTCCCATCGCTTATCAAATTTTGTAGTTCCCTCTTCAACTGGCGACATTCATCCGTGTCATGACCAGGCATGCCAAAATGGAAGGCACAATGTTTTTTAGGATCAAAGAAAGGACTTGAAGGGTAATTGGAACCAATAAGCTTAGGTTGCAAGATACCATGTGACCTTAACATCTCAAAAGTGATTGACGGTGGTTCGTCTAAGAGAGTCATAGCTTGGAATTTGCTTACTTTGGGCTTGGGAGATTTTGACGCCTTATTGATTGTTGTCTTTCTTTTATCCCTGAATCGTGGCTTAACCAAACCAACCTTGTCATGTACTAGGGTTTCACCTATGAACTTTCTCTTCAGCCTTTTGTCGAACCACCCAATAAAGTCACCTGCCAAATTGTCCAAAGAAACCCACTTGCTTGTATCCTTCTATGCGTACCACATCAATGCTAGACCTGTAAGTGAACTGACAAAAAGTTTCATCTTAAGACCATCACTTTGCCCTATAACTGCTAGCTCATCCAGATATGCTTTCAAATGGGAATGAGGATCGCCAGACCCGTCGTATAACGGAAAGTTCAAGTCCCCAACTCTATCCTTACTTTCTTTTCCTGATTTGGATAACTTATTCATCTTGAGCTGTTGAGACAACCCTATCTTATGGTTAGAAACCCTTCCTTCTATTTCCCTTTCCTTGCCCATTTCTGTCAACCCATTGAGTGTTTTTTACAGTGCGACTGAATACAAACTCAAAGATACTTGAGTGTCACAGTCAGGCATAGGTGAGATCGTCAGTATAGGAGACTCCATAGTGCAGATGGGACCAATGAAGTCAGTTTCGGATAATGGTCTGGGAAGCCTGGTGGCATATCAGATGAACCTCGAAGATTAGTCATTATTCCTCTGATTCTTTCTATTTTTCTTTCCATACTCATGATGCTTGAATCAAAAGGAGTAATCTTGTCTTGGTGCAAACCCAAACTCCTACGCTCAACTTCACAGTTGGCAAGATTGATAAACATTGCTTGACTAACCATTCTGATGTTCAACTTTAGTCAACCTTAGAAGAAATGACTTATGATTAGTAAAAACGCACGACAATATAATGTCTATGAGTAATATCATGGAGTAAAAATATTTGAATTATATTCATTCGAAGTGAATAATCTAGAGCTCTATATGACTTAGAGGTTGGAAAAGCCAGAGTATGGCACATATGAAAACATTAATTGTCAAGAGCTATGGTGAAGACAATGGTATGTTAATATTGAAGGTGTTGAGTAAGAATGTCCTAAAATAATGAGTTACCCTAAAAGAGTAGAAATAATCTAGAACATCCTATCGAGGAATGGATCGGTAAGATGATTAGTATGTTGAAGGATACTTTAGATTATGAACTCAATCTATGAAGATAAATGGAAGGGGGGGGGGGTTTACTAGGCCATAAGATTGTATGATTCAGACCTAAAGGAAACATAACCTGATAGGAATTTTAAGAAACTCTAAGAGTAACGAATTCTAAGAGTAAGGAATAACTAAAATAGGAAAACAGAGAATAACAGGATAGGTAAGTCATTAACACCAATGTAGAAATTAACACATAGTAAATAAGGTTATGCGTCCTTTTGGGGTCTTGAATCCTTTGGGAAGGTTAAAACATTTGTCTTAACACATCTAGGGTATTAAGACCTTATGCATACTCATTAATAAACAGAAACATAGGTCAAGTTTCAAAGTAAGGGTAACACATAACACATAATATGCATGCTTGTTTTTGGGTGGTGGGTACCCTTTCGACAAGAGGTTGGTTTCTAACTTTGTGGATTAACCTCAAGGGTCAACCACCTATGGCTAATGAATGCATGACTTAAATGCAAGGGGTGGATACGGTACTATCTTAAGTTTTGTAGGAGTTGGTAGACACGGACTGAGGGTAACCTTATGCAAGAAGGCACGTGGTTTTACGATAGTAAAACTATCCGCTCAACCGCGTCTTAGCCAACTCTCTATAACAGGATTTTAAAGAGAATTTGGAAGAGTGCGAAGGCACAACATCCTAGTATAGTGAAAGTGTGAGATTCCCGAGTGGGGGGAAGTATGAGCGGATGCCAATTATACAAAGCAGTAACTCATAGATAGCATGTTGAGCAATATATATAAAAAAAATAAACAAATAGGAAAAGAAAGATAAATACATAATTTAGAGATAGGAAATTGCATATAAACAAATAAAGAAGGTAAGGAAAGAGATTGACATGAAAGAAAATAATTAAATTAGAGTAATAACATAATGGAAAAGAGGAACGAGATGTAGCATGATCAAATATCAAAAACTAACAAATGAAAAAACAAGGAGTTAATAATAAATGAATAGACCCAAATAGCTTAAAAATTCCACGTAATATACAAATTCGTTTTGGTTAGAACCTAAGTATCCCTAGTGAAGTCGTCATGCTGTCGCGCCCTATTTTTCTCACGAAAAGTGGGATTCGACGTGACAACTCTTTTTAGGATGGTTTAAGGGTGAAGAATCGCCACCTAACGAATTAAGGTGCGTTAGGGCACCATTCTAGACTACTTGCGGTTATTTTAATTATTAGTCTACGTCAACCAGAAATTTAGGTAAGGGTTCAGGTTACCTCAAAAGGAAGGTGTTAGGCACCTTTCGAGGTCCACAAATGTGGGTCCCGACCGAATCCATGTATTACGTGGGAAATTCTATGTGATAAGCAAAAGTCAATTATTTTATCATCTTAATATTAACTAAGTGTTTGAAAAATAAATAAACTAAACATGCAACTCAATTATTATCTAATTAATAATTATCTAAGTGATAAAGTAATAAGATGTGTAAATAAGTAAAAACAGTGAATCAGATAAGCGAGAAGATAGAAAAGACACAATTTATACAACAAAAGATTTATCGATTTTTAAACTACCCAAAAATAATAGAGACATGCAAAAGAATTAAAAAATATTAAAACATAATCGAAGTTCAAAAGATTTGGACAAGGGTTAATTTTATCCTATTCGGATCAGCGCCCGACTTATTAACGGAGGACAATGACGCCTATCGCATTGTCAAATACTGCTCGAGGCAATTTCCATCATTTTTTATTATTTTACCCACCCCGCCTAGTTAAGTTATTAAGCCTAAGGACGTTCTAGAGAAAACGATAAAACTAACGTTCCCTAAAATACCTACCCGTCCCAACTCAAGAGGCATTGGAATTACTATTTTTGGATTGAGTTCTAGACAAGAAGCCTAGGCTACTTAATTAGACTCGGTGCTTACGTCAATCAAAACAAACAAAACTAGCATTTAGCACGTAACGGTTTCAAATATGCCTCTTATTTAATTAGAGTTGATTAGGCGATTAACATTCTTTTAAAAAAGATAATTATTCATTTTACGTGATTAAGACCTATAGGCATGATTTCTAGGCGAGACGTATTAATCAAGGTGCCGGAAATTTAATTAATGTGCTAGATATTAAATTAAGAATGCTGGAAATTAATTTAAGTATGCAGAAAATTAATTGAATGGTGTGGAACATTAGTTAAAGTGCGCAGAAAATTGATTAAAAAGTGCAGGAAATTAATCAAAGTGTGAAGAAGAAATTATATCCATGTGCAAAAAATTATTTTAAATATGCAGGAAATTAATTATAAGTACAGAGAATAAACTTAAGGTGCTGGAAATCAATAAAAGGTGCTGGAAAATAAAATTAAAATTCTGGAAAATAAATTTAGAGTGCTGGAAATAGAATAAACATGCTGGAATATATGCTGAAAAACAGTTTTAACATGCTTGAATTAAACTGACATATTCAAAATTGATCTAATACGGCGAAAGTTAGTTAATGATCCTAACACATGAATTCTAAGTAATAAAACAATTAATTAATGACCCTAGATTGTTTGCCTAAGTGATAAAATAATTTAGCTAATTAACATGTGAAATCCTATAAACATGATATCTAAGTGATAGAACAATCGAATCATAGAATCCCCACCCCATAAGCAGTCCCCAAATTTCATTATAAAGGAATGTTTATACTAAAATATTACACATCCAAAAAAGCAATAATCAAACTAAAAAAATGAATATATAGAACTAAATCTTCTAGCTCCCTCCCCATAGGCGAAATCTTCGAATCATGACATGTCTGTCTCCAACCTGTTGAGAGAAAAACAAATACCCCTACCACTAACACCCGAAAATGGCCTCGGACAACCTATAACCGACCCTTGACGCTGTCGAGATTCCAAGGACCTCGTGGATCCCGAGCAGGCTCACGTCAAAGGGGTTATGAGATGCACCAAGATCATTTCGGATAATCCCAAAGGGAATGCAAAGCATACTTTCCAATTTATAACTCTTAGTAAGACAAATAGTGAGGGCATGTGTAAACAAACAAGCATCGAATATAATCACATAAGTCAGACAACATGCAAATACATTATTATTTTTATACTAATGTAGGAAACTTATATATACTGAACTACCATGTAAGGAAAATGAAGGAACACTTTGAAGGAAAACTAACCGGTTAATAGTAGTAAATAGATGAGAACAACCAAACTTTAACGGTACTCGAGATGAGAATAGCGAAACAACAAGCAAAGATCAGTCTTTCCAGAATACCAGCAAGATGAAAACTAAGTATTTTGTATGTGACCAACCAAAGACTAAAAAATATTTTTAAGTGTCCACAACAGTAGTGCTTGAAAGCCTGCCTATAAAGAGAAGAGAAGGGTTGTTCATATAATGAGCAGTCACAGGAAAAGAATATTCTGTGAAATCAATCAATAGAAAAAAAAATCCTTTAATTAATCAGTAGGATCAATTAAGGGGAGAAATTAGCTTGGTTACCTTATTTAATTGAGTAAAACTTAGTCAAAAAGTAAAGAAAACAAAATATTCAAAGTCATCAGTCAATGAAAAAAAAATCGTATTAATTAAGACAAAATCAAGCTAGAATCAACAAAATATTGAGCATGATATCATGCGGAGTTTACCATATAAAATCAAACACTAAAGCTGTCCCAAAAATACGACAAAGGAGGGAAATTAAAATATACATATCAGTCAAATTATAGTCAATTAATTTAGTCACACGTAGCATAATTAAAGAAGAATCAATTAAAGAGAGTAGAAATATGTTGAGATGAGTAAAATCAAAGTTTACTGAAAGAGTCAAACATTAGGCCGTTTACACGTCTATAGTCAATATAATCATGCGAGTAATTCAATCCAGTAAAACAAATTTGCTAGAGTTGATGAATAAACTATTTCAAAGCTATACAACCTCGAATGACAGTAAACAAGTATCAAGAAATTCCATGAAAATTTAGACGCACAGTAGAATAGCATGCTTATCGCACCAAATTCTCAACTAGCAAACATGATAAAAAGATTACGAAAAATAATTCCAGACTTAGGAAAATCTAGGGTTAATCAAGGTTTATAAAATTGGGGCTTTCAACATATGATAATCTAAAGGTGTTAATAAGCATGAAATCGAAACAATCAAGTCAAAATCATATCCCAAACGTCACGAATTTTAAATCTAAGAACCTGTTTCGGGGGTAATCCGCAAGCAACCAAATTAAAACCAAAAATCGGTCAATAACCGAAGTGGGTTTCATCGAACCCTTGCCGGTCATCAACTTCGGCGAGGATATGCCGACAAAAAAGACAACAAACAAGAGGAGAGAGACCGAGGGAGTTCGCCGGTTGGAGGAGGGAAAGAAACGGCAGCACTGGCGGGGAGCTCTCCGGGCTACAATCCACCGGTGGCGATGGTGTTGCGACGGAGATAGAGAAGAGAGAGAGAGACAACGGTGAAGTGTGGGTTTACCGGTGATGTGATGGTGAGCCTGAGGGAGAGAGAATGGAGTGGCGGCGGTGGTCTTTGGCTGCGTGGTCTTGGCGGTGTGGTGGTCGTCAGTGGAGCGGAGAAGTTTGCCGGAGAGGGTTTAGAGGAAAGAGAAGGGGGTGCAACTGGTGGGGGTGATAATGAATTAGGGTTAAGGGATTTGGGGTTGGTTTGATTAAAAAGAAGGATATGAGGGATTTAATCTCAGCCGTTGGATCAATCTTGATCAACGGTTGAGATTTAAAATTATAATATGGGTTAATCTGATGGGTTTAAATAAAACTGAATTGGGGGATTTTAATTTGAAATCAACTTAGGCTAAAATTGATACAAAAATTAGGTACAAAATGGCTAGAATTTAAATAAATTAGGGACATTGAATTGAATTAGACTGCTATTTAATAAAATAAATCAGTAAATATATAATAAAATACTAACAAAATTAATCAATGTCATAAAATCATTATGAATAAATTATGTAAGTAAAAAATAATGACAGTAATATATTATTTAAAATCAATGACAAAAATAATTTGAAATAGATTAGGCACCTATGAATACAAAATTTAAAAATACTATAATCATCATCATCATCATCATCATAATAATAATAATAATAATAATAATAAACTATGGACCACGTGTTTGTAAATTATAGGTATGCATATTTGCGGAAATAATTTAATAAATATTTACAAAATTATGTAAAATATTATATTTAAATTAGTAAATTATATATTTTATAAGAATATAAAATTAAATGCTAAAAATAAATTGCATACCTTAAAATCATGAATACGAAATGTCAGAATTTATTTGATACCAAAATAATAATTAAAAATTCAAAACTAATATTTTTTGATAAAATAGCAGCCTGGGAGGAATATCGGGAGGTCAAAATTGGGTGTCAACAATATATATACACTTTTCCTATAATTCATTTGTACTCATGTTGTATTAGAAGCTCTTGTACTGGCTCCACCAGGTTTGGGGGCATATTAGTCTTGCTATTATATTTATTCTGCTATTTCCTTTATTTCTATCAGTAGTCCGTTACTAGCTATTCCGGACTACAGGTTGGCTTACCTACTGGTGAGTTATAGTAGGTGTTATCATGACCTGAGAAATTGGATCGTGACAATATATCAAGTAACAGATAAGCCCGATTCACTCAAGGAACTGTCACACTTACCTGCACCTTGTACATACATGTTAAGGGTCTTATGTGTGCGTCCACTATTCATGACCTGCAGGGGACGAGCTCTTGTCCATGTATCAAAATCCCAAACATCAAGTGTCTGCCAACCTTATATCAACCAATCCTGTGGAGATGACCAAATACCAGTACATTTCACAATAATGATAGATATCACAACCATCACAACCACAATAATAACAGAAACAACACTTGTAAAAACCAACAAGCTTCCATATAAGTTCATTGCATGCGATTAACACTTAGGATATCAAACAATCATTCGCTTTCCTTGAACATGCATTGTAAAAGCTATTCTAAGAAATAGTTATTATGCACACATAACACAAATTGGGTTTTAACTGCATTAAAACCATCACCTATAATTTGCACATATAACCTGCGGGTTATGACCTATCCCCAAACGTTCATCCTACTAGTTTGACACATTATCAATTTTTTCATTCCTTTGGTTACCACTGTAGATTCTTTTGAATCCACCATTAACGAATAAGCATTTAATTAGTTTAACCCAAATTTCAGGTACTACATCGTTATTAATCATGCAAGGATGAACAACAACACGATAAACACATAGATTTATGAACAATTTCAATATCACCATATAACATCAATTTCCCACCCTATTATCCGAGTTTTCATTCATTTTATCCATCCAAACAATGTGTCCTAAGGCTTAAGCATGCAATCTCCAGTCAATCTACGTTATGCTTATGCTTTCTAACCTAGGTCTAAACTACTCAATTAAATCTAGCCTAGCTGGATGCCAAGCAGCTGCCATGGAGGCATGAATACGAGTTTTTGACTCCTTGAAGATGAATTCTGACGTGCAATCAGTTGAAAAGCCATGGGTTTTACCCCATTAACGCGGAATCCCTCCTCTCTATTGCTCCCAGGCCATGAGGTAACCCTAGGAGGGTTTTTAGAATGAACCTCCTTTTTACAACTGAAATATAACAATCGCACCTGGGGTTTCTGGTCCCATCATCCCCTACGACGTTAGCTTGACCCAAAATTTCAATTTTCAAATTTTTAGCTGTGTCGTCCCATACTAATTTGAGATCGTATTTTCAAAATTTTTCGTAACTCGTACCCATAACGAGGTGTCTTTTAATAACAACGGGACATGTCGTTACACATTTATATCTACCAACCATTTATTTCATATGTAAATAAAATTTATAATTCATATTATTACTCTTTAAATCATTTATATTTCATATAACCATTACTCTCACCAACAAAAAATTATTATTACTTCAAATCAACTCCTACTTTACTCAGCAAATTCATTATTTTTAACCAAATTCATTTACCAACCAAATTTAATACTACTTCATTCAAACCAACACTTAATTAAAAAAATATTTTTTCATAATTAAATTGAGGGGACAAGACTTTGACCACTATGGCATTAATTGAAAAATCAACTTTCTTAGCTGCTAACATGACTTCAACATTTATTGCATTTGCACAATTGAGGAGATTGAACATACTATGTGGGAGGATTATATTAAAGTAACAATGTTGGTTCGTCTTCTTGATCACTTGATCGAAAAATGCAAGTTCAACGTGAGGAGATTGTCTGTACTATGTGGGAGAATTATATTAAAAAGTAGTACACTATAACTCATGTTCAATTTAACTTTTTTATTAAACTAAAGTTTGATCGATAAATGTTGTAATTTTTTTTTTAAAAAATAGCTTTGCGATAGTGTATTATATTTTTGTTATAAGTTTGTGCTTATTTGGTAAGATTGTATAAAGAATTGAGGCAATTTTAATAGTTTTCACAACTTATGCGGTTTTTATGTTTATGAGAAAACATACAACATAAAAAGTCGAAATTGCATGTCCAAACAAAACTTCAACTTCATCTCATGATTTTAACTTATGATTTCATCTCACATGGCCAAACGAGCCATAAATAAAAAGTTAAACTAGACAAAAAAGAGGTTTGGCCATGTGATATGAAATCATTTGAGATGAAGTTGAAGTTTTGTCTGGATATACAATTTGGACTTTTTAAGTTGTATGTTTTCTCATAAACATTAAATACCCATAAATTGTGAAAACTATTGAATTTTGTCCAATTCTTAGATAATGTTATCAAATGACTAAATCATAATTCATAAATAGGATATCGTAATATATTAAGACATTGCATTGATAAATTGAATATCTCCATGTTCTTTTTATAAATAAATATTTGTGAGTACAAACTTTAAATTATACAAAATTTTATAAAGATATACTAATCGACAATTAGTAACTAGTTATTCTGTAATATAATTCTTTCACATGGTACCTACAATCTCTTTACGCCGAGCATGAGTCTTTTTTGCAAAATTTAAAATAATGTTTTCTTTTTACAAAATATAAACTTGTGAGTCAATTTTTATATTTGAATAAGGTGAAATTATGATATGAAATTCCAAATCAAGGTTTTTGAAGAGATTTCATCTCATGATTCGCATATTCAAATATTGATTTCATCTCATTGTTTTAGATCACGAGATGAAATCGCATGTCCAAATGCAAAGAAATACTAATAAGTAGAAAAGTACTCCCTCCACTTCTTTTTGAGTGCATGCTTCATTTTGGGTGAGTCAATTTGACTAATTTTCAAAGCTAAATTAGATTAGATTAATTCATTTTTTTAAAATTAAAATTTAGATATTCAAAAACCATATGAAAAGTACTATAAATTACAATTTTTCTTTTTTCAATTTGATTAAAAAATATATCTTAAAATATTGATCAAAGTTTGTATAGTTTGACTCTAAAAAGGAAGCCATGCACTTAATTAGGAACGGAGGGAGTTAAAAAAAATGGAAAACAAGGTTGAAAGTTGGGGGCAGAATTGGTAATATATGATTCAACGAATGTAAAGCGCTCCGTAGCGCCAGATCCCTATTTCAAAAAATTTCAAAATCTACTCACTCTTTAGCACCCGCTCCCCCCTCCCCTTCTTCCTCCTCCAACTACGCCTTTGTTTTATCCTAATTCCGCCGCCGATTAGGGCGTTGGAGAAACAATCACACAGACAAAATTGAACCATTTACGCCCTTTTTTGCTTTCTTCAATTACCAGTGTTGTAGTTCTGTAATTATTTCCGAAATCCCATCCCTTTCTCTGTTTGTTACCATAATTTACTAGGAGTAATTTCAAATGGCTCCGAAGAACCAGAACAAGCCGCCCTTTAATACTCTTTCAACCACTTCCAACGTGAGCATTTATTTATTTATTCTCCGGAACCCATTTTTTACTCTATGTACCCTCATCGGTCTGTACTTGTGTGATGTTCATTTCCTCTGTTTGTGTAGTTTCTATTGACGAATTTCACATTTCGGTATATTTTCGGACAAATTTTTGATCGCACCTTTTCATTTTTTCAGTAAATAGCTATAGCTATCACCATATGTTGTTTGTTGTGTATCGATTATCACATTATTTTGATGTTGTTACTGTTTCTTTCTTTTAGGTTCTTCATTGCTTTGCTTATTAATTGTGATGCTTTCTTCACTGTTTTCTTCTTCTTTTACGTGCATTTGTTGCACTTGAGCCTAGGGTCTTTCGAAAATAGCCTCTCTACCTCCATGAGGTAGTGGTAAGGTCTGCATACACTCTACCCTCCCCTGCCCCACTTGTGGGATTTTACTTGGTATGTTGTTGTATCATGAAGGAATGTTCTACACTTCTACTGGGTATTTCTTATTTTGATGTTCAGGGGCAGAAGATCCTAATTTGTTTGTGTTTTTTCTCATGTTTCGGAAACAACCTCTCTACCTTCCCGAGGTAGAGGTAAGGTCTGCGTACACTCTACCCTTCCCAGACTCCACTTGTGGGATACACTGGGTATGTTATTGTTTTTCCTTGTGTTCTTTTGTGGGTTCCGTTATTGGTTGAGGAGGAGTACTGTACATTCTGAGCATTCCTTATTTTGATGTTTAAGTAAAAAGTTCCTAATTTTTGGTAATTTACTATTTTGGGTTGCAGAGTAACTACGCAGCAGGTGAGGTTTCAGTAGATAAGAGACGGAGAATAGGGAATCCAAAAATGCCGTCCATAGCTACACGTGTAAGAACCCGGCAAGCATTTGCAGTGGTGAATGGGGTTGCAGATGTGCCTCCAACTAGTGGTCCACCAAGTAGTGCAGGTTCAGAAAGCGGGATAGTTGAATTTAGTAAAGAAGATATTGAAGCTTTACTCTCTGAGAAATTGAAAACCAAGAACAAGTATAATATAAAGGTAAGTGGATGAACTATTTTTCAGATTAATGGTAACAGTAAGTTATATAGTAGCCAATGCTGTGCGTGGAAAGTTAACTGTTTTTCATATTAACTCATTATGTATTTGCTTCATGTCTATTGATGCAAAGATTTCCATTGTTGCTATTAGGAAAAATGTGATCTTATGTCAGAGTATATAAGAAGACTCAAGTTATGTATTAAGTGGTTCCAGCAGCTTGAAGGAAACTACGTTACAGAGCAGGCATCACTCAATGGCTTGTTAGAGTCTGCCGAGAAAAAATGCAATGAGATGGGTATGGTTGTGTTGCAATAGTATGAGTTTGTGCCCTGGAATTGATTTTAGACTTATACTAGCTTTTGCTTTTTTTTTTTTATAGAGATGCTAATGAAAGTCAAAGAAGAAGAGTTGAATTCAATCATTAAGGAGTTGAGAAATAATATTGAGGCACTCCAGGAAAAGTTTGCCAAGGAGGAGTCAGCCAAGTTGGTAGGATTTGCAGGGCAATGATCATGTCCTTTAAGTTTTGAATGTTCTTGGAGCTTACTTTGTAGATATAATTTTCTTTAAATTGCTTAATTTGTTTATCAGGAAGCATTGGGTTCTTATAGTAGAGAGAAACATGATAGAGATACAGCAGAGAAACTGCAAGCTTCCCTTTCAGAAGAGCTAAAAAGAGCTCAACAAGACAATGCCAGTGCAAATCAGAAGGTAAAAACGAATCTCACACATATTGTTTTGGCTTCATTACAGTTGTGAATCCATGGGTAAGAACATAGCTTAGAAATTCTAATATCTGCAGATCCAGTCACTAAGTAATACGTACAAGGGGTTACAGGAGTACAACAAGAATTTACAGGATTATAACAGTAGGCTCCAGAAAGACCTTGGTACAGTCAATGAAACACTGAAGCGCGTGGAGAAGGAGAAAGCTGCAGTGGTTGAAAATCTCAGTGGACTAAGGGGTCATTATACTTCTTTACAGGAGCAACTCACTTCTTTTAGAGTAAGTCTTTGAGTAGTTGTTTCTTCTGCTTTTGTTGTACATGTAGCATCACTAACGATACTTTCACAAATTTTTTCTGCATTTTTGAGTGACTTTGCAGCAATAAGGAATATTACTTCATTCAGGAATATTTAGCACATTTCCATGTTTGTTTTGTTGATTTCTGCGAACTGTCTAGAATTTTATTGTTTTACAACTCTTTTCAGATTTCTGAATGATGGGTTATGAATAATATTGATGTTTCTTGTCTGATTTTCTGCTCGATGACGGTGTTAAATGTATTCTGTTGGGGTGATTAATTTAATGATTCAGTTTGGGCTTTTCATGATATATTACTCCAAATGGTTTGTTCATCTTGATTACTCAGCTTTGTAATCTGAAGATTAGGTGTTGTTCGTCATCAACTGATTCATGTTCTTATTTACCTTTTGATTTCATAAGGCTGTTCAGGATGAGGCTCTCAAACAAAAAGAGGCTTTAGCATGTGAAGTAGGAATCTTGCGAGGAGATCTGCAAAAAATGAGGGATGATCGTGATCAGCAATCATTACAAGTCCAGTTTCTAACAGCTGAAGTAATAAAATATAAGGAATGGACTGGAAAATCTGTGGCAGAGTTTGAAGGCATGACAATAAAGTCAAATCAGTTAGAGGTTTGTCTGTTTTGATTTATCTCAACTAGGCAAACCCATATATATATATATATATATATATATATATGCATGCATCAAATTATAATCTCTCTGAATTATTTCTCAGGATACATGTTTGTCTCAGTGTGAACAAATAAAAAGATTGCAGCAACAACTTGCCTTTGCAGAGAAGAGACTAGAGGTGACACATCATTTCTGTGACCCTTCTTTGGACTTACAGTGTTATATCTAACCTCATGAGCTTTTAGAAATAATCATCTCAAATATTTCAACTGTTTAATCACTTTGTTAGATGTCCGACATGTCAGCTGTGAAGAAAAAAGAAGAATATGAAGAGCAGAAAAATGTGATTTTGGAGTTGCAGAGCCGTCTTGCTGATGCCGAAACAAAAATTGTTGAAGGAGAGAAACTACGTAAAAGACTGCACAATACTATAGTGGTACATTGCGATCACTAGTGTGGACTACCTTAAGTTGACTTTTCGATTCGAATTAGATGATCATTCTGAATCTTCTGCCAATGCAGGAATTGAAAGGCAATATTAGAGTTTTCTGCAGGGTGAGGCCATTATTGTCTGATGACACTGTCAGTGCAGAAACGAAGGTTATCTCTTTTCCAACATCAACAGAAGCACAAGGAAGAGGCATCGATTTGATACAAAATGGTGTGCACTTATTTCTAATGCATTCAACCAGAAAGAATTTGTGTTTTCCCTTAGTTTTTATTTTGATATTGAACTTCGAATATTGTGTTATTTAAGGACAAAAACAATCATTCACATTCGACAAAGTTTTCATGCCTGAGGCTTCACAAGAAGATGTTTTTGTTGAGATATCCCAACTTGTACAGAGCGCTCTTGACGGTTATAAGGTGAGATATCTTTAAATTTTGTGCACTACTGCAAATAATGTCTTAAGTCATGCAAAAGAATCAATACTCCGTTAGCGTTCTTAGTTATGTTTCCTTGGAGGTGTCTGGTTAACTGGTGTTACATTTGAAAAATAGGATTGATTAATATCTTTTAAGTTCCAATCATTGCTGAATGAGAAAGCAAATGTTTATCTCCAGCCTCACAAGAATTGTTAATTTATTACCCCCTGTTCCTTTTCAGGTTTGCATATTTGCTTACGGTCAGACTGGTTCTGGTAAGACTCACACAATGGTGGGCAAACCAGACTCTGATAATCAGAAAGGGCTTATACCACGCTCTTTAGAGCAGGTATTTGAGACCAGGCAGTCTCTTCAAAACCAAGGGTGGAACTACAACATGCAGGTTAGCAATGGAGGTTTGTTGTGATTGATTTGCTCTATTTGATTTGTTTCTTTTCTCTGAAAGTGTTTTCGCCATATTTCAGGTTTCAATGCTTGAAATTTACAATGAAACTATTCGGGATCTGTTATCACCATCAAATTCATCCAGTTTTGATGCATCTCGACCAGAAATTGTAGGAAAGCAATATGCCATCAAACATGACGTGAATGGCAATACCCATGTATCCGACCTAACAATTGTGGATGTTCATTGCTATAGTCAGGTTTCTAAACTTTTTGGGCTGGCAGCAGAAAGCAGGTAAAACCACCGGGTTATATTTTCTTCAATCTTTCTAGCAATTTATCATGTCATCTGTCACGACCCAAACTAGGGGGACAAGACTGGCATCCGACAAAGTTTCTCCTGCCGAACAAATCCTTAACCTGATCATTTATCATTGACAATGTGCCCATAATGACACCATCATATTGATGCTGAGAACCCGATTCATTTCATCAGGAAGTCGATTTTAATATTACAGTGTTAATCAACATGTCGATCACAACAAGAGTAGCATATATGCAAAGGGGCCAAAACAAGCTTCCAGACGAGTTTGGAGCTTTTAAGATTTTCAAAATACATCATAAGGTCTTTGGGACACTGCTTAAATATAAAAAGAGTGATGAAAGGGAGAAATACTACTCAAGCTATGTTTTTATCATTCGTGATAGTCTTTTGTGAACGTCATATCATTCATATATAGTTTTTATTTTTGTAAACATCATGAGTCGTAATTATGAAACCTTAACATTATCATAAGTATCATTTGAATCAAGTTGTTGTCATAAAGTTATAGCATGGTAACACTCATACCCGCTTGTCACAAACAACCTTTAAGATATTTATTTATGCATTTAAAACACGTGAGACGAGCATTACAACAACAACAACAACAACATACCCAGTGTATTCCCACAAAGTGGGGTCTGGGGAGGGTAAAGCGTACGCAGTCCATACCACTACGTGAGACAAGCATTAGTTGAGGAAAATCATTTCTAAAGGTTAGGTCCATACTCACTTTGATCCCGAAGGTATAATCAACTCATGTTTTCACAATGTCCCAAATAACCTTTGATCTATATACAAAATTGGTGAAGCCTAGTGCTGAGCATCAAATTTAGATGCTAAAACCTCTCATTCATCCACTTTGAGGTGAGCCATGGTAAATTTAGATGCTAAAACCTCTCATTCATCTACTTTGAGGTGAGCCATGGCTAAAACCTCCACCAGATGGGTTACCCCAGATGGGTTACCAACTAAAATCAACTTACCCATAATCTATTATCAATACGTCAAATTAAGTGCAGAGGTTACCTCAAGGGACCAAAATCCTTGCTTCATGAAATTTGAAGAAGTTGGGTGGAGTTTGAGTTCTAGACAAAATCACAAAATAACTCCTTATTTAATTTACCTTGATGGTTGAATTATGATTTGGGGTTAAAATATCCTTTTGAAAAATTGAGCCCAGTGTTATCAATGGCGAGCGCCAAGTCGCCAATGGCGAATGTGAGGTGAGGCGAGGCAGTGTCGCCATCTGCCTTCGTGGCAATGCGACCTGCGAAAGGCGATGCCAAGGCGAGAATGGCGACGAGGCCTAAAGGCGACGCCTTTTTATTTTTTTAAAAAATTAGGGTTTTAAGGATAAAAGGTAATTTTAGGGCTTTTATTTTCATTTTGCTTTGACTGCTAGCACTGAGAGGCGACTGCGACTGTGAGTGATTCCGGCGACTGGTAAGTCGATTCTTTTTTTTTTCTACTTCTTATTTTCTCCACTGGTCAGTCGTTACTCATAGTCTACTGATTTCTTCTTGATTTTTTTTTATTCTTCTACTTTCTTCCTCTAATTTTCTCCTCTGTTTTTCTTCTTCTACTTCTTCCTCTGTTTTTTTTTCACAAAGAGTAAAAAATCAGTAGACTGTCTATGAGTATAATTTTTTTATTTTATTTATGACTTATATAATTTTCTAATTAATATCGTAATTGTTTGACGACTTGATCATTAACAACAATTTCAATTTCTATTAGCTATTTTTAGTTTTTGACTTGAAATATTTGCTAATATATTGTTGCTATTGAGATTTTGATTATTTATATATGCAATTAAATATTTTAATGGGAGTTTAGGTCCTTTTTTTTGGGGTGGTGGTGGTGGTGGTGTTCCAGTGAGTTTTGAGGCTTCTAGTGCCTAGCATTAAAGTTTTAATGCCTAGTTTGCATTCTGGAGGGTTGCAATGGTGACCATTGATTTTAATACCTAGCATCATCCCAGTGGGTTAGCACTGAGTGCTAGTGTTTGGTGTAAACCTTCTTTAATAGTGTAGAGACACGGGGTAAAATTGGCATAACATTGCACAAAGCTGTCCCATTTATGAAACTTTGAGGCATTAGAAACTAGATCTTAGGAGCTACAATTTTCCTTCTAAGGGTTGTGTATATTTGAAGTAAGGCTATGCGTACTTTGGACATCTTTCCATTAGCATTTAAATCAAACTCCAATTATTTCTTTACATCCCTATCACCCCAAATATAATTTTAAGCATTGAACACCTCCCCAACATGTCAAACACATTATTTGCACAACTTAGAGCATGCATGTGAACTTAAAGCTCAACAAAAAATGTACGGTGCGTAACATCAGCCTTTTGCATAAAATAGGCTTTTTAATTCCTTTTGATATCTTTGATTTATTGCTGAAACACTTCTTTTGTCGTTGGTACCTTTAATATGTTTGATATGTGACTGCTTGTTATTTAATATGTATTAGGGGGTTACAAGTTTTCCTATATTTGGCCTGGAATGAAGTTAAAATCTGTGAGACCTGTGTTCTATTGAGTGATTGTTGCATTTCTTCTTTATGTAGATCTGTTGGGAAGACTCAAATGAACCAGCAGTCTTCAAGGAGCCATTTTGTCTTCACTTTGAGAATTTCTGGTGTGAATGAGGTTCGGACATTCACCTAACATTTAGCATGCCATTTTGTGCCTCTTTTATAAATACTTTCAGTTGATTAATAGTATCTTATGTTAGAGTACCGAGCAACAAGTGCAAGGTGTACTCAATTTGATTGACCTCGCTGGAAGTGAGCGTCTATCCAAAAGTGGGTCCACTGGAGATCGGCTAAAAGAAACTCAAGTATTTGCGTGAAACTCTCAATCTCTTTTCAAGAGCTTCTCTACTTTCAAAGATGTTGCTCTAATTTGTTTTCTGTTATCCATGAGTTTCATTCAGGCCATCAACAAGAGTTTATCGTCTCTAAGTGATGTCATATTTGCTCTAGCAAAGAAAGAGGAGCATGTGCCTTTTAGGAACTCAAAGCTTACATACCTTCTCCAGGTAAAAATGATTCAGCTCCTAGTTAAATTACATGGTTCTGGGTCTAATTTCCTTGGGTGGGGTAAGGCGTTTCCATAACTCAGCTAGTAGAGAAATTAAATTACTCCAGAGTAAAGGTATTACTTCTAGGATTGATCCGTATGTTCCCAATCTCATTTTAACAGTTGTGAAGTGCTCACTATATTCACACCTTTTTGTTTTACATCACCTTATCTATGCTGATCTCTAATGTTCTCACACACCTGCTGATCATTGCATGTTTTACTCAGCCCTGTCTAGGTGGTAACTCGAAGACATTAATGTTTGTTAATGTTTCACCTGATCCTCCATCTGTGGGTGAATCCCTGTGTTCACTCCGATTTGCAGCACGGGTTAATGCATGTGAGATTGGGATCCCAAGGCGTCAAACTAGCTTGCGTCCCATAGATTCTCGCTTAAGCATTGGCTAACTTTTTGGCGGAACTCTTGTTCTAGCTTTAGAATTGGTTGGTCTGTAATTCTATGTGGCAGTTTGGTTTTTAACTGAGAAACTTAAATACCTCTAACAACATCCACCTCCAATTTGTATAGTGGATAAAGTATTGTTTCTGTATCAGTAATAGCGTAGGGCTTTCTCTTACAGCCATGTCTGTATTTACAAGGTTACTCCTTTGTATTAATACTTGTCATTTTTTCATCGTGGAGTTACTGTGTCGTAATTTACATCTTTTTTGTACCTCTTCAGAGAAAGATTATTTTGTTGGAAATCTTCCAAATGTGAAACAAAAACAAATTAATTGAAGTATGAACAATTGTTCTCAAGGTTTGCAAGTTAATGTATTTTATGTTTCACTTTTATGGAAGTATGCACTACAAAGTAAGCAATTGATATTTTGTGTACGTGGGGTTGCCTACTTTAAAAGCATTATGTTGTTCACGTACGTGTATCCTATGAATTGTTAATAGACATGTTTTTGTTCCACACCCTATCTCGCATGAGATAATATGTAAGTTCTTGCATAACCTATACATTTATTAGAAATGTCAACTTAAAAGTACAAACCAAAATTTCATTAGTTACACATTGTGGGTTTCACTTGCATAGGAGGAGGTTCCAATTTGCAAGTTGATACGGGAACAAAATTAGTTTGGACCGGAAAAACATAACTTAGAAGTCAAAGAGTTGGAAGTTGTATGAATGTGTATTTCAACTTCACTTTTCACACACAAGTATTCAACCTTCAAATTTTTTTTCTAAAATTCTATGACTATTCAAACAAATTTTTACAAACCTTTAATCTGATTTCATTTTTAATGTGCTCTCTCCAATTTGCGTGACAACTTTTCCATTCTAGTTCAGTCAAAAAAGTCAGCTATGTGAACTAGAAAATAATTTTTGTTAGATTACCCTTAATGAGAAATTCTAGCATGATTGAGAAATTCTATCCTGAATGAGAAATTTTTATATCAAGACAGATATTATTGAATGTTTAGTGGAATTTTCAAAAAATTTATAACCATACAAATTACTAGTTACTAGTTACTAGTTACTAGTATATATAAGGGAGAATACCCCTTTTTGATGGTCCTCACATGATTTTTTTTGGTCTCTTTTTATACTTAATTGAAGTTTGTATGACTTTGTAAGTTAACACATATTTCAGTAAATTTTATGAACCTCAAGGACTATTACATGCCACTAAAAATGAAAAAGGTGATAGTGGCTCCCACAAAGCATACTCATATATGTTAATCTTTATTTTATGTAAAAAATTTAAACTTATTTCAAATTATATTTTATCTTAAGAATTTGTTATAGATACACAAAATTATCCGGTCATTCAATTTCTATCTTCATATAGGTTTAATTATTGAATTAAAAATACTATTTTTATAACATTATTTATTGATGTTATTTATAATTTATCATTTTCTATTTAAAATTTTAGTCTTCGATTAAACGTAAGTTTTATTTTATTTTATTTTTACGTATAATTGCATGTTGTACATGCTGACAAACATAAGTAATTAACAATGATTTCGCTTAAGATAGAATTAAATTTTAGATTAAAAGAATAAACACAATTAACTTATATCATTGTTAAATACTTTTAAAAGGTGTCAAAGTGTAAATTATAGTCCTTTCATCTCAATCAAAAAATATAGTTAGTTAATCTAATTTTACGTGCGGTATTTTAAATATGAATGACTATTAAAAATGGAATACATATTATTTTTATTTATATTCCGAATTATTCTTGCAAAACCAGTTGTAGCTAAAGAAAATATTATTTGATCTCCCAACAGTTTATGATAAAGGTCAATTTGAATCATCAGAACTTATAATTTCAAAGATTTAAGCAAAATATAAATTAGAAGAACTATCATACATGCATTTGTTTGATTTTCTTTTTAAAGTGTAATATTTAAACTTTTCAATACAATTATACTTTATTATTTTAAAATTCCTTAGAAAGTGTCAAACCGATGTTACAAAAATAAAAAAAGTAAGAACAAGAAAAATTTAAAAATATTTTTAACGTTAGTTTGGACCCGGGCTTTAGCACGGGCCAAATGACACTAGTCTTATAAAGGAAAAATTATGCAAAATGTCCATTGAGTTAAATTTTTTATACAAAATATAACCCACTTTTTTTTAATTACTGAAAATGGCCAAACGGCCATGTTTCTCACCCAAATTGGCCACTCGGCCAAATTATTTACAACAATAATGGCAGCCGCCTCTTCCTTTACAGTGGATCAGTTTTAGGCCAGTTGGCCATTGGCTATTTGGCCTCTAGCCATTTTGTTTATATTTTTTTTTTTAAAAAAACTTTTTAATTTTTTTTTTGCTGCTATTTAAAATAAATAAATCAGTGTTTAAATTTTTTTTTGTTTCTCTTTTCTTAATATATTTTTTCTTTTCTAATTGTGTTCGCTTCTTTTATGGAAAAAATGAATGTTTATGTTGTTTTATTATTTTTTGTTTATATTTTTTATTTGTTAAGGTGGGAACACATGATATCGATATCGATACGTTACATAATTGTTTATATAATATCGATACACGATTATAAACCATTCATAAAATGTCAATATATTACATACCTATTTATACAATATCAATACAAGTCTATATACTATTTATACGATATTGATACATGCTTGTACACTATTTATACAATGTCGATACATTACATAACTATTTATACAATATCGATACACTTTTATACACATTTATATAATATATTACATATACACTACATAACTATTTGTACATCATATAAACATGTTTATATATCATTTATACAATATTGATACACATTTATACATTATTTATATAATATCGATACATTAAATATACACTACATAGCTATATCGATACATTACATATACACTACATAACTATTTATACATCATATATACATGTTTATACACCATTTATACAATATTGAAACATGAAAAAATTGCATGGAGAAAGTTTTGAAAAAAAAAAGGAATTTTTTTTTTATATATAAAAAAAAAAAGCAGCATTTTTTTTTTAATAACGCTGAAAAAAGAAAAAGAAAATAGGAAGTAAAAATGACCTAATGGCCTTGGGCAGAATTGAGCTTTGTTGAGCCATGACTCTTTTTGACTGTTTTTTCTATAAATAGGAAATGAGCTATTTTTTTTGTAAACTTTTTATTTTTTTTATATAAATAAAATTTTCCCTATTATAAACATATGTTGACCAAATTTTAGAATTCTTTATTTTATTTTTCTAAAACCCCATGTTTCTTCAAACACAAACCAGTTTTTACGAACTAAATTTCTTCGATATAAATATTTTAAACTTATGTTCTGAACGGATTATCAACATAATGGCAAGATTATCCCCTTCAAACTAGCAACTATTCACTAGTGACAACCAAGGATTTGCAATATTCCATCCGTTTTATTTTGTTTGTCATATTTTCTTTTTTTAATCTATATTAAAGTTTTTTTTTTTTTAACAATTCTTTAATTTCAAATTATATGTTAAAGACCACAAAATTAAATAATATTTTGATATATTTAATATATTTTTAATTTAAAATTATAAAATTAAAAGTATCTATCAATGTAGGACTAACAAACTGAAACGGAGGTAGTATAAGTTCTGTGAGGCTCCTAGAACTTCTATACAGCCTTATCCGTATAAACATTTGTTCCCACATTACTATTTCTTTCCAAAACTCTATCCCTTTTGACAAGAATTAACTTCTAATGGCTTCCAATATTCTAAAATTCCATACACAATCCATGCAAATTTCCCACCCTTTCTTCCACTTCAAGCAGAGCAAACTACCATACTCAAATTTTTTAAACTCTTTAGGAGCAACACAACAACTTAACCATCTTTATCTCTCTGTTTTCTTCACAAAAAAACTCAAATCAGAATTTTCACCTATTCAATGTTCACTCTCTTCTCCTACACCACCTACCACCAAAGAAGATGCCATTTCTCAAGCAAAGTTCTCTCTTTCAACTACTTTAGAAAAACCACTTAACAATCCCAAACTTGTTGGAAGACTCAAGAAACTCAATCAACCAAGATTTCGTGTTGAAATTCCAGTTATTGATGACTCTCCATCTGCATTATCTCAGCTTGCTCTTGATATATTTGGAGGCATGATCATCAAAAGGAAAGGAGCAAGAATCAAGATTGTTCTTTTATGGCCTAACCAAACCTTAACACAAGCTGCAGAGACAGCTTTTGAGGATAAGTCATCAAATCCCATCATTGAAAATTTGGATATTTCATCGAGAATTGAAAGTTTTGGAGATGTGATAGTGTTTATGGCTCCAGAGGCTTCAAGATTAGCACTGATGAAGGGAATTGCTGATGCATTGTACCCGAAGCCCGTGGTGATTTTCAATCCTAAATGGGGTTTTGATGAAGAGGGGAGTTTCGGTGAGTTTAGTGGATTTGTGGGATCATTTGAGGTTGTGTATTCATTTATGGGATTGGAGGTTAGAGGGATATTGAGTAATAGAAAAGGGGTGATGTTTAAATGTGTTAGAGATGGTGTTTTGAGTGGTGAGAAATGGTATGTGTTTGTTGAAGAAGATGGAGAGTTGAAGGTGGTTTCAAGGTTTAAAACAAGGCCATCAATTGTTGAAGTTGAGAATGTTTTGTATAACTTGATGGCCGTGAATTCGCCAATCACGAAATCAGCAAAGTTCTTGAAGGATTTGGTTTCAAATGTAAGGGGAAAAAAGTAAAGCACAACAAACAATTCAAGGTATTAGAACTAGAGTAGATCACATGTTTTAAATTGAGTGTAGCTTTTGTTTGTTTTATCTTATACCCTGGAATAAATATTATTGTGATTGTTTTGGATTGAAGATAGTGAAAGGAGAGGAGAGGAAAGGGGTGACTAACTTTAGAATGCACATGGTTCTTATAAACCCTTACAATGTGTTAGCGGAAACGTGAAATAAAGAACAAGAGAAAGAACACAAGATTTAACGTGGTTCGGATCCGAATGATCCTACGTCCACCAGAGAACAACCGCCTTTATATATTAACAAAGAAAGGGGAGAGATCCCAAATACACCTAAGAGAATTGCTTCTCAACTCTCTACTCTTACAATGTATTTTGCTATGAATTCTAGGATGGTTTCAACAATGAAGAATGACCATCCTTTTATAGATGGCCAAACTTGGGCTCCAAGCACAAAATAAGAAAAGGAAAAATAAATAAAAAAATTGTCCTCCATAAATTTTGCTTGGCCTCCAAGTTCATTCCCTAGTCAAGTAAATTGGCACATGGAATTTTTCTTCCACATGGGTTTGACCCCACAAAGAAACCAAAATCAACTCTTTCAATCTCCACCTTGGTTTGCGTTTCGAGCATGCGTATGAACAACTTCGGCCAAAACTTCTAAGCTTACTGGGCAATCCCGTTGTAAGAAACAAGAAGAATCAAACCTTTGTTGAACATACTAGCTCCACCTAGCAGTTGTTCTCCCACAGTTGCATCAGTTGATGCATACCCCCGCCAAGTCCTTGCAGTGTGCAAACTTGGCGAGCGGAACTATCTTGGTCAGCATGTCTGCAGCGTTATCATCTGTGATAACCTTCACGACCTTGATAGTTCCCTCTTTAACGACATCTCGAATGAAATGGAATCTGACATCAATGTGTTTGGTGCGCTCATGAAATCTTTGATTTTTAATCAAATGAATAACACTTTGACTATCACATCTTAGAGTTGATTCCAGCTGAACCAAACTTAATTCTGCCACCAAACCTTTCAACCAGATAACTTCTTTTACTGCCTCTGTTGCTGCCATATATTCTGCCTCTGTTGTAGATAGAGCGACAATCGACTGTAAAGTCGATTTCCAACTAACGGCACTGCCAACGAGAGTAAAGATGTATCCAGTTGTGGACCTCCTTCTATCAAGATCCGCAGCATAGTCAGAATCGACATAACCGAGAAGTGAAACACCTTCACCTTTATGAAAGGTTAGGCCAACATTAGAAGCTCCTTTGAGATATCTCAATATCCACTTGACAACTTCCCAATGCCTCTTTCCTGGGTTGGCCATGTGCCTGCTTACCACACTTACAGATTGAGCAATATCTGGACGTGTGCATACCATAGCATACATAATGCTACTAACTGCGCTAGCATAAGGAACCTTTGACATATGCTCCACCTTATCCTCAGACTGAGGTATTTGTAACTCTGAAAGTTTAAGATGAGGAGCTAACGGTGTACTTACAGGCTTGCTCATATGCATATTGAATCTCTCAAGAACCTTTTCGATGTACCTCTTCTGAGAAAGATGTACAACACCGTCTTCTCTTGAAATCTCCATTCCAAGGATTTTCTTTGCATCTCCTAAATCCTTCATGTCAAATTCCTTGCTCAACAGTTTCTTCAAAGTATTTATCTCTGTGATGTTGTTAGCAGCAATAAGCATATCATCAACATACAATAGTAAATAAATCATAGAGCTACCAGACATCTTCTTGTGATACACACAGCTATCAAATGCACTCCTTGAGAATCCATATGTAGTCATGAATGCATCAAACCTCTTGTACCACTGTCTAGGGGATTGCTTCAAACCATACAAAGACTTCTTCAATTGGCATACATGATCTTCTTTTCCCTTAGCTAGAAAACCTTCAGGCTGATCCATATAAATTGTCTCTTCTAGATCACCATGCAAGAAAGCAGTTTTGACATCAAGTTGCTGAAGCTCCAAGTCAAATTGGGCAACCAATGCTAGTAGCACGCGAATTGAGCTATGCTTCACGACCGGAGAGAAAATCTCATTGTAATCAATTCCCTCCTTTTGACTGAAACCCTTTGCAACCAATCTCGCCTTGAACCTAGCATCTTCCACTTCTGGAATTCCCTCTTTCTTTCTGTAGACCCATTTGCATCCAACTGTCCTCTTCCCCTTTGGCCTTTCAACTAAGACCCATGTCTGATTCTTGTAAAGAGATTCCATCTCTTCTATCATGGCTAACCGCCATTGTGCAACATCCTTGCAAGAAGTTGCTTCAATATACGAGGAGGGCTCAAGATCCTTAATCTCTTCTTCTGCAGCTACGAACGCATATGCAATCAGATTTGCTTGCTCTATAAGACGTTCCGGCTTTCGTATCTGCCTTTTGTCCCTTCCCTTCGCAATTGTGTATGGTTCATTGACAACAAGTTCTTCAAGATCTACATCTTTTGATTCATCAACTTGAGTCTGTTGATCCTTCTCCTTGGTAAGCTCCACCGGTAGCTCCACCTGCTCATTGTTCTCGTTTCCTAATAACTCCATAGAAACTTTACGAGGATCAAGTATAGAGGATTCATCAAAGGTAACATCTCTACTAACTACAAATTTGAGTAAAGACAAACACCAAAGTTTGTACCTTTTTACTCCATCCACATACCCTACGAATATGGCCTTCCTAGCCCTTGGTTCAAGCTTTCCTTCATTAACATGATAATAAGCTAGACACCCAAATACTCGCAAGTATGAATAGTTAGAGGGTTCACCTGACCATACCTCATTCGGAATCTTAAAGTCAATCACTGATGTTGGGGATCGATTGACAATATGAGAAGCAGTGTGAACTGCTTCAGCCCAAAACACTTTGGACATTTTGGCTTGTAGGAGCAAACAACGAGCCTTTTCAAGAAGAGTTCTATTCATCCTCTCGGCAACTCCATTCTGCTGTGGGGTGTGCCTGACCGTCTTATGTCTTGAGATCCCATGAACCTTGCAGAAATCATTAAACTCTTCACTGCAAAACTCCAAGCCATTATCTGTGTGAAGATACTTGATTTTCCGCTCCATTTGATTCTCAACCAATATCTTCCACTCCTTAAATGCTTCAAAAGCATCACTTTTTACCTTCAAGAAACGCACCCAAACCTTTCGTGAAAAATCATCAATAAATGTGAGAAGATACCTCTTTCCACCCTTCGATGGAACTTTAGAGGGACCCCATAAATCTGAATGGATGTAGTCTAGCACCCCTCCCGTCTTGTGCTTGCCAGTGCTGAAGCTGACCTTCTTCTGCTTCCATAGGACGCAGTGCTCACAAAATTCAAGTGTGCTGATCTTCTCACCATTCAAAAGGTTTCGGTTGCTCAACATCTCCAATCCTCGTGCGCTCATATGACCCAGTCTCATGTGCCATAATCTTGCCTTGTCATCATTTGATAACTGCATGGTAGATGCATTAACAGAGCCAACAATGGTGCTTCCTATCAGTGTATAAAGGCCATCCTCCATCTTGGCCTTCAGCATGACTAAAGAACCTTTAGTCACCTTCATAGTTCCTCCTTCGCTCATGTACTTGTAGCCTTGTTTATCCAGAGTACCCAGGGAGATCAAATTTTTCTTCAGATCAGGAACATGACGAACGTCTGTAATAGTCCTCATAATTCCATCATGGCAGCGAACCCGAACTGAGCCAATGCCAACTATTTTACAAGTTGCATTATTTCCCATTACTACGGTTCCTCCACTTTTCTCGTAGTTGTTGAACCAATCTCGTCAAAATGTCATATGCAGAGTACAACCAGAGTCTAGCACCCATTTGTCGCCATAGACTCCACTATTGCATGATGTTGTAAGTACATATTCATTATCAGAATCATGCGCCTGTTCAACAATGGATGCACTCGCCTTTTCTTTGGATTTTGACGTCGGGCAATCTCGTTCAAAGTGCCCCTTCTTGTGACAGCCCCAACATTCCGCATTCTTCTTATTCACACGAGACTTCGATCTGTGCTTTGATTTGCTCCTTCCCTGTTGGTTAGTACTGCCTCTCACAAAGAGTCCACTAGCTTCATCATCTTTATCTCCTTCAAAATGCCTCCGTACATCACAAGAGTTAAGTGCTTGCCTCACTTGCTCAAGAGTGATAGGCTCCTTGCTATACATCATTGAATTCTCAATATCACGATATTTTGAAGTTAATGAAAATAGCAAAGCACATGCTAGCGTCTCCTCATTCTTTTTAATTCCGGAAGTCTGTAAGTCCATGACAAGTTTATTGAACGCATCTAGATGGTCTTGCAACAAAGTACCCGACTCCATCTTAAATGTGTGAAGACGCCGTTGTAACAACATCCTTGTTGTCACCGACCGGTCCTGGTAAAGCCCTTGCAGCTTGTCCTATAACTGTTTGGCCGTCTCGTCGGTACCTGTACTCACTTCACAGAGCACGTTAGGTGCAAGGGACAGTTGGATGACACTCAATGCATCGCCTTCAATCTTCTCCTTGTCGGAATCCGATGTACCATCAGGGTACTTTTCGTCAATAGCATGGATTGAACCTTCCCTCCGCAGTAACGCCATCATCTGGATCTTCCAGATATTAAAGTTGTTGCGCCCACTAAATCTATCAATTTCAAATTTCATGGAACTCATCGTTACTTGTTCTTCCTCTTCTACTACAGATAGTATTTGGAAATACAGAAAACCAAAGTAATTCCTTTCTGATGTGGAAGTTCAGACTGTGCTGCAACCACAGAGCATACTCAGACAGAACCTTGGCTCTGATACCAATTGTTAGCGGAAACGTGAAATAAAGAACAAGAGAAAGAACACAAGATTTAACGTGGTTCGGATCCGAATGATCCTACGTCCACCAGAGAACAACCGCCTTTATATATTAACAAAGAAAGGGGAGAGATCCCAAATACACCTAAGAGAATTGCTTCTCAACTCTCTAATCTTACAATGTATTTTGCTATGAATTCTAGGATGGTTTCAACAATGAAGAATGACCATCCTTTTATAGATGGCCAAACTTGGGCTCCAAGCACAAAATAAGAAAAGGAAAAATAAATAGAAAAATTGTCCTCCACAAATTTTGCTTGGCCTCCAAGTTCATTCCCTAGCCAAGTAAATTGACACATGGAATTTTTCTTCCACATGGGTTTGACCCCACAAAGAAACCAAAACCAACTCTTTCACAATATATTATTGTTTCGAAATTTGCTTCCAGTTTCTTCTTCCTAGAACCTTTACAGTTTCTTCCTGTATGACGTCCATAAACTAGCTTTGCTACTTTTAGTGAATTCAGAACTTAATTTCTTCTTTGGCCAATCATAAAAATAAAAACTTAATCTGTGCTATCTTGTCTCTCTAACAATCCGTACTCCAAACGGGGAAAAAAAGAATATACATGGATGAATGAACAAGAAACTATTGGCTTCATGAACTAAGCATCAACGTACTGTTATTGCAAGGAGGTAAAGCTGTGTATGCCCTCTCTCATTTTGCCAATATGGTGATTTCATTCCCTTTTTTTTTAATCATTATGAATAATTCTGCATAATATATCTGAAAACACGCTTAACAGTGTATTGAAGACAATACCAACCTTTTGGTTATTTGTGTAAGCATGGTTTGGTGAAAACATCCATTATCATTTATTGTATAAGATCTAAAACTACTGAATGAAATGACATTAGAGAACCAGAAATCCATAACTCTCCATAGACTTATGTTCTCATTACAAGCACCTTTCTGAGGTAATTTCAAGATGCTATAATATGACAGCTTTGAAGTAAATGTACTTGCTCCAGAATGGTCGAAGTTATGGCAACGTTGAGCATCTGCTATGCTTGTAAAGTCTTAGTACCCGAATCCTATGTATCGGAGAAGTAAATGTATTTGCTCCAGAATGGTCGAAGTTGTTGCAATGTTGAGCATCTGCAATGCTTGTATAGTTTTAGTACCCGAGTCCTAGCATATGTTAAAAGGGATCCATAACATGGACATGGCCAATATAATCGGACTGGGGGTAAGGTAATGTCCCTACCTGCCACAAACTTGATATAATTCAAGTTCTGCATGAAAAAATGGAAAAGTTTATCAGAGAGTGATTCAATAAGGGTTTTCGAGTAGCTTCAATAGTTGGATTTGTTTATTAAAAAGAGGAGCTTTGTCTAAACAAAACTTTAAGAAGTTATCACATGTTTGATATTGCTTTTCTTCAAAAAGATGGCATTTTAATGTCACTTGTACTTTACCTCTTCAAGCCAATAGTGGTTTACTTGATTTATATTTGTTTTCCACCTTGCTTCTTGATTAAAAAATGTTCATTCCATAGGTCAATGTGCATTCTCTAGGATAAAGGTCTTTGCTATAAGAGGATGAGAACTTCAGATAGCTTTTGAAGCACTTTGACATTAAAAAGTTGTTTTCTCCCCTGCACTTCTCCACAGCTCCGTTCATCTTTCCATTCATTTCAACGTCCCACAGAGGTGAAAGGTCAGTTTAGGCTACAATGTTATAAATTAATCCAGGAAGATTACCTTATCAAGAGTGGGAAACAACAGTAAAGATATTCATACTTCGTAGAAGCATTACAATTACTTCTGGAAAAGGGAGGAATGGATGGAACATGCATTTTAAGTAAAAGATGTGTATAGCTTAAAATTTCAAGGCTTACCTCTGGAAAATGCATCCTTATTTGGTTCATCAGTGAATTCCACATCGAACTGTGTGCCTACCTTTTGGTATTTCTCCATTGATTCCATAGACTGAACCATCCCCTTTTTGAACTAATCAAAATTGTGCAACCATTTAACCTCAATGATAGAAAGGGTCAAAAAATGCAAAGAAAAGCTTGCATTGGTGAATAGGTTTTCTATTTGTTATTATGTCCTTCTCTAGGTGCAAGGAGTTCTTTAGAAGTGACAGGCAATAACAGAAGCAGCACCAATATTGCCAGAGGCATGGATGTAAGGAAGTATGACTTATCAACTAAGGCAGGACAAGTTCTTGCTGGTAGGCGAAGACGGGCGTTGGAATTGGTTAAATGTTCATTTGCTAGCTTTATAGCAAGAGAGTGCAGTAGTGGTAGGGTGCTACTAGATGCTGCATGCTGGTATAGGTATTCTTGAATCTTGGATGTCTTTATTTTTTGATCAAGGAGACTGACCTGCGAGAGAATATGCACTTATTAGGACTTAGCACGGATGCAACCACAGTAGGATCATGTGTGCTTTTAATTTGTATGTAGGATGTCATTTTTGTCTTGAGTGGCTGAGGTTTGCATTGTGGATCTCTCATGGTTTTTTTCTTCATAAATGTTACCTGTTTGTGGTCTGTGACGGTGTGATACCACTGATATCTTCAAATTATTCTAATTTGTATACAAGTTTGTGGAAGGCACGATAAAAGCACAATACAGTATGTTTAACCTTGAATGCAAAAAGTCTCATTTCTGTGTTTTTTCGTCCTTAATTTCTGCAATAAACTCTTGTATTTGTATTTAACTTCGGTCTGAGGGTTCTTATGTATCACCTTCGGACCTAACAGAATGCAGGGGAATAAGAGATTTAAAGACATGATTTTACAATTACCTAATAAAAGAACAACTCAGGAGATCTCATAGTTATTGGGTAGGGACAGATCACAGTAGTATGTCACAGAGTATACTGCAGTACACGGCTCAGAAGCATACGGTTCATACAAGCGTCTCCCCAAGCAACCTGAATGAAATGCTTCAGGTTTCCTTATTATGCAATAGCAAAATGGCGGTTCACATCAATGAAAGAAAACAATAGAGAAAGAAATGATGGTTTAAGTGCTAAGATATCTTTATCTGCAGAACTAGAACAAACAACTTTTGATTTACTCATATGAGCTAGATCTCTAAGCTTCTTAATTTTAACAAATTATTTTCATGAGTGGATGATTTCTTTTGCATCATCTAAATCCATGAGGTCCACCTTTTCAAGAATCACCCAATCCACCCAAGTGTCGTATCCCACCAACATAACCACACAAGATCTATAGACTCGATCCACAACCACAGAATCACTAATAGGAGTAGAAACACATAAGATCTATAGACTCGATCCACAACCACATAATCACTAATAGGAGTAGAAACACGTATAAGTAAAGCAATTGAATCAAATAACATGTCCAAGCCCGAAGCGAAGTATGTCGACATTTAAGCATAAGTGGAGCCTAGATCAAATAATATTGTACCTCACCGATGGCAAAACCGAATAATAACTATGATAACCACATCTGGAGCCTCTGCCTCTGGCCTGCTCAGAAAGCATAACACTGAGCACGACTAGTCTTAGCCTGAGCAATTCCACGACCACCACCTTGTTATGACGGAAAGAGGTAAATAAGAAAACAAGAAAAGTAAAGAACACCAAGTTTAACATGGAAAAACCCTTCAAATCGAAGGTAACAACCACGGGATCACAGAGATCCAAACAACTCAACTATATCAATAAGAGGGTTACAAATATTCTCCCAAATGTCTACACAACAAGTGTCGAACACGGAGAAACAATAGCAACACCAATAGAAGAAAATCTAGAGAAATCACCCGAAACAGAGCTACTGTTCGGGACTCAAAACCAGATGCTACAGACCTACAAATCCGATCTCCACCGTTCAAATCAAACACCAAGATGTTAGGAACACTCAGTCAAAATTCCAGCCCGATCCAACGGTGAACAAGCTGGCAAACTCGATCTGAAGTTGGCTGGTCGGAGAGTAAAAACTGCAGCAACTAAACTCTCTCTCTCTTCTCTCTTTGGTGAAAGCTCTCTCAAAAACCTCTCTTATGTGCTAATGTCTCTCAAAGACAAAACTAATGAGCATAATTAATTCTCTCTTAATTGTCCTATTTATAGATGATGAGTGGTGACTTTTCCTAAAGCCAAACCAACTCTAAATAGGAACAGAAAATCCGAATCCTTTTCCAAATAGTATTGGAAACCAAAAGAGAATAGGATTAGGCCATGGGCCTTTGGCTGGAACATGGGCTAAATCCCAACAAACTCCCCCTCCAGCCAAGGGGCTAAATGGATCTTCAAGCGGAGGAACTCAGGACAGGTTTCATGCCTGCCAAAGTTCTGCAATACTCATGCTTCTCTACAACCACCACTTTCGTTAGCATATCTGAAGGATTGTCATCAGTGTGTATCTTCTCAACCTCAAATAATTTCTCTTCCACGGCCATTCTAATCCAATGATACTTTCTACTTATATGTTTGGACTTAGAATGAAAGGTGGAGTGTTTGGTGAGATAAATAGCACTTTGATTATCACAAAATAAGACGAATCTTGACTGCTCAAAATCAAGATCTTTCATAAATTCCTTCATCCAAAGCAATTCTTTGGCACCTTCAGTGATAGCAATATATTCAGCTTCTGTGGTGGATAGAGCTATGCACTTCTGTAGTCTTGATTGCCAAGAAATAGCTCCCCTCGCAAAAGTGATCAAATAACCGGAAGTGGATCTTGAATTATCAAGATTACCTCCCAAATCAGAGTCTGTGTAGCAAACAAGTTCAGGCTTGCCACTACCAAAGCACAACTCCATGTCTGCAGTACCCTTCAAATATCTTAGTATCCATTTTACAGCATCCCAATGTTCCTTTCCAGGATTAGAAAGAAATCTGCTAACAGTACCAACAACATGTGCAATATCTGGTCTAGTACAAACCATAGCATACATCAAACTACCAACTGCGGAGGAGTAGGGAATACAAGACATCTCTTTCTTCTCTTCGTTAGTAGATGGACTCTGAGTTGTACTCAATTTGAAGTGTTTAGCAAGAGAAGTACTAACCGCTTTTGCTTTTGTCATATTGAACCTCTTCAATACCTTCTCAATGTACTGTGTCTGAGATAATGATAAATCTTTTTACCTCTATATCTGTGTATTTGGATGCCTAAAATTTTCTTTGCTGGCCCCAAGTCCTTAATCGCAAACGATTTGCTCAACTCCTTCTTAAGGACTATAATTTTAGATTTATTTTTGCCAACAATCAGCATATCATCCACATAGAGTAGTAAAATAATGAAATCATCATTCGAGAACTTCTGAAAGAATGCACAGTGATCTGAAGAAGTTTTCTTGTATCCCTGTTTTTCAATGACAGATTCAAACTTCAAGTACCATTGTCTTGGAGCTTGTTTCAAGCCATACAAGCTCTTTCTCAATTTGCAGACATAATTTTCTTTTCCTTTGGCTACAAAACCTTCAGGCTGCTCCATGTAAATCTCTTCATCTAAATCACCATGAAGAAAAGCAGTCTTGACATCCATTTGCTCAACCTCTAAATCTAGACTTGAAGCTAAGCCTAGCACCATACGAATAAAAGACATTTTCACGACAGGAGAGAAAATTTCATCAAAGTCAACTCCTTTTCTCTGGCCAAAGCCTTTGACAACTAACCTCGCCTTATACCTAGGCGCAGAGGTATGTTGCTCTTGCTTTACTCTAAAGATCCATCTGTTTGTTAGAGCTTTCTTACCTTCCACTAACTCATATGTGCCATTCTCGTGGAGTGACTTCATCTCATCTTCCATAGCTTCTACCCACTCATCTCTGTGAGTATCTTGCATGGATTCATCATAATCTCCAGGTTCTCCCATGTCAGTCAAAAGTACTTACTCATTTGGAGAATAACGAGTTGACTTTTGCTTCTCCCTAGAAGATCTTCTACAAGAGGTTTCAGGAACATCTGAAGTAGTTACCTGAGCAGGAGTTGGTTGTTGACCAACCACAATATCATTAATTGAACCGTCAATAGGTTCTACACTCTCTTGATCATCATCTGCATTATAATCTTGGGTTTCTTCATGTGCAATAGATGCATCAGCGATAGGAACTGGATCAACATCAACTAAGCTCTCTTTATTCTGAGAATCCTTTTTCTCAGTCTTGTCAATATCTTCAATAGTTTGGTCTTCAAAGAACACCGCATCACGACTTCTAATAAGCTTCTTATCAATGGGATCATAAAAGCGATATCCAAACTCATCTTGACCATAACCAATAAAGATGCACTGCTTAGTTTTGATATCCAGTTTTGACCTCTCATCTTTTGGAACATGCACACAAGCTTTACACCCAAATACTTTTAAGTGATCATAGGAAACATCCTTAGCAAACCAAACTATATTTGGAACATCACCATCCAAAGCAACTGTAGGAGACAAATTAATAACATAAGCAACAGTATTAAGTGCTTCCGCCCAAAAGGAATTTGAAAGTTTAGCCTCTGAAAGTACACATCGAACTCTCTCAACTAGAGTTCTATTCATTCTTTCTGCCAAGCCATTCAATTGAGGCATCTTGGGTGGGGTTCTTTGGTGATGAATTCCTTGTGATTTGCAATAGTTATCAAAAGGACCAATGTATTCACCGCCATTGTCAGTGCGAATGCATTTTAGTTTCTTCCCAGTTTGTCTCTCGGATAAGGCTTGAAATTCCTTAAACACATCAAGTACTTGATCTTTGGATTTTAAAGGATATACCCAAAGCTTGCGAGAATGATCATCAATAAAAGTTGCAAAGTAAAGTGCACCACCTTGTGACTTCACTTTAAAAGGACCACACAAATCAGAGTGTACTAGCTCCAATAGTTCAGGTTTTCTTGAGGGAGAATGACTGTGAAAAGAAACTCTCTTCTGTTTTTCGGCTAAGCAATGAACACATCTCATCACCTTTGCTTGTTTCACACCAGCAAGCAAATTCTTCTTAGCCAAACAAGTGATCCCCCTCTCGCTCATATGACTAAGCCTCTTGTGCCATAACTCCGATAAAATGTCACTTTCCACCAAATTTACTGAGTCACTGAGGATAGATCCTTGCGTCACGTATAAATTAGAATACTTTCTTCCTCGAGCCACAACTAATGCGCCTTTGGTGAGCTTCCATTGGCTATTGAACAAGTCATTATGGTAGCCATCATCATCTAGCTGCCCTACATATATCAAGTTTAGAGGGATGTCTGGAGCATGCTTGACATTCTGAAGGACTAACGTTGTACCAATGTTAGTCTTCAAATAAACCGTGCCAAAGCCAAACACTTTGACCTCACCAGCGTTACCCATCTTCAACACTCCAGAGTTAACAGGAGTATAAGATGAAAAGAAGTCTTTCCTCGGTATGACATGAGATGTAGCTCCAGAATCTACTATCCAACTAGTATCTTGGGATACAAAATTGATTACATTTTTATCACAAGCAAAGAGAAGGTCATCTCGGACAACAACAACAATATTGTTTCCGTTATTTTCTTCTTTCTTTCCTTCTCTAACCTCTTGCTTCAACCTATATCAATTCCTTTTAATATGTCCTTTCTTGGCACAATGGTAGCATGAACGACTCTCATGCCCTGATCTTGACTTGCTTCTGCTTTTATCTCTATTCCTTGTATTTCTTGTTTTGTCTCTCCCTCGGTCTTCTATAAATAGAACATCCGAGTGTGAGGATGATCCCTGAGATTTTCTCCTTACTTCTTCATTCAAAACACCACTCTTGGCAAATTCCATAGTCACCGTGCCACCAGGAGCTGAATTTGTTAAAGAAACACGAAGAGTCTCCCAAGAATCTGGTAGAGTATTCAGAAGCCAAAGTCCTTGTATCTCATTGTTGAAATTAACACTCATTCCAGAGAGTTGATCAAGGACACCTTAAAAATTATTTATATGGTCAAGAATGGGACTTCCCTCCTTGTATTTAAAAGTCATCAATTGCTTTAGTAGGAACAACTTGTTATTGCCTGTTTTTGAAGCGTAAAGTGTCTCCAACTTTTCCCATAATGTTCTAGCATGTGTCTCATTCACAATATGATTGCGAACATTGTTTTCAACCCATTGCCTTATATATCCACATACTTGTTGGTGCTCGAAATCCCAATTTTCATCAGTTACATTCTCGGGTTTATGAGCAGCAAAAAGGGGAAGATGCATCTTCTTCACAAATAGAAGATCTTTCTTCTTGCATCTTCTTCACAAATAGAAGATCTTTCATCTTGCTCTTCCATATGTTGTAATTGCTCCCATTTAAACATACCATATTGCTCATATTCGCCTCTATCCAAAAACCCTTTATAGACAACCAAGGCTCTGATACCACTTGTTATGACGGAAAGAGGTAAATAAGAAAACAAGAAAAGTAAAGAACACTAAGTTTAACTTGGAAAAACCCTTCAAATCGAAGGTAACAACCACGGAATCACAGAGATCCAAACAACTCAACTATATCAATAAGAGGGTTACAAATATTCTCCCAAATGTCTACACAACAAGTGTCAAACACGGAGAAACAATAGCGACACCAATAGAAGAAAATCTAGAGAAATCACCCGAAATAGAGCTACTGTTCAGGACTCAAAACCAGATGCTACGGAACTCCAAATCCGATCTCCACCGTTCAAATCGAACACCAAGATGTTAGGAACACTCAGTCAAAATTCCAGCCCGATCCAACGGTGAACATGTTGGCAAACCCGATCTGAAGTTGGATGGTCAGAGAGTAAAAACTGCAGCAACTAAACTCTCTCTCTCTTCTCTCTTTGGTGAAAGCTCTCTCAAAAACCTCTCTTATGTGCTAATGTCTCTCAAATACAAAACTAATGATCATAATTAATTCTCTCTCAATTGTCCTATTTATAGATGATGAGTGGTGCTTTTTCCTAAAGCCAAACCAACTCTAAATAGGAATAGAAAATCCGAATCCTTTTTCAAATAGTATTGGAAACCAAAAGAGAATAGGATTAGGCCATGGGCCTTTGGCTGGAACATGGGCTATAGCCCAACAAACCAAACCGGACCTAGTACTACATCTACTAGAATGAGAACCACCTATTCCACCCCACCTCCTCTAGATGGCCGTGTTGCTGCCCTGGGTATGAAAATCTAAGATCCCTGATATGTCCCAGCACAACCATGTTTGGGGCAATCCTTCCTGTAGTGTCCAGGATTGTCTCACTCATAGTATCCAGAGGCGATTCTAGGAATTTTAGAACATGGGTACACCGTTTAAAAAGAAGGAAAAAATATATGTAGTGGGAATTGATCTCCAGTTCTCAAGGTAGATAACTTAACCTTTAATCAAGTGCACCATTTAGTCTTCTTATAGCATGAGTGACAACAAGTAATATTATACTAATTTAAAAAAAAATATACATAAAATACCTAGTTTTATGAAGAGACCACGGGTTCCCGTGCCCCATTTTAAGTGTAAATTCGCCCCTGATAGTATCCCCTATGGGCCATGGTCTGCTGAGAAGGACTAGAATAGTTCGAGTCCCCTCCGTGGTCTAAGGGTCTAAAAGATGAATCATTGAGGGCCTGTTTTGAACTGTATGGATTGCGTCCAAAGACCACCCTCATACGTCTACAATGCTGACTGAACAGGTCGGTTGGACTAGTGGTGATAGCCCCTCCTAGAGAATACCCTACCCCTAGATGGGGTCCCACCGTAAGTGTTGGAACTACAGGTCCTCTTGCCCACATGCTTCTTATAGTCCTGGCACTGAATCAACTCAATATCCTTAGCGGTATCCACTACATGTTGAAAAGAAGCCCCAGTAGAGGCCAACTGAGCAGCAACCAAACATATATGATAAATTAACCTATTGACAAATTTTGCGCTCCAACTACACGCAAGAGCACGTGGTCGCTCAAGTAATGTAATGATTAGAAAGAAGTGTCGAACCTACAGAGACTTAAGTTAACTTCTGCTTATCTAGAATGCAATGTACTTCTTGTTCAACGAATTTTCAAAATTCAGATTGATTTGTAAGTAACACTACAAATGCTTAGCCGTCTAAATTATCAACTATCGTGAGGAAATGAGCAACGAGAGTTTTTATCAATAATATGGGGGTATTCCAGGGTTATGGAATCTATGATATTTTAGTTGAGTCTTCCTATTGAGTGGACCATACGATTACATCTAAGTTGATGTCTGACAGGATATATGTTTTCGACAATTTTCTATCAAACAATTGTAGGCCTATTCAAGTTAACTCTTGTTGGTTTTTAGCTTTGAAATTAAGGAAATAACAGAGAAAAACTTAGAGAAAAACTACTGCAATTGTGTTGTCAAAGGAAATTGTTTTATTAATAACTCAAAGACATACATGTATAGCTAAATTTCTAACTAGAAAATATATAAATATGCTACTAAACTTATTTGAAATTCAAATAACAAACAAAGTGAAAACTAACTCCTAAGTTCAAGCCACACAGTACTCTAATAAAAAAGTTAACTACTTTATTTTTGAGACATATTTTCAACACTCCTCCTTGGATAAAAAATTGTAGATTGTTATCTCCGCTGAATTTGACCTCGTGAATAAATCTGCCAATTCATCTTTGGTCTTGCAAGGATTTTGTGCATCCTCTATTGGATTAAATAAGAAGTTTTTACCTCTCACATCAACTTGTAAAATCTCCTGATTAGTAGAATCAAAGATTCAACAATATTTGTCCTCAAATAATAATTTAAATCCTTCTTCCATTAGCTGACCAACACTTAACAAACTTTTATCAATATCAGACACATAAAGGACATTAGAAATTATTTTTGTACCTGAACTTGCTTTGATTGCAGCAGTCCCTTTTCCTTTTGCAGGAATATAGTCACCATTCCCAATTCTGACTTTCTTATTTTCCATAGGCATAAGCTCTTTAAAAAGATTTCTGTCATATGTCATGTGGTTTGTACAACCACTATCAATCATCCAAAAGTCAGATTTCTTGGTTGAAAAATATGTTGCCACAAATAAGTGGTCTTCTTATCCATGGTGACTTGGGCATCTATTTCATATTTTTGAGATTTGCTTTTGCAAATCACAGCTTTATGACCAAGTTGGCCGGTTACGGATTTTGCATTGTGCATCTGGTCTCCTCCAACATTTAAATGGAGGATGACCTATTTTGCCACAGTGTTGGCAAGGTGGGTAATTTTTCCTTGAATTATTACACTTGCTTTGAGTCTTGTGGTTGGGAGCCCAGGCTCCTTCAACCATACCATCTTGCCTCATAAGCCTCCTTTGCTCTTGTGCCTACAATGTATTTAACAACTCTGCCTAGGCAATCTTAGACATATCTTTTGTGTTTTTCAAGGTAGTTATGCATACTTCATATTTTTCAGGCACTGTAACAAGAATTTTTTTAACAATTCTTGAATCTTTAAATTTTTTGCCAAGCAATCTTACCTTATTAACAATGCCAAGAAGTCGGTCTGAGTACTCTTTGACAGTCTCATATTCCTTCATTTTTTGAAGTTTGAATTCCCTTATTAGATTCAACACCTTCATGCCTCATATTCTTTTATCTCCCGTATATTCTTCCTTCAAATAATCTCAAATTTCTTTTACTGATTTGAGAGTGGTAACTCTCATGAAAATTATTGCAGACACACTAGTAAACAAAGTTGCTTTCGCCTCTGAGTTTTTGATTTTCTTTTTCTTTTGACTTTTGATCTGGGCAACCGTGAGATTATTGGACAGTGGAAAAACATCATAATCATTCTCCATGGCCTCCCAAAGATCTAAAGCCTCAAGATAAGTATTCCATTCTTACTTCCCAAAGTTGCTAATTCTCACCATCAAAGACAGGAGGAGCTATCCGGGAAAAGTTATTTTCAGAATTCATCTCACTCACAGGTCCTTCAAGAAAATGGCTCTGATACCAATTATTGGTTTTTAGATTTGAAATTAAGGAAATAATAGAGAAAGACTTAGAGAAAAAATACTGCAATTGTAGTGTCAAAGGAAATTATTTTATTAATAACTCAAAGACATACATTTATACCTAAATTTCTAACTAGAAAATATAAAATATGCCACTAAACTTATTTGAAATTCAAATAACAAACAAAATGAAAATTAACTCCTAAGTTCAAGCCACACAGGACTCTAATAAAAAGAATTCTCAATCCTAATAGTTAACTACTTTATTCCTGAGACATATTTTCAACAACTTTCAATATATTGTAGAATAGTATTAACAAGAGGGCATTAATTGTTCCTGTGTAACAACCAAGTGAGGTAATTAACTATTTCTAGCCTAATCACAAATTTGTTATCCCTTAATGGAGGTCAAGAGCTCACCCTACTCGCATCTATGCCCAATTTACAATATTCGTTATCATGCTCAATTGCAATTGCGATAATAGAATCTAACTGTTAATTACATAGTAGAATAATTAAATAATATACAAAGCAAACAACTAATATAATATAATCGAATTCGTCAAATCAATGATTCAACATCAACTCAGAAATAGAAGTGTTTAGCTACTCATGATTTGAACATAGAGATGTAAATTCATGAATAACATACTACTAAAATAGCAAGATAATAAAGAAAACAATTAGGAGACTCTTTCACCTTGCTTTAATCATTGTTCTTACATGAGAAGCTTGGTAACCCTCCAAAATCATGTTTGAGATGTATTTATAGAGTACCCAAAATCCTACGAAAAAATATACCCTTTAATAAATAGAGTGCAAGGAGATCTCGCCAACTGTACTATCGTGGGAATGGGGCCTTGTTGGGCGCCCCGTCGTAGGCTTATTTTTGAGTGAACTATGCTGGCTGCTTCAACTTTTTTTCCTTCTACTGTTGCACTCGTTGGGTCGTACTGAGAGCATCGCAACAAGCATTTTTTGTGCTCTTCGTGATTTTTCTTCATTTTTAGTTCCTGTCCTTTGTTTTGTACCCTCGTACTAGTTTCGGATTGGCGTTTGTGGCTTCTACTTAGGTTTTAAAGCTCTAACATATCCATTTTGTGCCCAACTTCCTTCACTTTCTTATCACACATCAAAAACAACCAACATGAGAGTAATTCATGAAATAAATGCTCAAAGTAACAATTAAAGCCCCTAAATGTGAGGTGAATGATGGAGAAATATATGACTCATAACCTCACATAAACACCCCACACTTAAGTCCTTGATCGTCCTCAAACAAGATTTTACGCTCATAGCCTAACTTTCACATAATATTTGCAGAGCTACCCAAATTGAATAGGTCTACTCAAGCCAAGGATGACACACCCATAGCAACAAGCCTTCTAACTCATGCAACCAATTTTCATCACAGCTTGAAAATGACCTTTTCAAATCTTCTTAGTTATGGTTTTGACATGATTCCAAGAACTTCATTGACCATAAATAATGAAAAACGTGCGAACATCCCAAAATCTTTCTCCCCATAAATGTATAAGAATTTATAATTTATGAGTCATTACAAGATGAATTATGTTGATACCTCCATGGATCCTTTATGATGTTAAGAAATAACATAACTTATGATTATTGAGACTAAAGTGGCTAATCTACCAGCTATATCTGAGCCCCTATTGAAATTGGGGCCAGGATGCTCAAATAGAGCCCCTATTTCAATTAAGATCAGGGCACTCAGTCGAGCCCCCCATTTAATTTGGGGCCAGGGTGCTCAATGATGCCCCAATTTAATTAGGGATAGGGAGCTCGTACAACTATTAGATACGTATAATTCTGATAGTTACACTGCTCACTTCCAAAATGAACTAAGAGAGGATGAATTTACTTAATTTTTCATGTTCTGCTTATCCCTATTTGTTGTACCTTCTCTTTATATGTTATGCTATTTCCTGCCATTTTACATATCGTACATTTAATATGCTGATGCCATTCAGCGCTGCATCCTTTTACAATGCTGCTTCAGGTGCACAAATTCAAGGGTAAGCACATCACTAAGTTATCACTCTCAACTATTGGTTAGCCCTCCCTACTTCTTGGGGGCTTAGTCTAGACTTGATTAGTAGTTTTCAGTTATTGAAGGTATGTTGGGGACCTTGTTTCGATAGACATTGTTTTGTCTCATTTAGAGGCTTCATAGACAGTATAGATGTCAGACATATGATATTTTATTCTCAGTTGTTGACTTTTATGTCACCTTGATTTATGATACTTAAGTTTTCTTTTTAATATTAAATTGATGAAAACTATTTTCTCTTAAAAGGAGCCTCTATGTTTCGCTTATTTCTTACGCTCTATTTTAGTTATATGCTTATGTCACATGTTAGGCGGTACTCTTGGGCTAGCAATGGTATTAGGTGTCGGCCACATCCAGAGTTTAGGCTTAAGGTGTGACAAAGGTAGTCTTGACCAAATGTCAATTGTGGTCAACCCAAATTCTTCAAAGCAACTAGTAAAAAAACCAATAGCCTAAATCATCCCCAAAAATCTCGATATCATGGTAAAATATTCGACCAAATAAAAAATCACCTTTTGAACCTAATGAAATCGTCAAAACTTAAATTTGAACTTGTTAATCCAAAATGTTGACTTTGGTCAACTTATCCATTTCCAAACTTCTAAAATATAATTGTTTTCTCTGAAATGCAATCGATAAGCTCAAAATCGTGGCACCCATTCTCATAAGTCATACATAACATAATTAGGATATAGGGAAGGTCAAACTGGGGAAAAGGGTTCCAAAACATAGAACGACTATATGGATCAGTACAACTTGGATGGCCCAATCATCTAGGAAGTGATATAATCAACTCCATTAGATTTTACCAATCTCAAGTTGTGCAACCTCTATTATTGCTGATCCAAATCTCATAAGAATCAACATTTGATCCCCATTATACTACGGAGGATCCATTCTCTTGAATCTATCAAACATCTTCTACCCTCTACTAACATAGTAGGTCTCGCAACTGGGTGTAGAATAATTCTATGAAATGGCCAACCCTCAAACATTGGAGCTACAAAATTAATCCTAGAGCAATCATATAATTGAGAGTCTAATATTCGACCCTAGTTTGAGATCCATCTCGAATGACAGGAAAAATAACTACTTTAGCCATACCCTCTAGAAATTCCCACATATAAACCCAGGTGTCTTGAAGCACAAAATTAGCAATGAATCTAGGTGGTGCCTATAGTGGCCTATGCTCTATTTTTGAAATCATCTCATCTTCATGAACAACATTAGGCTTAGGAGATATGACTCTAACTCAACCCTGAGCAGGTGCTGGTTCTCGTCCTCTAATAGGTGCTGCAACATGGGCTCTACCTCTGTCTTGGCCCTGCCTTTACCGTGTAGAGCGGACCTAGCAAAGGGTGTAAACTCTTTATCTCTAGTCACATTCTGACAACTCCTCACCATATATGAGAGAGTGAAACAAAGAAGTTTAGAACTAAAGCTGAATCAAGTACACATGTAAGGAATGAAAGAATAAAAATTTCCAAAGTATCCCATAGTATCTTAAAGATAAGTACAAATGTCTCCGTACTGATCCTCAAGACTCTACTAGACATTACTCTTATACCCATGTAATGACCCACCAGGTCATTTTCTGCATTTCCACACTATTTGGGCATTTAGAGCTTTTGGATATATGTCCCAAGTCATTTATGACTTGCTGGAACTAACAATTATGTTATCGTACAGTTCGTTTGATTTTTTGGGCCAATACCCTGATTTGAAGTTTTCTCTGTTAAGAATTGGTTACCGGGCCTAAACTTTAGGTAAACAACCTTGTATGCCAATTCTGATAGTTCCTTAGATCTAGAGCGTCTATTTTAGGCTATGGTTAGGGTCCTGAGGCTTCCATACTCATTTTGAACTATTGAATGAAAGTTGGTTAAAATGTCCCTTGGGTGTGGGACCCATATTTGATCGAAACGACCTAGTTTGCACTTAGCCAAGTTTGCTGGTGCAACTTCAGCTGGTGTTGGCCAAAAATGGCCTTAGCGCTCGCCAGGCTTGGTCCGCATTTGCGAAGGCCAAGGTCGTTGGTCATTGCATTCGTGAGGCCCTGGGCTGTGATTCTGGATACCAAGGTGATTGGTCATCGCGTTCACGAGCCATCCTTCACGTTCGTGATGAGTTAGCTGGAGTGAAGCTTGCGTTTGCGATGGGGTCCCCGCGATCGCGATGAAGGGACCCCTAGCAACATTTAAAACTGTGGAACTCGAATCCCCTTTATTTTTCTTAAGTCCCAAGTCCATAAAAACCCTAGAGAGCTTAGAAAGAGTGGAGATCGATCCTTGGGTATCGGGGGTGAGATAGAGAGGTTGTTGGGGCAATTTTCTTGACTTTATTTTCGTAAGTTTCCATTAAATTCTTGATTAATCTTCCTAGTTAAATTCAAATCCCTAGTTTACTTTGTGGGGGTTATTTAGGGCCCATTTGTGCTCGAATTTCACCCATTGTTGAGGGTAAATGACCTTTGATCTTAGAGGGATGTTTTGACAGTTTCAAACTTGTGATTCCACAAGCGAGCCCCACATGAGATTTTTGACTCAATTTTGGATCTAGAGCATTTATATTCAATATGGGTATTTTTATTCTTGTATTTATGTAAAGATTATTATTTTGATAGCGTGGCACCGTGCAGAGGCTTCTTGGAAGGGAAAGACTTCGATCTAGTGGACTTTCTCAAGCTTTCGACGGCGTCCAATTAGGCTAGGCTTACTTTCTTCTTATATTGAGCTTGATTTTGATATTAGAGTAGTATTATGCTAGGGATGGGTAGGGTTGTACGCCTTGGTTGCTATTTTAGTGTTTCAAGGGTTAAAGTTAGCCTTTTTAGGGATTTTTTTAGTGGAATTCGACCTCGTCAACCCTCTTAATTGTTGTAATAATCCCTTAGGACTTGTTTTGGCTTATCTCATACCTTAGGGTAAAATTATAAAGCCTTAGTCTAAATTTGGGAAGGTGCTTGCTTTAGTATGGGTGTTCGAGAACTAGTAGCGAGCCCCGCCGACCCTCTTCTTAGGTTAATTATCTAAACTAGCTCCTTGTAGACTTAGGAGGCCTTCTTTGGTTACCTTGGGCAAATTCTAGAACCTTAGAATGACTTAGGCTTTTTAATGGTTCCCGGCTAGATGAAATACCTAAATTAGTACCAGATTGACCTTTAAGTTTCCTTCTTAGACTTGGTGGTTAGACCACGCTACCTTTGTGGTGTTATTGTTGAATTTGGTAATTTAATATTAATTTGGTTTAAGGGAGGTTATGGCTTTGGATGCTCTTTACTGCGAGGTTTATTCACTAATTTTGGTTCAAGTTCGACATTTATGATCTATTTATGGCACTATTATAACGATACGGTTCTTCAGTTCCGGTTCAAGTTCAGCATTATGGTTTGAAGGGAATCTCAGGTATGGTTTCACTGGTTGGTCAGTTAAAGTTATGATTATCGGTACTTTCTTCCCTGTTTGTATTCACCGGGCTTATGGTGGCTCGGCTGAATTACTTTTCTCACTTGCTTATACCTTCTGGGCTTATGGGGGTCTAGTTAGGTCACAGTAGACTACATTTGTGTGATTTAGTTATTATGCATAATTTTTCTTTATTCCAATTTAGTGTAGTACTTCATATATAGTCTTTATCCATGGCTTTATATACTTTCTCGCATTTTAGTACACTTTTATCATGATTTAGCTCAGTCAATCGATGATGTCTACTAAGTACCCATTATTTTTGATACTCATACTACACTTTTTTATCTTTTTTATTCACGCAGATCCTAGCACGAGTCACCACTGCTGACGTTCGATTGAGCTTTGTTTTGGAGAGCTAGAGATAGGGCGAGCTTTTAGAGTCGGAGCTAATCCTCTCTCCTTCTGCTATACTTTTTGAAAGTCTTTACATTTTTGAGACTATCTATATATTTTATACTATATATTACTCTATTTTTTAGATTTAGTGGCTCTTGTACTGACCTTACTAGGTCGTAGGATACATCTTACATTTTTCCCCTTTCCTTTTTGTGTTGACCTCCATTGTATTATATATTTCACTGTTTAGTATTCTATTGTATGTCTAAATTTCATATTCTCTTATTTTTTGCAGTTTTGGCGCATTACTTGTCATTCTGGGCTATGGCTTGGCTTACCTACTAATAGGTTAAAGTAGGTGCCATCATTACTTGAGCAATCGGGTCGTGACAAATCGGTATCAGAGCCTAGGTTTACTAGTGTTGTTGGTACAAGAGCAAGTGTCTAGTAGAGTCCCGCATATCGGAATGATGACATATGTATCCTATCTTTGAGAGGCTATAGGACATTTTTAGAAAAACCTTACCTTCTTTATTCATTTTTGTGCATCGAGTCTATGCTGGTTTCTAAAATTCTCATTGTTTTACTCTTTCACAGATGGTTAGGATGCGAGCTACGACGACTAGAGACAAGGACCCCGAGTCTGCAGCCAGAGCACCCGCTAGAGGCCATGGTCGAGCCAGAGGTCGCTGCCAGGCTAGAGCTGCAGCCCCAGTTAGGGGATAAGACAGGGATCCTTTGCCATATCATGTTATTGCTCCTGAGCCAGAGGTAGCTCCAGAGATTCAGCCACCCCAGCCACTGGTGGGCTAGGGGCAGCCCAGGCCCTACCGGGATTTATATCTCCCTCAGTCCTCAGAGATGCCTTACTTTAGCTATTAGGATTGGTAGGTTGTGTACCGTATGATGGTCCTCCAGCACCTGCAGTTCAACAACCGACAGTTGCTCAGCCTGTTATGACTACCAAGGAGAAGAAGATGCTAGGTCAATTTCTGAGATTAACTCCACCTAGGTTTGCAGGAGCCCAGAAGAGGATGCTTATGAGTTTCTGACTAGTTACGAGGAGAGGCTTCATAATTTAGGATTGGTTGAGGCACACGGGGTGGACTACACGACATATTAGCTCGACAAGGCAGCGAGGCAGTGGTGGAGGGGTTATCTTGATTCTAGGCCAACTAGATCTCCGCCTATGATTCGGACTCAGTTCTCCTAGGCTTTCTTGGATAAGTACATACCTTACACTACGCGTGAGGGCCTGAGATATGAGTTTTCTACATTGAGACAGGGTTCTATGATGGTGGGCGAGTATGAGGCTAGATTTCACGAGTTAGCCAGACATGCCACCATGATTCTGCCTATAGAGTATGAGAGGATTCAATGCTTTATCAGAGGGTTGAGTCTACCACTCCATAGGGCTACTCAGAGTATGGTGACTTCAAGGAAGTCTTTTACTGATATTGCCGCACGTCTATTTTTTAGAGAAAATGGATCGTGAGGCCTAAGGAGGCATCGATAAGAGGCTGCGTCAGCAGGGTAGCTTCAGTAGGAGCTAGAGTGGCTCGCAGTTCAGGATAGGTACAATGTCAGTCTTATAAGCATCAGGGTCAGTTTAGTAGACCCATTCAAGCAACACTTTAGATTACTGATGGGGGTTAGCCCAGTTATAGCGACTAAAGTGTCAGAGCAGGGGTCAGTCTTCTAGGGGTCCACAGTCTGGATCTTCAGACTGATGTGGCCATACTGGGTTAGTCGAATCTTCTAGGTAGAGTAGGGTACCCGAGGTGTGCTATGATTATGGGGTCGTCGACCATTTCTCCAGAGAGTGTCCCCGATGTGAGATGATTCAGCCTGTAGCATAGAGTGTTTAGCCTATCAGATCAGTGCCACCTCCAGCTAGAGGTAGTGTTCAGGGTCACAGGGGTGGTCCCTTAGGTTCTAGAGGAGGTCCTCAGACCGATAGACAGGGGGTCGGTCAAGTGCCCAGTCCGAGGATGAATGGGGTTAGTTGTATGTAGCACCTGGTAGGCCAAAGGCAGAGCCTTCTGATGCTATTATTATAGGTATAATTTTGGTGTGCCTTCATCCAGCTATTGCTTTATTTGATTCGGGATCCACTTATTCTTATGTTTCTGTTCATTATGCACCGTGGTTGGAGTTGTCTTGGGAGCCTTTATCTGTGCCATTACATGTATGTACTCTCATGGGTGATTTTTTAGTAGTGGATCGGGTTTATAGATCATGTGTTGTGACTGTTTGGGAGCTTGATACTCGGGCTGACCTTATTGTGCTAGATAAGGTGGATTTTGATGTGATTCTGGGAATGGACTTGTTATCCCTCTATCATGCGGTCTTGGACTATTTTTCTAAGACTGTTACCTTAGCCATGCCTGGCATACCCTCAGTTGTGTGGCAGGGTTCTTTAGCCATGCACCGACAGAGATTATCTCGTATGTTTGGGCTAGGAGAATGATATCAAGGGGTTGTGAGTCTTATCTTGTTTACGTTTATGATGTTAGTGTGGAGAGTTCTTTCCTTGATTCTATTTCTATTGTTTGTGAGTTTCCTGATGTTTTCCTTATCGACCTACCTGGCCTTCTTCCTGAGCATGATATTGAGTTTACTATTGACCTTGAGCTGGGCACCTGACCTACTTCCCAAGCTTAAGGAGCTGAATTCTCAGCTTCAAGATCTTTTGGGTAAGGGTTTCGTTAGACCGAGCATATTAACTTGGGGTGCTCCTATTCTGTTCGTGAAGAAAAATGATGGTTTTATGTATATGTGTATCAACTACAGGCAACTGAATAAGATAGCAGTAAAGAATAGGTATCTTATGCCTTGTATTGGCGACTTATTTGACTAGCTTCAGGGTGTGTCAATTTTTTCTAAGATTGATTTGAGATCCGATCACCACTTGTTGAGGAGTAGGGCAGAGGATATTCCTAAGACATCTTCCTTCAGGACTCACTATGACCATTATGAGTTCTTGGTAATGTCTTTTGGGCTTACCAATGCCCCAACAACGTTCATGGATTTGATGAACCGTGTTTTCAGGCCCTATTTGGACTCCTTCGTGATAGTTTTCATTGATGATATACTTGTTTATTCGAGGAGTAGAGAGGAGCACGAGCAGTATTTGAGGATTGAGTTTCACGCTTTGAGAGATCATAGGATTTTGGCCAAATTCTCAAATTGTGAGTTCTGTATAGAGTTTGTGACATTCCTAGGACACATAGTGTCTAAGGATGGGATTATGGTAGATTCGGCGAAGATTTAGGCTATTCGTGATTGGGCCAGACCTACATCTCTCACTGAGGTTTGCAGGTTTATTGGTTTGGTAGGTTACTACAAATGGTTCGTTGAGAGATTTACTATTATTGTGGCACCTATGACCAGATTGATGAGGAAGGAGGTTCTGTTTCAGTGGTATGATGAGTGTGAGTCGAGTTTTCTGAAGCTCAAGGACTTGCTCACTTCATCCCTATATTGACCCTTCCAGTTGAGAGCGAGGGGTTTACAGTTTATTGTGATGCTTCCGGTGTTGGTTTGGTTTGTGTTTTGATGCAGCAGGGCCTAGTTATTGCTTATTCATCGAGGCAACAGAAGGTGCACAAGCACAACTACCCCATTCATGATTTGGAGTTGACGGCGGTTGTTTTTGTGCTTAAGATTTGGAGGCATTACTTATACGATGTTCATTACAAGATTTTCACCAACCATTGTAGTCTTCAGTACATTATGACTCAGAGGGAGCTTAATTTGAGGCAGCGTATGTGGATTGAGTTGCTGAAGGACTATGATATCTCTATTTTATACAATCCGAGCAAGGCGAATGTGGTAGCGATGCCTTAAGCTTAAAGCCAGTGAGTATGGTTAGCTTGACCTTCATTTCAGTTTCAGAGTGGCCGATGGCCTTGGTGTCACGACCCGATTTCTCAAGTCAGGATGGCACCTACTTTACCCCACCAGTAGATAAGCCAAATCATAGTCCGAAACAATAATTAATGGGCTAGTTGGTGGAAGGTATGATAACTACCAAAAGTAAGCATACAATAGAATTGTAAGCAGAATAAATATCAAGGAGAGAGAGAGAGAGAGAAAGTGCACAAAAGAATATCCCACGACCTAGTAAGGTTGGCACAAGAGCCACTAAATTCAAAAGAATAGGAGTACTAAATAGTATCCAATATACAAGTAGTCTCGAAAGTAAAGACTGTCCAAAAGTGATAGAAGAAGAGAGGATTTGCTCCGGTACTGAAAGTTCACCCTATCTCCGAATCCCAAAAGCAAGCTAAATCGAGTGTCAGTAGCGGTGACTCGTACTCGAATCTGTATCAGAAAAAGATGCAAAAGTGTAGTGTACCAAAACAATGAGTACTCAGTAGACATGATCGACTGATTAAGCTAAATCAAAAAGAATTATAATAAAATGCGAGAAATTAAACTAAGTCATGGATAAGTCTAAATTCGAAATAAATACTCCAATCCGAATCAAACGATAAATGTGCAAGAACAAATAAATCATCAAGATAAAGACAGTCTAATTACAACCAAACTGGACCCCCATAAGCCTAGAAGATACAAGCAAACAAGAAAAATAATCCAGTCAAGCCCCCATAAGCCCGGTGGATGAAACAAGGAAGAGAGTACCAATAATCATAACTTTACATGACCAACAGTGAGACCATACCTGAGATTACCTTCAAACCATAATGTCGGACTTGAACCGAAGCTGAAGAATGATATCGTAGTAATAATGCTATAAATAGATCATAATTGCCGGACTCGAATTGGATCTAGTAAGTAAATCTCAAATAATAAAAAACCGAAGCCATAACCTACTTAAAGTCCATCTTTTTGATATCAAAATTACCAACTTCAATGATAAAGTTTACAAGAGTAGCAAGGTCAAGTCAAAAAGTAAAATAAGTAAGCTTAAAGGCCAACCGCATTCTAGTTCGGGTATTTTGACTAACCAAAAATCGATGTGAAGCCTAAGTCACCTTAAGGTTCAAGAATTTCCTAAAAAAGTCCAAGAAGGTATCCTACGTCTCAAAGGCGCTAATTAAATTATCTGACTTATAAGGAGGGCTGGCGATGCCCTCTACTAGTCTCGAAAACCCACATTAAGGCAAACACATACCCAAACCTAGACTAGGACCTTATAATTTTTACCCTAAGGTGTGAGGTAATTCAAGATTCGACAAAAAAGGTTATTGTAATCATTAAAAGGAGTGACGAGGTCAAATTCCGCTAAAAGGACTGACCTAAAACGGCTAACTTAAACCAATGAAATACTAAAATAATAGCCAACTCGTAAAACCCTACCCATCGCTAGAATAATACTACACTAATACCATAATAAAGCTCAATCTAATAGATAAGTAAGCCTAGACTACCAGGACGCCGATGAAGCTCGAGAAAGTCCACTAAATCGGAGCTTTTCCCTTCCAAGAAGCCTCCGCACGATGCCAAACTATCAAGTAATAATCTATGCATTACCATGAGAGTAATAATACCCATATTGCATATAAATACTTCAAATCCAAAATCAATCTAAACATCCCATGTGGGGCCCGCTTGCGGAATCACAACTTTGAAACCGCCAAGACGTCCCTAAGCTCAAGAATCATTTACCCTAAAAAATAGGTAAATTTCGAGCACAAACAAACCCTTAATTAGTCTGTCAAGTAAGCTAGGGATTTGAATTTAAATCAGTGAATTAACTAAGAAATTAAAGGAAATTTATGGAAATATCGATGAGAAAATGACCAAAATAGCGTCTCCAACTCACCCCGAACACCCAATGGTCGATTCTCTCTCACTAAGATTTCTAGGGTTTTATGAACTTGGCACTTGAAATAAATGAGCCAAAATATGGTATCCCTCATTAATAGCAGCGGTACCCGCATTAGTGGCCAAATGACCTCTTAAGCGGTCACTACTAAAGAGGCAAGGTACCACTAAAGTGGTCTATTCGCGCCTGGACCCTACCACTAAAGTGGTCAATCGTCGCTTAAGTGACTACTGCTAAAGTGACAGTAGGGTCGCTTTAGCGATAAAGAAGAGATACAGGCTTCCGGTAAAGCGATCCATTGGCCTCTTTAGCGACCAAATGGCCTTTTAAGCGGTCACACTAGCTGATGCCTGCACCTGCACTTACTAAAGTTTGCCAAGTTTCGATCAGACCCTCGAGATTTTTTCAGAATCCTATAAATGCAAATGAGCTATGCTACCCTCCCAAATTTGACATTCCAGACTCAACAGCACCATCAAAATTCCCAACCGAGATCATTTCAATAAAATATGGGTCCCACACCTAAGTGTCGTTTTAACCAAAATCCACCCAATAGCCCAAAACGAGTTTGAAAGCCTTGAGACTTGAACCAAGGGTCCCCCTAGCCTAAAATCAATGCTCCAAAGATGATGGAACTGTCAAAATTGGCATACGTGGCCGTTTACCTAATGTTTTGGCCCGATACCCAATTCTTAACAGCGAGGACTTTAAAAAAGGAAATTGGCTCTAAAAACCAAACAAACTGCCCGGTAACCTAAGTGTTAGCTCCAACAAGTCATAAATGACTTATGGAAGCTATGGGAAAGCTATAGTTTCTTAAATAGTGCATAAATGACCGGGAGGGTCATTACAATATCTACTACTAAAAGAACTTTCGTCCCTAAAAGTCAAGGATCAAGATGTACCTGAAGGCGAGAACAAGTGGGGATACTGGGTCCGTATCTCACTCTCGATCTCCCAGGTAGCCTACTCAACTGGATGATGTCTCCACTGAACCTTAACCACTGGAATCTCTCTAAAGCACAATCGCTTGACATCCCTAGTTAGTATAGAAACTGGCTTCTCTACTAAGGTCAGCCTCTCATCTAACTGAACCGAGTCCCAACAAAACACGTGAGACTCATTCGAAATATATCGCTGTAGCATGGAGACATGGAAAACTAGGTGAACAACTAAAAAATCTAGGGGTAAGTCCAACTCATAATCCCCCTCTCCAGCCGTTCGAAGTATCTCAAATGGCCTAATGTACCTGGGGCTAAGCTTGTCCCACTTCGTGAACCTCATCAAGCCTTGCATGGGCAATACTAGAAGAAAGACGGTCACTAATACCAAACTTTAATGTCTGAAGCCTATGGTGAGCATAATATTCTGCCTACTCTGAGCTGCCCGTAGCCTATCCTGAATCACCTGCACCCTATCCAAAGACTCACGAAGTAAGTTCGTACCGCGGGGATTAACTTTAGAAGTCTCAAACCAGCCAATCGGTGATCGACAACCCCTACTATACAATGCCTCGAATGGTGTCATCTCAATACTCGAATGGTAGCTATTATTATAAGTAAACTCTAAGGCTATATGCTACTCCTACTGATCTCCAAAGTCCATAAAATACGCTCGGAGCATATCCTTCAAAACCTGAATAGTTTGCTCCAACTGACCATTGGTCTGGGGGTGGAATGCGGTGCTAAGATCAACCCGAGTACCTAACTCCTCCTGAAATGTCCTTCAGAAGCTAGAAGGAAACACTGAGCCTTTATCTAAGATAATGGATATGGGTACTCCATGAAGGCAAACTATCTCACGAACATAGATACGGGCTAACCTCTCAACACTGAAGGAAATCTGAATGGGGATAAAATGAGCTGATTTGGTCAATCATCTACAATGAACCAAATACTGTCATAACCACGAGAAGTACGAGGCAAACCACTCACAAAGTTCATAGTAATCCGCTTTCACTTCCACTCGGGACTGGGTAGCCTCTGAAGCAATCCACCCGATCTCTGATGCACAAACACCTATCTACAAAGTTCGCTACATCCCTTTTTCATACCACTCCACCCATAATGCTACCTTAAATATCTATACATCATAGCTGTCCCAGAGTGAATAGAATATCGGGAGTTATGAGCCTCCTGCAATATCGACTGAATTAGGTATCCAACCCCTGAAACACAAATACAACTATCAAATCTCAGAATATCCTTAAAATCCAAGGTAGATTGACTGGACTCACCTCTCAATACCTGATCATGAATGTCATAAAGCCTACTATCCTTAAACTTACAATCTCGAATATGCTCCATCAAGGTAAACCTAGCCTCAACATAGGCAAGAGTCCTCTTGGGGTCTGAAATATCAAGTCGCACCTTCAAGTTGGCTAATAACTAGATGTCCAAATCCAATGGCTGCTCCGAAACTAAAATGAAGTCCAAGTTACCCATACTTACCACCTTCTGGCTCTAGGTATTCGCTACCACATTCGCCTTGCCCGAATGGTATAGAATAGAAATATCATAGTCCTTCAGCAACTCGATCTATTTGCACTACCTCAAATTAAGCTCCTTCTGAGTCATAATATACTAAAGACTAAGATGGTCAGTATAAATCTCACAGCGGACACCATACAAGTAATGCCTCCAAATCTTAAGCACAAAAACTACCACTACCAACTCCAAATCATGAGTGGGGTAGTTGTGCTCGTGCACCTTTAGATGCGTTGATACATAAGCAATAACTAGGCCCCACTGCATCAAAACACAACCCAAACCAACACCAAAAGCACTATAATAAACTGTAAATTGACTGAAAAAAGCAAGTTGAGCTTCTGAAAACTCAACTCGCACGCAATGGACCACTGAAAAGAAACCTTCTTGCTGGTCAATCTGGTCATAGGCACCGCAATAGTAGTAAATCTCTTGACAAACCACCTGTAATAGCCTGCCAAACCAATTATGCTGCGACCTCGATCGGAGATGTAGGTCCGGCCTAATCAGGAACAACCTTAATCTTTGTATGATCCACCATAATCCTATTCTTAGACACCATATGTCCTAAGAATGTCACAGACTCTAACCAGAACTCACACTTTGTGAATTTGGCAGAAAGCCTATGATCTCTCAAAGTTTGGAGCACAATCCTCATATGCTGCTCGTACTCCTCCCTACTCTTCGAGTACACAAGGACATCATCAATGAAAATGATCACAAAGGAGTCCAAATAGAGCCTGAAAATACGGTTCATCAAATCCATAAAAGATACTGGGGCATTGGACAACCCAAAAGACATTACCAAGAACTTATAATGGTCATAACGAGTCCTGAAGGCTATCTTAGGGATGTCCTCAGCCTGAATCCTCAACTGATGGTAACCTGCTCTCAAGTCAATCTTAGAGAATACTGCCACACCCTGAAGCTTGTTAAATAAGTCATCAATGCGAGGCATAAGATACTTATTCTTCACTGTCACCTTATTCAGCTGCCGGTAGTCTATACACATACGCATGGAACCATCCTTTTTCTTTATGAAAAATATAGGAGCACCCCAAGGCAATACACTCGGCCTAATAAAACCCTTACCTAGAAGATCATAAAGCTGAGGATTTATCTCCTTAAGCTCAGCAGGAGCCATATGGTAGGGTGCCATAGAAATAGGTCGGGTGCCCGGCTCAAGATCAATAGCAAATTCAATATCATGCTAATAAGGAAGGCCAGGTAAGTCTATAGGGAAGACATAAAAAAACTCACAAATAATAGGAACAAAATCAAGCAAAGGACTCTTCGCACTAATATCATGAATATAAGCAAGATAAGACTGCAAGCCCTCGACACCAGTCTCCTAATACAAATATAAGAAATAATCACTATCGGTGCGTGGCTAAAAGAACCCTACCACACAACCAAGGGTATGCTAAGAATGACTAAGGTAACGGTCTTGGCAAAGCAATCCAAGATCGTATAATAGTGGGAAAACCAATCCATGCCCAGAATCACATAAAAATCCACCAGATCTAGTACAATAAGGTCTGCTCGAGTATCAAACTCTCAAACAATCACTAAAGAGGATCTATAAACTTGATCCATTACTAAAGAATAACCCACGGGAGTAGATACATGCAATGGTATAGATAAAGGCTCCCAAGACAACTCTAACTGCGGTGTATAATAAGCAGAAACATATGAATAAGTGGATCTCAGACCAAATAAAACAATAGCTAGCTGACGCCATACCAAAATTGTACTTGTAATAACAACATACGAAGACTCCACTTCTAGCCTACCAGGTACTGTATACAATTGACCCTGTCCACCTCTGGACTAGGTACCTGACTGACCTCCTATCCTACCTGCCTGAGGACCTCTTTAAAAACCCTAGGGACCACCCGTATGACCTTAAACACCACCTCTAGCTGGGGGCGTCACTGCTTTAATCGGCTAAACAGTCTGTGCTGTAGGCTGAATCATCCCACGCCGGGGACACTCTCTGAAGTAATGACCAACAACCCCATAATCATAGCAAGCCCCGAGAACTCTACTCTGTTCAGATGATCTGGATTACCTGGAATAGCCACCTCGATTTAAAGACCCAGAATGTGCACCCCTAGAAGACTGGCCACTGATCGGGCCATGGTAATCGCTATAGCTGGACTGACCTTTGTTAGTAATTTGAAGTACTTCTTAAATGGGTCTACTAGACTGACCCTAGTGCTTATAAGACTGACGTTGAGGGTCCCTACACTGAAAATCTCTACCCTTGAACTACGAGCCATTCTGGCTTCTATTGAAACTACCTTACTGAGGCGATCTCTTATCGCTTTCCCCTTGGGCCTCATGATCTATCTTCTCTATAGAATATCTATGAGCAGCAATATTAGAACAAGACTTCATTAAAGTCACCAAATTCTGAGTAGCCCTATAGAGCGGTAGACTCAACCCTCTAACAAAGCATCGAATCCTCTCGAACTCGGATACTATCATAGAACCCTATCTCAAAGCAAAAAACTCAACCCTCAGGTGTTCATGCATAGTAAGGGGGTATGTACTTCTCCAAGAAAGCCTCAGAGAACTGAGCCCAAGTTAAAGGTAGAGATCTAGCTGGCCTGGAATGAAGATAACCTCTCCAACACTGTCGCGTTACCCTGTTAAGATGATAAGCATATAGTCCACTCCGTGCAACTCAACCAGTCCCAAATTATGGAGCTTCTCCTTACAACTAGTTAGAAACTTTAAGCATCATCCCCTGGGGCCCTTGTAAACCTAGGTGGAGTCAATATCATAAATTGGCCCAACATCTTTTTCTTCTCGGCAAATATAATAGGCTGAGCAACTGCCGCCTGTGGAGCTATAGGTGCTAGAGGAATCTCTACTCTAAGGGCCATAACTATAGGCTGCACCCCTAAGTCAATACCACTCTGGTCTGCTGACTGAGTACTATCAGGCGGTGTACCACATACCAATCATAACAATTGAAGCAAGGCGTCACTGAGCACTGAAGAAGAAATAAACCCCGGTGGGGCCTGGGCTACCCCACTGGCTCACCAATGGCTGGGGTAGAGGAATCTCTAGCTTGAGAGCAATAACAGGATCTGGTGAAGGATCCCTACCCTGACCCCTAGATGGGGCTATAACACTAGCCTAGCCGCGACCTCTGGGTCGGTCACTGCCTCTAGCAGGTGCTCTGCAGACTCGGGGTCCTCATCTCCTGTCATCATAGCTCGCATCCTAATCATTTGTGAAAGAGTAAAATAATGAGAAAGTTAGAAACCGGCATAGAATTGATGCACAACATTAATAAAGAAGATGAGGTTTTTCCTAAGAATGTCATGTAGCCTCCCGAAGATAAGGTACGTCATCATCGTTCCGATCCATGTGGCTCTACTAGACACTTGCTTTTGTACCAACAATACGAGTGAACCTAGGCTCTAATATCAATTTGTCACGACCCTATTTCTCAAGTCATGATGACACCTAATTTACCCCACTAGTAGGTAAACCAAACAGTAGCTCGAAACAACAAGTAATGGGCTAGTTGGTGGGAGAGAGAGAGAAAGTACACTAAAGAATATCCATGACCAGGTAAGGTCGGTACAAGAGCCAATAAATTCAAAAGAATAAAAGTACTAAATAGTATCTAATATATAGGTAGTCTCAAAAGTAAAGACTATACAAAAGTGATAAAAAAAGAGAGAGGATCTGCTCCGGCTCTAAAAGCTCACCCTATCTCTGAATCCCAAAAGCAAGCTAAATCCAACATCAGTGGCAGTGACTCGTACTCAAATTTGCAGTAAAAAAAGATACAAAAGTGTAGTATGAGTACCAAAACAATGGGTACTCAGTAGACATGATCGGCTGACTGAGCTAAATCAAAATAAAAGTATAATATACTGTGAGAAAGTAAACTAAGTCATGGATAAGTCTAAATTTGAAATAAATACTTCAATCCGAATAAAATGATAAATGTGCAAGAAAAAATAAATCATCAAGATAAAGACAGTCTAATTACAACCTAATTGGACCCCTATAATCCTAGAAGGTACAAGAAAATAAGGAAAATAATCCAGCCGAGCCTTCATAAGCCCGATGGATGCAACAAGGAAGAGAGTACCGATAATCATAACTTTACATGACTAATAGTGAGACCATACTTGAGATTAACCTTCAAACTATAATGCTGGATTTAAACTAGAACTGAAGAATGATATCATAGTAACAATGCTATAAATAGATGATAATTGCCGGACTCAAATCAAAACTAGTAAGTAAATCTCAAATAATAATAAACCAAAGCCATAACCTCCTTAAAGTCCATTTTTTTGATATCAAAATTACCAACTTCAATGAAAAAGTTTACAAGAGTAGCAAGGTCTAGTCAAAAAGTCAAATAAGTAAGCTTAAAGGCCAACCACATTCTAGTTCGGGTATTTTGACTAACCAGAAATTGATGTGAATCCTAAGACACCTTAGGTTTCAAGAATTTCCTAAGAAATTCCAAGAAGGTCTCGTACGTCTAAAAAGTGCTAATTAAATTATCTGACTTATAAGGAGGGCCGGTGGGGCCTGCTACTAGTCTCGAAAACCCATATTAAGGCACACACGTACCCAAACCTAGACTAGGACCTTACAATTTTTACCCTAATGTGTGAGGTAAGTCAAGACTAGACAAAAAAGGTTATTATAATCATTCAAAGGAGTGACGAGGTCAAATTCCTCTAAAAGGACCCTAAAATGGCTAACTTTAACCATTGAAATACTAAAATAATGGCCAACTCATAAAACACTACCCATCACTAGTATAATACTACACTAATAATATAATAAATCTTAATCTAAGAGATAAGTAAGACTAGACTACCAGGACGCCGATGAAGCTCAAGAAATTCCACTTAAATGGAGCTTTTCCATTCTGATAAGCCTCCGCACGATGCCACACTGTCAAAATAATAATCTATGAATTAACACGAGAGTAAAAATACCCATATTGCATATAAATGCTTTGGGTCCAAAATTGAGCTAAAGATCCCATACAGAGCCCTCTTGCAGAATCACAACTTTGAAACCATCAAAATGTCCGTCTAAGCTCAAGAATCATTTACCTTAAAAAATGGGTAAATTCCGAGTACAAACAAACCTTAAATCAATTCATCAAGTAATATAGGTATTTGAACTTAAATCGGCGAATTAACTAAGAAATTAAAGCAAAACTTACAGATATATCGATGAGAAAATAACCAAAATAGCATCTCCAACTTACCCCGAACACCCAATGATCGATTCTCTCTCTCTCTTTCTAAACTTTCTAGGGTTTTATGGACTTGGAACTTGAAATAAATGAACCAAAATTAGGTCCCCGTCATTAATAGTAGCGGTAGTTTCTTAATGGCCAAATGAATGTTTAAGAGGTCACTGGTAAAGAGGCAATGTACCGCTAAAGTTGTAGGGACACTTTACCGATAGGGGGGATATATGGTCTTCCACTAAAGTGGTCCATTAGACGCTTTAGATACTAAATGTCCGCTTAAGCGGTCGCACCAGCTGATGCCTGCACTAGCACTTAGCAAAATTTGCCAAGTTTCGATCGGACCCTCAGAATTCTTTTAGAATCTTGTGAATGCAAATAAACTATTCTACCCTACCAAATTCAACATTTCAAACTCAATGGCGCCATCACAATTCCAAACCGAGGTTGTTTTGATAAAATATGGGTCCAACACCCACGAGCCATTTTAACCAAAATCCACCCAATAGCCCAAAATGAGTCCAGAAGCCTCAGGCCCCAAATCAAGGGTACCTATAGCCTAAAATCAATGCTCCAAAGCTGATGGAACTGTTAGAATAACATATAACGACAATAAGTTACATTTTTGGCTTTAACATGTCATTCCCCCTTGACAATACCATTGATGAAATCATCATACCAATAATCCCACAATATTCCCAACATTTACCAACCTATCATAAACCATTAGCATGTCACACCAAGTTCATGCTTTCCACTCTTCATCACCACAACATCATAATTATTTCATCAAATTACTTCAATACACCTCACAACAACAAATTGGCCAAAATTCCATAATTAACACTTATATGAAAATAACAAGTTTAATAACATAATCACACCATACATATACGTATTTCATCCATACCATGCCCTTTCATCCAAATTACAAGTCATATTTCAAGCTTAAATCCCATGGATAACAAATCTTTTACAAAACCACAAAGTACCATGTTCAACACTTCCAAGCATAACCAACATGATTTACATACTCTCCCATGCATATAATATATTAATCCATAAGAATAATCACTTATCAAAGCTTGAAAAATGATTTACATATTTCTCTTAGGGTTTGAGAGAAAATAAGTTGAGAAATATCTAGAAAGCATGAGAGTTTCCAAGTGAATAAAATCAGATTTTTGCCCCTTTTTATAGGCCTTTAATTCCATCCTTATCCACTCTTGTCGCATTTAATGGTTGGTCTAGAAGATCAAGGCAAGAATGGGTCATTTGACCCATTTTTGGCCCATGTCTTCTTCTCATTTTGGGCCCTTTTTGAGCCCAATTCGCTTAAACCACTAAAATAAAAAATTTCTCATGTTTAACTCATTTCATACGCGTTACGATGATATTCCCACTCACAGGATTTATACTCGTGGCCTCAATCCCAAAAACAAGCAATTCTAACCACATATGGCCTATTTTGACCAAAAGGGTAAAATTGTCATTTTGATGCCAAATTCGTTAACGAGTAATTTTACCATACCAATATAATAATTCACTCATTTCATGTATATGCTTGTGGTTGTATAAGAAATATGGCAAAAATTGGCTTGGTACGTCCCCGGGCATCCTTGGGACTTAGACAATTTCCAACTTTTAAAAAGTGGCCAAAACCAGCCCGGCACGCCCTTGGGCCCGCCAGCTTGCTCCACAAAAATCAAAAAATACTTCCTACGAAGGGATAATCACATGTACGAGGCCAAATTTCAATTTTTTCTCATCACTAACATTACAAATTACTTACTCATGGCATCTCGACACCTAAGTAACCATTGTTCAACGTCTTCACATAGGGTTGGGAGTATACGGGGTGTTACAAGTGTTCTGAGATTCAATGGTCGTATTTGTGTTTCAAGTGATGGTGACTTGATTTAGTTAATTCTATAGAAGGCTCATAGCTCCAGATATTCTATTCACCGCAAGACAACTAAGATGTATAGTGATTTGAGATAGCATCACTAGTGGAGTGGAATGAAAAAGGATGTATCAAACTTTATAGCTCCGTGTTTATGTTGTCAGCAAGTGAAGGCCGAGTATTAGAGACTGGGTAGATTGCTTCAGAGATTACCCATTCCTGAGTAAAGGTGGGAGCGAATCACTATGGACTTCGTGAGCAGGTTGCCTCGTACTTCTTGTGGTTCTGACAGTATTTGGGTCATCATAGATCAGTTGACCAAATTGGCTCATTTCATCCCTATTCAGATTTCTTTCAGTGTCGAGAGGTTATCTCACATCTATATTTTGGAGATAGTTTGTCTTCTTGGGGTACCTATGTCCATTATTTTAGACAGAGTCTCAGTGTTTACCTTTATCTTTTGGAGGAATTTTTAGGAGGAGTTGGGTACTCAGGTTGACCTTAGCACCGCCTTCCACCCTTAGACCGATGGTCAGTCTGAGTGGACTAGTCAGGTTTTGAAGGATATGCTCTAAAAGTGTGTTATGGACTTTGGCGGTCAGTGGGAGCATCATTTGGATTTAGAAGAGTTTGCTTATAATAATAACTACCATTCGAGTATTGAGATGGCACCATTTGATGCGTTGTATGATAGGCGTTGTTGATCTCTGATTGGTTGGTTTGAGACTTTTGAGTTTAGTCCTCGCGGTACCGACTTGCTTTGTGAGTCTTTGGATAAGGTTCGGGTGATTCAGGATAGGCTATGGGCAGCTCAAAGTAGGCAGAAGAGTTATGCTGGCAGTAGGCTTTAGGCGTTGAAGTTTGGAGTTAGTGACCAAATTTTTCTTCAAGCATCACCCATGAAGGTGAGGTTCGGGAAAAGGGTCAAGCCCAATCTCAGGTACATTAGGCCATTTGAGATACTTCGGACCGTTGGTGAGGTGGCTTATAAGTTAGCCTTACCCCCAGATTTTTTAGCTGTTCACCCAGTTTTTTATGTTTTCATACTGTGGAGATATATTCCAAATGAGTCTCACATGCTTCATTGGGACTCAGTTCAGTTAGATGAAAGGTTGACCTTCGTTGAGGAGCTAGTTTCTATACTGGTTAGGGATGTCAGGCGATTTGCTTTCTAGAGAGATTCCAGTGGTTAAGGTTCAGTGAAGGCACTATCTAGTTAAGGAGTCTATCTGGGAGATCGAGAGTGAGAAACAGAGCCAGTATCCCCATTTGTTCGAGCCCTCAAGCACACCTTGATCCTTTACTTTTACAGATGAAAGTCCTTTTAGTAGTAGATACTGTAATGACCCTCCTGGTCTATGACTTACTGGAACTGACAGTTCGATTACCCCAGTGGTTAAGTGTTTGAATCTTTAAAAATGCTCAAATAACTCCAAAGAACCAAAAGAAACCATCTAAAAATCGCCGTAGAATTGCGTTACAAAACGAGTCCGAAAGGGCACAATATTTGTGCCTTGTGCCACTGCTGCAAAGCAAGGTAGTGGCGCAAGAATTGCACCCCCTCTGAATCAGTGGCTTGCGCCACACCCCCTGAAATAGTGTAGTGGCTCATGTTTCAGCACCTTGCAGAATTTTTTCGGCCATTTCTTCAATACTTGCATATCGTCCAATACCTTATCAAAACACTACAAAATACTTACTTAGTGATCTTAATCATCAAGTAAACATGACTCCAAGTCACCAAATGAGGTTAGAATGTGTACGGGGTATTACCCAAATGCTCCACGAAATCACAAAACACCTCCTACGAAGGTCCAATATCAAATGTTTCACCAATAACACCATAAAACACATACTCATGGCATCTCAACACTTAGGTAGATATGACCTAAAGGTATCAAGTGAGGTTAGAACAAGTACGGGGTGTTACATTCTTCCCCCCCTTAGAAACATTCGTCCTCGAATGTTAACAACATCGCCTTATATACAACAAATGCCTCTCTACGTTAACATACGTACACACATACACATAATGCTTTTAAATACTTACTTGTTATTGTCCCACCTCCGTACTGTGAATTTCCTGGTCCATTTGAAATAGATGGGGATACTTGGATTTCATCATTTCTTCCGCTTCATGTGATCTCCTCTACTTGTTGATTTCTCCAAAGAACTTTTACGGATGCGACATCTTTATTCCTCAACCTCTTTGCTTGTTGCTCTAGAATAACAATGGGTACCTCTTCATAAGTAAGATCCTCCGTAACTTGAACATCCTCTACGGGAACAATACAAGATGGATCTCCTATGCATTTTTGAAGCATCGAAACATGAAATACCGGATGGAATGAGGAAAGTTCCTGGGGTAGGGCCAACTCATACGCAACTTGCCCAAATCTTCTAATGATTTCATACGGGCCTGTGTAACGTAGACTCAATTTTCCTTTCTTTCCGAATCACATTACCCCATTCATCGATGACACCTTTAAAAATACCCAATCACCTATAGAAAATTCAAGCCCTCTTCTTCTAATATCGGCATATGACTTATGTCGACTTTGAGCCATTTGTAGCCGCTGTTGGATTACTTTAACTTTCTCCATGGCTTGGTGAACAATATCTGGACCAAGTAAAGCAGTCTCACCTGCTTCAAACCATCCAATTGGTAATCGACATTTTCTACCATACAAAGCTTCATAAGGCGCCATTTTAATACTTGAATGATAGCTATTGTTATACGCAAATTCAATAAGATGCAAATGGTCATCCCAACAGCCTTGAAAATCTAACGTTCAAGCTCGTAGCATATCTTTAAGTGTTTGAATAGTACGTTCTGCTTGTCCATCAGTCTGAGGATGGAAAGTCGTACTCAGATTCACCTGTGTGCCCAAACTCTGCTGGAAAGATCTCCAAAAATGCGCAGTGAATTGTGATCCTCTGTCTGATATAATGGAGATCGGAATCCCATGTAACCTCACTATTTCTTTAACATACAATCTTGCATAGTCCTCAGCTGTATAGGTGGTTCTGACTGGTAGGAAATGCGCTGATTTGGTAAGCCTGTCCACTATGACCCATATAGAATCAAACTTCTTCAATGTACGAGGCAAACCTGCAATGAAATCCATATTAATCATATCCCATTTCCAGACTGGAAGATTGATACATTGCATGTAACCTCCCAGTTTCTGATGTTCCACTTTCACTTGTTGACAATTCGGGTATTGCGCGACAAATTCTGCAATGTTCTTTTTCATATTTCCCCACCAATACACTTCTTTCAATTCATGGTACATTTTAGTAGCACCCTGATGAATAGAGTAGCGCGAATGATGCGCCTCAGTCATAATTCGTGTCCTCAGCTCATCTACGTCCGGTACACATAATCTCCCTTGACATTGAAGTACCCCTTCTTATGTAAGATCAAATGCCTTGGTCAAATTCTACTATACATGCTCCTTTAGCTGTAATAAAACAGAATCTGTAAACTGCTTCTCCTTCACTTCAACTATTAAGGAGGATTCTGCTGCATTCTGCACAATAACTCCATCATCTGAGGATTAAATAAGTCGAACTCCCAAGATGCCTAGCTGATATAAATCTTTGATTATCTCTGGCTTTTCAGTCAACTGGCCACTAGTGCTTTCTACTACCTTGCGGGTCAATGCATCAGCTACTACATTTGCTTTGTCGGGATGATAAAGAATATCAATATTATAGTCTTTTAAGAGTTCTAACCACCTTCGCTGCCTTAAATTGAGTTCCTTATGCTTAAAGAGATATTGCAAACTTTTGTGATCCATATAGATATCAACATGAACTCCATATAAATAATAACGCCATATCTTTAAAGCAAAAACTACCACTGCCAATTCAAGATCATGTGTGGGATAATTTTTCTCATGTGGCCACAGCTGTCGTAAGGCATATGCTATGACATTACCGTGTTGCATCAGTACACATCCGAGGCCAACCCCGGAAGCATCACAATACACTACATAACCTTCGGTACCTTCGGGAAGCACTAAAACTGGTGTGGAGATTAATTTATCTTTAAAGCTTTGGAAGCTTTTCTCGCATGCATCATTCCACTGAAATTTTACTGCCTTATGTGTAAGCTTTGTTAATGGTGCAGCAATGGAGGAAAAACCTTCCACAAATCTTCTGTAATAACCTGCCAGTCCAAGAAAACTACGAATCTCTATAGGTGTCGTAGGTCTTGGCCAATTTTTCACTGCCTCAATATTTTGTGTATCAACCTGTATCCCTTCATCTGACACAATGTGGCCCAAGAATGCAACTGATTTTAACCAAAACTCACATTTAGAGAACTTGGCATACAACTTACGCTCACGGAGAATCTATAGCACCTGTCGTAAGTGATTAGCATGGTCCTCCGATGATCTGGAATAAACCAGGATGTCATCTATAAACACCATGATGAACACGTCCAAAAATGGCTTAAACACCCTAGTCATTAAATCCATGAACACAGCTGGTGCATTTGTTAGTCCAAATGACATAACTAAAAATTCATAATGGTCATACCGTGTTCGAAATGCTGTCTTGGGTACATCTTCTTCTCTAACCCGGACTTGGTGATACCCCAACCTCAAGTCAATCTTTGAAAAACACTTGGCACCCTGTAACTGATCAAATAAATCATCAATAGGGAGGGGATATTTGTTCTTGATCGTTACCTTATTCAACTGCCGATAATCAATGCACATTCTCAACGTGCCATCTTTCTTCCGTAAAAATAATACCGGTGCACCCCACGGGGACATACTAGGCATGATAAAGCCTTTGTCCAGCAAATCTTTCAACTGCTCCTTCAATTCATGCAATTCTGCTGGAGCCATTCGATAGGGAGGAATAGAGATAGGCTGAGTGCCTGGAATCACATCAATGCCCAACTCTACTTCCCATTCTGGGGGTAAGCCAGGAAGATCCTCTGGAAATACATCTAGAAATTCATTGACCACTGGAACCGACTGTGGCGTTAGTGGTTCCACATCATTATTTTTCACTCGAACTAAGTGACATATGTACCCTTTAGCAATCATTTTTCTTGCTTTCAGATAAGAAATAAATATTTCTCGTAGTGCCCCTACATCCCTCTTCCATTCAAGAACATTCATTTGTGGGAAATTAAAATGTACCTTCTTGGCCCGGCAATCTACCGTGGCATAACAAGAAGCCAACCAATCCATCCCCATTATCACATCAAAATCCACCATATTTAGTTCAATGAGGTCGGCCAGTGTATCATGACCACACACAGTTACCACACAATTTCGATACACCCTCTTTGCAATAATATATTCACCCACCGGTGTAGACACTTCAATTGACTTAATTAATAATTCTGGTGCCCTTACAAATTTCGCAGCAACTAATGGAGTAACATAGGATAATGTAGAACCCGGGTCAATCAATGCATATACATTATATGAAAATATGGATAATGTACCTGTGACGACATTAGGAGAAGCCTCTGAATTTTGCCGGTCTACCAAAGCATAAGTGCGATTCTGCACCCCACTAGTACTGGCTGCTCCTCTGGCACCTCTACCATGAACGATAGACTGCATACCACAGCCTAAAGAAGGAACCGATGATGATGATGCAATAGTCGATCCGACCGATCGTGCCATATTACCCAAGCCTCTCCGTGGGCAATCTCTCATCATATGTCCCGTCATACCGCACCAGAAGCAAGCATTTGACCCAATTCGGCATTCACCTACATGAAACCGTCCACATTGCTGACATGGCGAACGAGAAAATCCAGCGGTCTGTGAACCTTGAATCCCACTACTCTGCCCAACATTGCTACCTCTGAACCCCCGGAATTGAGATTGTGCGCCTGCTGTGGAGTGTGAAAATAAAGGTCTAGGTAGTCTACTAAAACTCCGAGGCCTGAACTCTCTTTGGGACGCCATAAACTGTCCCATGGGTCTAGCTCTCTTAGGCTGTCCTCTATCAGATTCATGTACCCTTCTTCTCTGTCTTTGATCCTCCATTTTCTGAGTGAAATCTTGAATTCGAGCTATATCCATATCTTTGTTCAAAGCGGCAATGGTGCAGTCTCTCACCAAATACGGCTCCAACCTGTCCATATATCGATGTACCCTATCCGTCATTGTGGCCACTACGTTTGGAGCATATCGAGCCAAGGAGTTAAACTGCAAGCTGTACTCCCTCACACTCAGATTCCCTTGACGGAGATTCAAGAATTGATCCGCACGAGCCTCTCGGATCTCATAAGGAAGGTAGTGGTCGAGGAAGGCCGTCTTAAATTCTTCCTAACTAGGTGGGTTTGCACCAATATCACGAGACTTCTTCCATTCTTCATACCATAATATTGCCTCCCCTTTCAATCTATACACAGCAAGTTCGACTGTTTCAACCCCAGTCACATGCATAACTTCCAGAGCCCTCTGAATTTGATCTATAAAGTCTTGTGGATCTGCATTCAAATCTGATCCAGTGAATGTAGGAGGATCTAGTTTCAAAAAATCCTGCATTCGTCGACTGGCTGCCCTAGCTGCACTATCATCATTTATAACTGGACCACCTTGTCCCTGAACTTGTGTAGAAACAATGCGAGTCAACATTCGCACTGCATTCTTTAAGTCCGGATCAGTAGTAGTTATTGGTGGTTCTGTAGGTACTTCTCTTCCTCTTGACTCTTCTGAAAATGGAAGAGTAGAAGAAGCTTGTGATGCCATCTCTGGTTCAGCGCCGCCTTGATTAACTGGTTCAGGCGGAGCTCTACTAGTTCCTTCTCCCGCAATTCTGTCTATCCTCTTACTTTTAACTCGTCCTCTTCTTGCCATCAGCATTTTTCTATTATACACAAGAACAACAATACTTGTGGTCAGGAACAATTTCACTTATAGCATCAGCTCTAATGCACGATCTAGAAATGAAGAAAAAGAAACAACATCCTAAATGTCCCATAGCCTCCTACTTATAAATGTGGTGCAAAACACATCGATACGTAAGACTCTACTCAGACACGACTTTGTAGACACCCGTAAAACGACCTGCTCTGATACCACTTGTCATGCCTCGAACCCCGTCGGGACGGATTGGCACTCGTAGCCGACAAGGCCCGAGAGAACCAAGCTTCGCTTACATTCATTCATACACATGCCATAGGAAACACCACCATCACATAAGAACATAATAGGCTAACATCGGCAATCATGGAACATGTAAGATACAAATATAGACATATGAGAAACTTGGCCGACATAACCATCAAGTCAAACGACATACATCTCTTCTCTTCACATTACTTCACATACCCACGTACGTCTACAAAAGCCTCTAATAGAAGTACATACATGAACAACCTAAATTCGGGACAAGCCCCGCTTTACATAACATTTACAATACCAAAATACATGTACAACTGTGACACGGAAAGCCCCGAATCGACTGGAGCTCACCAAAAGTCAGTAGAAGTCCTGCAGCTCACTGCGGAGGTCTACTAGTGCCTGCGCCTGCAGTAAGTAAGGTAAATCCCCCAAGAGGGGTCAGTACAAAGAATGTACTGAGTATGTAAGGCTGCATGAAACTGAATGATACATAGAAACTTCAATGAAATCAAATATAAATGAGTACTCAATATGGATGAGTCACCATTTTTCATATATGGAAAAAGTACACAGTAGGTGAATTACTTCCTTTACTCTTACATTCTTTCCTTTATCCATCACTTGTTCATCCATTCATATAATGCTCGGGCCCCAAGCTGATCAGTGGGTACTCAATAGTAATCAGGATCGACCCATGCTAGGCTTTTCCTTGCCCCTGGGATACCACCCGTAGCGGAATCGACCCATGCTAGGTGTTCTTCTCACCCCTGGGATACCATCCGTAAATATTGGGATCGACCCATGCTAGGTTATTTAACCCTTGGGATACCACCCATGAAACATCTCTCCTCTTTACAACATTATTTCTTTACTCTTTGAAATAGCTCAATCAATGGTTACTTCATTTTTGGGAACTTTTGAATATAACATTATTGGAACTTGGAACCATGTTCATAATTATGTGACTCATGAATGATAATAGACTAGGAATGAAATATACATGATTAAAAATAGATGATAACTTGAGATAAGATACCTTAGGACATTTCGGAAAGGAGTAAATACCATTACAAGGTGAATACTATATGCTGCAGAAAAATACAGAAAGAGTAACCTTACATACCTTGTAGTCACAATATGAATATATAATCCTATAGGGGCATACAATAGTCCCGCTCCTTCTTTATGTTTCACTCTACAACACAAATGTATAATGGGATTCACATTAACCATCAACTACTCTACAAATGCATGTAACATTAATGAGTTACATGTTTGCCCATAAACATGCCATTTCCCCTTGACAAAACCATTGATGACATTATTATTCCAAAAATCCCCCAATATTCCATACATTGACCAATACCTGATAATCAATACATTTCACCACAACACTTCTCCCTTACACTTTCTTATTCATGTCACATCACAAATAATCCATCAAATTACCTTAATACACCTTATAGCACATATCGGCCAAAATCCCACAATTTACACTTTTAGAAAAATAACAAGTTTAATAACAAAATTACACCATACATGTTCATATTTTATCCATACCATGCTCTTTCATTAAGACATCAAGTCTCTTTTCAAGTTCAAATCACCAAGATAGCACATCTTTCACCAAAAGCAAAAATACACTATTTACCATCTTGCCAACATAACTATCATAATATACATAATATACCATGCATATAATATGTTAATCCATGAGAATAAATACTTACCAAGGCTTGGAATAGGATGATCTTAACCAAAGAGTCCAAAGGGAATATTTGCTTTAGGGTTTGGAACTAGAGAAATGTTTGAGAAAATATCTCAAAAGGCATGAGAGTTTTGGATAGTAAAATCTGATTTTTGGGGCCTTTATATAGACCCCAAGTCATTCTTAGCCATTCCTTGGCATTAAATGTGGTCAAAGTGGAAGAATGGGTCAATTGCCCCTTTGGGCCATGCCTTTTAATCCCATTTTGGGCCTACATTTGGGCCCAATAACACATATCCATTTAACCCATAAACTTCCATGTATAATTCACCATATATATCATGTTTAACTAATTCCATAATGTCACAACAATATTCTCTTACGAGATTCTCATTCGTCGTCTCAATCGCAAAAATAGAAATTCTAGTCGCTCATGGCTTCATTGAACATTTTGGATAACTATTTATGTTTCATGATTTGATCATGTAGGAGTATGTAGGAGTGTATTGAAGTGTTTGAAGCTTTAACAATTCTCAAAGAACTCCAAAGAACCAAAAGAAACCATCTAAGAATCGTCGTAGAATTGCGTTACAAAACGAGTCCGGAAGGGCACAATATTTGTGCCTTGCGCCACTGCTGCAAAGCAAGGCAGTGGCGCAAGAATTGCACTCCCTATGAATCAGTGTCTTGCGCTACACCTCCTGAAATAGGGTAGTGGCGCAAGTTTCATCACCTTCCTAAATTTTTTCGGCCATTTCTTCAATACTTGCATATCGTCGAATACCTTATCAAAACACTACAAAATACTTAGTGATCTTAATCATCAAGTAAACATGACTCAAAGTCACCAAATGAGGTTAGAATGTGTACGGGGTATTACCCAAATGCTCCACGAAATCACAAAACACCTCCTACGAAGGTCCAATATCAAATGTTTCACCAATGACACCATAAAACACATACTCATGGCATCTCAACACTTAGGTAGATATGACCTCAAGGTATCAAGTGAGGTTAGAACAAGTACGGGGTGTTACAGTTTTGGTTCAAGTCCGGTATTATGGTTTGAAGGGAATCTCAGGTATGGTTTCACTGGTTGGTCACTTAAAGTTATGATTATAGGTACTTTCTTCACTGTTTGCATTCACCGAGCTAATGGGGGATCAACTGAATTACTTTTCTCACTTGCTTGCACCTTCTGGGATTATGGGGGTTCAATTACATCACAGTAGAATACATTTGCGTGATTTATTTACTATGCATAATTTTTCTTTATTTCGATTTAGTGTAGTACTTCAGATATAGTCTTTATCCATGTATCTATTTAATTTCTTTTAGTACATTTGTATCATGATTTAGCTCAGTCGGCCGATGATGTCTACTAAGTACCCATTATTTTTGGTACTCCTATTAAAATTTTACATCTTTTGTCTGATACAGATCCGAGCATGAGTCACCGCCACTGACGTTCGATCGAGCTTAGTTTTGGAGAGCCGGAGATAGGGTGAGCATTCAGAGTTGGAGCTGATTCTCTCTCCTTCTATAATACTTTTGGACAATCTTTACATTTTCGAGACTATCTGTATATTTTATGCTGTCTAGTACTCTATTATTTAGATTTAGTGGCTCTTATACTGACCTTACTAGGTCGCGGTATACTTCTTGCACTTTTCCCCTTTCCTTTTTGAGTTGACCTCCATCGTATTATATATTTCACTATTTAGTATTTTATTGTATGTCTAAATTCATATTCTCTTATCTTCAACCGTTTTAGCCCATTACTTATCGTTCTAGGCTGTGTCTTGACTTACCTACTGGTGGGTTAATGTAGGTGCCATCATTACTCGATAAATCATATCATGAAAACCCATGAAATCAGTGACTCTAGGGACCTATTACTAAAATTCCCTGAGATTAGCTGTGTTGGCATATAATACCAACTTGGTAGGCAAACTATAAACCAGTTTAAAAGTCATTATATAGGTTATTAAGTAGAAAAGTTAAGTAAAAAAGAGAGATATTCCGTAAACATAGTCTTATACACATAAAATGCTAAAAATAATAAAATACCACCCCCAAACTTAGTATCATAAGTTTACAAATACAAGTCTGAAATGACTAACGACAATTGTCTAGTAATAGAGAATACAAATTTAAGTAGAGGTTGAAGGAGATTGGTGTCACGGATTAACCAGACAACTCACCCCAAGATCTCCAAATCAACAACTAAAGACTCAAATGGCTGTCACAACCCAAAATCTAGGAAAATGATGACACCTATCTTACCCCTATGATAGGTAAGCCAACCCACAATACAAACAAATCAAAGGTATGGATGGATACACAAAATTGATGCTAAAACCAATATAAAGTATAAGTACTTCTCATAGAAATCTCATTTCTTAATCATCCATTCTTAACATCCTCACTCTTATAACAACCTTCATAATATATTCATGCAAGGAATATACTCTCATTTCTTTTTCAACTATCTTCACTACTGTTCATCTAACTAGTTAGTGGTTTATAATATAATATCGGATATCTAGCTGATCAGTGGGCTCTAATATAAACCGTACATCCAGCTGATCAGTGGCCACACTAAATAAATAGAATAATAATACTGGACATCCAGCTGATCGGTGGGCTCTAATATAAACTGGACATCCAGCCGATTAGTGGGCAATACCAAATAAATAGAATAATAATAATACCGGACATCCAGCTGATCAGTGGGCTCTAATATAAATCGGACATCCAGCTGATCAGTGGGCCATATTAAATAAATAGAATAGTAATACCATAGCATGATATTGGGATTGTTCCATCCGAGCTTATGCCCTTTTGATTAGATTCATACTCAATGAAACATAAAGCAACCATGCATACATTACTACTAGGCATACTTTTTTCCCTTTCATTATTAGGACAGTGATACATTGATGATTGAAACATTATTGGGAACACATAAATATATGACTTCATTCTTTTAATTTCATGAGATTTATTCAATGATAGTCATAACATTATTAGAACTTAGAACATACATTATCGGAATTTGGAGTCATAATATTGTTGGAACTTTGGAATTGTGTCCACCCTCTATTATCTTCCTTCCCTCTTGCAACCAACAAACATATATAACTTAATTTATTTCATTTGAGAGATTGGTACCTTTTCTCTGGAGAGATTGATACATTGAGGATTGTGACCTTATTTGAAGCACACTCATATACACATTTCACTTCACTCCTTTACTTCATGAGATTGACATCTTCACTTATGAGAAATAGATATATTAACTTGCACATCACCTCTCTTATTACTATTATGAGATTGGTACTTTTATTTGTGAAAGATTGGTATAAAGATAATCATCACATTATTGGACTTTGGAACATGACATGATTGGAAAAAATGCTTTTCAAGGATAAATAGATTCTCTTATGTTATTACTCTCCTGAGCTAGTCCCTTTTAGGAATTACCATGTTATGACATCTTAGGAACTTCAACCAATGAATAAGTGAATCATAATTCATCTAAGAATAGGGCACATATGAATAACAATATACGTCACCCTGAATTGATATACTTCAACCCTCTCGGAATTGAAACAAGTCCAATGTTAATAGGAACAATATGTTGTAGAAGGATACAGAAAGAGTAACCTTACATACCTTGTATTTTCAATACGATTCTACAATCTTAAGTATGCATACAATAGTCCCGCTCCGTCCTTATGTTTCACTCTACAACACAAGTACATAACGGAACCAACATTAACCACCAACTACCTTACAATGGCATACAATAACAATAAGTCACATGTTTGGCTTTAACATGTCATTTCCCCCTTGACAATACCATTCATGAAATTATTATACCAATAATCCCACAATATTCCATACATTGACCAACACATGATAACCAATAGCATGTCACACCAAGTTCATACTTTACACTTCTCCATCACCACCACATCACAATTATTCCATCAAACTACTTCAATACACCTCACAACAACAAATCGGCCAAAATCCCATAATTTACACTTATAGATAAATAACAAGTTTAGGACCATAATCACACCATAAATGGTCATATTTTATCCATACCATGGTCTTTCATCAAGACAACAAGTCATATTTCAAGTTACAATCCCATGGATTTCACATCTTTCAGAAAAACACAAAGTGCCATATCCAACACTCCCAAGCATAACCAACATGATATACATACTATTCCATGCATATAATATGTTAAAGTACAAGAATAATCACTTACCCAAGCTTGGAAGATGATGATCTTGTCCAAATATGGCTTAGGGTTTGAAGAGTCACAAAGAGGTCTCTTGAAAATTCTAGAAAATAAGAGAATGTGATGTGTGTGTGTAATGAATTAAAAATCTGATTTTACCCCCTTTATATAATCTTTGTGTCCATGCTTATCTAGTCTCACATGTGTGTTTACTAGTCAATGGAAGAATGGGTCTTTTGACCCATGTCTTTTTCTCATTTTGGGCCCTTTTTGAGCCCAATTCACTTAACCCAATAAAATCAATAATTCCTCATGTTTAAATCATTTAATATGCATTAAGATGATATTACCACTCACGGGATTTATACTTGTGGCCTCAATCCCAAAAACAAGCAATTCTAGCCACGTATGGCCTATTTTGACCATAAGGGTAAAATCGTTATTTTGATGCCAAATTCGTTCTCGAGTAATTTTATCATACCAATATAATACTTTAATCATTTCATGTATATGCTCATGGTTGTAGAAGAAACATGGCAAAAATTGGCTCAGTACGTCCCCGGGCACCCTTGGGACTTAAGAAAATTTCCAACTTTGAAAAGTGGCCAAAACCAGCGTGGCACGCCCTTGTGAGCGCCATCTCACTGCCTCTGGACTAAAAATTTAAGCCCAGAGAGGCATGGCACGCCCCTCCCTTATAATTTTTGAAAATTTCATTTTTCGACTTTTCTTCGCGGGTTTGGTTAGATACTTCAAGTCCTATTCTTTAACTTACTTCTTATCCTTAATATCCTTTGTTTGGAGGTCCTCTTAGACTCATTTTGAACCCCACAAATGCTCCATGAAAATCGCAAAACACCTCTTGCGCAAGGTTAATCACATGTACAAGGCCAAATTTCAATTTTCTCATCACTAACTTTACAAATTACTTGCTCATGGCATCTAGACACCTAAGTAACCATTGTTCAACGTCGTCACACAGGGTTGGGAGTATACGGGGTGTTACATTCTCCCCCCCCCCTTAGGAACATTCGTTCTCGAATGTTAGCAACATCGTCTCATGTACAACAAATGCATCTTTACGTTATACATATACACTTAATGTACTTATTTCTTTCTCCACTTCCGTACTTGTGAATTTTTCTTCCGTTTGAAACAAATATAGGTACTTTGATTTCATCATTTCTTCAACTTCCCATATGATCTCTTCGACTTGTTGTTTGTTTCCAAATCTCATTACCCCTTTCATTAGTGACACTTCCATGAATACTCAGTCATCTATGACAAACTCTAATTCTCTTCTCCTAATATCGACCTATAAGTAACTACATCATACATAAAAATGTCAATGGAATAAAATATGAGAGAATATCCCAATTGACATACGAAGAACTCATAATAACCATACTATGTTTGTAATGCTGTCTTGGGTATATCAACATCATTCATTTCCTCATCCCATCATCATTCATTTCATTGTTTCATTCATTTTTGTTCTTCTAACCCCGTAACTGATTTAACAAATCGTCAATTCTGGGGAGGGAATATTTACTCTTAATTGTCACCTCATTCAGTTGCCGATAGTCTACACACATTCTCAACATACGTGCCATCTTACTTTGTACAAACAACACTGGTGTACCCCCACGGGGACACACGAAGTTTTACTAGGTGACATATGTACTCTTTGGACATTATTTCCTTACCTCAAAATAGAGAATAAATTTAACCTTCAACGCTCCAAAACTCTCATTTCCATCTCAATAAAATCAACCAACATAACATGATCACAAACACTCACTATACCATTACTATCTATTCTTTATTTTTTTTTCTAACTCTAATAAATTCACCAACTAGCGTAAATACTTTAAGTGGCTTAACTAGTATGAATTCTTTCAAAACATATGATAAGGTACAACTTGAATTACTCAATGCAGATACATTCTGTGAAAAGACAGATATTATACCTGTACCCACGTCAGGAGAAATCTCCAAATTCTATCGGTCGACGGGTGCATAGGTGCGATTCTGTGCTCCATTGGAACTAGCTGCCCCTCTAGCACCTCTACCATGACCAGTAGGTTGTACACCTGACAATGATAACACCATGGCTGATTTCGTAGGTCGTCTTATACTACCTATGACCCTCAGTGGGCAATCTCTCTTTACATGCCCGGACCTACGACACCAAAAGCAAACATCCGCACCAAACCAGTAGTCACCTGAATGAAACTTCCCGCAGCGCTGGCACCGCTGACGAAAAGACCTCGATAGGCTCAGATTTACTTGTTCTCTATACCCCACTGTCTGTGATCCCTAAGTCCCATCATATTGCCCGGTTTGACCGCTTCTAAACCCTTGAAATTGAGATGAAGCACCTACTGTAGGATAAGAAATTGATGGTCTAGGCGGTCTAGGAAATATTTGGTGCCTAAATTCTCCTTGGGACACCATGAACTGTCCCACAGATCTCGCCCTCTTTGATGGCCCTTCTTTAAATTCTTGTAACCTTCCCCTTTGCCTTTGATCCTCCATCTTTTGCGCGAAGGCTTGTATTCTGGCTATATCCATATCTTTATTTAGCACAGCAATAGTACAGTCCCTTACCAAGTATGGCTCCAATTTGTCTGCATACCGATGAACTCTATCGGCCATAGTCGCTACCATATTAGGAGCGTATCTAGCCAAGGAATTAAACCGAAGACTGTACTCCCTGACGCTCATATTTCCTTGATGAAGATTGAGAAATTGGTCTGCACGTGCCTACCGGATCTCTTGTGGAAGGTAGTGATCAAGAAAAGCCGTTTTAAATTCCTCTCAACTAGTTGGAGGTGTACCGATACCCCTGGATCTTTTCCAATCTTCGTACCATAATACAACCTCTCCTTTCAATCTATAAGCCGCAAGTTCAACCGTTTCTACACCAGTCACGTGCATAACTTCTAGAGCTCTTTGAATTTGATCTATAAAGTCTTGAGGATCTTCATTAAGATCTAATCCGGTAAATGTGGGAGGATCCAATTTCAGGAATTCTCGTGTCCGCCGGCTAGCTACCCTAGCCGCACCATCATCACTTGTCATTAGACCAGCTCGTACCTGAGTATGTGCAACCACTATTTGAGTCAACATATGCACTGCATTTTTCAATTCTTGTAACTCTTGCTTCATAACATTAACAGGTGATTCTAGGGACTCAGTTTCAGCCCTATAATGTCTAGCTGGGTCGGGTGGTGATTTACCACTTCCTTCTCTTGCCAGCTTGTCTACCTGCTTATCTTTGCCCTTATCTTGTCTTGTCATCGGCATTTTACTATACAAAGGAAAAACAACGTCAATGATCAGATATGATTTCACTTACAACATTGGCTCTATTGCAGATCTAGAAATGAAGAAATGAAACAACTCCTAAATGTACCGTAGCCTCCTACTTATAAATGTGGCGCGCAACACATCCATAAGCAAAACTCTAATCAGACGCGGCTTTGTAGACACCCTTAGAATGACCTGCTCTGATACCACTTTTGTCAAGACTCAAAATCCCATTCGGGCCGGACTGGCACCCGAAGCCGATATGGCCCGAGAGAACCAATCTTTGCTCATGAACATTCATATGCGTAACCTCGTATGACTCTTATTATACCTCATGCGACTATGCGGAAGACATGAATTTGGTAACATATGTCATATATATATATATATATATAAATAAAACTTGGCCGTTGGGGCCATTACATCAAACTGAACGTACATCTTAAATCCATATACCCACATATGTCTACAAAGCCTCTAACAGATTTACAACATCAAAACGAAGATACAACTATGACCCAGAAAGCTCCGAACCAAGTGGAGCTCACCAAAACTCCGCAAATGATCCCTAGTCTATAGAGGAGGTCTACTAATGCCTGCACCTGCAACATGTAGGGTAAGTTCCCCCGAGGGGGGGGGGTCAGTACGAAGAATGTACTGAGTATGTAAGGCTATAAGAAACTGTAATAATACATAAATACTTCATGAAATCGAGTGTAAGAGAATAGTCAATATGGATAGACCTCCGTTCTGAAATATGTGGAACCATGTTCATTATTTTCATTATTCTCATTTCTTAATCATCCATTCTTATCATCCTCACTCTTATAACAACCTTCATAATATATTCATGCAAGGAATATACTCTCATTTCTTTTTCAACTATCTTAACTACTGTTCATCTAACTAGTTAGTGGTTTATAATATAATACCGAATATCTAGCTGATCAGTGGGCTCTAATATAAACCGAACATCCAGCTGATCAGTGGACACACTAAATAAATAGAATAATAATACCGGACATCTAGCTGATCGGTGGGATCTAATATAAACTGGACATCCATCCAATCAGTGGGCAATACTAAATAAATAGAATAATAAAAATACCGGACATCCAGCTGATCAGTGGGCTCTAATATAAACCGGACATCCAGCTGATCAATGGGCCATACTAAATAAATAGAGTAGTAATACCATAGCATGATATTGGGATTGTTCCATCCGAGCTTATGCCCTTTAAATTAGATTCATACTCAATGAAACATAAAGCAACCATGCATACATTACTACTAGGCATACTTCTTTCCCTTTCATTATTAGGACAGTGATACATTGATGATTGAAACATTATTGGGAACACATAAATATATGACTTCATTCTTTTAATTTCATGAGATTGATTCAATGATAGTCATAACATTATTAGAACTTGGAACATACATTATCGAAATTTGGAGTCATAATATTGTTGGAACTTTGGAATTGTGTCCACCCTCTATTATCTTCCTTCCCTCTTGCAACCAACAAACATATATAACTTAATTTATTTCTTTTGAGAGATTGGTACCTTTGCTCTTGAGAGATTGATACATTGAGGATCGTGACCTTATTTGAAGCACACTTATATACACATTTCACTTCACTCCTTTACTTCATGAGATTGACATCTTCACTTATGAGAAATAGATATATTAACTTGCACACCACCTCTCTTATTACTATTATGATATTGGTACTTTTATTTGTGAAAGATTGGTATAAATATAATCATCACATTATTGGACTTTGGAACATGACATGATTGGAAAAAATGCTTTTCAAGGATAAATAGATTCTCTTATGTTATTACTCTCCTGAGCTAGTCCCTTTTAGGAATTACCACGTTATGACATCTTAGGAACTTCAACCAATGAATAAGTGAATCATAATTCATCTAAGAATAGGGCACATATGAATAACAATATACGTCACCCTGAATTGATATACTTCAACCCTCTCGGAATTGAAACAAGTCCAATGTTAATAGGAACAATATGTTGTAGAAGGATACGGAAAGAGTAATCTTACATACCTTGTATTTTCAATACGATTCTACAATCTTAAGTATGCATAAAATAGTCCCGCTCCGTCCTTATGTTTCACTCTACAACACAGGTACATAACGGAACCAACATTAACCACCAACTACCTTACAATGACATATAATAACAATAAGTCACATGCTTGGCTTTAACATGTCATTTCCCCCTTGACAATACCATTCATGAAATTATTATACCAATAATCCCATAATATTCCATACATTGACCAACACATGATAACCAATAACATGTCACACCAAGTTCATACTTTACACTTCTCCATCACCACCACATCACAATTATTCCATCAAACTACTTCAATACACCTCACAACAACAAATCGGCCAAAATCCCTAATTTACACTTATAGAAAAATAACAAGTTTAGGACCATAATCACACCATAAATGGTCATATTTTATCCATACCATGCTCTTTCATCAAGACAACAAGTCATATTTCAAGTTACAATCCCATGGATTTCACATTTTTCAGAAAAACACAAAGTGCCATATCCAACACTCCCAAGCATAACCAACATGATATACATACTATTCCATGCATATAATATGTTAAAGTACAAGAATAATCACTTACCCAAGCTTGGAAGATGATGATCTTGTCCAAATATGGCCTAGGGTTTGAAGAGTCACAAAGAGGTCTCTTGAAAATTCTAGAAAATAAGAGAATGTGATGTGTGTGTGTAATGAATTAAAAATCTGATTTTACCCCCTTTATATAATACTTGTTTCCATGCTTATCTAGTCTCACATGTGTGTTTACTAGTCAATGGAAGAATGGGTCTTTTGACCCATGTCTTTTTCTCATTTTGGGCCCTTTTTGAGCCCAATTCACTTAACCCAATAAAATCAATAATTCCTCATGTTTAACTCATTTAATATGCGTTAAGATGATATTACCACTCACGGGATTTATACTTGTGGCCTCAATCCCAAAAACAAGCAATTCTAGCCACGTATGGCCTATTTTGTCCATAAGGGTAAAATCGTCATTTTGATGCCAAATTCGTTCTCGAGTAATTTTATTCAACAACATCATCAACTGATCCTAGTTCAAAGATATGGCGATGACAACCGAAGATATTCAAATCTGATACCTTATACGCATACCCTGCCAATTTTCAAATAAGACAGGCTCGAATTAACAACTAATGTCAGCAACAACATGTATATAGTTCAAAGTCAAATAGATCAATCCACCATTAAATTAGGATAAGGGTAGTAAATCCACTTATTAACCTTTCATGTCAAATACCATACACATCAATTAGAATGATTAAATAAGTGCATATGCACTTACCTGGCCAGAAATCGGTATACATGCACTACCTAAGCTAGATGGGACCCATGAGGACTCCTGAGTTCCATGTACGCCCTCGGGCCCTAGGAGTTATCTCAATACAGATCATTCTCGTAGGCCATCAGAAAGTATATCAACCTGTATCCTGCCCGTAGGCCATTGGGGGGTATTCTAACAAAGGTTTTATGTCTCAACTGTATCTCATAACCTCTGGATCATGCCAGAAGGCCTTCGGAGAAGAGCCATACCTTAGATACAGGAGATAAGATATCACAAATAACTAAGCATAAGAATGTCTTAATAACGAAAAGATCATACAATATGAAGAAATCACATATCTTACCTACCGAGAAAATCATATCATCAACAATATCTAGCCAAATAGTTTATCATGCTCCCAACATATGTAGAAGTCATAATTAGTGAGACAATAAATATTCGACTCTTACTCATACCATGATACATATGCTAGCTTTTAGAAAATAAGTCCAAATAAGTCAATTAATTACTTTAACTCTTCACATAAAAATGGTACCTAAATGGATGCTCATCATCTCACATATATGGGACCTCCATTTTTCTATTCTTCTGTTTTACAATCAATTAGCACATAAACACTTTGAAAAAGAGTCAAAAAAGCCTTAACTTGCTTTAAAAAAAAGACCAAAAAACTCAAACCAAAACCTTTCCCTTCCACAACACTTCCAAGCGAGCTCAATCGGGTCAAAATGTCTTCTACATAAGAAAACAAAATCATGGACACTTATATTGCTATACACTCTACCCTCCCTATACCTCACTTTATGGAATATCACTGGGTGTTTTGTTTGATATTGTTATGTTACCCATAGCATAAGGAACTCAAAAAATAAAATTTCATAAAAAATAAAGCTTAAATCAACCTTCAAAACCTCAAAACACGATTTCATAACTATAGGCCCAAATCTCCAAATTTCCCAATTTAGATCATGATTTAAAGATAAAATCATCAATAAAGTATTGGAGAATGTACAATTAAAGGTTTAGAGTCGTACCCACTGAAGACATCTTGAAAATCATCTTTTGAATTGCCTAAAAATAAGTTCCCAAGCTCCCAAAGTCATGATTTGAAATATTGAAATCGAGTCTAGGAAGACAACACTATTTTACCAACAACAATTCCACTAAAGCATAAAAATTGCCACAGCGGCGATGCCTACTTAATGTCACGCCCCGAATCCCATCGGGACGAATTGGCACTCGTAGCCGACAAGGCCCGAGAGAACCAAGCTTTGCCTCTATTCAATCTTCTACATGCCATAAGAAATCCATAATCACATAATAACTTTGGATATCGACAATGGAATCATGGAACATGATATATATATATATATTCACATATGCGAAACTTGGCCGTTGAGGCCACCAAGTCAAAAACGACATATAGCTTTTACATTTATACACCCACAACCGTCTACAAAAGCCTCTAGCAAGTGCATTGACCAAAATGAACTAAAAGTCGGGACAAGTCCCAGCTTTATACAACATGTACAACACCAAAACATATGTACTACAGTGACTCGGAGAAGCCCCGAACTAACTGGAGCTCACCAAAGATCTGCAACAACTGGCAACCTACTGTGGAGGCCTACTAGTACCTGCGCCTGCAGCAAGTAAGGTAAATTCCCCCAAGAGGGGTCAGTACAAAAAATGTACTGAGTATGTAAGGGCATATGAAACTTGTAAGATATGTAAATATGTCAAAGAACTCAAGTTCCAATGCGTAACCAATATAGATAAGTCACAATGTAGATGAGTCACTATTCTGTACTTTGGAAACCATGTATATAGCTTTCGGTACTTTCTTTGTATCTTAAGATTCAATGATTATTCATCTTTGCCTTTGACCTGTGATACCCGGGACCTGACTGAACAGTGGGTTTTAGACATAACATAGCGTTAGTCCGCTCTTCCCGAAGTGAGCGAATTGCATGTAGAGATCCGTAGTTTACAACTGTTCTTTATATAGTAATTCGACCTATTGCTCCGCATCCCCCCATCAGTTTACTAAAAAGATCAAAATAAAAAGGATCGAACTACCTACTCATTAGTCGGAGGTGAATCATAGAACACCAAAAGCTGTGGTATCTTATGGACCTAACATAGTTCACATACCTCACGACATAAGATTGAAAGATCCAAACCTTCTTCTTCGGAGCGGAAAGGGACGTGGCCAAAACATATAAAGATCGGCGTAGTCGCTCATAGGGACATATCTATCCGGATAGAGGATAGTCTAGGCCGATTCATAGATAGATCTCTCTCCATATAGATAGTTATCTCCGTGGATAGAGATAAAGATAGGGATCCAGTGCCCTATTGGTCTAATTCCTGCTTCCCCTTGGTATCGGTAAAGGGGCTGGTAAGCGCTTCCCAAAAAGATTCCTTTCTCTTCCCCGGACACCGAACAACATCTATTGCGACTCTTTCAATCCTAGGTCTATCCTTAATGAAAGTCCAAACAATAAGGCATCCTTGTCAACAATCCTATGGTAGCGGTTCCTTCGAGTAAGAAAAAGGTACCCTTTCCCACGTTTGGTGACTTCCCTTCTGTGTAGATTGCCTAGCAGGCTTTCAGTCTTAGTACTATGGTGGCCGACAGTCGACCTCCTTACTTCTTTACCGCTCCTTCCCCTCACCCTCAAGTCACGACCTAATGTAAGTTCTTTCAGTCCTTTTCGAGCTAGCATAGCAGCTGATATGGAATAGAACTACACCCTGCCCTAACCTAATCGTTTGGAATTCAACCTTTTAGCAGTGTATATAAACCAGAAGTAGTTATAGATGCAGACGATAAGTTATCATCTTATCTTCATTTTATTTAAAGACCTTGTAGGGGTGGGAATAAGAATTTAGATAAGCTATGACTCCAGCATAAAAAAGAGCACATTAATCCCGGAGCTGTGGATGATTGAGACAGCTAGCTCTAAGATCTTTTTTGTAGTTTCCCTTTAATAAGTTGTACTCATTGGTTTTGCTGAGAAATGCTGTTGCCAGGTGGAATGATTCATTCAACCTCGGTATCGGCAACCAAGACACCCTTCTCTGTCGTCTGTCTTAATAAGTGGATTCCTATTCATGCAGTCCTTCTCTGCTGCATTGGTCTTTTCACTCCCCACTCTAAGATAGCTCTTACCGGAGGAAGAGGGTTCAGGTCACCCGTCCCCTTGACCCAGACACGAACTCTCTATCGTTCTGCTTAAAAAATCAAATATGAAACTTCATACACCTTAAAGTTCATATGACGAAAAGAGATTTTTTTGAGGTCCTTATACTCATTATGCCTAGCATTGAATAGACTGGGTATTCACCTTATCAAGATCTCAAATCAATGATGGGGTCTGTTTGGCACCTTCTAAATGGACGTCCAAATTGGACCGAACCCTTTGTCAGGCTATGGTTCCCTCAAAGTTATGGAGTAAGACATCGATTTCTCAACAAGATCGATTTTTCTGATTGTATGATGAACTCCCTTGAAAAACATTGGCGCGCGTGTAAACGAGTTGCTCTACCAACTGAGCTATAGCCCTTAGTGCTTGTGATACATATTTTATCATGTAGATAAATTCTTGTCAAGATAAATATTCCATGATCCAACATCAACAATCTTTGATCTCTTTGAGTGGTATTCCTTAGATTAGTATTGCTTATAAGTAATATGATATTTATAATCCATCGACAGGATGGGTTTCATTTGGTTATCTTTGGAATGATAAATGACCTACTTAACTCAGTGGTTAGAGTACTGCTTTCATACGGCGGGAGTCATTGGTTCAAATCCAATAGTAGGTAAAACTTATTAGATACCAGAGTCAATGGTATCTAATAAGGTTTACGACCCACCCTTAGTGATATTTTTTTTTTGATTTTGTATCTTTTCTATTTCATTTTTGAATTTGAATTTTTGCATCAGAATTGGCTTCTGTTTGATTGTATTTGATTGTATTCACCCGACAGAATCTAAATAGGATTAGAAAGAGAACTTCTTTTTATTATTCGAACGTACTAACTAGTCGTACTAACTAGTTATGAAATCGGATTGATAGCCTCCACCCGTGTTCTAGCTCGTCGGAGAGCTAGATTTGCCTCAATTTTTTGTCTCCTTCCTTCAGCCTTTTTCACATTAGCTTCCGCTATTTCAAGAGTTTGCTGAGCTTCTTGTGGATCAATGTCACTACCCTTCTCCGCATCATTTACTAAAACAGTGATCTCATTATTGCCTATTCTAGCAAAACCACCCATCAGAGCCATCGTTAACCATTGGTTGTTAAGGCGTATTCTCAAAATCCCTATATCTACAGCTGTGGCAATAGGGGCGTGATTTGGTAATATGCCAATTTGACCACTATTAGTAGATAACACGATTTCTTCCACTTCTGAATCCCAAACAATTCGATTAGGGGTCAGTACACTAAGATTTAAGGTCATTTCTTCAAATTACTCTCCATTTCTAAGTTCATAGCCTTCGCGGTAGCTTCATCGATATTACCTACCAAATAAAAGGCCTGTTCAGGAAGACCATCTAATTCTGTGAGGCCCCAATTCTTGACTGGAGGGGACACCAAAGGCCTCTGCCCTTCCATCCCTTGGATGTTGGGATCGGCTCGAGCTAGGCTTATGCCCCTAGAGCTGCCACCCTATGAATCAATGTATATATCGGGATCGGCTCGAGCTAGGTTAGTACCTCTAGAGCTGCCACCCATACAACATTTCAGGTTCGGCTTGAGCTAGGTTATTACCCCTAGAGCTGCCCCCTGTCAGGATCGGTCCGAGCTAGGCTTATGCCTCTAGGACTGCCCCCTGATTTTGGGATCGACTTGGGCTAGGCATTTAGCCCCCAAAGCTGCCACCCTTACTTGATCATTGACCACATATGCATTACTTTGAGATTGATATAATGATGGTCACAACTTTACTTGAAGCTTTGGATCATTAACCAATGAGTGAGAGACATGTGACTAACTTGGCAACATAACATTATTAGAACTATAACACCAAGGGAACCATTGGACAATATTCCATGAACAAGAGACATAAATATAATCACTATTGGGACATTGGAACATAACCTTATTCGAGCTTTTGGAACATTAACCATGAATATGAGACATGAGATTCACCAATGATCAATGAGTAGGAAATATATGACAATGTCTATGGATAACCGGATATAGAATACCTTAGCACATTTCGGGATAGGACTAGTGAAATGTCAATGTGAATACTACTTGCCGCAGAAAGATACGAACAGAGTAACCTTACATACCTTGTACTCGCAATACGGATATACAATCCTAGATGTGCACACAATAGTCCTGCTCCTTCTTTATGTGTCACTCTACATCACAAATACATAACGAAAATGACATTAACCACCAACTACTTTACAAATGCATACAATGTCAACGAGTTACATGTTTGCCTTTAAACATGTCATTTCCCCATGAAAAAACCATTGATAAGATTATTATTCCAAAAATCCCCCAATATTCCCAACATTGACCAATACATGATAATCAATACATTTCACCACAACACTTCTCCTTTACACTTTCTTATCCACACCACATCAGTAATAGTCCATCAATTCACCTTAATACACTTCATAGCACATATCGGCCAAAATCCCACAATTTACACTTATAGAGATATAACAAGTTTAATAACAAAATAACACCATACACGTTCATATTTTATCCATACCATGATCTTTCATCAAAGGCACAAGTCATAATTCAAGCTTGAATCCCATGGATCACAAATCTTATACAAAAACACCAAGTATCATGTCCAAAATTTCCAAGAAAAACCAACATGATTTATATACTCTTTCATGCATATAATGTATTAATCCATAACAATAATCACTTACCCAAGCTTGAAAAGTGATGATCTTGCTCCAAAATTGCCTTTGAGTTCTTTAGGGTTTGAGAGAATGTTGGAGAAATATCTAGATAAACATGAGAGTGTCAAGTGAATAAAATCTGATTTTTTTGGGTCTATTTATAGTCCTTGGGCCATCCTTAGTCATCTTTGGCATTTAATGCTTCATTTGACTTGGTCAATAGAAGATTGGATCATGTGACCCATGTATTTTGCCTTATTTTAGGCTTTTATTGAGCCCAAATCACTTAACCCAATAAAATCAATAATTTCTCATGTTTAAGTCATCTTATACATATTAAAGTAATATTCCCACTCATGCTATTCATATCCGTAGCCTCAATCCCCAAAATAAGTGATTCTAGCCACGTTTGGCTTATTTTGACCTTAAGGGCAAAACTGTCATTTTTACTCCAAATTCATTCTCGAGTAATTTTATCATACCAATATAATATGTCATTCATTTCATGTATATACTCATGGTTGTAGAATAAACATGGCAAAAATAGACTTAATACGACCCCGAATATCCTTGGGACTTAGAAATTTCCAACTTTCGAAAAAATGGAAAAACCAGCGTGGCACGCCCCTGGGCGCGCCAAATTGCTGCCTATGGGATAAAATGTTTAGCCCAGAGCGGTGTGTCACGGTCCCAAACGCGCCCCATACTTAGTTTTTTCGAAAAACTCCATTTTTCGACTTCTCTTCGCGGGTTTGGTTAGATACTTCAAGTCCTATTCTTTAACTTACTTCTTAAACTTAATATACTTTGTTTAGGGGTCCTCTTAGCCTCGTTTTGAACCCCACAAATGTTCCACAAAAATCATAAAACACCTCCTATGAAGGTTTAATCACATTTACGAGGCCAAAAGTCAAGTATCTCATCCATAGCATTACAAAAGATGTATGTATGGCTCTCGTCACCTAAGTAAGCATTTATCAACATCGTCAAGTAGGGTTAGGAAGGTAAGGGGTGTTACATTCTTCCCCCCTTAGGAACATTCGTCCTTGAATGTTAACACTATCATTTCAATTATAACAATTGCATCTCTACATTAGCATGCATATACATAAACACTTAAATCTCATGGAGACTTACTTGTTATTGCCCCACTTACGCACTTTGAACTTCTTGGTCCATTTGAAATAGATGGGGATATCTGGATTTCATCATCTCTTCCACTTCCCATGTGATCTCCTCTACTTGTTGATTTCTCCAAAGGACTTTTACGGAATCTATGTCTTTATTCCTCAATCTTTTTACTTGTCGATCTAGGATAGTAATGGGTACCTTTTCATAAGTAAGATCCTCCGTAACTTGGACATCTTCAATTGGAACAATACGAGATGGATCTCCTATGCATTTTCGAAGCTTCGAAACATGAAATACTGGATGGACTGAGGAAAGTTCCTGAGGTAGTGCTAATTCATAAGCAACTTGCCCAAATCTTCTAATGATTTCATATGGGCCCATGTAACGTGGACTCAATTTCCCTTTCTTTCCGAACCGCATTATCCCTTTCATCGGTGACACCTTTAAAAACACACAATCACCTATGGTAAATTCAAGACCTCTTCTTCTAACATCGGCATATGACTTGTGACGACTTTGAGCCGTTTGTAACCGCTGTTGGATCACTTTAACTTTCTCCATAGCCTGATGAACAATATCTGGCCCAAGTAAAGCAGTTTCACCCGCTTCAAACCATCTAATTGGTGATCTACATTTCCTCCCGTACAAGGCTTAATAAGGTGCCATTTTAATACTTGAATGATATCTATTGTTGTAAGCAAATTCAATAGGAGGCAAATGGTCATCCCAACTGCCTTGAAAATCTAACATACAAGCTCGTAGCATTTTTTCAAGTGTCTGAATAGTACGTTCCGCTTGTCCATCAGTCTGAGGATGGAAATCCGTACTCAAATTCACCCGTGTACCCAAACTCTGCTGGAAATATCTCCAAAAGTGCAGTGTGAACTGTGCTCCTCTGTCTGATATAATGGAAAGTGGAATACCATGCAATCGTACTATCTCTTTCACATACAACTTCGCATAATCCTTAGCTGTATAGGTCATCTTGACCGGTAAAAAATGCGCTGACTTGGTAAGCCTGTCCACTATAACCCATATAGAATTAAACCTCCGCAATGTATGAGGCAAAACTGTAATGAAATCTATGTTAATCATATCCCATTTCCAGACTGGAAGATTGATACATTGCATGTAACCTCCCGATTTCTGATGCTCTACTTTCACTTGTTGAAAATTCGAGCATTGAACGACAAACTCTGCAATGTTCTTTTTCATATTTCCCCACCAATACACTTCCTTTAATTCATGGTACATTTTTGTAGCACCCGGATGAATAGAATAGCGCGAATGATGCGCCTCTGTCATAATTTGAGTCCTCAGCTCATCTACATCCGGTACACATAATCTCCCTTGACATTGAAGTACTCCTTCCTGTGTAAGATCAAATGCCTTTGTCAAATTCTGCTGTACATTTTCCTTTAGCTGCAATAACATAGAATCCACAAACTGCTTCTCTTTCACTTCAGTTATTAAGGAGGATTCTGCTGCATTCTGCACAATAACTCTATCATCTGAGGATTCAATAAGGCGAACTCCCAAGCTGGTTAATTGATTTAGATCTTTGATTATCTCAAGCTTTTCAGTCAACTGGCCACTAGTGCTTCTTACTGCCTTATGGCTCAATGCATCAGCTACTACATTTGCCTTGCCTGGGTGATAAAGAATATCAATATCATAATCTTTTAAGAGCTCTAACCACCTTCTTTGCCTCAAATTGAGTTCCTTTTTGTTAAAGAGATATTGCAAACTTTTGTGGTCCGTATAGATATCAACATGGACTCCATACAAATAATGACGCCATATCTTTAAAGCAAAAACCATCGCTGTTAATTCAAGATCATGTGTGGGATAATTTTTCTCATGTGGCCGCAGCTGTCGTGAGGCATATGCTATGACGTTACCGTGTTGCATCAATACACATCCGAGGCCAATCCCGTAAGCATCACAATACACCACATAACCTTCGGTACCTTCAGGAAGCACTAAAACTGGTGTGGAGGTTAATTTATCTTTCAACTCTTGGAAGCTTTTCTCACACGCATCATTCCACTGAAATTTTACTGCCTTATGTGTAAGCTTTGTTAATGGTGTAGAAATGGAAGAAAAACCTTCCACAAATCTTCGGTAATAACCTGCCAGTCCAAGAAAACTACGAATTTCTGTGGGTGTCGTGGGTCTTGGCCAATTTTTCACTGCTTTAATCTTTTGTGTATCAACCTGTATCCCTTCATCTGACACAATATGACCCAAGAATGCAACTGATTTCAACCAAAACTCACACTTAGAGAATTTGGCATACAACTTCCGCTCACGGAGAATCTGTAATACTTTCCGCAAGTGATTAGCATGGTCATCCGGTGACCTTGAATAAACTAGAATGTCATCTATAAATACCGTGATGAACACATCCAGGAATGGCTTAAACACCCTATTCATCAAAACCATGAACACTGCTGGTGCATTTGTTAGTCCAAATGACATAACTAAAAATTCATAATGGCCATACTGTGTTCGGAAAGCTGTCTTGGGTACATCTTCTTCTCTAACTCTGACTTGATGGTAACCCGACCTCAAGTCAATCTTTGAAAAACACTTGGCACCCTGTAACTGATCAAACAAATCATCAATTCGAGGGAGGGGATATTTGTTCTTGATCGTTAGCTTATTCAATTGTCGATAGTCGATGCACAATCTCAATGTGCCATCTTTCTTTCGTACAAATAATACTGGCGCACCCCATGAGGACATGCTAGGCCTAATGAAGACTTTGTCCAACAAATCTTTCAATTGCTCCTTCAATTCACGTAATTCTGCTGGAGCCATCCTATATGGAGGAATAGAAATAGGCTGAGTGCCTGAAATCACATCAATGCCAAATTCTACTTTCCATTCTGGGGGTAAGCCTGGAAGAACTTCTGGAAATACATCCAGAAATTCATTGACCACTGGAATCGACTGCGGAGTTAGTGGTTTCACATCATTATCTTTCACCCGTACTAAATGACATATGTAACCTTTAGCAATCATTTTTCTGGCTTTCAAATAGGAAATAAATCTCTCTAGTGGTGCCCCTACATTACCCTGCCATTCAAGAACACTTTCTTGCGGAAAACAAAATTGCACCTTCTTGGCCCGGCAATCTACCGTGGCATAACAAGAGGCCAACCAATCCATTCCCATGATCACATCAAAATCCACCATGTCTAATTCAATGAGATCGGCCAATGTATCATGACCACACACCATTACCACACAATTACGATATACTCTCTTTGCAATAATATATTCACCAACCGGTGTAGACACTTCAATTGATTTACTTAATAATTTTGGTGCTTTTGCAAATTTCGTAACAACCAATAGAGTAACATAGGAAAATGTAGAACCAGGGTCAATCAATGCATATACATTATGTGAGGATACGAGTAATGTACCTGTGACAACATCAGGGGAAGCCTCTGAATTCTGTCGGTCCACTAAAGCATAAGTGCGATGCTGGACCCCACTAGTACTGGCTGCTCCTCTGGCACCTCTACCCCTGCCAACAGACTAAACACCTCGGCCCAAAGAGGGAACCGATGCTGATGACGCAATAGCCGATCCTGCCGGTTGTGCTACACCTCCCATACTCCTCTGGGGACACTCTCTCATCATGTGTCCTGTCATACCGCACCAAAAACAAGCATTTGTCCCCACTCTGTATGTACCTGCATGAATACGCTCGCAGTGTTGACACTGCTGATGAGGAAGACCTGCTGTCTGTGATCCGTGAACTCCGCTACTTTGCCTAGATGGACCACCCCTAGACCCTCAAAACTGTGAGTGAGCATCCCCTGTGGAATAAGAGAACGATGGTCTAGGTGGTCTCAGAAACATACGGGGCCTAGATCCTCCTTGGGACATCATAGGTGGTCCCATAGGTCTAGCCCGTTTGGACTGTCCCCTGTCAAATTCATGTACCCTTCGTCTCTGCCTTTGATCTTCCATTTTCTGGGCGAAGGCCTGAATTCTCGCTATGTCCATGTCCTTATTCAAGGCAACAATGGTGCAATCCCTTACTAGATACAACTCCAATCTATCTACGTATCGATGAATTCTGTCTGTCATTGTAGCTCCCACACTTGGAGCATATCGTGCCAAGGAATTAAATTGCAAGTTATATTCCCTAACACTCAGATTTCCTTGATTGAGATTTAGAAACTGATCCGCACGTGCCTCACGGATCTCATAGGGCAAGTAATGATCAAGGAAAACTGTTTTAAATTCTTCCCAATTTGGTGGATTTGCACCAACATCAAGGGATTTCTTCCAATCCTCGTACCACAATATCGCCTCTCCTTTCAATCTGTAAGCAGCAAGTTCAACTGTCTCTACCCCCGTCATGTGCATAACTTCCAAAGCCCTCTGAATCTGATCCATGAAGTCCTGTAGATCTGCTTTCTGATGTGACCCTGTGAAGATAGGAGGGTCCAGTTTCAAGAAATCCTGTGTTCTGCGACTTGCCATTCTAGCCGCATCATCATCATGTGTCATTGGGACAACTCGTCCTTGAATCTGGGCTGCCACTAACTGTGTCAACATCTGAACTGCATTTCTAAGATCCTGATCTGTGGCATTGACTGGTGGTTCTACAGGTACGCTTCTTCTACTCGACTCTTCTGGTACAGAGGGAGTGGAGGAAGCTCGTGACACAAATTCATGCTCAGTATCGCCTTGATTAACTTGATCAGGTGGTGGTATGCTGGTTCCTTCTCTAGCAATTCTATCTATCCTCTTACTTTTACCTCGACCTCTTCTTGTCATTGGCATTGTTACTATAACAAGAAAAATAAATTTCAATGATCAGATATCATTTCACTTACAACTTTGGCTCTATTGCCTGATATGCTGGTTCCTTATCCAGTAATTCTATCTATCCTCTTACTTTTACCTCAACCTCTTCTTGTCATTGGCATTGTTACTATAACAAGAAAAATAAATTTCAATGATCAGATATCATTTCACTTACAACTTTGGCTCTATTGCACGATCTAGAATGAAGAAAAGAAGCAACATCCTAAATGTCCCGTAGCCTCCTACTTATGAATGTGGTGCACAACACATCGATAAGTAAGAATCTACTCAGACACGGCTTTGTAGACACCCTTAGAATGACCTGCTCTGATACCACTTTTGTCACGCCCCGAATTCCATCGGGACGGATTGGCACTAGTAGCCGACAAGGCCAGAGAGAACCAAGCTTTGCCTCTATTCAATTTTCTACATGCCATAAGAAATCCATAATCACATAATAACTTTGGATATCGATAATGGAATCATGGAACATGATATATATATATTCACATATGCGAAACTTGGCCGTTAAGGCCACCAAGTCAAAAACGACATATACCTTTTACATTTATACACCCAAAACCGTCTACAAAAGCCTCTAGCAAGTGCATTGACCAAAATGAACTAAGAAGTCGGGACAAGTCCTCACTTTATACAACATGTACAACACCAAAACATATGTAATACAGTGACTCGAAGAAGACCCGAACTAACTGGGGCTCACCAAAGATCTGCAACAACTGGCAACCTACTGTGGAGGCCTACTAGTACCTGCGCCTGCAGCAAGTAAGGTAAATTCCCCCAAGAGGGGTCAGTACGAAGAATGTACTGAGTATGTAAGGCCATATGAAACTTGTAAGATATGTAAGTATGTCAAAGAACTCAAGTTCAAATGCATAACCAATATAGATAAGTCACAATGTAGATGAGTCACTATTCTGTACTTTGGAAACCATGTATATAGCTTTTGGTACTTTCTTTGTATCTTAAGATTCAATGATTATTCATCTTTGCCTTTGACCTGTGATACCCGGTCCCCGACTGAACAGTGGGTTTTAGACATAACATAGCGTTATGTTGGGATCGGCTCGAGCTAGGCTTATCCCCCTAGAGCTGCCACCCTATGAATCAATGTATATATCGGGATCGGCTCGAGCTAGGTTAGTACGTCTAGAGCTGCCACCCATACAAAATTTTAGGTTTGGCTCGAGCTAGGTTATTACCCCTAGAGCTGCCCCCTGTCAGGATCGGTCCGAGCTAGGCTTATGCCTCTAGGACTGCCCCCTGATTTTGGGATCAGCTTGGGCTAGGCATTTAGCCCCCAAAGCTGCCACTCTTACTTGATCATTGACCACATATGCATTACTTTGTTCATTACTTTGAGATTGATATAACGATGGTCACAACTTTACTTGAAGCTTTGGATCATTAACCAATGAGTGAGAGACATGTGACTAACTTGGCAACATAACATTATTAGAACTATAACACCAAGGGAACCATTGGACAATATTCCATGAACAAGAGACATAAGTATAATCACTATTGGGACATTGGAACATAACCTTATTCGAGCTTTTGGAACATTAACCATGAATATGAGACATGAGATTCACCAATGATCAATGAGTAGGAAATATACGACAATGTCTATGGATAACCGGATATAGAATACCTTAGCACATTTCGGGATAGGACTAGTGAAATGTCAATGTGAATACTACTTGCCGTAGAAAGATACGGACAGAGTAACCATAAATACCTTGTACTTGCAATACGGATATACAATCCTAGATGTGCACACAATAGTCCTGCTCCTTCTTTATGTGTCACTCTACATCACAAATACATAACGGAAATGACATTAACCACCAACTACTTTACAAATGCATACAATGTCAACGAGTTACATGTTTGCCTTTAAACATGTCATTTCCCCTTGACAAAACCATTGATAAGATTATTATTCCAAAAATCCCCCAATATTCCCAACATTGACCAATACATTATAATCAATACATTTCACCACAACACTTCTCCTTTACACTTCCTTATCCACACCACATCACTAATAGTCCATCAATTCACCTTAATACACTTCATAGCACATATCGGCCAAAATCCGACAATTTACACTTATAGAGATATAACAAGTTCAATAACAAAATAACACCATACACGTTCATATTTTATCCATACCATGATCTTTCATCAAAGGCACAAGTCATAATTCAAGCTTGAATCCCATGGATCACAAATCTTATACAAAAACACCAAGTATCATGTCCAAAATTTCCAAGAAAAACCAACATGATTTATATACTCTTTCATGCATATAATGTATTAATCCATAACAATAATCACTTACCCAAGCTTGAAAAGTGATGATCTTGCTCCAAAATTGCCTTTGAGTTCTTTAGGGTTTGAGAGAATGTTGGAGAAATATCTAGATAAACATGAGAGTGTCAAGTGAATAAAATCTGATTTTTTTGGGTCTATTTATAGTCCTTGGGCCATCCTTAGTCATCTTTGGCATTTAATGCTTCATTTGACTTGGTCAATAGAAGATTGAATCATGTGACCCATGTATTTTGCCTTATTTTGGGCTTTTATTGAGCCCAAATCACTTAACCCAATAAAATCAATAATTTATCATGTTTAAGTCGTCTTATACGTATTACAATAATATTACCACTCATGCTATTCATATTCGTAGCCTCAATCCCAAAAACAAGTGATTCTAGCCACGTTTGGCTTATTTTGACCTTAAGGGCAAAACTGTCATTTTTACTCCAAATTCGTTCTCGAGTAATTTTATCATACCAATATAATATGTCATTCATTTCATGTATATACTCGTGGTTGTAGAAGAAATGTGGCAAAAATAGGCTCAATACGACCCCGGATATCCTTGGGACTTAGAAATTTCCAACTTTTGAAAAAATGGAAAAACCAGCGTGGCGCGCCCAGCTTGCTGCCTCTGGGCTAAAATTTTTAGCCCAGAGCGGCTTGGCACGGTCCCAAACGCTCCCCATACTTAGTTTTTTCAAAAATTCCATTTTTCGACTTCTCTTCGCGGGTTTGGTTAGATACTTCAAGTCCTATTCTTTAACTTACTTCTTAACCTTAATATACTTTGTTTAGGGATCCTCTAGCCTCGTTTTGAACCCCACAAATGTTCCACGAAAATCATAAAACACCTCCTATGAAGGTTTAATCACATTTACGAGGCCAAAAGTCAAGTATCTCATCCATAGCATTACAAAAGACGTATGTATGGCTCTCGACACCTAAGTAAGCATTGCTCAACATCGTCAAGTAGGGTTAGGAAGGTACGGGGTGTTACACTTAACTCGCTGGCCCTCATAGAAGTAAGCCTCATATCACACAAGTATGTCCGCATGCATGAGAAAACTCCAGATGCTCGACTCAATCAAAGTTGATGAGCTTAGACCCCAACCCATTACACTAAAGTAGAATCTTTTCCACTGGTGTGACTCCATATGTGATGAACCAACGCCTACAGGTACAACTGCACCATATATCAACAACTCAGATGGAATATGAAACCTTCTAAAACCCTAATGGACCCTCGAGATTGGTTTGGACCCCATGAACTCAAACGATATATGCTACTAGTCAGGAAATGACATTCCATAACTGTCGGAACCATCAAAACACCAAACTAAGGACATCTTGACTAAATATTAACCGAAGTTATCTTTCGACCTTTAAACTTCTAAATTTCCATTTAAACACCACGGGACCTGAATTGAATGTCCAATTAGCCAAAAAAGCAAATTCAGGAGTTAATAGAATTGTTAGAATTCCATTTCAAGCTCATCTTCACCAAATATTGACTTTGGTCAACCATATCAACTTTCTGACCCTCCAAAATTAAATGCTCTAATAATTTCCATCCAAGCTCCTCGAGAATTATTCCATTTATTCCTACAGACCACAAATACCATTAAATAACTATAGAAAAGGTAAAATAGCCAAAATACACAGAAAATAAAAAATAACCATGGGGATTTCTACATCAACCACTACTAAAATATACATCTGTCCTCAAACGTAAGGGTAAGAACGGTAGCTAAAATTTTGAAAAACTAGGGATATCTTCTCCGCATGTCCCACTCTGTCTCCAAAGTAGCCTCCTCTTAGGGGTATCTTCTAATCCAAATCCATCGAATCCCACTGAATCACATGAAATCATCACAATGATATTTCTTCAACAACGACACATGAAAAATAAGATAAAAATATGAAATACTTGGAGGGCAGGTTAACTCATAGTCCACCTCTCTAATTCACTAAAGAATCTCAAATGGGATAATAAACCTTAGGTTGAGCTTGCACTTCTTTCCTAACCTCATCACAGCCTCCATGGGAGGTTCTTTCAACAAAATTCGATCACCAACCACGAACTCCAAATTACAAACTCTCTAGTTTGCATAACTCTTTTGCCGACTCTGAGCTATCAAGAGCTGGTCCTAAATCAATTTTACTTTATCCATATAATCTCTTATGTACCCTAGGTATAAATTCAAAAGAATCGAACCAACCAATAGGAGATCTATATTTCTTTCCATATAAAGCCTCAAATGATGCCATCTGAATGATAGTTGTTGTATGTAAACTCCATCAAAGGCACAAACTGGTCCAAATGACTACCAAAATTAATTACACAATCTTGAAGCATATCCTGAAAAACCTGAATAGTCTACACAGACAAATCATTTGTATAAGAAAAAGTTGTACTCATATCCAACTGAGTACCCAACTCCCACTGCATAGATCTCCAAAAATGTGATAATAATTGATTACCTCAATCATAAATGATAGAAATAGGAACCCCATACAAATGAACAATCTCTCAGATGTAGATCATAGCTAACTTCTCCATATTGTAGTTGGTCCTAACTTGTGCAAAATATATTAATTTGGTCAGCCTATCCACAATCACCCGAGTTTGGACTATTTCTTGTCATTGTTGTTGGTTGCTGGTATCTGGTGCCAAGGAGCCACTCCTATGAAGCTTGGTCAGGTTAGATCATAGCTTGATTTCCGTAGGTTTGGAGATTATTGTAGCTTAATAGTGGGGTTGAATTTTCTCATCTTATTTTCCATATCTATATTTTTGAATCTTGGGAACTCAATTTTGGGAGATTAAAAGATATATTTTTAATGATTCTTCTTTGGATATAATTATTATACTATTTTTTGACTTTTTCCGATGATTTGTTTATGATTTCCTCTTCAAATCTTGATATTTCAATTGGAAAATTTGGGGATTTTGAGGTAAAATTAAGAAATGATATTTTAATGATTTGGACGTCAATTTTTAACTCCATTTTTAATGAAATTTCATATTTGAATTCAAATATTATTGGCAACATGATTTTCAAAAAAATGTTTGGGGAAAATAGTTTTCATTTTCCATCTCATGGAAAATCCTTTTTGCTCTGCTTAGCATTATCCTCCACTAGGGGTATTTTAGTGATAGGTTCTATAGGAACTGGACGATTCTATTTTGTCAAATACCTAGCGACAAACTCCTATGTTCCTTTCATTACAGTATTTCTGAACAAGTTCCTAGATAACAAGCTTAAAGGTATACTTCTTGATGAGATCGATATTGATGATAGTGATGATATTGATGATAGTGACAATCTTGATGCTAGTGACAGTGTCAATCGTGACCTTGATACGGAGATGGAGCTGCTAACTAGGATGAATGTGCTAACTATAGATATGATGCCGGAAATAGACCAATTTTATATCACCCTTCAATCAAATTAGCAGGAAAAAATATCTCCTTGCATAATATAGACCCCAAACATTCATGATCTAGATGTGAATGAGTCAAATGACTTATCCTACAAGAAATATTCTTGTTATTGCATCGATTCATATTCCCCAAAAAGTGGCGCCCGCTCTAATAGCTCCAAATAAATTAAATATGTGTATTAAGATATGAAGGCTTCATAGTTCACAACAACGAAAGCACTTTTTTGCTCTTTCATACACTAGGGGATTTCACTTGGAGAAGAAAATATTTTAGTTTTCCCCTTGGGTTTCGAGTTTGACTTTTGAGTTGACTTTTTATATCTGGAATTAAGTATAGTAATAGGGGTGTCTGTGGTCTTGTTTTCATATATAGAATAAATATTTGATTAGATTGGGTGCGTTTGGAGACTATTCATAAGGGTAAAGCTTTGATGTGCCTTTGTTGGACTTCTTTTAAGGTAAATTGAGATTTCTTTGACTTTTTTTCAAAGTGTTTATGTGTTAATTGATTGCATTGGGAGCAATGGGGATGTAGGGGTCCTGTATAGATTAGATGACAAACACTTATGAGGATACTAGTGTTATTTGAAGGGTTAAAAGAAATTAATTGACTTGTTTGGACTATTTTTCGTATTTACTAGCATGATTATTGTGAATTTAAAAATGACTTATTGAGCATGCTAGTTGATGATTGTACTCCCACTTGAGGACTTGAGTCAATTTATGGTGATATTTGATGAAAACTAAGATTTTTGGTTAATTTACGGTACAAAAAGGGAGTTTTATCAATTGTGAAAGCTGATAGAGGTGAATTTAAGATGAAAAACTGAATTGATTCCTAGTATGGAATGCTCTGCTTGCTAGTGGACTTGATATTTGGGATCAGTGAGACTTTCCTGCACATTCTGCATTGCATTTTATTGGTATTGGAGTGGCATGCTTTCCTAATATGGTATGGATTGGAGGACACATCGTCTTGTGTTATATTATGGATCAGAGGACACGTCATCCTGTATTATATTTTGAGAATAGAGGACACGCCTGTCTGGTACATGTGTATACATATCACATAACTTTTCATTCATTCACTTATACTCTCTGTACTTGAATTGTATTTGATATGATAGATGGTTGATTCAGTTGTTATCTTTGAATTGATTGAGATGCAGGAGTAGTGTTGAGCTGTATTATATTCCTATTATCGTGATTTAACTGCTAGACTAGGTGTGGCTTTCCTATTTGTAGGTTTGTGTGGTTGAGCTGGGTAAGTTGATAATTTAGGTGGTTCTCACCATTGCTTTGAATTAGGATCGACCAACAATATTGCTGAATAAACGTATTTTAGTACTCACGTTTTTTTTTCCTGCACTTTTATGTGTAGGTTCTAAGTTTAGAGCTCTAGGTCGTTGATTTGTCCTCATTCAGAGTTGAGCTATCGAGATTTGAGGTAGCTGTTTGGATGGTTTACAACATTCTCAGATATCTTCTATATTTATTTATTATGTTCCTTTTTACTGATGTTGTAGCCCTTCAAAATTGTACTGAATTTGTTTTAGGGCCTTGTACTAGCGACTTCCAAATTTTGAGGGATTTTGATTTTCTCGTACTCCTATATTATATTATTTATGTGCTTTAGGTTACATTTATCATTTTTCTATTTGTTCCAAGTAATTACTTGGTTATTACTATTGTGTATTCAGTTGGATTACCTATTATGGGGGTTGAGAGAGGTGCAATCACGACTCGAGTTTTGAGTCGTGACACATCAAATCAACTATTGGAGGTCGTCTTTGATCAAAAGTTGATCATAGTTAAACTTAACTTTCTTAAAACTCAAAAATCTGATTGAAAGGCTCAAATCACTTCCCAACACCTTGGCATCCATACTAACCATCCGACCAAGTTAAAAATTACCTTTCAAATCAAACAACACTTCCAGAATTTGAATTTGAGCTCATTACCCTATAATATCAACTTTAATCAAACTTTTCAACATCTAAAATTGAAAATCTTCCTCTAAGTGCATTCAATACGTGGAAAATTATGTCACCCATTATCGCAAGTCATAAACAATATAGTGAAACCACGAGAAGATTCAAACTGGGAAAATGGATTCAAATGAACAAGAAGACCATGGGGGTTGGTATACCAGCATTATAAAAAAAATTACAAAAAAAATTCTTTAATGCCTGCTACTCCTTGTAGTCCAGGATTTGAAAACTAATACAATTATAGAAGAATTACTCTATACAAGGAGATCACTAAGAAAATTAAAACATGAAATAATATAGTAGTTCAATCATGAAACAATAACGTTGATTAAAATAGTGAGTCAAAAATTTTAACCTAAAGATTAGAAAGTAGCTACGGAACAAGTTTGGTTGACAAATAAATGCATAGGGAGATCGATAAGAAAACAAATTTAAGATTTATATATTTTTGACTAGACACATTTTAAGGAAACAAAGTAATTTGTAACTATACAAGAAATTTGACTTTCTAAATTAAATTTATCTTTTGGTAGGTTATTAAATTATGTTAGATCTGATTTTAAAATTTCTGAATCTAATTATGAACAACTATAGTAAGTTATTTACAAACTTCCCATATTTTATAGTTTTGAATTTTTTCTACCTGTAGCATGTCCTCCTCAAAGCAACTATAAAACACCCTAATTGTCCCTTGATTTTCACCCACAATTGCATTAGTTCTCTATTTTTTTTTTTTTTCACATTTTCTTCATTTTTTAGATCTTATTTCATTTTTTTATTTTTTTTTAAATTTTTCATAAATGATCCACATTACTTATGACCTACAAACTGTCTACAAAATTACCCCAATTCTATGTTGGATTATCTTTATATGGGTTCATCAAACTAATATTGACTTCTTGTATGACTTCAAGATATAGATAGAGATTTTGGCTTGGAAGATTAGCAAAAATTCTTTTTCTGCTACTCTTACTTACACCTATTTACAGTTGGTTGCAATTGTTCCACGTAACAGTATTTTTCATGACAAATATTATATGAACCTGTGAACTAGAGAATAAAATTATTCTTCTCCGTTGTAATATGGTCGAACTAAGCATTGGAGAGAAGACTATGTTCTATTAAACTATGGGCTTTCAAGGATTCAAATTTTTGTTCTTTAAATAGGAGGCAACATAAGTTTGTGAAGTTGGATTTATAGAGAGGTGAATTGGAAATGAATCCCTCGAAAAAAAATGAAGGCTTATAAGGTTCATCGAGAGTGAAAACCATAATGCAAAGAAGCAGGCAATTACATTATGATTCTTTGCTTAATGATTTTTCTTTCTCAACGAACCTGATAAACCATCATTTTTTGTTGAGCATCCATTTCCAATCCATATCTCTTTGAATTTAATTTCACTAAGTTATGTTGCCTCCTATTTAAAGAACGAAAACCAGAATTCTTGGATGCTCATAGTTTAATAGCACCCAATCTTCTCTCCAAAGCATGAACCAATGCTTAGTTCATCCATGTTGTAACGGACAAGAAAATTTTTGTCCTCTAGTTCACAGGAACACATAAGAATTGCATGTTTAAGGCATGAAAAATATTGTTATGGTAAAACACTTGCAACAAACTGCAGACAGGTTTAAATAATAGTAACAGGCAAAGAATTCCTTCTAATCTTTCAAGCCAAAATCTTTATCCATATTTTGAAATCGTACTAGAGCTAAAAGTCGATCCAATCTTTCTTCCTTCATCTCAATTCTTCTATGTAAGTAGGAAAAAAGGTAGATTATAGTTACTAATAAAAGATGTGCTTCTTTTATTTTTTTATGTATATGAATCTTTGTAATATTGCATTTGCATACTTCCTTGAGAACTTAATTCTACGATTGCTCACTTGTCACTTCTTATTTCCTTGAGGATGGTATTCTCAAAGTCGAGTATACTTAAGTAATATCCTAACACGTGTTGTTACTTTCTAGATCTTTTGTAGCTAAAACAAAGTAAATGTACCTCTAAAAAGGAAATAATGAGAAATAACTCACATATTTTCTTCCAAGCACAAATATTCTAAGAGAATAAAATAACAATAGTCTTCATTATCCAAATTTTTTCTCAACTTGTATCTTTTATTAGGTAGATTTATGAATAAAATCTTAACTTGTATAGGTTCAAGGAGCTCACCATCAAAAATCTCACATATATAGATAATATTTATCATGGTATTGAACACATCAAATAACTTAACTTGGCTTATAAATCCTGCTAAAGAGCTTCAACTTTGGAATTATACAATGAGGGCATCAAAATTTAAATAAAATGTTACATCAAATGAAAATTCCTCTTTAGTCATATTTCAGTTACATCAAATTACTATTTGGGGAACATTTGCTACCAACTATAGACACGCTTAAACTTTCTTTTATGAAGCACAAGGTAGAATAGAGCAAACTACTTAGTGAATTAAAGGAGAAAATACTAGAATTTACCTAGTAGAATTCACACAAAGGTAGTGTTACCTTATTCTTATAGTAGTTGCCGAGGGCATGGGAAAACGAGTGTTCCAGCTAGGACTCATGTTACAAATCAACCTTGAAGTACCACATAGAATGAAAACACATATCTCTGCCATTATTTGGCTGTTTGAATATGTTATGTATCTTTATTTAGATATGTGAAAAACACATATCTCTGCCATTATTTGGATGTTTGAATATGTTATGTATCTTTATTTGGATATGTGATGAAACTATAAAAGTTTAATTTTCTACAGAATATCATGGAATGGATTTCCTATTCATCTCTTTTGCAATCAATTAGCACATAAACGCTTTGAAAAAGAGTAAAAAAAAGCTTCAACTTACTTTAAAATACCCCAAAAAACTCAAACCAAAGCCTTTATCTTCCATAACACTTCCAAACGAGCTCAATCTGATCAAATACAAATTCTACATAAGAAAAAAACCGTGGTCACTTATATTTCTATATACTCTACCCTCCCTAGATCCCGCTTTATGGGATTTCACTGGGTATATTTATGTTGTTGTTATGTTACCCATAACATAAGAAACTCAAATATAAAATTTCATAAAAAATAGAGCTTAAATCAACCTTCAAGACCTCAAAAACACAATTTCACAACTTTAGCCCCAAATCTCCAAATTTCCCAACTTAAAATTCATGATTTAAAGATTAAATCATCAATAAAGTATTGGAGAATATGAAATCAAAGGTTTAGAATCGCTCCCAATGAATACATCTTGAAAATCACCTTTTGAATCGCCTAAGAATGAGTTCCCAGGCTCTCAAAATCATGATTTGAAATATTAAAATCGAGTGTAGGAAAACAACATTGTTTTACTAACAACAGTTCCACTGAAGCATAAAAAAAAGCCGCAGTTGCGACACCCACTTAACTCACTAACTCCCGTAGAAGCGGGACTCGTCTCATAGGAGTGAGTCCGCACGCGTGAGAAAATTCCAAATGATCAACTCCACTGATGTGGATGAGCCTCGACCCCAACCTATTATGCTAAAGAAAAATCTTTTCTACTGGTGCGACTCCATATGAGTACATCCAATGCCTGTAGGTACGGCTGCACCATATATCAGCAACTCAGGAATATGAAACCTTCTAAAAACCTAAATGGACCCTTGAGATTTGTGCGGATCTCGTGAACACAAACCATATATGCTACTAGACTAGAAATAACATTCCAGACCTATTGGAACCATCAAAACACCAAACCGAGGACATTTTGACCAAATATTAACCGAAGTTATTTTTTGACCTTTAAACTTCTAAATTTCCATATAACAACTCAAAATCCATCCAAACACCTCGGGACCTAAACTGAATATCCAACTAGCCCAAAAATCAAATTCAGGTGCTAATTGAACTACCAAAATTCCATTTCAAGCTCATCTTCATCAAATGTGTACTTTTGTCAACCATATGAACTTTTTAACCCTCCAAAATTAAAAACTCTTATAATTTCCATCCAACCACCTCGAGAATCATTCCATCTATTCCCGCGGACCACAAATACCATAAATAACTATAAAGAGGGTAAAATAGTCAAAATACACAAAAAAGAAAAAAAAACAATGAGAATTGCTACATCATCCACTACTAAAATATACGTTTGTTCTCAAACGTAAGGGTAAGAAAGGTAGCTGAAATTTTGGAAAACTAGGGATATATGCTCTGCCTGTCCCACTCTGTCTCCATAGTAGCCTTCTCGACTAGATGATGCATACACTAAACCTTCACCGAAGCTATTTTCTTAGACCTCAACTTCCAAATCTGCCTGTCTAAAATGGCCACGGGCTCCTCCTCAAAATCATATTCTAATCTGAATCCATCGAGTCCCACTAAATTGCATGAAATAATCAGAATGATATTTCTTCAACATTGACACATGAAAAATAAGATACAGAGCTGAAATATCCGGAGGTAAGGTGATAGGCCTAAATTATACCTCAAATTAAAAGTATAAAGCGGTTACTATAAAATGTAGAATTCAACTAGGTTAAGATTGAATTTCACATGTAATAAGGTGAAAACTAAGCCTTATGCGGTTACGTTAACTTCTAGTCAATTATTTCCATAAAAAGGGGGTTTGTGAAAAGTGTTGTGGAATTAATTTCTAAATGATGTTTAAGTAACAATGGTGAAATTTTCACAGATGTAATCAGTTAATGGAGCGAAATAGGTCTATATTCACCATGGTTTCATGATAAGCTCAGGTCGCTAACGGTAATAGACTCTTTTAGTACACAATATGCAAGGCTATCACTTACTTAACGCATCCAAATATTTATCAACCTAATTAGATGATATTCACTTTAATTCTCTCAAACTAAATGTGATAAAAATGCAAAACTCGATAATAACCTCAAGTTGATTAATCTTACCTACAACATTAACCATTAGGCGGGGATCGAAAACCCCAAATCCTTGTTATTAATCTTTTTTTCCTAAATTTAACCTCTTTACTTAAGCAAGTTAAACTTAAGGCCCATTCTAATGTTTGCAACAACTAGAAATTGGTTAAGATGGAAGAATTAACGATGCATACACTTGTACTATTGGAATCTACACTAAAATCAATCCTAACAATGTCAATTTACCATGGATCCCACAACCCTACTTGTGGGGTTTAGCCACCCATAGTTTCTAAGACAATTAAAACCATATAATTCATGAAGAAAGAATAATCTTACAAAGATGAGATCAAGAATTCAATTATCTTCAATCACCAAGTATATTTGCTTTAAAAAATCCATAAAGTATTGTAAGAACAATAATGTTTTCTATCTAAAAACATAAGATACTAAAACAAACCCTAACAATGCCTATATATAGTCCAGGGAAACTTGAAATATACTTTAAACTTAGAATTGGACGCCTAACATCTCATGATAAAGTTGACGGTCCGTCGGAGAGAGGGTTGACGCTTTGTGTACTAAGCCATCAACTTGCCTTCATATTGTCAGTTGATCTGCTTAATATTGAATCTGGGTTGATGGTCCATCAAAGGGTTGATGCTTTGTCAATTGGACCATCAACTTGACTTCATGTTATCAGTTGATCTGCTTAAGCTTGATGGTGTGGTTGATGGTCAGTCAGAGGGTTGATGCTTCATCAACTCGACCGTCAACTTGACTTCCTCTAGATTGTTGATCTATTTAAGCTTGACGCTTCTATTGACGGTCCATCAGAGTTGATGTTTTGTCAAGTAACCTTCAGTTTCTCCTTTTAGCACAACTTCCACTATTTTCTACCTTGTCATATTTTTCTGCATATAAGAAGTAAAAATGATCAAATCTAACAAAAATTGCTTAAAAACTTGCAATTATTCATAGTTAAAAACCTCAAATGTACCATCAAATGTTGGTACCTCAACACCCTCAACTTAGAATGTTTGCTTTTGCTCAAGCAACAAGACACAACCATCCTAAAACAAAGTGAGAGAAAAAGAAATTTAGGACAAACTACGACAGTCATGAGGTACTCATCTCTTAAAGTACAACCCCATTATCTTTCTAAATACAAAATAGGTGCACATGAAATCACTTATCAACTTGACTCAAAAGGATCTTAGGATGACATTACAATATCAATGAACAACTTTGCATACACAAACGACAATTACTCTAACAATTGGCAGTCAAAAGTGCATTTCAAGTGTCCTCACCACAAAGAAGTACCTTACACACAAGATTGATTTAAATTGGGTCTGGAACAAATTCTCTCACTCTCTCAATGAAGTTCAAACAATGCATACACAATATCATAGGCTTACCCTTATTTTCTATGCTTCATCTTTCGGATAGTTATACTAGGATCACTATAGGACTTTTTTGGCTTGTAATGTAGGCTTGGGGATAGATATGGTACATTTGGAATTAGTGACTAAGCCCACCTTGACACTAAACTACTTTTGCTCCACTTTAACAAACCCATTTTCTTCCTATTCTTCATTTATTCACTCCTTTCTTCCACTATGGGTGTGACTTTTTTTTCAATTACAACTATTTTTTTACACTTTTCTTTTTTCACACAGGGCACACCCATTTTCCCTTTTTCATCACTAGTCTCTTCTTTACATACCCTATTCTTCTTTTCATACCCATTTACAATAGCCACCCTTAACTTAGGCGATTTGCTAGAGTTGAGGTATACAATGTACAAGGAGGGATCAGGCCAAGACAAGGTTTCAAGAAAAATAGAGAAAGTAAATAGGCTAATGAATAAATGGTCAATAAGGCTCAAAATTTGGGAAAAAGGGACAAATTACATCATTTGGAATATCATTTAGATTGAGTGAACTAAAATCAAACAAGGCCTATGATCCTTTTTTAATCCACTATCCTATGACCTACACAAGATAAATTGGGCAAGTTTTGAATTGTATACATAGAGTAAGAACTAAATAAAAACAAAAGCAACTCACACACACTTGGCACATAATAGCACAATCAATTACTAACTATCATGTTTATTCCCTAGCTTAAGCAATAGTTATCATATCCACATACACCTAATGTCATTTAAAGATCTATCACAGTCAACATATCAAAACAAATATACACATGCCACATAAAATTTGGAGGGATCTTTGTTTTTCAAAATAGAACAAATGATTTCAAATAGACTGCCTAGGTTCACCTAATTTTTTTTTTACAAACACAACCACAAGACAACACATAAATACTAAAAATTTAAATACATCCTAAATATGTTGGTTATACCAGATAGCACACCCGAGGAAAAAGAAACACGAAAACAAAAAACCCTCAGGTGGTGAAACAAATGTACCCTACCCCCTATCAAAAAGGTATGCATTGTCACCTACGCAACATAAAATATACTAAAGTGTTAAAGGGAGGAAATACCTATAGTGCTTTAGGCGCTGGTGTCTGGTGTGATAGAGTGGGCTAAAATATCCGTTGAAGCATAATCAATCATGGTGCTAGTGGTGACCGGCTTACTCAAAGTAATAGATGGTGGATTAGAAGACTCCACACTCAAATTCGCACCACCAGTAGTCAGTGGTGGTTGCTAGAAGAGGCTCCAATAGATGATCCCTTATTTCTACCTATTTCTTCTCTTGGTACTTTATCGAACTCTTTTGTATTTCCTTCATGTCATTCTTATCTTTCTTCTTCTTCCTCCTTTTTTGGCCTTTGATAGATCCTCTTTCTCTTCTTGTGGCCTCTTACCCTTGGCTTTGAGAGGTCTGTCCATTAAATCAATTAAATCCTTTTTTTATTCCTTAACATTTGGGATTGGGAACACTATGACAAGTCTATTTTGACGCTCTATAATGTTAGTTCGAGCCTTTTCTTACTCAGCCTCAAATCGAGCCAAATCTAGTACAGTCATGGATTTTACCCGATCATTTATTATTCCTTACATTTCATCAATGCAACCATGAAGATCGACAAATGGCAAAAGTGCATCTTTGATAGCTTTAATAACAAAAGGTTCAAACAGTTTTGTAAATACCTTCAACTGTTCCTCAAACTTTTTTTACCGCTTGACCCATCTCTTAAAGTTCTAGGAGTGAATAAGTACACTAAAGTTTGGGATGCAGCAGCAATAGTGTCAATGGACTCAGTAGTCGAGGCAGTACCAGTAGCTCCAGATGTAGTGGAAGTTGTCGGTGGAATGGTGGAAACAACTCTTGAGGCTGCTTCCGAAGCCTCTAAAGTAGTAGGGGGCTCCCTTATTATTTGAGTACTAGGTTTGAAAACTATAGGATAATGCACTCATAACTCAAATTTCCTCTCATCGCGAGATCTGTCAAGATCACGTGTCTTTGATGCTATCACGTCATCATCTATACATGTGTAGCACCCTGAAAATCCAGACAAAATTAGAACCATGCTTCAAGTACATGTAGAACCAAATTTCATGGTTTGGTAGTATGAGAAGTGATTTAGATATGTATTAATGACACAAGTAACTCCTAGCTCATAACCAAGTTGAAACCTTCCTTACTGATTAATTTCTTGCAAAAAATCTTTCTATAGTCAACTTCAAATGAGAATAACTACTAGATTCTGAAGTGTTTTTAGGCACAAGACACACAAAACTGAAACATATTTGAGTCTTCTTTCCAATGCATCTAATTTCTCATTAGTTCAATTTCGGAGCTAAGAGTTATGGCCATTTTAGTGAAGCACTATCCTGCAATGAGATACCACAAACCAAAGTACGATCGTGGTTATATAGTACCACTATACCATGTCCTCGTCTATATGAAACAACACCAAACACCTGCAAGTTGACAAATATACCTCCCAGCCATGAAAGGATCCCACGATCTTAGTTAGAACCCATGATCGTTGGTACGATCTTGGTTCACAAAGTACATTTTGGCTTGGACTTTCAACTACGGACCAAGGTATGATCATGGGAGGGTCCCATGAGTCATACCATGTCTTATCTGATGGATTCCAGAAAAGTCTCAAATCCAGCAAACAACCCACGAGCACCACCCATGATTGTAGGTGGGTCCCACAATCATGGGATGGTCTCTCCATCATAATTCTGCAGAATTTCAATTACATTTTATGATGGTCCTTATAGTCTTTTACTAATATTTAAACCACTAAAATACATCATTTAAACTATCGTAAGGCTAAATGATAAGCCTAAATTACACTAAGTTCCTAATTACTCAAAAAGTCATTCGACACTTAGAGAGAAAACAGAGAACAAACGATTTCATTCTCCAAAGCAAGAACTAGGGTTCTTCAATCTCAAGCCCCAAATTCAAAGGATTCACCAAGGTTTTCACTCTTAGGTATGTGGATTTCATCATTGAGTCCCCTTTAACCCATTGAGTCCCGAAGTTAATTCAAATTTTCAGTTTAAAATATTCCTCAAGTTATGGTTTCCATGAAAAGTATGGAATTCCTCTATGTCTGAATCTCTTGCCTTGATTAAGCCATGAATACATGTTTCCCATAAATTCTAGTGTTTGTATATTCTCATAATTATGAATTCTCTATATATTGATAAATTCCTGATTTTGGGTTTGAGCCAGGAAATTCCTTATCATGTTCAGATTATATAATTATCATTATTAGTTGCATTCTTTAGCGATAGTGGGTGATGAACACCTAATGACCTAAGATATCAGGCATTGTCAGTTCAATACTCAGTCCTTCAATTTTCATGATTTAGAATGCTTTCAGATAAAGCATTTATCTTTTAATTTAAGAACATCATTATTGTTGAGCATTTCAGTATAATAATTTACTTTCAGTTGGGAGTAGTACTTAGCTCCTAGAGGACATGGGTTTAGATAACCCAAGTCCTAAAATACATGTCATCGTAGGTTAAAAGGGTACTCGCTAGTTGAGAGTGTCTCCCTTGCTCTTAATGGGCTCACGATTGAATTCAGGCTTGTCATGGTTCTTACCCTTGGCAAGGTATAGAACACCCTCCCAACATGGGTTACAAGTTGGATTCCATGTTGCTCACATAGTCTATGTCGGTTACAGTAACTCCCACGGTCAGACTCAGACATCGCATGAACTTGGATTCAATTTATTCAGTATATTATGATGGTACTTGTTTGTTATTTGGTCATTGCATCAATTTACAGATTTTAGTCCCATGTTCAGTTTGTCATGTCACTTTCATCTTGCTCAGTTTAAATAACGTAGTGCATATCTCATGTGCTCAGTACATTCAAAGTACTGACCACATACTTTTCTTTGCGCTATATTATCTTATACTATTGGTTCGGACATTCAGTATCCTGATCTTGGTTAGCTCAATTCAACATCATTTCAGCAACAGTGTTTTGGTAAGTCCTCATCATTCGAGGACTAGTTATCATTATTTCATTTCATCTTTAATTTTAGTTTCAGACAGTTAGAGTTAGTTGGGGACTTATCCCAGCTACTCATCTTCTTTAGAGGCTTTTAGACAGATAGATAGATTATCAATTTTAGCTTTTGATTTGACATTTCAGTATTGATATTGATTTCTATTAATATTATATCATTTCAGTTTAGTTTCTGCTCTATATTTATCATTTTATTTCATTATTCTTAGTGTCATGCCAGGCCATGAGTTATCTTGGGGTCACTTATGACTCTAAGCACCGTGTTACATCTAGGGGGTAGTCTCGGGTCATGACAAACTTGATATCAGAGCTTCAGGTTTAAAGTGTCCTAGGGTGTCTGAAAGCCGCATTAAGTAGAGTTTTGTTCATGAGTGTGAAGCGCGTCACACTTATGAGTGAGAAGCTATGGAATGTTTTAGGAAAAGTTTTACTTGTTTCATGTTCATATCGTACGATAGAGTTTGAACTCTACTAAACCTTTTTCTAACTCATGCTCTATGTGTTTACAGAAAATGCCTCCCAGAAAAGCCAATAGAAGGAGAAATAGAAACAGAAATTGTAATAGAAATGGAAACCAACTAGCACCACCAGCTCTAGCAGACCCTTTGAATGAGAAAGGCTCTCATGTTGAGTTTAGGGTTGCTTTCACAGTGCTATATCGGGCCATGACTACTTAGGATAATCAGCAGGCTGTTGCCTAGATCAATCCCAATGGTAGCACAGCAAAAGCTATAGTCTAGGACTTCATTCGGATGAATCCTCCTGAGTTCCATGGTTCTAAGATTGAGGAGGATCCGCAGAATTTTCTTGATGATATCTAGAAGGTTACTGAGATCATAGTTGCCACTCCAGTTGATAGTGCCAATGTCACTACCCAACCAGTCATGATTGACACCCACCCTAACCTATGGCGGGAGAACTATACTAGTCTCACCTTTACTAACTCAAGTGTTACTCTTATATTCACTTATATCAATTCCCAGTTTTAAACAAATGCAAAAAGGAAGTCATTCAATAATTTAAGTCACCCGTCAACCAATACCAACATTCAAAAAAATAGAGTGTGGAAACCTCTACTTATTACATCCCCGGGACCTGAAGTTACCATACAAGAACATCTAAAAATAAGCTAAGTATGAAATAGTAAAAAAATATCCAAAATATAATAAATAAGAAATTATTTCAGTCCCAAAACAAAGGATATCAACATCAATAAGAAGATTCGAAGGTTGTCCGGTCATGGTGCTCACCCTCAAAATCAAGTTTGAACCACTAACTAGAGCAGAGGTCGTGTGTCAGCCTATGGAACATGTTCTGCACTCAACAAAAGAAGAGTACATGTAGCATCAATACAACAATAAGTACTGGTAAGCATCATGGGATGAATAACACAACAATGTACAAGTAAGAAAGCCAGATAACTATAAAAGCGATTATAACTAAACTCACAATCAAAGACATCAACAACTAAAGACACCATATAAGGAGAAGTTCACAAGTTTACATTCATAATTTTTTACACTTAGGCCTCATTTGTTTGCACTTAATGGAGGTCTGAATCTGAACTATTCAGATTTCAGACTATTAAGTGCATTTGTTTTTTTTAAAAAATTATCACTTATTGTATTTGAAAACGTCTGATTCACTCAGATTTGTGTTGGAGTATGGAAGCTATTCAAACCTCAAACTCATGCTTCTAAATTCAAAATAATAACCTATCTTCATCAAATTCATACTTCAAAATTAAACAAATTTCTTCGGCAAATCTCCCACGTACTACTCTCCATTATCTATAGAATAAACGCTATATTAATTCTTATGGATTATTTTGGAGTCGGAAGTTTCCATCTCTTCCATCCGTTCTTCTTGAAAAGAGTTGTATTTTTTATGTGTATTTGACATTAAAAGTGAAAAATACCCTGAAAACACACTGTCTCTGACATCAAAGGATTATAATGAAAATCATGACAAATAATGATCCTTAATCTTCAATGATTTTGAATGTCTTATTCTTTACTATTTATTCTCTTTTTTTCATAGAATATTAGTTGAAAATTTACCTTTTCTTAATTGAAATTTTGATCGGTCTGTGAGCCCTAATTAAGAGGGGATGGGAAGGAAAGGGGGAGATGGAGTTTCAGAGAGAGAAAAGATGCATTATTTGGTGGAGCTTTTCAATTAAATATCTATGGAATATATGTAGCATTTGTAATTTAGATACAATTTTTGGTCTCATATAAAATGACATTTATATCTTAAATTTTTCATAATTTATAAGGTTTAATCTAATTATTATTTTCAATATTTTCTAAACTAATTTGTTGATGAAATATTTAATAACTCGTTTATTTAAATTGTATATGTAATAACTGAAAAAGTAAATAAATTCTGTATATTCAGATGTTAAAAACGAATGGTCTTAATCATTCATCATTTAGATCTAGATACAACATCTTAATCATTCATATGAACATTGAGATTCAGATGTCTTAATCATAATAAAAATAAACGCAACCTTAATCACTTTCAACAACAAATGATCATCACATGTAATCATTATAAAGGCACTGAATGCATATGAATGAGTGCATGTATACAAGATGTGCATATCATCTCTTACTCTTCTCCTTATCATCAACAACATCATAACGTACCGATGTGGTAACCGACCCTTTATCACAACATATCGTGTCCGTACCGGTGTGGTGCCCAACCATTTATCACAACATATCATATCTGTACCAATGTGGTACCTGACCCTTCATCATCCAACATCATCACAAAGCATAAGAAATGAAATGCAGTCCATAAATCACAAGTCATGCTAGAAGGAAATCATAGATGTTTAGTTTACAAACAAGCAAAAAGTCAAGAAAGTCTAAGTGCTACAACAAAACCATAGCCTACATTAATTCCTTGCTCAAGTCACCTTTAAGCCACACTTTTGCCCTTTTGTTCTCGTTCAACTCTTTCTTGATCTATAACAACAAGAATATATGCCATTTTAATAAATTACTGCTTTTAACTACTAGGGATCAAAAACCACTGATCTAAGTCATAAACTCACCCTATTTCATCATCTTAGGGTTTTTATATCTTAAACCACATGAATTCTACTTGAATTAGCATGAACAATCGAATTTTCACTCCCATTAATGTTTTTTAATACCCTAAAATCATTCTCTACCTAATTTATATTCATTCCCACAACTTTTTCCTCAATTTCAATAACTAGGGCTAAACTCCAATTTCTACCATGAATTTGTTTCTAAAGATTTTACTTACCTCCAAAGATGAAGAACTCCAAAAATCCCCTGAAAATCGCCTTCCCCAGAGCTCCCTTGCATTTTTAAAAAAAGTAGGGAATGAAATCATTTTCTGGTTTTTAAAACTGTCAAAATTCTCCGTGTTACCACTGTAGTGATGCAATGGTTAAAGTTTCACTGCAGTGGTTTGTGCCTTTAATTTGAGGTATGCTACTGCAGTTTCTTGTACCGCTGCATCGATTAATTTTTTCACTGCAATAGTCTAAGGAAAAAACTCAAGACCTCTCCTCATGTTTTCTCATCTTACAACACACACCATGAATCTTAACATTGAGAACCAACCCCTCTATGGTAAACTCTATAACTAGAGTTTTATAACTCTGTTTCAGGTATCAAAAATTGCTATGGATTTGTAAACTCATTGAGTATCCAAATATCACATTAAACATCACTATCAACCATCAACTAACACACCTTAAAAATCATCCTATCTTAGATTAGCCTTGATTTTCTAAAAAATCAGTTAAGGAAAGACTAAGTGCGAATTTTACCTCCTCTCTTAGCATAACCATAATTTGGGTTGTTACAAATGATTTGACTATGTATCAATTGAAAGAAGTGGCTCACACTTGGTATAAGTAATGGAAGGAGGATAGGTGTGCAACTGCAGGACAAGTAGAATGGGATGAGTTTGTTGCTGTTTTTCTAGACAGTTTCTTCCCATTTGAGTTAAGAAAAGCCAAGGTTCAGGAGTTGATAAATATAAAATAGGGAAACATGAGTGTGAAGGAGTATTCTCTAAAGTTTACTCAGCTTTTAAAGTATGCTCGGGCAATGGTTTCTTATTTTAGGGCCTGCATGAACAAGTTTATATCAGGTGTTTTCGAGGATGTGGTTAAAGAGTGTAGAACTGCAATGTTGATCAAGGAGATGGACATCTCCAAGTTGATGGTTCATGCTCAACAGATTGAGAAAGAGAAGATTAAGAAAAAGAAAAGAGAGAATATGAATAAGAGTGCTAGAATAGGAAACTTTGATTATTCTCAGTAGAAATAGGGTAGTGGAAGTCACTCTTAATTTCAACAGAGGTCTTCAGCCCTAACATCATCATCTGCTAGTGTTCAATATCCCAGACCCAGGCAATATCAGAAAGGTAAAATGCCAAGATCTAAGTCTCATAATAGTGCTTTCAGTGGTCGTACTTTCCCAACTTGTAAGAAGTATGGGAAAAATCATCTCGAAAAATGTTTGATAAGTAAGGATGGGTGTTTTGGTTATGGGAATCTAGGTCACAGACTTTAAGATTTTTCATCATCCAAGAGAGGTGATACTGATGGACGCATTTAGGCTACCTCTTCAGCTACTCTAATCGGTCGCCAGACTCAGCAGGGTGCCTCATCTAGTGCGGCTGGTGGAAAGCATCAGAATAGGTTTTATGCCTTTCATACTTGAAAGGATTAGGAGGGTTCTCCTGATGTAGTCACTAGTACAGTGTGAGTTTTTCATATTAATATCTATGCATTGTTAGATCCCGGAGCTAAAATATCTTTCGTGACTCCTTTTACAATAGTACACTTTGGTGTCAGTCCTAAAATATTCTCAAAACCATTCTCCGTATCTACTTCAGTTGGTGATTTAGTCATAGCCAGATGGTTATACAGAAATTTCCCAGTCACAGTTTCCCAAAAAGTTACCTCAGTTGACCTCGTAGAGTTAGATATGACAAATTTTGATGTTATTCTTGGCATGGATTGGCTACACTATTGCTATGCATCAATTGATTATAGAATCAGAGTAGTCCAGTTTTAGTTTCCAAATAACCCAGTTATAGAGTGAAAAGGTAGTACCCTCAGTGCCTATGGATCAGTTTGTCTCTTACCTTAAGGCTAGAAAAATAATTTCCAAAGGGTGCATCTATCAACTTATTTGGGTTAAGGATTCAAAGTCCAAGAACCTAATTATTTAGTCAGTTCTAGTGGTTAATGTATTTCTAGAAGTGTTTCCAGAAGATCTGCCTGAGGTTCCTCCCAAGTGGGAAATTGACTTTGGAATAGATCTCCTTCCAAATACCCAACCTATCTCAATTCCACATTATAGAATAGCTCTATCTGAGCTTAATAAATCTAAGGAACAATTGAAATATTTTTTAGACAAAGGTTTTATCAGGCCCAATATCTCTTCATGTGGTACTCCAGTTCTTTTTGTGTGCAAGAAGGACGGTTCTCTCAAAATATGCATCGACTATCATCAGTTGAACAAAGACACAATCAAGAATAATTATCCCATTCCTAGGATTAATGACTTGTTCGACCAGCTTCAGGGTGCCAATTGGTTTTCTAAGATAGACCTCAGATTTGGCTATCATCAGTTCAGAGTCAGAGAGTGTGACATTCTGAAGACAGCCTTCAGAACTCGATATGGTCACTTTAAATTTCTTGTTATCTATTTTGTACTAATGAATTCTTCTGCATCTTTTATGGACTTGATGAATAGGGTGTTCAAGCGGTACTTGGACATGTTCATCATTGTCTTTATTAATGACATTCTTGTTTATTCTCGAAGTAAGGATGAGCATGCAGACCACTTGAGGATTGTCTTATATACCCTCAAAATTGCAAGTTATTCTCCAAGTTGAGAAAGTGTGAATTCTGGTTGAAATCAGTATCATTCCTTGGCCATATCATTTCTGGCAAGGGCATTCAGGTTGATTCTCAAAATTTTAAAGCAGTTAGGAATTAGACTAGACCCATCTCTCCATCTGATATCAGGAGTTTATTAAGTTTAGCTAGTTACTATAGGTGGTTTGTTCAGGTATTTTCCTCTATTTCTTCCCCTATGTCCAGATTGACTCAGAAGAAAGTCAAGTTTCAGTGGTTCAATTCTTGCGAGAAGAGTTTTCAGGAGTTGAAGACTCGACTCACCTCTTTCCAGTTTTGACTTTTCCAGAAGATTTTTATGGGTTTGTGGTTTATTGTGATGCTTATAGAGTTTGCCTTGGTTGTGTGTTGATGCAACATCGTAGGGTTATAACATATGCCTCTAGACAGGTCAAGAAGAATTACCCGACTCATGATCTATAGTTGGAAGCAGTGTTTTTTTCCTTAAAGATTTGGAGGCATTATCTTTATGGGGTTCATATAGATGTGTTCACTAATCAAAAGAACCTTCAGTACGTGTTCAGTCAGAAAGATATAAATCTTTGTTAGAAGAGATGGCTAGAGTTATTGAAGGACTATGATATGACTTGTACATCAGGGTAAAACCAATGTTGTTGCTGACACTCTTAGTAGGTTATCTATGGGAAGTGTTGCTTATATAGAGGATGAGAAGAAAGATCTAGTTTGCAAGGTTCACCGGCTTGTTAGATTTGGAGTTCGGTTGGTTGATTCAGCCAAAGGTAATATCTTGGATCAGAATCTTCATTGATAGCTGAGGTGAATGAAAAGAAAGATATTGATACTATTTTGCTTAAGTTGAAAGAAGCTGTCCAGAGTCAAAAGGTTAATGTTTTCTTCCAAGGGGGAGATGGCGTTCTTCGTTGTAAGGGCAGACTATGCATTCCAGATGTGGATGACTTGAGACAATAGATGCTAACAAAAGTTCACAGTTCTCGGTATTCTATTCACCTAGGAGCCACTAAGATGTTCTGTGGATCTACAGGAAGTCTATTGGTGGAATGGAATGGAGAATGATATCTTTAAATTTGTGGATAAGTATCCAAATTACCAGTAGGTTAAAGTTGAGCACCAGAGACCTAGTGGTATGATTTAGGATATCAACATTTCAACGTGGAAGTGGGAAGTGGTGAACGTGGACTTCATTATAGGGTTGCCTTGTACTCACTGATAGCATGATTCTATTTGGGTTATTATAGACCGAATGACTAAGTCAACCCATTTCTTGCCAGTTAACACTTTAGACTCAGCCGAGGATTATGCTAGACTCTATCTTATAGAGTTGGTGAAATTTTATGGAGTCCCTTTGACTATCATCTCAGATAAGGGTACTCAGTGTACCTCTCAGTTCTAAAAGACTTTTCAGATGGGTCTTGGTACCCAAGTTCATCTAAGTACAACTTTTCATCCAAAAACAAATGGTCTGGCAGAGTGGACCATTCAAACTTTAGAGGACATGTTAAGAGCATACATGATCGACTTCAAGTGTAGTTGGGATGATCATTTGCCTTTGATTGAGTTTGCATATAATAATAGCTATCACTCCATTATTCAGATGGGCCCATTTGAGCACTTCATGGTAGGAGGTGTAGATCTCCTATTAGTTGGTTTGAAGTTGATGAAGCTACCTTGATAGGGCCAAATTCAGTTGATGAGGCTATGGAGAAAGTTAAGTTGATTAAAGAAAGGCTAAAAATAGTTTAGAGTCATCAGAAGTCCTAGACAAATGTGAAGAGAAGGGAACTTGAGTTTGCTATGAGTGATTTGGTTTACTTTAAAGTTTCACCCATGAAAGGGGTGAAGAGATTCGACAATAAAGGGAAGCTCAGTCCCCTCTATGTTGGTCCTTATAATATTATGGGTCACTTTGGCAATGTAGCCTATGAGTTAGATTTGCCTGCAGACTTAGCCTCAGTGCATATACTTTTTCATGTGTCTTTGTTAAAGAAATGCATTAGTGATCCCACATCGGTTGTGCCTTTAGATGGTATGGGTGTGAAAGATAGTCTCTCGTATGAGAAGGTTGTCCCAGTTAAGATCCTTAACCGTCACGTTCATAAGTTGAGGAATCAGGAGGTCGCTTCAGTAAAAGTTCTTTAGCGGAACCAGTTAGTTGAGAGTGCTACTTGGGAAGCAGAGGCAGATATGATAACCAGGTACCCCCATCTTTTCTCTTCAAATTGAATTCCATCCTGAAGTAATAGTTTCCCCTTAATTAATTCTTTCCATCTCATTTTACTCAATTATTCTCATGTCATAGCATGCATTCATGAGTTCAGTTCAATCCATGTTTCAGTATAGACTCAGTTATCATGTCAGTATTCAGCTCTTAGAAATTTAGTATGTTGGGATTGCAACTCTTTCCCTATCTTTTCTGCTTAGATAGTTTTCATTCGGGAACCAATGACCCCAAGGGGGAGATATTGTAACGCCTGAAAATACTGACAAAGATTATAACTATGCTTCTAGCACATGTAGAACCAAACTTTATGTTTTGGTATTATGAGAAGTGTTTTAGACATGTATTAAGGCCACAAGTAACTCCTAGCTCATAACCAAGTTGAAACCTTCCCTACCGATTGATTTCTTGTGAAGAATCTTTCTATAGTCAACTTTAAATGAGCATTAACTACAAGATTCTGAAGTATTTTCTAGCTCAATACCCACCAAAATGAAAGGTCTTTTAGTCTTCTTTCCAACACATCCGATTGCTCGTTAATCCAATTCCAGAGCTAAGAGTTATGGTCATTTTAGTGAAGCACTATCCTGCAATGAGATACCACGAACCAAGGTACGATCGTGGTTATATAGTACAACTGTACCATGTCTTCATTTGCATGAAACATCTCCAAACACATGAAAGTTGACAAATATACCTCCCAACAGTAAAAAGATCCCACCACCTTGGTTAGAACCCACGATCGTTGGTACGATCTTGGTTTTAAAAATACGTCTTGGCTTGGAATTTCAACTATGGACCAAGGTACGATCATGGGATGGTCCCATAATTCATACCATGGCATGTATTATAGAGTCCAAATAAGCCTAAAATCAAGCCAACAACCCACGAGCACCACCCATGATTGTTGGTGGGTCCCACAATCATGGGATGGTCCGTCCATCACAATTCTACAGATTTTTAGTTGGGGCTTTCTAGTCTTTTACAAATATTAGAACCCGTAAACTACATCATTTAAACTATTCTAAGGATAAATAATAATCCTAAATTACCCTAAGTCCCTCATTACTCAAAAAATTATTCGACACTTTGAGAGAAAATAGAGAAAACAAGCAATTTCATTCTCTAAAGCAAGAACAAGGGTTCTTCAATCTCAAGCTCCAAATTTAAAGGATTCACCAAGGTTTTCATTCCCTGGTATTTGGTATTTTATCATTGGGTTTCCTTTCACCCATAGTCCCGAAATGAATTCAAATTCTCAGTTTAAAGCATTCCTCAAATTAGGGTTTCCATAAAAATATGAAATTCTGCTATGTCTCAGTCTCTTGCCTTGATTAAGCCATGAATACATGTTTGCCATAAATTCTAGTGTCTATTCATTCTCATAGTTATGAATTCTCCATATATTGATAAATTTTTGATTTTGGGTTTGAGCTATGAAATTCCTTATCATGTTCAGATTATATAATTGTCATTATTAGTTGTATTTTTCAGTGATGGCGAGTGTTGAACACCCGATGACCTAGGATATCATGCATTGTCAGTTGAATACTCAGTCTTTCAGTTTTTATGATTTAGAATTCTTTCAGATAAAGAACTTATCTTTTAGTTTCAGAACATCAGTATTGTTGAGCTTTGCAGTATATCAATTTACTTTCAGTTGGGAGTAGTACTTTGCACCGAGAGGACACGAGTTCAGATAACCCAAGTCCCAAACTATGTTCCACTATAGGTTAAAGGGGTCCTCACCAGTTGAGAGTGTCTCCCTTTCCCTTAATGATCTCACGAGTGACTTCACGCCAGTCATGGTTCTTACCCTTGGCAAGGTATAGAATACCCTCCCAACATGGGTTATAAGTTGGATTCCATGTTGCACATATGGTTTATGTCGGTTATAGTAACTCCCACAGTCAAACTCAAACCTCGCATGACCTTGTATTCAGTTTATTCAGTATATTATGATGTTACTTGTTCGTTATTTGGTCATTGCATCAGTTTACAAATTTTTGTCCCATGTTTAGTTTATTATGTCACTTTCAGCATGCTCAGTTTATATAGTTTAGTGCATATCTCATATGCTCAGTACATTCAAAGTGCTGCCTATATACTATTCTTTGCGCTATATTGTCTTATAATATAGGTTCGGGCGTTTAGCATCTCAATCACGGTTAGCTCGATTCAGCATCATTTCAGCAGTAGTGTTTTGGTGAGTTCTCATCATTCGTGGACTAGTTATTAGTATTTCATTTCATCTTTAATTTTAGTTTTAGACAGTTAGAGTTAGCTGGGGACTTGTCCCAGCAACTCATCTTCTTTAGAGGCTTTTAGACAGACAAATAGATTATCAATTTCAGCTTATGATTTGACATTTCAATATTGATATTGGTTTCTATTAATATTATGTCATTTTAGTTTAGCTTCTACTCAGTATTTATCATTTTATTTCATTATTCTAAGTGTCATGCCAGGCCATGGGTTAGCTTGGGGTCACTTATGGCTCTAAGCATCATTTCACTACTAGGGGGTCACATGGGATTGGTAATGAAGTCGTGGGCCTTGTTTCTCATATTTTCATTTCGTCAGCTATGATGCCTCCAACATCCAACTTGAAACCAGACATCAAGCTAGCTACCAAAATGGCTCTATCTTTACCCAATGTGTTGTCTCCACTAGTAGGAATCAAATGAAATTGCACTTCCGCTCACCAAAACTTGGCTATAAAAGTCAATGTTAACTTGAAGATCTTTTCTTTTGGATTTGTCAACCATTCTGGTTGACCACCAGTCAACACCTGTGCTAACCAATGACGCTGATTCAATCTATCCATCATTTTATAATCAAAATCTGGAGTACTAGATGGTAGCACAAAATCTTGCCCATATAGAATCCAGTTAATTGTATGGTTGAATATATTGACTAAAACTCATCAGACTTGAACTTTATCAACGTTTGCAAATCTGTTGGTTTTTGACCCTTAGTGCACATGTTGTTGAGAGTTGTAACATAGTTCGCATAGAACTCTTGAACCATATTAGGGTAATAGTACCCCAGTGTTGTACACATCCACCCTAAACCATAATGATTGAACCACTATTCAATCTCAGGATACTCTGTAAGTTTTGAAAAGATAATCCTGACCTCCTTAACAAAGGGTCTCTTTATGCTATGCTTTGCCGTTGATGTGAGATCATCTTGAAACTATTTATCTGAACCTTTGACTTGCCAAAGGATATTGTATCTGAATCTTAGAGTTTTTATCTTAATTACATCACCCTCATGGGCGCAGGTTCTTCTTCTAGACTCTTGGTGGCATCTGTGCCACTCTCATCATCAACCTCTGAACTTGCACTATCCGTACTAGACTTATTATTTGAAGACTCCTCTACCTTATCAAATTAGGGAGTAAGTCCTCTACCTTATCAAATTAGGGAGTAAGTGTCTGTTTCCTTGCACTTTGTATAGTATTGTAGCCTGGGGCCTCGGTCTCCTCAATTTCATTCTCAGATTCATCAATGAGTTTGTGGGTAGAGGTAGCCCTTTCGGATCTCTTCCATGACGCCCCTCATGTTGGTTGAAACTTTAGAGCCATTTGCACTTGTAGAGGAGTATGGTTAGCCTTTCAACAAAAGTATAGAATAATGACTTAAATTAAATACTACATATTTAAGTGGTTGATATCTTGGGTTGACTGGCTTTGACAAGCCATCAGCTAAACCATCAAGCTTAATAGATTGCAATTGTTTACTGACAGTTTAAGTTGATGGTCCATCAAGGAATTGACATCTCATCATCAACTGTTAGCCTTATCTATTATATATATGCCATGTTGATGGTTCATTTGATGGGTCGTCAGATGGATGACGATTTGCCTTAACAACTTGTCAACTTAAAATAGATTCTTACAAGTGTATAGGTGAGTAGCAACATCGAATTTTTTAAACTTTCCATTACACCATTAAGGTTACAAGCTCAAGCGAGGTGTAAATCTCATGGTAAGATGGAACATTAACATTTTCCCAAATATGAGTAAAGCTTACTCAGACTTCACCCTTTAGTTAATCACTCCTTCTTTCAAATTAAGTTAGTGGGCAACACCATTTCCACTAGAATTTGGGGTTCAAATTGAAAATCATGTTGCCCTTCAATTCATTGAGTGACTCACTCACCATTAACATAGAAATTAAAAGAAAAACAATACCCCAAAAATAATGTACAAGAACATACCTTGGTGAAGATGGAATGAAAAAGACAAATCAACTATTACCCTAGCACTTTCTTAGGCAATTAAACACAGAGAAAAGATGGTGGTGATGGGGAATAAAATGAGTAGAGGATTTATATGGAAAGGAGAGTGGAGTCATAGGAGTCGAGGAGTTTGGTTGTGGGAGAAAAAATGAAGAGGGGGACCGATTAATTTTGAAACAGCTCTTTTTAATTTCCTTTAGGGTTTTCAAACAGGTCATTGGGGTTTTAGTTGGATAGGTTTAGAGGTGATTGGGTCCAGGTCGAAATTCATTGGGTAGATCGTTGAGGGCAAAATCTGATTGGATAAGGGTTTGGGTTAGTTTATTTAAAAGAAACTAATACTTACCTAGGCCCGTTGCATCTTGATGATCTATCAAGTGGTTGACGGTTCATCATATGAACCTTCATGCTTAGATAAATTGGTCACTCTTTTATCCACAAATTGATGGTCTAGGTGATGGCCTGTCACCTTATTAATGACTCGTCTGGTGAATCATCACCCTTATCCAGATTCAAGCTATTTTGTTGTCATAATTGACATTTTGTTTAATGAGCCGTCAGTTGCCTGACGGACCGTCATCCAGCCATTACCTCTAAATAATTCATTTCCTTCCTCGTTAAGTTTTTTACCTTCACACTTCAACATGAACATCAACCAAATCCAAGGTCTACAACTTAATTAAAAATCAAGTTACAAACAACAAACATGGGTTGTCTCCCAGTAATGCCTGATTTAATATCGACACATGACTTGGATACCTTGATAACTTAGAGTTCATCAAGGTACAAAATCTTTATCATTTTACCTCTTCAAGTACTCCAAAGTACTTCTTCACACATTGGAAATTAACTTTGAAGTGTTCCCCTTTATGATTTTCCAGCTCAACCACTCCAGAAGGGAACACTTGTGTCACTGTAAATGGACCGTACTACTTGGATCTGAGTTTGGTCAGAAATAACAAGAGCTTAAAATTGAACAACAATCCTAAGTCAACTTGACTGAACTCCTGCTTCTCAATCCTACTATCATGATACAATTTCATCTTCTCTTTGTCCATAGACAATCGTTCATATGCTCTCAATTGGAACTCATCCAACTTATTCATTTGTTCAAGCCTTAAGTTGGAGGCATTACTCCAGCTAAGGTTGAACTTCTTGAGTGCTCATAAGGATTTATGCTCAAGCTCCACTGGAAAATGACATGCCTTGCCAAAGACCAACCGATATGGTGACATCCTGATGGGAATTTTTTATGCAGTACTATATGCCTAAAGGGTATCATTCATCTTTCGAGCCCAATCAGTTCAGTTGGCATTCATTAATTTGACAAGAATAATCTTTATTTCATGATTTGACATTTCTACTTGACCACTGGTTTGCGGATGATGGGGGTAGCCACCTTGTGTTGCTTTACTCCATACTTTTCTAGTAGAGCGTGAAATACTTTGCTGCAAAAGTGCGAACCCCCATCAGTGATGATCGCTCTTGGAGTACCAAACCTTGAAAAGATGTTCCTTTTCAGAAACGTAGCCATACTCTTACTCTCATTGTTTGGAAGTTCCATAGCTTCCACCCATTTAGAAACGTAATCCACTACCACCAATATGTAATTTTGGTTAAGAGAACTCACTAAGGGACCCATAAAGTCAATGCCCCATACATCAAACTAACAATTCGGCTTCTAGGACTGGGGTCATGTGAAAATCATGCCTTCGTGAGATGGCTCCCTGCCTTTGGCATTGGTCACATGCTTTTATAAACTCTTGCATGTCTTGATGGATTGTGGGCCAGTAATAGCCATATTACAATATTTTCTATGCAGTGTGCGCACCACCATGATGTCCCCCCACAAGAGATGAATGACAGGCTTCTAGTATACTCATCATCTCAATTTTTGGGATGCATTTTTATATTAAGTTATTGGTACAAAGCCGGCAAAAATATGACTCATCTAAAAAGTAATTGCTCACATCATGTAGAAAGTTCTTCCTTTGATGATATTTAGATCTTTCGACATGATGTCACTAAAAAGATAGTTAGCAAAATCAACAAACCAAAGTACAAGATCATGGAAAGCCGCTAATACCTGTTTATCAGGGAATGAGTCATAATTCTCTAACTCATCAGTAAAGTTTCTCTCATCTGCTGGTCTAGACAAATAAATAGCAACATGATTCTCGTAGCCCTTACTATATTTGACTTTAAAGTCAAACTCCTACAGAAAGAGCACCCATCTAATCAATTAAGGTTTTGCATCTTTCTTAGCCATGAGGTATCTCAAGGCAGCATGATCTGTGTGCACCATAACTCTTGTGACGAGCAAGTATTCCTGGACTTTCTCAAATGCATACACAACCGCAACTTCAAGCTTAAGCAGATAGACTAACAACATAGAGAAAAGTTGACGGTCTAGTTGACAGAGCATCAACCCTTTGACGGACCAACAACTTTACCATGAGACGCGAGGCTGCCAGTTTCAAGTTTAAATGAGATTTAAAATTTCCCTGGACTATATATAGCCACTTTTAGGGTTTATTTTAGTAGCTTACATTTTTAGAGAGAAAACGCTACTATTCTTATAACACTTAGTGGATTTTTGAAGCAAATATACTTGGTGATTAAAGATAATTGAATTCTTGAGTTCATCTTTGTAGGATTATTATTTCTTCATGAATTATATGGCTTTAACTATCTCAAAAACTATGAGTGGCTAAACCCCACAACTAGGGTTGTGGGATCTGTGATGAATTGACATTTTTAGGGTCAATTTTGGTGTAGATTCAAATAGTATAAATGTAGGCATCGTTAATTCTTTTATCTTAACTGATTTCTAATGGTTGCAAACATTAGAATATGCCTTAGGTTTAACTTGCTTGATTAAAGAGGTTAAAATAAGGAAAAAGGATTAATAACAAGGATTCAGGATTTTCAATCCCCATCTAATAGTTAATGTTGTAGTAAGATTAATCAACTTGAGGTTACGATTGAGTTTCATATTTTTATCACCTAATTAAAGTGAATATCATCTAATTTGGCTGAGAAACATTTAGATGTGCTAAAGTAATTGATATCCTTGCATATTTTGTACTAGAAGAGTATTACCGTTAGTGACCTGAGAATGTCATGAAACCATGGTGAACACATACCTAGTTCTCTTCATTAACTGATTACATTCTGTGAGAATTTCACCATTGTTACTTAAACATCATTTGAAAATTGATTCCATAGCACTTTTCACAAACCCTCTTTTTTATGGAAGTAATTGACTAGAAGTCAACATAACTAGATAAGGCTTAGTCTTCACCTTATTCCCCATGGGATTAGACCCCAACCTAGTTGGGTTCTATATTTGAAAGTGACTATTTTATACTTTTATTTAACAGTAGATCTGGTCTATTTGACATTGAACTTGATATTTGGGATCAATGTTACTTGCCTGCACATTCTGCATTGCATTTTATTGGAATTGGAGAGGCATGCTTGACCAAAATTGTATGGATCGGAGGAAACATAGTCTTGTGTTATATTATGGATCAGAGGACACATCGTCTTGTATTATATTTTGAGAATAGATGACATACCTATCTGGTCTATAGACCTTGCGAGTCCACCATGGGTCCTGAAAAGCTATACGGAGCAGCATGTGTATACATATTATATGAATTTTCATTCATTTACTTATACTCTCTATACTTGAACTGTATTTGATATGATAGATGGTTGATTCAGTTGTTATCTTTGAACTTATTGAGATGCAGGAGTAGTGTTGAGTTGTATTATATTCTTATTATCGTGATTTAGCTGCTAGACTAGGTGTGGCCTTCCTATTTGCAGGTTTGTGTGGTTGAGTTGGGTAAGTTGATAGTTTAGGTGGTTCTCAATATCTCTTTGAATTAGGATCGACTGACAATGTTACTGAGTACACGTGTTTTAGTACTCGCGCTTGTTTCTTCTGCACTGTTATGTGCAGATTCTAAGTTTGGAGCTATGGGTCGTTGGTTTATCCTCATTTGGAGTTGAGCTATTGAGATTTGAGGTAGCTGCTTAGCTAGTTTATAGCATTCTTAGATCTCTTCTATGTTTATTTATTCTGTACTAGGGGCTTGTACTAGTGACTTCTAGATTTTGAGGGATTTTGATGTTCTCTTACTCCTCGGATTCTTTATGTGATTTAGGTTGGATTTATAATTTTTCTATTTGTCCCAAGTAATTACTTGGTTATTACTATTGTGTATTCAGTTGGATTACGTATTATGGGGGTTGAGAGAAGTGTTATCACGAGTCGAGTTTTGAATTGTGACACATCAAATCAACTATTTGAGGTCGTCTTTGATCAAAAGTTGATCATAGTTAAACTTAGCTTTCTTAAAACTCAAAAATCTGATTGAAAGTCTCAAATCACTTCCCAACACCTTGGCATCCATACTAACCATCCGACCAAGTTAAAAATTACCTTTCAAATCAAACAACACTTCCAGAATTTGAATTTGAGTTCGTTACCCTATAATATCAACTTTAATCAAACTTTTCAACTTCTCAACTTCTAAAATTGAAAATCTTCCTCAAAGCGCATACAAATACGTGGAAAATTATGTCATCCATTATCGCAGGTCATAAACAATAAAGTGAAACCACGAGAAGATTCAAACTAGGAAAATGAATTCAAAGGAACAAGAAGACCATGGGGGTTGGTATACCAACATTATAAAAACAATTACTAAAAAAATTCTTTTAATGCCTGTAACTCCTTGTAGTCCAGGATTTGAAAACAAACACAATCATAGAAGAATTGCTCTATACAAGGAAATCACTATGAAAATTAAAACATGAAATAATATAGTAGTTCAATCATGAAACAATAACGTTGATTAAAATTGTGAGTCAAAAACTTTAACTTGAAGATTATAAAGTATCTACGGAACAAGTTTGGTTAGCAAATAAACGCATAGGGAGAAGGATAAGAAAGCAAATTTAAGATTTATATATTTTTGACTAGACACATTATAAGGAAACAAAGTAATTTGTAACCATACAAGAAATTTGACTTTCTAAATTAAATTTATCTTTTGGTAGCTTATTAAATTATGTTAGATCTGATTTTAAATTTTTTGAATTTAATTATGAACAACTATGGTAAGTTATTTACAAACTTCCCATATTTTATAATTTTGAATTTTTTCTACCTGTAGCTTGTCCTCCTCAAACAAACTATAAAAACCCCTATTTGTCCCTTGATTTTCACACACATTTGCATTAGTTCTGTACTTTGTTTTTACACATTTTCTTCATTTTTAGATCTTATTTCAGTGTATTTTTTTTAATGTTTCATAAATGATCCACATTACTCATGACCTACAAACTGTTTAAAAAATACCCCAAATCTATGTTGGATTCTCTTTGTATGGGTTCATCAAACTGATATTGACTTCTTGTATGACTTAAAGATATAGATAGAGATTTTGGCTTGGAAGATTAGCAAGACTTCTTCTTCTGCTACTATTACTTACACCTATTTGCAATTGGTTGCAATTGTTCTACGTAACAGTATTTTTCATGGAAAATATTATATGAACCTGTGAACTAGAGAATAAAAGTATTCTTCTCCTTTGTAAAAGGGCGAACTAAGCATTGAGGAAAAGATTATGTGCTATTGAACTATGGGTTTTCAAGGATTTGAATTTTTGTTTTTTAAATAGGAGGCAACATAAGTTTGTGAAGTTGGATTTAGACAGAGATGAATTGGAAATGAATGCCTTGAAAAAACATGAAGGCTTATCAGATTCATCGAGAGAGAAAACCATAATGCAAAGAAGCAGGTAATTACATTCTGATTCTTTGCTTTATGATTTTTCTCTCTCAACGAACCTGATAAACCATTATTTTTTGTTGAGCGATCCATTTCCAATCCATATCTCTTTGAATTCAGTTTCACTAAGTTATATTGCCTCCTATTTAAAGAATGAAAACTAGAATCCATGGATGCTCATAGTTTAATAGCACCCAATCTTCTCTCCAAAGCTTGAACCAAATGCTTAGTTCATCCATGTTGCAATGGAAAAGAGCAATTTTGTCCTCTAGTTCACAGGAACACATAAGAATTGCATGTTTAAGGCATGAGATATATTGTTACGGCAAAACGCTTGCAACAAACTACAGACAGGTTTAAATAACAATAACAGACAAAGCATTCCTTTTAATCTTTCAAGCCAAAATCTCTATCCATATTTTGAAATAGTACTATAGGTAAAAGTCGCTCCAATATTTCTTCCTCCATCTCAATTATTCTATGTAAGTAGGAAAAAAGACAGATTATAGATGCTAATAAAGGATATGCTTCTTTTATTTTTATGTGTATGATGTTGGTGTTGGTACAGGAAATGATAAAGAAGAGAAGAAGAAAGAAGGTGATGTCGGCTGATTTTTCTTGTTGTTGTTTGTATTTGCTGCTTTGGAAATGAGGTTCACAACACTTGGGGCTTTAGCAGATTTACAGATTGGGCTCATTCATTAGCCCAAATACAAGTACAACAAAGGCCCATATAGTGCAACCCTAGATTGCTTTATTCATTGTAATTATTTACCAAATATTCACTTATCATATATACGGATCCTAGTAAATATTCACTTGTCATATATGGATCCTTATTAGTTGTATATATACATTGTACTATAATGAATGAAACACAGAAAAAAAGAGTTTCTCTATTCCAGTCTTTTACTAATTCTACATGGTATCAAAGCGGGTTTGAAATCTGCGTAAAACTCTTATTTCGTGGTACTCTTTTCTTCATCTTCTGTGCAATGGGAACCAACTCTTCTCCTTCTGATAAACTAGCTGAGACCACTTAAACCAATGCCGTTGCTGGAAACAGTCCGATTGATCCTGCCCACCCTTACTATATTCATCCCTCTTACTATCCAGGGATGAATCTTGTCTCATCGGTCTTTGATGGTAAGGGATATGGTGGATGGAGAAGGGCTGTTATTATAGCCCTTTATGCAAAGAACAAACTAGGCTTTGCCGATGGATCACTGGTTGTGCCAAGCACTGATGCAACTCTTCAAAAGGCTTTCGCTGCAATGATATGGTTCTCTCATGGCTTCTCAATTCACTGTCCAAAGAGATAGCCGAAAGTCTTCTTTATTCTCAAAGTGCCAAGGACCTGTGGAGTGACCTGAAGGACAGATTCGGTCAGACAACTGGTGCAAAGCTATTTTAGTTGTAAAAAGAACTAAGTGTTGTTGTGCAAGGTAATTCAAGCATATCAGGTTATTTCACTAAAATGAAAAGTTTATGGGATGAACTAGATGCTTTGACCATTTTTTCTGCGTGTATTTGTGACTGTGATTATGGTGCTAAGGCAAAGATTGCAAAGGCACATCAGGATGAAAGACTATTACAATTTTTGATGGGCTTAATGAATCCTTTTTTGGTGTTAGAAGCAATATCTTGCTATCCTCTCCTTTACCATCTATTGGGCAGGCTTACTCCTTGGTTATCCAAGATGAGAAGCAAAGGGAGATCAATGCTTCTCCTGTCTATCCAGGAGATTCTTCTTCTTTCCTTGAAATAGATCAATCAGGGGCAATAGGAGATACAATGACTACAAAGCACAGTAGGGGCCATTCAATGGAAAGAAAACAACTAGCACATGTGTCTACTACAAAAAGCCAGGACATAGCATTGATAAGTGCTACAAGATTCATGGATTTCCTGCAGATTTCAAGTTTACAAAGCAGAGAAAATACCATACAGGAGCGCAAGCTAACAATGTGTTTAATTCTGGTGAGGAGAATGATATGTCAGGAAATGGTGCTTCAAATGCAAGAACACTCACTCAGGAGAATGTAGGGCAGCTTTTACAGATCCTTCAACAGATGAAGTTGGGACAGCAGGCTGCAAACAACTCTTAGACCAATGTTAATGTGAACCCTGGTGGTATGGCTGGTATAGCTAAATTTTTCAACTCTTATGCACGTTTCATTCAAATAAGTAGTAATTCCTGGATCATGGACAGTGGTGCATCTGAACACATGACTTTTAACAAACAATTTCTTTTCAATTTTACACCTATGACCAAACCAGTCATGGTTACTCTTCCAAATTCTCAGAAGGTTAAATTCACTCACTATGGTTCTGTTTCTATTTTTCCTAAAATAGTGTTGCATGATGTTCTTTACATTCCTTCTTTTAAATTCAACCTTTTATCTGTCCATAAGTTGTGCAAACAACTTAAACATTCAGTCCTTTTTACTCCTGATTCTTACTTTCTACAGGGCCCTTCACTGAAGAAGCCACTGGAGATTGGTGATGAAGAAGGAGGACTCTACATCCTAAGGTCAAAGTCTACAGCTGAAGTTCCTAGGAATAGTTTTAATTCTAGTAGTAATCTATTTTCAAGCAGAGGGCATTGTTTGGCCAATCCTGCATCCGTTTTTCATTCTGTTTCCAATGTTTTTGATAACAATATGAAAGAGAAGTTATGGCACTATGGACTAGGGCATATTCCTTTAATCAATATGAGAAAGATTTCTTCTATTCCAGTATCTGCATGTTCAGATTTTCAATCTCCTTGTATTGTTTGTCTAATGGCTAGACAGTCCAAACTCCCCTTTCCCTCCAGCTCTATTTTTACAAAATCTATTTTTGAATTTATCCATATTGATATATGGGGACCATATGGCAATCCTACCCATGATGGTTTCAAATACTTCCTAACAATAGTGGATGATTTCAGTAGAGGGACATGGACTTTTCTATTATCCAGCAAGTCTAATGCATTCACTGTCCTCAAGTCTTTTCTAACCATGATAGAAAGACAGTTTCACACAAGAGTTCAAAAAGTCAGATCGGATAATGCGTTTGAGTTGGGGAGTGGGAAAGTTCAATCAGATTTTTTTATTTCACAAGGAATTATTCATCAAACAACTTGTGTGGCTTCTCCACAACAAAATGGAGTTGTGGAGAGAAAGCACAAACATTTGCTTGAGACCTCTAGAGATCTTCTTTTCCAATCACATTTACCTATTAAATATTGGGGTGACTGCCTTTTGACAGCCACTTACTTAATCAATAGGTTTCCTTCTAAAGTTCTAAAGTACAAAACACCCTATGAAATTTTATTTCACTCTAAACCAAATTATCATAGTCTTAAGTGTTTTGGTTGTTTATGCTTTCCATCCACACTTGCAGTTCATAGAAAAAAATTTGAATCAAGAGCAATTCCTTATGTATTTTTAGGGTATCCCCATGGTAAGAAAGGTTTCAAATTTCTAAATCTTCAAACCAAAATGATCTTCATTTCAAGAGACGTAGTTTTTCATGAAAACATCTATTTTTTTGCCTCTATGGAAGTAGATGCTAATTCGGACCCTATTTTTCCTCAAGGGCAGCCTATTTCTTTTAAATTTTCAGTTCCTGCATTCGGTCCTAATGCTGCTAGTCTGGACGTTATTCCATGTTTTGATTTTTCACATTCTAATTATATCCCATCTGATTCTCCTGGTTATACTAATCCTACTGATTCTGTGACTTCACCTTCTTCGCATACTCCTTAACACTCTCCCCTATCTTCAGCATCTCCTACTGTCATAGATACCATTATTAGGAAATCGTCTAGACCACACAAGACTCCTACTTATTTAAAAGACTACATATGCAATGCCCTACACCTCACAAATGTAACCACTTCCTGTTTCCTCTCATCTATCACTCCCCCTCAGTTTTCTTTCTCTAGTTTATCTACTAGTAATCAAACATTTCTCAACTCCCTTTCTAATCTTTAAGAACCAACAAGCTATAAACAGGCTACCTTACACCCAGGTTGGCAAAATGCAATGGACAAAGAGATTGCAACACTTGAGCTTAATAAAACTTGGGAAGTGGTAGAACTACCTAATGAGAGGAAAGCACTGCCCTGTAAATGGGTGTATAAAGTCAAGCAACATTCAGATGGGAGTGTGGAAAGATTAAAGGCTCGATTAGTAATCAGGGGTGATATTCAAAGAGAGGGTGTTGACTTCAATGAGACATTTTCACCGGTGGTAAAAATGACCACTATTAGGTGCATTCTTTCCATTGCAGTCAAGAAGGGTTAGGGACTATTTCAACTGGACGTGGATAATGCTTTTCTACATGGGGAATTAGAAGAGGAAGTGTATATGAAGTTTCCACCTGTAATTACACCTCCCTCTCCTAAACATGTTTGTAAACTACAGAAATCCTTATATGGGCTTCGACAAGCATCTCGGCAATGGTATGCCAAGCTTACTTCTGCCCTAAATTTCAAAGGTTTTACTCATTCTTTAAATGACTATTCTCTGTTTTTTAAAAAGACAGAATCTTCTATTTCCATTGTAGCAATCTATGTGGACGATATCTTATTAACAGGGAATGACATTGATGAGTTGAATGCTCTTAAAAGTTTTCTAAATCAGGAATTCAAGATTAAGGACTTGGGACACTTACATTATTTCCTTGGTATGGAAGTTCTTCGAGAGCCTCATGGGTTGATTCTTAGTCAGCGAAAGTTCACACTCGCCTTGCTCACAGAATTTGACGTCCTCGATTTATCTCCTGTATCCTGCCCTCTTGATCCCACAGTTAGATTACTTGCCAACACAGTGGATCACATCAACGATCTAACTCTTTATAGGCATTTGTTGGGGAAACTAAATTATCTCACCCACACTCGACCGAACCTTGCATTCACTGTGCAATATTTGAGCTAGTTTATGCAAGATCCAAGAGCCCCTCATCTACAATCAGCCCTTCGTGTGCTTCGATATTTGTTGAAAGATTCGGGACTCGGATTATTCATATCGGCATCTCCATCCTTTGAGTTAGTTGCCTTTTGCGATTCTGATTGGGGAACTTGCCCAAATTCTCGCAAATCGGTTAGTGGGTTTTACATCGCACTTGGTTCTTTCCCAATTTCATGGAAGTCAAAGAAGCAAACTTCTATTTATCTTAGCTCCGCTGAAGCTGAATATCAATTTATGCAGCGGGTTGTTGCTGAATTAACTTGGGTGGTGCATCTTTTCTCTGATCTTTCAATTTTGATTGATATTCCAGTTCCCCTTCATTCAGACAGTCAAGCTGTAATTTATATCGCGAAAAATCCCGTATTTCATGAATGCACCAAGCATGTGGAGCTTGATTGCCATTTCGTTAGACAACAATTTCTTGCTGGTTTGATCTCACTTTCGTTCACTCCGTCCTCTTCTCAGGTAGCAGATCTGTTCACCAAGATTTTAACGGGTCCTCTCCATCATAATTTATTGCGCAAGTTGGGAGTATTTTCACCCCCCTCCAACTTGAGGGGGGGTGTTGGTGCTGGTACAGGAAATGATAAAGAAGAGAAGAAGAAAAAAGGTGATGTCGACTGATTTTTCTTATTGTTGTTTGTATTTGCTGCTTTGGAAATGAGGTTCACAACACTTGGGACTTTAGCAGATTTACAGATTGGGCTCATTCATTAGCCCAAATACAAGTACAACAAAGGCCCATATAGTGCAACCCTAGATTGCTTTATTCATTGTAATTATTTACCAAATATTCACTTATCATATATACGGATCCTAGTAAATATTCACTTGTAATATATGGATCCTTATTAGTTGTATATATACATTGTACTATAATGAATGAAACACATAGAAAAAAAGAGTTTCTCTATTCCAGTCTTTTACTAATTCTACATGGTATCAAAGCGGGTTTGAAATCTGCGTAAAACTCTTATTTCGTGGTACTCTTTTCTTCATATTTTGTGCAATGGGAACCAACTCTTCTCCTTTTGATAAACTAGCTGAGACCACTTAAACCAATGCCGTTGCTGGAAACAGTCCGATTGATCCTGCCCACCCTTACTATATTCATCCCTCTGACTATCCAGGGATGAATCTTGTCTCATCGGTCTTTGATGGTAAGGGATATGGTGGATGGAGAAGGGCTGTTATTATAGCCCTTTATGCAAAGAACAAACTAGGCTTTGCCGATGGATCACTGGTTGCGCCAAGCACTGATACAACTCTTCAAAAGGCTTGGGTTCGCTGCAATGATATGGTTCTCTCATGGCTTCTCAATTCACTGTCCAAAGAGATAGCCGAAAGTCTACTTTACCTGTGGAGTGACCTGGAGGACAGATTCGATTAGACAAATGGTGCAAAGCTATTTCAGTTGCAAAAAGAACTAAGTGCTGTTGTGCAAGGTAATTCAAGCATATCAGGTTATTTCACTAAAATGAAAAGTTTATGGGATGAACTAGATGCTTTGACCATTTTTTCTGCGTGTATTTGTGACTGTGATTGTGGTGCTATGGCAAAGATTGCAAAGGCACATCAGGATGAAAGACTATTACAATTTTTGATGGGCTTAATGAATCCTTTTTTGGTGTTAGAAGCAATATCTTGCTATCCTCTCCTTTACCATCTATTGGGCAGGCTTACTCCTTGGTTATCCAAGATGAGAAGCAAAGAGAGATCAATGCTTCTCCTGTCTATCCAGGAGATTCTTCTTCTTTCCTTGAAACAGATCAATCAGGGGGCAATAGGAGATACAATGACTACAAAGCACAGAAGGGGCCTTTCAATGGAAAGAAAACAACTAGCACATGTGTCTACTACAAAAAGCCAGGACATAGCATTGATAAGTGCTACAAGATTCATGGATTTCCTGCAGATTTCAAGTTTACAAAGCAGAGAAATACCATACAGGAGCGCAAGCTAACAATGTGTTTAATTCTGGTGAGGAGAATGATATGTCAGGAAATGGTGCTTCAAATTCAAGAACACTCACTCAGGAGAATGTAGGGCAGCTTTTACAGATCCTTCAACAGATGAAGTTGGGACAGCAGGCTGCAAACAACTCTTAGACCAATGTTAATGTGAACCCTGGTGGTATGGCTGGTATAGCTAAATTTTTCAACTCTTATGCACGTTTCATTCAAATAAGTAGTAATTCCTGGATCATGGACAGTGGTGCATCTGAACACATGACTTTTAACAAACAATTTCTTTTCAATTTTAGACCTATGACCAAACCAGTGATGGTTACTCTTCCAAATTCTCAGAAGGTTAAAGTCACTCACTATGGTTCTATTTCTATTTTTCCTAAAATAGTGTTGCATGATGTTTTTTACATTCCTTCTTTTAAATTCAACCTTTTATCTGTCCATAAGTTGTGCAAACAACTTTAACATTCAGTCCTTTTTACTCCTGATTCTTGCTTTCTACAGGGCCCTTCACTGAAGAAGCCACTGGAGATTGGTGATGAAGAAGGAGGACTCTACATCCTAAGGTCAAAGTCTACAGCTGAAGTTCCTAGGAATAGTTTTAATTCTAGTAGTAATCTATTTTCAAGCAGAGGGCATTGTTTGGCCAATCCTGCATCCGTTTTTCATTCTGTTTCCAATGTTTTTGATAACAATATGAAAGAGAAGTTATGGCACTATGGACTAGGGCATATTCCTTTAATCAATATGAGAAAGATTTCTTCTATTCCAGTATCTGCATATTCAGATTTTCAATCTCCTTGTATTGTTTGTCCAATGGCTAGACAGTCCAAACTCCCCTTTCCCTCCAGCTCTATTTCTACAAAATCTATTTTTGAATTTATCCATATTGATATATGGGGACCATATGGCAATCCTACCCATGATGGTTTCAAATACTTCCTAATAATAGTGGATGATTTCAGTAGAGGGACATGGACTTTTCTATTATCCAGCAATTCTACTGCATTCACTGTCCTCAAGTCTTTTCTAACCATGATAGAAAGACAGTTTCACACAAGAGTTCAAAAAGTCAGATCAGATAATGCTTTTGAGTTGGGGAGTGGGAAAGTTCAATCAGATTTTTTTATTTCACAAGGAATTATTCATCAAACAACTTGTGTGGCTTCTCCACAACAAAATGGAGTTGTGGAGAGAAAGCACTTTTAATTCCCTTGAGGATGGCATTCTCAAAGTTGAGTGTACTTTAATAATATCCTAACATGTGTAGTTACTTTCTAGATCTTTTGTAGCTAAAATAACGCAAATGTACCTCTAAAAAGGAAATCATGAGAGATTTTCTTTAAAAAACCACTATACAAAAAATAATGATAAATAACTCACTTATTTCCTTCCAAGCACAAATATTTTAAGAGAATAAAATAACAATAGTCTTCATTATCCAATTTTTTTCTCAACTTGTATATTTTATTAGGTAGAGTTATGAATAAAATCTTACCTTGTATAGGTTCAAGGAGCTCACCATAAAAAATCTCACATATATAGATAATAATTATCATGGGATTGAAAACATCAAAGAACTTAACTTGGCTTATCAATCCTGCTAAAGAGCTTCAGCTTTGGAATTATACTATGAGGGCATCGAAATTTAATTAAAATGTTACACCAAATGAAAATTTCTCTTTAGAATAAAAGTTATATTTATCACTCATCTTTCAGTTACATCAAAGTACTATTAGGGGGAACACTTGAAACCAACGACATACATGCTTAAACACTTTTATGAAGCACAAGGTAGAGTAGACCAACAACTTAGTGGACTGAAGGAGAAAATACTAGAATTTACCTAGTAGAATTCACACAAAGGTAGTGTTCCCTTACACTTATAGTAGTTGATGAGGGCATGGGAAAACAAGTGTTCCAGCAAGGACTCACATTACAAATCAACATTGAAGTGCCACATAGAATAAAACTACTTATCTCTGCCTCCATTTGGCTATTATGTATCTTTATTTGAGTATGTGATGAAACTATAAAAGTATAATTTTTTAAGAATATCATGGAATGCATTTCCTATTCTTCTCTTTTGCAATCAATTAACACATAACCACTTTGAAAAGGAGTAAAAAAAACTTCAAATTGCTACAAAACCCAAAAAACTCAAACCAAAGCCTTTCCCTTCCATAACACTTCCAAACGAGCTGAATCTGATCAAAGACGTATTCTACATAAGAAAAAAAACTATGGTCACTTATATTTGTATACACTCTACCCTCTCTAAACCTCACTTATGGGATTTAACTGGGTATGTTGTTGTTGATGTTGTTGTTATGTTACCCATAACATAAGGAACTGGAAGGAGTGAGTCCGCACGCATGAGAAAAATCCAAATGCTTGACTCCATTGATGCGGATGAGCCTCGACCCCAACCCACTACGCTAAAGCAAAATCTTATTCTACTGGTGCAGCTCCATATGAGTAGATCCAATGCCTGTATGTATAGCAACTCAGCTGGAATATGAAACCTTATAAAAATCTAAATGAACCCTTGAGATTTGTACGGACCCCGTGAACACAAACTATATTTGCTACTAGATTATAAATAACATTCCAGATCTATTCGAACCATCAAAACACCAAACCGAGGACATTTTGACCAAACATTAACCGAAGTTATCTTTTGACCTTTAAACTTCTAACAACTCAAAATCCATCTAAAAGCCTCAGGACCTGAACTAAATATCCAACTAGCCCAAAAATCAAATTCAAGAGCTAATAGAACTGCCAGAATCCTATTTCAAGCTCATCTTCATCAAATGTTGACTTTGCTCAACCATATCAACTTTCTAACCCTCAAAAACTGAAAACTCTTATAATTTTCATCCAACCACCTCGAGAATCATTCCATCTATTCATCCAGAGCACAAATACCATTAAACAACTATAAAGAGGATAAAATAGTCAAAATACACATATAACAAAAAACAACAATGAGAATTGTGACATCATCAACTAATAAAATATACATTTGTTCTCAAACATAAAAGTAAGAAACGTAGCTAAAATTTTAGAAAACTAGGGATATCTGCTCTGCTTGTCCCACTCTGTCTCCAAAGTAGCCTTCTCAACTAGATGATGCCTACACTAAACCTTCACTGAAGCTATTTTCTTATACCTCAACTTCCAAATCTGCCTGTCTAAAATAGCCACGGGCTCCTCCTCAAAATCATATTCTAATCCAAATCCACCGAGTCTTACTGAATTGCATGAAACCATCAGAATGATATTTCATCAACACCGACACATGAAAAATAAGATACAAAGCTGAAATACCTGGAGGTAAGGTGTTAGGCCTAAATTATACCTCAAATTAGACGTATAAAGAGGTCACTATCAAATATAGAATCCAACTAGATTTGGGTTGAATCCCATAAATAAGGTAAAAACTAAGCCTTATCTGGTTAAGTTGACTTCTAGTCAATTACTTCCATAAAAAAGGGGTTTGTGAAAAGTGCTGTGGAATCAATTTCCAAATGATGTTTAAGTAACAATTGTGAAATTTCCACGGATGTAATCAGTTAATGGAGAGAACTAGATCTATATTCAATATGGTTTCATGATATGCTCAAGTCACTAACGGTAATAGACTCTTCTTGTATAAAATATGCAAGGCTATCGATTACTTTAACACATCCAAATGTTTATCAACCGAATTAGATGATATTCACTTTAATTCTCTCAAACTAAACGTCATAAAAATGCAAAACTCAATAATAACCTCAAGTTGATTAATCTTACTACAACATTAACCATTAGGCGGGGATTGGAAACCCCAAATCCATGTTATTAATCTTTTTTCCTAAATTTAACCTCTTTACTCAAGCAAGTTAAACTTAAGATATGTTCTAATGTTTGCAACCATTAGAAATTGGTTCAGATTGAAGAATTAACAATGCATACACTTATACTATTTGAATCTATACCAAAATTGACCCTAAAAATGGCAATTCACCATGGATCCCACTACCCTAGTTGTGGGGTTTTGTCACTCATAAATTTTGAGACAGTGGCTATATATAGTCCACAAAAACTTGAAATCTACTTTAAACTCAAAACTGGCTGCCTCACGCTCATGATAAAGTTGACGGTCTATGGTTGATGCTTCATCAACTAGTCCGTCAACTTGCCTCTATGTTGTCAGTTGATATGCTTAAGCTTGATGCTGGCTTGATGGTCCATCAAAGGGTTGACACTTCATTAAATTGACCGTCAACTTGACTTCATGTTGTCAATTAATCTGCTTAAGCTTGACACTGAGGTTGACGGTCCGTTAGAGGGTTGATGCTTCATCAACTCGATCGTCAACTTGACTTCATCTTGACTGTTGATCTGTTTAAGCTTGACACTTTTGTTGACGGTTCATCAAAGAGTTGATGTTTCATCACGTAACCTTCACTCCTCCTTTTAGCACAATTTCTATTATTTTCTACCTTATCATATTTTTCTGCATATAAGAAGTAAAAATGATCAAATCTAACAAAAGTTGCTTAAGAACTTTCAATTATTCATAGTTAAAAGCCTAAAATGTGCCATCAAATGTTGGCACATCAACACCCTCAACTTAGAACATTTGCTTGTCCTCAAGCAACAAGACACAACCATACTAAAATAAAGTGAAAGAAAAAGAAACTTAGGACAAACTACGACAGTCATGAGGTACTCATCTCTTAAAGTACAACCCCTTTATCTTTCTAAATACAAAACATGTGTACATGACATCACTTATCAACTTGGGTTAAAAGGATCTAAGGATGACATTACATTATCAATGAACAACTTTGCATACACAAATGACAATTACTCTAAAAATTAGCAATCAAAAGTGCATTCCAAGTGTCCTCACCATAAAGAAGTACCTTACACACAAGATCGATTTAAATTTGGTCTGGAACAAATTCGCTCTTGTCACGCCCCGAACCCCATTCAGGACGGATTGGTACTCGTAGCCGACAAGGCCCGAGCGAACCAAGCTTTGCTTCTATTCAATCATATACATTCCATAAGAATCCCATGATCACATAAGAGCTTTAAATACCAACAACGGAATTCATGAAACATGTGATATATATATACATATGTGACACTTGGCCGTTGAGGACATCAAGTCAAAGACGTCATGAATCATCTTACATCCATATACCCACATATGTCTACAAAAGCCTCTACAGATGCATTGACCAAAATGAACTAAAAGTCGGGACAAGTCCCCACTTTATACAACATGTACAACACCAAAACATATGAACAACTGTGACTCAGAGAAGCCCCAAACTAATTGGAGCTCACCAATGATCTGCAACAACTGGCAACCTACTGTGGAGGCCTACTAGTACCTGTGCCTGCAGCAAGTAAGGTAAATTCCCCAAGAGGGGTCAGTAAGAAGAATGTACTCAGTATTTAAGGCAAATAGTAACTGTGTAATATATAAGAACTTTCAAGAGTTCAAGTACAAGTGAATAATTAATGTAAAATAAACCATGATTCTATGTACATTTGGAAACATGTATCTTGCTTTCTTTGCATTTGCATTCATTTGTCATTAACCGATATCACGTGGTACCCGGGCCCCAACTGAACAGTGGGTTATAACATATCATTGGGATCGTTCCAGCCAGGCATACGCCCCTTAGAGTGCAACCCTTAAATGATATATCAATAGGATCGTTCAAGCCAGGCTTATGCCCCTTAGAGTGCGATCCATAAATAATATTGGGAGCGTTCCAGCCGGACATATGTCCCTTAGATTGCACTCCCCAATTGAACAACTATGCATTACTTCACTTCTTTACTTTTGAGAAATTGATACATTGGTTACTATTGCATTATTGGAACATTTGGAACAATATTGGAATATTTGGAATAATATTGGAACATCTATGTAACACATGAATAATAAGTGATCAACATATGAGGAACATGTGAGTAACAAGATAACTACTTGAGCTGGACTACTTTTGGACATTTTGGAATAATACAAGGACATTGCCAATGTAATCAGTATGAGCTGCAGAAGGATACAGACAGAGTAACCTTACATACCTTGTATTCTCAATACGATTATATATAATCTTAGATGTGCATACAATGTCCCGCTCCTTCCTTATGTTTCACTCTACAACACAAATACATAGCGGAATTTACATTAACCACCAACTACCTTATAATTGCATATAAAGTCCATGAGTTACATGTTTGCCTTTAAAATGTCATTTTCCCCTTGACAATACCATTGATTAAATCATCATATCAATAATCCCACAATATTCCCAACATTGATCAAACTATCATAAACCGTTAGCATGTCGCACCAAGTTCATACTTTCCACTCTTCATCACCACAACATCACAATTATTCCATCAAATCACTTCAATACACCTCACAAAAACAAATCGGCCAAAATTCCATAATTTACACTTATAGAAAAATAACAAGTTTAGGACCATAATCACACCATACATGTTGATATTTCATCCATACCATGCACTTTCATCAAGACAACAAGTCATCTTTCAAGTTTAAATCCCATGGATAACACATCTTTTGCAAAAACATAAAGTACCATGTTCAACACTTCCAAGCATAATCAACATGATTTATATACTCTCCCATGCATATAATATACTAATCCATAAGAATAAACACTTACTCAAGCTTGAAAAATGACGATCTTGCTCCAAGAGAAAGCTTAGGGTTTGGAGTTGAGAGAAATGATTTTGGGAAATTTCTAGACTTGGCATGAGACTTTTGTTTGTTAAAAATCTGGTTTTTGGCCCTTTACATAAGCCCTCAATTCATCCTTAGCCATTATTCATAACATTAATTGCTATTTCTAGAAGGTCTTTGGAAGAATGGGTCATTTGGTCCATTTGGGCCAAGTCTTTTGCCTCATTTGGGCCTTTATTTGTATTGAGACCAATTCCTAAAACCCATGTATATCCAACAACTTTATCATGCATAATCCATCATATATATCATGTTTAATTAATTCTATAATGTCACGACAATATTCTCTTACGAGATTCTCATTCGTCGTCTCAATCGCAAAAATAGAAATTCTAGTCGCCCATGGCTTCATTGAACATTTATGATACCTACTTGTGTTTCATGATTTGATCATGTAGGGGTATATTGAAGTATTTGAAGCTTTAAAAATGCTCAAAGAACTCCAAGGAACCAAAAGAGACCATAAAAGAATCGACGTAGCATTGCGTTACAAAACGAGCGCAGAAGGGCACAATTTTTGTGCCTTGCGCCACTGATGCAAAGCAAGGTAGTGGAGCAAGAAATGAATGCCCTATGAATCAGGTGGCTTGCTCCACACCCCCTTAAATAGGGAGTGGCGCAAGTTTGGCCACTTTGCTGAATTTTTCGGCCACTTCTTCAACACTTGCATATCATCCGATGCCCCATCAAAACACTACAAAATACGTACTTAGTGACCTTAATAATCAAGTAAACATGACTCCAAGTTATCAAGTATGGTCAGAAATGTACGGGGTGTTACATTCTTCCCCCCTTAGAAACATTCGTCCTCGAATGTTAGTAACATTTTCTCACTGTAACAACTTAAGTCGAAGTGAATCCTTTACATCCTCATATACACACACAAAACTTGTAAAGACTTACTTATCATGACTTCAATTCCGTATCTTGAACTTTTCATCCATGTACAACAATTGCGAGTACTTTAGATTTCATTAGTTTTTCGATTTCCCTTGTGATTTCTTCTACGTGCTAATTTCTCCAATAGTGCCTTTACGGAAGCTACTCCCGCATCTCTTAATTCTTTCTCTTATCGATCTAGGATAACAATAGGTAACAATAAGTACCTTTTCACATGTGAGATCCTCTGTAAGTTGTATATTTCCACTGGTACCAATACGGGATAATCTCTCATACACTTTCAAAGCATCGAATAGAAAATACCGAATGAATTGTGAAGAGTTCCTGGACTAGTGCTAATAGATACGTAATTTGCCCAAATCTTTGGACAACTTTTCTTTCTTTCCGAATCTCATTATTTTTTTTTCCATTGGTGACACTGTCAAAAATACTTAATCATCTATGGCACATTGCAATTCTCTTCTTCTAAAATCGGCATATGATTTATATTAACTTTGGGCCATTTGTAGCTGTTGTTATATCACCTGCATTTCCTCTATAGCTTGATGAACAAAACCTGACCCGAGCAAAGCACATTTCATCAGATATTACCCATACATCCAATTAGTGATCTACATTTTCTTTCTTTCTTATAAAGCTTCGTAAGGTGCCTTTTGATACTTTTATTGTAAGCAATTTCAATAACCGATAGATGTTCATCCCAACTACCTTTAAAGTCCAATGTACAAACTTGTGGCATATATTCAAATGTTCATATAATACGTTCTGTTTTTCCATCTATCCAAGGATGACAAGCCGTACTTACATCCACCTGTGTACCCATGCTTTACTGAAAAGACTTCCAACATTGTGCAATAAAGTAAGCTCTCCTATTTGATAAAATAGTGAGTGGTATCCCATGTAATCATACTTTCTCTATAATGTACAACCTTGCATAGTGTTCAGCTGTATCGGTGGTCCTAACTGGTAGAAAATACGCTGACTCGGTAAGCCTGCCAACTATTACCTATATGGAATCAACCTTCACATGTACGAGGCAAACCTGTGATTAAATCCATGTTATTCATGTTCCACTTACAAACTGGAAGTGTAATACATTGCATAAATCATACAGATTTCTAATGCCATACTGTTAATCAGTGACCGCTTGGACATTGAGCTACAAATTCTACAATGTACTTTTCATGTAACCTTACTAAGACATCTCTACTAAACCATGGTACATTTTAGTTGCTTCTGAATGAATAAAATACCATGAACGATGTCCTTCTGTCATAATTCATTTCCTTAACTCATCTATACCCAGTATACATAATCTACGTTGGCGTTAAAGTACTCCCCCTTGTGTTTGCTCAAATACCCTCGTCGAACTTTGCTGTACATTTTTTTTAATCGAACTAAAAATATGACTTACATATTGCTTTTTCCTTTACCTCAGATACCGATGAGACTTCTGCCACATTTGACATTATAATTCTTTCACTTGAAGTTTTTCTACAAGTAGTGGTGCCATTTGTTACAAGCAATTGTCATAACTGTTACCTCAAAATCATATGTGGGATAATTTCTCTTATGTGGATGCAATTGTCTTAAGGCATACGCTATCACATTGTCATGCTGCATGTATACACATCCCACACCAACTTTTAAAACATCACAATACACTGCATACTCTTATGTGTCTTTGGGAGGTACTAGTACAGGTGTAGGAGTCAATTTATCTTTCAAATCTTGGAAACGTTTCTCACATACATCATTCCGCTGAAACGTAGTTACTTTATGTGTTAGCTTTATTAAGGGTAATGGCAGAAAGCCTATTTAACAATTCGTCTGTACTAACTGGCCAACTCAAGGAAACTATGAATTTTCGTAGGCGTCGTAAGCCTTGGACACTTCTTTTGTGCATATTAGTCCTTACTCCTTCATTCTATACAATGTGTCCTAAGGACGATACGGATTATGACCAAACTTGCATTTAAAGAACTTGCATATATCTTACGGTCATGAAGAATCCGTAACACCTGTCACAAGTGATTAGCATGGTCCTTTTGTAATCTTGAGTAATCTAGTATGACATCTAAAACATTGTCATGAATACGCTTAGCGATGGTTTAAACACCCTAATTATCAAACCCATCAATGCAGCTAGTGCATTTGTTATCCCAATTCGTAGTTATCCCAATTGGCATAACTACGAATTCATAACAACCATACTTCTATTTTGGGTATCTTTATTTTCTCTGACCTTTACTTGATGATCTCCTTACCTTAAGTCAATCTTTGGGAAGCATCCGGCACCCTATAACCGATCAAATCAGTCATCAACTCCGGGGAGAAGACCTATATTTTTTATCATCACCTTATTCGGTTGCCAATAGTATACACACATTCTCAATATGCCATTTGTTTTTTTTGTTTTTTTTTGTGCTATGAACACTGATGCACCCCAAGGGGTCGTACTAGGTCTTATGAATCCCTTGTTCATCACCTCTTTTAATTTCTCATTTCATTCCCATAACTCTACCGAGCCATGCTATATGAAGAATTAAAAATAGGCTGAGTACCTGACGTCATACTAATACCAGCTCACACATCGAGGAATTTATTTACCACCAGAACTGATTGAAGAGTTGGTGGAATCACATCAGTATCTTTCACTCTTACTAAATGACATATGTATCCCTTAGAGTATCCCTTTTTCTTTGCTTTAAGATGGGAAATAAATTTTCCTCTTGGTGCCCCCATATTTTCCTACCCATTCAAAATCATTCTCTTGGGGAAAATGACAATATAACTTCTTAGTTAGGCAATCTACTACGGTACAATCCCTTTGTAACATCAAAATCCACTATTTCCAGCTCAATAAGATCAACCAGTGTCCCATGACCACCAATAATTACTATGCACTTACGATATACTCTTTTAACTACAATGGGTTCCCCAACTAATGTATAGACTTCCTGTGACATAACTAGTAATTCTGGTGTTCCTTTGAATTTTTAGCAATTAATGAAATAACATATGCTAGTGTCGAATCTGGGTCAACCAATATGTGTACGCTACCTGTAGCTATATAAAAAGAAGCCTTATTTTGTGGCCCGACATATCACACCAATAACAACATTTGGCCCCAACCGATATTTCACATAGATGACAACTTCTGCAGCACTAACACGGCTGATGAGGAGACTTTGGTTGGTTCTTACTTTCTTCCTGTGCTTGATACCTCATTGCCCATGAATCTCACTTCTTTGCCCAAACCGATTGTCTCTAAACCCTTGGGATCGAGGTAGAACATTTACTATAAACTAAGGAAATAATGGTCTAGGTGGTCTATTAAACACCCGAGACCTAAATGAACGCCATGAACTGTCCCATAGGTCTATCCCTCTTTGACAACCCTTCTTCAAATATTTGTGTCCCTTTTCTGTTGCCTCTGATCCTCCATTATCTGTGCAAAGAGCCTGTATTTTGGCTATATCCATACCTCTTTTCAAGGACGCAATAGTACACTCCGTCTGTCCACATACCAATGCACTCTATCGGTCATAATAGATACCACATTTGGAGCATACCCAGCCAAAGAATTAACCAAAGACTGTACATTTTGACACTCATAGTCCTTTGAAGAAGATTTAACAATTGGTCCGCATGAGCTTTTTGGACCTCATATGGGAGGTACTGGTCAAGAAATGTCGCTTTAAATTTCTTCCATCTAGCTGGAAGTACATCAATACACAGTCATGTGCATATCATCTCGAGACCTTTTGATTTGGTCTATAAAGTCCTGTGGGTATTCATTCGTATTCGACTCGGTGGATGTAGGAGGATTTAATTTTTAGAAAATCTTGTGTTCGACGACTAGCTGCCCTAGCCGCACCATCATCACTCGCCATTGGGCCAGCTCGCCCATGACATTATACAACAACTATCTGAGTCAACATATGCACTACATTTCATAAATCCTGTTCAGTGGCACTTATAGGTGGTTCTGCGGGTACTTCTCTACCTTTTGGCTAAGAGAAATCCGTATTGTAAATTTCATGTCAGCCCCACCTTGACTAGCTTAGTCAGGTTATCAAGTATGGTCAGAAATGTACGGGGTGTTACATCTGTTTCTCACAATGAAGTTCAAACAATGCATACACAATATCATAGTTTTTCCCCTATTTTCTATGCTTCATCTTTAGGATAGTAATACTAGGATCACTATAGGACTTTTTTTGGTTTGTAATGTAGGCTTGGGGGGTAGATATGGCATATTTGGAATTAGTGACTAAGCCCTCCTTGACACTACACTACTTTTACTCCACTTCTGACCAACCTTTTTTCTCCTTATTCTTCATTTATTCACTCCTTTCTTTCACAATGGGTGTGAATTTCTTTTCAATTACAACTCTTTTTTTATACTTTTATTTTTTCGCACAGGACGCACCCATTTTACCTTTTTCATCACTAGTCTCTTCTTTTCATACCCCTTTACAATGACCACCCTCAACTTAGATGATTTTCCAGAGTTGAGGTACACAATGTCCAAGTAGGGACCAGGCCAAGACAATATTTCAAGAAAAATAAAGAAGGTAAATGGGCTAATGAATAAATGGTCAATTAGGCTCAAAATTTGGGAACAAGGGACAAATTACATAATTTGGAATGTCATTTATATTGAGTTGAATGAAATTGAATAAGGCCTATGATCCTTTTCTAATCCACTTTTCTATGACCTACACAAGATGTATCAGGCAAGTTCTGAATTGCATACATACAGTAAGAACTAAAAAAAGTAGCTCACACACACTTGCAACATAATAGAATAATAAATTACTAGCTATCATGTTCATGCCCTAGCTTAAGAAATATTTATCATATCCATATACACCTAATGTCATGCAAAAATCCATCACAGTCAAGATATCAAAACAGATATGCACATGTCACACAAAATTTGGAGGGGTCTTTGTTTTTCAAAACAGAACAAAGACTTCCTAGGTTCACCTAAATTCTTTTTACAAACACAACCACAAGAAAACACATAAAAACTTAAAATTTAAATACACCCTAAATATGTCGGTTATACTAGATAGTACACTCGAGGGAAAAAAACACGAAAACAAAAACCCTCAGGTAGTGAAACACAAATACCCTACCCCCTATCAAAAAGGTATACATTGTCACGAATGCATCATAAAATATACTAAAGTGATAGAGAGAGGACGTACCTGTAGTGCTCTAGAGATGGTGTCTGGTGTGATGGAGTGGGCTACAACATCTGTTGAAGCATCATCAAGCATGTCACTAGTGGTGACCAATGCACTCAAAGTAACAGGTGGTGTAGTAGAAGACTCCACACTCAAATCCGCACCACCAATAGTTAGCAGTGGTATGCTAGAAGAGGCTCCAATAGCTTGATCCCTTATTTCTACCTCTTTCTTCTCTTGATCCTCTATCAACCTCTTTTGTGCTTCTTTCATGTCATTCTTTTCTTTCTTCTCCCTTTTTTTTGGCCTTTACTGGATCCTTTTTCTCTTTTCATGGCCTCGTACCCTTGGATTTGAGAGTTCTGCCTATCAAATCAATTAAGGACTCCTTTTTCTTTGATTCCATAATATTCAAGATTGGTTACACCATGGAGAGTCTATTTTGATGCTCCGTAATGTTAGTTTGGGCCTTTTTTAAGTTAGCCTCAAATTGAGCCATTTTGTATATTCATGGCTTTTATATTCTCATTTATTCTCCCATCCATATTATCAATGTGGCCATGAAGATCGGCATATGGTATAAGTGCAACTTTGATAGCTTGATTAACAAAAGGTTCAAACTGTTTACAAATACCTTCAACTGTTCCTCAAACCTCTATTACCGCTTGAACCATCTCTTGAAGTTTTGGGGAGTGTCCAAGTACTCTGAAGTTTGGGCTGTAGCAACAACAATGTCAACAGACTCAGTAGTTAAGGCAGCTCAGGTAGCCCAAATATAGTGGAAGTAGTCAGTGGAATGGTGGAAATGGCTAGTGCATACCTGAGGCTACTTTCGAAGCCTCTAAAGTAGCAAGGGGACTCCCCTATTGTCTGAGTACTAGGTTTGAACATTATAGGCTTATGCACTCGTAACTTAAACTTCCCCTCATCACGAGATCTGTCAATATCATATGTATTTGATGCTATCACCTCATCATCTATACCATCCAACACCAAAACATAGGATTCCTTACACAACTGAGTGACAAGACATGGGAATGGTAATGAAGTCGTGGGACTTATTGCTCATATTTTCAATTCTTTGGCTATGATGACTCCAATGTCCAACTTGAAACTAGACATCAAGCTAGCTACCAAAATATCTTTATCTTCACCCAATGTGTTGTCTCCTCTAGTAGGAATCAAATGAAATTGCACTACCGCACACTAAAACTTGGCTATAAAAGTCAATGTCAACTTGAAGATATTTTCTTTTGTATTTGTCAACCATTTTGGTTTACCATCAGTTAACACCTGTGCTAACCAAGGATGCTTATTCAATCTATCGATCATTTATAATCAAAATCTGGAGTACTAGCTGGTAGCATAAAATCTTTCCCATATAGAATCTGGTTAATTGCATGGTCGAATATATTGACTGAAACTCCTTGGACCTAAACTTTATTCAACATTTGTAAATCTCCTAGTTTTTGACCCTTAGTGCACATGTTGTCAAGACAATATTGTTCGCATAGAACTTCCAAACTATATTAGGGTAATAGTACCCTAGTGCTGTAATCATCCACTCTAGACCATACAGATTAAACCACCATTCAATCTCAGGATACTTTGCAAGTTCTGACTAGATAATCCTGACCTCCTTAGCAAAGGTTCTTTTTGTGCTACACTTTTCGATTGAAAAGAGACTATCTTGAAAGTATTTATCCAACTCTTTGACTTTTCAAAGGATATTGTCTCTAAATGTTGGAGTTTTTCTCTTAATTACATCACCCCTCACAGGCGCAGGTTCTTCTTATGGACTCTTGGTGGCATCAATGCCACTCTCCTCATCGGCCTCCAAACTTGTACCGTTCATACTAGACTCATTGTTTGAAGACTCCTCTCCCCTTATCAGACTAGGGAGTAAGTTACTATTGCCTTTCACTTTGTCGAGTATTATAGCCTGGGGCCTCTATCTTCTTAACCTTATTCTCAGATTCATCAACGAGTTTGTTGATGGAGATAGCCTTTTTGGATCTCTTCCGATCCCTCCCTTATGTTGGTTGAAACTTAGGAACCATTTGCACCTATAGAGGAGTATGTTTAGCATTGTAACAAAATTATAAAATAAAGACTTCAATGAAATACTACATATTTAAGTGGTTGACATCTTAGGCTGACGGACCTTGACAAGCCATCAACCAAGTTGTCAAGCTTAACAGATTGCAAGTGTTTGCTGATAGTTCAAGTTGATGGTCCATCAAGGACTTGACGTCTCATCATCTCAACCTTTAGGCTTATCCAATATATACCTGCCATGTTGATGGTTCATTTGATGGCTCGTCAAATGGTTGACGATTTGTCTAATAACTTGTCAGCTCAAAATAGATTCTTACAAGTGTATGGGTGAGTAGTAACGTCAAAATTGTTTAACTTTCCATTACACCATTAAGGTTACATTAACAATTTTCCCACTGAGAGTCAGGGTTACTCAGACTTCACCCTTTAGTTAATCACTCCTTCTTTCAAGTTGAGTTGGTGGGCAACGCCATTTCCATTAGAATTTGTGGTTCAAGTTGAAAATTATGTTGCCCTCTAATTCATTAAGTGACTCACTCACCATTAACACTAAAATTAAAATAAAAACAATACCCCAAAAATAATGTACAAGAATATACCTTGGTGAAGATGGAATGAAAAGGACAAATCAACTATTGCCCTAGCACTTCTTTAAATAATTAAACACAGGGAGAAGATGGTGCTGATGGGGAATAAAATAAGTGGAGGATTAAAATGGCAAAGAGAGTGGAGTAATGGGAGTTGATGAGTTTGGTTGTGGGTGAAGAAATGAAGAGGGGGACCAATCAATTTTGAAATGACTTCTTTTAATTTCCTTTAGGGTTTTTGAATCGAGTCATTGGGGTTTTGGTTGGATTGGGTTAGAGGTGAATGGGTTCGGGTCAGAATATATTGGGTAGGTGGTTGAGGGAAAATCTGATTGGATAAGGGTTTGGGTTAGTTTTTTTTAAAAGAAACTAATACTTACCTGGGCGCGTTGCCTCTTAATGATCTATCAAATAGTTGATGGTTTGTTATGTGAACCATCAGCCTTAGGTAGATTGGTCACTCTTTTATGCAAAAAATTATGGTCTAGGTGATGGTCGGTCACCTTATTGATGATTCATCAGGTAAACCGTCACCTTTATCCAGATTCAAACTATTTTGTTGTTATAAGTGACACTTGGTTTGATGAGCCGTCAGCTGCCTGATGAACCGTCATTTAGGCTATTACCTCTAAATAATTTATTTCCTTCCTTGTCAAGTTTTTTACCTGCACACTTCAACATGTACATCAACTAAATCCAAGGTATACAACTAAATTAAAAAACAAGTTACAAACAACAAACATGGGTTACCTTCCAGTCGCGCCTGATTTAACGTCGCGACTTGACCTGGGTATCTTGATTACTCATAATTCATCAAGTTAAATCATCTTTATCAGTTTTACCTCTTCAAATACTCCAAAGTACTTCTTCAAACATTGGACATTAACTTTGAAGCATTCCCATTTATGATTTTCCAGCTCAACCACTCCAGAATGGAACATTTGTGTCACTGTAAAAGGATGCACCACTTGGATCTGATTTTTCCCAGAAATAACGAGAACTTAGAATTGAAAAACAATACCAAGTCCCCTGGACTTAATTCCTGCTTCTCAGTTCTACGATCATTATACAACTTTATCTTCTCTTTGTACATGTCCGATCTTTCATAAGCTCTCAATCGAAACTCATCCAACTCATTCATTTGTTCAAGCCTTAAGTTTGAGGAATCACTCCAGCTAAGATTGAACTTCTTGGGTGTCCATAAGGCTTTATGCTCAAGCTCCACTATCAAATGACATACCTTACTAAAGACTAACCGATATTGTGACATCCAAATGGGAGTTTTGTATGCAGTCCTATATGACCATAGGGCATCATCAAACTTTTGAGCCCAATCAGTTCGGTTGGCATTCATTATTTTGACAAGAATCATCTTTAATTCATGATTCAACACTTTCCCTTGACCTCTGGTTTATAGATGATAAGCGGTAGCCACCTTGAGTTGCTTGACTTCATACTTTGCTAGCAGAGCATAGAATACTTTGTTGCAAAAGTGCAAACCCCCATCACTGATGATCGTTCTTGGAGTACCAAACCTTAAGAAATGTTCCTTTTCAGGAATACAGTCATACTCTTACTCTTGTTGTTTGGAAGTTCCATAGCTTCCACCAATTTAGACACATAATTCACTACCACCAATATGTATTTTTTGTTAAGAGAACTCACTAAAGGACTCATAAAGTCAATGCCTCATACATAGAACTAACAATTCGACTTCTAGGACTGGGTCATGGGCAACTCATGCCTTCGTGAGATGGCTCCCTGCCTTTGGCATTGGTCACATTCCTTTACAAAATCTAGCATGTCTTTATGGATTATGGGCCAATAATACCCATATTACAATATTTTCTATACAGTGTGCGCACCACCATGATATCCCCCCACAGGATATGAATGACATATTTCTAGTATACTCATCATCTCAACTTCTGGGATGCATCTTCTTATTAAGTTATCGGCGTAAAGCTGCAACAAATATGGCTCATCTCAAAAGTAATTGTTCACATTATGTAGAAAGTTCTTCGTTTGATGAAAGTGTAACACCCCGTACATTTTCAAACCTAGTTAATTACCGTAACATTCATGAAATTATTTAAACATGAGATTGTTGGTGAATTATGCATTAATTTTTTGGGCTAAATGAATCTTGTGCTATTGGGCTCAATTGAGGCCCAAAATTATACAAAAGACATGGCCCAAATGGGAAAAATGACCCATTCTACCTTTGATCAAGTAAACATAACATTTATGACCAAAGTGTGGCAAAGGATGAGACTTAAAGGGACTATAAAAGGTCACAAAAATCAGATTTTTATTCACCAAGACACACATGCCATTTCTAGAATTTTCCAAAACATTTCTCATCTCACAAACCCTAAGCAATTATCTCGTTGGACAAGATCACTCTTTTGAAAGCCTTGGTAAGTGTTTGATCTTATGTTTTAATATATTATATGCTTAATATGGTGTATAAATCATGTTGGTTGTGTTGGCAAAGTGTTGGATAGTTCACTATGTGTAAAACTGTCTACTTTTGTTCAATCAGTAAAGGGCTTTGCCTTATAAATGTGACAGGAGACTTGTGGTATTGAAGGAAGTGAATTTTATGGATGAAATATAAACATGTAAGATGTGTTTATGTTCTTAACTTGCTTTCTCTTTGTGTATAACATTTGAAATTGTTGTTGCAAAATTGTGCATGGAATTGGTGACGTAGTGAAAGGAAAATGTAATTTTGGTGATGTTCATGTGTGTTGTGAAACCATGGTTGTTTGTTGGCATTTAAGTTGACCTAAAACATGTAAATATAAGCTTATTTATGTACATGGACCATTTATTACAAAAAAGGACCCTAAAATGACCCCTGGAGGCAAAAACGGGCATCCACCCTCGTGTCTGGAGCACCTGCGGGCGCAGATGCCAATGAAGGTGCCTATGGACAAGTCCAGTGGGGCACCTGCGATCGTAACTCATCCACCTGTGGGCGCAGGTGGCTCCATAACCCATTCAAGAATTTTGTTTTGCATGTTTTTGTCTCTCTTTGACCCCCCAAGGCCTCTATACCCTTCTTGGATGTAATTATCAACTTATGGTACTTTTGAATGGCTTTAAGGGGTAGTTCGGAGGCATGTTGGATTATATCAATTATGGATTGTTGTTAATATGTTGTTATGAAAGGTATTGAGGTGACGTGATGGAGTAATTGTGACGTAGTGTTAATGAGAAAGCATAAAGGATAAACTTGGTGTGAAATGCTATTGGTTTATGATGTCTTGGTCCACGTGTGGAATGTTATGGTATTGTTGGTATTGTAATGCAGTGGATTGTATTGGAAAGGGTGAAATGACGTTATATGGCAGTCATGTAGCTCATTGTCGTTTTGTGCACTTGTAAGGTAGTTAGTTGTTAACGTGAGCTCCGTTATGTACTTGTGTTGTAGAGTAAAACGTAAGGAAGGAGCTGGATTATTGTATTCATATATAGGATTGTGTATTCATATTGGGAAGATAAGGTATGTAAGGTTACTCTTTTTGTATCCTTTTGCAGCACATAGTGTTCATATTGTCATTGTACTTGTTCCATTCCGAAATGTTCTAAGGTATCTCATTTTAGGTTATCATCTATTGTTAATCACATGTTCCTTATTCATTGATCAATTGTTATTCATGTGTCACATAATTGTGGAAATGGTTCCAAAGGTCCAATAATGTTACGTTCTAAAGTTCCAATAATGTTATGACTATCAATGTAATGCATAGTTGTGTGAGTATGGGTGGAAGCTCTGGAGGCATAAGCCTAGGTCGATCCAATATCGATATTATTGGATCAGGGGGCACCTCTGGGGGCGGAATCCTAGCTCAAGCCGAACCTAAAAAGGGGCAGCTCTGGGGGTAAGAACCTAGCTCGAGCCAAACCTGATATATTAGTTTATGAGTGGCAGCTCTGGAGGTATAAGCCTAGCTCGGGCCGATCCCAATGTTATGTTATGTTATTCTATGACCCACTGATCAGTTGGGTCCCGACTGCGATATGATACAAATGATGATGAATGAGCGTAAAAGCAAAGAAAGTAATGAAAGCAATGTACATGGTTCTATATATACAGTACGGTGGTTTATTCACATTGATTATTCAGTTGTATTTGATTTCATTGAAGTTCTTATGTATGATGCAGTTTCTTATAGCCTTACATACTCAGTACATTCTTCGTACTGACGTCCCTTGGGGGACTTACCTTACTTGGTACAGGCGCAGGTGATAGTAGACCTCCATAGTAGGTTGCGGGTCATTTGCAGATCATTGGTGAGCTCAAGTTGGTTCGGGGCTCTTCGAGTCACATGTGTACACTGGTTTTGGTACTATGTAAATATTGTATAAAGCGGGGACTTGTCCCAACTTTAGGATGGTTATGTACATGTATCTGTTAGAGGCTTTGTAGACGTTCTTGGAAGATGAAAGAAAGAATGTATGCTTTTGACATGGTGGCCCCAACGGCCAAGTTTTATATATATCATATGTTTTCCATGACTTTCGCCATTGGTAATTTGTATCTAAATGAGGTAGAGTGTTGTTGTTTTAGTGACATGCATATGAGTGCACATGATTGAAGATTGGTTCTCTCGGGCCTTAACGACTTTGGGTGCCAGTCCGCCCCATTGGAATTTGAGGCGTGACAAAAGTGGTATCAGAGCCAGGTTGTCCTAAGGGTGTCTACAAAGCCGTGTATGAGTAGAGTCTTGCTTATGGATGTGTTGTGCTCAACATTTATAGGTAGGAGGCTACGGGACATTTAGGAGTTGTTTCTTTTCCTCATTTCTAGATTGTGCAATAGTGCCAATGTTGTAGGTGGAATCATATCTGACCATTGTAATTGGTTTTCTTTGTTATAGTAAAATGCGGATGACAAGATGAGGTAGGGGAAAAGGTAAGCAGGTAGATATTCTTGCCGGAAAAGGAAAGAGTAAATCACCACCTGACCAAGCTAGTCAAGGTGGCGCTAAACAGGAGTTTGCATCATGGGCTTCTTCTACTCTTCCATTTCCGGAAGAGCCAAGAGGTAGAGAAGTAATTGTAGAACCTCCTATGAATGCCACTGAACAGGATTTAAGAAATGCAGTGCATATGTTGACTCAGATAGTTGATACACAAACTCAGGGACAAGTTGGTCCAATGACAAGTTAGGATGGCGCGACTAGAGCAGCTAGTCGGCGGACATAAGATTTTTTGAAATTAGACCCTCCCACATTCACCGGGTCAGATCCAAAGGCAGACCCATAAGAATTCGTGGACCAAATCCAAAGGGCTCTAGATGTTATGCACGTGATTGGGGTAGAAACAGTTGAGCTTGTAGCCTATAGGTTGAAAGGAGAGGCTATATTATGGTATGAAGATTGGAAACGATCTAGGGGTATTGGTGCACTTCCAGCTGGTTGGGAGGAATTCAAAATGGCCTTTCTTGATCACTATCTTCCATATGAGATCCTAGAGGCTCGTGCAGATCAGTTCTTAAATCTCTGTCAAGGGAATATAAGTGTCAGAGAATACACTCTTCAGTTTAATTCTTTGGCTCGATATGCTCCAAATGTAGTGGCCACAATGGAAGAAAGAGTCCATCAATATGTGGACAGATTAGAGCCATATTTGGTGAGGGACTGTACCATTGCTGCTTTGAACAGAGATATGGATATAGAAAGAATACAAGCTTTTGCACAGAAGATGGAGGATCAGAGGCAAAGAAAGAGGGTGCACGAATTTAAAAGAGGGCCGTCAAAGAGGGCTAGACCTATGGTACAGTCTATGGTGTCCCAAGGAGAATCTAGGCCTCGGGTTTTCCCTAGACCGCCTAGACCATCATTCTCTTATTCCACAGCAGGCACTCAATCTCAATTCTGAGGGTTTAGAGGCAGTCAAGCTGGCCAGAGTAGTGGGCTTCAGGGTTCACAGGCTACAGGATTTCCTCGTCAGCTGTGTCAGCACTGTGGACGGACTCATTTAGGTATGTAATGGTTAGGGACAACTGCTTACTTTTGGTGCGGTATGTCGGGGCACATAATGAGAGAGTGTCCACAGAGGGGCGCAGGTGGTATAGCATGACCTATGGGATAAAACATTGCATTATCATCATCGGTTCCTTTCCTAGGTAGAGGAGTGCATCCTATTGGGCGTGGTAGAGGTGCTAGAGGAGCAGCTAGTTCCAGTGGAGCCCAGAATCGCACCTATGCTCTAGTGGACCGACAGAATTCGGAGGCTTCTCCTGATGTAGTCACAGGTATATTATCCATATTTTTGCATATTGTATATGCATTGATTGACCCTGGTTCTACATTGTCATATGTTAATCCATTGATTACTGCGAAATTTGAAAGAACACCAAAATTATTAATTAAGTCAATTGAAGTATCTACACCAGTTGGTGAATCTATTATTACAAAAAGAGTATATCGTAATTGTGTAGTAACTGTGTGTGATCATGATGCGTTGGCTGATCTTATTAAACTGGAAATGGTGGATTTTGATGTCATAATGGGTATGGATTGGTTGGCTTCTTGTTATTCCATGATAGATTGCCGAGCTAAGAGAGTACATTTTCATTTTCCATAAACGAATGTTCTTGAATAGAAGGGTAATGTAGGGGCACCGAGAGGAAAATTTATTTCCTATCTTAAAGCAAGGAAAATGATAGCCAAGGGGTACATGTGTCACTTAGTAAGAGTGAAAGATACTGATGTAGAACCACTAACTCCTCAGTCGGTTCCAGTAGTAAATGAATTCCTTGATGTATTTCCTGAAGATCTTCCAGGTTTACTTCCAGAACGGGAAGTGGAGTTTAGTATTGATGTGATGCCAGACACTCAGCCTATCTCTATTCCTCTGTATAAAATGGTTCCAGCAGAATTGTGAGAATTGAAGGAGCAATTAAAAGACTTGCTGGACAAAGGATTCATAAGGCCTAGTATGTCCTTGTGGGCTGCACCAGTATTATTTGTACAGAAGAAAGATGGCACATTGAGAATGTGTATTGACTATGGGCAATTCAATAAGGTAACGATCAATAACAAATATCCCCTCCCCAGAATTGACGATTTATTTGATCAGTTATAGGGTGCCAAATGTTTTTCAAAGATTGACTTGAGATCGGGTTACCATCAAGTCATGGTAAGAGAAAAAGATATACCCAAGACAGCTTTCCGAACACGATATGTCCATTATGAATTTTTAGTTATGTCATTTGGACTAACAAATGCACAAGCTGTTTTCATGGATTTTATGAATAGGGTGTTTAACCTATTTCTAGATGTGTTCGTGATGGTGTTTATAGATGACATCCTGGTTTATTCAAGATCACAGGAGGACCATGCTAATCACTTACGGCAGGTGTTACAGATTCTTCGTGAGCGTAAGTTGTATGCAAAGTTCTCTAAATGTGAATTTTGGTTAAAATCTGTAGCATTCTTGGGTCACATTGTGTCTGATGAAGGAATAAAGTTTGATACGCAAAAGATTGAAGCGGTGAAAAATTGTCCAAAGCCTACGACGCTTACGAAAATTCATAGTTTTCTTGGGTTGGCAGGTTATTATCGAAGTTTTTTTGAAGGGTTTTCTTCCATTGATGCACCTTTAACGAAGCTAACACACAAGGCAATCAAGTTTTAGTGGAATGATGCATGTGAGAAAAGTTTCCTAGAGTTGAAAGATAAATTAACTTCCACACCCATATTAGTACTTCCCGAAGGCACAAAAGGGTATGCAGTATATTGTAATACGTCCGGAGTTGGCCTAGGATGTGTATTGATGCAGCACAATAATGTAATAGCTTATGCCTCATGACAGTTGCGACCACATGAGAGAAATTATCCAACACATGATCTTGAGTTAGCAGCTGTGGTATTTGCTTTAAAGATATGGCGCCACTATTTGTATGGGGTTCATGTTGACATCTATACTGACCACAAGAGTTTGCAATATATCTTTAAGTAGAAGGAATTAAATCTGAGGCAGCGGAGGTGGCTTGAACTATTAAAAGATTATGATATTGATATCTTATATCATCCAGGGAAAGCGAATGTGGTACCCGACACATTAAGCCGCAAAGCAGTAGGAAGTACTAGTGGCCAGTTGACGGAAAAGCACAATATAGTTAAGGATCTACATCAACTAGCCAGCTTGGGAGTTCGTCTTCTTGAATCTCCGAACGAAGGGGTTATTGTACAACATGCAGCAGAATCTTCATTGGTAGATGAGGTGAAAGAGAAGCAGCATGCGGATCCTATGTTATTTCAGTTGAAAGAAAATTTACAAGAGGGTTTGACAAAGGCATTTGATCTTACGCAAGAAGGAGTACTTCAATGCCAAGGTAGATTATGTGTACCGAATGTAGATGGGCTGAGGAGACGAATTATGACAAAGGCTTATCATTCACGATATTCGATTCATCCGGGAGCTACCAAAATTTATCATGACTTGAAAGAAATGTATTGGTGGGGAAACATGAAGAACAACATTGCAGAATTTGTAGCTTAATGCCCAAATTATCAATAAGTAAAAGTAGAGCATCAGAAACCTGGAGGTTACATGCAATGTATCAATCTTCCAGTCTGGAAATGGGACATGATTAACATGGATTTCATCACAGGTTTGCCTCGTACACTGCAAAAATTTGATTCCATATGGGTAATAGTTGACACGCTTACTAAGTCAGTGCATTTCCTACCAGTCAAGACCACCTATACAGCTGAAGATTATGAAAGTTGAGTCCACGATATATATGAAATTGTCCAAAGATTTGGGCAAGTTGCATATGAATTGGAACTACCCCAAGAACTCTCCACAGTTCATCCAATATTTCATGTTTCGATGCTTTGAAAGTGCATAGGAGATCCATCTCGTATTGCTCCCATGGAAGATGTACAAGTTACGGAGGATCTCACTTATGAAGAAATACCTATTGATATTCTAGATCAACAAGTGAAGAGGTTGAGGAATAAAGAATTAGCTTCTGTAAAGGTACTTTGGAGAAATCAACAAGTAGAAGAGATCACGTGGAAAGTCGAGGAAATGATGAAGTCCAAGTACCCTCATCTGTTTCAAATGGAAGAGAAAGTTAAAGGTACGGGATCGGAGCAATAACAAGTAAGTATATATAAGCATTATGTATATATGTGGTAACATGAGGAATGATCCTAGACTTGAATTTGTTTAAATTGGATAATGTTTGAGGACAAATGTTTCTAAGAGGGGAAGGATGTAACACCCTGTACATTTCCAAACCCAGTTAATTACCGTAAAATTCATGGAATTATTTAAACATGATATTGTTGGTGAATTATGCATTAATTTTTTGGGCTAAATGAATCTTGTGCTATTGGGCTCAATTGAGGCCCAAAATTATACAAAAGACATGGCCCAAATGGGAAAAATGACCCATTCTACTTTTGAACAAGTAAACATAACATTTATGACCAAAGTATGGCTAAGGATAAGACTTAAAGGGACTATAAAAGGGAACAAAAATCATATTTTTATTCACCAAGACACATGCCATTTCTAGAATTTTCCAAAACATTTCTCATCTCACAAACCCTAAGCAATTATCTCGTTGGACAAGATCACTCTTTTGCAAGATTTGGTAAGTTTTTGCTCTTATGGTTTAATATATTATATGCTTAAGATGGTGTATAAATCATGTTGGTTGTGTTGGCAAAGTGTTGGATAGTTCACTATGTGTAAAACTGTCTACTTTTGTTCAATCAGTAAAGGGCTTTGCCTTATAAATGTGAAAGGAGACTTGTGGTATTGAAGGAAGTGAATTTTATGGATGAAATATCAACATGTAAGATGTGGTTATGTTCTTAACTTGATTTCTCTTTGTGTATAACATTTAGAATTGTTGTTGCGAAATTATGCATGGAATTGGTGATGTAGTGAAAGAAAAATGTAATTTTGGTGATGTTCATGTGTGTTGTGAAACCATGGTTGTTTTTTGGCATTTAAGTTGACCTAAAACATGTAAATATAAGCTTATTTATGTACACGGACCATTTATTACAAAAAAGGACCCTAAAATGACCCCTGGAGGCTAAAACGGGCATTCGCCCTCGCGTCTGGAGCACCTGTGGGCGCAGATGCCAATGCAGGTGGCTCTGGACAAGGCCAGTGGGGCACCTGTGGCCGTAACTCATCCACCTGTGGGTGCAGGTGGCTCCACAGCCCATTCAAGAATTTTGTTTTGCATGTTTTTGTCTCTCTTTGACTCCCCAAGGCCCCTATACCCTTCTTGGATGTAATTATCAACTTATGGTACCTTTTGAATGGCTTTAAGAGGTCGTTCAGAGGCATGTTAGATTATATCAATTATGGATTGTTGTTAATATGTTATTATGAAATGTATTGAGGTGACTTGATGGAGTAGTTGTAACGTAGTGTTAATAAGGAAGCGTGAAGGATAAACTTGGTGTGAAATGCTATTGGTTTATGATGTGTTGGTCAATGTGTGAAATTTTATGGTGTTGTTTGTATGGTAATGCAGTGGATTGTATCGGAAAGGGTGAAATGACCTTATATGGCAGTCATGTAGCTCATTATCTTTTTGTGAACTTGTCAGGTAGTTAGTTGTTAACGTGAGCTCCGTTATGTACTTGTGTTGTAGAGTTAAACATAAGGAAGGAGCTGGCTTATTGTATTCACGTATAGGACTGTGTATTCATACTGGGAAGATAAGGTATGTAAGGTTACTCTTTTCGTATCCTTCTATAGCATATAGTGTTCACATTGTCATTGTACTTGTCCATTTCGAAATGTTCTAAGGTATCTTATTTTAGGTTATTATCTATTTTTAATCACATGTTCCTTATTCGTTGATCAATTGTTATTCATGTGTCACATAATTGTGGACATGGTTCCGAAGGTCCAATAATTTTACGTTCTAAAGTTCCAGTAATGTTATGACTACCAATGTATCAATCTATCAAAAGTAAAGAAATGAAGTAATGCATAGTTGTGTGAGTACGGGTGGCAGCTATGGAGGCATAAGCCTAGTTCGAGCCAGTCTCGAGATTATTGGATCAGAGGGCAGCTCTTGGGGTGGATGCCTAGCTTGAGCCAAACCTGACAGGGGGAAGCTCTGGGGGTAAGAACCTAGTTCAGGCCGATCCTAATGTTATGTTATTTTATGCTATGACCCACTAATCAGTTGGGGCCCGGGTGCAATATGATACAAATGATGATGAATGAGCATAAGAGCAAAGAAAGTAATGAAAGCAATGTACATGGTTCCACATATACAGTACGGTGGTTTATTCACATTGATTATTCACTTGTTTTTGATTTCATTGAAGTTCTTATATATGATGCAATTTCTTATAGCCTTACATACTCAATACATTCTTCGTAGTGACGTCCCTTGGGGGACTTACCTTACTTGCTGCAGGTGCAGGTTCTAGTAGACCTCCACAGTAGGTTGCATGTCATTTGCAGATCATTGGTGAGCTCTAGTTGGTTCGGGGCTTTTCGAGTCACATGTGTACATTAGTTTTGGTACTATGTAAATGTTGTATAAAGCGGGGACTTGTCCCAACTTTAGGATGGTTATGTACAGGTATCTGCTAGAGGCTTTGTAGACGTACGTGGGAAGATGAAAGAAAGAATGTATGATTTTGACATAGTGGCCCCAACGGCCAAGTTTTATATATATCCTATGTTTTCCAGGACTTCCGCCATTGGTAATTTGTATCTAAATGAGGTAGAGTGTTGTTCTTTTAGTGACTTGCATATGAGTGCACATGATTGAAGATTGGTTCTCTCGGGCCTTAACAACTTCGGGTTCCAGTCCGCCCTGTTGGAATTCGAGGTGTGACAAAAAGTTTAGATCTTTCGGTAATATATCACTAACAAGATAGTTAGCAAAATCAGCAAACCAAAGTACAAAATCATGGGAAGCCACTAATACATATTTATCTGAGAAGGATTCAGCAGTCTCTAACTTATTTACAACTTTTCTCTCTTCCTCAAGTCTAGATAAATAGTTAGCAACTTAATTCTCGCAACCCTTATGATCTTTGTCTTCAAAGTCAAACTCCTAAAACAAGAGCACCCTCTAATAAATCGAGGTTTTGCATCTTTATTTTCCATGAGGTATCTCAAGGCAGCGTGATCTGTGTGCATCATAACTCTCGTCCAAGAAAGTATGCCCAAAATTTCTCAAATGCATACACCACCGAAGAGTCAAGCTTAAGTAGATAGACTAACAACATGGAGAAAAGTTGACAGAGCATCAACCCTCTGACGGACTATCAAACTAACAATAAGACATAAAGTTGCCAGTTTTGAGTTTAAATGAGATTTCAAATTTCCAGTAATAACGACATAGGTCGTGAAGAAAAAAAAAGATCAATTATGGTATAGCTTACTTGTTGCAGCAGCTTAGCACCCAGGTAGGCTAGGCTTAATGTGTAGTATATCTTGGTTAAATTGTATGACTATAATGTAGTTTGATGGGAAATTTAATGCTTACTAAATTTGTTTAGTTATTATTTTGGAGAAAATTTTGATGATTTGTGGATTATGTGTTAATTTTTCTAATTCATGAGAATAATTGTATGTTGGTGTCCGATTATGGTACTATGGGTTGTGAAAGCTAGTAACTAATAATTATGGTGTCTTCCGGAATTAGAAGGCATTGATGTAAAATGATTATAATGAAGCAGAAATGATAGTGAATAGGTTGGGAAAGTTTGATTGAATTAGTGGATGGCAATCCTAGTAGAGCCATTGGGTGATGAATAAGTCTATGGTAAAGCCTTGTCATAATTTTATTGTTATTAAGGATTGAATTAAGGCTAATTGATTATAAATATGACCATATTTAACTAAATGCTTGGTCAACTATTGTACTACATGCTAGTAAATATGAGTACTTGACTTTTCTTGGAAAGCTAATGAACAGGTTAAATGATTTGTCGTAAATGCTATTGAATAATGAAATCATTGTATTTTGGGATAAGGACTATGTTGTGGTGCATGTGGTGATATTTGTAAACTTACTTGATGATTGCACTTGAAATGGTTGGTATAGTTTAATGTAGTTGAAACCCAACTTGTTTTATATGTACATGATAATTGTTCCTTCGTATTGTTTGTTACAATGCATGTTCAAGGAAAGTGAATGACTATTTGATATCCTAAGTGTAATCGCATGCAATGAACTTACATGAAAAGATTTTTGGTCTTACAAGTGTTATCCCTGTATCTTTATGGTGGTGATTGTTGTGATATCTATTGCTTATTATGGGATGTATCAGTATTTGGAAATCTTCACGAGATTTATGCTTATTATTGTGAGATGTATCGGTATTTAGACATCTTCACGGGATTTATACTTATTATTATGGAATATACTAGTATTTAGACATTTCTATGGGATTTATACTTATTATTGTGGGATGTACCGGTATTGGGACATCTTCATAATATTTATACTTATTAGTGTGAGATGAGCCAGTAATAGACATCATCACGAAATTGGTTGGCTTGAGTGCCACGACGATACAAAATATATGATTCATTGGTTCCTTGAGTGGATTGGGTTGTCTGTTTACTTGTTATATATGTTGGTTCCTTGAGTGGACCAGGCTTATATGTTTATTTGTTATATATGTTGGTTCCTTGAGTGGACCGGGCTTATTTGTTTACTTGTTATGTATGTTGGTTCATTAAGTAGACCGAGCTTATCTGCTTACTTGTTATATATGTTATTTCCTTGAGTTGGGATGGGTTTATTCGTTCACTTGATATATATATATATATATATATATATATATATATATATATATATACATATATATATAGGGTTGCTTAAAAAAATGGGGTTCTTCTTACTGATTTGTTGAGTTAATTGGATCCTTGCATGGTCCGAGCTAAATTGCAAATGAATGACATACTTCTTAATTGTCTGACTACTTACGTATTTGAGACAGGGTTAGTATATTATTGTGGAGTCATGGTTTGTTGACTTGGTTGATGCTGGTAGTCAGGATCTTAACTTAAGTTGTTGCCTTGTATTTGATTAAGCTCTGTGGTTGTTGAAAAGGCTAAGTGTTCTTAATTGATAGAAGTTACTTGAAAGGTGTTTATAGTCATTGATCCATCGGTCGATATTGTTGAAGATTTGGTAGGAGGGTGTTGCTGTTTTGCTACTTAATTTTCATGACATTAAATGAATCCCTAACTTCTAAGGTGCTAATGCATAACTAGACTATCGGAACAAGGTTAAGGAAATATTGGGAAATTAATATTTGTAGTTCTAGCTCGGCAGTGAAGTTGTGTGCACTCATATTTAGCCTAGGCCAGAGATCTGCAGGCTGATGTATTGAGTGGAAAATGGAAGTTACTTACATTAAGTGATGGTATGAAATGTAGACTGAGGGTAGTTAACCTATCACATTACATGTTGTACTTGATTTATCTTGAACTTTTATATTATATGTCATGTGCTTTAACGTTGGTCGGCCGATGATGCCTACCGGTACATGTTGTTTGTACTGATACTACACTTACTATACCCTTTTTGGGGTATAGTCTGGCTGTAGGATCAATTGATGTTTCTCTGGTAACATGGATAGTGATCTGTAGCAATTTCTACGCCTTTCATTCGTACAATAGGAGTTGTGTCTTCTATTTGTCTTTTTCTATCTTAGAAGCTCTTAGACATGTTTAGACAAGGTCCTTAGGAAAGGTGTTTTTGTTATCCTTTGTAGTTGGAGAAAGGTTGTATATTTATCATGTTTTGAAATCTTTAATTAAAATTATGTTGTATATTTATCATGTTTTGAAATCTTTAATTAAAATTATTTATAACTTCCACATGTATTTTGAAATGGGTGGTAAGAGTTCTCCTATCTATGTGGATTAGAGCAGATGCCCTCACGATCCAGTTAGTTGGGTTATGATACTTAGTATTAGAGCCTAGGTTATTGGTCTCCAAGTACAAGAGCAAATGTCTAGTAGAGTCCTGCGGATTGGTGTGTTGACATCCACATCTAATCTTCGAGGAGCTATGAGGCATTTTAGGATATTGTGTCGCTTATTTCTCTTTTTTCATGCGAAATGTATGCTTTCTTGTATGAGTTGAGTCCAATTGGTATCTTCAGATTCCAATTGGTATCTCAACCAGGTAAATGGATGTTGTTTGACTCCATTTGGAATGACACAAGTAAGGAAAATTGGTACTAAAAAGGTTCCAATTGGTATCTGGCCATTGAGGCGGTGTAAACTTATGGATAATTGGATGATGGTTATCCATGAGGCGAATAATGAATAATAAAAAGGGCTTGTTTGATGATGAAACTTGAGATTGATGCTTATGTGTATTGGTATTGCTTGAATGACTGTGAATATGTGAAATGTAATTGTTTGAATTACTATGGAATTCGTGGTTTGTGAAAGGTCATAACTTGGTTATGTGTTGATGGATAAAGGAAGTATTTTCTATGCGGTTTAACTGGAAACTATGTGCTAACTGTTGAGCATGATCTATCATTGGTAAAATGGTAAGGGGAAATGGTTTATGATTATGGAAACTTTTGTTTTAATGTAGTCGGTATGTGAATAAGGACCATGAAAAAAGGCCTATTGTTGCATAATAACGGGAATTGTTACACAGAAAATTCTTGTTGTGATTCATAACTGTGATTTAAAGAAATGTGATTTTGGTTGTTGTTAATTGGATCCATGAGTGATCCGGGCTATTGGCATAATTGGAAGGTATAGTTTCTATTGATGCCTATTTGAAAAACAATTGAGGCAAGGTGGAACTTAATGTTGTTAGTTGTGTTCTTGACTTGATGAATTGTTTGTCATAACTTCTACTTTCCTGGTTATTAGTTGTTGTCATTGGTCAGGTGTTACCTTGTCGAATTTCTATATTGAATTATACATGTTTGATTTGTTGATATTGATGGAAATAAAGTAAAGTAAAGGTGTTGTTGATGCATTATTAGATGTATTTATGCATAGTCATATCCCTCTCATTGTTGCACGAAGATACTTGATTAGTATTGCTCCTTGAGTAGTTAAGGTGTGTTGAGTCGATAATTTGACTCGCCGTAAGCTAGTTGTGATGCTAAACAAGTATATCTTATCCTTGGGTGATAACTAAAAAGTTGGTTGTTTATAAACAATTGATTGTTGAGGGTCAAATAGGCTAATGCGAGTTGTGGTTGAGAATTTATGTGTTAATGAAACCATAATCGTGTATTTATTGGTGGTTGTTGTAACAACTCTTTCTGTCGTACGGGTAAGTCTAATGTACAAAAAAATTCAGGCTAAGATTCTCCCCAAATTGGGAGTCAGAAATTTCAGGCTGGGCTAGTCTTAAATGAAATTCGAGCAAGGTATGGTCTAGGGTGATCCGGGAATGGATTGGGTAAAGGTAATAAAGTTTAACACGTTTTTATGTTAGCTAAGATGATAAAGAATCCGTAGGATTTTTTGGAAGTGAATTTGAGTGAGTAGAACTCCTGATATCGAAGTTGACGTAAAGGGGTTAGTTCAGAAATGAATAGCAAAATAATTCTCACTATAAAGGGAGTCAAAATCGATCAATCCCACCATAGGGGGCGAGTTCCGCTATAGCGGGATTGGGCCACTATAGCGGGATATATGCAGGCTTGGTATAGAAATTGTTCAGTTTTCTTCGAGTTTAGATGTGTCTCTTATGAACTCTCAAGGTTTCGTTCTTAGATCGATTAGGGAAATAACTAATTCGTGCGTAAATGTTTGGCTCTTTATCTTCTAGTCTTGAAAAGCCTCTGTAGGGAGGCGGAGTATAAATATGGTTTAGTTGAGAAACAATGGCGAGTGGGTAGGTAAGGTGCAACTTTAGCAACTCTGAAAGTAGTGTCCTTCTAATTACAACCTTGTACTTCTCTTCACCCAATGCCTGTTCGGGGATGAACGGATGGTAAAGTGGTATCTATTGTAACGACCTATTTCATTGTTACTAAAAATATCCACTGTTAAGGTATATGAATCTCATTTTTCATAGGTGTTAGGATCAGTTCCTTGGTATATGAGTGCATTAGTTATGAATTAAGGTCATACAATGCCCCTAACACAAAGTTAAGTTGAAAGTGTCCTTACCAATTTAGTTTTGGGCTAAGTTTAAACTAGGTCAACTTCAAATGAGTACTTCTCCTAGAATATAAGGAGCTATGGGTCCCAATACCCACCAAATTCAAACTCTTTGAATTTTTTTCCAACGCAATTGACCGTTTGTTAATCCATTCTCTGAGTAAAAGGTTATGACCATTTCACTAAAAACTGTCCATACTAAAAAGAGAGGCCGACGAAGTGGGATCAAGTCTCTATAGCGGGGCTGCTATACCCGAAATTTTCCTGCTATAGCCGGACAAAAATATTTTATAAGCTTATTTTGACGGGTTTCAGTCCATAAACTCCAAAATTTCATTCCTAAGCCTTAGAGGGGAGATTTACTCATGGTTGGGGTGGAAATCCTTCGTTGAGGTAAGATTTTTACTTCCTTTTAACATCTATTAATTCGCTCACCTTCTAGAATCATTAGAATGGGGAATTATGGTGAAATTCTTGTGGTTTAGAACCCTAGGTTCATGAAATTGAGGGAAAAACCTATGGGTATATGTATTTTCATCTAGAATTGATTTTAGATTGTAAATTAACTCTTTCTAGTATGAAATTGTGGTTCAAAAATAAGAAATTTTGATGGTTGGGGACCTTAAATTCTATAAAGATGGGACCTTTAGCTCTAAAACTCCATTAATGGAGATGGTTACGTGTAATAGAGCTAGTTGGTGGTTAATTTACCATTGGGTATCATTATACACCATAAATGAGGGTAGAATTAGTTAGTTTGAATCCCCAAATTATTTATTTGAAGAGTAATTTCTACTTGTTATTTATTAGATGATTTGGCCTTCGAAAATGTGTTGTTTGTACTGATGCTACACTTGCTATACCTTTTTGGGGTATAGACTGGTTGCAGGATCAGTTGATGTTTCTCAGGTGACGTGGATAATGATCTCCAACAGCTTCTACTCCTTGCATTCCTATAGTGGGAGCTGTGTCTTTTGTTTGTCTTTTTCTATCTTAGAAGCTCTTGTACGTGTTTAGACCAGGCCCTTGGGAAAGGTGTTTTTGTTATCCTTTGTAGTTGGAGAAAGGTTGTATATTTATCATATTTTGAAGTCGTTAAATAAAATTATTTCTAACTTTCGCATGTATTTTGAAATGGGTGGTAAGGGTTCTCCAATCTAGGTGGATTAGAGTAGGTGCACTCACAATCCGGTTAGTTGGGTGACATTTCCCTGGACTATATATAGCCATTGTTATGGTTTATTTTTGTATCTTACATTTTTGGAGAGAAAATGCTACTGTTCTTACAACACTTTGTGAATTTTTGAAGAAAATATACTTGGTAATTGAAGATAATTGAATTCTTGAGTTCATCTTTATAAGATTATTCTTTCTTCATGAATATATGGATTTAATTGTCTCAAAAACTATGAGTGGCAAAACCCCACAACTAGGGTTGTGGGATCCATGATGAATTGACATTGTTAAGGTCTATTTTGGTGTAGATTTGAGTAGTATAAACATATGCATCATTAATTCTTTTATCTTAACTGATTTCTAATGGTTGCAAACATTGGAACATGCCTTAGGTTTAACTTGTTTGAGTAAAGAGGTTAAAACTAGGAAAAAGGATTAATAACAAGGATTCAAGGTTTTCAATCCCCATTTAATGGTTAATGTTGTAGTAAGATTAATCAACTTGAGGTTATGATTGAGTTTCATATTTTTAGCACTTTTAGTTTGATAGAATTAAAGTGAATATCATCTAATTCGGTTGAGAAATATTTGGATGTGTTAAAGTAATTTATAGCCTTGCAAATTTTGTACTAGAAGAGTATTACCGTTAGTGACCCGAGCATGTCATGAAACCATGGTGAACACAAACCTAGTTCTCTTCATTAACTAATTACATTCCGTGAGAATTTCACCACTTTTACTTAAACATCTTTTGGAAATTGAATCCATAACACTTTTCACAAACCCCCATTTTTATGGAAGTAATTCACTAGAAGTCAATGTAACTGTATAAGGCTTAGACCTTATTTCCAGTGGAATTCGACCCCAACCTAGATGGGTTTTATATTTGATAGTGACTGCTTTATACTTTTATTTGACAGTTGATCTGATCTGCTTGATATTGGACTTGATATTTGGGATCAGTGTGAATTTTCTGCACATTCTGCATTGCATTTTATTGGGATTGGAGTGGAATGCTTGCCCAATATGGTATGGATAAGAGGATACGTCTTCCTGTGTTATATTATGGATCAGAGGGCACATTGTCTTGTATTATATTTTTAGAACAGATGACACACGTGTCTGGTATATAGACCTCGTGTGTCCCTCATGGGTCCTAGATAGCTATACAGAGCAACATGTGTATACATATCATATGCATTTAATTTATCACTTATACTCTCTGTACTTGAACTGTATTTGATTTGGTAGTTGGATGATTCAGCTGTTATCTTTGAACTGATTGAGATGCAGGAGTAGTGTTGAGCTGTATTATATTCTTATTATTGTGATTTAATTGCTAGACTAGGTGTGACCTTCCTATTTGCAAGTATGTGTGGTTGAGTTGGGTAAGTTGATAGTTTAGGTGGTTCTCACCATTTCTTTGAATTAGGATCGACCGATAATGCTACTGAGTATACGTGTTTTAGTACTCGTGCTTATTTCTTCTGGACTTTTATGTACAAGTTCTAAGTTTGGAGATCTAGATCGTTGGTTTTTCCTCATTCAGAGTTGTTCTATCAAGATTTGAGGTAGTTGTTTGGCTGGTTAATAGTATTCTCAGATCTCTTCTATGTTTATTTATTCAGTACTGATTTTTTTTAGGGGCTTGTACTAGCGACTTCTAGATTTTGAGGGATTTTTATGTTCTCGTACTCCAATATCGAATTCTTTATGTGATTTATGGCAGTAAAATTGTAAAAAGACCTTAGCTTCTCCATGGAATTATGCTGGGGAGTAAAAGTTGTCGATAATTACTCTATACAAGGAAATCATTAAGCAAATTAAAACAAGAAATAACATAGTAGTTCAATCGTGAAACAATAACATTGGTTAAAATAGTGAGTCAAAAACTTTAACCTAAAGATTAGAAAGTAGCTACGGAACAAGTTTGGTTAGCAAATAAATTTATAGGGAGATCGATAAGAAAACGAATTTAAGAATTATATATTTTTAACTAGACACATTACAAGGAAACAAAGTAATTTGTAACCATACAAGAAAATTGACTTTCTAAATTAAATTTATGTTTTGGTAGGTTATTAAATTATGTTCGATCTGATATTAAAAGAATCTAATTATGAACAACTATAGTAAGTTATTTACAAGTTTCCCATATTTCATAGTTTAGAATTTTTTCTACCTGTAGCATGTCCTCCTCAAAGCAACTATAAAACCCCTCTCTTTGTCCCTTGATTTTCACCCACAATTGCATTAGTTCTCCACTTTCTTTTTACACATTTTCTTCATTTTTTAAAATCTTATTTCAGTTTCTTTATTTTTTAATGTTTCATAAATGATCCACATTACTCATGACCTACAAACTGTCAAAAAAAATTAACCCATTCTATGTTGGATTCTCTTTGTATGGGTTCATCAAACTAATATTGACTTCTTGTATGACTACAAGATATAGATAGAGATTTTGGCTTGGAAGATTAGTAAGAATTCTTATTCTGCTACTATTACTAACAACTATTTGCAGTTCGTTGCAAATGTTTCACGTAACAGTATTTTTCATAGCAAATATTATATGAACCTGTGAACAAAAGAATAAAATTATTCTTCTCTGTTGTAATAGGGGCGAACTAAGCGTTGAAGAGAAGATTATGTGTGATTGAACTATGGGATTTCAAGGATTCGAATTTTTGTTCTTTAAATAGCAGGCAACATAAGTTTGTGAAGTTGGATTTAGAGAGAGATGAATTGGAAATGAATTCCTCGAAAAAAATGAAGGCTTATCAGATTCATTGAGAGAGAAAACCATAATGAAAAGAAGCAGGCAATTACATTATGATTCTTTGCTTAAAGATTTTTCTCTCAACGAACCTGATAAACAATCATTTATTTGTTGAGCGATCTATTTCCAATCCATATCTCTTTGAATTCAGTTTCATTAAGTTATGCTGCCTTCTATTTAAAGAATGAAAACCAGAATCCTTGGATGCTCATACTTTAATAGCACCCAATCTTCTCTCCAAAGCTTGAATCAATGCTTAGTTCATCCATGTTGTAATAGACAAGAACAATTTTGTCCTCTAGTTCACAGGAACACATAAGAATTTCATGTTTAAGGCATGAAATATATTGTTACGGCAAAACACTTGCAACAAAATGCAGACAGATTTAAATAACAGTAATAGGCAAGAATTCCTTCTAATCTTTCAAGTCAAAATTTCTATCCATATTTTGAAATCGTACTAAAGGTAAAAGTTGCTCCAATCTTTCTTCCTCCATCTCAATTCTTCTATGTAAGTAGGAAAAAAGGTAGATTACAATTACTAATAAAAGATGTGCTTCTTTTATTCTTTTATGTATATGAATCTTTGTAATATTGCATTTGCATACTTCCTTGAGAACTTAATTCTACGACAAGATAACAATATCTAAGAGGCACCTCCCTCACTTGTCACTTATTATTCCCTTGAGTTGAGTGTACTTTAGTAGTATCCTAACATGTGTTGTTTCTTTCTTGATCTTTTGTAGCTAAAATAAAGTAAATGTACCTCTAAAAAGGAAATAATGAGAAATTTTCTTTAAAAACACCACTATACAAAAAAAAAAATGAAATAACTCACATATTTCCTTCCAAGCACAAATATTCTAAGAGAATAAAATAACAATAGTCTTCATTATCCAAATTTTTTCTCAACATGTATATTTTATTAGGTAGATTATGAATAAAATCTTACCTTGTATAGGTTCAAGGAGCTCACCATAAAAAATCTCACATATATAGATAATAATTATCATGGGATTGAAAACATCAAAGAACTCAACTTGGCTTATAAATCTTGCTAAAGAGCTTCAACTTTGGAATTATACAACGAGGGCATCAAAATTTAAATAAAATGTTACATCAAATAGAAATTTCTCTTTAGTATAAAAGTTATATTTATCAGTCATCTTTCAGTTACACCAAAGTACTACTAGGGGGAACACTTAGAACCAACGACAGACATGCTTAAACACTCTTTTATGAAGCACAAGATAGAGCAAACAACTTAATGAATTAAAGGAGAAAATACTAGAATTTATCTAGTAGAATTCACACAAAGGTAGTGTTCCCTTATTCTTATAGTAGTTGATGAATGCATGGGAAAACAAGTGTTCTAGCTAGGACCCACATTACAAATTAACCTTGAAGTGCCACATAGAATAAAAATACATATCTCTGCCGACATTTGGCAGTTTGAATATGATATGTATCTTTATTTGAATATGTGATGAAACTGTAAAAGTATCATTTTTTTAAAGAATTTCATGGAATGCATTTCCTATTTTTCTCTTTTGCAATCAATTAGAACATAAACACTTTGAAAAAGAGTTAAAAAAAAAAAGCCTCAACTTACTTTAAACAAAACCGAAAAGACTCAAACCAAAGTCTTTCCCTTTCATAACACTTCCAAACAAACTCAATCTGATCAAACACGTGCTTTAAATATGAGAAAAATTGTGGTCACTTATATTTCTAGACACTCTACCCTCTCCAGACCCCACTTTATGGGATTTAAGTGGGTATGTTGTTGTTGTTGTTATGTTACCCATAACATAAGGAACTCAAATATTAAATTTCATAAAAAATATAGATTAAATCAACCTTCAATACCTCAAAACACGATTTCATAACTTTAGCCCCAAATTTCCCAATTTAAAATCATGATTTAAAGATTCAATCCTCAATAAAGTATTGGAGAATGTAAATTCAAAGGTTTAGAATCGTTCCCAATGAAGACATCTTGAAAATCACCTTTTGAATAGGCTAAAAATGAGTTCCCAAGCTCCCAAAATCATTATTTGAAATATTAAAATCGAGTCTAGGAAGACAACAATATTTTACCAACAATAATTCCACTGAAGAATAAAAATAGCTACACCGTGATGCCCACTTAACTCATTGGCTCTCGTAGAAGCAGGACTCGTCTCACAGGAATGAGTCCGCACAAGTGAGAAAAATCCAAATGCTCGACTCCATTGATGGGGATGAGCCTCGACCCCAACCTATTACGCTAAAGCAAATTCTTTTCAACTTGGGCAGCTCCATATGAGTAGATCCAATGCCTATAGGCACGGCTGCACCATATATCAGCAACTCAACTGGAATATGAAACCTTATAAACCCCTAAATGGACCCTTGCGATTTGTACGTACCCCATGAACACAAATCATGTATGCTACTAGACTAGAAATAACATTCCAAACCTATTGGAATCATCAAAACACCAAACCGAGGACATTTTGACCAAATATTAACCGAAGTTATCTTTTGACCTTAAACTTGTAACAACTCAAAATCCTTCTAAACACCTTGGGACCTGAACCAAATATCCAACAAGCCCGAAATCAAATTCAGGAGCTAATAAAACTGCCAATATTGACTTTGGTCAACCATATCAACTTTCTAACCCTCCAAAATTAAAAACTCTTATAATTTCCATCCAACCACCTCGAGAATCATTACATCTATTCCTGTTGACCAAAATTATCATTAAATAACTATAAAGAGGGTAAAAAAGTTAAATAAATAGAAAACAAAAAACAACAATGAGAATTGCTTCATCATCCACTACTAAAATATAATTGTTCTCGAACATAAGGGTAAGAAAAGTAACTGAAATTTTGGAAAACTAGGGATATCGTTCCATCTGTCCCACTCTGTCTCCAAAGTATCCTACTCAACTAGATGATGCCTACACTAAACCTTTACTGAAGCTATTTTCTTAGACCTCAACTTCCAAATCTGCCTGTCTAAAATGGCCACGAGCTCCTCCTCAAAATCATATTCTAATCCAAATCCACCGAGTCCCACTGAATTGCATGAAACCATTAGAATGATATTTTTTCAACATCGACGCATGAAAAATAAGATATAGAGTTGAAATACCTGGAGGTAAGGAGATAGGCCCAAATTATATCTTAAATTAGACGTATAAAGCGGTCACTATCAAATATAGAATCCAACTAGGTTGGGATTGAATCCTAAATGGAACAAGGTGAAAACTAAGCCTTTTGTGGTTACGTTGAATTCTAGTCAATTACTTCCAAAAAAAGGGGGTTAGTGAAAAGTATTGTGGAATCCATCTCCAAATGATGTTTAAGTAACAATGGTGAAATTTTCGCAGATGTAATCAGTTAATAGAGTGAACTAGGTCTATATTCACCATGGTTTCATGATATGCTCGGGTTACTAATGGTAATAGACTATCAATTCACCATACACTTATACTATTCGAATCTACACCAAAATTGACCCTAAGAATGTTAATTCACCATAGATCCCACAACTCTAGTTGTGGGGTTTAGCCACTCATATTTTTTGAGATAATCAAAGCCATATAATTCATGAATAAATAATAATCTTACAAAGATGAACTCAAGAATTCAATTATCTTCAATCACCAAGTATATTTGCTTCAAAAATCCATAAAGTGTTGTAAGAACAATAGTGTTTTCTCTCTAAAAACATAAGATACTAAAATAAACCCTAACAGTGGCTATATATAGTCCAGGTAAACATGAAATCTACTTTAAACTCAGAACTGGCCGCCTCGTGTCTCACAATAAAGTTGACAGTCCATTAGAGAGAGGGTTGACGCTTCGTCAACTAGACCGTCAACTTTCCTCTATGTTTTCATTTGATATACTTCAGCTTGACGCTGGGTTGATGTTCCATCAAAGGGTTGATGCTTCATCAACCTGACTTCATCTACATAAGCTTGATTCTAGGTTGACGGTTCGTCAGAGGGTTGATGCTTCCTTAACTCGACCGTTAACTTGACTTCATCTTGACAATTGATCTATTTAAGCTTGATGCTTCTATTGACGGTCCGTCAGAGAGTTGACATTCCATCGAGTAACCTTCAGTTCCTCCTTTTAGCACAATTTCCACTATTTTCTACCTTGTCACATTTTTCTGCATATAAAGTTAAAATGATTAAATCTAACAAAAGTTGCTTTAAAACATGCAATTATTCATAGTTAAAAGCCTCAAATTTTCCATCAAATGTCGGCACATCAACACCCTTAACTTAGAACATTTGTTTGTCCTTAATTAATAAGACACAACCATACTAAAACAAAGTGAAAGAAAAAGAAACTTAGGACAAACTACGATAGTCATGAGGTACTCATCTCTTAAAGTAGAACCCCTTTATATTTCTACATACAAAATAGGTGCACATGAAATTACTTATCAACTTGACTCAAAAGGATCTAAGGATGACATTTTGAAATCAATGAACAACTTTACACACACAAACAACAATTACTCTAACAATTGGCAATCAAAAGTGAATTCCAAGTGTCCTCACCACAAAGAGGAACCTTACACACAAGATTGATTTAAATTGGGACTGGAACAAATTCGCTCACTCTTACAATGAAGTTCAAAAAATGTACACACAATATCATAGGATTGCCTTTATTTTTTATGCTTCAGCTTTTGGATAGTAATACTAGGATCACTATATACCTTTTTGGCCTGTAATGTATGCTTGGGGTTAGATATGTTATATTTGGAATTAGTGACTACGCACTCCTTGACACTTTACTACTTTTGCTCCACTTCTGACCAACCCTTTTTCTCCCTATTCTTTATTTAGTCACTCCTTTCTTCCACTATAGGTGCAACTTTCTTTTTAAGTACAACTCTTTTTTTATACTTTTCTTTTTTTGCCCAGGTCACACCCATTTTCTCTTTTTCATCACTAGTCTTTTATTTTCATACACCATTCTTCTTTTCATACCCCTTTACAATGGCTACTCTCAACTTAGGCAATTTGTCATAGTTGAGGTTCAAAATTTCCAAGGAGGGACTAGGCCAAGAAAAGATTTTAAGAAAAATAGAGAAGGTAAATAGGCTAATGAATAAATGGTCAATTAGGCTCAAAATTTGGGAACAATTACATCATTTGGAATGTCATTTAGATTGAGTGGACTGAAATCAAACATGGCCTATGATCCTTTTCTAATCCACTATACTATGACCTAAACAAAATAAACCAGACAAGTTCGGAATTGCATACATAGGGTAAGAATTAAATAAAAGCAGCTCATACATACTTGGCACATAATATCACTATCAATTACTAACTATCATGTACATGCCCTAGCTTAAGCAATAGTTATTACTTCCATATATACCTAATGTCATGCAAAGATCCATCACAATCAAGATATCAAAATAGATATGCACATGCCATACAAAATTTGAAGGGGTCTCTGTTTTTCAAAACATTACAGATGATTTCAAAACAGACTGCCTAGGTTCACCTAAATTCTTTTTACAAATACAACCATAAGACAACACAAAAACACTAAAAAATTAAATATATCCTAAATATGTTGGTTATACTAGATAGAACGCCTAAGGGAAAAGAAACACGAAAACAAAATCCTCCAGTGGTGAAAAACATGTACCCTACCCCCTATCAAAAAGGTATGCATTGTCACCAATACATAATAAAATCTACTAAGGTGCTAAAGGGAGGATATCAATCTAGCTACCAAAATGGCTCCATCTTCACCCAATGTGTTGTCTCCTCTAGTAGGAATCAAATGAAATTGCACTACCGCTCACCTAACTTGGCTATAAAAGTCAATGTCGACTTGAAGAACTTTTATTTTTGATTTTTCAACCATTCTTGTTGACCATCAGTCAACACCTGTGCTAACCAAGGACGCTAATTCAATCTATCCATCATTTTATAATCAAAATCTGGAGTACTAGTTGGTAGCACAAAATCTTGCCCATATAGAATCCGATTAAATGTAAGGTCAAATATATAAACTGAAACTCCTCAGATCTGAACTTTATTCAATGTTTGTAAATTTGCTGGTTTTTGACCCTTAGTGCACATATTGTCAAGAGTTGCAACACAGTTTGCATAGAACTCCCGAACCATATCAGGGTAATAGTACCCTGGTGTTGTACTTATCCACCCTAGACCATAATAATTGAACCAGTATTCAATCTCAGGATGCTCTAAAAGTTCTGACTAGATAATCCTGACCTCCTTAGCAAAGGGTCTCTTTGTGCTACACTTTAATGTCGCCTAAATTACACCTTTAAACAAAGTATAAAGCAGTCGTTGAACAAATATATAACCTAACTAGGTTGGGGTTGATCCCGTAGGGAATAGGTTGAAATATCAATCAAGATGTCTGTCTAAGCAATCAATAACAATCTCCAGTTAAATAGGGGGGTTTGAAAATTGAATTTTAATAGTAATAGTTGTTGATTTTGTTGGATTAAAAAGCACTAGGACTGTGTTCCCCAATAACTTCATAACTCCATAGCTTCTTTACACATAGTGATCTCTCATGGTGTTCGGCATACAAAATCGATAGGTTAGGTTTACCAAAATGGCTTTACGCACTAGTTTAAACAACTATCCTCAAGTAAGTATTCTCTTTTTTCCTGAGTTTTGCACTACTATCCCCTACATGGATCCCAACAATATCTCTCCCAGATTATAGACTCCAGCTAGTCATTGAAGGCTGACAGCTCCAATGCTATGTTGATTATCCCCTTTTCCATTATTTACCCCTACATTCATCGCGAGCAAAGATCATGGCGAGTTCTAAAATTTGCAACCATAAAAAGTAATCAAATAGAAGAGAATAAATCATACATGCCCAAACACCCTTTGAGAATCACCTTGTACTACGAATACTACTTTATTAATCCGTCATGGTTCCCACAACCCTGTTGTGGTTTTTAGCTACTTATAATTGCAAGCATACAATCATATTCTGAAAAGAAATCATAATTATGAACTTACAAAAACTAAGATGAAAAACACGAATCACTCTTTGAATTGAAACACTAAAAATTGATGTTTGAACTTACAAAAATATAATATGCCTTGAAAGAGTAATAGAATGTAAAATATACAGTGGACCCAATAGGAGTATTTATTGACAAAAAAGAAACCTTTCCTAAACAAATTCGGATTGCAAGGTCGGCAGTGACTACGCCTCTCAGAACGAGTCATATAGTGTGATGATGTCTCATTGCCAGTCTTCAGTCCATCCGTTGTTTATTTCTTTTTGCTAATGGTTATGACTCATATAGTCACCTTACGAGTTGTAGGGTGATTCGTTGCAAATAGGACACTTTTAGGGTCTATTAGGACTTTTTCTTGTTTGCTCAGGATGACTGTATGTGATGATTCATCATTTGACACAATGGGTTGTAGCCTCCTGTCGTACCCTACTTGACCATAAAATTTTCCATGGCCAAAAATAACTGGAGTTACCACGATTGTAGGTGACGACTTGTAGCATCACCCAATGAGTGGTAGTTTGATCACTTCACCACTAGTACCACTAGCACATCTTTAAGACTTTTAATACTCCTTCTCAGTATGACTCTCCCTAGGACTCATAGCATAACCCGATGTGTCATAGGTTGTCATCATAGTCAGCTGGTACTCCAATTCTTCAAGTTTGAAAAATCTACTGCAGCGATGAATAATGGGGATACGAGTCATATCGTGACCCAACGACTCGTAGTCCAGTGTCCATTTTCCACACTTGTGCCAATTTTTCCTATTTTTCCCTTTACTCACTTTCAAGCCCTGTTTTCCTGGAAAACTACAATAAAAACATCATATCCATATAAATCAGCCCTTGACTTAGCATATTTTCATCTTTTTAAGCATCAAAAGTGTCGTGAATCCATGGCACATCAACGCCCTCAACTTGGAATGTTTGCATGTCCTCAGGAAAACAAAACAAAATAAAGCAAAACTAGGACGCTTAACCAAAAGAAATCGATGAGTATAAGGTAGTCAAATTTTTCTAACAACAATTTGGCAAGCATTCATCAAAACAAATTTTTCACCCTCTTTAAACAGTAAAACCATAGTTCTATATGTGCACACAACTAGTTACCCTAACACAATGGGATCAAGTGATGGCATTACATTATTAGCAGACAACCTAAAACGCAAACCAATGACACTACCCAAACAAACAGACTATGGTGCAATCCCTATACCTTCATATCAAAGAAGTCCCTTGCACTCAATATATATGCAATGATTATCATAATAGGGAATGAAACAAAGCACACACTTTCACAAAGAAGTTCAGACAGTGTGCGATTGATACCATAGGCCTGCCCTCATTTTCTAAGTCTTAGTCTTTTGGAAAGTCGGATTAGGATTATTATAGGACTTTTATTGTCTTGTAATGTAGGCTTGGGGATGGGTATGGTACCTATGGACAAAGTGATGCATCCCTCCTTGTCACTACATTTCTTTTGGCTCCACATTCCTACTTTCTTTCCTTTCTCTCTTTTTTAGTTCTTTTCAGTTTTTCAAATTTCGGGTGCGGTTTATTTTTATTCTCTTTTTTTTTCCTTTATTTTCAAACTTTTACTCCACACATTTTTCTATTCTCACTTTTTTTTCTCACACACCTCACCTATATCCCTTTTCTTTTCTTTTACCAGTTTTTTCTTCATACCCATGCCAAATACGCACCCCTATAATAGCCACCCTCAACTTAGGCAATTTTCCTGAGTTGATATACACAATATCCCAGGAGGAACCAAGGCCAAACAGGTTCATTGTAATAGAATGAGAAGGTGAAATAGGCTAATGAAAGAATTTGGTCTATTTAGGCTCGAATTTTGGGATCAAGGGATATTAACTTTTCATTTGGTAGGATTTTAGGCTTTTAAGTAGACTAATAAAAAAGGCCTATGATCCTTTCCTAACCTTGTATCCTAAGACTTTGGCAAGACTTATCGGGCAAGTTCTAGATCACATACACGCTGACTAGGTAACTACCTCACACACACTTGGTTTAGAGTTACACATACAGTTACTACCTATCTTGTTCATTATAGTCAAGGCTACGATTGTCACACTCATAATCCTAATTCCATAACAAGATCCATATTTGTCATGGTTCAAGTAAGCGTACAACCTAGAAAAACCTTAAATTTTTTTCCAGATGGGTATCATTTAAGCACAAAATCATCAAAATCAGTTGCATGCTCTTATTTTATTCAGACTGCGCCAAGTTCTCTTATTTCTCTCTTAGTTACACACAAAACAACAAAACAAAATCCTAAACATACCTATTTTACTATGATAGCACACTTGGGGGGAAAAGAAATACAACAACAAAACCCCCCAAGTAGTGGTACACCTCTCACCCCCAACTTTGAAAGTATGTAGTGTCCCCACTACATATATATGGAAACATAATAAGACAAGGGATTAAGTCATACCTACGACGTTCAAGGTGCCGGATCACGTTATATCCTCTACTGGGGACTTAGAATGGATCCCAGTCTCCACAATAGTGGCATCGGCGGTGGCCGTGGCATTCAAGTCAATGTTGGCACGTGTGGTGACTGGAGCACTCAATGGTATCACATTAGTGGGGGAAACTATCGTACTTCTACTTTTCTCAACAGCGGTATCATCTGCAGGTGGGCCCTAATAAAATCTAAAGCTTTCGGCTCCACGCCCTATCTCATAAACCTCAGATAAATGATACTGCGAGATTTCTTGCTTTCCTCAGTTGCCTTCTTGGCCTATTCTTTTTCTCTCTTTCTTTTTCTCCATGTTACTGATACGCCATGGTTACATGGCACTTTTGATGATTAAAATAAGTAAAATATGCAATAACTTGGGTGCATTTGGTTGGTATAATGTGGTTTCTGTCCTACTTTGTAGGAAAACAGGTTTTGAAGGCAAAATGATCAAAAAGGAAGAATCAAGCCCGCGAACGAAGTGTCTGAAGATGGAATAAAAGGAATCTACACCAGAGAGGGACTCACGACACCACTCACGTGCCATGAATACCACTCATATGCCGTGAGTGGCTGGCGTGAGTCCACTTTAGAGCTCAAGAAAGGTTCTGATTTCCACGCCAACCAATCATGTGGCGTGACTGTGACTTACATGGCATAACTACCTGGTGTGACTCAACTTCTGAAGACATCCAATTGAGCCTGATTTCCAAGACACCAACCTACATGGCGTAACTTGGTTCCACGACACTAAGTCACGATACCGTGGAAGTTACTGACTCTGTTCTCCTATTTTGATTTGGATAGGATTAACTTTGTATCTATAAATACCCCTGTATAGTCCTATGTGCGAGAGGAGTCATTACATTGTTTCAGAGCTATTTCATATTGTTTTTGAGAGTATAAACATATTCTTGGTTTTGTAGTTACAAACCCTAATTCGAGTTTATTGATAATTGAGATTTCAGTTCTTCTTCATTATTGTGAGTTTACAATTATGTTTTAATCTCTGAATTCTTCTTGTGTTCTTGCAATTATGAGTAGCTAAACTCATCAACTAGGGTTGTGTGAACCATGAGGAATTACGGTTAATTACAAAGCAACTCTGAACCGCTGTGAATGCATGTATTGTTGTTTCCTTCGTTTTAATTGCTTTCTAACGGTTGCAAACATTAGAAACTCGCCTGTATTCTAGACTTGCTCGAGAGAGAAGTAGAGATTGGGAAAAGGAGATAACAAAAAAGATTTGAAGCTATCAACCTTTATCTAATAACTTGAGCCTTAGAAGGAATAGTTATCTGAGATCCAGGACAAGGGTTAGTAGTGCGACACTCGGAGACCGAGAGGAGAAGAGTGAAATTCATCTAACCAAGGTTGAGAGATGTTTAGATGAACATATCTTGTCAGATTTTGCATGCCACATAGCGGGACGGTTTTTGTTAGCACAAGTAACCGGTGGAGTTTAGGAATCATTTGGGATCACAGTCCTAGTGTATTTCTCTTATTGTCTACAAACTAGATAACCAACAATCGCTATTATTACTATTCATTTGCAAACCCCCCCCCCCCAGTTTTACTTAATTTCCAATTTTTCCATCTAGTATTCTAAACAGCTTTGTCCTATTCCCTGTGGGATCGACCCCAACCTAGTTGGGTTCTATATTTGATTCAGCGATCGTATTGTACTTTTCCGAAGCTATATTTTGGGCGAAATCAAATTTTAATGCCGTTGCCGGGGAATACTGTTATGGAGTTTATTAGTACTGGTTGGAGTTGATTGGTTTTGTTTTTACATACTTTTGAGGGTACATATCGGTGTATGCCCAATACTAGGAGTCAAGGCAATCTTCTGATTCCACTTGATCTTGAAATTGAAAGAACTCTGAGAGTTAATCGAAGGATGGTGAATACTGAAGGAGTTCAGGATCCCATAGCTGCAGGAGATATTCGTCACCAACCAATTCAGCCAGTTGGTCATGAAACAGCGGATCAAACTATAACTTGATTGAAACGGGAAGAGCAAGCTAGGCAAGCTGCTCTTAGACAAGTAGAAAGAGATAATCGAGCTATGCAAGAAGCAACACAACATTTGGCTGATGCTGAAGAGCGACAAAGACGACTGAGAGAACAACCGAGACCATATGTGCATGTTTATGATGATCCTAAAGAAGAAGATTTGGCCTACTTCCAGCCAACAGAGACTGGTGCCATCATTCCACCAGAGTTACCTCCGGGCACTAAGTTTGACATTACTAGTGCCATGATCCATATGCTAAACTTGAAGGGTGTGTTCGCCGGTCTTCCTACTGATGATCCAAACATGCACGTGATGAATTTTATAGGGGTATGCACATCGTACAATCTGCCTGGAGTTGACCAAGAGGTTATTCAATTGAGGTTATTTCCATTCTCTCTAACAGGAGCAACTACTTTGTGGTTGGCCGAGTTGCCACGAGGTTCCATCAGTACTTGGCAAGAATTGAGAAATTAATTTTTGAAAAGATTTTTCCCACCTTCCAAGATACTATAGTTGAAGGACGAGATTTATAATTTCAGACAGCTTCATTCTAAAGCACTCTATGAGACTTGGCTGAGGTTCAAAAAAAGCTGCAGAATGTGCCAAATCACAAGATGAGTGGTAGGAATTTACTTGAAATCTTCTACAGGGCTTTGAATGTCAACACAAAGGTGGTAGCAGATACTATCATTGGTAGAGCATTCATGAGTTTGAGATAGGAATGAGCTTTGGAGATATTAGATTGTGTCACTAAGACCAATCGAGGATGGCATACTCGGGAGGCAAAAACGCCTGCTGGCACATATGCTATTGGAGCTTCACCAACTTAAAAGGCTTTGGACGAATCTATCGCTCAAGAGGTTGCTCAGTTGAGGACAGAATTGGTCTTCTGGCTAAACAGATAGCTGCCAGGGATGCTCAAAAGGTGTATGCTATAGGTGCATAAGGTAAATCGTCTAGACATGATGATAGTGAGTTTGATGAAGAGTCTAAGTACTTAGATCGAGAAGTGGCAGGTTTTCGAGCCAAGGGCCAAGGGTCTAATCAAGAATCTTGGAAATCGAGTCAAGGGAATCAAGGTCGGAATTATTATGGACACAATTACAACAAGTCGGGAAACAAAGATCGAGAACGAGACCGTGATGGTGATTGGAGATGGAAGGATGATTATAGAGAGAAAAATTGACTTTATGTACCACCAGGAAGCCGTGATGAGGAGTCTAGAAATTCAAGGATGGAGGCCCTTCTTAATAAACTGGTCAAGGGGTCAGAGAGCCAGGAAAATTGCTTTAAGGAGATTAGGTCAGACATTTCGGGAACAAGTCAGAAAGTGGAGTCCCATTCAACTGCCATTAAACAGTTGGAGCAACAGTTCGGGCATATTTCATTGGTACTGAATCAACGTCAGCCAGGCACCTTTCCAAGCAATACCGTCCAAAATCCAAAAAATGATAGCCATTGTCTATCCATTACTACTAGAAGTGGGAAATGCACGACAGATCCACCTATACCTGCCGACAGTGGTAAGACCAATGAGCTGATGGTTATTGATGTAGAAACTGAGTTAGATCCAGATAATTCAAAGGGCAAAATGGTCCCCGATCATCATGATACTAGCGAAAAGGCGAAGGCTGAAAAGAGGCAAGAAAAGGAGGTACCACAAGTGCTGAAAACTATCCCACGACCTCCTCCTCCATTTCCTCAAAGGTTGAAAAAGAAGTATGAGAAAGGCAAATATAATAAGTTTATTACAATGTTGAAAGAGCTGTCAGTAAATATCCCTCTTGTTGAGGCATAGAACAGATGCCAGGTTATGCGAAGTTCATGAAAGACTTGGTGACAAAGAAGAGAACTGTCAGTTTTGAGCCAGTAGATAACTTACATCATTGTAGTGCAGTTGCTTAGTGTTCCCTAGTTAAAAAGAAGGAGGATCCAGGAGCGTTCATAATTCCTTGTACTATCGGGTCCTACAACTTTGCTAAAGCACTTTGTGATTGGGGTGATAGCATCAACTTAATGCTATTAGCCGTTTTCAAATAGTTGGGGTTGGGAGAACCAAAACCAACCTCTATGAGACTTCTCATGGCCGATAGGACTGTGAAAAAGCCGGTGGGCATTCTGTATGATGTTTTGGTAAAGGTTGCATCTTTCATCTTTCTGACTGACTTTGTGATTCTAGATTGTGAAGTTGACTTTGAGGTTCCCATTATACTGGGAAGACTATTCCTTGCCACTGGTCGTGCACTGGTCGATATGGAAATAGGGCAGCTGAAATTCAGGTTAAATGATGAACAGGTCACTTTCAATGTTTGTCGTTCAATGAAGCAGCCAAGAGATAAACGTGTGATTTCGGTGGTAGATACGATTGATGATAGTGATGTTGTTGTGTCTCTTGAAGAAAGGTTGGGGTAGAACCTCTTGCGGCTGTGATTATGAATTTTAATAGCAATGGTATTGAGGAATATGATGAGGTGTTGGGTGCACTCGCTAGTAAGGGATCACACACTTATGCTCCAAAGAAACTGGATCTCGATTTGAAGAATAGGGTGACCCCACCATCTCGTCCGTCTATTGAGGAGCCTCCAGTTTTAGAGCTTAAGGCTCTTCCGGCCCACCTTCGCTACATATTTTTGGGAGCCAACAATACCTTGCCTGTGATTATTTCTGCTAAATTGGTGGATTGGCAAGTAGAGGCTTTGGTTTCAGTATTAAAAAGATTTAAGAGGGCCATTGGTTGGTCCATTGCTTATATTATAGAAATTCCACCTAGTATTTGCACTCACAAAATTCAACTTACTCCTGAGTGTATACCGACCATTGAGTATCAGCGTCGTATGAAGCCACCAATGCAAAAGGTTGTGAAGAAAGAGATCATCAAGTGGTTATATGCAGGAGTGGTTTACCCTATTGCGGATAGCAAGTGGGTGAGCCAAGTTCAGTGTGTGCCAAAAAAGAAAGGAATCACTGTGGTTCCAAACGACAAAAATGAGTTAATTCCAATGAGGCCGGTTATTGGGTGGAGAGTTTGCATGGATTATCGAAAGCTGAATTCTTGGACTGAGAAATATCATTTTCCTATGCCCTTCATGGATCAGATATTAGACCGTCTTGCTGGTAGAGGATGGTATTGTTTTCTCGATGGCTATTCGGGGAATAATCAGATTTTTATTGCCCCCGAAGACCAAGAGAAGACCACTTTCACTTGTCCATATGGAACATTCGCATTCAAGAAGATGCCCTTCGATTTGTGTAACGCTCTGGTAACTTTCCAACGCTGCATGATGTCTATTTTCTCCGACATGGTGGAAGACACTATTAAGGTTTTTATGGATGATTTTTCTATTGTGGGAGACTCGTTTGATTGTTGTTTGGCACACCTTGCTAATGTGCTGCAAAGATGCGAGGAGTGCAACTTAGTGCAGAATTGGAAAAAATGTCACTTTATGGTCAACGAGGGTATCTTATTGGGGCATCAGATCTCAAAGAATGGCATTGAGGTGGATAAGGCAAAGATTGAGGTAATTGAGAAGCTACCTCCACCTATCTCTGTGAAAGGTATTCGAAGTTTCTTAGGTCATGCTGGCTTTTATAGAAGATTCATCAAGGATTTCTCCAAGATTGCACATCCTTTATGCTAACTTTTGGAGAAAGAGGTGAAATTTGTGTTCGATGAAGCATGTCTGAAAGCATTTGAGTGTCTTAAGGAGAAGCTGGTTTCAGCCCCTATTATTGTGTCACCAGATTGGACTATACCTTTTGCGGTTATGTGCGATGCTAGCGGAGTGGCTTTGGGTGCAGTCCTTGGCCAAAGACGTGAGAAGATGTTACATCCGATTTACTGCGCTAGCAAGGTTCTTAATCCAGCTCAAAAGAATTATACTATGACTGAGCAGGAATTATTGGCAGTAGTATTCGCTTTTGAGAAATTCAGATCGTACTTGATAGGTATGAAGGTGATTGTGCATACAGACCATGCAGCTCTTCGGTATCTTATGTCAAAAAAGGATGCTAAGCCAAGACTGATTCGGTGGGTACTGCTATTGCAAGAATTTGACTTTGAAGTCAAGGATCATAAGGTAATCAAAAATCAAGTTGCTGACCATCTATCACGCCTTGAGGAGGAGGCCATGCCTAAAATAAGGGATGATCTTGAGATTAATGATACTTTTCCAGATGAGCAAGTACTAGCAGCATCTCATGACTTAATCCCTTGGTTTGCTGATTTTGTCTACTTTTTGGCAAGTGATCTAGTTCTAAAAGATATGTCACATCAGCAGAGAAAGAAGTTCATGCATGAGGTACGAAATTCTACTAGGATGAGCCATATTTATTTAGGGTGTGTGCTGATGGCATAATTCAAAGATGTGTTCTAGAGGTCGAGATGATGAGTATCCTGGAAGCATGTCATTCATCTCCAGTTGGGGGTCATCATGGAGGTGCGCGGACTGCCCATAAAATCTTACAATGTGGGTACTACTGGCCTAGTATTTACAAAGATGCTCATGATTATGCCTGCGCTTATGACCAATGTCAAAGGCAAGGGAATATTTCAAGTAGACACGAACTTCCCATGACAACTATACTTGAGCTTGAATTGTTCGATGTGTGGGGAATTGACTTTATGGGTCCTTTTGTGAGCTCGCATGGAATGAAATATATCTTGGTAGCTGTTGACTATGTTTCTAAGAGGGTGGAGACAATTTCGCTTCCTAATAACGAAGGAAGAAGTGTCACAACATTCTTGAAAAAGAACATATTCTCATGATTCGGTACACCCCAAGTTATTATTAGTGATAGAGGGTCCCACTTCTGCAATTGTCTGTTCAAAGACCTGCTTGAAAAATATGGTGTTAAACATAAGGTGGAAACACCTTACCATCCTCAGACAAGCGGGCAAGTTGAGATGTCAAATCATGAGATCAAGTCGATTTTGGCAAAAATAGTTAATGCCAATAGAACTGATTGGGCTCGAATATTAGATGATGCATTATGGGCATATCGATCTGCTTTCAAAATGCCAATTGGTGCATCACCATATCAGTTGGTTTTCAAAAAATCTTGCCATCTGCCGGTCGAACTTGAACATAAGGCTCTGTGGGCATTGAAAAGGTTGAATTTAGATTGGAGTGAAACGGCTAAAATGTGACTTGAGCAGATGAATGAGATGGATGAATTTTGTCTCTGGGCTTATAAAAGTTCAGCATTATATAAAGATAAGATGAAATTGTATCATGATCGTCGAATTGAGAACCGAGAGTTTCACCCGGGAGATTTGGTGCTACTATGTAATTCCAAGCTTTACTTGTTTGCTGGAAAATTAAAGTCCAAATGGTCCATACCATTCACGATGGTTAGGGTATTCCCACATGGAGATATTGAGCTAAAAGGATAATGTTCTATTCAAAGTCAATGGACAGCGTGTTAAGCGTTATGTGGGAGTAACGGAAGAAATAAAGACATGTGAGGAACTTGAGCTTGATGAAGTCCAATTAGTCAAGCTAGCCATGTCATTCCGCGACGTTAAATCAGGCGCTTCATAGGAGGAAACCCATGGGCTAGTTGGTGAAGTCTGAGTATCCAAGTTAGCCGTGTCATGCCGCGACATTAAATTAAGTGCTGATTGGGAGGCAACCCAAGAGTTTATTATGTTGAGATATGAGTATTGGAGGAGCAGTTAGCTGAAAGTCACAAAATTTACATGAATTGGTTCAGTACAATTCACACCACTAGTCACGCCACATGACTGGTGCTGTGAAAATCATAGACAAGTTTCAGGTTTTAGAATCTTACCTACCGCAGAGGACCCACGTGACGTAAGTCCAACTCACGTCACGTGGGTTATATTGTGAAAATTAGAGGTAATTTCAGGCTTCAGGATCTCACCTACGCCAGTGCCCATGTGATGTGAGTCCAACCCACGTCACATGGGTGGTTCCATGGAATTTTTAATCTGCAGATGACCCAAACCTGACCCTACCCGATCCTATTTTTCTAATTCAAAATTGGGTTTCTTCTTCTTCACCCGATAAAACACCTGCTAACCCACCCTATTCCTTATCTATTTTAAACCACCTACCACTAAACCCTAAATTCTCTACTCCTTCACTCCTAAAATCCAAACTCCCCGCCATAAAGACCAAAATTCGACCCTCCACCCCACGTCTCAAATTGACCCAAATCCAATCCCTAATTCCAAAATTGACCCAAATTCGATCCCTAATTTAAAAATTGACCCAAACCCGACCCAAAAAAATAAAATCCGACCCTAACCCGACCCAAATACCCAAATTCCTACCTAAACCCATTACCATGCCTCCCAAATCAAACCCCAAAAGTGACCATCTTGATTCCTCATCCAGAATTCACACCAAAAATTCGGACTTATCGACCCGTCTACGCGATGAACCGACTGAATTCGAGAGAAGTGGGTCTGTGGAGGAGTTTGAGATTGGACATGACGATACGAATTTAGTACCTAAGACCACGAGGTTACAGACTCAGGCCCAAGCTGCTGCCCGGGCTGCACTTCAGCCAATTTTACCACCGATAGCGCCAGTTGTTTATGATCAGTCTTTTGAGTTTTGCCCCCAGTCTGAAGAGGGGGAGGATGCTTCAGAATCAGGCTCTGCAGATGATGCTACAGGTTAGCGTACCTATGCAACAGAGGCTACAACCTCTATTTCAGGTACTGGTGCCTAGAGTGCTCCGACTCCCGCACAGAGTAGGGAGGTTCAGCGGTGGTGTGTGCAGGGCATGCGTGCTTTTTATGACAGAGATGCCGAGTTGACTGAGTGGGGTGTCTGTAGGAGGAGTATTATGGAAGAGCCCCGGTACAGGCTTGAGGAGTTGAAGGCCTTGCCTGATATTTGGGCTGTTTTTGAGCGGTATGGATTGGGTTGGATGGCGCAGCCTTCTGGTCGTTATAGCTCGGAGTTAGTCCAAGAATTTTATACCTCTTATGCTACGTCAGTTGACTTGAGTACTCATGTGGGGCAGAGATACAGTAACCAACCCTTATTGACATACCTTTTGGTCCGCGGTACCCGAGTGGATATATCAGAGCAGACCATCCACTTCCGACTTCGACTGCTGAATTTGATCACCGGATGGACACTGTCAGAGATAGAGTTAGGATGCGCGATGCGTATCAGAAGTTGGATCTGCTTAAATGGATTGTGGGGTACATAGCAGAGGATGGTGTAGTGACTAGTTAGGTGATTGGTAAGCTGGACATCAAGAAGTCCACACTTTATTTTACAGGAAGATTCTGGTGGTCTGTTGTTCGGCATCGGTTGGGTCCGACTAATGTTGACAACTCACTTACATTGCACAGGGCTGTGGTGGTAGCCAGCGTATTGTCTGGTTATGAGATTCACATTACTAGATACATCATCCGAGAGATCCATGAGCAGGCATTCCGAGATCATACGAGTATACCATTCCCATGCTTGATCTAGAGCCTATGTGACAGGGCGGGTGTGGCTAGGATGCCTAGCCTCGATCATTATATTGAGGTGACCCACATAGAGAATATTGGTCTGATGCAGTAGCGGGGTTCTCACCCCATTCTTCCCCGCGGGTCACAGCCGTTTGAGTCGTCGTGAGCAACCCTAGATGAGTCGAGTAGTGTTCCTATGCCTATTCTAGTATCGGTTAGGGTACCTGAGACTATTCATGTACAGACTGAGGGTGCTGGCCCTATTGATGATGAGGTACCCAGTACTACGGCTCCTTCGCCTCCCTCTGGTATGGTTTCTGTTTCTAGGGACTTCCTGTAGCAGTTGGTTGATCGGCAGACGGAGATGTTTGAGCGACAGGCTCACACTGAGACCCAGATGGCTAAGTTGGTATCCCAGCTTAAGCCTTGGGTTAGGACCACTGTAGAGGCTGCGGAGGCTAGGGTGGAGGCCCGAATGACTTTGGTGATGGATCAGTTTATGAGGGGGCTACATGGGAGGATTGGTAGCTTTGAGGCACAGATGGCCTCCGGTTGAGTGCTGCACCAGGTTCTAATATGATCGGACTGAGATAGGAGGTGCCACATTGAGAGAGAAGGTTAGGGTGTTGGCATCGAGCAGCACTCCTATTATCCCACCTATGCCTACCCAGGCATCGATGCGACCAATATTTGAGGTGGATTTGTTCTCTGATGAGGAGCCTCCGATGGATAGAGGCAACAGGCCGTGCAGTCCAGAGGTCCAGGTTGATAGTGATGCTGAGTATGAGAGTGATATTTGGAGGGTGGTTAAAGCCTCTAGGGTGGAGTACCATGTGAGCCAGATTGAGGCGGAGCAGAGGGCACATGGTGCATCTACTAGTTAGGCTGCCCCTTCATCAGATGCACCTACTACTGAGCAAACTGATGATCTCGCTGCAGGCGAGCCCACTTCCAACACTTAGGGCGCCACAGGTATGTCTTCACTTCCTTGTACTTTTATTGATAGTTGTACATTGAGGGCAGTGCACCATTGTTAGTTGGGGGTGGGGGTGTACCACCACTTGGGGGTTTTTGTTGCCGTGTTTCTTTTCCCTCTAGTTTGCTATCATAGTAGAACCGGCATGTTTAGGATGTTATGTTTATGTGTTTCTTGCTAAATTAGGAGAAAAGTAAGGGAACTGTAGTGCAGTCCAGTTTAGAAAATTTTTATGCTTTTTGAATGTTAAGGATACCCCTTCTGAAATTTTTTTATTTTAAAAGTATGTGTGTGTAGCATGTTTATGTGTGACAGCTGTTGGATCTTGTTATGGCACCTCAATTATAGGCAAATAACTGTAGCTGGCATTGCATGAATCGGATAGGTAGTAGATGATAATACAACCCTGTACTGTGTGTGTGAGGTCATTACTTAGTTCACTTTGTGTGTGAGATCCAGAACTTTCCCGGTTAGTCTTGCCTAGGTTATAGGATAGTGATTAGGAAAGGATCATAGGCCATTTTTGAATAAGTCCACTTTTAGCCTAAATGACAGACCAAATGAATAAGTATCCCTTGATCCCAATTTTAAGCCTTAATTGACCTATTTCTTTCATTAGCCTATTCACCTTCCCATTTTAATTACAATGAACCTGTCTTGGCCCTGGTCCCTCCTTGGACACTGTGTACCTCAACTTAGGCAAATCGCCTAAGTTGAGGGTGGCTATTATAGGGGTGCGTAGATTGAGTTGGGTATGAAGAAGAGGTTAGTAAAAGAAAAAGAGAAAACAGGTTTGGGTGTGAAGAAAAAGAAAAAAAAATAGAGTGAAAAAAAGAAGAGAAAAGTTTATTTTGAAAGTGAAGAAAATAACACCCAAAATCTGAAAATAAAAGAAAGGAGAATAAGGGAGAATAAAAATGAGAAAGGTTGGAAGTTGGAGCCAAAAATAATGTAGTGAAAAGGAGGGTTGAGTCACCATATCCATATGTACCATACCCGTCCCCAAGCCTACATTACAAGCCGAGTAAAGTCCTATAGTGATCCTAGTCCAACTGTCTGAAAACTTAAGGCGTAGAAAATAAGGGCAAGCCTATGGTATTTCATGCACACTGTTTGAACTTCTTTGTGAGAGTGAGTGTTTTGACCGAGTCCCTAATTTGAGATTTATTAGCATACTGTGAGTGCATGGGACTTCTTTGATTGTGAGAGTACATTGGTTGCATTATTGACTGCTATTTGTTCGAAAAATATCGTTTGCATATATGCTTAGTTGTTTGTACATAATCTGGTGCCATCACTTGATCCCTTCTATGTCATGACAATATGCTGCCTGTATACACATTTTGGTTTTGATTTACAAATAGGAGGGGTCGAAAAAGTTTTGTGCCAAAGGAAATGAGTCGACTGCCATAGGTCTCTTAGGTTTCTCTTAATCAAGCATCGTATATGTGTGTGTTTGTTTTGTTCACCTGAGGACATGCAAATGTTCTAAGTTGAGGGTGTTGATACACCATGGTTACATGGCACTTTCGATGCTTAAAACAAGGAAAATATGCAATAACTTGGGTGTATTTGGTTGGTATGATGTGGTTTCTATCCTACTTTGCAGGAAAACAGGGTTTGAAGGCAAAATGATCAAAAAGGAAGAATCAAGCCCGAGAATGAAGTGTCTGAAGATGGAAGAAAAATAATCTGCACCAGAGAGGGACTCACGACACCACTCACGTGTCGTGAAGACCACTTACGTGATGTGAGTGGCTGGCGTGAGTCCACTTCAGAGATCAAGAAAGGTTCTGATTTCCATGCCAGCCAATCATGTGGCGTGACTGTGAATTACGTGGGGTAACTACCTGGCGTGACTCAACTTCTGAAGACATCCAATTGATCCTGATTTCCACGACACCAACCTACGTGGCGTGACTTGGTTCCACGACACCAAGTCTTGATACCGTGGAAGTTGCCGACTCCGTTCTCCTATTTTTATTTGGATAGGATTAGCTTTATATCTATAAATATCCTTGTATAGTACTATGTGCGAGAGGAGTCATTACATTGTTTTGAGAGCTATTTCATATTGTTTTTGAGAGTATAAACATATTCTTGGTTTTGTAGTTATAAACCCTAATTCGAGTTACTGATAATTGAGATTTCAGTTCTTCTTCATTATTGTGAGTTTACAATTATGTTTTAATCTCTGAATTCTTCTTGTGTTCTTGCAATTATGAGTAGCTAAACTCATCAACTAGGGTTGTGTGAACCATGAGGAATTACGGTTAATTACAAAGCAACTCTGAACCGCTGTGAATGCATGTATTGTTGTTTCCTTCATTTTAATTGCTTTCTAACGGTTGCAAACATTAGAAACTCGCCTGTATTCTAGACTTGCTCGAGAGAGAAGTAGAGATTGGGAAAAGGAGATAACAAAAAAGATTTGAAGCTATCAACCTTCATCTAATAACTTGAGCCTTAGCGGGAATAGTTATCTGAGATCCAGGACAAGGGTTAGTAGTGCGACATTCAGAGACCGAGAGGAGAAGAGTGAAATTCATCTAACCAAGGTCGAGAGACTTTTAGATGAACATATCTTGTCAGATTTTTCATGCCACATAGCGGGATAATGTTTGTTAGCACAAGTAACCGGTGGAGTTAAGGAATCATTGGGGATCACGGTCCTAGTGTATTTCTCTTATTGTCTACAAACTCGATACAACCAGCAAGTGTTATTTTTACTATTCATTCGCAAACCCCCAAGTTTTACTTACTTTCCAATTATTCCATCTAGTATAGTAAACAGCTTTGTCCTATTCCCTGTGGGATTGACACCAACCTAGTTGGGTTCTATATTTGATTCAGTGACCGCATTGTACTTTTTTGAAGGTATATTTTGGGCGACATCAGTTACTCTCCTTCTCACCACTATATTTTGGTGCCTTATCCTTACCCTTCGTACTTAATATGTTTGGCACCTCATCAACCACAATCTCCTCGATGATAGGCATAGAGGGAGACGAAAGAGTTGGGTATAGCCTAGAAGCCATCTCCTCGATAGCCGCTCAATCACTTTATCCCCAGGCTTCTTTCTTTTTCTCAATATGATTCTTCAAAGATGCTAAAATTGACTATCTCTGGCAACGACTTTCATTTTTCCAAAGATTGAATTCTTACCGGCATACGCTAGGAAGCATGGCCAACTCATCTAGAATCACTGCTAGATTCGGTGACTGGACCCCTTTAAATTTATTGGTTATACTCTTCTCAAAACTGTCAAAATGGGTCTGCATCCCATATATCTCAGTCTTAATCTCCTTTTTCACCCAAGGTTGCACCCCAAACTCGATGTTATCCACCCTCTGCTTAAGAGTGAGAATTCTCTTTAACACATTATTTAGAAACACTTATGAGACCAAACTATACCAATCGACAGGTTCGTGTAGCATGGATGATCTCAATGTTATGAAAGGTAAAATGGGGACTGATGGCGGCCTAAAGGCTATGGAAGCAGTGGCATTCGCCACGCATAAGGCTCACGCCTCACAGTCCCAGTCTGAGACTTAACCTGTGTCTCCCTAAGTTTTATAAAACCTGAGGTATTAATATCCATTGGTTCACCCGACCAAAATGCACTCTGAAGCAGTGAAGCACCAATCTTTGCTCTCAAAATTGGGTTCGTCTAATCCAGATAGACCCCAAATCTATTGTCCGACGAACCACAATAAAATTTCCATCTTAGGTAAGATGGGAACCCCATCATCCAAACACTTCTTCATAACCAAACATGAAAAGGGAATGCTAGTGTGAGCACTTACTACTCTATCCCAAATCTTATGGGAGATGATATTTGTGATGTCAATTCCATACCCTTCCATGATATCGGCTGCCAAGGCAGCCCTGTTGGGGTTCAATATATTATCACCAGTAGTCGGCCCTAACCTGTGGTGAATAGTGTCCTCCAAGACTTTGCAGCAAAGTTTAAGTTGCCCTTGTTAATTTTTTATGAAGTTATCACAGCCCAAGGAATATCTTCCTTCTCAGTAGTAATAATATTTGAAATCCATCTCAGGTGAACCAGTTTGTCCTCAGTGGTAATTTGTTTTGTTTTCAACTTCTTTATCTTATCGATCGATTATCAATCTTGGATGTGTCAACTAATGGCACAAAATTAGTACCATGTAAAAAAAGCAAGATGGTCTATGCAGATACACTCACATTTACCCCCCTAAACCATCAATGTCTAAAGACGGTCACTAACTTTCCATGAAAGTCCTCGTGGAGAAAAACTTTTCAAAGCCATCTGATAAGATACATAAAACTCTTGAACTAGAGTCGGGCTGTATCTTCCATATTCTTTTGCCATCCACTCAAATCTATACTTTTTGAACAAATTCTTAAACGTGGCAATCTCAGACATACAAATTGTCAATAGTTTTGGCTCAACATAAAACCCTCTTTTAGATGGGCCAGTGCTAGGGACAATGGCACTGTTCTGCTTTTACAATTCTCTCATGCCTTTGTAACCCTACCTATTCACTAGTAGAGCTGGAGCGACCTTGATCTAGAGACCGGGTTGGACTTACTGAAGGGGAGGCTGAATAGATGGAGTTGGACTATCAACAGTGTTCTCTCTCTTAGCCTTAGATTATTCTTCAGAGCCAGACTTTGAATCTGCCTCTTTAGATTTGCTGCTAGATGCAGCTTCTTCTCCACTCTAGGAGACACTCTCATCTCCCCCTTCTTTCTTTGCTTCAGACCTATACTCTCCTCTCTCTTTAGACTGGGGAGGAGTAGGTGAATGTAGTGGTGAGGCCTGAACATTCTTTATGTGCGGCCTTGATTAACTCCCTCTGGGTAAGCTAATACGTGGTTGGACTAGCCCTGAGATAGGGTATACCTCTTTTGTTTCCTCCATAAGTTCATCTATTAATTGTTTAGTGGACTGAGCTTATTTTGTAAGTGTCAGCTTGCCACCCTTTTTACTTCCCTTTGAGGTGTTGTTATTCTGTGTCATAGTACCTATGGGGGATTATACGTTAGTCAAACAACTCAAGGTAACAAAAGAAGACAAGAAAAAATTAAGTTTGTACACTGCTTTGCCCAGGCATTATGAGCCTAGGAAACGAGTCATTGCCACAGGATACGACTCATAGTTTGACTCGTAAAGTCAAGGCTTAAGTTTCCAATATCAACTGTTGTCTCAATGACTCCACCTACAAGTCGGTGGGTCACCCTACGAATATGACTTAGGAGCAAGTCAATTGGCTGCGTGGGTTATACATGCTACTTAGCTTTTGGTGAGGTATGCCAGGGCACAAAATCAGATAGTGTCCACAGAAGGGCACAGGTAGTACGGTGCAACCTACGGGATCAGTCGTTGCATTATCATCATTAGGTGTATAACCTATGGGGCGTGGCAGAGGTTCTAGAGGGACAGTTGGAGCTAGTGAAACCCAAAACCGTACCTATGCCTTAGCGGATCGACAAAATTTGGAGGCTTCTCCTGATGTAGATACAGGTACACTATTCCTATTTTTACATAAGGTATATGCATTGATTGATCCGGGTTTTAACCTATCATATCTTACTCCCTTGATTGTTGAAAAAAAAAATTAATAAAAGAACATCAGAATAATTAGTTAAGTCATTTGGAGTATGACACCCGTGGGTGAGTCTATTGTAGCTAAGAAAATCTGTCGTAATTGCATAGGCACTGTTTGTGGTCATAATATGTTGGCTACTCTTGTTGAGATAGGGAAATGATGGAGTTTGATGTTATAATGGGTATGGATTGGTTGGATTCTCATTATGCCACGGGAAATGGCCAAGTTAGGAAGGTACATTTCCATGTTCCACAAAAGACCGTCCTTGAATGGAGGGGTAATGTTGGAGTACAGAGGGGTAAATTTATTTCCTATCTTAAGGCAAGGAAAATGATATCCAAGGGGATTTATAAGGCCTAGTATGTCCCCTTGGGGTGCACCAGTATTATTTGTACGAAGGAAAGATGGTACACTAAGAATGTGTATTGATTGTCGGCAACGGAATAAGGTGACAATTAGGAACAAATATTCCCTCCCCAGAATTGCTCTCTACTATCAAACCCTAAGGCAACTACACTTGTTTGGACAAGATCATCCTTTTTCAAGACTTGAAAAGTGTTTAATCTCATGATTTAATATATTATATGCATGAGAGATTGTGTATATCATGATGGTTATGTCTAAAAATGTTGAGTAGTGTAGTTTTGCTTACTTGCTAAAAGATTTGTCATCTATGAGACTTGAACTTGAAAGGAGGCTTGTGGTCTTGAAGGAAGTGAATTTGATGGATTAAATATCAATATGTACGATGTGGTTATGTCCTTAACTTGCCTTCTCTTTGTGTTTGACATTTGGAATTGTTGTTGCGAAATTGTACATGGAACCGATGGCGTATTGAAGGGAAAAATATAGTTTTGTGATGTTTATGTGCGTTGTGAAACTATGGCTATTAGTTGGAATCCATGATAACTTAAAATATGAAAAGAGAAGTTTAATTATGATCATGGACCATTCATTACAAAAAAGGACCCAAAAGAGACCCATTTTGGCCGAAATGGGCACCCGCCCACGCAGACGAAGGCACCTGCGGGCGCAGGTGACTTCGCAGGTGACCCTGGACACTACCAAGAGGCACCTGTGGCCGCACCTCAACCACCTAAGGGCACAGGTGGCTTCGCAGGTCAGCCCAGAACCCCGTTTTGCATGTTTTTGTCTCTCTTTGATCCCCCAGAACCCCTATATCCTTCATGGATGCAATTATCAACTTATGGTACCTTTTGAATGACTTTAAAGGAGTATACCGGAGGTAATTTGAACAATTGGGTTTTTGTGAAAGCTGGGAAGCAGCAAGCTTAACAGATACCTTAGGATCTAGAATAAAGTTTTTACAAAATTGGTTTATAGAATTATGTGATAAATATAAAGAATCACAAAAATTAGATAAAGTATTAATAAAAAATATGACTTGTTGTACAAACAAAATAGCACCTCAATTTGGCTTTAAAATACCGAACAAATACAGATATGAAAAACGACAAAAAATATATAAGACAAATAAGTCCAAATATAAATATAAACAACCAAGAAAACGATATTAGCTCTAAGTCAAATATTGTATTTCTTTGAGTTAATATTGATTTGTAGTGTACTCCTGCAAATATATTATATTGTAATCTTTCTTTTCTAAAGTTTAATTCTTGTTTTAAATCCATAATTTGTTTGAGTAATTCTATTTGATTTTTTGTTAATGGTCTATAGTTAGATTGATTTGAACTTGTTTCTATATCATTTTTACTTATGGTTTTATCTTTATTCATAGCCCTGATACCAATGTGGGGGGTGCGTGGGTTTGTTCTTGCGAATTAAATGTTTCTCTATAATATTATTTTTTTAGCGGAATTAATCTCATAATTTTTGTTGCATTATTTGCTATATATTCTAAGTATTGTATATCTTGGGTTCTTTGATATGTTTCTATATTAGTTTTTAATAATTTTTCTAATAATATTATATTTTCCATGGTTTGTAACCAATAATGAAGGCTTTCATAATTAATTATGCCTGTATTTAGATTCATTTTTATCTAAATGCTGCTTCATAGTATCTGTTGCATAGTGGAATTAATAGTAACATATGTGTTACATTTTCTAGTATTTTTTGTAAGTCTGTTATTTCCTGTGTTCTTATATAATTATCTAAATTAAATTGTAATAGAGTTTCTGTTTCTCTTAGCTCGACTACTATTTGTCTCCAATTTTCAAATTGTACTTGATTCATTTTTAATTTTCTAGGTTTTCCAAATGACATGCCATAAAGGCTGATATAAAATATAATTGCCTTACAGGGTATAATCGTCTTAGCTCTTTTATAGTCTGTTCTATGTAGTCTAAATATTTGGGTTCATAATTCATAAAATAAGTATCTACGTGTATCTTAAGGATTTCCTCATTTAATTTTATTTCTTCTACTATTTCTAACCAATAATGGAAGCTATCGTAATTTATCATTTTAATCCATATCTGGGTAATCTAGGTAATCATCTTCTAAATACATGTTATACATATCTGATACTATAAATTCTGTCCAATTATTTTGCATTACTGCTATAGATTCATAAGTCATTAACAAGTCATAAATTTGTTTAGCTGTATCAGTATCTAAGTCACGTAAAATATATAAAAGTAATAGCTTATATTCTTCATTATCATCTAGTAAATATGTATTTGTACCTAATTGGTAATTCTCCATATGATCAAATCATGTATTTCTAAATCATATTCCCTTTAACCTCTACTTGTATTATTAAATATCTATCATTTAGTAGTGCAGTATTATGAACAGTTTTTTCTGTCACTACTATGAGTTTTAGCCTTAATCAGTTACCCTAACAATGCCTCAACTGGTGTCTACTCCCCTTTAACGGCATTCCTCGCCTACTCGGTTTCGACTATAGGACGGCTTAGTCTGGGCTTACCTACTCTTGGCTTACTAATCATAGCAAACTTACTTAAACAGTTCAATATATAGTTACACTACTGCATGATAAATATTTATAATATACTAGAGATTATCAGGAATACAGGATTTAGTTATACATAGATGGACATGGGTTTACCTCGGTTGTTAGGTTCTCAGTAAGAGCTACATCTGAGTGTATGTATGGATTATCCATAGCTTTTGATTGCTTGTATCTGTTTTTTCAAAAGAGTTTATTTATTTATACTGAGTTCTCAACACATGAGATGAAAGAAATTTCAGTTTGTGAAAGCTTACTCTGCCTTCTTCTCTTTCGTTACACATATATATACATATAAGAGTTGGCTTTCAACAATCCGAAGAGCCAATCTTCCTATGCTAAAAAGATAAGGGCAAATACTATTACACTTTACGACTTTCTAAAAAGAAAAAGTAACCTACTCCTATTTATAGGTCACATCCTATATTTCTTTACATATAAAACAAAAGAAAAAAGTAAAAAGTAAAGATTCCTATACTATTCACACGTCATGTCTTCTGCTTTATCTTTTCTTCTTTTATTTCTATCGGCTGACTTAGCTGATGTCGTTCATTTCGTTTGCTTATTCTAGTTGGACCTCTGGAATATGAATTGTATCTCCTCCATTGCATTTTGAACATTTGTGATCTGTGTATTTTTGTCCGATTAGCTGGCAGTATCTGTTTAATAATTCTGGAGAAATAAATTCTTTCTTTAAAGCTCTTGTTGTAAGTGTTTCTTCTCGTCTGAGTAGTGAAAGTATCCATTGACGAACTTCTTCCATATCTGCTATTCTTAGCTCTCTGGAATTTGAATATATCATAACTTGATCTCTTGATGAATATTTCCATATGGCATTTCCATTAGAATAATTATTAACTAATTCCTGAATAATAGTTGTTAATCCAATAAGTCTTTTATTTGCAAAAAAGCTTGGTATCTCTCCTTCTGGTATTTCTGGTTGTGAACCAATTTCTTCGGGTAGTATCATTTCTCTTGTAAGTCCAATTTTAATAACTTGGATGATAGGTTTTATCTCTGTGTAAAGTATTTCTGCTGGTGCAACGTAGAATCTTACATAAAAGAAAGTTCCTTTCGTAATTCTTTTGTATGTAGTAAATTCATTATGTACTGCAGGTATTTTTTCTAGTTCTGCTCCAGTAGTTGTGTATACTGTACAAAGTAGTCCACAATCATAACAGGTTCTTACTAGATTTGCATTGGTCTTAGGTTGGGCAATAAGTTTATTGTAACCTTGTAATTTCTGGGTTATGTAATCCGTATTTGGTTCTGTGGCTGTGGTGGATCTTGGTTTGAGGTTTAAATATGTTTGGATTTGGTGTAAATTTCGTATATACGTACTGGAGATATGGTTGTATATCTTCTTTTCTTGGTTTAGGCTATTTGCATATGTGGATGTTTGTGGTGATGGTATATTGGTGGTCGGTATCTTTTGGACAAATGGTTTGTCAAATAGGCTATTTAAGTTATTAATTGGCCTTTTGCTAGCTGTCCTGCTTGTACCTGCACTGCTTGTACCTGCACTTGAAATAGCTGGATTGTTATGGGTTTTTAGGAGTTTCCCATCGTCTCCTTTTAGCTCTGGAATTTTACCGTCTTCCAATCGACGTAGCTCAGCATATTTAGAGTCATGCGGCTGACTTGTACTAGCTGTAGGTTTCAGAGTAACTTCATTAACATTTAGCTTTTGTACTTCTAGGTCAATATTGTCCACTTTATGACAAAGTGTAGTAATGGCCTTTAACATATCTTCCATAATATTATCTGGCTCTATTTGGGTAGCTTAGTCTTGATAGGTAATCTGCAACAGTATTTTTGTCAGTTCTAATTATTTCAATAGTAAATGTAAAATTTTGTATATTCAGTACGAGTCATCGTATCTCTTTTGTTGTCACAGAGTCCTATATTTTTCGTGTTAGCCACCATTTTACTTGTGTATTATCTGTTCTCACAATAAATTTGTTATACACAATATATGGTTCAAAAGATAATAAACATTTATATAAGGCATACAATTCTTTTCGATTTATCTCCCATTTTATTTGAGGTTCCGTATAAGATCCTAAATAGTATCGACAATGATGTTCTATTGTTTCATTATTATATTTATATTTTAATACTCCTCCGTAGCTATGCTCACTTGAGTTTGTTTCTACTATGTATGTAAATTGCTTCTTTTCGTCTGGAAAGTATAGTTTTGGTAATTGTTTACATATTGTTTTAATATGTTGGATATGGGTCTTATCTTGTTCATCAAAATGGTATTCTATATCCTTTTTTAATTTTTTCTGTAATGGTTTTAAATGTTCTGCTAGTTTAAGTATATATTCACGTACTTGGTTAACTAATCCTAAAAAGGATTGTAACTTCTTTTTAGTGTCTAAAAGTTCTTCTGAATTAAGGATTTTATGTACTATGTGTGTTTGCATTTTTATTCCATCTTTATCTATTTGTATTCCTAGAAATTCGATTTGATGTTTCATTAATTCTGCTTTTCTCTTACTTAGGCTTATTCCTGCTGTTTCTACAATATTTGCAAATTTTTCTAATAACTGTATATGTTCGTCTTTTGTCCTTGAGTATAATAAGATATCGTCTATGTATACTATGCAATTTTCTAATTGTGTAAAATATGTGTCCATAAAATATTGGTATCTTCCTGGGGCATTTTTATATCCAAAAGGTAGAACATTCCATTCATAAAAGCCTTGGGGTACTGTGAATGTTGTTAGTTTTTTAGATTCGTTTTCTAGCTTAAGATGGTAAAATCCTGATTTACAGTCAAATTTACTAAAGTAATTATATCCTTGTATTTGGCGTACTTTTAGTATTTTATTTGGTATGGGGTAATTATATGTTTTTGTTTTTCATTGAGGTTACGGTAGTCTATAACCATCCTGCTTTTCCCTCTTTTTTGTTCACTATGTTTATTGACAATAAATGCGGGACTAGTGTGTTTACTATTACTTTCTTGTATGTAGTTGTTTTGGAGTAATTCATTTATGTGAAGTTTAAACTCATTTAAATCGGCGAAATTGTATTTTAACGGTTTTTGTGTGATAATACTATTTTCATCTATTAATTCAATTTTCACTGTTGTTCTATGTTTTTCCCATCCTTGTAAGGGGTTTTCACTATATAATAGTTCTAACTTGTCTTGTATTGGTTTTAAGGTATTAATAGAGAATTTAATTATTTCTACTGAAGTATCTTGAATGTTACTATTTTCTAGTTTTTGTGTTATTTTCTCACTTCCTTTTATCCAAGGTGTTTGTTTTCTAGTTTTATTCGGTACTCTTTTAGCTCTCACTTTGTGTCGGAATAAACGACATCAGCTAAGTCAGCCGATAGAAATAAAAGAAGAAAAGATAAAGCAGAAGACATGACATGTGAATAGTATAGGAATCTTTACTTTTTACTTTTTTCTTTTGTTTTATATGTAAAGAAATATAGGATGTGACCTATAAATAGTAGTAGGTTACTTTTTCTTTTTAGAAAGTCGTAAAGTGTAATAGTATTTGCCCTTATCTTTTTAGCATAGGAAGATTGGCTCTTCGGATTGTTGAAAGCCAACTCTTATATATATATATATGTGTAACGAAAGAGAAGAAGGCAGAGTAAGCTTTCACAAGCTGAAATTTCTTTCATCTCATGTGTTGAGAACTCAGTATAAATAAATAAACTCTTTTGAAAAAACAGATACAAGCAATCAAAAGCTATGGATAATCCATACATACACTCAGATGTAGCTCTTACTGAGAACCTAACAACCAAGGTAAACCCATGTCCATCTATGTATAACTAAATCCTATATTCCTGATAATCTCTAGTATATTATAAATATTTATCATGCAGTAGTGTAACTATATATTGAACTGTTTAAGTAAGTTTGCTATGATTAGTAAGCCAAGAGTAGGTAAGCCCAGACTAAGCCGTCCTATAGTCGAAATCGAGTAGGCGAGGAATGCCGTTAAAGGGGAGTAGACACCAGTTGAGGCATTGTTAGGGTAACTGATTAAGGCTAAAACTCATAGTAGTGACAGAAAAAACTGTTCATAATACTGCACTACTAAATGATAGATATTTAATAATACAAGTAGAGGTTAAAGGGAATATGATTTAGAAATACATGATTTGATCATATGGAGAATTACCAATTAGGTACAAATACATATTTACTAGATGATAATGAAGAATATAAGCTATTACTTTTATATATTTTACGTGACTTAGATACTGATACAACTAAACAAATTTATGACTTGTTAATGACTTATGAATCTATAGCAGTAATGCAAAATAATTGGACAGAATTTATAGTATCAGATATGTATAACATGTATTTAGAAGATGATTACCTAGATTACCCAGATATGGATTAAAATGATAAATTACGATAGCTTCCATTATTGGTTAGAAATAGTAGAAGAAATAAAATTAAATGAGGAAATCCTTAAGATACACGTAGATACTTATTTTATGAATTATGAACCCAAATATTTAGACTACATAGAACAGACTATAAAAGAGCTAAGACGATTATACCCTGTAAGGCAATTATATTTTATATCAGCCTTTATGGCATGTCATTTGGAAAACCTAGAAAATTAAAAATGAATCAAGTACAATTTGAAAATTGGAGACAAATAGTAGTCGAGCTAAGAGAAACAGAAACTCTATTACAATTTAATTTAGATAATTATATAAGAACACAGGAAATAACAGACTTACAAAAAATACTAGAAAATGTAACACATATGTTACTATTAATTCCACTATGCAACAGATACTATGAAGCAGCATTTAGATAAAAATGAATCTAAATACAGGCATAATTAATTATGAAAGCCTTCATTATTGGTTACAAACCATGGAAAATATAATATTATTAGAAAAATTATTAAAAACTAATATAGAAACATATCAAAGAACCCAAGATATACAATACTTAGAATATATAGCAAATAATGCAACAAAAATTATGAGATTAATTCCGCTAAAAAAATAATATTATAGAGAAACATTTAATTCGCAAGAACAAACCCACGCACCCCCCACATTGGTATCAGGGCTATGAATAAAGATAAAACTATAAGTAAAAATGATATAGAAACAAGTTCAAATCAATCTAACTATAGACCATTAACAAAAAATCAAATAGAATTACTCAAACAAATTATGGATTTAAAACAAGAATTAAACTTTAGAAAAGAAAGATTACAATATAATATATTTGCAGGAGTACACTACAAATCAATATTAACTCAAAGAAATACAATATTTGACTTAGAGCTACAATTGTATCATTTAGATCATAAATATCAACACGACTTGAAATGAATAAAGAAGAATACCCTGTAGAAGAAAAAACATTTATGGGATCAGAAGGAATATTAATAACAATGGTACATTCGAATTTAGGACGGAGATATAATAAATTAGGAAATAATTTACATTTAATGCCAGACCCGAATTCAGCAAAATTAGAAGATAGCTTAACTGCTATGGTAAGAATAACAAAAGAAAATACAGAAATAAATCAGAAATTAGAAATTGAAAAAATCCGTGAACAAGCAAAGAAAGAAATAGAACAAATAAAAATAAACTCTATAAAAGAGGAACCACAAAAACAAAATATAATATATGAAGAAAATACAACAGACGAACAACCTACAACTTCACGTATCCAAGAATTAGAAAAAGAGTTAGCACTATTAAAACAAATATATGCGAATAAATTAAAAGAAAAAGAAGAAAGAAAAATCATTAAAGAAAAACAATTAGAAAAACAATTGGCAGCAGAAATAGATCAATTTAAGGAAAAAATACAAATTGAAGAGAACACTAGTACTTTTTTAAATGAAGAATTTACCAATATCAGTATAGATAATATCAGTGAAGCTAATATAAGTGAAGAGATTGAAGAAATAACAAATGATGACCCTAGTGAAACTTATATGGAAATACTAAACCAAATAAATAACCTTGAAATCAATACAACTACCAAAGAAGAACCAGAAATTAATACCCCGAAAATTAATACAAATACTAAACATGAACCAAGTACATCTACATCAACACGAGAAAGATTACATCCAAGAACCTCAAGTCCAAATTATTTTTCAGCAGATTATGGCTCATATGATAGAGAAGAAACACTATGGGGTATAAGATTAAATACAAAATGGATACCTAATAAAGTACCAGAACAATCTAGTTTCTTAGATGTAGACTGTGTTACAGACATAACTAAAATACTACAATTATGGTTAGGAAATATTTCGAAACAACTAATAGATAATAAAATATCAATAGCACAAACACCAGGTTATATAGAAAGAACTCTAACAGGAATAGTAAAATTATGGTTACACAATTTAGCAGAAGAAAGTATAGCTACACTAAGAAATGATAAAAAACATGATGGCACAGCAGCCGCATCAAACATAGATATTTTATACAAATACGAACTAGGAATAAGAAATGAATTTGGAAGTATGACCACAGAGTTGGCAGAACAAACTAAAGATAAAAATCTAAATAGAAATTTAATGAACAAATTAGCAATATGTAATATGTGTTATATAGGACAATATACTTGCGCATTTAAAGAATATTATTATAAAGGTATATATACTCAGGAAGAAGGTATAGAAGTTAGAAAATTATATTTTACAAAATTACCAGAACCATTTAGTACAAAGATAAATGCAAGCTGGGAAGCAGCAAGCTTAACAGATACCTTAGGATCTAGAATAAAGTTTTTACAAAATTGGTTTATAGAATTATGTGATAAATATAAAGAATCACAAAAATTAGATAAAATATTAATAAAAAATATGACTTGTTGTACAAAAAAAACAGCACCTCAATTTGGCAGTAAAATACCGAACAAATACAGATATAAAAAACGACAAAAAATATATAAGACAAATAAGTCCAAATATAAATATAAACAACCAAGAAAACGATATTATGTAAAAAATTATAAGAATAAAAAGCCATATAAACCTAAGAAAAAGTTATCCGAATGTACATGCTACAATTGCGGAAAACTAGGACATTTAGCAAAAAATTGTAAAATACCAAAAGACCCAAAGAAAAAACAAATAACTGAAATACAAATACAAGAAGATATATATACAGAACTACCCTACATAGATTACGACATAGAAAGTGACGATAGTATTTACCATTTAGAAGCATACGAAAGCTCAGAAGAAGATAATAATGAAGAACAGTTTTATGATTGCAAACGATATAAGAGTAATAAGACAAGAAAATTACCAAGATGAAGAATCATCAAGCCAAAAAGTAATATTTGACACAAATATCTTTGAACAAATTAAGAAACAAGAATCACCCTTACGGATAGAAAATTTTTTAGAAGTACCATTAGTAAGAAATTGGTTTAAAAAACCAAAAGAATAATATTACATAATAAGCCAACGAGAACATACGATAGACTGTAAATATGCTGAAGGAAAAGCAATTATACCCATATTAAATAAAAAAAGAAATAAATAAAGAAATACAAAGTTTAAAATCAAAATCCCCTATAACACACGTACATCTAGGAGCAACAGAAATACTTATAAAAGCATGTTTTAGAGAAGGAATAGATACCCCAATAGAAATCTATTTAGCAGATGATAGAATAATCCAACCTATAGAAAAAAGTGTAATAGCCGCAGTAAAAGGAAATTTAATTTATCAAAAATTTAAATTTATCATAAGCTCCAACTATTCAGTAGCAATAAAAGATAGAAATATCGACAAATCATTAGTATTATATTGGAAAATGTTAGGAATAGAACTAGCACCAGGAAGTAAAATATTTACAGCAAGATGTAAAAATTTATATATTCTAACTACAAAACATACAGTTAAAGCAATCAATAAAATTAATAAAATCAAAATAGAAAACCCATTTGACACTATAGTCACAGCAATAGATAATAATGATTATAGTTATAAAGAATTAGACATAGAAACAGATTTAGATATAGTACAAGAAAGAATAGAAACATCAAAAAGAATCATGGAAAATCCAACAACATCTTCAAGAATGAGTACATATAGACGAATGGAATATATAGAACCAATGGAAATACAACCATACCAATATTATATAACAGGAATATTAGACCAAAGAAAATATTTCATCCTAATAAATACAGGAGAACAAGAAAACTATATTACACGAGAATTAGTATTAGAAGAAGAAATAATAACGCACGAACAAACATGTTCCGACTTACCCAGAGAATTAAGGCAGACAAAAGAAATAACAAATCAAGAGCTAATTATTGGAGGAATACCAATCAAAATACAATTTAGAATATCACAAATTAACACAAATATTATTTTAGGACTCACATGGTTAGAACAAGTTAAGCCATATAATATAGAAGACAAACAATTAATTATCCATTACAACAATAAAAAAATTATCATAAGTAGAACCAAGGTATAATGGAATGACAAAAGTATATATACTAGCTAAAATAATCGTAGAAGGATATAATAGTAGATATTATACACCTATGATTGATACAGGAGCTGAAGCCAATCTATGTAAGTATAATTGTTTACCAGAAGATAAATGGGAAAAATTAAAAAATCCAGTAATAATAACAGGATTTAATAATAAAGGAAGTATGATTACATACTTAGCTAAAAAAGTTAAATTACAAATTTGGGATAAAATATTAACGATCAAACTAATGTATAATTACGAATTTACAACCAGAGATATGTTACTAGGAATGCCATTCTTAGACGAATTATATCCACATATACTAACCAAAACACATTGGTGGTTTACTACACCATGTAAACACAAAGTGAAAGCTAAAAGAGTACCGAATAAAACTAGAAAACAAACACCATGGATAAAAGGAAGTGAGAAAATAACACAAAAACTAGAAAATAGTAACATTCAAGATACTTCAGTAGAAATAATTAAATTCTCTATTAATACCTTAAAACCAATACAAGACAAGCTAGAACTATTATATAGTGAAAACCCCTTACAAGGATGGGAAAAACATAGAACAACAGTGAAAATTGAATTAATAGATGAAAATAGTATGATCACACAAAAACCGTTAAAATACAATTTCGCCGATTTAAATGAGTTTAAACTCCACATAAATGAATTGCTCCAAAACAACTACATACAAGAAAGTAATAGTAAACACACTAGTCCCGCATTTATTGTCAATAAACATAGTGAACAAAAAAGAGGAAAAAGCAGGATGGTTATAGACTACCGAAACCTCAATGCAAAAACAAAAACATATAATTACCCCATACCAAATAAAATACTAAAAGTACGCCAAATACAAGGATATAATTACTTTAGTAAATTTGACTGTAAATCAGGATTTTACCATCTTAAGCTAGAAAACGAATCTAAAAAACTAACAACATTCACAGTACCCCAAGGCTTTTATGAATGGAATGTTCTACCTTTTGGATATAAAAATGCCCCAGGAAGATACCAATATTTTATGGACACATATTTTACACAATTAGAAAATTGCATAGTATACATAGACGATATCTTATTATACTCAAGGACAAAAGACGAACATATACAGTTATTAGAAAAAATTGCAAATATTGTAGAAACAACAGGAATAAGCCTAAGTAAGAGAAAAGCAGAATTAATGAAACATCAAATCGAATTTCTAGGAATACAAATAGATAAAGATGGAATAAAAATGCAAACACACATAGTACATAAAATCCTTAATTCAGAAGAACTTTTAGACACTAAAAAGAAGTTACAATCCTTTTTAGGATTAGTTAACCAAGTACGTGAATATATACCTAAACTAGCAGAACATTTAAAACCATTACAGAAAAAATTAAAAAAGGATATAGAATACCATTTTGATGAACAAGATAAGACCCATATCCAACATATTAAAACAATATGTAAACAATTACCAAAACTATACTTTCCAGACGAAAAAAAGCAATTTACATACATAGTAGAAACAGACTCAAGTGAGCATAGCTACGGAGGAGTATTAAAATATAAATATAATAATGAAACAATAGAACATCATTGTGGATACTATTCAAGATCTTATACGGAACCTCAAATAAAATGGGAGATAAATCGAAAAGAATTGTACGCCTTATATAAATGTTTATTATCTTTTGAACCATATATTGTGTATAACAAATTTATTGTGAGAACAAATAATACACAAGTAAAATGGTGGCTAACACGAAAAATACAGGACCCTGTGACAACAAAAGAGATACGACGACTCGTAATGAATATACAAAATTTTACATTTACTATTGAAATAATTAGAACTGACAAAAAGACTGTTGCAGATTACCTATCAAGACAAAGCTACCCAAACAGAGCCAGATAATATTATGGAAGATATGTTAAAGGCCATTGCTACACTTTGTCATAAAGTGGACAGTATTGACCTAGAAGTACAAAAGCTAAATGTTAATGAAGTTACTCTGAAACCTACAGCTAGTACAAGTCAGCCGCATGACTCTAAATATGCTGAGCTACGTCGATCGGAAGACGGTAAAATTCCAGAGCTAAAAGGAGACGATGGGAAACTCCTAAAAACCCATAACAATCCAGCTATTTCAAGTGCAGGTACAAGCAGGACAGCTAGCAAAAGGCCAATTAATAACTTAAATAGCCTATTTGACAAACCATTTGTCCAAATGATACCTACCACCAATATACCATCACCACAAACATCCACATATGCAAATAGCCTAAACCAAGAAAAGAATATATACAACCATATCTCCAGTACGTATATACGAAATTTACACCAAATCCAAACATATTTAAACCTCAAACCAAGATCCACCACAGCCATAGAACCAAATACGGATTACATAACCCAGAAATTACAAGGTTACAATAAACTTATTGCCCAACCTAAGACCAATGCAAATCTAGTAAGAACCTGTTATGATTATGGACTACTTAGTATAGTATACACAACTACTGGAGCAGAACTAGAAAAAATACCCGCAGTACATAACACATTTACTACTTACAAAAGAATTACGAAAGGAACTTTCTTTTATGTAAGATTCTACGTTGCACCAGCAGAAATACTTTACACAGAGATAAAACCTATCATCTAAGTTATTAAAATTGGACTTACAAGAGAAATGATACTACCCGAAGAAATTGGTTCACAATCAGAAATAGCAGAAGTAGAGATACCAAGCTTTTTTGCAAATAAAAGACTTATTGGATTAACAACTATTATTCAGGAATTAGTTAATAATTATTCTAATGGAAATGCCATATGGAAATATTCATCAAGAGATCAAGTTATGATATATTCAAATTCCAGAGATCTAAGAATAGCAGATATGGAAGAAGTCCGTCCATCAATGGATACTTTCACTACTCAGACCAGAAGAAACACCTACAACAAGAGCTTTAAAGAAAGAATTTATTTCTCCTGAATTATTAACCAGATACTGCCAGCTAATCGAAAAAAAAATACACAGATCACAAATGTTCAAAATGCAATGGAGGAGATACAATTCATATTCCAGAGGTCCAACTAGAATAAGCAAACGGAATGAACGACATCAGCTAAGTCAGCCGACAGAAATAAAAGAAGAAAAGATAAAGCAGAAGACATGACGTGTGAATAGTATAGGAATCTTTACTTTTTACTTTTTTCTTTTGTTTTATATGTAAAGAAATATAGGATGTGACCTATAAATAGTAGTAGGTTACTTTTTCTTTTTAGAAAGTCGTAAAGTGTAATAGTATTTGCCCTTATCTTTCTAGCATAGGAAGATTGGCTCTTCGGATTGTTGAAAGCCAACTCTTATATATATATATATATATGTGTAACGAAAGAGAAGAAGGCAGAGTAAGCTTTCACAAGCTGAAATTTCTTTCATCTCATGTGTTAAGAACTCAGTATAAATAAATAAGCTCTTTTGAAAAAACAGATACAAGCAATCAAAAGCTATGGATAATCCATACATACACTCAGATGTAGCTCTTACTGAGAACCTAACAACCGAGGTAAACCCATGTCCATCTATGTATAACTAAATCCTATATTCCTGATAATCTCTAGTATATTATAAATATTTATCATGCAGTAGAGTAACTATATATTGAACTGTTTAAGTAAGTTTTCTATGATTAGTAAGCCAAGAGTAGGTAAGCCCAGACTAAGCCGTCCTATAGTCGAAACCGAGTAGGCGAGGAATGCCGTTAAATGGGAGTAGACACCAGTTGAGGCATTGTTAGGGTAACTGATTAAGGCTAAAACTCATAGTAGTGACAGAAAAAACTGTTCATAATACTACACTATTAAATGATAGATATTTAATAATACAAGTAGAGGTTAAAGGGAATATGATTTAGAAATACATGATTTGATCATATGGAGAATTACCAAGTAGGTACAAATACATATTTACTAGATGATAATGAAGAATATAAGCTATTACTTTTATATATTTTACGTGACTTAGATACTAATGCAACTAAACAAATTTATGACTTGTTAATGACTTATGAATCTATAGCAGTAATGCAAAATAATTGGACAAAATTTATAGTATCAGATATGTATAACATGTATTTAGAAGATGATTACCTAGATTACTCAGATATGGACTAAAATGATAAATTACGATAGCTTCCATTATTGGTTAGAAATAGTAGAAGAAATAAAATTAAATGAGGAAATCCTTAAGATACACGTAGATACTTATTTTATGAATTATGAACCCAAATATTTAGACTACATAGAACAGACTATAAAAGAGCTAAGACGATTATACCCTGTAAGGCAATTATATTTTATATCAGCCTTTATGACATGTCATTTAGAAAACCTAGAAAATTAAAAATGAATCAAGAACAATTTGAAAATTGGAGACAAATAGTAGACGAGCTAAGAGAAACAGAAACTCTATTACAATTTAATTTAGATAATTACATAAGAACACAGGAAATGACAGACTTACAAAAAATACTAGAAAATGTAACACATATGTTACTATTAATTCCACTACGCAATAGATACTATGAAGCAGCATTTAGATAAAAATGAATCTAAATACAGGCATAATTAATTATGAAAGCCTTCATTATTGGTTACAAACCATGGAAAATATAATATTATTAGAAAATTTATTAAAAACTAATATAGAAACATATCAAAGAACCCAAGATATACAATACTTAGAATATATAGCAAATAATGCAACAGAAATTATGAGATAAATTCCGCTAAAAAAACAATATTACAGAGAAACATTTAATTCGCAAGAACAAACTCACGCACCCCCCACATTGGTAAGGTAGACAAAAGAAATAACAAATCAAGAGCTAATTATTGGAGGAATACCAATCAAAATACAATTTAGAATATCACAAATTAACACAAATATTATTTTAGGACTCACATGGTTAGAACAAGTTAAGCCATATAATATAGAAGACAAACAATTAATTATCCATTACAACAATAAAAAAATTATCATAAGTAGAACCATGGTATAATGGAATGACAAAAGTATATATACTAGCTAAGATAATCGTATAAGGATATAATAGTAGATATTATACACCTATGATTGATACAGGAGCTGAAGCCAATCTATGTAAATAAAATTGTTTACCAGAAGATAAATGGAAAAAATTAAAAAATCCAGTAATAATAACAGAATTTAATAATGAAGGAAGTATGATTACATACTTAGCTAAAAATGTTAAATTACAAATTTGGGATAAAATATTAACGATCAAACTAATGTATAATTACGAATTTACAACCAGAGATATGTTACTAGGAATGCCATTCTTAGACGAATTATATCCACATATACTAACCAAAACACATTGGTGGTTTACTACACCATGTAAACACAAAGTGAGAGCTAAAAGAGTACCGAATAAAACTAGAAAACAAACACCATGGATAAAAGGAAGTGAGAAAATAACACAAAAACTAGAAAATAGTAACATTCAAGATACTTCAGTAGAAATAATTAAATTCTCTATTAATACCTTAAAACCAATACAAGACAAGCTAGAACTATTATATAGTGAAAACCCCTTACAAGGATGGGAAAAACATAGAACAACAGTGAAAATTGAATTAATAGATGAAAATAGTATGATCACACAAAAACCGTTAAAATACAATTTCGCCGATTTAAATGAGTTTAAACTCCACATAAATGAATTACTCCAAAACAACTACATACAAGAAAGTAATAGTAAACACACTAGTCCCGCATTTATTGTCAATAAACATAGTGAACTAAAAGAGGGAAAAGCAGGATGGTTATAGACTACCGAAACCTCAATGCAAAAACAAAAACATATAATTACCCCATACCAAATAAAATACTAAAAGTACGCCAAATACAAGGATATAATTACTTTAGTAAATTTGACTGTAAATCAGGATTTTACCATCTTAAGCTAGAAAACGAATCTAAAAAACTAACAGCATTCACAGTACCCCAAGGCTTTTATGAATGGAATGTTCTACCTTTTGGATATAAAAATGCCCCAGGAAGATACCAATATTTTATGGACACATATTTTAAACAATTAGAAAATTGCATAGTATACATAGACGATATCTTATTATACTCAAGGACAAAAGACGAACATATACAGTTATTAGAAAAAATTGCAATTATTGTAGAAACAGCAGGAATAAGCCTAAGTAAGAGAAAAGAAGAATTAATGAAACATCAAATCGAATTTCTAGGAATACAAATAGATAAAGATGGAATAAAAATGCAAACACACATAGTACATAAAATCCTTAATTCAGAAGAACTTTTAGACACTAAAAAGAAGTTACAATCCTTTTTAGGATTAGTTAACCAAGTACGTGAATATATACCTAAACTAGCAGAACATTTAAAACCATTACAGAAAAAATTAAAGAAGGATATAGAATACCATTTTGATGAACAAGATAAGACCCATATCCAACATATTAAAACAATATGTAAACAATTACCAAACTATACTTTCCAGACGAAAAGAAACAATTTACATACATAGTAGAAACAGACTCAAGTGAGCATAGCTACGGAGGAGTATTAAAGTATAAATATAATAATGAAACAATAGAACATCATTGTCGATACTATTCAGGATCTTATACGGAACCTCAAATAAAATGGGAGATAAATCGAAAAGAATTGTATGCCTTATATAAATGTTTATTATCTTTTGAACCATATATTGTGTATAACAAATTTATTGTGAGAACAGATAATACACAAGTAAAATGGTGGCTAACACAAAAAATACAGGACCCTGTGACAACAAAAGAGATACGACGACTCGTACTGAGTATACAAAATTTTACATTTACTATTGAAATAATTAGAACTGACAAAAATACTGTTGCAGATTACCTATCAAGACAAAGCTACCCAAACAGAGCCAGATAATATTATGGAAGATATGTTAAAGGCCATTACTACACTTTGTCATAAAGTGGACAGTATTGACCTAGAAGTACAAAAGCTAAATGTTAATGAAGTTACTCTGAAACCTACAGCTAGTACAAGTCAGCCGCATGACTCTAAATATGCTGAGCTACGTCGATCGGAAGACGGTAAAATTCCAGAGCTAAAAGGAGACGATGGGAAACTCCTAAAAACCCATAACAATCCAGCTATTTCAAGTGCAGGTACAAGCAGGACAGCTAGCAAAAGGCCAATTAATAACTTAAATAGCCTATTTGACAAACCATTTGTCCAAATGATACCTACCACCAATATACCATCACCACAAACATCCACATATGCAAATAGCCTAAACCAAGAAAAGAATATATACAACCATATCTCCAGTACGTATATACGAAATTTACACCAAATCCAAACATATTTAAACCTCAAACCAAGATCCACCACAGCCATAGAACCAAATACGGATTACATAACCCAGAAATTACAAGGTTACAATAAACTTATTGCCCAACCTAAGACCAATGCAAATCTAGTAAGAACCTGTTATGATTATGGACTACTTAGTACAGTATACACAACTACTGGAGCAGAACTAGAAAAAATACCCGCAGTACATAACACATTTACTACTTACAAAAGAATTACGAAAGGAACTTTCTTTTATGTAAGATTCTACGTTGCACCAGCAGAAATACTTTACACAGAGATAAAACCTATCATCCAAGTTATTAAAATTGGACTTACAAGAGAAATGATACTACCCGAAGAAATTGGTTCACAATCAGAAATAGCAGAAGTAGAGATACCAAGCTTTTTTGCAAATAAAAGACTTATTGGATTAACAACTATTATTCAGGAATTAGTTAATAATTATTCTAATGGAAATGCCATATGGAAATATTCATCAAGAGATCAAGTTATGATATATTCAAATTCCAGAGAGCTAAGAATAGCAGATATGGAAGAAGTCCGTCCGTCAATGGATACTTTCACTACTCAGACCAGAAGAAACACCTACAACAAGAGCTTTAAAGAAAGAATTTATTTCTCCTGAATTATTAACCAGATACTGCCAGCTAATCGAAAAAAAAATACACAGATCACAAATGTTCAAAATGCAATGGAGGAGATACAATTCATATTCCAGAGGTCCAACTAGAATAAGCAAACGGAATGAACGACATCAGCTAAGTCAGCCGACAGAAATAAAAGAAGAAAAGATAAAGCAGAAGACATGACGTGTGAATAGTATAGGAATCTTTACTTTTTACTTTTTTCTTTTGTTTTATATGTAAAGAAATATAGGATGTGACCTATAAATAGTAGTAGGTTACTTTTTCTTTTTAGAAAGTCGTAAAGTGTAATAGTATTTGCCCTTATCTTTTTAGCATAGGAAGATTGGCTCTTCGGATTGTTGAAAGCCAACTCTTATATATATATATATATATGTGTAACGAAAGAGAAGAAGGCAGAGTAAGCTTTCACAAGCTGAAATTTCTTTCATCTCATGTGTTGAGAACTCAGTATAAATAAATAAACTCTTTTGAAAAAACAGATACAAGCAATCAAAAGCTATGGATAATCCATACATACACTCAGATGTAGCTCTTACTGAGAACCTAACAACCGAGGTAAACCCATGTCCATCTATGTATAACTAAATCCTATATTCCTGATAATCTCTAGTATATTATAAATATTTATCATGCAGTAGTGTAACTATATATTGAACTGTTTAAGTAAGTTTGCTATGATTAGTAAGTCAAGAGTAGGTAAGCCCAGACTAAGCCATCCTATAGTCGAAACCGAGTAGGCGAGGAATGCCGTTAAATGGGAGTGGACACTAGTTGAGGCATTGTTAGGGTAACTGATTAAGGCTAAAACTCATAGTAGTGACAGAAAAAACTGTTCATAATACTGCACTACTAAATGATAGATATTTAATAATACAAGTAGAGGTTAAAGGGAATATGATTTAGAAATACATGATTTGATCATATGGAGAATTACCAAGTAGGTACAAATACATATTTACTAGATGATAATGAAGAATATAAGCTATTACTTTTATATATTTTACTTGACTTAGATACTGATACAACTAAACAAATTTATGACTTGTTAATGACTTATGAATCTATAGCAGTAATGCAAAATAATTGGACAGAATTTATAGTATCAGATATGTATAACATGTATTTAGAAGATGATTACCTAGATTACCCAGATATGGATTAAAATGATAAATTACGATAGCTTCCATTATTGGTTAGAAATAGTAGAAGAAATAAAATTAGATGAGGAAATCCTTAAGATACACGTAGATACTTATTTTATGAATTATGAACCCAAATATTTAGACTACATAGAACAGACTATAAAAGAGCTAAGACGATTATACCCTGTAAGGCAATTATATTTTATATCAGCCTTTATGGCATGTCATTTAGAAAACCTACAAAATTAAAAATGAATCAAGAACAATTTGAAAATTGGAGACAAATGGTAGACGAGCTAAGAGAAACAGAAACTCTATTACAATTTAATTTAGATAATTACATAAGAACACAGGAAATAACAGACTTACAAAAAATACTAGAAAATGTAACACATATGTTACTATTAATTCCACTATGCAATAGATACTATGAAGCAGCATTTAGATAAAAATGAATCTAAATACAGGCATAATTAATTATGAAAGCCTTCATTATTGGTTACAAACCATGGAAAATATAATATTATTAGAAAAATTATTAAAAACTAATATAGAAACATATCAAAGAACCCAAGATATACAATACTTAGAATATATAGCAAATAATGCAACAGAAATTATGAGATTAATTCCGCTAAAAAAACAATATTATAGAGAAACATTGAATTCGCAAGAACAAACCCACGCACCCCCCCACATTGGTATCAGAGCTATGAATAAAGATAAAACCATAAGTAAAAATGATACAGAAACAAGTTCAAATCAATCTAACTATAGACCATTAACAAAAAATCAAATAGAATTACTCAAACAAATTATGGATTTAAAACAAGAATTAAACTTTAGAAAAGAAAGATTACAATATAATATATTTGCAGGAGTACACTACAAATCAATATTAACTCAAAGAAATACAATATTTGACTTAGAGCTACAATTGTATCATTTAGATCATAAATATCAACACGACTTGAAATGAATAAAGAAGAATACCCTGTAGAAGAAAAAACATTTATGGGATCAGAAGGAATATTAATAACAATAGTACATTCGAATTTAGGACGGAGATATAAAAAATTAGAAAATAATTTACATTTAATGCCAGATCCGAATTCAGTAAAATTAGAAGATAGCTTAACTGCTATGGTAAGAATAACAAAAGAAAATACAGAAATAAATCAGAAATTAGAAATTGAAAAAATCCGTGAACAAGCAAAGAAAGAAATAGAACAAATAAAAATAAACTCCATAAAAGAGGAACCACAAAAACAAATATACTATATTAAGAAAATACAACAGACGAACAACCTACAACTTCACGTATCCAAGAATTAGAAAAAGAGTTAGCACTATTAAAACAAATATATGCGAATAAATTAAAAGAAAAAGAAGAAAGAAAAATCATTAAAGAAAAACAATTAGAAAAACAATTGGCAGCAGAAATAGATCAATTTAAGGAAAAAATACAAATTGAAGAAAGCACTAGTACTTTTTTAAATGAAGAATTTACCAATATCAGTATAGATAATATCAGTGAAGCTAATATAAGTGAAGAGATTGAAGAAATAACAAATGATGACCCTAGTGAAACTTATACGGAAATACTAAACCAAATAAATAACCTTGAAATCAATACAACTACCAAAGAAGAACCAGAAATTAATACCCCAGAAATTAATACAAATACTAAACATGAACCAAGTACATCTACATCAACACGAGAAAGATTACATCCAAGAACCTCAAGTCCAAATTATTTTTCAGCAGATTATGGCTCATATGATAGAGAAGAAACACTATGGAATAAAAGATTAAATACAAAATGGATACCTAATAAAGTACCAGAACAATCTAGTTTCTTAGATGTAGACTGTGTTACAGACATAACTAAAATACTACAATTATGGTTAGGAAATATTTTGAAACAACTAATAGATAATAAAATATCAATAGCACAAACACCAGGTTATATAGAAAGAACTCTAACAGGAATAGTAAAATTATGGTTACACAATTTAGCAGAAGAAAGTATAGCTACACTAAGAAATGATAAAAAAACATGATGGCACAACAGCCGCATCAAACATAGATATTTTATACAAATACGAAATAGGAATAAGAAATGAATTTGGAAGTATGACCATAGAATTGGCAGAACAAACTAAAGATAAAAATCTAAATAGAAATTTAATGAACAAATTAGCAATATGTAATATGTGTTATATAGAACAATATACTTGCGCATTTAAAGAATATTATTATAAAGGTATATATACTCAGGAAGAAGGTATAGAAGTTAGAAAATTATATTTTACAAAATTACCAGAACCATTTAGTACAAAGATAAATGAAAGCTGGGAAGTAGCAAGCTTAACAGATACCTTAGGATCTAGAATAAAGTTTTTACAAAATTGGTTTATAGAATTATGTGATAAATATAAAGAATCACAAAAATTAGATAAAGTATTAATAAAAAATATGACTTGTTGTACAAACAAAACAACACCTCAATTTGGCTGTAAAATACCGAACAAATACAGATATAAAAAATGACAAAACATATATAAGACAAATAAGTCCAAATATAAATATAAACAACCAAGAAAACGATATTATGTAAAAAATTATAAGAATAAAAAACCATATAAACCTAAGAAAAAGTTATCCGAATGTACATGCTACAATTGCGGATAACTAGGACATTTAGCAAAAAATTGTAAAATACCAAAAGACCCAAAGAAAAAACAAATAACTGAAATACAAATACAAGAAGATATATATACAGAACTACCCTACATAGATTACGACATAGAAAGTGACGATAGTATTTACCAGTTAGAAGCATATGAAAGCTCAGAAGAAGATAATAATGAAGAACAGTTTTACGACTGAAAACGATATAAGAGTAATAAGACAAGAAAATTACCAAGATGAAGAATCATCAAGACAAAAAGTAATATTTGACACAAATATCTTTGAACAAATTAAGAAACAAGAATCACCCTTACGGATAGAAATTTTTTTTAGAAGTACCATTAGTAAGAAATTGGTTTAAAAAACCAAAAGAATAATATTACATAATAAGCCAACGAGAACATACGATAGACTGTAAATATGCTAAAGGAAAAGCAATTATACCCATATTAAATAATAAAGAAATAAATAAAGAAATACAAAGTTTAAAATCAAAATCCCCTATAACACACGTACATCTAGGAGCAACAGAAATACTTATAAAAGCATGTTTTAGAGAAGGAATAGATACCCCAATAGAAATCTATTTAGCAGATGATAGAATAATCCAACCTATAGAAAAAAGTGTAATAGCCGCAGTAAAAGGAAATTTAATTTATCAAAAATTTAAATTTATCATAAGCGTCAACTATTCAGTAGCAATAAAAGATAGAAATATCGACAAATCATTAGTATTATATTGGAAAATGTCAGGAATAGAACTAGCACCAGGAAGTAAAATATTTACAGTAAGATGTAAAAATTTATATATTCTAACTACAAAACATACAGTAAAAGCAATCAATAAAATTAATAAAATCAAAATAGAAAACCCATTTGACACTATAGTCACAGCAATAGATAATAATGATTATAGTTATAAAGAATTAAACATAGAAACAGATTTAGATATAGTACAAGAAAGAATAGGAACATCAAAAAGAATCACGGAAAATTCAACAACATCTTCAAGAATGAGTAAATCTAGACGAATGGAATATATAGAACCAATGGAAATACAACCATACCAATATTATATAACAGGAATATTAGACCAATGAAAATATTTAATCCTAATAAATACAGGAGAACAAGAAAACTATATTACACGAGAATTAGTATTAGAAGAAGAAATAATAACGCACGAACAAACATGTTCCGACTTACCCAGAGAACTAAGGCAGACAAAAGAAATAACAAATCAATAGCTAATTATTGGAGGAATACCAATCAAAATACAATTTAGAATATCACAAATTAACACAAACATGTAATCTTTCTTTTCTAAAGTTTAATTCTTGTTTTAAATCCATAATTTGTTTGAGTAATTCTATTTGATTTTTTGTTAATATAATATTATTAAAAAATTATATAGCTAAAACCCATAACAATCCAGCTATTTCAAGTGCAGGTACAAGCAGGACAGCTAGCAAAAGGCCAATTATTAACTTAAATAGCCTATTTGACAAACCATTTGTCCAAAAGATACCGACCACCAATATACCATCACCACAAACATCCACATATGCAAATAGCCTAAACAAAGAAAAGAAGATATACAACCATATCTCCAGTACGTATATACGAAATTTCCATTTTGTATTTAATCTTCTATTCCATAGTGTTTCTTCTCTATCATATGAGCCATAATCTGCTGAAAAATAATTTGGACTTGACTTATAACACTAAAAAGAATGAAAGCTATGTTTCACTCCCCGACAATGATGCCATTTATAATACCACTCAAATTATAATTCAAGAGTTTAAGCGATCGTGGTCAATATATTTTACCCAACTAGAGTTGGGGTCAAATCCACAGGGAATGAGAACACGACCTTTAATCTCAAGTGTTATAGTCAACTAGAAGTTGGCTTGTAATGCTATGATAAATAAAACAAGAAAGTAAATGAGGGGTTTAATTTGAACACTTTGTAGTTATCAAGTTAATCACAAGTGAAATGTAAAATTCAAAGATTAGAGAAATAGAGTTGAAATCAAGTGTGAAATGGGACTTGGGGTTATGCTATTGTAAGGGTGAACACATGTATGGGTGATTGAACATTTGTCTAAATTCAGTTAATAGTCATTTGTAGGCTAGATTAAGTGTATTTAGTGTTAATTTGTCAATCAAACACCAAAATCTCACAAATGGGTTCTTTCGAACACCTCACAAGTGTAACTATATGAGCAATGAAACACCTCAATTAGCATCCTTATGTCTAAGAGACACTATTAAATAATGAACATCAAGTTATTGTTCACTTCTATTCCTCACCCTCATCCCTATTATTAAGGATGATAAGGGTTCTAGAGTTAATTAGAGTTTGCAACCTCTAATTTTAGATGAAAAACATGGAATAGGAGCAAAACCCACAACAACTAGCTAATTAGGAAGACAAGTAAACAACACTCATACAATTATCACACCTTAATCAAGCATAACTCCAAGTAAAGAAATTAGCTATTCATAGAGAGAGAAAGAGGAAGATTACCCAAATTCTCATTCCACTCTTCCCTTGAATCAAATATTATCCCAAGAATTGAGATCCAAATTCAATAAAAGGCTAAATAAAGTCACTAATTTCACTCTTAGGGTTTCACTCTATGTTTTTCAAGCATCAAAAAGTATAAAGATGGAGTTCTAAATCTGAAAACCCCTTTTTAAAGCCCCAAATTCACGTTCCTCAAAATTATGAAATTGCCACCACATTGATCACCTATTGGCGCAGATGATAGACATGCACGCGCATGTGCTCAGCATAGATGTTGCTACCTCACTACTCACTTTGTCACCTGCGTGCGTAGCTCATGACATGCGCACATAGGTGGCCTCTAATCCTCCCATGGGTTAGTCTGAGCTCCTTCTCTTCACTTCTTACATTTCGATTGACTAGTATGGATAGCTCGGCTTGGTATTCATACATTACCTACACAAATGTACAATATAACATGAGAATTACCTCGAATCAATGGAGAATAAGGATAATTAAAGCTTAAAAGTATTAAGAAGTTAGCAAATGACCAACTTATCAACCGCCAAAACTTAAACTATTTTTTGCTCTCAAGAAATCAAGAACATTGGCAATAAAAAACGGGTATTCTTAACTCTAAAACAACAACAAGAGACTATGCTAGACAACTAAGACTACAAAGTTTAATCGGTTCCTCCAACAAGTCATGACAAACAAGTAAATCACCCTTCTACTTTCAAGAGCCAATTTTCATTAAGCAAATATGTAAGATATCAACAAGTACGAGTTTCAAATCAAGATGCTTCTCAAGGTGTGACACAAGACCTTCAAAGATTGCCTCAACTTCAATTTGCGGCTTGTATTGCTCATTTTCCCTAATTGAAAGTAAGACATGACTCTCCACTTCAAGGTATAGATGCCACTCATATGAAAGAGTTTACTCCACTCACATAGTACAATGTAATTCAAAAGGATCATAAATATAGAAAGAATTTTCTCTCACTTTCATAAAGAAATTCAAGTACAACTAGTAGAACCATAGGCTTTCCCTTTATGTTATTAGCCTCTAATGGAAACCTACAAGGTTTGAAGTCATCAAGGACTTGTGGGCATTGATGAAGGTTAAGGTGAGGGTAGGAATTTATGGTTCAAGTGACTAGAAGATCTCCCTAAACACAATCGCTTTATACTTTGGAATTTTGACTAAACTGCCAGTCACTACGACTCACACGAAGACTCATAGCCTTAGACTACGAGTCATTGTGGGAGTCGTAGGGACTGTAAATTGGTAGTCCATATTTACATCATTCAAAAACAAATTTTACCATCTTATAAATGGTATTATCACCAAAATTGATCATTGCAATGGCATTTAGACCACTCCTCCTATGAATATACTAACCAAACACTGGGGCTACTCAAACTTTACCCTGGGTAACAATCACCCACACATAACTTAGGCATAAAATCTCTTCCTTAACAATTTTAACCATACCATTTGAACAATAACAAGTGATATCACGTTCAATGTGTTATCCGTTGAAGGTTTTCAAGCAAATAAGCCTAGGATTTGATGAACCCGTATGGTTCACTACCCAAAATTGTAGTACAAATATCGAAGAATAAACTTACTTTGATTCAAGTAGTAATGCTTGAAAGAAACTTGAAATTCAAACTCCAATTACTTTTGGAACTTCGAACCTTGTAAACTTGTAAGAGAAGAAAAGGATGAAGTGAATTTTTGGAAAGATTTGTGCCAATTTTGTTGGTTAATTAGGGTTTAAGGGATGGTTATAGAAGGTGGAGGGAGTTTCACTGTTGTGAAAAAGGAAGTGGGATCGATAGGTTGATCCCTATATTTAATTTTGCATTGGATCGGGTTGGGTAGCAAAATTTTAAACTCTTTGGGGCAACTTTTGTCATGTTCTAATGTTTTAAACCATTAGAAATTGGTTAAAATGGAAGAATTAGCAATGCATACGCTTATACTATTTGAATCTTCACCAAAGATGACCCTAAGAATGTCAATTCACCATGGATCCCATAACCCTAGTTGTGGGGTTTACCCACTCATAGTTTCTGAGACAATCAAAGCCATATAATTCATGAAGAAAGACTAATCTTACAAAGATGAACTCAAGAATTCAATTATCTTCTATCACCAAGTATATTTGCTTTAAAAATTCATAAAGTGTTGAAAGAACAATATTGTTTTCTCTCTAAAAACATAAGATACTAAAATAAACACTAACAGTGGCAATATATAGTCCAGGAAAACTTTAAATCTACTTTCAAATCAGAACTAGCCACTTCTCCATTAGAGAGAGGGTTGACGCTTCGTCAACTAGACCATCAACTTGCCTCCATGTTGTTAGTTGATATGCTTAAGCTTGATACTTGGTTGATGGTCCATCAAATGGTTGATGCTTCATCAACTTGAATTCATGTTATCAGTAAATCTGCATAATCTTGATGCTAGGGTTGACGGTCCGTCAGAGGGTTGATGCTTCATCAAATCAACCGTCAACTTGAATTTATATTAACAGTTGGTCTGTTTAAGCTTGATGTTTTTGTTCATGGTCCATGAGAGAGTTGACATTCCATCAAGTAACCTACAAATCCTCCTTTTAGCACAATTTCCACTATTTTCTACCTTGTCATATTTTTCTGCATATAAAGTTAAAATGATCAAATGTAACAAAAGTTGCTTAAAAACTTGCAATTATTCAAAGTTAAAAGCCTCAGATGTCCCATCAGATGGAGTCACATTAAAACCCTCAACTTAGAACATTTTCTTGTCCTCAAGCAATAAGACAAAACCATACTAAAACAAATTGAAAGAAAAAGAAACTTAGGAAAAACTACGACAGCCATGAGGTACTCATGTCTTAAAGTACAACCCCGTTATATTTCTAAATACAAAATAGGTGCACATGAAATCCCTTATAAACTTGACTCAAAAGGATCTAAGGAAGACATTTCAACATGAATGAATAACTTTATATACACAAACAACAATTACTCTAACAATTGGCAATCAAAAGTGAATTCCAAGTGTCCTTACCACAAAGAGGAACCTTACACACAAGATTGATTTACATTGGGACTGGAACAAATTCGCTCACTCTCACAATGAAGTTCAAACAATGCACACACAATATCATACTAGGATCACTATAGGACTTTTTTGACTTGTAATGTAGGCTTGGGGGTAGATATGGTATATTTTGAATTAATGACTAAGTAGTCCTTAACACTACACTACTTTTGCTCCACTTCTGACCAACCCTTTTTCCCCCTATTCTTCATTTATTCACTCCTTTCTTCCACTATGGGTGCAACTTTCTTTTCAATTACAACTCCTTTTTTTTTTTACACTTTTCTTTATTTGCACAAGTTGCACCCATTTTTCCCTTTTTCATCACTAGTATCTTCTTTTCATACCTCATTCTTCTTTTCATATCCCTTTACAATGGCTACCTTCAACTTAGGTAATTTGCCAGAGTGGATGTTCAAAATGTCTAAGGAGGGACCAGGACAAGATAAGATTTTTGGAAAAATAGAGAAGGTAAATAGTCTAATGAATAAATGGTCAATTACGCTCAAAATTTGGGAACAAGGGGCAAATTACATCATTTGGAATGTCATTTAGATTGAGTGGACTGAAATCAAACATGGCATATAATCCTTTTCTAATCCACTATCCTATGACCGACACAAAATAAATCAGGCAAATACTGAATTGCATACATAGAGTAAGAACTAAACAAAAATAGCCCACACACACTTGGCATAGAATAGCACAATCAATTACTAACTATCATGTTCATGCACTAGCTTAACCAATAGTTATCACATCCATATATACCTAATGTCATACAAAGATCCTTCACAGTTAAGATATAAAAACAGATATGCACATGACACACAAAATTTTAAGGGGACTCTATTTTTCAAAACAGAACAGATGATTTCAAAACAGACTGCCTAGGTTCACCTAAATTCTTTTTACAAATATAACCATAAGACAACACAAAAACATTAAAATTTAAATACGTCCTGAATATGTTGGTTATACTAGATAGTACACCCGAGGGAAAAGAAACAGGGAAACAAAAACCCTCAAGTGGTAAAACACATGTACCCTACCCCCTACCAAAAAGGTATGCATTGTCACCAATACATCATAAAATCTACGAAAGTGTTAGAGGGAGGACATCAATCTAGTTATCAAAATGGCTCTATCTTCACCCAATATATTGTCTCCTTTAGTAGGAATCAAATGAAATTGCACTACCGCTCCCCTAACTTGGCTATAAAAGTCAATGTCGACTTGAATATCTTTTCTTTTTGATTTGTCAACCATTCTTGTTGACCATCAGTCAACACCTGTGCTAACCAAGGATTTTTATTCAATCTATCCATAATTTTATAATCAAAATCTAGAGTACAAGTTGGTAGCACAAAATCTTGCCCATATAGAATTCGGTTAATTGTGTGGTTGAATATATCAACTGAAACTCCTTTGATCTGAACTTTATTCAATGTTTACAAATTTGCTGGTTTTTGACCATTAGTGCACATATTTTTAAGAGTTGCAACATTGTTTGCATAGAACTCCTGAACCATACTAGGGTAATAGTACCCTAGTTCAGTACTCATCCACCCTAGACCATAATAATTGAACCACTGTTCAATCTCAAGATACTCTGCAAGTTCTGATCAGATAATCTTGACCTCCTTAGCAAAGGGTCTCTTTGTGCTACACTTTAATGTCGCCCAAATTACACCTATAAATAAAGTATAAAGCAGTTGTTGATCAAATATATAACCCAATTAGGCTGGGGTCGATCCCATAGGGAATAGGTCGCAATATCAATCAAGATGTCTGTCTAAGCAATCAATAACAATCTCCAGTAAAACAGGGGTTTTTGTAAATTGAATTTCACTAGTAACAATTGTTGATTTTGTTGGATTTGTAATCCGTAAGAGAGAAATGTATTAGGATTGTGTTCCACAATAACTTCATAACTCCTTAGCTTCTTCACACTTAGTGATCTCTCATGGAGTTTGGCATTCAAAATCGATAGGTTAGGTTTACCTAAACGGATTTACACACTAGTTTAAACAACTATCCTCAAGTAAGTATTCTCTTTTCCTGAGTTTTGCACTACTATCCCCTATCATGGATCCTAGAAATAGCCCTCCCGAATTATTAGCTCCTGCTAGCCATTGAAGGTTGATAGCTCCAATGCTCTATTGATTATCCCCTTTTCCATTATTTACCCCTACTTTCATCATGAGCAAAGATCATGGCGAGTTCTAACATTTACAACTATTAAAAAGCAATCAAATTGAACAGAATAAAAAATACATGTCCAAACACCCTTTGATAATCACCTCGTACTACTAACACTACTTCATTAATCCGTCATGGTTCCCACAACCCTATTTGTGGTGTTCAACTAGTCATAATTGCAAGCATACAATAATAATTCTGAGAAGAAATCATAATTATGAACTTACAAAAAGTAGGATGAAAAACACGAATCACTCTTTGAATTGAAACCCTAAAAGTCGATGTTCGAACTTATAAAAATAATAATATGCCTTGAAAGTAGTAATAGAATGTAAAATATACAATGGATCCAATATAAGTATTTATAGAAAAAAAATAAACCTATCCTAAACAAATTTGGATTGCAAGGTTGGCAGTGACTAAGCCTCTGACGAGTCATATAGTCTGACGATGGCTCATTGCCAGTATTCAGTCCATCCATTATCTACTTCCCTTTGCTACTTGTGATGACTCATATAGTAACCCTATGAGTCGTATGGTGATTCGTTGCCACTAGGACACTTTTGCGTTCTTTTAGGACTTCTTCTTGTTTGCTCAGGACAACTGTATGTGATGATTTATAACTTGACACAATGAGTCGTAGCCTCCTATCATACCCTACTTGACCATCAACTTTCCTATGGCTAAAAATCACTGGAGTTACCACGGTTGTAGGCTACGACTCGTAGCGTAACCCAATGAGTGGTAGCTTGATCACTTCATTAATGGTACCATCTAGCACATCTTTAGGACTTTTAATATTCCTTCTCAGAATGACTCTCCCTATGACTCATAGCATAACCCAATGAGTCATATGTTGTCATCATAGTCAGTTAGTACTCCAATTCTTCAATTCTAAAAAATCCATTGCAGTGAAGAGACTGGGGCTACGAGTCGTATCATGACCCAACGACTCGTAGTCCAGTGTCCATTCTCCACACTTATGCCAATTTTTTTATATTTCCCTTTACTCACTTTTGAGCCCTGTTTTCCTACAAAACTACAATAAAAACATTATATCCACATAAATCATCCCTTGACATAGCATATTTTCCTCGTTTTAAGCATCAAAAGTTCCGTGAATCCACAGTACATATACACCCTCAACTTGGAGCGTTTGCATGTCCTCAGGCAAATAAAAAAAATAAAACAAAACTCTGCTGCTTAACCAAGAGAAATCGACGAGTACTATGGTAGTCAACTTTTCCTAACAACACTTTGGTATGCATTCATCAAAACATAATTTTCACCCTCTCCAAACAGTAAAACCACAATTCGCTATATGCACACAAACTAGTTACCCTAACACAATGGGATCAAGCGATGGCATTACATTATTAGCAGACAACCCAGCATGTAAACCAATGACACAACCCAAACAAATAGACTATGGTGCAACCCCTATACCCTCACATCAAAGAAGTCCCTCACACTCAACATATATGCAATGATTATCATAATAGGGACTGAAACAAAGCACTCACTCTCACAAAGAAGTTCAGACAGTGTGTGATTAATACCATAGGCCTACCCTCATTTTCTAATCTTAGTCTTTTGGACAGTCGAATTAGGATCACTATAGGACTTTTATCGGCTTGTAATGTAGGCTTGGAGATGGGTTTGGTACATATGGATAAAGTGACGCATCCCTCTTTAACACTATACTTCTTTTGGCTCCACTCTCCTACTTTCTTTCCTTTCTCCCTTTTTCAATTCTTTTTCAGATTTTTGAATTCCGGGTGCTATTTATTTTTATTCTCTATTCTTCCTTTTTCTTTCTTTTCAAACCTTTATCCCACATATTTTTCTCTTATCTTTTTTTTTTCTCGCACACCGCACCCATATCCCTTTTCTTTTCTTCTACTAGCTCATTCTTCATACCCATGCCAAATACGCACCTCTATAATAGCCACTCTTAACTTAGGCGATTTACATGAGTTGAGTTACACAGTGTCCCAGGAGGGACCAAGTCCAAACAGGTTCATTGTAATAGAATGGCAAGGTGAAATAGGCTAATGAAAGAATTTGGTCTATTTAGGCTCAAATTTCGGGATCAAGGGATATTAACTTTTCATTTGGTTGGATTTTAGGCTTTTAAGTGGAATAAAAAAAATGTCCAATGATCATTTCCTAACATCCTATCCTATGACTTTGGCGAGACTAATCAGCCAAGTTCTAGATCACACACACTCTGACTAGGTAACTACCTCACACACACTTGGTTCAGAGTTACACACATAGTTACTACCTTTCTTGTTCATCATAGTCAAGGCTATGATTGTCACACTCATAATCCTAATTCCATAATAAGATCCACACTGGTCACGGTTCAAGTAAGCGTACAACCTAGCCAAACCTTAAAAACAATTCGGAGGGGTATCATTTAAGCACAAAATCATCAAAATCAGTTGCATGCTCTTATTTTATTCAGACTATAGCAAGTTCTCTTATTTATATTATAGTTACACACCAATAAAAAAAAAAAAACCTTATCATGTCGGTTCTACTATGATAGCACACTCGGGGGGAAAAAAATACGGCAACAAAACCCCCCAAGTAGTGGTACACCTCCCACCCCTAACTTTGAAACTATGTAGTATCCCCACTACATATATATGAAAATAAAAAAAGACAAGGGATTAAGTCATATCTGAGCTTCTCAAGGCACTAGACGTCATATCCTCCACTGGGGACTTAGAATGGATCCTAGTCTCCATAATAGTGGCATTGGGGTGGCCATGGCATTCAAGTCAATGTTGGCACCGGTGGTGACTGGTTCACTCAATGGTATCATATCAGTGGGGGAAATTGTCGTATTCCCATTTTTCTTAGCAACAACAACATTTGCAGGTGGGGCCTCATAAAATTTGGAGCTTTCAAAACCACGCCCTATCTCATGAACCTCTGATAAATGATCCTACAAGGTCGGCTTTCTCTCCTCAGTCGCCTTCTTAGCCTCTTCTTTTTCTCTCTTTCTTTTTCTTATTTTACTCTCCTTCTCACCACTACCTTCTGGTGCCTTCTCTTTACCCTTCGTACTTTATATATTTGGCACCTCATCAACCATAATCTTCTCGATGATAGGTATGGAGGGAGATGACAGAGTTGGGTATAGCCTAGAATCCATCTTCTTGATAGCCTCTCGAAGCATGGCCAACTCATCTCAAATCCCTGCTAGATCCGGAGACTGGACCCCTTCAAATTTCTTATTCATAATATTCTCAAAACTGTCAAAATAGGTCTGCATCCCACTCATCTCAGTCTTAATATCTTTTTTCACCCAAGGCTTCACCCCAAACTCGATGTTATCCACCCTCCGCTCAAGAGTGAGTAATATCTTTATCACATCATTTAGAAACTCCCATGAGACCAAAGTGTACCCACCTACAAGTGGGTGTAGCATGGATGATCTCAAAGTTGTGGAAGGCAAAATGGGGACTGATGGTGGTCTAGAGGCTATGGAAGCAGTGGCATTCACCAGGGCATAAGGTTCGAGCCTCTCAGTCCCATCCCAATCTGAGACTTAACCTTTGTCTCCCTAAGTTTTATAAAACTCGAGGTATTAATATACATTGGTTCACCCGACTGGAATGTACCCTAAAGCAGTGAAGCACCAATCCTTGCTCTTAAAATTGAGTTCATCTAATCCAGAATAAATCCCATATCTATCGTCTGGCAAACCACAATAAAATTATCCACCTTAGGTAAGATGGGAACCCCATCATCTAAACACATTTTCATCACCAAACATGGAAAGGGAATGCTAGTATCTGCACATACCGCTCTATCCTGAATCTCATGGAAGATGATATTTATGATGTCAATTTCATACCCTTCCATGATACCAGCTACAAAGGCAGCCCTATCGAGGCTCAATATATTATCACCAGCAGTCGACTCTAACCTATGGTAAACTAGTGTTCTCCAAGACTTTACTGCAAAGTTCAAGCTGCCCTTGTTAATCTGTGATGAAGTTACCATAGCCCAAGGAATATCTTCCTTCTCAGTAGTAGTAATATTCGCAATCCATCATAAGTGAACCAGTTTGTACTCAGTGGAAATTTGTTTTATTTTCACCTTCTTCATCTCATCAATCGGTGATTAATATTGGATGTGTCAACTGGTGGCACAAAATTAGCATCATGTAAAAAGTAAGAGATGGTCTGCGCAGATACACTCACATTTACTCCCCCGAATTATCAATGTCTAAATAGGGTCACTAACTTTCCATAAAAGTCCTCATGGATACTAACTTTTCAAATCCATCTAATAAGCTACATAAAATGCTTGAACTAGAGTCGGGCTGTATCTTTCATATTTTTTTGACTTCCACTCAAATATGTACTTTTTGAACAAATTCTTAAACGTGGTAATCTCATACATACCCGCTGTCAATAGTTTAGGCTTAACATAAAACCCTCTTTTAGGCTGGCCAGTCCTAGGGACAATGGAATTGTCCTACTTATATAGTTCTCTTATACCTTAGTAACCCTACCTATTCACTAGGGGGATTGGAGCGGCCTTGATCTAGAGACCGAGTTGAACTTGCTGAGGGGGAGGCTGAATAAATAGAGTTGGACTATTATCAGTGTTCTCTCCCTTAGCCTTAGATGATTCTTTAGAGCCAGACTCTGAATCTGCCTTTTTAAATTTGTTGCTAGATGCAGCTTCTTCTCCACTCTAGGAGACACTCTCATCTCCCCTTTCTTCTTCTACTTCAGACCTAGACTCTCCTTCCTCTTCAGACTGGGGAGGATTAGGTGAATGTGGTGGTGAGGCCCGAGCATTCTTTATATGGGGCCTTGATTGACTCCCTCAGAGCAAGCTAGTGCGTGGTTGAACTGGACCTGAGATAGGGTATACCTCAATGGACCTTCTCGACTTTTGTGTTTCCTCTATATGTTCATCTATTAACTATTTGGTGGATCGAGCTTATTTTGTAAGAGTTAGCTTGCCTCTCATTTTACTTCCCTTTAAGGTGTCGTTATTTGGTGTCATAGTACCTGTGGGGGAGTATACATTAGTCAAACAACTCAAGGTAAGAAAAGAAGAAAATAAAAAATTAAGTTTGTACACTACTATTCCAAGGCGCTATGAGCCTAGGCAACAATTCATTGCCACAAGCTATGACTTATAGTCTGACTCGTAGAGTCAAGGCTTAAGTTACCAAAATCAACTGTTGTCCCAATGAATCCACCCTATGATTCATTGGGTCACCCTATGACTCATTGGGTGAGTCGTCATGTGAACTAATGTAAAGTGCTAGGCAGGCTCACTAAATACTACTACACCCTATGACTTGTTAGGTAACCCTATGAGACATAGGATGACTTATTGGTAGAGAAGGGAATCCAACTTTAGGCACTTTGGAATTTAGATTAAAGTGCCAGTCAATACGATTCACACGGTGACTCATAGCCTTAGACTACGAGTCTTGGTGGGATTCGTAGGGACTGCAAATTGGTAGTCCATATTTACTTCATACAAAAACAAATTTTCCTATCTTATCAATGGTAGTAGCAACAAAATTGATTATTGGAGTGGCGTTTAGACTACTCCTCCTATGAATATACGAACAAAACACTGGGGCTACTTAGACTTCACCCCAAGTAACAATCACCCGCCCACAACTTAGGCATAAAATCTCTTCCCTAACAATTTTAACCACACCATTTTACCAATAACAAGTGATATCAAGTTCAATGTGTTACCCATTGACGATTTTCAAGCAACTAAACCTAGGGTTTGATGAAATCGTATGGTTCACTACCCAAAATTGAAGTAAAAATATGGGAGAATAAACTTACTTTGATTCAAGTAGTGATGCTTGAAAGAAACTTGAAATTCAAACTCTAATTACTTTTGGAACTTTGAACCTTGTGCACTTGTAAGAGAAGAAAAGGATGAAGTGAATTTGTGGAAAGATTTGTGCCAATTTTGTTGGTTAATTAAGGTTCGGGTGAAGGTTATAGAAGGTGAAGGGAGTTTCACCATTTTGAAAAATAAAGTGGGATCGACCGGATGATCCATATATTTAATTTTGCATCGGGTTGGGTCGGGTTGCAAAATTTTAAACTCTTTGGGCTAACTTTTGTCATATTTGAATGTTTGAAACCATTATAAATTAGTTGAGATGGAAGAATTAATAACGCTTATGCTTATACTATTCTAATCTACACCAAAATTGACCCTAAGAATATCAATTCACCAAGGATCCCACAACCCTAGTTGTGGGGTTTAGCCACTCATAGTTTCTGAGAATCAAAGCCATATAATTCTTAAGAAAGAATAATCTTACAAAGATGAACTCAAAAATTCAATCATCTTCAATCACCAAGTATATTTGCTTCAAAAATCCATCAAGTGTTGTAAGGACAATAGTGTTTTCTCTCTAAGAACATAAGATACTAAAATAAACCCTAACAGTGGCTATATATAGTCCAGGGAAACTTGAAATCTAATTTAAACTCAGAATTGGTTGCCTCGCATCTCACGATAAAGTTGAGAGTCCATCAGAGAGAGGGTTGACGCTTCGTCAACTAGACTGTCAACTTGCCTCCAAGTTGTCAGTTGATATGCTTAAGCTTGACGCTGGGTTGATGGTCCATCAAAGAGTTGATGCTTCATCAACTTGACATCATGTTATCAGTGGATCTGCATAAGTGTGATGCTAGGGTTGACGGTCCGTCAGAGGGTTGATGCTTCATCAGCTCGACCATCAACATGACTTCATCTAGACAGTTGATCTGCTTAAGCTTGATGCTTCTGTTGATGGTCCTTCAGAGAGTTGACATTCCATCAAGTAACCTTAATTTCCTCATTTTAGTACAATTTCCACTATTTTCTTCCTTGACACCTTTTTCTGTATATAAAGTTAAAATGATCAAATCTAACAAAAGTTGCTTAAAAACTTGCAATTATTCATAGTTAAAAGCCTCAAATGTGCCATCAAACATCGGCACGTCAAAACCCTCAACTTAGAACATTTTTTTGTCCTCAAGCAACAAGACACAACCATACTAAATCAAAGTGAAAGAAAAAGAAACATAGGACAAACAACAACACTCATGAGGTACTCGTCTCTTAATGTACAACCCCTTTATCTTTCTAAATACAAAATAGGTGCACATGAAATAACTTATCAACCTTACTCAGAATGATCTAAGGATGACATTTCGACATCAATAAACAACTTTACATACACAAAAAACAATTACTCTTAACAATTGGCAATCAAAAGTCAATTCCAAGTGTCCTCACCTCAAAGAGGTACCTTACACACAAGATTAATTTAAATTGGGACTGGAACAAATTTGCTCACTCTCACAATGAATTTCAAATAACGCACAGACAATATCATAGGCTTGCCTTTATTTTCTATGCTTCAGCTTTTGGATAGTAATACTAGGATCACTATAGAACTTTTTGGCTTGTAATGTAGGCTTGGGGGTAAATATGGTATATTTGGAATTAATGACTAAGCACTCCTTGACACGACACTACTTTTTCTCCACTTCTGACCAACCCTTTTTCTCCCTACTCTTCATTTATTCACTCTTTTCTTCCACTGTGGGTTCAACTTTCTTTTCAATTACAACTCCTTTTTTACAGTTTTCATTTTTTGCACAGGTCGCACCAGTTTTCATTTTTCCATCACTAGTCTCTTCTTTTCATACCCTTTTACAATGGCTACCCTCAACTTAGGCAATTTACCAGGGTTGAGGTTCAAAATATCTAAGGAGGGACCAGTCCATGACAAGATTTCAAGAAAAATAGAGAAAGTAAATAGGCTAATGAATAAATAGTTAATTAGGCTCAAAATTTGGAAACATGAGGCAAATTACATCAGCTGGAATGTATTTTAGATTGACTGTACTGAAATCAAACATGGCCTAGGATCCTTTTCTAATCCACTTTCCTATGACCTACACAAAATAAATTAGGCAAGTTCTGAATTGCATACATAGAGTAAGAACTAAACAAAATCAGCTCACACACACTTGACACATAATAGCACAATCAATTACTAACTATCATGTTCATGCCCTAGCTTAAGCAATAGTTATCACGTCCATATATACCTAATGACATGCAAATATCCATCGCAGTCAAGATATCAAAACAGATATACTCATGCCACACAAAATTTAGAGGGATCTCTATTTTTCAAAACAGAACAGATGATTTCAAAACAGACTGCCTAGGTTCACCTCAATTCTTTTTACAAATATAACCATAAGACAACACTAAGAATTTAAATACTTCCTAAATATGTTGGTTATGCTAGATAGCACACCCGAGGGAAAAGAAACACAAAAACAAAAATCCTCAAGTGCTGAATCATATGTACCCTACCCCCTATAAAAAAGGTATGTATTGTCACCAATACATCATAAAATCTACTAAAGTGCTAGAGGGAGGACATCAATCTAGCAACCAAAATGGCTCTATCTTCACCCAATGTGTTGTATCCTCTAATAGGAATCAAATAAAATTGCACTACCGCTCACCTAACTTGGCTATAAAAGTCAATGTCGACTTGAAGATCTTTTCTTTTTGATTTGTCAACCATTCTTGTTGACCATCAGTCAACACCTGTGCTAACCAAGGATTTTTATTCAATCTATCCATAATTTTATAATCAAAGTCTATAGTGCTAGTTGGTAGCAGAAAATCTTGCCCATATATAATCCGGCTAATTGTTTGGTCGAATATATCGGCTGGAACTCCTCAGATCTGAATTTTATTCAATGTTTGCAAATCTACTGGTTTTTTACCCTTAGTGCATATATTGTCAAGTGTTACAACATAGTTTGCATAGCACTCCTGAACCATATTAGGGTAATAGTACCCTAATGCTATACGCATCCACCTTAGACCATAATATTTTAACCACTATTCAATCTCAGGATACTCTGAAAGTTCTGACAAGATAATCCTGACCTCCTTAGCAAAGCGTCTCTTTGTGCTACACCTTAATGTCGTCCAAATTACACCTTTAAACAAAGTATAAAGTAGTTGTTGATCAAATATATAACCCAAATAGGCTGGGGTTGATCCTACATGGAATAGGTGAAAATATCAATCAATATTTCTTTCTAAGCAATCAATAACACTCTCTATTAAAACAGGGGTTTTTGTAAATTGAATTTCAATAGTAATGGTTGTTGATTTTGACTGATTTGTATCCAATAAGAGAGAAAAGCACTAGGACTGTGCTCCCAAATAACTTCATAACTCTATAGCTTATTCGTACTTAGTGATTTCTCATGGTGTTTGAGATACAAAATCGATAGGTTAGGTTTAACGAAACGGCTTTACTCGCTTGTTTAAACAAGTATCCTCAAGTAAGTATTAACAACTATCCTCAAGTAAGTATTCTCTTTTCCTGAGTTTTGTACTACTATCTCCTATCATGGATCCCAGCAATAGCTCTCCCGGATTATTGGCTCCAGCTAGCCATTCAAGCTTGATGGCTTCAATGCTCTGTTGGTTATCCCTTTTTTCCATTATTTACCCCTAATTTCATCGAGAGCAAAGTTCATGGCAAGTTCTAACATTTGCAACCGTTAAAAAGTAATCAAACTGAAGAGAATAAGCCATACATGCCCAAACTCCCTTTGAGAATCACCTCGTACTATGAATACTACTTTATTAATCTATCATGGCTCCCATAAACCTAGTTGTGGTGCTTATATACTCATAATTGCAAGCATAAAATAATAATTCTGAGAAGAAATCATAATTATGAACTTACAAAAAGTAAGATGAAAACCACGAATCACTCTTTGAATTGAAACCCTAAAAATCTATGTTCGAACTTAAAAAATAATAATATATCTTTAAAGTAGTAATAGAATGTAAATTATACAATGGACCCAATAGGAGTATTTATAGACAAAAAAGAAACCTATCCCAAACAAATTCGGATTGCAAGGTCGGCAGTGACTACACCTCTCACAACGAGTCGTATAGTCTGACGACGACTCTCATTGGCAGTCTTCAGTCCATACAAGTCGTAGGGTGATACGTTGCCACTATAACACTTTTGCATTCTTTTAGGACTTTTTCTTGTTAGCTCAAGACGACTGTATGTTATGATTCGTCAGTTGACACAATAGGCCGTACCCTACTTGACCATCAACTTTCCCATGGCTAAAAATCACTGGAGTTACCACGATTGTAGGCTACGACTCACAGCATGACCCAACGAATGGTAGCTTGATCATTTCACCACTGGTACCATCTAGCACATCTTTAGGACTTTTAATACTCCTTCTCAAAATGACTCTCCCTATGACTCGTAGCATAACCTAATAAGTCGTAGGTTGTCATCATATTTAGCTGGTACTCCAATTCAACTAGAGTGACGACGACTGGCTACGAGTCATATCGTGACCTAACAACTCGTAGTCCAGTGTCCATTTTCCACACTTATGCTGATTTTTCCTACCTTTACTCACTTTCGAGCCCTGTTTTCCTACAAAACAAATACAACTCATAGCCCAGTGTCCATTTTCCACACTTATGCTGATTTTTCTTATTTTTACCTTTCCTCACTTTCGAGCCCTATTTTCCTACAAAACAATAATAAAAACATCATATCCACATAAATCAACCCTTGACTTAGCATATTTTCCTCGTTTTAAGCATCAAAAGTGTCGTGAATCCATGGCACATCAACACCCTCAACTTGGTACGTTTGCATGTCCTCAGGCAAACAAAACAAAATAAAATAAAAATAGGATGCTTAACCAAGAGAAATCGACAAGTACTATGGCAGTCAATTTTTTCTAACAACACTTTGGCATGAATTCATCAAAACAGAATTTTCACCCTCTCAAACTAGTAAAACCACAGTTCGCTATGCACACAAACTAGTTACCCTAACATAATGGGATCAAGTGATGGCATTACATTATTAGCAGGCAACCTAGTATGTAAACCAATGACACTACCAAAAAAAATAGACTATGATGCAACCCCTATACCCTCACATCAAAGAGGTCCCTCGCACTCAACATATATGCAATGATTATCATTATAGGGACTGAAACAAAGCACTCACTCTCACAAAGAAGTTCAGATAGTATGCAGTTAATACCATAGGCGTGCCTTTATTTTCTACATCTTAGTCTTTTGGACAGTCGGATTAGAATCACTATATGACTTTTATTGGCTTGTAATGTAGGCTTGGGGATGGGTATGGTACATATGTACAAAGTGACACATCCCTCCTTGGAACTATACTTCTTTTGGCTCCACTTTCCTACTTTCTTTCCTTTCTCCCTTTTTCAATTCTTTTTCATCTTTTCAAATTCTTGGTGCGGTTTATTTTTATTCTATCTTCTTCTTTTTTCTTTCTTTTCAAACTTTTATTCCACATATTTTTATCTTCTCTCTTTCTTTATTCTCATACACCGCACACCCGTATCCCTTTTATTTTCTTTTACTAGCTTTTTCTTCATACCCATGCCAAATACGCACCCCTATAATAACCACCCTTAACTTAGGTGATTTTCCTGATTTAAGATACACAGTGTCCCAGGAGGGACTAAGGCCAAACAGGTTCATTGTAATAGAATGGGAAGGTGAAGTAGGTTAATGAAAGAATTTGGTCTATTCAGGCTTGAATTTCGGGATCAGGGATATTAACTTTTCATTTGGCAGGATTTTGGGCTTTTAAATGGACTAATAAAAAATGGCTTATGATCCTTTCCTAACCTCCTATCCTATGACTTTGGTGAGAATAATCGGGCAAGTTCTAGATCACACACATACGCTGACTAGGTAACTACCTCACACAAACTTGGTTAAGAGTTACACACACAGTTACTACCTATCTTGTTCATGCATAGTCAAGGCTATGATTTTCATGCTCATACTACTAATTCCATGAAAAGATCCACATTGGTCACAGTTCAAGTAAGCTAGCAACCTAGCAAAACCTTAAAACAAATTCGGAGGGGTATCATTTAAGCACAGAATCATCAAAATCAGTTGCATGCTCTTATTTTTCTTAGACAGCGCCAAGTTCTCTTATTTCTCTTATAGTTACACACAAAACAACAAAACAAAATCCTAAACATGTCAGTTCTACTATGATAGCACATTCGGGGGAAAATAAATACGCCAACAAAAATCTCCAAGTTGTGGTAAACCTTCCACCCCTAACTTTGACACTATGTAGTGTACCCACTATATATATATATATATATATATATATATATGGAAACAAAATAAGACAAGGGATTAAGTCATACCTATGGCACTCAAGGCACCGAATCACGTCATATCCTCTACTGGAGACTTAGAATGGGTCCCAGTCTCCATAATTGTGCCCTCGCTAGTGGTCGTGGCGTTCAAGTCAATGTTTGTACTGATGATGACCGATGCACTCAATGGTATCACATCAGTGGGGCAACTGTTGTACTCCTACTTTTCTCAACAACAACATCATCTACAGGTGGGGCCTTATAAAATCTAGAGCTTCTAGCTCCATGCCCTATCTCATGAACCTCGGATAAATGATCCTGCGAGGTATACTTGCTCTCCTTAGTCGTCTTATTGGCCTCTTCATTTTCTCTCTTACTTTTTCTCCTTTTACTCTCCTTCTCACCACTACTTTCCGGTGCCTTTTCCTTACCCTTCGTACTCTATATGTTTGGAACCTCATCAACCATAATTTCCTCGATGATAGGCATGGAGGGTGTCAAAAAAGTTAGGTATAGCATAGAATCCATCTCCTCGATAGCCACCCGAAGCATGGCCAACTCATCTTCAATCCCTGCTAGATTTGGGGACTGGACCCTTCAAATTTCATGTTTGTACTCTTCTCAAAACTTTTAAAATGGGTCTGCATCCCATACTCAGTCTTAATCTCTTTTTTCACCCAAGGCTGCACCCCAGACTCGATGTTATCCACCCTTCGCTCAAGAGTGATCAATCTCTTCAACATATTATTTAGAAACTCCTGTGAGACCAAAGTGTACCCACCGACAGGTGGGTGTGGCATGGATGATCTTGAAGATATGAAAGGTAAAATAGGGACAGATAGAGGCCTAGAGGCTATGAAAGTAGTTGCATTCATTGTGGAAAAAGGCTCGGGCCTCTCAGTCCCAGTCTGAGACTTAACCTGTATCTCCTAAAGTTTTATAAAACTTGAGGTATGTAATAATATCCATTGGTTCACCCAACTGGAATGCACCCTGAAGCAGTGAAGCACCAATCTTTACTCTCAAAATTAGGTTCGTCTGATCCTGAATCAACCCTAAATCTGTTGTCCGACAAACCACAATAAAATTATCTACCTCAGGTAAGATGGGAACCCCATCATCCAAACACATCTTCATCACCTAACATGAAAAGAGAATGCTGGTGTTAGCACTCACCACACTATCCTAAATCTCATCTGAAATGATCTTTGTGATGTTAATTTTATACCCTTCCATGATACCGGCTACCAAGGCAGCCCTATCGGGGCTCAACATATATTCACCAGCAGTCGGCCCTAACTTATGGTGAACCAGCGTCCATAAAAACTTTGCTGCAAAGTTTAAGATACCCTTGTTAATTTATGATGAAGTACCTACATACCAAGGAACATCTTCTTCTCAGTAGCCATCTCAAGTGAACCATTTTATCCTCAGTGGCAATTTATTTTGTTTTCACCATCTTCATCTCATCAATCGGTGATCGATCTTGGACGTGTCAACCAGTGGCACAAAATTAGTACTATGTAAAAAGTACGAGATGGTCTGCGCAGATACACTCACATTTACCCCTCAAATCATCAATATCTGAAGAGGGTCACTAAATTTCCATGAAAGTCCTCATGGAGACAAATTTTTCAAAGTCATCTGATAAGCTGTATAAAACTCATGAACTAGAGCCAAGATGTATCTTCCATATTCTTTTGCCATCCACTCAAATCTATACTTCTTGAACAAATTCTTAAACCTGACAATTTCTGATATACCCGTTGTCAACAGTTTGGGCTCAACATAAAACCCTCTTCTAGGCTGGCCAGTGGTAGGGACAATGGAACTGTCTTTCTCATAAAGTTCTCTCATGCCTTGGTAACCCCACCTATTCACTAGTGGAACTAGCGCGGCCTTAATCTAGAGACCAGGTTGGACTTGTTGAGGGGAAGACTTAATAGATAAAGTTGGACTATCAGCAGAGTCCTCTCACTTAGCCTTAGATGATTCTTTAGATCCAGACTCTTAATCTTCCTCATTAGATTTTCTTACAGATGCAGCTTTTTCTCCACTCTCAGAGACACTCTCATCTCTCCCTTCTTCTTCAGAGTACTCTCATCTCTCCCTTCTTCTTCTGCTTCAGACCCAGACTCTCCTCTCTCATCGGACTGGGGAGGAGTAGGTGAATATGTTGGTGAGCTTGAGGATTCTTAATGTGGGGGTTTAATTGACTCCATCGGGGCAAGATAATGCATGGTTGTACTGTCCCTGAGAGAGGTTATACCTTAATTGACCAACTCGACTCTTTTGCTTCCTCCATAGGTTCATCTATTAACTGTTTGGTGGAACTAGCTTATTTTATAGGTGTCAACTTGCCACCCTTTTTGCTTTACTTTAAGGCGTCGTTATTTGGTGTCATAGTACCTATGGGGGAGTATACATTAGTCAAAAAACTCAAGGTAAGAAAAGAAGACAAGAAATAATTAAGTTTGTACACTACTTTGCCCTAGCACTACGAGCCTAGGCAATGAGTCGTTGCCACAGGCTACGACTCATAGACTGACTCATAGAGTCGCTTAAGTTTCCAAAATCGACTATTCTCCCAATGACTCCACCCTACGAGTCATTCGGTCACCCAATGACTCATTGGGTGAGTCGTCATGTGAACTCTTACAAAGTGCTAGGTAGGCTCACTTATTACGACTACACCCTATGACTTGTTGGGTAACCCTAATAGTCATAGGATGACTCATTGGGAGAGAAGGGAATCCAACTTTAGGGACTTTAGAATTTTGACTAAAGTGACAGTCACTATGACTCACACGATGACTCATAGCCTTAGACTACGAGTCATTGTGGGAGTCGTAGAGACTGCAAATTGGTAGTCCCTATTTAATCCATTCAAAAACAAATTTTCCCATCTTATCAATGGTAGTAGCTACAAAATCTATCATTGAAGTGGCATTTAGAACACTCCTTCTAAGAATATACGAACAAAACACTGGGCTACTCATACTTCACCCCGGGTAACAATCACCCACACACAACTTAGGCATAAAATCTCTTCCCTAATAATTTTAACCACACCATTTGACCAATAACAAGTGATATCAAGTTCAATGTGTTACCCGTTGAAGGTTTTCAAGCAACTAAACCTAGGGTTTGATGAACCCGTATAGTTCACTACCCAAAATCGAAGTAAAAATATGGGAGAATAAACTTACTTTGATCCAAGTAGTGTTGCTTGAAAGAAACTTAAAATTCAAACTCTAATTACTTTTGGAACTTTGAACCTTGTGCACTTGTAAGATAAGAAATGGTTGAAGTGAATTTGTGGTAATATTTGTGCCGATTTTGTGGGTTAATTAAGGTTTGAGGGACGGTTATATAATGTAGAGGGAGTTTCACCATTTTGAAAAAGGAAGTGGAATCAATCGGATGATCCCTATATTTAATTTTTCATCGGGTCAGGTCGGGTCACAAACTTTTAAACTCTTTAAGCCAGCTATTTTCATATGACAATGACCCTTCCCAGCGACTTGCAGCATCTGGCTAAAAGTCGTCGTCTCCCTCCATAGTAGAAAAAATAAGGATACTTACCTGGGGAAGTCACCAGTCCCTATGACTTAAGGCGACGAGTCATCACTTCTGGATACAATTCATTTTGAGAGTCATTGGTACTCTAGTGAAATTCCCTTCGACCCTTTTTGATACTATGACTCACCCTATGGGTCGTTGTGTCTCCCTACGATTTATAGGGTGACTCGGTGGGTCTGGGCACCAAAAATTTTTTTGGTTTCTTTTTAGCTTCGCAATGCCCTACACACTTCAATACATATTACCCTATAAATAAAAATAAAAACAAGTAAAAAATCCTTGGGTTGCCTACCAAACAGTGCTTTATTTATCATCACGGTACAATGTGGCTAATTTGGATTCTCAAACTTTGCCAAACTAACCCCATAGGTTGCCTCCCATGAAGTTCCTGATTTGACATTGTGGCATGACTTGGGTGTTCTTTGGTTACTCAAACTTCACAAAAAACCACTTCGCATATCATCTTGACCTCATCCGTGTTATCGAGATAATGTTTCACTCTTTGGCCATTCACTTTGAGCTTCAGGGCTTTATTATTCTCAATCTCAATGGCACCATAAGGGAACACCGTCACCACTTGATAAGTTCCCCTCCATATTGACCTCATCCTTCTAGGAAACAACTTAAGCTTGGATTCAAATAACAGAACCATATCACCCGCGGTGAACTATCTCTTTTCAATCTTTCGGTCATTGTTTGCTTTCATCTTGTCCTTGTATAGGGATGAACTTTCATAATCCCTAAGACGGAACTCATCCATATTATTCAGTTGTTCTAGTCTCAATTTTTTTGCATCACTCCATTCTAAATTTATCTTTTTTAGAGCCAACAACGCCTTATGCTCAAGTTTAACAAGTAAGTGACAAGCTTTGCCAAACATAAGCTATTATGCAGATACACCAATTGGGGTCTTAAATGTAGTCTGGTAAGCCCATAATGCATCACTAAATTCCTTGCCCAGTCCATCTTATTGGTATTCACAGTCTTCACCAAAATAGACTTTATCTCCCGAATGGAGCCCTCAACTTTCCCACTTGATTGAGGATGATAGGGGGTTGCCCTCTTATGTTTCAAACCATATTTCTCAAGTAGTGCTTTGAGCAGATGATTGCAAAAATACAAACCCCCATCACTTATTATTTACTTTGGAATACCAAATTTGGAAAATATATTCTTCTTTAAAAACACGATCGCACTCCTCCTACATTGTTTGGAAGAACAATTGCCTCCATACAATTTAAAACATAGTCAACTGATGTGCCGTGGTTTCATGGAACTTTTAAGGCTTAAAATAAAGAAAATACGCAATAACTCAGGTATGTTTGGTTGGTATGATGTATTTTCTGTTCTATATTACAGGAAAATAGATTTTTGGAGGTAAAATGGACAAAAAGGAAGGATCATGCTTAAGAACGAAGTATCTGAAGATGAAAGAGCCAAGTCCTGCACCAGAGGAGTGACTCACTGCAGGACCACGTCACGTGAGTAGAACTACGTGGTGTGGGTCTATGCTATAAGTCTACTCTTGTAGTTAGTTTGAGCAGCCTAATTTCCATGGAAGGACCCACGTGGTGTGGGTCAACTCACGTGGCGTGGGTTGGTACCGTGGAAAAGTGCCGACTCTGTTTTCCTGTTTTGTTTAGGATAGGATTCACCTTGTATCTATAAATACCCCTATATTGTCCTATGTTTAAGGGTTGTTCAGTACATTGTTTTGAGAGATATTTTCCATTATTTTTGAGTTCATAAACATATTATTGATTTTGTAATCATGGAACATCGATTCTAGGGTTTTATTGATATTGATATTTCAGAGTTTTCTCCTTATTGTGATTTTACAATTATGTTTTCATCATTGAATTCTTCTTGTGTTCTTGCAATCATGAGCAGCTAAACCCATCAACTAGGGTTGTGTGAACCATGAGGAATTAACGAAATGGGTTAAGTGCAAAGCAATTCTGAACCATTATGAATACATGTATTGTTATTACCTTCATTATAATTTATCTTCTAAAGGTTGCAAACGTTAGAAACTCGCCTGTATTCTAGACTTGCTCGAGAGAGAGGTAGAGATTAGGAAAAGGGAATAACAACAGAGATTTAAAGCTATCAACCTTTATCTAAAAACTTGAGCCGTAACAGGGATAATTATCTGAGATCCAGTACAAGGGTTAGCAGTGCGACACTCGGTAACCGGGAGGAGAAGAGTGAAATTCATCTAACCAAGGTCAAGAGACGTTTAGATGAACCTAGCTTGTTAGATTTTGCATGCAATGCAACAGGACAGTTTTACCAGCACAAGTAACCGGTAGAGTTAAGGAATCATTGGGGATCATAGTACTAGTGTATTTCTCATATTGATTATAAATCCAAAAATCAATAATTGCTACTGTTATTACTTGCTTACAAAATCCCCCCAGTTTTACTTACTTGCCAGTTACTCAGACTAGCATTCGATAGACTTTTGTCCTATTCCCTGTGGGAACGACCCCAACCTAGTTGGGTTCTATATTTATTACATCAACCGCATTATACTTTTCTGAAGGTATATTTTGGGCGACATCAAATTTTAGTGTCGTTGCCGGAGAGTATGGTTACGGAGTTGATTAGTTTGCTTGTTGGAGTTGATTGGTTTTATTTTTCTATACTTTTAAGGCCACACGCTGGTGTATTCTTAACACTAGGAGTCAAGGCAATCCCTTAATTCCACTTGATACTGAGATCGAACAAACACTGAGAGTAAATCAAAGAATGGTGAATACCGACGGAGCTCAGAATCCCGCAGCCACAGGAGATATTCATAATCAAACAATTCAGCCAGTTGGTCATGAAACTGCGTAACAAGTCACTGCTCAATTAACGGCTGAGAAAAATACCAGGCAAGTAGCTCATAGACAAGCGGATAGGGATCATCAAGGAATGCAAGAGGCAATACAACGTCTAGATGTACTTGAAGAGAGAGAAAGAAGATTGAGGGTTCAACAACCCCCTCAAAGACCATATGTGCCGGTTTATGATAATTCCGAAGAAGAGGATGTGGCTTACTTCAAGCCGATTGAGACTGGTGCTATTATGACACCAGAATTACCTTAGGGCACTAAGTTTTACATTACAAGTGTCATGATCCACCTGCTAAACTTGAAAGACGTATTTGCCGGTCTTTCTTCAGACGATTCGAACATGCACATGATGAATTTTTTGGGGGTCTGCACTTTATACAATTTACCCTGAGTTGACCAAGAGGCTATTCATTTGTGATTATTTCCATTCTCTCTAACAGGAGAAGAAACTTTGTGGTTGGACGAGTTACCATGAGGTTCCATCACTACTTGGCAAGGGTTGAGAAATCAATTTCTGGATAGATTTATCCCACCTTCCAAGATGCTACAGTTGAAGGATGAGATTTACAACTTCAGACAACTACATTCTGAAGAACTTTACGAGACATGACTAAGGTTTAATAAGAAGCTGCAGAATGTGCCAAATCATAGGATGAGTGGTAGGAGTTTACTTGAGATCTTCTACAGGGCTTTAATTACTAATACCAAGGCTGTAGCAGATACTATCACTAGTGGAGCATTTATGAGTCTGAGGTGGGAACAAGCTTTAGAGATCTTAGATTAGGCAGCATTGGTCGGGTTTTAGTGGGGTTTGGTTGGGTCAGGTAGGGTATGGGTATTTGGGTTAGGGTTTTGTGGTATAGGGTCGGGTTGGGTTTGGGTTATTGGGGTAATGGGATTCGAATTTTTTGCAATTGGAGTGGTGGTGGTACGAATTGGAGTGGTTGGTACTTGGGATTTATAGTTATTGGATTGAAGGTGTTAATTTGGATGAATTAGGGGGGAAAATTGAGTATGTGGAGGCTTGGAGAATCGGGTTTTTTTGGGTTTTTAACTGGGTAATATCGGATTTTATTGAAGGTAGGCTGAAATTAGGGTTGGGTTGGGTCGGGTCTTAAACTTTTATTTACGGTTCTGAGTTTCACGGTACAAACCCATACCACTTGGGTTGACCTACATCATATGGGTCCCTATCGTGGGTCGGGTTCTGCAGCCACAAACAAATTTCTGATTCCTACGATACTGACCCACGCCACGTGGGTCGACCTACGTTATATGGGTCCCAGTCTTGGGTTAGATTCCCCAACTAAAATTTTTTCTTTGATTCCTACTAGACCAACCCACGTCACGTGGGGTAACCTACATCACGTGGGTCCCTCCCATGGTTTAAGCTGCACACATTTCAGTTCACTTCTTTCTTTTCAACTTACGACTGGTAACAATCCTTGGGTTGCCTCCCAAGCAGCGGTTGATTTAATGTCGCGACACAACATAGCTAGGTTGGTTACTCAGGCTTCACTAACCAGCCTATGGGTTGCCTCCTATGAAGCACCTGATTTAACATCGCGGCACGACCCAACTAACTTGACTACTCAGACTTCATCAAGACTAATATCCTTACATGTCCTTATTTCTTTCGTGATTCCCACATAGTATTGTACACGCTGCCCATTTGCCTTGAATAGAACATTATCATATCCTTTCAGCTTGATTGCTCCATGTGGGAACACCTTAACCACCATGAATAGTCCGAACCATTTACACTTTAACTGTTCAGGAAAGCGAAGCCTAGAGGTATAAAGTAGTACCAAATATCCCGGGTGAAACACTCGTCGCTCAATCCTCCAATTATGTTATCATTTCATATTTTCTTTATACGGTGCTGAACTTTCATAAGCCCAGAGATGAAATTCATCCATCTCATTCATTTGTTCTAGTCTTAATTTAGCCGCATCAATCCATTCTAGATTCAACCTTTTCAGTGCCCATAATGCCTTGTGTTCAAGTTCAATAGACAAATGGCACGATTTACCAAACACCAGATGATATGGAGATATACCAATTGGTGTCTTGAAAGAAGTTTGATATGCCCATAATGCATCATCCAATCTTCTTGCCCAATCAGTCCCATTGGCATTCACCGTCTTTGCCAAAATAGACTTAATATCATGATTTGACACCTCAACTTGCCTGCTCATCTGAGGATGGTAAGGTATTGCCACCTTATGTTTGACACAATATTTTTCAAGCAGGGCTTTGAATAGCCGATTACAGAAATGGGATCATCCATCACTAATGATAACTCGGGGTGTACCGAATTGTGAAAAGATGTTCTTTTTCAAGAATGCCATGACATTTCTTCCTTCATTATTGGGAAGCGATATTGCCTCCACCCACTTAGAAAACATAGTCAACAGCTACTAGAATGTATTTCATCCCATGTGATCTCACAAATGGGTCGCTAAAATCAATTCCCCATACGTCAACCAATTCAAGCACAAGAATAGTGGTCATAGGAAGTTCGTGTCTACGCCAGATGTTCCCTTGTATTTGACATTGGTCACAAGCATGAGCATCTTTATAAATGGTGGGCCAGTAATAGCCGCATTGTAAGATCTTATGAGCAGTCCGCGCACCTCAATGATGACCCCTAACTGGAGGTGAATGACATACTTCTAAAATACTCATCATCTCGATTTCCAAAATACACCTTCGAATTATTCCATCCGCACACACCCTAAATAGATAAGGCTCATCCCAGAAGAATTTTCTCACTCCATGCATGAATCTCTTCCGCTATTGATACGATATATTTTTCAAAACTAAGTCACTTGCCAAAAAGTTGGTAAAATCTACAAACCAAGGGATTAATTCTTGTGATGCTGCCAACACTTGATCGTCTGGAAAAGTATCATCAATATCAATATCATCCCTCAATATACACATGGACTACTTCTCAAGGCATGATAGGTGGTCTGTAACCTAATTCTTAGTCCCCTTTTGCTCCTTGACCTCAAAATCAAATTCTTCCAATAGAAGTACCCACCGAAACAGTCTTGGCTTAGCGTCCTTCTTTGACATAAGATATCTAAGTGTTGCGTGGTCTCTGTGAACAATGACTTTCGTACCAATCAAGTACGATTGAAATTTCTCGAAAGCAAGGACCACTACCAACAATTCTTGCTCAGTTATAGTGTAATTTTTCGTACCAATCAAGTACTTTGCTAGCTTAATAAATCAGATGTAGAATCTTTTCACGTCTTTGGACAAGGACTGCACCCAAGGAGAAACCGCTAGCATCACACATAACTTCAAATGGCATAGTCCAATCTAGTTAAACAATGATAGGGGCTGAAATCAACTTCTCTTTCAGATACTCAAATGCTTTTAGACACGCCTCATCAAATACAAACTTCACCTCCTTCTCCAAAGGCTTGCATAATGGATGTGCAATCTTAGAAAAATCCTTGATGAATCTTCTATAGAAACCTGCATGTCCCAAGAAACTTCGAATTCCTTTAACTGAAACAGGTGGAGGTAACTTTTCAATCACCTCAATCTTGGATTTTTTAACTTTAATACCTTTCTTTGATATTTGATGCCCCAATATGATACCCTTGTTAACCATAAAGTGACATTTTTCCCAATTTAGCACTAAGTTGCACTCCTCACATCTTTGCAATACATTATCAAGGTGGGCCAAGCAATCATCAAATGAGTCTCCCGCAACAGAGAGATCATCCATAAAAACCTTAATAATGTCTTCCACCATGTCGGAGAAAATGGACATCATGCAACGCTGGAAAGTGGCTGGTGCATTACATAAACCAAAGGGCATCCTTTTGAACGTGAACGTCCCATATGGACAATTGAAAGTGGTCTTCTCTTTGTCTTCAAGAGCAATGAAAATATGATTATACCTTGAATAGCCGTCAAGAAAACAATACCATCCTCTACCAGTAAGACGGTCTAACATCTGATCCATGAATGGCATAAGAAAGTGATCTTTTTCGGTCAAAGAATTCATCTTTCGATAGTCCATGAAAACTCTACATCCAGTAACCAGCCTCATTGGGATTAACTCATTCTTATTGTTTGGAACCACAGTGATTATTCCCTTTTTTGGCACATACTGAACTAGGCTCACCCACTTGTTATTAGAAATGGGGTAAACCACACCTGCATCTAACCACTTGATGATTTCTTTATTCACAACCTCTTACATAGGTGGGTTCAGACGACGTTGGTTCTCGATGCTCGGTATGTGCTTCCTCCATGTAAATTTTATGCATATACAAAACCGGATTAATACCATGGATGTTAGACATTTGCCATACAATAGCCTTCTTCCTTCATTTGAGTATCACCAATGTTGCATCAACTCGTTCCTTTGATAGATTTGATACAAGAATAATGGGAAGGGTCTCATTGTCACCTAAGAAAGCATATTGAAGATGAGATGGAAGTTCTTTCAATTCAAGCTTCGGGGACTACTCAATTGATGGCTTGGGTAGAGGTCCGAGTGGACGATTTAAAGGTTCCCATCCACCCTCTTTGGCATAGATGCCCATAAGATCAAGAAACTGAACCATTTAATTAGCTTCCGCATCACAAAAAATATCTTGCCCAATCAAAACACTTTCTAAGGGATCTGTCGACAAAGTGTGGATGCTTTCAGCTGCCAAATCTATAGCCGTAATAGCTAACAAGTTCTCATAAATTTTTAGTAGCTTCAAAGTCCTATATACATCAAAGACCTCAACCTTATCATGAGCTTGCATAGTCAATTTCCCTGCTGCTACATCAATGATTGCACCCCCTGTGGCCAGAAGCGGATGCCCAAAAATAAATGGGACTTTCGAGTCAGGCTCAAAATTAAGCACCAAAAAATCAACCAAAAATATCAACAAACCCGCTTGAACCAGAACATCCTCAACAATACCATCTGATCTAGTCACAGATTGGTCTGTAAGCTATGAAATAATAGTAGTAGGTTTAGGACGACCCAAACCCAACTCCTTGAAAATTGAAGTGGGCATCAGATTAATAATAGCCCTCGAATCGCACAACCCACTAGAACAAACACGATCTCCCAGAGTAATTTTTACAGTGAAGCTTCCGGGATACTTCAGCTTGGTGGGTAAATGGTTTTGAATGCGAGAGCTGCACTTCTAAGTAAGGGAAACTGTGGCATACTCAGTCAATCTACTCTTGTTTGCCACAATATCCTTCACAAACTTAGCATTCTTTGGAATACCCTATAAGATATCCACAAGTGATATGCACTTGCACTTGTTCGAGTAATTCAATGAACTTACCAAAGCATTCGTCCTTTTTCTTCTTCTAGAACTTCTGGGGAAAAGGAGGAGGCAACTTTACACTTTGGACCTCTTTCTCATCTTTGTAGCTTTTGTCAGACTCAACTTGTTTGTTTTAAACCACAACTTCTTTCGGCTCAAATTCTTTTATTGGTGGAATTGTATCCTCTTACTGCTTACCACTACGAGTAACAATAGCACTCACCTAATTAAGTTTAGGATCAGTATCACTTGGAAGACCTTGAGGCCTTGTATTCTGTGCATTTGCTAACCGACCAATTTGCTTCTCCAAATTTTGAGTAGCCAGCTGATTATTCCTCACATCTGTTGCTAGCTTAGCTTGCTCGGCCATAATCTGCTTTAATATATCTCCCATGCTCATATTGCCAGGCTTAGCACCCATTTGATTACCTTGACCCTGTTGTTGGTTGTATTGTGGTGCATATCCTTGAGGCCTATACTGATTTTGATTACTTCCCCAAGATAAGTTCGGGTGATTTTTCCACCCAGCATTGTAAGTATTTCCATAATTTTGTGCTCCGCCTCCTCTTTGGGCATTACCCACAAAGTTCACAAATTTTGGATTTGCACCATACAACTTGCTGGTATGGTCCCTGTTCCCGGATACATCACACCCCACATACCCATCTTGTTATACTGATTTTATGGGATCTTGTTGCTGCCCCAAATTTAAACTGCTGAAGTGATTATTCATCATGTTTTGCATGGCTGAAATTTGGGCAGATAATGCCGTGACTGCATCCACCTCTAGTTTCCCAGCAACCTTCTTTGTAGAAATTCTAGAATTATCACCATACCAATCTGATTTCCCTGTGAAAAATTATTCAACAAAGTATACAATTCATCTTAAGTCTTCTCTAAAGCTTGTCCACCTGCACCTGAATCAAGTAGAATTTTAGTGTTGGGGTCGAGAGCCTCAATAAAAGTATGCACCAACACTTTATTTGCTTGGTGGTGATGAGGACAATCCCTCAACATGGATTTGAATATGTTCCAAGCTTGGTACAAATTTTCATCATCTCTCTGTCTGAAACTCAATATCTCACTCCTCAGCTTTGCTGTCTTTTCGGATGAAAAGAACCTTATAAAGAATTTACGAGCAAGAACATCCCAAGTCGTGATAGAATTCGCTGGCTCTGCATCAAACCTCCTCCTTGCTTCTCCCAACAGAGAAAAAGGGAACAAAGTTAGTCTCACATAATATGAAGACACACCCGCAGGAATATATATGTCACTGATCTCTAGAAAATTTTGGGTATGCCTCTGCGGGTCCTCATGAGCAAGACCTGTAAACTGTCCACTTGAGTGCAAGAGTCACACCATCTTCTATTTAAGCTCAAATCTACCTCCAGCTGCCGATTTTTGAATACTGGAGGTAACATTAGTAGCGAGTGGGCTTGCCACGTCGCGAACCGTCCTAGCTGCCACAACTACCAGCTCACGTCTATTTCCCACTAGTTCCACAGGATCAATTGGATTTGCTGGATTCCTTAGGTATTCCTCTCGATCCTCAATTCTTACGGGATCACCCTGTATGCCTTCTTCAGCCAGTTCAAACTACGGGATTGGGTAATCTGTAGCCTGTCTCCTCAATCTATGAAAGTATCTCTCAGGTTCACACTGTAGGGTTACCAAATATTTGTTCCTTGCCAATGTTCAGATGAAGGAAACCTGCAAAATAGAACAGCTAAGATCAAGTTGTCAACACTTAACTAAAAATTAAAGTAAAAACGTTAAGAATGGAAATCTATTTATTTGAAACTCCCCGACAACGGCGCCAAAAACTTGTTGCAACCTAGCTATACATGCACGTTCACGTGATCATTCAAGTATTATTATGGCTCCTTTAAAAGAGCCTATTATCGAACCCAAGGGACTTTCGTCAACAGAAGTCAATTTTAGACGTCAAACAATCATTAAAAACTAGTGTTGCGAAAAGGGCAAGGGATTCGTTACTAAAAATTAAATGATTGCGGAATATAAACTACTATTTTTGCTACCATAACTTCAGTTTTCGCAACTATGATATAAAAGTCAATAAAAAGTAAATTCCCAGGGTCAAGGCACTCAGAACATCATCTCTAGAACATGAATATTACTGGTTTAGGCAATTTGAGTCGTTTATCTTAGTTATTGATCACGAGGTTAATATTATGATTATATTCGTATCCAAACTATAACCTTCTATTAGAAATTGGGAACCTAACTACATCATTGAGCGGGAATAGATTTAACCAACCCTAACGTCATTAAGCTATCTTACCGTATTTGAACAAGCATGGTGAATTAGGTACCTCTCGGTCCTAACCACATATCAATAGCTTGGAATCTCTTCCTCGAGTAAAGATCATGCTCCTTATATTCCCCATTCTATCTCTTAGTTTCTCTCTCGAGCTCATCTCAAGACAAGTGATGTATTCCAATGGTGATCAAGCATTAAAATAGTACAAACAAGAATATAAGAATAACCATAAATTGATAAACTTCAGCAAAAACCAATAATATTCAACTCATGAGATTCATGTTCGTAGCCTTAACCCCAAGAATGAAGGATTTTAGCCACTCATTCTTTGAATTAACATCCTACTTTGATAAAAATTCATAACAATAAATAAATACAATAAGAAGAATTAACCCTAAATTGGATGCCCAAATTCCAAAAAGTAGTCCAACCACGATGAAATTTGATACAATAACCCAAGAGCCCTATTTATAGACTAGAATTCGGAGTCAACAATTGCCAAAAAGCATCCCAACACGTTACCTAACGCGCCAGACACTTAGCCAAATTTCTGCCTCCAAAAATTTGGGCAATAGAGGCCAAGTATGCCCCTTGGCGCGCCTCTCTGTTGTCCATCCAAACAAAATATTTGTCCAAAGCAACCCGAAATACTAGTTGGGGCGCTAAACACTTAAAATCCAAATTTCTTCCTTTCTTCAACCTTTCTTCATGAATTCGGGTGGATTCTTCAAGTCCAAATCTTTGGCTTGTCTCTTATCTTTAAGATCCTTTGCTAGTAAATCCTTCAAGCCTCAATTTCCACTCCAAAAATGCTTCAATTTATCACAAATCCACCTACAAGGGTCTAATCATATTTATTAGCACAATATCAAATATTCCATCAAAACAATACAAAATACGCACTTATTGCACTCAAAACTAAGGTACACATGGGTCGAAGATGGCAATAGGGTGTATAAATATGTCCTAGATCACCACCCCACACTTAATCCTTTGTTCGTCCTCAAACAATAACCACAATCAACCCAAGGCGACTTTAGACAACCAACAAACAATAGGCATTCAAGCATAGCTACACAACTACCTTCATCAATTTATGCAACTAACATGCTAATATCACCAACAAGTGAATAGCAAATTGAAATGACCTATCCTCACAAAACAACTCTAATAGTTACGAATTCATGCATGACATGTTATTAATGGATCACCACACTTTGCTAAATATGCGCCCTCACTACAAGAGAACCACCCAATATCTCACTCAATTCATTCAAAGTAATGATTGAATGGGTGCATGAATAAAAGTTCTCTTACTCTCGAAAAGAATTCACATTCAACACAAGATGAACCATAAGCTTGCCTTTAGTGTAGTACTCCACTAATATTAGAATGTCAAAGCTCAAGATCAAGTAGGACTTTAAGGGTTGTAATGTAGGCTAAAGGACGGGTAGGAACTATTTGGTAAAGAATAGTGACTATCTTCTATAAGTGCTTTAATACACTACAATTCACTTAAAGATCACCTCCAACCCACCTATTTTACACCACTATTGTCTTCCCAATTCTCTTTTGTTTTGCCCCATAAATTTAAGCTAGCTTACACATATTAGGCAGGGAGTATTTGCTATTAGAATATGATTCACTTCAATTGGTCAATTTTTCTTTTCATTGCAATACTCCCTACCAACAACACATAAACTTTTTCACACACCAAAAGCTATTTACTTAGAGCTTCAACTTCAATTTTTACACTTCTTAACATCTTAATTTCTCAACTAAAGCGCTTAAGAGTATTGGATAAAATTATGGTTAAATGAAATAAAAGGATTAAGCTACATATAAGGCTACTAAATAATAGGCTAAAGGCTCAACGGGGCTAACTAAGATCATGCAAAAAGGGTAGATAAAGTAGGTATAGAACATGGCTATCAAATAGATGCCTATATCATCTCTTAAACTCAACACTCTTTATTTCGCTTTGCAAACACACTGGGCAAGTTCTAGACATCAATATGCACATGGAATATCACCAAAATCTCACTCACACATGGTATATGTTTTAACTCAAGAAGGCTCACCATAAAGTTTATACGAAGTCATGCACGAGTTCAACATTAAGCAACTTATCAATTCGACTATGTGAGCATTAGATATCTCAACACTTGCTATTGTATAACTTAGCCTGTTCCACAATTATACCGGATGTGTATGCTTAATTACATAGCAAGCAAGAACACCCAACAATAACATGACTAATTTACTCTTAAGACGGTCGTCATCCATCCATCATAGAGAAAAGCTCCTAATACTATGACTAAAAGACTCAATCTTCAAAAAAAAAAAAAAAAAACTTTTTGTGCTTTTCTACGGTTTAAAGGGACTATCCTTAGTAAAAGAACCTAAAACAAAGGCTAAGGACCCCAAAATAAAATAACTAAAAACACATATATACACATATAAAGGGAATCCCATAACACCCCACCCCACACTTAAAAGATTAGAATTTTCCGCAATGCTACATAAATTAAACAAGTCAAGAGTAGGGTGTAAGGAGCTCCCTGGTCAATCGAGGAAGTCGTCATCCTCCGGGCCACATCCTGCTAAGGGTGCAACACCCTCTTCTACCTTGTCCTCATCGAATTTGGGGTGGCGGTCATCCTCATCTGTGGGGACATCATCATCCATGGGCTCATTAAAATCTGGCCCAATCAGCAACAATGCTATGGCATGCTCATTTAGAGGATAATCCCTCTCAACCTGGTTTAGCTCTTCTGCCGTAGAGGGCCTACCCCCAGTCCTATGGTGTAGCATCTCTAAACCATACATACGAGCTAAGATCCCATCATCACGAGTGTGATGCTCTGCTAATGTGAGAGTGGGACCTAGCGCATCAGGTGCTTTGGTTTGGGTGACATCAACAGGTGTCGTCACCAAAGGAGGAGGATAATCAAATGCTTCTTCAACCACGTCGAATGATCTCATTAATTTGGTTAACACGCCTCCAAAAGCATATCAAAGGCCTCCCTATAGTCGAGCTCGATGCATAGCTGAAAGTACCACGAAACCCACATCGATTTTGACATTATTCATTAAAGCATAAACCAAACAAACTCGGTCCCTAGTGATCTCCGTCATGTAGCTACCCGAAATCAAGAAACAATAGACAATCTTCAACTAAATCCGCGCTTCTTTATTCAAATGAGCATAGGGTAAACTCATGTGGTACCCTCTTTTATGGTGTCAAAGCCACCTTGTCGTCAAACGTTAGCCACAAAGTGTGTGGCGAATCTGCGTATAGGGAGGCCAAACATTCAGCTTATGCAGGTCATAGGGACTAGCACGAGTATGTACTCCCAATAACCCATTTAGGACTAGATAATCTAGTATAACATCTGACCCTTGCACAACTATCGAGCTGGTAGGTGCATCTAGGTTCCAATTCACATATAATTCCCTCACAAGATAAAGGTTGCAATCAGTTGGTTTTGCAAAGATGAAACCCATGCCCAATTTCATAATGTGATCCAATATTTTTGGGTAAGTCCAGGCTAGACTGTCCCGATCAATACACTCGTCTATAAAGTATTTCTCCTTGGTGTGACTCTTGTCCAATTTTTGTCGGCACTAGAGACAACATTTAACCTATGTTTTCTTTTCTGTCCTTTAGGAACTGGGGGAGCCGCTGGAATCTTATTGTTGGATCATCTTCGCTTGTATGAATGTGAAGCTGCCACGTTAGATTATGACATGGTACCTGTGACAAAGTTCCAACAAGTATGTTAATTTCCAATCGAAAGATAGCTAAGCAACTCAATGTGTGTTGGCTTTAAGGACCACCCCACACTTAGTTGATTAGCATCAATTCAAAATCTATGGGTGTAAGGGTACTTAGACTTCCCCTTTTCACTTAATGCCCAATCAAGAATTCCAACCCATATTCAAGTTCATCATCCCCAACACAAGTTCCATATTCCTATGAATATCATTATAATGTATTACTTGTTTTACTCAAGAATTCAAACAAATTCCATGCAAATTCACCAATATATGGGTTATTCCAAGTGAAATCACCAAATAATTTCATTACGTTGCATTATTCCAGACAAACCCATATGGAAGTTTTCCAAATAAAACTTGATTAATTCTACCACTTGCACTTGCAACTTCAAGTTCTTATTCATGACACCTCATAACTTCTAACTCTACAACAATAATGACACTAGACTACAAGGAAAAGAATGGGTAACAAAAAATTGAAATTCACAACCCCAAATTTTTCCAATAATCTCATGGCAATCTAGAGATAGAAAGCTCAAAGAACACATACCTTGGTAGCCTTAATGTAATCTTGCAAGCACAACCCAAGAAATAGAAGATGAAATTGTGATTGGTGGCGTGGTGATTTGGAAGGGGAAGAGAAATTATGAATTTGAGGAGAAAATTGGTTAGGCGAAGGGATTTTTGTATGAAGTGAAAGAAAATTGGTGGTTTTAATAGTTAGGGGGTGGGGTGGGTCGGGTAGGAGGGTGTGGGGTCCTCCCCCTTTTTAAAAAATTCAACCCAAGGACTTAAGGGGGTAGAGGCCTGGCACGCCCCTTGTCGTGCTACCCCATTGCCAAGCACATAAAAAATCTGGGCAGGAGCGGCCCAGAAGGCTTCCTGGCGCGCCTGCCCATTGTCCATGCTATCCAAATTTCAGGCAATTGCGGCTCGGCACGCTAGGTGCCACGCCCTATACTTGACATCATACCTGGGCGAATTTTTTGCATTTTCAACATATTTTTGGGGCTTTTTCAAGTCCCACGACGCAAAACTTCACTCAAAAGCATTTCTTACATCCCTAACACCTTCAAAAGATCATCTACTCTCCAACTTACCTCTTTTTCTTGGTAAAACACTCCGTGAATCCCTGCATAAACAATAACTCCAAGATCTAGGTTAGAAAATAAGATTTTAAAAAGAAATGGGTTGCCTCCCATCAAGCGCCTTAGTTTTGGTCGTGGCACGACTCTTCTTTTTGTATTTTTCACCTGATAATTCCTAACTATTACAATACATTCATGGGTTTCCTCCCATGCAGCGCCCCGTTTAATGTCGTGGCTCGACCAAGCTTGGTTCAATCATCATCAAGGTGAAAAACTTCCTCCTTACGCTTTGCATCTTCCCTAAAATAGTGCTTCAACCTTTGTCCATTCACAAAAAATTTAGTACCATCACCTTTATTTATGATTTCCACTGCACCATGGGGAGTTGTGCAACTTACCTCAAAAGGACCACTCCACTTAGATCTTAGCTTGCCCGAAAACAACCTAAGTCTAGAATTAAACAGTAGTACTAATTGGCCTGGTTTGAAAGTGCGTTGGAGAATGTGCTTGTCGTGCCATCGCTTCGTTTTCTCCTTATAAATCTTTGTATTTTCGTGGAAACTAAACTCTTCCAACTCATGTAGTTGCAACAATCTCCTTTGACCAGCCAACTCTGGGTCTAGGTTCAATTTCTTCACCGCTCAATATACTCGGTGCTCAAGCTCAACCGGGAGGTGACATGCTTTCCCAAAGACAAGATGATATGGAGAAGTCCCTATACGTGTTTTATATGCAGTTCTATAAGCCCAAAGAGCATCATCTAGCTTAAGCGACCAATCTTTTCACTGAGTATTCACAGTGGTTTGCAAGATTTATTTTATCTCGCGATTAAACAATTCAACTTGGCCACTTGTCTGGGGATGATATGATGTTGAAACCTTGTGTCTAACACCATATTTAGCCAACACACTCTTCACCCAATAGTTTATAAAGTGTGAACCTCCATCGCTAATAATAGCTCTTCGAGTTCCAAACCTTGTGAAGATGTGTTTTTGAAGGAACTTCACCACAACCTTAGAATCATTTGTAGGAAAAGTAGCAACCTCTACCCACTTAGACACGTAATCCACAGCTATAAGTGTGTATTTATTCCCATTTAACTTTGGAAAAGGTCCCATAAAATCTATCCCCCACACATCAAAAATTTCAACTTCAAGAATGTTAGTTAAAGGCCTCTCATGTCTTCTTGAAATCGACCCCATACGTTGGCACTGGTCATAAATTTTCACAAACTCATGTGCATCATTAAATAAAGAAGGCCAAAAGAAACCTGATTATAGAATTTTGCAGGTTGTATGTTCACCACTATGATGACCACTATAAGGTGATGCGTGGCAACTCTCCAACACATGTTTCACCTCTACAACCAGAATACATCCTCTCACCACTTGATCGGGCCTTTTTCTTGAATAAATAAGGCTCATCCCAAATATAAGAACGTACCTTATACGATAGCTTCTTCTTTTGTTGAGGACTCGAATCAGGAGGAAATAACCCACTCACTAATAGATTCACAATGTCTGCATACCACGACAACTCATCAACCCCCCAAAATAACAATCGCTCATCTGGAAACTCTTCACAGATACGCCTATCATCAACTACATGTGTCAAGTTCTCAAGTCTAGAAAGATGGTCAGTAATTTGATTTTTCGACCCCCTCTTATCTTTAATCTCCAAATCAAACTCTTGTAGTAATAAAATCCATTGAATCAGTCTTGGCTTAGCATTTTTTTATTAAACAAATAATGTATAGCAGTATGATCCGTGTATACAATGACGCTAGTGCCCACCAAATACGATTTAAATTTATCAAGACGTACACTATAGCTAACATATCCTTTTTAGTCACCGTGTAATTCACTTGGGCTGCATCAAGGGTTTTACTCGCATAATAAATAGAGTGAAATATCTTATTCTTCCGCTTCCCAAGAACCGTACCCACTGCAACATCACTCACGTCACACATGAGCTCAAATTGTAAAGCCCAATCAGAAGCAATAAGGATTGGTGCTTCTACCAAATTCTTCTTCAAGATCTCAAATGCCTTCACACATGACTCACAAAATACAAATTTAACATCTTTCTCTAAGAGCGTGCACATGGGGCGTGCAATCTTGGAAAAATCTTTAATGAACCGTCTATAAAAACCAGCATGTCCCAAGAAACTACGCACCCCTTTCACCGACACCGGTGGAGGCAATTTCTCGATAACTTCAATCTTTGCTCTATCAACTTTGAGCCCTTGCTTTGTCACTTTATGTCCAAGAACTATACCTTCCGTCACAAGAAAATGACATTTTTCCCAATTGAGAACAAGATTAGTTTCTTCACACTGAACAAGGACTCTATCTAGGTTTTGCAAACATACCTCAAAAGAGTTATCGAAGACCAAAAAATCATCCATAAAAATTTCCCCGAACTCCTCCACAATGTCATAGAAAATTTCCATCATGCAACGCTGAAAAATAGCCGGTGTGTAGCACAATCCAAAGGGCATACGCTTGAAAGCATAAGTGTCGTAAGGACATATAAATGTAGTCTTATCATGATCTTGAGGATCTATAGCAATTTGATTATACCCAAAATATCCATCAAGAAAGCAATAATATTCCTGCCCGGCTAACCAATCCAACATTTGATCAATAAAAGGGATCGGATAATGATTTTTCCTCATGGAATCATTTAGTTTTTGATAATCCATACAAATAAGCCACCCAATCATAGTTCTTGTAGGAATCAACTCATTATTTTCATTCATGATTACCGTCATACCACCCTTTTTTTAGACACACTGTACTGGACTAACCCATGTACTGTCAGAGATAGGGTAAACAATGCCTGAATCTAACCACTTAATTACCTCTTTCCTTACCACTTCTTTCAGTACTAGATTCAAGCATCATTGGTGTTACACACTCGTCTTATGCCCTTCCTCCATGTAAATTTTATGCATATACAAACCCGAATTAATACCATAGATGTCAGACATTTGCCATACAATAGCCTTCTTCCTTCATTTGAGTATCACCAATGTTTCATCAACTTGTTCCCTTGATAGATTTGATACAAGAATAATGGGAAGGGTCTCATTGTCACCTAAGAAAGCATATTGAAGATGAGATGGAAGTTCTTTCAATTCAAGCTTCGGGTACTACTCAATTGATGGCTTGGGTGGAGGTCCGAGTGGACGATTTAAAGGTTCCCATCCACCCTCTTTGGCATAGATGCCCATAAGATCAAGAAACTAAACCATTTCATTAGCTTCCGCATCACAAAAAATATCTTGCCCAATCAAAACACTTTTCAAGGGATATGTCGACAAAGTGTGGATGCTTTCAGCCACCAAATCTATAGCCGTAATAGCTGGAAAGTTCTCATAAATTTCTGGTAGCTTCAAAGTCCTATATACACCAAAGACCTCAACCTTGTCATGAGCTTGCATAGTCAATGTCCCTGTTGCTACATCAATGAGCGCACCCCCTGTGGCCAGAAATGGACGCCCCAAAATAAATGGGACTTTCGGGTCAGGCTTAAAATTAAGCACCAAAAAATCAACCGAAAAGATCAACAAACCCATTTGAACCAGAACATCCTCAACAATACCATCTGGTCTAGTCATGGATCCGTCTGCAAACTACAAAATAATAGTAGTAGGTTTAGGACGACCCAAACCCAACTCCTTGAAAATCGAAGTGGGCATCAGATTAATAATAGACCCCAAATCACACAACCCACGAGCACAAACACGAACTCCCAGAGTAATTTTTACAGTGAAACTTTTGGGATCCTTCAGCTTGGTGGGTAAATGGTTTTGAATGTTATAGTTGCACTCCTCAGTAAGTGCAACTGTGGAATACTCAGTCAATCTACTCTTGTTTGCCACAATATCCTTCACAAACATAGCATACTTTGGAATACCCTGCAAGATATCCATAAGTGGAAAATTAATGTGCACTTGTTTAAGTAATTCAATGAACTTACCAAAGCATTCGTCCTCCTTCTTCTTCTTGAACTTCTGGGGAAAAGGAGGAGGTACCTTTACACTTTTGACCTCTTTCTCATCTTTGTAGTTTTTGTCAGACTCAACATGTTTGTTTTCAACCACAACTTCTTTCGGCTCAAATTCTTTTGCTAGTGGAACTATATCCTCTAACTGCTTACCACTACGAATAACAATAGCACTCACCTACTTCAGGTTAGGATCAGTAGCACATGGAATACCTCCTTGAGGCTTTGTATTCTGTGCATTTGCTAACTGACCAATTTGCTTCTCCAAATTTTGAGTAGCCAACTGATTGTTCCTCACATCTGCTGCCAACTTAGCTTGCTCCACCATAATCTTCTTCAACATATCTTCCATGCTCATATTGTTGGGCTTAGCACCCATTTGATTACCTTGACCCTGTTGTTAGTTATATTGTGGTGCATATCCTTGAGGCCTATACTAATTTTGATTACTTCCCCAAGATAAGTTTGAGTGATTTTTCCACCCGGCATTGTAAGTATTTCCATAATTTTGTGCTCCGCCTCCTCTTTGGGCATTACCCACAAAGTTCACAAATTTTGGATTTGCACCGCATAACTTGCTGGTATGGTCCCTGTTCCCGGATACATCACACCCCACATACCCATCTTGTTATACTGATTTTATGGGATCTTGTTGTTGCCCCAAATTTAAACTGCTGAAGTGATTATTCATCATGTTTTGCATGGCTGAAATTTGGGCAGATAATGTCGTGACTGCATCCACCTCTAGTTTCCTAGCAACCTTCTTTGTGGAAATTCTAGAATTATCACTATACCAATCTGGATTTCCCTGTGAAAAATTATTCAACAAAGCATACAATTCATCTTAAGTCTTCTCTAAAGCTTGTCCACCTGCAGCTGAATCAAGTAGAATTTTAGTGTTGGGGTCGAGAGCCTCAATAAAAGTATGCACCAACACTTCATTTGCTTGGTGGTGATGAGGACAATCCCTCAACATGGATTTGAATATGTTCCAAGCTTGGTAGGAATTTTCATCATCTCTCTGCCTGAAACTCAATATCTCACTCCTCAGCTTTGCTATCTTTTTGGATGAAAAGAACCTTATCAAGAATTTATGAGCAAGAACATCCCAAGTCGTGATAGAATTCTCCGGCTCTGCATCTATCTTCCTCCTTGCTTCTCCCAGCAGAGAAAAAGGGAACAAAGTTAGTCTCACATAATCTGAAGACACACCCGCAGGAATATATATGTCACTGATCTCTAGAAAATTTTGGGTATGCCTCTGCGGGTCCTCATGAGCAAGACCTGTAAACTGTCCACTTGAGTGCAAGAGTCACACCATGTTCTATTTAAGCTCAAATCTACCTCCAGCTGCCGATTTTTGAATACTGGAGGTAACATTAGTAGCGAGTGGGATTGTCACATCGCGAACTGTCCTAGCTGTCATAACTACCAGCTCACGTCTATTTCCCACTACTTCCACAGGATCAATTGGATTTGCTGGATTCCTTAGGTATTCCTCTCGATCCTCAATTCTTACGGGATCACCCTGTATGCCTTCTTCAGCCAGTTCAAACTACGGGATTGGGTAATTTGTAGCCTGTCTCCTCAATCTATGAAAGTATCTCTCAGGTTCACACTGTAGGGTTACCAAATCTTTGTTCCTTCCCAATGTTTAGATGAAGGAAACCTACAAAATAGAACAGCTAAGATCAAGTTGTCAACACTTAGCTAAAAATTAAAGTAAAAACGTCAAGAATGGAAATCTATTTATTTGAAATTCCCCGACAATGACGCCAAAAACTTGTTGCAACCCAGCTATACACGCAAGTGCACGTGATCATTCATTTAATAGAATGGCTCCTTTAAAAGAGTCGGATATCGAACCCAAGGGACTTTCATCAACCGAAGTCAATTTTAGACATCAAACAATAATTAAAAACTAGTGTTGCGAAAAGAACAAGGGATTTGTTACTAAAAATTAAATGATTGCTGAATATAAACTACTATTTTTGCTACCGTGACTTTAGTTTTCACAACTATGATATAAAAGTCAATAAAAAGTAAATTCTTAGGGTCAAGGCACTCATAACATCATCTCTAGAACATGAATATTACTGGTTTAAGCAATTGCAGTCGTTTATCTTGGTTATTGATCACAAGGTTAATATTATGATTATATTTTTCTCCAAACTATAACATTCTATTATAAATTAGGAACCTAACTACATTATTGAGCGGGGATAAATTTAACCAACTCTAACGCCATTAAGCTATCTTCTTGTATTTGAACAAGCGTGGTGAACTAGGTACCTCTCGGTCCTAACCGCATATCAATCTCTTGGAATCTCTTCCTCGAGTAAAGATCGCGCTCCTTATATTCCCCATTCTATCTCTCAGTTTCTTTCTCGAGCTCACCTCAAGACAAGTGATTTATTCCAATGGTGATCAAGCATTAAAATAGTACAAACAAGAATATAAGAATATCCATAAATTGATAAACTTCAGCAAAAACCAATAATATTCAACTCATGAGATTCATGTTCGTAGCCTTAACCCCAAGAATGAAGGATTTTAGCCACTCATACTTTGAAATAACATCCTACTTTGATAAAAATTCATAACAATAAATAAAAGACGAAAAGAAGAACTAACCCTAAATTGGATGCCCAAATCACAAAAAGTAGTCCAACCACGATGGAATTTGATACAATAACCCAAGAGCCCTATTTATAGACTAGAATTCGGAGTCAACAATTGCCAAAAAGCGGCCCGACACGTTACCTAATGCGCCAAACACTTCGCTAAATTTTTACCTCCAAAAATTTGGGCAATAGAGTCCCAGCATGCCCCTTGGTATGCCCCTCTACTGTCCATCCAAATAAAATATTGGTCCAAAGCAGCCCAGAATACTAGTTGGCACGGTAAACACTTAAAATCCAATTTTCTTCCTTTCTTCGACCTTTCTTCATGGATTCGGGTGGATTCTTCAAGTCCAAATCTTTGGCGTGTCTCTTATATTTAAGATCCTTTGCTAGAAAATCCGTCAAGCCTCAATTTCCACTCCAAAAATGCTCCAATTTATCACAAATTCCACCTATACGATTCTAATCATATTTATTAGCACAATATCAAATATTCCATCAAAACAATACAAAATACGCACTTATTGCTCTCAAAACTAAGGTACACATGGGTCAAAGAAGACAATAGGGCATATAAATATGCCCTAGATTAAGTTTCTTAGGAGCATAAGTGTATGATCCCCTACCAACGAGTGCACCAACCATCTCATCGTATTCATCAATACCATCGCTGTCAAAATTCATAATTACGGCCGCAAGAGCTTCTACCACCAACCTTTCTTCAAGATCAAAATCACCCGCATATCTTTTGGTTGCTTCATAGAACTTCAAACATTAATAGTGACATATTCATCATTTAACCTGAATTTCATCTGTCCTATTTCCATGTCAACCAATGGATGACCAGTGGCAAGGAATGGTCTTCCCAAGATGATGGGAACCTCGAATTCCACTTCACAATCTTGAATCACAAAGTCATCTGGGAAGATAAAATATGCAACCTTTACCAAAAACATCATACAAAATGCCCACCGACTTTTTCACAATTCTATCCGCCATAAGGAGTCTCATAGAAGTCGGTTTCGGTGCTCCCAATCCTAACTGCTTGAAAACGGCTAGCGGCATCAAGTTATGCTAGCCCCCAAGTCATGCATAGCTTTTGCAAAATTATACGACCCAATAGTACAAGGAATTATGAAGGCTCCCGAATCTTCTTTTTTCTCGACAAGTGAGCGGGAAGCAATTGCACTACAATGGTGTAAATTATCTGTTGGCTCAAAACTGATGGTTCTCTTCTTTTTCACCAAATCTTTCATGAATTTTGCATAACCTGGCATCTGTTCTAAAACCTCGACAAGAGGAATATTTACCGATAATTCCTTTAACATTGAGATAAATTTCTGATATTTATACTCTTCAGCTTTCTTTTTCAACCTTTGAGGAAAGGGAAAGGGAGGTCAAGGAATTTGTTTATATAATTGAGGGACCTCCTTTTCTTTCCTATTATCAGACTTTGCCTTTTTGTCAACATCCTGAGGCTTTTGAACTGCATCACCCTTTGAACTCTCTGGCTCTATTTCAGTTTCTACATCAACTACCACGGCTCATCTTTCTTATCACTATCTACAGGTATGGATGGGTCAGTCGTGCACTTTCCGCTTCTAGTAGTAATGGCCAAATAATGGCTATCATTCTTCGAGTTCTGGACATTTTTGCTCGAATAGGTACCTAGCTGACGCTGGTTCAATGCCACTGATATCTACCCGAACTATTGCTCCAACTATTTAATGGGAGTCGAATGGGATACTACTTTCTGACTTATTCCCGAAATGTCTGACCTAATCTCCTTTAAACAGTTCTCTTGAATCTCTAACCCTTTAACCAGTTTATTGAAAAGTGCTTCCATTCTTGAATTTCCATAGTCAGCATTGCGGTTTCCCCGTGGAACATATGAGTCACTCTTGTCTTTATAATCATCCTTTTGCCTCCAATCACTGTCGCGATCCTGGCCTTTGTCTCTGTATCATGACTTGTTATAATTGTCTTCATAGTAAGTTTTGACCTTGATTCCCTTGCCTCAAGTTCCAAAAGTCTTGATTAGACCCTTGTCCCTTGGGTCGAAAACCCTCCACCTCTCGATCCAAGTACTTAGCCTCCTCATCAGATTCATAAACTTCATGCCTAGGAGATTTACCTTGTGCACCTATGGCATGCACCTTTTCAGCACTTCTAGCCACAATCTATTTGGCTATCAAGCCAATTTCTGTCCTCAACTGTGTGACCTCTTGAGCTACAGATTCATCCAAAACTCATTGTGCTATCGAGGCTCCAATAGCATAAGTCATCGCAGGTGTATCTGCCTCCCGAGTATGCCATCCTCTATTGGCCTTAGTGATACAATCTAAAATCTCTGAAGCTTGTTCCTACCTCAGATTCATAAATGCTCCGCCAGAGATAGTATCTGCTACAGCCTTGGTATTGGCTTTTAAAGCCCTGTAGGAGATCTCAAGTAAACTCCTAGCACTCATCCTATGATTTAGCACATTCTATACTTTCTTCTTGAACCTTTACCATGTCTCGTAAAGTGCTTCAGAATATAGTTTTCTAAAGTTATAAATCTCTTCCTTCAGCTGTAGCATCTTGGAGGGTGGAAGAAAATCTCTCAAGAAATTAATTTCTCAACTCTTGCCAATTAGTGATGGAACCTCGTGGTAACTCGACCAACCACAAAGTTACTTATCTTGTTAGAGAGAATGGAATCAATCGCAAATGAATAGCCTCTTGGTCAACTCCGAGCAAATGGTATAAAGTGCAAACCCCCATAAAATTCATCACGTACATATTCAGATCGTCTTAAAGAAGACAGGCGAACACACCTTTCAATGTTTAGCAGGTGGATCATTGCACTTGTAATGTCAAACTTAATGTCCTGAGGTAATTCTAGTGGAATACTAGCACCAGCCTCAATCGACTCAAAATAAGCCACATCCTCTTCCTTGGGATCATCATAAACTGCACATATGGTCTTTGAGGGGGTTGTTGAACCCTCAATCTTCTTTTGTCTCTCTTCAACTGCAGTTAGATGTTGTGCTGCTTCTTGCATTTCTTGATGATCCCTGTTCGCTTGTCTAAGAGCTGCTTGCCTTACATTTTCCTCAGTCATCAACCGAGCAGTGATTTGTTCAGCAGTTTCATGACCAACTGGCTGGTTATGAATATCTCTCGCGGCTGTGGGATTCTGAGCTTCGTTGGTATTCACCATTCTTTGATTTTATCTCAGTGTTTGTTAAATCTCAGTAACAAGTGGAATCAGGGGATTGCCTTGACTCCTAGTGTTGGGAATACACCGGTGTATGCCCTTAAAAGTATAGAAAAATAAAACCAAGCAACTCCAACAAGCAAACTAATCAACTCCATAACCATACTCCCCGACAACGATGCCAAAATTTGATGTTGCCCAAAATATACCTCCAAAAAAGTATAATGCGGTCGATGTATCAAATATAGAACCCAACTTGGTTGGGGTCTATCCCATAGGGAATAGGACAAAAGTTAATCGAATGCTAGTCTGAGTAATTGGCAAGTAAGTAAAACTAGGGGGGGTTTGTAAGCAAGTAATAATAGTAGCGATTATTGATTTTTGGATTCGTAATCAATATAAGAAATACACTAGGACTGTGATCCCCAATGATTCCTTAACTTCACCAGTTACTTGTGCTGGCAAAATTGTCTCACTGCGTTGCATGTAAAATCTAACAAGTTAGGTTTATCTAAACGTCTCTTGACCTTGGTTAGACGAATTTCACTCTTCTCCTCTCGGTCTTCAAGTGTCGCACTACTAACCCTTGTCCTGGATCTCAGATAACTATCCCTGTTGTGGCTCAAGTTATTAGATGAAGGTTGATAGCTTCAAATATCTGTTGTTATTCCTTTTTCCCAATCTCTACCTCTCTCTTGAGAAAGTCTAGAATACAGGCGAGTTTATAACATTTGTAACCATTAAAAGATCAATTATAATGAAGGTAATAACAATACATGCATTCACAACGGTTCAAAATTCCTTTGTAGTTAACCTGTATCGTTAATTCCTCATGGTTTACACAACCCTAGTTGATGGGTTTATCTACTCATGATTGAAAGAACACAAGAATAATTCAATGATGAAAACATAACTGTAAACTCACAATACGAAGAAAACTCTAAAATCTCAATATCAATAAAACCCTAGAATCGATGTTCCAAGATCACAAAATCAATAATATGTTTATGAACTCAAAAATAATGGAAAATATCCCCCAAAACAATGTATTGACCAACCCCTAAACATAGGACAATATAGGGTTATTTATAGATACAAGGTGAATCCTATCCTAAACAAAATAGGAAAACAGAGTCGGCATTTTTCCTCGGTATCAACCCACACCACGTAGGTCCTGCCATGGAAATTAGGCTTCTCTAACTAAATGCAAGAGTTGACCCATGCCACGTAGGTCAACTCACGTTACGTGGTTCTTGCCTTGAGTCACTCGTCTGGTGTAGGACTTGGCTCTTTTGTCTTCAGATACTTCGTTCTCAAGCATGATCCTTTGTTTTTGTCCATTTTGCCTCCAAAAACCTATTTTCCTGCAATATAGAATAGAAAACACATCATACCAACCAAACATACCCGAGTTATTGCATATTTTCTTTATTTTAAGCATTGAAAGTGCCATGAAACCAGAGATGAAGTTTGTATTTGATGAGGCGTGTCTAAAAGCATTTGAGTGTCTAAAAGAGAAGTTGATTTCAACCCCTATCATTGTTTCACTAGATTGGACTATGCCATTTGAGGTTATGTGTGATGCTAGCGGTTTGGCCTAGGGTGCAGTCCTTGTCCAGAGACATGAAAAGATTCTACATCCGATTTATTATGCTAACAAAGTGCTTAATCCAGCTTAGAAAAATTACACTGTAACGGAGCAAGAATTGTTGGCAGTGGTCTTTGCTTTCGAGAAATTTCGATCGTACTTGATTGGTACAAAAGTGATTGTGCACACAGACCACGCAGCACTTAGTATCTTATGTCAAAGAAAGACGCCAAGCCAAGACTGATTCAGTGGGTACTTCTATTGCAAGAATTTAATTTTGAGGTCAAGGACCAAAAAGGGACTGAGAATCAGGTTGTAGACCACCTATCATGCCTTGAGGAGGAGGCCATGCATATATTGAGGGATAATCTTGATATTGATGATACTTTTCCAGACGAACAAGTGTTGGCAGTATCACAAGAATTAATCCCTTGGTTTGCAGATTTTGCCAACTTTTTGGCAAGTGGCCTAGTTCTGAAAAATATGTCCTATCAGCAGCGGAAGAGATTCATACATGAAGTGAGGAAATTCTTCTAGGATGAGCCTTATCTACTTAGGGTGCGTACGGATGTCATAATTCAAAGGTGTATTTCGAAAATTGAGATGATGAGTATTTTAGAAGCATGTCATTCATCTCCAGTTGGGGGTCATCATGGAGGTGCGTGGACTACTCATAAGATCTTACAATACAGGTATTACTGGACCACCATTTATAAAGATGCTCATGACTATGCTCGTGCTTGTGATCAATGTCAAAGACAAGGGAATATCTCGCGTAGATACGAACTTCCTATGACCACTATTCTTGAGCTCGAATTGTTTGACGTATGGGGAATTAATTTTATGGGCCCATTTGTGAGCTCACATGGGATGAAATACATTCTGGTAGTTGTTGACTATGTTTCTAAGTGGGTGGAGGCAATATCGCTTCCCAATAATGAAGGAATAAGTGTCACGACACTCTTGAAAAAGAACATCTTTTCACGATTCGGTACACCCCGAGTTATCATTAGTGATGGAGGATCTCATTTCTGTAGTCAACTGTTCAAAGCCCTACTTGAAAAATATGGTGTAAAATATAAGGTGGTAACACCTTACCATCCTTATACGAGCGGGCAAGTTGAGGTGTTAAATCATGAGATTAAGTCTCTTTTGGCAAAAACGGTGAATGTCAATAGGACTGATTAGGCAAGAAGATTGGATGATGCATTATGAGCATATTGAACTACTTTCAAGACACCGATTGGTGTATCTCCATATTAGCTGGTGTTTGGTAAATCGTACCATTTTCCAGTTGAACTTGAACACAAGGCATTATGGGCATTGAAAAGGTTGAATCTAGAATAGAGTGATGCGGCTAAATTAAGACTAGAACAGATGAATGAGATGGATGAATTTTGTCTTCGGGCTTATGAAAGTTCAGCACTGTATAAAGAAAAGATGAAATTATATCATGATTGGAGAATTGAACGACGAGAGTTTCACCCGAGAGATTTGATACTACTTTATAACTCCAGGCTTCACTTATTTCCTGGAAAGTTAAAGTCTAAATGGTCTGGACCATCGGTGGTTAGGGTGTTCCCGCATGGAGCAATCGAGCTGAAAGGAGATGATAATGTTCTAGTCAAGGTAAATAGGCAATGTGTAAAGCACTATGTGGGAATCACGAAAGAAATAAGAACATGTGAGGATATTAGTCTTGACGAAGTCTGAGTGGTCAAGTAAGTTGGGTCGTGCCGTGATGTTAAATCAGGCACTTCATGGGAGGCAACCCATGGGTTGGTTGGTGAAGTCTGAGTAACCAACCTAGCTACGTCGTATCGCGATGTTAAATCAAGCACTGCTTGGGAGGAAACCCAAGGATTGTTACCAGTCGTAGGTTGAAAAGAAAGAAGTGAACTGAAAAGTGTGCAGCTTAAACCACAGGAGATACCCAAGTTAGGTCGGTTACCCCACGTGACATCGGTTGGTCTCGTGGGAATCAGGGGAAAATTTTTTGCTGTGCAATCTAACCCATGATAGGGACTCACATGACTTAGGTCGACCACGTGGTGTGGGTCAGTATTGTGGGAATCAAAAATTATTTTGTGGCTGCAGAACCCAACCCACGATAGGGACATACGTGACGTGGGTGATTTCTCCCAAAATATACCTCTAGAAAAGTATAATGCGGTCGCTGAATCAAATATAGAACCCAACTAGGTTGGGGTAGATCCCACAGGGAATAGGATAAAGTTGTTTAGAATACTAGCCGGAATAATTGGAAAGTAAGTAAAACTGGGGGGGTTTGCTACTAAATAGTAACAATAACGATTGTTGGTTATATCGAGTTTGTAGACAATGAGAAAAATACACTAGGACTGTGATCCCCAATGATTCCTTAACTCCACCGGTTACTTGGGCTAACAAGACTGTCCCGCTGCATTGCATGCAAAATCTAACAAGTTAGGTTCATCTAACTGTCTCTCGACCTTCATTAGACGAATTTCACTCTTTCCCTCTCGGTCTCCGAGTGGCACACTACTAACCCTTGTCCTAGATCTCAGATAACCATTCCCGCTAAGGCTCCAGTTATTAGATGAAGGTTAATAGCTTCAAATCTCTATTGTTATCTCCTTTTCCCAATATCCAACTCTCTCTCAAGCAAGCCTAGAATATAGGCGAGTTTCTAACGTTTGCAACCGTTAGAAAAGCAATCACAACGAAGGAAACAACAATACATGCATTCACAGCGATACAAAATTGATTTGTATTTAATCGATTTCGTTAATTCCTCATGGTTCACACAACCTTAGTTGATGGGTTTAGTTGCTCATAATTGTAAGAACACAAGAAGAATTCAGAGTTGAAAACATAATTATGATCTCACGACAATGAAGAAAAATCAAAATATCAATTCAATAAAACTCAAATTAGGGTTTGTAACTACAAAACCAAGAATATGTTTGAAATAGTATGAAATAACTCTCAAAATAATGTAATGTCTCCTTCTCAATAAATCTCGCACATAGGACTATACAGGGGTATTGATAAATATAAAGCTAATCATATCCTAAGCTAAATAGGAGAACAGAGTTAGCAACTTTCAAGGTGTCGTGACTTGGTGTCGTGGAACCAAGTCACGCCACGTAGGTTGATGTCGTGGGAATCAGGCTCAATTAGACTCTTCAGAAGTTGAGTCATGCCACCTTTCCACGTCACATAGGTGGACCCACACCACATGGATGCCTGGCGTGGAAATCAGACACTTTTTTCACACTGTGAGTGGACCCACGGCACCACTCACGTGACGTGAGTGGTGTCTTGACTCCCACTCCAGTGCAGATTTTTGTTCTTTCATCTTCCGACACTTCGTTCTCGGGCTTGATTCTTCCTTTTTAATCATTTTTCCTCCAAAAACCTGTTTTCCTGCAAAGTAGGATAGAAACCACATCATACCAACAAAATACACCCAAGTTATTGCATATTTTTCCTTGTCTTAAGCATCGAAAGTGCCATGTAACCATGGCGCATCGACACCCTCAACTTAGAACGTTTGCATGTCCTCAGGTGAAAAAAACAAAACACACATATACGTTGCTTGATTAAGAGAAACCTAAGGGACCTATGGCAGTCAACTCATTGCCTTTGGCACAAAAATTTTTCCAACCCCTCCTATTTGTAAATCAAAACCAAAGCGTGTATACAGGTAGCATAGTATCATGTCACAGAAGGGATCAAGTGATGGCACCAGATTATGCACAAACAACTAAGCATATATGCAAATGACATTTTTCAAACAACCAGCAGCTAATAATGCAACCCATGTGCTCTCACAATCAAAGAAGTCCCATCCACTCAAAGTATACTAATGAATATCAAAGTAGGGACGAGGTCAAAACACTCACTCTCACAAAGAAGTTAAAACAGTGTGCATGAAATACCATAGGCTTGCCCTTATTTTCTATGCCTTAGTTTTCAGACAGTTGGACTAGGATCACTATAGTTGCAATTTTTTTTTTCTTTGCAATTTCTCTTCTTTTTTTTTTATTTATTTCACACCCAAACCTGTTTTACCTTTTTCTTTTATTAACCTCTTTTTCATACCCAACTCAATCTACGCACCCCCTATAATAGCCACCCTCAACTTAGGCGATTTGCCTGAGTTGAGGTACACAGTGTCCAAGGAGGGACCAGGGCCAAGACAGGTTCATTGTAATTAAAATGGGAAGGTGAATAGGCTAATGAAAGAAATAGGTCAATTACGACTCAAAGTCGGGATCAAGGGATACTTATTCATTTGGTTTGGCATTTTAGGCTAAAAGTGGACTTTATTAAAACACGGCCTATGATCCTTTCCTAATCCTTATCCTCTAACCTAGGCAAGACTAACTGGGCAAGTTCTGGATCGCACACACACAGTTAACTAAGTAGTGACCTCACACACACATAGCACAGGGTTGTATTATCAACTACTACCTATCCGGTTCATGCAATGCTAGCTACAGTTATTTGCCTATAATACTAATGTCATAACAAGATCCAACAACTGTCACACATAAACATGCTACTCACACAATTCAAAACCAAAAATTTTCAAGAGGGGTATCCTTTAGATAATCAAAAAACATCAACTTCAAAATTGGACTGCATGAAGGTTCCCCTATTTTTCTCCTAATTATACACAAAAACACATAATAATATAAATATAAACCTAAACATACCGGTTCTACTATGATAGCACTTGAGGGAAAAGAAACACGGCAACAAAAAACCCCAAGAGGACATATAGACCCACAAGTATCTCACACCCTCAGCTTATAATCATGCATTGTCCCCAATGCATTAGACCAAAATAAAACAAGAGATTTAGGAACATACCTGTGGCACCCTAGGTGCATGGGTCTAATGTCGATCAAAATCAAAAATCAAAACAAATGTAGGAATAGTAAGACACCTTGGGTTGCCTCCCAAGCAGCGCTTGATTTGATGTCGCAGCACGGCGCGGGTATCTTGATTACTCAGAATTCATCAAGATCCCCACTGAGTTGTCCTCCAGGGTCATCGAAAATATTTATTTCTGAGACCACCATCATGTTCTTTGGTTGCTTCATACTTCTGCAAACATTGAATGTGACTTCCCTATTATCCAACCTGAATTTCAGCTCACCCCGCTCCACATCTACTAATGCTCTTCCGGTGGCTAAAAATGGTCTTCCCAAAATTATGGGCATCTCAAAATCGACCTCATAGTCCAAGACAACAAAGTCAGGAGGAAAGATAAAGTTTTCAACCTTGAAAAAAATGTCACATATTATGTCTACGGGCTTCTTGATCGTACGATTCGCCATCAATAATCGCATCTTTGTTGATTCGGGGGCTCCAAAACCTAATTTCTCAAATACTGCCAGTGGTATCAAGTTAATGCTCGCACCTAGGTCACACAAAGCTCTGGCGAAGTTAACTGACCCAATTGTTCATGGAACTGTGAAGGCACCTGGATCATCTTTCTTTTGCACAAGAGAATGGGATGCAATTGCACTACAATGGTGCAAATTATCAACAGACTCATAACTAACAGTTCTCTTCTTTGTGACCAAGTCCTTCATGACCTTCGCATAACCTGGCATCTGCTCCAACGCCTCAACAAGAGGAATGTTTATAGAAAGTTGCTTCAAGAAAGACATAAACTTCTGAAATTTTCCATCCTCCTTCTTCTTCTTCAATCTCTGAGGGAATGGAGAAGGAGGCCTAGGAATGGGGGATAGCGCTTGTGGGGCTTCCTTTTCTTTCTCAGTTTCAGCATTTACCTTATTTTCACCAGTTTGAGGCTTTTCCACCTCTTTCGTGATCTCCCTACTAACAATTTTATTTTCATCCACCTTTTTCTTGAGACGTTGAGGGAAAGGTAGAGGAAGTCTTGGGAATGGAGCATACTTCTTTATGGTTTCCTTTACTTTTTTTGTGGCCTTAGTCTTCTCTTCCAGTGGAGCATGAACACCCTCAACTTGATTGGGTGCCTCAATGAGAGTCATGCCACTTCTTGTTGTGATCACCATACAATGAACATCATTCTTCGAATTCTGGATGGTGTTGCTTGGAACGGTGCCTGGCTGATGTTGATTCAGTGCCAATGATATCTGCCCAAATTGTTGCTCCAACTGTTTAATGGCAGTCGAATGGGAATCTACCTTCTGACTTATTCCTGAAATATCTGCCTTGATCACTTTTAGACAGTTTTCTTAGCTTTTTGACCTTGTAACCAGTTTATCAAGAAGGGCCTCCATCCTTGAATTTCCAGACTTCTCATCACGTCTTCCTGGTGGTACATAAAGGTCATTCTTCTCTCTATAATCATCCTTCCATCTCCAGTCACCGTCACAGTCTCGTTCTCTATCTCTGTATCCCGATTTGTTGTAGTTGTCTCCATAATAGTTCCGACCTTGATTCCCTTGCCTTGAGTTCCAAGAGTCTTGATTATACCCTTGGACCTTGGCTCAGAAACCCATCACTTCTTGATATAGGTACTTCGCCTCTTCATCAGACTCACTATCATCATGTCTAGGTGATTTACCTTGTGCACCTACAGTATGCACCTTTTCAGCATCTTTGGCCGTTATCTGTTTAGTCAGAAGTCCAATTTCTGTCCTTAACTGAGCGACCTCTTGAGCCACAAATTCATCCAAAGCCTTTTGAGCTGCTGAAGCTCCAATAGCATATGTGTCAGCCGACGTATCTTCCTCCCGAGTATGCCATCCTCGGTTGGTCTTAGTTACATGATCTAATATCTCTGAAGCTTGGTCCCATCTTAGACTCATGAATGCTCCACCAGTAATAGTATCTGCTACCGCCTTTGTGTTGACATTCAAAGCCCTGTAGAAGATTTCAAGTAAATTCCTACCACTCATCCTATGATTTGGCACATTCTCCAGCTTCTTTTTGAACCTCAACTATGTCTCATAGAGTGCTTCAGAATGAAGCTGTCTAAAATTGTAAATATCATCTTTCAACTGCAGTATCTTGGAAGGTGGGAAAAATCTTTCCAAAAATTGATTTCTCAATTCTTGCCAAGTAGTGATGGAACCTCGTGGCAGCTCAGCCAACCACAAAGTAGCTTCTCCTATAAGGGAGAATGGAAACAACCGCAACCGAATAGCCTTTTGGTTAACTCCAGGCAGATTGTACGACGTACAGACCCCCACAAAATTCATTAAGTGCATGTTTGGATCATCAATGGGAAGACCCACGAACACACCCTTCAGGTTTAGCAGATGGATCATGGCACTAGTAATGTCAAACTTAGTGCCCGGAGTTAATTCTGGGGGAATGATGGCACCAGTCTCTATTAGCTCAAAATAGTCCACATCTTCTTCTTCAGGATCATCATAAACAGGCACATATGGTCTCGGTTGTTCTCTTAGTCATCTTTGTTGCTCTTCAGCATCAACCAAAAGCTGTATTGCTTCCTGCATAGCTCGATTATCTCTCTCTGCTTGTCTAAGAGCAGCTTGTCTAGCATGCTCTTCTCGTGTCAATCGAGCAGTAGTTTGATCCGCTGTTTCCTGACCAACTAGATGAATTGGCTGGTTGTGAATGTCTCCTGCAACTGCGGGATTCTGAACTCCTTCAGTATTCACCATTCTCCTATTAGCTCTTAGAGTCCTTTCAATTTCAAGATCAAGTGGAATCAGGGGATTGCCTTGACTCCTAGTATTTGGCATACACCGGCGTATGCCCTCAAAAGTATGTAAAAACACAACCAATCAACTCCAACCAGTAATAATCAACTCTGTAACCGTATTCCCCGACAACGGCGCCAAAATTTGATGTCGCCCAAAATATACCTCTGAAAAAGTATAATGCAGTTGCTGAATCAAATATAGAACCCAACTAGGTTGGGGTCGATCCCATAGGGAATAGGACAAAACTATTTAGAATACTAGCCAAAATAATTGGAAAGTAAGTAAAATTGGGGGGTTTTGCAACTGAATAGTAACAATAACGATTTCTGGTTATATCGAGTTTGTAGACAATGAGAAAAATACACTAGGACTGTCATCCCCAATGATTCCTTAACTCCACCGGTTACTTGTGCTAACAAGACTGTCCTGCTGTGTTGCATGCAAAATCTAACAAGTTAGGTTCATCTAACTGTCTCTCGACCTTCATTAGACGAATTTCACTCTTTTCCTCTCGGTCTTCGAGTGTCTCACTACTAACCCTTGTCCTGGATCTCAGATAACCATTCCCGCTAAGGCTCCAGTTATTAGATGAAGGTTGATAGCTTCAAATCTCTGTTGTTATCTCCTTTTCCCAATCTCCACCTCTCTCTCGATCAAGTCTAGAATATAGGCAAGTTTCTAACGTTTGCAACCATTAGAAGAGCAATCACAATGAAGGAAGCAACGATACATCCATTCACAGTGATACAAAATTGCTTTGCACTTAACCGGTTTAGTTAATTCCTCATGGTTCACAGAACCCTAATTGATGGGTTTAGCTTCTCATAATTTTAAGAACACAAGAAGAATTCAGAGTTGAAAACATAATTATGATCTCATGACAATGAAGAAAAACCAAAATCTCAATTATGAATAAAACTCAAATTAGGGTTTGTAACTACAAAACCAAGAATATGTTTGAAACAGTATGAAATAACTCTCAAAGTAATGTAATGTCTCCTTCTCAATGAATCTCGCACATAGGACTATACAGGGGTATTTATAGATACAAAGCCAATCCTATCCTAAGCAAAATAGGAGAACAATGTCGGCAACTTTCACGGTGTCGTGACTTGGTGTCGTGGAACCAAGTCACGCCACGTAGGTTGATGTCATGGGAATTAGGCTCAATTAGACGTCTTCAGAAGTTGAGTCACGCCACCTTTCCACATCATGTAGGTGGACCCAAGCCACATGGATGCCTGGCGTGGAAATCAGATATTTTTTTCACACTGGGAGTGGACCCACGGCACCACTCACGTGACGTGAGTGGTGTCTTGACTCCCACTCCAGTGCAGATTTTTGTTCTTTCATCTTCTGACACTTCGTTCTCGAGCTTGATTCTTCCTTTTTGATCGTTTTGCCTCCAAACACCTGTTTTCCTGCAAAGTAGGATAGAAACCACATCATACCAACAAAATACACCCAAGTTATTGCATATTTTCCTTATTTTAAGCATCGAAAGTGCCATGTAATCATGGCGCATCAGTGGATCAACCCACATAGCTTGGGTCAGTATCGTGAGACTCAGACCCAAAAATAAAAGTTAATACCCGACCCGACCTAACCCTAATTTCTTCCTACCCTCTATAAAATTTGATATTACCCTGTTAAAAACCCAAAAAACCAATTGTCCAGGCCTCCACATACTCAATTTCTTTCCCTAATTCATCCAAATTAACACTTTCAATCCTATAATCACTACAAATTCCAAGTACCACCCACTCCAATTCGTACCACCACCACTCTAATTGCAAGAAAATTAGAATCCCATTACCCCAATAACCCAAACTCGACTCGACCTTACACCACAGAACCCTAACCCGAATACCCATACCCGACCCGACAAAACCCCACTAAAAACCCGACCTGTTTCCTAAAGAAAACCCTAAACATTGAGATATGGATTCCTCTTCGCGAATCCATACCAAGAACCCGAAAGGTACAATAAGGCTGCGAGATGAGTCTTCAGAGCTTGAGAAAAATGGTTCCGAAGAGGTTTATGAGATATCTTAGGATAAGTATGCTATTGTGCCTCGCGCCACAAGATAAAGAACTAGGTCACAGGCTGCAGCCCGGGCCACCACTCAGCCTATAGTGGTGACTCTTATTCAGTCTTTAGAATCCGCCCCTAGTCTGACGAGGGGGTGGATGCTTTTACAATTGGTGATACTAAAGATGAGGCTGAGAAACCTGGGACTGATGAGATTTTCAAGGGTGCAAATGATTTTGAGTCTGTGGGTAGTAGTGAGGTTGGTGTTCAGGATTCCACGACTTCCTCACAGAGGTAGGTGGCTGCACAACAGGCCATAGCTGCAGTACGAAGGGAAAATAAGAGGTGGTGTGTTCAGGGTATGAAGTCCATTTATGACAGAGATGCAGAGCCGACTGATTAGGGTGTGTGTATACGGAGTATCACTGAGGAGCCTCGGTATCGATTAGATGAGTTAAAGGCACTACCCAAGATTAAGGCAGTGTTTGATCGCTATGGATTTGGGTGGATGACGGAGCCTTCTGGTATCTATAGCCCAGAGTTGGTCCATGAGTTTTATGCTTCATATGCTGCGTCTATTGAATTGATCACACCAGTTGAGTAGCAATTTTAGGACCAATAACCATTGACTCACACTTTGGTTCGTGAAACCAGAGTAGACATTTCTGAGCAGACTATCCATTGGTTCTTATTTGGTGCAGAACGTCCACTTTTGATTAGTACGACTGAGTTTGATCACCGTATGGAGATGGTAAAAAATAGAAACAAAATAAAGGATGTTGATCATCGTTGAGAGCTACTATGGTGGATTGCACAGTATAATACAAAGGATGGCGTAGATACAAAATGGGCAGCTGAGAAGTTGGACATTAAGAATTCCTTGCTTTACTTTATGGCAGATTTTAGTGGTCGGTTTAACTGAACCATCTCTATCCCACAGGTACAGATAATTCTCTTACTCTTGATCGAGCTGTTCTGGTAGTGAGCATCATCACCGGATATGACATCAATATCGCATACTATATTATTAGGAAGATTCATGAGTGCACTCTTAGAGACTATACCAGCATCCCTTTCCCATATCTAACTGAAGGCCTATGTCATAGTGCTGGTATAGTTTGGATACCTACAGTAGATCAAGTCATTGAGGTAACCCGCATAGCTGATGTAGCACTGATGCAGCAGCGAGGTACTATTTTGATTTCCCATAGGGGGTCTCAGCCCTCTACTTCAGGCGCAACCCTTTTTGAAGGGCAAGTGGATCATGAGGAACCGGTTAGTACTTCTACACCTATTAGTGACATCGAGGCTGGGAGGTTGCCTACCGAGGGCACAGGCCTTGTGTATGATGAGGGGGCAGCTAGCCCCACAGCACCACCACCCTCATATGGTATAGTTGCAGTTTCATGAGAGTTTCTACAGCAGTTAGTGGATAGACAGATGCAGGTTAATGAGCGACAGGCTCACACAGAGGCTCGGATAGCTAAGTTGGTATTGCAGCTTAGTCATGGGTTAGGACATCGATAGAGGCGTCTGAGGTAAGAGTTGAGGCTTGTATGACTTTTGCTATGGAGAAGTTTATGAGTGAGTTGTATGGGCGGATTGACAGTTTTGAGCACCGAATGGGTAGCCGGTTGAGAGAGGCCCATGTCTCGAATTTGATGGGGTTGACTAAGGAGGTGGCTGCATTGAGGGCAGAGGTTTGCGATTTATCAGTTATCCATACTCCTATCATTCCACCCATACCTACACCGATATCCTCAACACCAGTGTTTGAGGTGGATTTGTTTTGATAAGGAGCCTCCTATTGGTAGAGGCAAGAGGCCACGGAGTCTTGAGGGTCAGACAGATAGTGGAGACGAGTTTGAGAGTGATCTTCGAAGGGAGACCAAGGCCTCCTGGGTAGAGTACCATCTCAGTCAGATTGACCATGAGCAGAGAGCACGAGGAAATCTTTTAGTCAGCCACCCTCCGCATCGGACATACTTAGCATGGAGCCCAGAGAGCATATAGATGATCCTGCTGTGGGCGAGGCCACATCTGGTGCCTAGCATGCTTAAGGTATGTCATCACTCTCTTACACTTACCATATTGATAGTTGTGCATTGAGGTCAGTGCAGCATTGTTTAGTTGAGGGTGGGGGTATACCACCACTTGGAGGTTTTTGTAGTTGTGTTTCTTTTCCCCCAAGTGTGCTATTATAGTAGAACCGGCATGTTTAGGTTGTTATTTATATTATTTATGTGTTTTCATGTTTAATTAGGAGAAAAATAGGAGAACGTTAGTGCATTCCAATTTTGAACAAACTTTGAATGATAATGATGCATTTTGATTGCTTAAAGGCCACCCCCTTGAAAATTTGGTTTTGAACAGTGTGTAGTATGTTAGTTTGTGATAGTTGTTAGATCTTGTTATGGAATTAGTATTATAGGCAGAATAGTTGTAGCTTAGCAATGCATGAACTGGATAGGTAAGTAGTTGATAGTGTAACCCTGTGCTACGTGTGTGTAAGGTCATTACTTAGTTCACTTTATGTGTGCGATCCAGAACTTGCTCGGTTAGTCTTGCCTAGGTTATAGGATAGTGGTTAAGAAAGGATAATAGGTCGTTCTTGAATGAGTCCACTTTTAGCCTAATTGTTCGACCAAATGAATTAAGTATTCCTTGATCCTGAGTTTGAGCCTTAATTGACTTGTTTCTTTCATTAGACTATTCATCTACCCATTTTGACTTACAATGAACCAGTTTTGGCCCTGGTCCCTCCTAGGACATTGTTTACCTCAACTCAGCAAATCGCCTAAGTTGAGGGTGGCTATTACGTGGGCACATAGTTCAACTTGGGTATGAAGAAGGGGTTAGTAAAAGAAAAAGATAACAGAGTTGGGTGTGAAAAGAAAAAAAATGATGAGTGAAATAAATAGAATGTGCAAAAAGAAAACAAAAGATAAAAAGATAAAAAGAAAGAAAAAAGTGTGTTTTGAAAGTATGAAGAAAATCACACCAAAATCTAAAAATAAATGAAGGAGAATAAGAGAAAATAAAAGGAGAATGATTGGAAAGTGGAGCCAAAAATAGTGTAGTGTTAAGGAGGATTGTGTCACTATATCCATATATACCACACCCGTCCTTAAGCCTACATTACAAGTCGATGAAAGTCCTAATGTGATCCTAGTCCAACTGTCCGAAAAACTAAGGTATAGAAAATAAGGGCAAGCCATGGTATTTCACGCACATTGTTTGAACTTCTTTGTGAGAGAGAGTGTTTTGACCTAGTCCCTGCTTTGATATTCATTAGTATACTGTGAGTGTATGGGACTTCTTTGTTGTGAGAGTACATGGGTTGCATTGTGAGCTGCTATTTGTTTGGATAAAGTCATTTGCATATATGCTTAGTTGTTTGTTCATAATCTGATGCCATCATTTGATCTCTGTTGTGTCATAATAATATGTTGCACGTATAAACACTATGGTTTTAATTTGTAAATAGGAGGGGTAGGAAAAGTTTTGGTGCCAAAAGTAGTAAGTCGACTATCGTAGGTCTCTTAAGTTTCTCTTAGTTAAGCATAGTATGTGTTTGTTTTGTTTTGTTTTCCTGAAGACATACAAATGTTCTAAGTTGAGGGTGTTGATGTGTCGTGGTTTCATGGAACTTTTGATGCTTAAAATAAATAAAATATTCAATAACTCGGGTATGATTGGTATGATGTGTTTTTTGTTCTATATTGCAGGAAAATAGGTTTTTGGAGGCAAAATGGACAAAAAGGAAGAATCATGCTCGAGAATGAAGTATCTGAAGATGAAAGAGCCAAGTCTTGCACCAGAGGAGTGACTCACGGCAGGACCCACATCATATGAGTCGACCTACGTGGTGTGGGTCTGTGCCGTAGGTCAACTCCTGCAGTTAGTTGGACCAGCCTGATTTCCACGACAGGACCCACGTGGCATGGGCTATTACCGTGGAAAAGTGCCGACTCTGTTTTCCTGGTTTTTTTAGGATATGATTCACCTTGTATCTATAAATACCCCTATATTGTCCTATGTTTAGGGGTTGGTCAGTACATTGTTTTGAGAGATATTTTCCATTATTTTTGAGTTCATAAACATATTATTGATTTTGTAATCTTGGAACATCGATTCTAGGGTTTTACTGATATTGAGATTTCAGAGTTTTCTCCTTATTGGGAGTTTACAATTATGTTTTCATCATTGAATTCTTCTTGTGTTATTGCAATCATAAGTAGCTAAACCTATCAACCAGGTTTGTGTGAACCATAAGGAATTAACGAAACAAGTTAAGTGTAAAGCAATTCTGAATTGTTGTGAATGTATGTACTGTTATTACCTTCATTATAATTGATCTTCTAATGGTTGCAAACGTTAGAAACTCACCTGTATTCTATAATTGCTCGAGAGAGAGGTAGAGATTGTGAAAAGGGAATAAAAATAGAGAATTGAAGCTATCAACCTTTATCTAATAACTTGAGTCGTAACAAGGATAGTTATCTGAGATCCAGGATAAGGGTTAGTAGTGCGACACTCGAAGACTGAGAGGAGAAGAGTGAAATTCATCTAACAAAGGTGGAGAGATGTTTAGATGAACCTTACTTGTTAGATTTTGCATGCAGCGCAGCGGGACAATTTTACCAGCACAAGTAACCGAGGAGTTAAGGAATCACTGGGGATCACAGTCCTAGTGTATTTCTCATATTGATTACGAATATGAAAATCAATAATCGCTACTGTTATTACTTGCTTACAAAAGTTTTGTGGTCAGTAGGTACAATCACTTTTGTGCAAACAAATAAGATCGAAATTTCCCAAATGCAAACACCATAGAAAGTAACTCTTGTTCATACACAGTATAATTACTCATGACCTATAAACTGTCTAAAAAATTATCCCACTTCTATGTTGGATTCTCTTTGTATGGGTTCATCAAGCTAATAGTTACTTCTTGTATGACTTCAAGATATAGATAGAGATTTTGGCTTGGAAGATTAGAAAGAATTCTTTTTCTCCTACTATTACTTACACCTATTTGCAGTTGGTTACAATGGTTCCACTTAATAGTATTTTTCATGGCAAATATTATATGAACCTGTGAATTAGAGAATAAATTTATTCTTCTCCGTTGTAATAGGGGCGAACCAAGCATTGAAGAGAAGATTATGTGCTATTGAACTATGGGCTTTCAAGGATTCGAATTTTTGTTCTTTAAATAGGAGGCAACATAAGTTTGTGAAATTGGATTTAGAGAGAGATGAATTGGAAATGAATCCCTCGGAAAAAAAATGAAAGCTTATCAGACTCATCGAGAGAAAAAAACATAATGCAAAGAAGCAGGAAATTACATTATGATTCTTTGCTTTATGATTTTTCTCTCTCAACGAACCTGATAAACCATCATTTTTTTGTTAAGCGATCCATTTTCAATCCATATCTCCTTGAATTCAGTTTCACTAAGTTATGTTGCCGCCTATTTAAAGAATGAAAACCAGAATCCTTGGATGCTCATAGTTTAATAGCACCCAATCTTCTCTCCAAAGCTTGAATCAATGCTTAGTTCATCCAAGTTGTAACGGACAAGAACAATTTTGTCCTCTAGTTCACAGGAACACATAAGAATTTCATGTTTTAGGTATGAAATATATTGTTACGTCAAAACACTTGCAACAAACTACAGACAAGTTTAAATAACAGTAACAGGCAAAGCATTCCTTCTAATATTTCAAGCCAAAATCTCTATCCATAATTTGAAATCGTACTAGAGGTAAAAGTCGCTCCAATCTTTCTTCCTCCATCTCAATTCTTCTATGTAAGTAGGAAAAAAGGTAGATTATAGTTACTAATAAAAGATGTGCTTCTTTTATTCTTTTATGTATATGAATTTTTGTAATATTGCATTTGCATACTTCCTTGAGAACTTAATCCTACGATAAGAAAACAATATCTAAGAGGTACCTTTCTCGCTTATCACTTCTTATTCCCTTGAGGGTGACATTCTCAAAGTTGAGTGTACTTTAGTAATATCCTAACATGTGTGGTTACTTTCTAGATCTTTTGTAGCTAAAACAAAGTAAATGTACCTCTAAAAAGGAAATAATGAGAATTTTTCTTTAAAAACACCACTATACAAAAAATAATGAGAAATAACTCACATATTTCCTTCCAAGCACAAATATTCTAAGAGAATAAAATAACAATAGTCTTCACTATCCAAATGTTTTCTCAATTTGTATATTTTATTAGATAAATTTGTGAATAAAACTTACCTTGTATAGGTTCAAGGAGCTCACCAACAAAAATCTCACATATATAGATAATAATTATCATGGGATTGAACACATCAAAGAACTTAACTTGGCTTATAAATCTTGCTAAAGAGCTTCAACTTTGGAATTATACAATGAGGGCATCAAAATTTAAATAAAATGTTATATCAAATGAAAAACTTTCTTTAGTATAAAAGTTATATTTAGCAGTCATCTTTCAGTTTCATCAAAGTACTATTTAGGGGAACACTTGCAACCAACGACAGACATGCTTAAACACTCTTTTATGAAGTGCAAGGTAGAGTAGAGGAAACAAGTTAGTGAATTGAAGGAGAAAATACTAGAATATAACTAGTAGAATTCACACAAAGATAGTGTGCCCTTACTCTTATAGTGGTTGATGGGGACATGGGAAAACAAGTGTTCCAGCTAGGACTCAGGTTACAAATCAACCTTGAAGTGCCACATAGTGTAAAAACACATATCTCTGTCGTCATTTAGTTGTCTGAATATGTTATGTATCTTTTTTGGATGTATTGAAGCTATAAAAGTACAATTTTTTTAAGAATATCATTGAATGCATTTGCCGAAAAGATTAATATTACAAATATAATATCATAAATTATTCAAATATTTGACAAAAAAATAGTATCAATTCTAATTGAAAAATGAATGTCATGCATAGTGAAATAATAAGTCAACACTACTAATACAAATAAATCGAATTCGAAAATATAACATAAATTTTGAATTTCAAAAAAAAAAAAAAAAAGCAAACATGATACTCTTGTGTCAAATTCCAACATAATTATTAATATAGAATAAGTTTCAACATAACTTAAGTAAATACAATTCAAAAGAAAAGGAAAACATAAGTCTATAATCTCATTCAACAATGAAATTCTACATACTAAAAAAAAAACCTAGAAAAGTAATGTGGTTATGCTAAATGAAGAAAATAAAAAATGTGTGCAATTACATGAAATTAAAGAAAGTAAAGGTTTAGAAATGAGAAGAAAGAAAACGAAAGATAAATAATGTAAATTGAAAAATATATTTTAAAAAATAAAATAATAGAAAAAAAATTAAAAAGAAAAGATTAAAATAAAAACAAAAAAAGAATTGAAGAGGTAATTTCTCCCTCCCAATTACACGCAATTCTCTATAATTACTTGGCCAAACAAATAGGTCAATTAATTGCGTAATTACAACTAATTACACTCAAATTCAATTCTCATTTGTCTTTCTAAACATGCCCTCAGCTTTTATAATTGAATAAATTAAAATATTATTAATCTGAATAATATATATCAATTTTTTTTTATAATATTCGTTTATAATCAATAAATTTACAAGAGACAACATGTATTTTAATACCTAATTTAATAACATTAAAAAGACATTATTTGTCAACTTTTAATTCTTAATTTTTTGTAATTATATTTTAATTTTTTAGAATTTATTCTAACTGTATAATTACACTTGTGCAACCAAACAACATGCATGCAATTACACTATAACTACATTATGATAAACAAATAGATGTTTCCAAACTGATATGAACCATCCTAGCATTACAGAATTCAGAACTAACAAAAGTAAATAATAAAGTTGCAATTCATTTCATTGCCTTCAAATTTAGTTAAACTAACCAGCTTCACTTCCAAATCCATTTTTGTAACACCTAGGTTAGTATATACAAATTGTGTCTACCTCATGGAGCTTCTTACGTTATTTACAAAATCTACACTAGTGGCTGCTTTCATGGCTGTCACAACTATTTAGACAGGCACTAGTCGTTCGTCTTGTCGCTCCAACACTATTCCTCTAGGTTTCTCTCCCGTGGTGAATTTCAATGCCAGATTAATCCATGTAACGGGAAGAGCCACAACCACTATTTAACTTGAGCTTAGTGCTTTCAGAGACCTCTATTTAAGTTCAATGCCGGATTCAGGAGCTTGATTACCTCGCTTGTTCGGTCTTGGAAGCTTGAATGTGATTAAAAACTGGAATTTAAATGTTTTGACCTTGCCTCAACCATATGATTTGGTATTACTTCAATCTCAGCCTCTCCACCACATCCGTCAAGTATGTAGATCCTATCCATAACAAATGATTGAAAGAATACCTGCATATAAATCATAAAAGGCCAATGGAGATTGCAGCAATTACACACAAAGGACGGAAGTGAGATTTGCTTAATAACGATTACGTTACCATACAGATTATAGTAGCTCGGATTTTGCCCACTGCTGAATCTGAGGGTTAAGCATTTGGAGCTCTGCTTCATATATGTATATATGATTTCCTTCCTCGTAGCTCAGCTTATCTTTAGTGATTGTGTCTCTCGTCTCGGAACAGAAACCATTTCACTTGGTTATTCCTTCAGGAAATACTTTACTGCTATCAGATATTCCAATTTCACCATATATATCAGCAATATCATCTCGTTCTCTGTGATTTTGTTTCTGGAATATATTCCACTTTTGGATTGCCTGTACCACTAATCTTGACTCAAGATCTGCCTCGTAAGTTGAACCCGCAGCAGGAATAGTTGTAACGGAATCTAGCTCAGAACACATACGCAATGTATACTGTGTCATACAGCCCAGAGATGAAAAACAAGCAGGCGATATTTTGCTTTAAGAAGCTCTGAATCTGCATATTGACTAGTACTACTGCTGTGGTGAAAAGCTGAAGCAATGGACCAAGAAAAAGAAATCGCCCTTCCAGTTGCAGCAGCGCAGCACCGGTAACAGTATTTCTCCAACCATTACTTCCATTCCGTATTCGACCAACAACAGAAAGAGTCGAATTTAAAATTTCACAAAACTAAAATAAACGTAATTGTGAGTAACGTATTAACCTATTATTTTATTTTAAAAATTCAACAAACAAAACTAACGGAGTGCAAATTTAACAGACCATAAAACGTTACTCATAATAACATTTTATAAGTAATTCTTTACACAGAATAACGACTTGGACTCAGTTATTTTATTAGAAAATAGTGCTAGGGCTTCATCGCCTAGTGCACTTTTCCATTGAAGGGATTTCTGGAAAACATCCCATATTTCTGACAAATATCTCATCTCCACTAGCGATTGAGGGGAGGAAGTTCAGTGATATTAACATTATGGCTGAAATAGCTGGATTTGTGCTATATGATGTTACCAATTGTGTTTGTATTTGAATTAGGTCATCCATCGCCGACTAGATCACTTTTTGGTGAAGCGAAGGAATAAGTTTGACATCAATTTCGCCGGATTTCACAACTAGCTCGAACCTACCGCCGGAAAAGATGGAGTTTCATCACTGTCCAACCAACATCGAAGCTCAACTCCGGCGAAGACAGACCGGAAAATCGTTTTGGGTTTTCGAATCTCTTCTCTTCCTGAGATTTAGGTAAAAAAAATAAATTAATCAAGCAATACCCTTTTCTTTGTATTTCTAGTGGATTTTTTTTTAACATATCAGTCATTTAATTTAGCTATTCATGATTGTTGCTTTACTCGACTGTTTGAAATTATCTCAATTTTGAGATTGTGTTTGGGATATTTTTTAAAGGAGAAGAATTATTTGCAAACTTTGTTAATATGATTCTTAATACGATGAGGGGTGATGAAAATTTTTGGAAGCTCGTAGAGAAACATCCTATCCATCCACGAGTTTTAGAAGTTTTTAGATTGTCGAAATTGTACGGCGTTTATAGATTTCACCAGCCTGTTATTGATCGTAGTTTGATCACTTCACTAGTTGAGAGATGGCATCTTGAGACTCATACATTCCACTTTATTATTAAGGATCATAATGTACATATGCACAAGAATAATAGTTGTTAAGTAGAAAAATAACTCTAAAAAAGACTCGTATAATGAGTAGAGGGTGGGAGTAATTGGTGGTGCAGGTGACATAGCTTAAAGAGAGTGAAAGGATGTCGTGTGTACAAAAAATTGTTGCTGGGAATATCATACTTAAACTCTGAATTGACATAGAACTTATAGCAACAATAGTAATAACAACAGAAATATGAGTATATGTTAAAGCCTCATTTATTTATTGTTTTCATCTTCTATCATCACCCCAGTTTATGTATTTTACTTAATTATATTTTTGCTTTTAAAAAGTATAATACTAGTGGTATAGTGACGGATATACGAAGCAGAAGACTCATTTTTTTCCTTTTCATGTAGTTTATTTGGAAATCATATTCTGATGTTTCATATGCACCAGTCAATCATGAACCACTTCGGTACGATGACCCCTATCTTACTTGGTTCAGACGCATTACTCGTCTTGTTATTGGTAATCCTACTCCACGCCCTCAGTGACAATAAGGTTATGGGCCTAATTCAACGGCATATGAAACATTGGTAAGTGCTTCATATTTCTTTTCGTTCAATTAAATAGTAGCCATTTTATCATTGAAATTTAGTTGGTTATTCTTGAGATTAAATCAGTTGGTTGTGTGCTTGTTTGAATTTCTTCTCGTTAGTGCTTGGGACTTTTTTCTTGGTTAATTTTGAGTACTAAAATAAAGTTGTGTGTCTGAAAGCTGGTCCTTACAGCGTACTAAAATAAAGTTGTGTAAGCAGTTTATCAGGGTTGATAACAAGCGTCTTAACATTATAATGCAAATGCTTTGAAACTGCGTAATTTTGGGAAAGATTTGGCACTTGAAGGTAAGAATTAGGCATCAGAACTGACACTTGTACCCTGCATCGCAAGTCGAAGCTCAGTTAAAAAGTGAAAAATGAAGGTGAAGATACACCTCCAGCTTGAAAAATGAAGGGTCGCATATACTTAAAGGTGCAAGTAAGAAAAATTTAAAGATCAAAGACCCAAAAATTAGAGAAACTTTACCATTTACAAAGAGAAATCTAAGATTTCCTTCTCTATCTTTAAGTATGTATAAACAGATTAAACGCATGAGCAAAGGGGGAATACAGAAGCAACTTACCTACTTGAAGTAGTAATGGTTACTTGCATGCTTTAATCTCTTCAATATATGTAACTTCAAGTGTAAAAATATCTTCTGTATTTGTTGGCTACTAATAATTAGAAAAAGGGATAGATGAACATAGAAGCTCATCAAGTAGAAAATTAGTTTAGCAGCCTCCAAGTAGCAAAACTATGAATCCAAGTCACGGAAAACATTAAATGTTATATCTTGTCACCATGTGCACAGTTAGTTTCTCGTAATTTAGCAAATAGAGAGTTATTTCAATTGATTGCATCCTCAAATCTGCAGCAATGACTATAGCTAACAGCTTGGGATCACCTACAAAGTAAAAGGACTGTGAAAATAGAGAGAATTACATATACCTTGTGGAAGAGGTGCTTTTATCTGCATCTATTCCAGCCATTAGTTAAATACGGTTTGGTGGTAGGAATTATTTAGCTGCTATGTTCTGCCTTCTCTGTTGGTTATGATTTAGCTGTTAAGGAATTATTCCATTTCACTTAATGTAATGAATTAATTTACTTTTCCCAGGTGCGTCATGTTCAGTTGATGGTTGATAAAGCAAAATCACTCGGTGATCAGCCGTCAATGGAGGTATTTTACATGTTTCGTGCAATGGTGCGGAATGAAGTAGAAAAGTGTTTGAAATATGTCCACGAGGCCGATAGATTTCAGTATCAGCCGATTATAGAAGAGATCAGGCACAACCTGACCAGTTATGTCCCCCTGTTCGTAGGTGAGGAAAGGTGGTGTTGACAATGCCCCAAACCTGACACGGAGTCACTATCTTTACCAGCACGCCAAAAAGAAAAAAGTATCACGAGGACGAAAAGAGTGATGACGGAATGACTTTGATTGTATAAGTGAAAATGGCGTTGTTTTTTATTTGTATGCTTCTTCTGTAACTATACTTAAGCTGACAGAATATGTATTCTCAGTCAGTGATCATGAAATACTCCTATTCCATTGTTTTTTGTGGAGATTAAAAGGGAAAATGTTTAAATGAATTATTTATTAACTCGTGCAAGTGTTTGGTCATAATTTGTGATGTGAAAGTAGAATAATGAAAGGATGCATGGAAAGTTTAAAGAATGATACAAGTTTGGTGGTATATGTTTGAAATGTTAGAGGGAAGGAAAGATTTCAAGCTTTCCTGGACACTGCTTAAAACTTGTACAAATTTTAAGGGAGTTAAAATTGCATTAAACACAGTGAAGATAATTTGAATGTACAAATTTGAATAGGCAAAAGGCGTTCTAGTGAAGTAATTTTGCTGAAATGTGAAGGACATAATGCACAGGAATAACTCACAACTGACGAAGAGCAAACAAATTTTGCCGAGGCTAAACAAACGCGGAAATTGAATTCTTATAGGGAAGCAACTGATACATCAACACAACTGTAGCTAATTGAAAGGAAGAAGAACACACAACTGTAGCTAATAAAAAGGAAATAGCAACACAATTGATACATTAACAAAATGCAACAAATAACAACGAAATAATAAAATTGTTACTCAGAGTAACGTTTTAGCCTTAAAACGTAAGTGACGATAACAACTTTAACGTCAGATTTTGTACAAAGATTCTGAGGTGGCAGAGTTGTAGAGTCTCGTTACTGCTGGTAACGAATTAGGCCAAAAAAGTTACTGTCAGTAACGTATACCTATTTAACGGTGTTAGCCCAATTTTTTGGTCTGTTGATTATTTTTTAATAAAAGATAGCCTAAAACGTTACTGCGAACTACATATATACTAGTTTTGTAAAGATTCAAAAAAATTTACTATTTTGGTGAATTGATTTAAATAATAGCTTATTCTGGTCAAAACTTCCTATTTCCGTGAAGGAGAAATTGTTAATAGATGGCTAGTCCCTCTGGAAGAAGTTATCATAATTCTTTGGCTATCACTACTAAAACTTATATCCTGTATGACCTGAGAGGTCCAAAAGGAAAATTTAGTTTTAACAGTCCTCAAATTAATACAGGAAGAGAAAGAAGATGGACTATACCTACCACATTAGTCAGTCAACACTGCAGCCTGTAAAGGTAGACATAAGATGAACCAGGAGTAGGCGAGGTATTTCAAATAGTATAGGCATGATCTGGAATACATTGATATTATGACCCTGAACCGACACTGTCACCAGAAGAGTACTGCTAGGATCAAAGCATAGAGCTGAAATAGGACTCTTATTCGCCCTAAACTGTGCAATAAGAGCTTTGCTGACAATGTCCCTGACTATGACCTAAGATTCACAAAATTCATGACGTTAACATATAGAGGTCAAATGTTGATCCACGGCAGCATATTCATAAAGCACCAAATGCCAATCGATTCCAGACATCCAAACTAAATGAAAAGTAAGGAGGAGAAGAAAATATATGCACACAGAAAAACACCCTCAACGAATAACCACAATATAAGAGTTAATTATGATGATGAAAGGAACTTATTGCAAAATCAACAGAACACAAAAAATCAGTCCACAACAAGGAGCAGATATAGAAAACAAGTGATTGAAATGGCACATGAAGACATAAATTTTAACCACCATTCACAGTGAGATAATGGATGTTGATCAGAGTAATTTGTACCATTCTGACACTGTCTGCACCTGGGAAATGACCATTAGCAGTTCCTGATATCTTCACACCCGCAGACCCAGATTAAGAACACTTACCATCTTGTGACAGGTCAGAATGGTACTAGAGAGCTTCTTATACCCAATGTCCCCTAGAGTCACAATACCAGCTGCAAGTTGCTTGCTGGATTCCTTTGCATAATGAGCAATAGAGCTGCCATTTGGAGCCAGACTTGGGAAACTAGCTGAAGGAGTAAGGTGCTGCTGATCGACGTGACCAGAATTTGAGATTGTAACTGGATTTCCACTATAGGCCATCCACCTGGGACCTAATGCAAGAGGTCCAACACCTGTACTACCAAACCCTGAGAAGACCGTGATGACAGGATTGGTAACAACAGTATATTCCCTATCTAGAGTTGCAGCATCAAAGCAGTGTATCTGCAATTGAAGCAACTTAAACGATGTCTAGCAAGAAGAGATTAACCAAAAGTTTACAGTATGATGCACATACCTGAACTGCTTTCAAGATTGCAATCACTCGGGAGCTACATCTAGCCAAGTGAACAACTGATCGGAACTTCAACTGATGCACGTAAGAGTGAGATGTCAAGGAATAAAACCAAACAATAGTGGGCACAAACTGGTACTTGCTTGGTCATGATATTGTTGGATGGTACCATCATAAAGTTTTCCTATGCGCTCCCGAATGTTACTACCTCCAGAAAAAACATACATCAGTACAAAGTACTAAAACTGGGCGACTACCAGAAAATTTGTCCTCGTGCTTCTTTGATGCAATTGGTTTTGGTAATATATGCATGAAAGAAACAGGACCATCTAGCCTGGAAACTAAGATGTGTACATTATCAGAATCTTCAACATCCCACACCTGTAAACCATTCTGACAACCCAAGAGCAAAATTAGACAAGAATTGCCTCCCTCACATTCCAGCTTGTCAAATCCAGCCCATAGAACCTGATGTGGTAGAAGAAGACTATGAGAAGGCATAATTGCCATCGGGAAGTGCGGCAAAAGAATTAAAGCATATTCACACAGCAATGTGACAACCACCACCTCTTAGCACTGCAGGCAAATAATTGAACTGATATAATATCAATATCATTTTTTTATGGCTATATCATATCAATATCACTAATCAAAAAACGATGTTCAACAATCTATAATATATTTGATCCATCAAACCAGCAAATTTTTTGTATGCCACCTTTCAATATTAAGCCCTTTTTAAGAAAAGGTAAATAATTTATTAGTGATGGTGGAGAACCCCATATACAAGCCATATACAGACAAAACTTTCAGTATTAAGCTTCTCAGTGATGATTACCTCAGACCTCCTGTGGCCTCTAATCCACCATATATTTGGAACTACAGTTTAAGTTTTGACATCCCTAAATGCAGAATCATAACTAAATTAACTCTTTGACTAGTGATGGCATCCTGAATGATCTACGACCACCACAGCACCTACTGATAACCAGCTCACTCATGGAAGGAAATTATTAGTCTTTTCATCCTCAAAACAAAACAGATGACAGTCGTCATGAATCAGTCTCAGGTTAGCACTAGTCAAAGTAGCAATAAATGCCAACTACCAAGCTTAATAAAAGAATTTCATCTTGAAACCCAAAAAAACTAGCACCTTTATGATATACTGGAGGAAGTCCCCATAAAAAATCAAAAGCACAAAAAAAATTTCCCACACCAGCATCTATCTTCTGAGTTTTGATATCCATGGCAAAGCACCATAATACTTCTTTATAATTTGCAATAGAGCAAAAGCAAGCAAAAATTGCTGTCTGATTGGAAATTCAACCAGCCATAGGCACCAAAAGCCAACATAAGTTTACAGGATTTTAAATCACAAGGTTTGCATCAAGATGAACTCATAATTTTCCAACATCAATCAAGATTACATCCACTTAAACTTTGATTCTAACCCAAGATCAATCACTACATCAACTTAACCTTCAAAACACCCTAGAAGGAAAATTATTTTGGGAGGTCGGCCCAAGAAGTTAGTCAACTGATAGTGTTAAAGCAAATTTCTTACCCTGGATAACAACCAAAAAAATCCATTAGGATCTTGGAAACAGCCCCTTGCAGAAATGTAAGGTGAGGTTGCGTACAATGGATACTTGTGGTCGTGTCCTTCCCCAGACCCTATGCATAGCGGGAGCTTACTGCACTAGGCTGCCCCTTTTATCTTGTATAATCAAGATTGCAGCACTTTTCACGTGCTTCATAAATTGAGTAATTTTAACCATAAAACATAAGTTATTAGAAAGTGAAACAAGACGTCATTCAAAGAGTTAACATAGACACCTATGATTTCAATCACCATAGCATCCTACTGAAGGATGGTCACTCCAACTTGAACTGCTCCCACTCGAACCCACCCAAAATGAAAAATGATCACCTGCTTGTAAGTATGTCCACCGCCCTCATTTACAGGATTAAGTCCCAACCAACATGTGACTAATTAAATTAGAAGTATAAATTACAAACACTGATTAGTGCATATCATAATTCTTGAAACATGATAAAAAAAACTCGGGAAAGTTCTGTCAGGAAGCTAACTTTTGTCCCAAAAATATTCATGAAAAAAAAAGGAACAGATTTTGTCGCACATATAAAATGCATTTAGTTATCCTGTTCTCCAGAGTTACCTTAAATACATTAAAGCCACTGCAACATTCAAGATATAAAGAATTTGCGGCATTAAGTAGCACCATTCAGCATCAAAATTCCATCCAACACCTATGATCCAGTTATAACTTGTTGGCAAGATTAACAAGTAAAGTTCCATCCTTTTGCTAAAATACAATCTAGGCGTAATACATAAATGTTCCCTTTTACTTGGCCTCAGCTCGCATCTATGCCCTCAAATTAACTTTGGGTATGCACTAGTAGACACTTAGTGCCCGTTTGGATGGGCTTTTGGCTTATTTTTTAGCATTTTAAGCCAAAAGTCATAAGTTAGGATTTCTAACTTATGGCTTTTGGCTTATTTTAAGCATTTTAGTCAAAAACCAAGTGCTCATAAGCACTTTTTAAATTTATCCAAACACTTCAAAAATGCTTAAAAGCTATTTTTAGCTTAAAAGCACCTAAAATAAGCCAATCCAAACGGGCACTTAAACTTGTATAAAGTTGAACAACTAGGCACACGCGTCCTACGTGGCATAATACAAATCAGTTCGAGTGTATCTCACGCGAATTGCCACGTAGGAGACACCATGTAGAACGTGTGTGTCTAATTGTTCAACTTTATATAAGTTTAAGTGTGTACTTGTGCACACCAAAGTTAGAGGACAGAGATGTTAGTTGAGGCCAAGTTAAAGTGGCACGTTTATGTATTACGTCTGCAATCTATTCACCATGATATCTATCTAACTAATTCAAAGTAGTTTGGGAGCACGAAAATTGCACCTGATCATGATTATAGTAATTGTCCCTGTCCACAATAGCCGAAGCAGCTGACTTAACTGTGGAAGCAACAGATGAAGTACCAGAGTAGACAATCCTCGAAAGTGCTCGGAACGACGTAGGAATGAATCCATTACTACTCCTTCCTGACTTTGGTCCATGATGTAGCTTTTGACCATCATTGTTATTCATCCCCATGTCCCAAAAAAAACACAAGGCCAACTGTGCTTTTCTTATCTTCCTCAACTTTATATTGTAAAAATACAACTTTTTTCAAAAAATGCTTTGTTGTATGTATCTAATAAACTTTACACCTAATTAATCAAATCACCAAGACAGCAGAAAAAATAAATTATAGTATTGTACTAACTAGCAAATATGTTTTTACAAATTTGATTTTAATATTATAATTGGATTATGAGTCGAATACTCGAATTTGAATCGGCAGGGTTGAAGTCTTGGGGACGGACCCAAAGAAAGAGAAATGAAGGGATCGGATAACTACTAACTACGAACTCTCGAGAGAGAATTGAGTATAGGGTGACAAATAAATTTTGAAATTAAAATTGATGACAAATTTGACCAACTCAAGTCAAATTTTTTATTAATTAGCGATCAGGAAGTTGCTGCAGCAACTTTCGCAGCAATTTCGATAGTTGCTGTATATCATTAACACTAATGACAAAATTGTCACTCAATAATTAAAACTTGTGTCACCTTTTTTAAACTTTCAAAAATTTTTGTCACACTTAATTAAAAAGCCCTCTCCGTCCATCTTCACTTGTTCGCTGTAATATTAAAAATAGATATCCAACAATACTTGTCTAGTTTAAAAAACCAATATATAATTTATCATTTTTACCCATCTTACCTCTGTTATTAAATATTATTCATTACCTAATGCATTTCTCAAATCATGAATTTATTATATTCAAAAGGTAATATAGTAAAATTACTTCTATTATTTATTATTTCTTAAGTGTGTGCCAAGTCAAAAGATGGACGAAGGGAGTAATAAATTTCTCTCTGCATTTTAATTACTCCCTCCAATTTTACTTGTCCATCCGTTTAAAAATTACTCCCTCCTTCATTTTTACTCGACTTGTGTTGATTTGAAATTCTTCATAGGGTTTATTTATTAAATTAATCTTGTTAATTATGTTTTGAAAATTTGAACTTGACTACTAATACTTATATAGTCATTTAATGATAAGAGATAACATCAAAAGAAAATAATAAACTTCTCTTAATTTTATAAATTAAACAAGTAAATTGAAACAACTATGTTTAGTACGAGGGAGTTTTTCTAATGCTCATTTTAGTTGTTATGTACTCCCTCTAGTTCAAATTAAGTGAACTATCGAAAAAAAATTCATAGTTCAAAATAATTGAATTTTTCAAAAGTTCAAGAGAATTGTTGGGACTTTTTTCCATATTTACCTTTCATTTAATGAGGTTTTTAAGTACTTTACATTTTCTAGGAAAATAATTTGGAAATAATAAAAAGGGTAATAGCGAAAAGTAGCTTTTAATTTATGTCCTTAAATATTTTTCTTAAGGAATATGTCATATCCAAAAAATTCACTAGAGATGGATTTGAGGGAGTATTAACTTGGTACACTCTTTAAGAAGCGATAAATAAAATGAAAATTTTAATATATCATCCATTAAATATAATAAATTCAATATTTTGGGGAATGACTATAATTAATACTAATAAGGATAACTTGGGAGCTAATAGATAAATTATCTCTTAATTTTCTAAACAAGACAAGTAAAAAAGTGGACATCTATTTTTAGTATAGTGGACAAGTAAAAGTGGGAGTAATATCACCTTTGAATATAGACCCCTCCTCCCCTCCCCCCCCCCCCCCACGTTTACTTTTACCTGTCATATTTTGCTACATGAGAGTCAATTTGATAAATTTTCAAAGTTAAACTGAAATTGATTAATTCAACATTTTAAATTTTAAATTTAGATGTTCGAAAACTATACGAAAAAATACTATAATTTGTAATCTTTCTATAACCACCCGCATGATTGTTTTGTGCTTTTGAATTCATTTTCCCAGTTTGACCTTTTATGTAGCTTCTTTATCCTATTTATGACTTGTGGGAATGGATATCACGATTCTGAGGTGATCGAATGCGTTTAGGAAAAGATTTTCAATTTTACAGAAGTTTAGAATTTGAAATGTTTGATTAAAGTCAACATTTCATGTTAACGAGTTCAGATTTGATTTTTGATAGCTCCATTAGGTTCAAGGGGTGATTTATGACTTGGTCAAATATTTTTGCATGGATTCCGTGGCCCTTGACTATGATTTGGATCAATGGTTGAGTTTCTAGTTAAGTTTGGAAATTTGAGTTGACCACGATCAATATTTGGTCAAGATTGATGTTAGGTGTATTTATGCATCTTTTCATGCTTATTTATGCCTTATTTTTCTTTGAATTAGTAGTAAATACATTTAACTTTTCTTGATTATCATAAAATTGACTCATTTGGCTTATTTCTGAATATACTTCCTCCGTCCATCTTTACTTGTCCATTATTGATTTGATGCACACCTTAAGAAATAATAAATAATAGTTATAATTTTACTATATCACCCTTTAATTATAATAAAAAATACTTTAAAAAATGCATTAGGTAATGAATAGTATTTAATAGCAAGGATAAAATGAACACAACATCATAAACTATTCATTGGTTTTCCAAACTGGACATATATATTATTGGACATCTATTTTAGTATAGTGGACAAGTAAAGATGGATGGAAGTGGTAGGTGTTTTTGAGCAAAATTGCACAAGAATTGAAGATAAATGAAAGAAATTAACTAAGTGTTGATGAAGTGCAAAGACACCACACCGCGGTGCCCAAAGTGGTGTCATTCAATAGCTAACACATATTGGTGAAGGAAGTGAAAATATATGAGAAATTAACTAAGTCGCAAATGAAGAAGGCATCACGACGCATCGATAAATGCAGTAAAATTCACCGATGGTACGCGTCACGGTGGAATATTGAAGCATTGAAGAAATTTTCTCAAGTTTGGAGAATGCACTAAGTTAGTGGAAGTTAAGTAAATCTCAAAACCTAGCGACACCAGTACAAAAGCTTATTAAACTAAATCTAGTATCTAATACATCAAACTTTCGAGAATATCAAAAGACGGAAAGTATAATATAGATGATTTGGGACAAGACTCCAAATGCAAGAGGCGCACCATAAATTTGAGTTTCAAGAACCTTTGCATGATCAGAATCAATGGGGGCTACTAGTACCAACATCTATATCAAAGAAGATGCATCAACAATAGTATGAGTACAAAACACGGTACTCAATAATAATAATAGACCGACTGAGCAAGAGTAATTACTATATCATATGAAGAATGTTAAAAATCCTGAAGTCATAAGAAACCCAGTAGTTCAATAAAATACAATCTATCAAAAGTAAAGTAAAGCAAAATAATAATAAGAAATACAATGTAATAGCCAATGATCCTACCATTACACACCCCCTCCACAGACTTTGTTGTGAGGTGAGACCTATAGAGGTCTCACGAGGTCTATACCATCCAAAAAAGACTTCAAGTTACCTGGTAAAGATCTCATCTTTAGTTGATAAAGACCTCAACATAGTAATAATATCATACCTGGCATCAACCTCGAGTTTCTCATAACTTATAAAACTCAACATGCCAAAACTGTTATTCATGAGGATTGATATGTATGCATGACCACAATAATAAAGAAAATTTAAATTCAACTAGTATATGTCTCTTTTCACCACAATAACAGTATGCGACAATCCTTCTCAAGTAATCGAATTTACTTTTAAAATAGTGCATTTAGGCCACATTTCCTCAATTAAGCAAATTGCTTTCAATATGCTACCCATCTTGGCATAATTCTCTATCATAAATGATAAAATGCATGAAATTGTGTACAACGATACAATTTTTATGTCGTAAGCCATTTGTCAACAAAATCTCAATTTCGGGATCTACAATATCACATCAGTTCACCCAACATTTCTCCCAACCCAAACATGTTTTATACAACAAATTACTACTCATGCTAAGTTTGAGAAGAAGAAGAAGTCAAACCTACCTCAAATGAGAGAAAATGCACCATGAGTCTGTTGATACCTATATTACTATACTTCTAACCTGGATCCAAAAAGTCAACTTTGAGCCCTTAAAATCAAAAAATAATTTTTTTCAAGATCAGAAGGAACCTAAATCTAAAATTTTATTGAAAAATAAAGATCGAATTGATCCTCAAATAATCAAAATACGATTTCATAACTTTGGGACTCAAATCTCAACTTTTACATCACGTTTCATGAATCAAAACATGAAATATAATGGGTATTCTTGAAAAATAAATAAAATAAAGGTAGAGTTACATACCCAATATTTATACAAGAAAATTGCATCAAAAATACCTCAGTCGGAGCTTCCTAGCTCTTAAAATGTTAAAAATACTAAAATCTCATAATCTACCCATTTATAAATCATTGGAGACTTTTAGTCATGACCTTTCATGTTTGCTACAAAAGGAGTCTGTATTCACGACTAAAGCATCGTGTTTGTGACCAATGCTTTATGTTCGTGACTGAAGTTACTCTAGCACCAAATTTACATACTAAGGAACACATAAATCTCTCATATGATATTGACAGTTGACGATTCTTTTTGCTATGGTTTTGAAATCATGATGAGGATATAATGGTTCAACTGAAAAATCATTTGGATCACATTTACTTTAGGTGGTATTATTTAAGCTCAATAACATGAAAATACCAACTTCGAACAAGCACTCAAAACTCATCTGAGACCCTCCAAATACAAACTAAATATGCAAATCAATTAGAAAACACATTTCTGACCTTTTGAAATCATCATGTAATAAACTTTATAGTGATTTTTGAATTTTGGTATGTTTAACCATTTTATCCCTCTCCTTAGTTATATTATGGTATTTGTGGTCTACGAATATGGATGGCATGATTTTTGAGGTGGTTGGTTGAAGATTATGTGAGTTTTTCCTTTCAGAAGGTTTAGAAGTTGTCACGATTGACTTTAGTTAACATTTGGTGATAACAAGGTCATATAATAATTCCATCAGTTCTGTTAGTTTTGGAACGTCATTTATGAGTTAGTAGGACCTTTGATTTGGGTCCTGAGGCTCTTTTTGTCGCCCAATTTACACCCTACAATTAAAGTATAAAGCGGTCGCTAAATCAAATATAGAACACAACTAGGTTGGGATCAATGCCACAGGGAATATGACTAGGTACTAGTTCAATGCGGTTATTTAAGCTAATAGTCAATCATTTCCAAAAGAGGGGTTTTATAACAAGTAACAGTTTGTATAATCAAGAAACAAGTAACACGTGTTGAGAATTTATTGATTGTAATCAATAGCATAAATGGATTAGGATTGTGTTCCCCATGATTTCATTACTCAGTAAGTGTAGCGTACTAGTGATCTTTTCTGGTGCTTAGCATGCAAAATCGGTTACGTTCACATAAATGGTTGGTCTCCTATATAGGTGAATATCACTAAGCAACTTGGCCCATCTACGAGTGTTTGTTTTACTAACCCTTAACCTTGATCCAATCTAAGTTATTCCCGTACAAAGCTCAAACTATTAGATGAGGATTGATAGCCTCAAATATACATTGCTAATCTCTTTTCCTATTCTCTACCTCTTTGGTCCAGCAAGTAAAGAATTAAGGAAAGTTTTAACATTTATAACCGTTAAAAAATAATCAATACGAAGGGAAGAACAATACATGCATAAACACCATTCAAGAATCACTAAGTACTTTAACCTACTTCATTAATTCATTATGGTTCCCACAACCCTAGTTATGAGATTTAGCTACTCATGTTCATAAGATCACAATCAGAATTTGTAGAAAAATTTATAATCATAAACTTATGAATCAAGTATAAGAAATCAAAATTCTTGAATAATCAATGAAAGCTCAATTATCAAGGATCAAAGTATTAAATATTCTCTAAACCCCAAGAACAAAACAATGTTATAAGTTTCTAAGGTTTAAGAGTGCGTAAACTGTAAAAGAAAACCTAGGAAAGATATTTATAGACATTACAAAACCTATCCTACAACCATTAGGAAAAAAGTATCGCAAGCACTTCACGGTCCGTGGTTTGACTCCCTGACCCATACTATTGAATTAGGCTTCGCAGTTTACAGATTGCTTCCAGTTTCCACGAACCAATCTTTACGCCCCATACACAATCCTCACAGACTGTATTGTACCTCATGGTATCAATCTCCAAAATCAAACTTTTTAGGTCTTTCTTATCACGGCTCTCAGTATGGACATCTCAGGTTTATGGTCTTCTTTCCAAGGCCCATGGAAAGACCTAGTGTTGTATGAGCCTAATTTTTAATCTCCTGTACTTCTACTTTACGATGCAAACCACGGTTCATGGCAAGAGAGTATGGCTCATGGAAAGACACTTTGAGTCAGTTTTGTCTGATTCAACCCATTCTTTACTTCTTTCATTCCGTGACCTATTTTCCTAAACAAACACACATCAACTCTACCAAAAAGTGCTTAAGAACGTACAACAATCCCATGTTTTAAGCATCAAAACTACCATAAAACCACGACACATCAGCTTTTGGTTGGATATTGAGTAGTTGGTTGGAAAGTTGAAATTTTAAGGCTTAGAGTTGACTTTGGTTAATATTTATTGATAACGACCTCTATTCGGTGATCTGACGATTTCATTGAGTCTAGAATATCATTTTTAGTTTAATAACATAGTTGGTTAGAAGTTTAGTAGCATAGTTGGTTAGAAATGATATTTTGATGATTTGGAAGTTGATTTTAACTCCATTTTTTTATGAAATTTCATATTTGAACTTCTCAAGTTATGGATAACGTGTTTTTTAAATAAAATTCTAATTTTTCCCTTAATGGCTCAAAATGGACTTTTTGGTTCTAGAATTTAAGTATAACAATAAGGGTGTCTATGGTTTCATTTTCTCATGTAGAATAAGTATTTGACCAGATTGGGTGCGTTCGGAGACTGTTCGAAAGGTTAAAGATTTGGTGTAACTTTATTGGACTTCTTTTAAGGCAAGTTGAGGTTTTTTTTATTCTTTTCTGAAGTGTTTATTTGTTAAATTGATTGTGATATGGAAGTCCTGTATAAATGAGATAACAAGCATCTATGCGGGAACCAGTATTATGTGAAGGTTAAAAGAAATTAATTGACTTGTTTGGAATGTTTTTCCTATTTGTTGGCATGATTGTTGGGGATTATATTTGTTTTAGAATATGAGTAGGAATAGGAATAGCATATAGAATACTAATTGGAAAAGTATTGTAATGTGGTATCCTATTTGGAAAGGATTGGAATGTAGTGTCTATAAATAGGGTCTCAGTGTAATAATGTGGTGACAACAATTCAATAATATTAGTCTTATTATATTTCTCATATGGTATCAGAGCCTCTACGATCTTAGTAGAGAATCAAAGAGCCTCCGCTGCCGCCGGGTGGCTATAACCCATACATGCCGCCCGTCTGGTCAATGATCATGTTAGAAAAAGTTGGACCACCGTGCTTCTTTTCGGTGGCTTCTCATAACTAATTTATGTAGCGTCGTGCATCTTTTTGTTGACTACTTTCGCGTATCTGATTCTCGTAGCACCGTGCATCTCTCTGGACTACTTCTCATATTTAATTTTTATAGTAACATGCATTTTTCTAGACTACTTTCTCATATCTGAGTTGCATAGCACTATGCGTCTTTTTGGTGACTCCTCAGATCTGATTTACGTAGTTCTATGTGTCTTTCTGGTGACTCTTCAAATCTGATTTGCCTAGGCTCGTGTCATCATTCCGACCCTATTCATGTAATTTCTCTTTTTTTAGTAGGGGTGTGCCATCATTCCAATCCTACCCATATAATTTCTCTTTCTCAGTAGGGTTGTGTCATTATTCCAACCCTACCCATATAATATCTCTTTCTCAGTAGGGCCATACCATCATTTTGACCCTACACATATAATTTTTCTTTTTCAGTAGGGTCGTGCCATCATTCTGACCCTACCCATATAATTTATTTTTTCAATAGGGTTGTACCTTCACTTCGACCCTATCCATATAATTTCTCTTTTCCAGTAGGGTTGTGCCATCATTTCAACTCTACCCATATAATTTTTTCTTTCTAGGGTCATGTCATCATTCCAACCCTACCTATATAATTTTTCCCCAGATTGTGACCACTTTTCAACTGTCAAATCTAATAATTCGGCGTGTGAGCATGTTCTGGTCAGTTTTTCAATAACTTTCTTGTTTAAGAGCTAATCATCTATTGATTTTGATATGACCAATTTATTTTATACCAATTTTCAGCAATGTTCCAGTGACAAATCGACTTTTCGACGACGTTTACTACTTTTTCGACCCTTTTTTCAATTTGTTCCTTTTCAACTGAGGTCTCTCAGACGTCTAGAGCAGTCCTTACCAGTTTTTTTGTAGATATCTTTATCAAGTCCCTCACTGATCCTCGTATTAATTACATCCGAAACAAGCTTGGTACATATGCATTGTATGCACCAGCTTGAGGGGGAGTATTAGAATATGAGTAGGAATAGGATTAGCGTATAGAATCCTACTTGGAAAAGGATTGTAATGTGGTGTCCTATTTGGAAAAGGATTGGAATGTAGTGTCTATAAATAGGGTCTCTGTGTAATAATATAGTGACAACAATTCAATAATGTTATTCTTATTATATTTCTCACATGGTATCAGAGCCTCGATGATCTTGGTAGAGAATCAAAGAGCTTCTGCTGCCGGCGGGTGGCTATTAGGATGGAATGTTGAAATGTGAGGTTAAAAGAGTTTTAGGAAATATTTTCCTTACATTTTGAAGGTAAGTCATTTTTCTTAAATTTGAGGAAAATAAGTTGAATTGGAAAATATTTTCCTTCATACCAAACACACTCGTAGTGACAATAATTTAATAATAATATTCTTATTATATTTCTTACAATTTGAAAGTGTCTTATTAAGCATAATGGTTGATGATTGTACTCCCATTTGAGGACTTGAGTCATTTTATGGTGATATTTGATGAGAGTCGAGATTGTTGGTTAATTTAAGGTACAAACAAGGAGTTTTATCGATTGTGAAAGCTGATAAGGGTGAATTCAAACTGAAAAATTGAATTAATTCATAGTGTAAAATGCTTTGGTTGATATTGGACTTGATATTTGTTGTCGGTGTGACACATCTACACATTTTGCATTGCTTTTTTATTGGGATCGGAGTGACACACTTGTCCAATACGGTATAGATCGGAGGACACACCGTTCTATGTTATATTATGGATCGGAGGACACATTGTATTATATAATATATGCCTACTTGGAATATGGATCTAGAGAGTCCTCCATGAGTTCTAAATAACTTTACAGAGCTGCATGTGTATACACAACATATGCATTTTCATTCATTCACTTATACTCTCTGTACTTGAATTGTATTTGATATGATAGATGGTTGTTTGAGTTGTTACCTTTGAACTTATTAAGATGCATGAGTGTTGTTGAGCTGTATTATATTCTTATTATCATGTTTTAACCGCTAGACTAGGTGTGGCCATCCTGTTTGTAGGTTTATATGGTTGAGTTGGGTAAGTTGATAGTTTATGTAATAACAATAGTTGTGATTTTTCTTTTTTTATGTGTTTTGACTATTTTTCCTTTCCCTTTCGTTGTTACATTCTATTTGTGAGTTGTGGGGATGGTTGACATGATACTCAATGCATTTGAGAGTGATTTGGAAGAGTTTGAGACTTATAGAGGCTTTAAAAGCCATGAGTTTGACTTCGGTCAATATTTTGTGTTTTGAGTTTTGAATGGCGATTAGGACAGTTCCATTAGGTCCAAAATGTTGATTTTAGGTTAGGGGCATAGTTAATTTGGGTCTCGAGCCTTTATTTTTTATTTCGACCCTTTTTTTGAAAACTAATAAAATAACCCTAAGAAGGGTCCGGGGGGCTAAATTATTGTAAGCAATCTATTTTTGAATATTTGACGGTGCCATTGAGCCTGGAACATCAAAAATAGCCTAGTAGAATATATGGTTTAGTTCTATGGGGTCCCAAATGAATCCCGAGGGTTCGTTTGAAGACTTTGAAGTTGTGGAATTAACAACTGATATCTGCTTCCAAAAATCCTTCTTCACGAATTTGGGACATTGGCTGCGAATACGGAGAATAAAAATCTCCTTCATGCCTATCTCAAGGTGGTGGCTGCGATCCCCAAGAGTTATCGGGATCGGGTCAGGTTTTTTGCTTTATCGCGAAAACGATCAGACCGTCACGAAAGCAATGGGTTTGAGACATCAGCCTTCACAAACGCGAGAGGCTGACCGCAAATATGAAGATCAATTTAATTGGCCAGGTTATCTTTAACCCTCGTGAACGCAAAGGGTTGACCGCGTTCGTAAGGTATTGTTCACATGCTATGGGTTGGGGAACTAGATGGGAAATCATATTTCGATATTATTATTGTTATCGTATTGCCAATGTGGGGGCTTATTTATATATTATTATTGACTTGAGAGTTATATTGATGGTGATGCCTAAGTGGGGGCTTTATTTGATATCGTAGGCCTTATTTGTACATTAAATGACATTATTATCATTGTGATACCCGTGTGGGGGAAGAGGGCTTGAATAGATGTTATAGGCCTTATTTAAGCATTATTTGCCTCTATCATAAGAGTGATACCCGAGTGAGGGATTTGGTATGATGTTTTTGATGTATTACATGACTACTTATCTTAGTGGTATCGAGCAAGGTCTTAAATCATGAATTATTGATGTTTGAGTTAATTCTAAGCTTATTTATACCTGTATTGAATTGATTATCATCTTCATATTGATCGATTGTGAGGATTACGTCATTTCATCTATATCATATTCATGAGATATTGGTACTGGTAAGAAACACTGATTTCGCAAGAAAGTCAAGCACATTTAAAAAACCCTTAGCTGAGGCCATTTGCTGGCAAGGTTGATTATGATATTTTGAAAACCCTGGGACGAGGTCTTTTATCGGCAAGGTTGAGTTGAGATTTGAGAAAGTATATGATTGTGAACCCCCTATGGGTCCTGTTCTGATGCGCTGAGCCTTGGAAGGTGTATACAAAAGTCCCACCATCATTGCTTTGTATTTGCATCTCTTGTATTTCCTCTATGTGTTCGTGTGTAGCTTTGTTTTATGCCTTATTATGTTATAGAACTGTTAGTGGAGACGGTGTGAGCTACTATTTGGGAACTTTTCTGTTTGTAGGTGGCGTGGTCATAGTATCTTTTACTTGTTTTGTTATCTACTTTGCTCAGTCGGCCTATGACACCTACTGAGTACAAATGGACTGTACTCACTCCTACTTCTATGTTCTTTTAGTGTAGATCCCAGTTGGAGTGCATCCCACGGTGGTTGATATCATGTCGTGGTAGCTGGATTTTTGAGGTACTAGTGAGCTTTAGAGTTCGGGGTTACTTCCGGACATCCTCTTACTTTATTATGTCTTTACTATGTTCAGAGATAGACTCTTGTATTTTATATTCTAGACTTTGTATTAGATGCTCTTTCCACTTATGACACTAGTATTTTGGGATTTATTGTATTTCATTCGAAGTTTATGCTATTTACATATTATGGCTTGACTCAATTCTAGAAGTCTGACATTTATGGGTTTTCTTTCATATTTCAATTGTCCTTTCTTGTGTGGGATTTAGCTTACCTACTAAGGCTTGTTCCAAGGTAGGTGCCATCATGACCTCGAGTTTTGGATCATGACAAATTGGTATCAGAGCACTAGGTTCATCGATCTCAAAAGTGAAAGAGCAGGATATCTAATAGAGTCTCGTGGATCGGTATATTGACATTTGCTCTATCTTCGAGAGGCTATAGGATATCTTTAGGAAAAACTTCTCTAATTTGATTCCTTATCGTGCGGGTTGTTTATGCTCAATATTCTAACTTGTATTCCACTTTTTTTTGCACTAATAGTGAGGACACTAAGACAACACCCATTGTTAGGACCCCAGTCAGGGGCGAGGCAGGGGTCGTGGCCAACTCAAAGGTAGAGGATGGGGAACGAGGAGCTACCCCAATTAGAGGACGTGCTAGGGAGGACTCTGCCAATCTCGGGATTAACTATATTGAGGATGATTATCAGACAGAGGATGCGGGGCTAGCTCAGGTCCCAAAGGATTCAGTTAACCCTGGTGTTACAGGATCTTTTGATTTGTCTGCTGAGTCGTCTTGATGGTGCTCCCTAGACTGGTGTTCCTTTGAGCGTGTCGGGTATTCCTCAGACTTCAGGAGGTATTCAATCGCTATGGAATGCTCCTACTTATTATTTTTTTACTTCAGGGGTACAACCATCTTACAAAATATGTTGATTCACTGCCTACTAGACTTGCTATTTCTCCTGTTACTTCTGGTCCTGTGATGTCTTCTGATGATCAGAAGAGGTTTGAGAGGTTCATTCACTTTGCTCCTCCCAAGTTTATTGGTGCCATTGGAAAGGACGCCTATGAGTTTTTGCTTGACTGTCAGAAGAGGTTGTATAACCTCAAATCCCTTGAGACCCGTGGTATTGCTTATACAATTTATTAGTTGATTGATGTGTCCAGAGAGCGGTAGAGGTCTCTTCCTAGTTGTAGACCATTGCGTTCACCTGCTATGACTTGGACCTAGTTTTCTAAGTCTTTTCTGGAGAGGTTCGTGCCTTACAGTTTAAGAGATCAGATGAGAGATGAGTTTGATCACCTGGAGTAGGGCTCCTTGACTATTGCTGAGTATGAGGCACATTTTTATGCACTATCCAGCTATTCCACTGCCAGTATCTCCACTAAGTCAGAGAGGATTAAGAAGTTTGTCAAGGGTTTGGAAATTTTTTATCAGTTGGCTACAGCTCAGATGGTGGTGTCAGGGGCTTCTTTCCAGAGTATAGTTGATCATACCAAAACGCTTGAGTTAATTCTTCATGGTACTCAAAGTGGTGCCGGTGCCAAGAGGATCCGTCGTCAAGGTGAGTTCAATGGACATGTATCCCTAGGCAGGGATTTCTTCTGTAGAGGTGCTCACAATTATCATGGTTGACCAATTTAGGAAGCCTTACAGAGTTCTGGTAGTAGGCCTCTAATTTCTGCGGCTTCAGGTAGCCAGGGGTCAGGTCATGCGGGTAGAGGCTCCAGTTTTAATTCATTGGGTCAGGGCGGGTATTCTGGCTCTTCTTGGCCCTTTCAGCATGATGTAGGTAGCAAAGAGTGTTTTGTATGTTAGGATATTGGTCATTATTGGATGGACTATCCTCGACGTACATTGGGTCCTGCCCAGCAAGGTTCTCAGCTTCAGCTTTGCCCTACTCATATTTTCACAGTCAGAGGTGATTCATAGAGTGGAAAGGGTGGTACTAGAGGTGCTCAAGGTGGATCTTAGGGAGGTCGTGGTAGTAAATGCGGGGTTTCTCAGTCTAGGAGCGGGCATGGTTTGTGTTATGCTATACCTAGGAGACCTAAGGTAGAGGTCTCTAATACAGTCATCACAGGTATCGTACCGATTTGCCATCGTTCTGTTTTTGTGTTATTTGACCCCTGGTTCTACATTCTCCTATGTGTCTACATACTTTGCTACTAGTTTTGATGCTGCATGTGAGTCCCTTTCTATGCCTAGTCGTGTTTCTACCCTAATAGAAGATTCTTTAGTAGTGGATCAGGTGCACCGATCTTGTGTGGTGACCTTTGTGGGATGTGAGACTTGGGTAAATTTTATTATCCTAGATATGGTTAATTTTGATGTTATCTTAGGTATGGACTAGATAGCTCCCTACCATGTGATTTTGTATTGTTTTGCCAAGACCGTGACTTAAGCTACTCTAGGTGTGCCAAGGTTAGCATGGAAGGGTACACCTAGTTCGGGTTTGGAGGGAGTTATATCTTTTCTACATGCTTGTCACATGGTGGAAAAGGGGTGTTTGTCTTATTTGGCTTATGTCCGCGACACTAGTGTTGCTTTACCGCCTCCTTTAGATTATGTTCGGGTTGTTAGCGAGTTTAAGGATGTGTTTCTTATGGATTTTCTTAGTATACCTCTGAACCGTGATATTGTTATTGAGTCGGGCACCAAGCCCATTTCCTTTCCTCCTTATAGGATGGCCCCGACCGAGTTGAAGGAATTGAAGAAGCAATTGTAAGATATGTTGGGTAAGGAGTTCATTAGACCTAGCGTGTCTCCTCGGGGTTCTCCCACCTTGTTTGTGAAGAACAAGAATAGATCTATGCGCATGTGTATTGACTATACGCAATTGAACAAGGTGACGCCTAAGAATAAGTATTCTCTTTCTTGATATGATGACCTATTTGAGCAACTTTAGGGTGACTCAATATTATCTAATATTGACTTGAGATCCGGTTACCATCAGTTGAGGATTAGAGCTTTGGATGTTTCGAAGATGGCTTTTCAGACTCGGTATGGTCATTAGGAGTTTTTGGTCATGTCTTTTGGGTTAACCAATGCCCCAGCAGCGTTCATGGAGTTGATGAATCGAGTATTTCAACCGTATCTTCATTCCTTCATGATGATTATATTCATAGATGATATCTTGGTTTATTCCAATAATGAGGCTAACTATGTGAGACACTTGAGAACTGTACTCTAGAGGTTGCGAGATAAGAAGTTATATGCTAAGTTCTCCAAGTGAAATTTTTGGTTGGACTCTATTTCTTTCTTGGGTCATGTAGTGACCAAGGATGGAATAATGGCCAATCCAGCCAAGGTTGCGGCAGTTTGTGATTGGGCTAGGCCTACTTGTCCCATCGAGAATTGGAGTTTCATTGGATTAGTAGGCTATTATCAATGCTTTGTGGAGGGTTTCTCTTCTATTGTGGTTCTTTTGACCAAGTTGACTTAGAAGAAGATTGTATTTCAGTGGTAGGATACGTGTGAGGAGAGCTTCCAAAAGCTCAAGGAGTTGTTGACTTTGGCCTTTATCTTGACCTTGCCCAAAGAGGGCATAGACTTTACCTTGTTTAGTGATGCTTTTGGAGTTAGCTTAGGCGGTGTATTGATGTAGAAAGGTAAGATAATTGCTTATGTTTCTCGACAGTCAAAGCCTCATGAGAAGAATTACCCTATCTATGCTTTGGAGTTGGCCGCAGTTGTTTATGTATTGAAGTTGTAGTGACATTACTTTTATGGAGTCCATTATGATATTATCTCTAATCATTATAGCCTTCAGTATTTCTTCACTCAGCAAAATCTTAATATGAGACAGCGACGTTTGCTTAAGTTGCTTAAGGACGATGATCTCAATATATTTTATCATTCGGGAAAGGAAAATATAGTAGAAGATGCCTTGATCCAGAAGGCGGTGAGTGTGGGGAGTTTAGCACATCTTTTGACTCTCGAGCGACCTTTGGCCGTGGAGGCAGTCTTTAGCTAACTAGTTGGTTTGGCTGATATTTCGACACCCATGCATGTGTTAGCCTTTGTTGAGGCTAGATTGTCTTTGATGGAGCAAATTTGAGCTCATTAGTTTGATGATGATAGATTGAGGGGGATTTGTGATAGGGTGTTGAGTGGCAAGGGAAAGGCGACATCTCTTGATTCTGATGGTATTTTGAGGATTAGCCATTGAGTTTGTGTGCCGAGAGTCTATGGATGGGTTAGATTGATCTTGGAGGAGGCCCATTGTTCTAGATATTCCATTCACTCACGGTTATCATGGTACACCAATTCAGGTAGCCTTATAGAGTTTTGGTAGTAGGCCTTCAGTTTACGACTTTAAGTAGCCAGGGGTTAGGTCATGCGAGTAGAGCATCCAGTTTCAGTTCATTGGGTTAGGGCGGGTTTTCTGGCTCTTCTGGTCCCTCTCAGCGTGATGCACATAGTAGAGAGTGTTTCTTATCTCAGAAGATTGGTCATTATGTGAGGAACTATCCTCGATGTGTATTGGTTCCTGCCCAGTAGGGTTCTTAGCTTCAGTTTTGCCCTACTCCTATTTCCACAGTCTGAGGTGGTTCATATAGTGAAAGGGTTGGTACTAGAGGTGCTCGAGTTGGAGCTCCGAGAGATCGTGGTAGTGGGCATGGGGTTGCTCAGTCTAGGAGAGGCGTGGTCAGTGTTATGCTATTACTGGGAGACCTGAGGCAGAGGCCTCTTATGCAATCATCATAGGTATCGTCTCGATTTTCCATCGTTGTTCTTCCGAGTTATTTAACCCTGGTTCTACATTCCTCTATGTGTCTACATACTTTGCTATTGATTTTGATGCTTGATGCGAAGCTAAAAACCACCTTATTTTGCCATTCTCTGCCTTACATTTGTTCTCTTTTTTTTGTTGCCTTGAGCTTAAATGATGTGATTTACACTTGTGTTTCATGATTTGCTTATATAGGAGTGTATTGAGGTATTTGGAGCTTAAAAAAGAAGAAAAAAGAGCACCAAGAAACCGAAAGGAACCAAGAAAGAATCTACGTCGCAATGCGTTTCAAAACAAGCACAGAAGGGCCAAAATTGTTTTGTCTTGCGCCACTACTGCAAAGCAAGCAGTGGCACTAGTTTTACATGTTCTATGGAATTTGTTCTTTGCGCCACAACCCCAAAAGCAAGAAGTGGTGCTAGTTTACCCACTGTTCTGAATTTTCAGTTGTTCTTCGCGCCATAGCTCCGCTTTTGGGTTGTGGTGCGAGTCAAGGTCAATCCTAACCCAAATTGGATTGGTTTTAGACATTCTAAGGGTTCCTAAACTCTATATAAACCCCCTTCCCACGTTTTTAAACATTAACAACTGATTTGGGGAAGCCAAAAGCTAGGACAAAGCTCAAGAACAAGGTTTAATTTTATTTTCTTATTTTATTTTCGATTTCTACCTTGTAAACTCATGAAATCTCTTTTTCCAAAGTGATTTATGAGTTTCTAAACCTCTTAATTTCTAGGGTTGTGGTTGAACATGAAATTTGTGGCTTGAACATCATATTATCTATTTTGATTTCCATACATTGAGTTATTTATTTCTTCTTGCTTTCAATTATTCGTTTGATTGATCAACTTGAGAATATTATCTAGGGTTGTTTGTTGGACTTGAAAAGGGAAACGACAAGTGTAAAAATAAGAAATAGGGATAGTTTGTGAACCTTTTAGGGAAAGGGAATCGATTTATCACTGAGGATAGAAATATACCCTGTGACCTAGCTTAGTTGATACATACGATATCTTTATGCACTTCACTATTAACCGGAAACCATAGAAATATAGGGGTTAGGGATAGTCGAGTAGGCTTAGAGTTGTTGGAAAAATGCTCAATAAAGGTACAATTAACCGGCAACTTGTAACTCAGGAAAGCAAATTAGATGAATGATTGGATAGTGCAACTGGATCATCAAAATACCACAACCCTAGATCTTTTCTCAAATCTGAGTTACAACACAACTAATCCACAACTTGTCTCCAATAGTTTTTATTCACATTCAAAACATAGAAATCACTCTTAATTATTGGTTACTGACTGAATAACTCATATAAGAATTCAAATTAGAAATTAATTCATCAAATCCCTGTGGGTACGATATCTGGACTTACAACATTTATTATTTGTACGACTACGTACACTTGCGTGTGCGAAATTTTGCAATAAGTTTTTGGCACCGTTGTTGGGGATTTGATTTGAAATTGATACTATTTTGAGTTTTTATTGAATTATTCAGATTTCACTTTTGTTTGTTATTTTTGTTTCTTTCAGGATACAGGTTAGTTTATGCTAAATACCCGGAGTCAAGGCAATCCCTTGATTCCAATTGACCACGAGCTTGAACGTACTCTTAAAGGGTTGACAGCAATGGGTGATAACTTAAACAATCCAATTCTTTAAGACCCACTGAATGATGCGGAGGATAGAGCTGCAGTCCATCCCCATCCTACACCACATGTTCCAGTGTTAAATATTTCCAGGCCAAATCAGCAAAATGCCTCCAGAGTTATTGTGACAAATATCACAGGAAATTTCGAGCTTAAAGAGCACGGTGCAACTAGTGCAGAACACATGTCAATATGAGGGTAAACCACATGAAGACCCACACAAGCACCTACTAGAGTTTACTGAGTTGAGTAACAACTTCCATAAATAAAATGTTTCAGATGAATACGTGAAGTTGACATTATTCCACTTCTCACTGATTGGGGAAACGAAGTAATAGTTGCAGAATGAACCGGTAGGATCTACCACGTCTTAGGATGCTTTGTCTGAAAAATTTCCCAATAGGTTCTTCTCATCTAGGAGAACAAAAGAGATCAGAGGCAAGATTTTCGGATTTTTTCAAAAAGATGTTGAATCCCTTCCCCAAACTTGGGAGAGATACAAGGGATACTTGAGAGATTGCCTGCACCACCATCAGCCCAAGAAGATTATTGGGCATAATTTTATTGAAGGATTGAGGCCAGACTCTATGACTTTATTAGATGCTATAGATCAGGGGAAAATTTTATCCCAGAGCTATGATGAAATAGAGGTGTTGCTCAATCTTATGTCTACAGGTCACGGAGACTATTCAGAGCCCCAGCAAAGTGTTCACTTCTACACAGAAAATGCTGGGTAAGTTAGAGCTAGATGATGTGTCAGCTATTTGGGCTGATATTGGGCAGTTGTGTGTCTTAATAAAGCAGATTTTATTAGCTCCAAGTGCAGGTCAAGTTCAATATGTACAACAGATTTAGGCGGCTACATTATTTTGTGAGAAGTGTGGTGAAAATCATGCTTACTCTTTTGAATCCAAAATCTATATATTATGTGGGGCAGTAAAATTATAGAAACCACCTAAATTTCTCTTGGGCTGGAAATCAGCAGGCCCAAAGACAATAGTATACACCACATGCTCCATAAGTGAGCAATTCATTGGAGGAGACAATAAAGCAGTTTATGGGGCAACAGACTCAGATTATGGATAAAATGCAGAAGTCCATTCATGAACTTGAGCGTCAAGTGGGCCAACTAGCTTCATCATAATATGCAAGACCTGCAGGTGCACTATCGAGTGATACAGAGAATAATACTAAACAGGTAATGGCAGTCTCACTCAGAAATGGAAGAGAGCTAGTTGAAGCTCCTCCTAAATAGAGAAGTTAAGATGCAAGTGTAGAGTTGCCAAATGCAGAGCCTTCAAAGAGGAGAATAATTAACTGGCATAACTATAAGAATCCACCTCTTTTCCCACAAAGGTTGATCCCAACACCAACTTTAGAGATAGAGCTGGTGCAAGCAGAAAAAAGTGATAAAGAGGTTGTTGAGGAACCTAAGATTTCAATAAAGAGACCTCCACCACCATTCCCATAAAGATTCCAGAAAAGCAAGAAAGATGTGAATTTTAAGAAGTTTCTTGATATCTTCAAGCAACTTCACATTAATATTCCCTTGATTGATACTCTAAGGGACATGCCTAAATATGCCAAATACCTTAAAGAAGTGGTGGCTGGAAAGAGAAGACATATAGAATTTGAGACGATTGCACTCACTGAAGAGTGTAGTTCGAGGGTATTGAGAAAGCTCCCCAAAAAGCTTAAAGATCCTGGGAGCTTCACCCTCCCCATACAAATTGGTGAAGATTAGGTTGGGCATGCATTGTGTGATCTTGGGGCAAGTATAAACTTAATGTCCTTATCTGTCTTTCAGACACTTCGTTTAGGAGAGCCACACCCAACTACTATCACTCTATAATTGGCAGATCGCTCTCGTGTGCAACTAGAAGGAGTAATTGAAGATGTTCTCATCAAGGTAGGTAAGTTTGTGATTCCTGCCGACTATATTGTTTTAGATTTTGAAGTAGATGAGCAGGTACCGGTTATATTAAGACGCCCATTCTTAGCCACCGATGGAGCATTGATTGATGTGCGAAAAGGAGAGCTTAAGATGAGGGTCCATGATGAGGAGGAAATATTTAAGGTTTATAAGTCCCTTTCCACTCCTTCACACTATAGAGACTTGTGAAGGATCACAGAGATGGTCAATGATAAGTATGGGGTGGAAGAGTGTGAGATCGAAAAGGTGAAAGAGCTAAAGGGAAATAGAGTGAATGATAATTGTGATCCTCCTAGAGTGAAGAAGAGGCCAAATTTGCATCATATGGGGAGGAAAAAATTGGGAGAATTTGGTTGATTTATGACTTACGTCGTGTCGCGATGTTAAATCAGGCATTGCCCGGGAGGCAACCCAATTTGTAATAATGTAGTTTTATATATATAGTGTCACTTCTTTTCCTTGTTTTTGTTTATGCAGATGTGGGGAAGTTTGAGTTCCCGGATTTGGAAGCTAAGAGGCATGGATGAAGCATAAGTATGGGGTCATTCCCCCCCTTTGATGAAAGATTGAGAGAAGACATGCTACTAGCTAGGCCCTAGAGGGCCTCAGGGAGTATTTCTAACCACTATTTTATGTTGTTTAATTCTTTGGGGACAAAGCATGACTTTAAGTATGTGGTGGGATTCTTCTGATATTTGTTAAGGGTGAAGTATGCTATAGGAGTTGCTTTATTTTAGTTACTTGCTTTATTTGAAAAAATTGTGGAAAAATAATAATTAAAAATCCAAAAACACACGCAAAAAAAGATTTTTTATTTTTTTTTATTTTTACCTTTCTAGATTAGAGTAGTATGTGTTGGTTTTAGCTTTTTAGTTTGTTTTTAGTAGAGCATACTTAGCCCACCCCTTGGTTTTTCTTTTCGATTTTTTCCCGAGGGGAGGACCTTTGAACTGACTATCCTTTTTATTGTTAGAATAGTTTTTCTTTTATTTTTAGGTAGAATGACTTTTCCCGATGATGGATGGTTGACGATCGTCTTAAGGGAAGAGTTAGTCATTAGGAGTTAGAGAGTCTTTAGGACCAATTGAATGTGAGGTGCTCTTTCTAGGTGCTACACATGAACTGAATGATGCAAGTTGGTTTTAATTTCTAGCATGCTATGAATAAAATGAATGACTTCTTTTAAGACACCTAGGCTCTTTTAATTGACTCGTATGTGATTTTTAGCTTAAATTTAAACTTTTATTGTTTGCTTGATTGAGAGTCTGTATGGATCCTTCTTGAGTTGAACATGTGCCATGTATGTTAGGTAGTTGTTGATATCCCCTACTTTCATATTGATGTCTAGAACTTGCCCGGTGTGCTTGCAAAGCAAAATGAAGAATGTTGAGTTTATGAGATGATATAGGTGTTTCTTTGATTAGCCTATTTTTATTCTTTACTTTAACTACCTACAATGAATGATCCTAGTTAGCCCCGTTGAGCCTTTAGCCTATTCTTTGGTAGCCAAATATGAAGCTTAATCCTTTTCTTTCAATAGACCTTTAACTTGATGCAAAACTCCTAAGCACTTTAATTACAAAATAAGAGTTAAGAGGAGTGAGAATTGAGAAAAGAGAGATAGTTGAGGTGGGAAGCCTGTATAAAAGTCTAATGGTGCAAGTGATTAAAAAAGTCCATATGATAGTGGTAGGGAGTAGAAAAAGAACAAAACAAAAGTGAAAAAATGAAGTGTTTGAGAATTGAGTACTCCTTATTAGTGGTATTTGAACTTGCTTAAAGAGATGGGAAACAAGGAAATCTATGGGTGAGAAGAGTAGGAAAAAAAGTTGGTTGATTGAAGAGTGATCAAACGATGAAAATTTGTGATGTATTAAAGTGCTTAGGGAAGATAGTCACTATTTTAGCCAAAATAATTCCTACCCGTCCCTTAGCCTACATTACAACCCCAAAAGTCCTACTTGATTTTAAATTTTGGCGTTCTTATATTAGTGGAGTAGGACACTAAGGGAAAGTTTATGGTTCATCATATATTGCATGTGAAATTCTTTTTGAGGGTAAGCGTAATTCTATTTCTATACCCATTCTTGCATTCATTTGTATACTTGTGAGTGAATATAGGTAACTCTCTTGTGGTGAGGGCACATGGTTGACGAAAGATAGGTGAAGTATATGATCCCTTGGTTGGGTGAATTGTATGAGTTTTCTAATATCATAGAGTCGGTTCTTGAGGCTAGGAAGTTTTGGAAGAGTTGTTTAAACGTATGGTATGATTGAAGCATGCTTAATAAGAACTTGTCGTCTATGGTAGTCGTTGTAGTCTTAGATTGAGTAATCTTGTTTCAATTGGTGTAGTTGTAGTAGAGTCTAATTCATTCATGTATAGCTTACCCTGGTTCTATATTCCCCTATGTGTCTACATACTTTGCTACTGATTTTGATGCTTGATGCGAAGCTAAAAACTACCTTATTTTGCCATCTTCCGCCTCACATTTGTGGTTTTTTTGATGTTGTGTTGAGCTTAAATGATGTGATTTACACTTGTGTTTTATGATTTGATTATATAGGAGTGTATTGAGGTATTTGGAGCTTAAAAAGATGAAAAAGAGCACCAAGGAACCGAACGGAACCAAGAAAGAATCTACATCGTAATGCGTTGCAAAACAAGCGCAGAAGGGCCAAAATTATTGTGGCTTGACCCAATACTGCAAAGCAAGCAGTGGCTTGAGTTTTACATAATCTCTAGAATTTTTTCTTTGTGCCACCCCCCCAAAAGTAAGGAGTGACACAAGTTTAGCCACTGTTCTGACTTGTCAGTTGTTATTCGCGCCATAGCTCCATTTTTGGGTTGTGGCGCGAGTCAGGGTCAATCCTAACCCGAATGGGATTGGTTTTAGACATTCTAACCGTTCCTAAACTCAATATAAACCCCCATCCTACATTTTTAAACATTAACAACTGATTTGGGAAGCCAAAAGCTAGGGCAAAGCTCAAGAACAAGGTTTAATTTTATTTTCGATTTCTATCATGTAAACTCATGAAATCTCCTCTTTCCAAGAGATTTATGAGCTAAACCTCTTAATTTCTAGGGTTGTGGTTGAACATGAAATTTGTAGCTTGAACATCATATTATCTATTTTGATTTCCATACATTGAGTTATTTATTTCTTCTTGCTTTCAATTATTCGTTTGATTGATAACCTAGTGAATATTATCTAGGGCTTATTTGTTGGACTTGAAAAAGGAAACGAAAAGTGTATAAAGAAGAAATAGGGCTAGTTTGTGAACCTTATAAGGAAAGGGAATCGATTCATCACTGAGGATAGAAATAAACCCTGTGACCTAGCTTAGTTGATACATACGATATTTTTATGCACTTCACTATTAACCGGCAACCATAGAAATATAGGGGTTAGGGATAGTCAAGTATGCTTAAAGTTGTTGGGAAAATGCTCAATATAGCTACAATTAACCTGTAACTAGTAACTCAGGAAAGCAAATTAGATGAATGATTGGATAGAACAACTGGATTGTCAAAATACCGCAACCCTAGATCTTTTCTCAAATCAAAATTACAACACAACTAATCCACAACTTATCTCCAATTGGTTTTATTTGCATTCAAAACATACAAATCACTCTTATTTATTGGTTACCGACTGAATAACTCATATAAGAATTCAAACTAGAAATCAATTCATCAATATCTGTGGGTACGATATCTGGACTTACATCCTTTATCATTTGTACGACCACGTACACTTGCGTGTGCTAAAGGATGCAACAAGTCTGCATGTGAGTCCCTTGATGTGCCTATTAGTGTTTCTACCCCAGCAGGAGATTCTTTAGTAGTGGATCGGGTGTACCGATCTTATGTGGTGACCTTTGTGGGGCTTGAGAATTGGGTAAATCTAATTATCCTAGATATGGTTGATTTTGATGTTATCTTGGGTATGGATTGGTTAGTTCCCTATCATGCGATTTTGGATTGTTTTTCCAAGACTATGACTTTAACTACACCAGGTGTGCCAAGGTTTTCATGGAAATATATGCCTAGTTCGGGTTTGAAGGGAGTTATATCTTTTCTACGTGTTTGTCTTATGGTGAAAAAGGGGTGTTTGTATTATTTGGCTTATTTCTGTGATACTAGTGTTCCTTCACCGCCTCCTTTGGATTCTGTTCGAGTTGTTAGTGAGTTCAAGGATGTGTTTCCTATGGATTTTCCTAGTATACCTATGGACCGTGATATTGATTTTGCTTTTAATGTTGACCGTGTGAAGGGTACACGAGCCGTATGCCTAGTCGTACGAGGGTTTACTTGACGATTGAAAGATATATTAGAAGGTTCAGCTACACGAGCTCCCATATAAGTTGTATGGAGAGCATACGAGCCGTATGGTTTCTATACGAATCGTATATAGTACACACGAACCATATGGCTATTCGTGGGGAAAGACATGGAGTTTTGGTAGAGATCATCCATACGAGTCGTGTGGTCTTTGCATGATCTGTGTGGGCATGTGCCGACCCAGTTCTCCTAGTTAGTTCATGATAGGATTAGTTATGTCTATAAATACATCATGTAGGTTTTTACTTTGGTTATGCACGTTTTGGGGTATTATTCGAACAAACTTTGAATGTACAATATCATACTTTTTCCATTAATTCCATAGTTCGTTTTGTTCTTCATTCGATTGTTCATCTACAATTCTTCTAACTAGTTACTTGATTGTTGTAAGTGTTCTTATTATACATTCTCAATTGAATCTTGATATGATTACCGCAATTATGAGTAGCTAAACACAACAACTAGAATTGTGGGAACCATGATGAATTAATGAAGTAGTGTTCATAGTACAAGGTGATTCTCAACGGGTGTTAGGCATGTATTGTTAATTCTCTTTGGATTGATTGCTTTCTGATGGTGCACAATATTAGGAATTGCCTTATCTCTACCCTGGACTTTAGCAAGGGTAATCGGATAGGAAAAGAGAATCAACAACAAGACTTAGAGATACCAACCTCCATTTAATTAGGCTTGAACAGGTAAACGAAAAAGACTAAATTGGGATCTTAGATAGGGGTTAGTAATGCAAAACTCATGACACAGGAATCTTTGTTCTTCGGGAGAGTCATCTACAAGGGATGTAACATAGTCGGTTAGATGATACATAACCTATCAATTCTGCATGTTGAGCACCACAAGAGATCACTAAGTACGTAGAACCTATGGAGTTATGAAGTTATTGGGGAACACAGTCCTAGTGCCTTTCTCATATTGATTTCAAATCCAACAAATCAAAAATCGTTACTACTGAATTCTTTATTTACAAAACCCTCCCTCTTTTACTGGAGATTTTTATTGATTGCATAGGCAAACATTCTTTATTGAATTTTGACCTATTCCCTGTGGGATAGCCCCCAACCTAGTTGGGTTCTATATTTGATCAACGACTGTTTTATGCTTTGTTTGGAGGTGTATTTGGGGCGACATCAAATTGTGGCGCTGTTGCTGGGGAATACAGTTACGAAGTTGATTGATTGTGTTTGTCAGGCTGTTGGTTACTATTTCCTAATTTACTTTTTTGTTGATTCTAGGGTGCACACTGGTGTATGACCAATACTTGGAGTCAAGGAAATCCTCTAATTCCACTTGATACGAAACTTAAGAAAACTCTGAGAGCTAGTAGAAGGATGGTGAATTAAGGAGTACATAACCAAGGAGTCCTTCTCAAGGGCGTTCATAATGATGCAGAAATCTTGAATGAGCCAGCACATCAGCATGATGATCAGAAGACTGCAGAGCATATCACTGTTCGACTGGTGGTTGGGGAGAATTCTAGGCAAGAAGCTTCCAGGCGGGCAGCTAGGGAATAAAGGGCTAGACAAGATAAAGCAAATTTTCTAGCTACACTTGATGAGCGAGAAAGGCAGAGAAGGCATAGGGGCAACAAACTCTAGAACAGGATCTCCCTCATTTTGATGATGCGGAAGAAGAGCTGGATTATTTAGAGCAGGTTGAAATAGGTTCTATTATCACACCAGAATTGCCTCCCGAAGCTAAGTTTGACATCACTAGCACTATGATACACTTGCTGAACTTGAAAGGGGTGTTCTCAAGCCTTCCTACTGATGATGTGAATTTGCATCTGATGAACTTCCTAGGGATTTATACGTCCTATAATCTACCTAGAGTGAGTCAAAAGGTGATTAGACTACGGTTGTTCTCTTTCTCTCTGATGGGGAGGCTACATTATGGTTGGAAGAGTTACCACGTGGATCAATCACTACTTGGAATTAGTTGAGGACTCAGTTCTTGAACAGATTTTTTCTACCTTCCAAAATGTTGCAGTTGAAAGATGAGATTTATAACTTCAGGCAGTTACATTTATAGGCCTTATATGAGACTTGGTTTAGAATCAAGAAGAAGCTACAGAATGTTCCAAATCACAAGATGATGGATAAAAACTTGTTTGAGATCTTATACAGAGCCTTGAATTCAAACACCAAGCCTTTAGCAGACACTATTACTGGTGGGGTTTTCATGAGTCTACGTTGGGAGCACGCTTCTGAGATTCTAGATCAGATCACGAAAACCAACCAAGATTGGCATACTCGAGATGCAGACAGACCCGCAAGCACTTATAAGATTAGAGCATCCTCAGAGCATAGAGCATTAGATGAGTCAGTAGCTCAAGTGGTAGCACAACTAAGGACTGAGATTGGTTTGCTTACTAAACAATTTGCAGCAACAGGAGAAGAAAAGGTGAATACGGTCGGTTCACAAGGCAAGGTACCTAGGTATGATAATTTGGATTTTGAGGAGGAGGAAAAGTATCTAGATAGAGAGGTGGCAGGTTTCCAAGACAAGGGACAAGGGTCTAATCAATAAAATTGGAACTCTAGGCAAGGGAATCAAGGTCGAAACTACTATGGAGATAACAACTACAATAGGTCTGGGTATAGAGATAGGAGTAGGGACTGAGATGGTGATAGGAGGAGAAAGGATGAAAACAAGGATAAGAGTGACCTTTATGTTCCACTTAGGAACCATGATGCTAGTTCAAGTAGTTCGAGGATGGAATACATGTTTGTGGAAGTTGTAAAGGGGTAGAGAAAATGAAAGACTGCCTTAAGGAGATTAGGGTGGATATTTTGTGAATGAGTCAGAAGGTTGAATCGCATGCTACCTTCATAAAGCATCTTGAACAACAGTTTGGTCAGTTATCCGTCGCATTGAATTAGCGTCAACAAGGTACACTTCTGAGAAACACCATCCAAAATCGTAAGACTGATGGTTATTTCTTGGCTATTACCACAAGGAGTAGTAAGATGACCATTGTTCCACCTATGCCCGTGTTTGCCAAGAATGAGGTAGAACCAGTGATCGTTGATGATGAGAAGGTGGATGAATCTGAAGACTTGGTGGTGGATGAGAATGCACCTGAAAAGTCTCTAATTGTTGAATATGAGGCCAATGAAAGAAAGTGAAAGGAAAAGAAGTTCCCAAAAGTATTGACTACCATTCCATGGCCTCTTCCTCCTTTTTTGCAAAGATCGAATAAAAAAGCTTAAGAGGGAAAGTACCAAAAGTTTATCTCTATGCTGAAGGATTTGCCAGTGAATATCCCTCTAGTTGAGGCTCTTGAACAAATATCATGTTACGCAAATATTATGAAGGATTTTGTGACTAAAAAGAGTACTGTAAGTTTTGAGCCCATTGACAATGTGCACCATTATAGTGCAATCGCCTCTCAGTCTCTAGCTGAGAATAAGAAAAATCCTGGAGCATTCATGATTCCATATACTATTGGGTATTTCAACTTTTCAAAAACTTTGTGTTATTTAGTTGCTAGCATTAATTTGATGCCACTAGCAATTTATAGACAATTGGGGTTAGGGTTGCCCAAACCAACTTTGATGAGACTTCTCATGGCAGACTACACTGTGAAAAAGCCCATGGGAATCTTGTGTGATATTTTAGTGAAGGTTGCATCCTTCATATTTTTAGCTAATTTTGTCATCCTTAACTGTGAGGTTGACTTTGAGGTTCCCATTATTTTGGGAAGACCATTCCTTGTGACTATACTTGTATTGGTTGATGTGAAGACTGCGCAGATGAAGTTTCAATTAAATAACGAATAGGTTACCTTTAATGTATGCCAATCCATGAAGTAGGCAAAGAATATGCATGTGATTTTGGTGATTGATACAGTCGATGAGGATACATTGGTAGCTCCTATTGAGGAGAGGTTTGGAGTCGAGGCATTTGCAGCGGCAATTATGAATTTTGAGGGGGATGATATTGAGAGTTATGATGAGATTGTGAGTGCACTTAATGGTAGGGGTTCATATAGTTATGAACCAAAGAAGTTAGATCTTGATTTGAAGAATAGAGCGGCCCCGCCAACTAGGCCTTCTATTAAAGAGCCTCCAGCCTCAAAGCTCTAAGCTCTTCCATCTCATCGTTGTTATGCATTTCTAGGAGCCAACATTACCTTATTGGTTATTATTGTAGATGATTTAGTAGATTGGTAAGTTGAGGCTTTGGTGTCTGTTTTGAAGTGATTCAAGAGGGCCATTTGATGGTCCATTGTTGATATCATTGGGATTCTTCCCTGAATTTGAACACACAAAATTCAACTTGAGTTGGATTATGTGCTGAGTATTAAGCATCAATGAAGACTAAATCCACCTTTGTAAGAGATAGTGAAGAAGGAAATTATGTAGTGGTTGGACGCGGGGGTGGTTTACCCTATTGCTGACAACATATGGGTGAGCTCGGTCTAATATATGCCTAAAAAGAGTGGAATCACGGTGGTTCCAAACTAGAAGAATGAGCTTATTCCTATGAGGTCGGTCATTAGGTGGCATGTTTGCATGGACTAAAAGAAGCTGAATGCATGGACTGAAAAGGATCACTTTTCGATGCCTTTCATGGATCAGATGTTAGACCATCTTACTAGCAGAGGATGGTATTGTTTTCTTGATTGTTATTTGGGTTACAATTAGCTTTCTATTGCTCCCGAAGACCAAGAAAAGACCACTTTAACTTGTCCATATGAGACTTTCACGTTCAAGAAGATGCCTTTAGGTTTGTGTAATGCACCAACAACCTTTCAGTGTTGCATGATGTATATCTTCTCTGACATGGTTGAGGACTCTATTAAGGTGTTTATGGATGACTCCTCAGTTATTGGTGATTTATTTGAAGATTGTTTGGCACATCTTTATAGTGTTTTGAGAAGATGCGAGGATTGTAATCTGTTGCTAAACTGGGAGAAGTGTCAATTCATGGTCAAAGAAGGATTAGTGCTTGGTCACAAGATTTCAATGAAGGGGATTGAAATCGACAAGGCAAAGATTGAGGTGATTAAAAAATACCTCCACCAATTTCTGTGAATGGTATTCATAGCTTTTTTGGGCATGCGGGATTTTATTGAAGGTTCATCAAAGACTTCTCTAAAATTACAAATTCTTTGTGCAAGTTGTTGTAGAAGGAGGTGAAGTTTGTGATTGATGATGCATGTCTGAAGGCGTTTGAGTGCCTGAAAGAGAACTTGATTTTAGCCCCTATTATTAGGTCGCCCGATTGGTCTATGCCATTCAAGGTTATGTGTGATGCTACTGGTGTGGCGCTAGGTGCAGTCCTAGGCCAAAGGCAAAAAAAGATATTGCATCCCATCTACTATGCTAGTAAAACACTTAACCCAGCTCAGAAGAATTATACTGTAACTGAACAAGAGTTGCTTGCTGTGGTGTTTGTGTTTGAGAAATTTTGGTCTTATTTGCATGGCACAAAAGTGATAATGCATACTGACCATGCAACTCTTAGGTACCTTATTGCGAAGAAGGATGCAAAGCCAAGGTTGATTCGTTGGGTACTTCTATTGTAGGAATTTTACTTTGAGGTCAAAGATGGAAAGGGGACTGAATATCAAGCAGTCGGCCACTTATCACGCCTTGAAAAAAAGGCAATGCTCAAACTGAAAGATGAGCTTGAGATTGATGATACTTTTCCAGACGAGCAGGTTTTTTCTGCTTCGCAAGGTTTGATTTTGCCAATTATTTGGTAAGCGATATGGTTCCTAAAGACCTATCATTTCAGCAACGTAAGAAGTTTATGCATGATGTGAGGAAGTTCTTTGAGGATAAGCCATACTTGTTTCAGATTTGTGTGGATGGACTGATTCGAAGATGTGTACCTAAGGTTGAGATGATGAATATTTTAGAGACATGTCACTCATCGCCAGTTGGAGGTCATCACAGTTGTGCACGGACTACACACAAGATGTTGCAATGTGGATACTATTGACCCACCATCCATAAAGATGCACATGATTATGCCAGGGCATGTGACCAATGCCAGAGACAAGGAAATATCTCACGAAGGCAATAGCTTTCAATGATCACGATACTAAAGCTTGAGTTGTTTGATGTATGGGAAATTGATTTCATAGGGCCTTTTCTGAGCTCGTATGGTATGAAGTACATTCTGGTTGCGATTGACTATGTTTAGAAGTAGGTGGAAGTAGTTGCACTTCCAAAAAATGAAGGTAAAAGTGTCACAACCTTTTTGAAAAAGAATATATTCTCCAGATTTGGGACACCAAGGTCTTTTATTAGTGATGGAGTCTCACACTTTCTCAATCGTCTATTCAAGGCCTTGATTAAAAAATATGGTGTGAAACATAAGGTGGCAACACCTTACCATCCTCAGACGAGCGGGCAAGTTGAGGTCTCCAATCATGAGGTCAAGTCCATTTTGGCGAAGATTGTGAATGCCAATAGGATGGACTGGGATAGAAAGATAGATGATGTAATATGGGTTTACCGAACAGCATTTAAGAACCCTATTAGTGCTTCCCCATATCATCTTGTGAATGGAAAAGCTTGTCACTTACCTATCAAACTTGAGCATAAGGCGATATGGGCCCTGAAGAGGTTGAATCTGGAGTGGAGTGATATGGCTAAGATGAGACTAGAAAAGTTGAATGAGATGCATGAATTTTGTCTCCACGCTTAGGATAGCTCAGCCTTATACAAAGAGAAGATGAAATTATACCATGATTGCAAGATTGAGAGAAGAGAATTCACCATTGGCGATATGGTATTACTATTTGATTCAAGGATGAAGCTATTTCCAGGTAAGTTGAAGTCAAGATAGAAAGGCCTGTATAGAGTAGTGACAGTGTTTCCCTATGGTGCAATTGAACTTGAAAATAAAGATGGTCTGAATTTTAAAGTAAATGGACAAAGCCTGAAACACTATCTCGGCGAGGTTGAAGAGGTGACGATGATTTGTGAAGTGGATCTAGCTAGTGCTGGAGCAATCAAGCACACCCGAGTCATGTCGCAATATTAAATCAGGCGTTGCATAGGAGGCAACCCATGGGCTAGTTTTGGTGAAATCTGAGTAACCAATGTAGCCATGTTATGCCGCGATGTTAAATCTAGCGCTGCTTGAGAGGCAACCCAAGATCTGTACTAGTAATAGCTAATTTTTAATTATAGTGTCATAATTTGTTCAGTGCATGCAGGGTGCGTAAAATTTTAGAAAAAAGAGAGGCAAGAAGCAGTTATGAGCCCACGAGTACCTATATGGCTCGTATGGAACTTGCACGACTCGTGGGCCTATCATGGTACCAAATAGAGCAAATTAAGGAAGACCCCACGATTGGTCCTATGATTTGTGTGACACACACGGGGCTCGTATGGTCTATCGTGGGTTGTGACCCACATCAAATTTTGAAGGGTTCCATAATGAAGGTATATGATCCGTGCAACTTAGCCATGAGTCATATGCTTAGTAATGGTCCCAAGGTAAGTTTTTTGTTCCTATACTTTTTGCATGATCCGTAAGGAGCCCACATGGTTCGTATGTCAGGTCGTGTGCCCAAGGTAAGATTTCATTTTTGAAAACCGCCACACGACTCGTATGCTAGACCCACAAATCGTATGCCAGGTTGTGGTCATGAAATTGAGAAAAAATCTTTTAACCCGACCCGACCTCATTCCTATTTCACCAGAAATATCTTAGAATAGGGTTTTTTGTAACCCAATTTGTTAAAAAAAAAAAAAAAAAAGAGATCATCTCCATTAAAATTTAAAACTCCTTCTCCTTCCCAAACTCGATAAGTGGCAAAACAACTCACCCCCACCCGCATTTTTCTCCATTGAAAGATCATAGCCACTTCACGCAGTCAACATCATCTAGCATCACAGTGCTTCTCTTCAATTTTTCACTAATCATAGCCTTCATCTTCTTCCCAACTTGAAATCATCAAGGAATTACTAAGTAAGTGAAACCGAACTTTTGTTTGCTTAAGTAATAACGAGATGATTCTTGGGTTAGGGTTTGGGATTCATTAATAGCATGATGCACACGTAATGTAAATTATTGGGTGCTGACTATCATGCTCTATTTTGGGGTTATCAGATGATTTTTTGTGTTGGTTCTTTGTGTTTTACATGAAAATGGAAGGGAGTTTTGAATTTAAATGTAAAGAACGCCTAGAATTGTTGCTAGTTGGTCATGGATTGTTATTTATGGTGTTCATCACCCTCTGAGGTTGTGGGCATTACAATTTCTTTGCACTTCGGAAATAAAATTAAAGTTGTTTTGTCCACCAGCCTCCCAACACATCCCGGTGAAGTTTGAGTAACCCAACCTTATGCTTGTGATTGAACGAGAGGACTTTTCATTCTTTGCGAGCCCAATAATCGTATTGGTTAGATTGTTATATATCGTGGTCAAAACCTTCCCAAAAAGACAATGGCCCCAACTTCACGACCATAACTCAGCGTTATCGAGCAATTCATATGACTGGTTGTATGGATCGTGTGTGCCCCAAGCTGTTTGTATGGATGCCCGTGTCACACCATACTACTACACTGCAGAACTGTACAACTTATTTAGTTATTTTGTTTTTCATCTCGTTTATTCTTTTTAATTTTTTTAGCCTAACATCTCATTTGCAGGTACAATGCCACCCAAGAAAACAACAAAGAGAGATGGAAATTCTAAATAGGAGAAAACCCTGGCTCTCCAAAGCAGGATACAAGATATACCTACGAACTCTTCAAAGCATGAGCGAGGGACACAATCTACCTCAAACTCCAAATAGAGTGCATCATCTAGTGGGTCTGAAGTGCAGTACAGAGGCACTGTTGAAAAACACCCACCTCATCAGATGAGGGGGAAAAAGGGTCATAATAGTGACTGAAACACCTCCACCCCTGTCTGAAGAGGGTAGAGCTATTTTGGGAGAAAGCAATGAGGAGGAGTCCAATGAATAAAATTCAGGAGATAAATATAAGGCTAATGCTAATGCAGTATATGATAGTGATAGTGGTTCCAAAGAATAAGATATTGAGTCCGAGAATGAGAGCCAGGAAAAAGAGAGTCCACAAGAGATAGCCAGGCGAGAAAAATCAGATCCTGGGGCACAAAGGGAGTTGGCCCAACTCCTTAGAAGTTAGTTGTCAAGCCCCGAACTCCAACGGGACGGATTGGCACCCGTAGCCGATAAGGCCCGAGAGAACCAAGCTTTGCTTCTATTCATTCATATGTATGCTATAGGAAACACCACTATCACGTAAGAACATAAAAGGCTAATAACGAAAATCATGGAACATATGATATATATACATATATGAAACTTGGTCGTGGAGTCCATCAAGTCAAAAATGACATGTATATCCTTACATTCCTACACCCACGTACGTCTACAAAAGCTTTTAACAGATGCATTTACAAGACCAACTGAAAGTTGGGATAAGTCCCCGCTTTATACAACATGTACAATATCAAAACACATGTACAACTGTGACTCGGAGAAGCCCCGAACTAACTGGAGCTCACCAATGATCCGCAAACAACTGGCAACCTACTGTGGAGGCCTACTAGCACCTGCGCCTGCAGCAAGTAAGGTAAGTCCCACAAGGGACGTCAGTACGAAGAATGTACTGAGTATGTAAGGCTCAAATGAAACTGTATGAATCATAAATACGTCAATGAACTCAGTTACAAATGAATAACCAATATGGATAAATCATCATTTTGTGTTTTGGGAACCACGTATATTGCTTTCATTACTTTCTTTGCTTCTATGATCATTCATCTTTACCTGTGAACTGTGATACCCGGGCCCCGAATGAACAGTGGGTTTTTACATAACATAACGTTATGTTGGGATCGGCTCGAGCTAGGCTTATGCCTCTAGAGCTACCACCCATAAATCAATACATCGGGTTCGGCTCGAGCTAGGTTATTACCTCTAAAGCTACCACCCATAACCAACATATCAGGTTTGGCTCGACCTATTACCTCTAGATCTACCACCTGTCAGGATCGGTCCGAGCTAGGCTTATGCCTCTAGGACTACCCCCTGATCCAACAATTTCGGGATCGGCTTGAGCTAGGCGTTCACCCCCAAAGCTACCACCCCTACTCAAACATTAACCACATGTGCATTACTTCATTCATTACTTTTGAGATTGATACAAGGATAGTCATACATTATTTGAATCTTTGGATCAATAATCAATGAGTGAGAGACATGTAAACATTATTGGAAACATCACCTTATTGGAAACATAACACTATTGGAACCCTTGGACAATAATCAATGAACAAGAAACATGAGTATAACCACTATTGAAACTTTGGAACACAACCTTATTAGGCTTTTGGAACATTATTCAATGAACATGAGATATATGATTCACAATTGATCAATGAGTAGAAAACATGTGATAACGACCATTGGTAACCGGAAATAGGATACCTTAGCACATTTCAAAATAGGACAAGTGCAATGTCAATGTGAATACTATGTGCTGCAAAAGAATACAGATAGAGTAACCTTACACAACTTTATTTACAAGTATGAATACACAAGCTTATATATGAACACAATAGTCCAGCTCCTTCCTTACGTTTCACTCTACAAATGGAGCTTACGTTAACCACTAGTTATCGTACAAGTGTACAAGATGACAACAAACTATATGACTGTCCTATAACGTCATTTCGCCCTTTATAATACAATCCACTAAATCATCATACCAACAACACCATAACATTCCACACATTGACCAAAACATCATACATCAATAGCATTTCACACCACGTGTACCCTTTAGTCTTCCTCATTATCATTCCGTCACACTTACCCAATCAACTTGCCTCATAACAACTTATTAACAACAATACATACTTAATAAATTCCAACATACCTCCATACGACCCCTTTAAAGTCATTAAAATGACATCATAAGTTGATAATTATATCCAAAAAGGGTATAGGGGCTTTCGGGGGTCGACTAGATGCGAAAACATACAAAACCAAACCTGGGGATGACCTGCGAAGCCACCTGCACCCACAGGTGGCTGAGGTGCACCCAAAGGTGGCTTGTGGAATATTCCAGAGGCACCTGCGTTGGCATCTGCGCCCGCAGGTGCCCTCGTCTGCGGGGCGAATGCCCGTTTTGGTCCGAAATGGTCTCTTTTGGGTCTTTTAATGCAATGAATGGTCCATGATCATAACAAAACTTATTTTGAAATATTTTTGATCATATTGAATTCCAAAAATCATCCATGGTCTCACAACACACATAAAAAACACCCAAAACTACACTTCTTGGTCAATACGTCACCAAATCCATAACCGATTTCACAATAACAATTCCAAAAATTATACTCAAGGATAAAATAGTGTAATACTATCATAACATATCACATGTAAATATTTAATCCATCAAGTTCACTTCCTTCAAGACCACAAGTCCATGTTCAAGTTCACAAGACAAAACCATTCTCCGATTTGAAAAAATACACAGTTTTACACATAGCACACTGTCCAACACTTTTCCAACACAACCAACATGATTTATACACCATATTAAACATATTATATACTGAAACATGAGAATAAATACTTACCAAAGAGTTATCTTGTCCCAAAAGAGATGAGAACTTAGGGTTTGTATATTGAGAGAAAAATGTGGAAAATGTTAGGAAAGGGCATGTGTGTTTTTATGAAATAAAAATCTGATTTATTGGATTATATAGTCCCTTTATAATTATCCTTATCCACACACTTGGTGTGTTTACTTGGTCAATGGAAGAGTATTGGAAGAATTGATCAAATTCCCACTTTGGGCCATGTCTTTCTTATGATTATTGGGCCTCATTTGGGCCCAATGGTACAAGACTTATTACTGCCCACAAATTAATGTAGAATTAATCAAATCTATCATATTTCCATATTTCCATGAATGTTACAGTAGTCAACTAGACTCGAAAACGTACGGGGTGTTACATTCTTCCCCCCTTAGAAACATTCGTCCTCGAATGTTAATGACATTATTCAAGGTAAACAATCACAAGTCTAGGAGCATTATTCATATCATCATAAATGTATGTACTCAAAGCTAATAAATACTTACTTGTCATTCTTCCCTTTGGAACAAATGAGGGTACTTGGATTTCATCATTTCTTCAGCTTCCCATGTGACCTCTTCTATTTGCTGATTTCTCTAAAGTACCTTTACGGATGCTATATCTTTATTCCTCAACCTCTTCACTTGTCTATATAGAATGGAAATAGGTATCTCCTCATAGGTAAGATCCTTCGTCACTTGTACATCGTCAATAGGAGTAAAACGAGATGGATCCCCTATACACTTTCGAAGCATTAAAACATGAAATACTAGATGAACTGTGGGGAGTTCTTGGGGTAGCGCCAACTCATATACAACTTGCACAAATCTTCTAATAATTTAATATGGGCCTATATAACGTGGACTCAATTTCCCTTTCTTTCCGAATCGCATTACCCCTTTCATCGGTGACACCTTCAGAAATACCCAATTACCTATGGCGAATTCAAGTCCTCTTCTTATAACATCGGCATATGACTTGTGTCGACTCTGGGACATTTGTAATCGCTTTTGAATCACTTTAACTTTCTCCATAGCCTGATGAACAAGATCTGGCCCAAGTAAAGTAGTTTCACCCGCTTCAAACCATCCAATTGGTTATCTACATTTCCTTCTGTACAAAGATTCATAAGGTGCCATTTTAATACTTGAATGATAGCTATTGTTATAAGCAAATTCAATAAGAGGCAAATGGTCATCCCAACTGCCTTGAAAATCTAACGTGCAAGCTCGTAGCATAGCTTCAAGTGTCTAGATAGTACGTTCTGCTTGTCCATCTGTTTGAGGATGGAAAGCCATACTCAGATTCACCTGTGTACCCAAACTCTGTTGAAAAGATCTCCAAAAATGTGCAGTAAATTGTGCTCCCATGTCTGATATAATGGAGATCGGAATCCCATGTAACCGTACTATTTATTTAACATATAATCTTGCATAATCCTCAGTTGTATAGGTGGTCTTGACTGGTAGAAAATGTGCTGACTTGGTAAGCCTGTCGACTATAACCCATATAGAATCAAACTTCCGCAGCGTACGAGGCAAACCTGTGATGAAGTCCATATTAATCATAGCCCACTTCCAGACTGGAAGATTGATACATTGCATGTAACCTCCTAATTTCTTATGCTCTACCTTTATTTGCTGATAATTTGGGCACTAAGCGATAAATTCTGCAATGTTCTTCTTCATATTTCCCCACCAATACACTTCTTTTAAATCATGGTACATTTTAGTAGCTCCCAGATGAATAGAATAGCGAGAATGATGTGCCTCAGTCATAATTCGTTTCCTCAACTCATCTATATCCAGTACACATAATCTACCTTGGCATTGAAACACCCCTTCTTGTGTAAGATCAAATGCCTTTGTCAAGTTCTTTTGTACATTTTCTTTTAACTACAATAACATAGGATCTGCACACTGCTTCTCTTTCACTTCAGCTATCAATAAAGATTCAGCCGTATTTTGCACAATAACCCCTTTATCTGAGGATTCAAGTAGACGAACCCCCAAGTTGGATAATTGATATAGGTCTTTGATTATCGCTTTCTTTTCCGTCAATTGGCCACTAGTGATTTCTGTTTTCTTGCGGCTCAATGCACCAGCTACCACATTTTCTATTCCTGGATGGTATAAAATATCAATATCATAGTCTTTCAATAGCTCAAGTCACCTTCGTTGCCTTAAATTGAGTTCCTTGTGCTTAAATATATACTGCAAACTTTTATGATCAGTATAGATATCAACATGAACTCCATACAAATAATGACGCCATATCTTTAAAGCAAAAACCACCGCTGCTAACTCAAGATCATGTGTGGGATAGTTTTTCTCATGTGGCCGCAACTGTCATGAGGCATATACTATGACATTACCGTGCTTCATCAATACACATCTGAGGCCAACCCCAAAAGCATCACAATATACTGCATAACCTTCGGTGCCTTCGGGAAGTACTAAAACTGGTGTGGAGGTTAATTTATCTTTCAACTCTTGGAAGCTTTTCTCCCATGCATCATTCCACTGAAATTTAACTGTCTTATGTGTAAGCTTTGTTAACGGTGCAGCAATAGAGGAAAAACCTTTTACAAATCTCCGGTAATAACCTACCAGTCCAAGAAAACTACGAATCTCTGTGGGTGTCGTAGGTCTTGGCCAATTTTTCACTGCTTCAATCTTATGTGTATAAAACTGTATCCCTTTATCTAACACAATGTGACCAAGAATGCGATGGAGTTTAACCAAAACTCACACTTAGACAACTTTGCATACAACTTACGCTCGCGGAGAATCTGTAACACCTGTCGTAAGTGATTAGCATGGTCCTCTGGTGATCTTGAATAAACCAGGATGTCATCTATAAATACCGTGACGAACACGTCCAGAAATGGCTTAAACACCCTATTCATCAAATCCATGAACACAACTTGTGCATTTGTTAGTCCAAATGACATAACTAAAAATTCATAATGGCCATACCGTGTTCGAAAAGCTGTCTTGGGTACATCTTCTTCTCTAACTCTGACTTGATAGTAACCCGACCTCAAGTCGATCTTTGAGAAACACTTGGCACCCTGTAACTGATCAAACAAATCATCAATTCGAGGGAGGGGATATTTGTTCTTGATCGCTACCTTATTCAATTGCCGATAGTCGATGCACATTCTCAACGTGCCATCTTTCTTTCATACAAATAATATCGGTGCACCCTACGGAGACATACTCGGCCTGATAAAGCCCTTGTCCAGCAAATCTTTCAATTGCTCCTTTAATTCACGCAATTCTACATGAGCCATTCTATATGGAGGAATAGAGATGGGCTGAGTGCCTGGAATCATATCAATGCCAAACTCTACTTCCCATTCTGGGGGTAAGCCTGGAAGGTCCTCTGGAAATACATCAAGAAATTCATTGACCACTGGAACCGACTGCGGAGTTAGTGGTTCCACTTTAGTATCTTTCACCCATACTAAATAACATACGTAACCCTTAGCAATCATTTTCCTGGCTTTCAGATAGGAAATAAATCTTCCTCGTGGTGCCCCTACATCACCCTTCCATTCAAGAACGTTCATTTGTGGGAAATGAAAATGTACCTTCTTGGCCCGGCAATCTACCGTGGCATAACAAGAAGCCAACCAATCCATCCCTATTATCACATCAAAATCCATCATGTCTAGTTCGATAAGGTCGGCCAATGTATCATGACCACACACAGTTACCACACAATTTCGATATACTCTTTTTGCAACAATACATTCACCAACCGGTGTAGACACTTCAATTGATTTAAGTAATAATTCTGGGGCCTTTACAAATTTCGCAGCAATCAATGGAGTAACATAGGACAATTTAGAACCTGGGTCAATCAATGCATATACATTATATGAGAATATGGATAATGTACCTGTGACAACATCAGGAGAAGCCTCTGAATTTTGTAGGTCCACTAAAGCATAAGTGCAATTCTGGACCCCACTAGTACTGGCTGCTCCTCTGGCACCTCTACCGTGGCCAACAGGCTGCACAGCTTGGCCTAAAGAAGGAACCGATGCCGATGAAGCAACGGTCGATCCTGTCGGTCGTGCTATACCACCCATGCTCCTCTGGGGACACTCTTTCATCATGTGCCCTGTCATACCGCACCAAAACCAAGCATTTGTTCCCATCCGGCATGTACCTGCATGAATACGTCCATAGTGCTGACACTGCTGACGAGGAAATCCCGCTGCCTGTGATCCGTGAACTCCACTACTTTGTCCAGATTGACCACCTCTAGACCCTCGAAATTGAAAGTGAGCACCTGCTGTGGAATAAGAGGGCGATGGTCTAGGTGGTCTAGAAAACATACGATGCCTAGATCCTCCTTGGGACATCATAGGTGGTCCCATAGGTCTAGCCCTTTTGGACTGTCCTCTGTCAGATTCATGTGCCCTTCTTCTCTGTCTTTGATCTTCCATTTTCTGGGCGAAGGCTTGAATTCTTGCTATATCCATATCCTTGTTCAAGGCAGTAATAGTGCAATCCCTTACCAAATATGGCTCTAATATGTCCACGTATCGATGGACTCTATCCGTCATCGTAGCCACGACATTTGGAGCATATTGAGCCAAGGAATTAAATTGCAAACTGTATTCTCTAACGCTCAAATTCCTTTGTTGGAGATTTAAGAACTGATCTGCCCGAGCCTCTTGGATCTCGTAGGTAAGATAGTGATCAAGGAATGCGGCTTTAAATTCTTCCCAATTTGGTGGTATTGCACCGATACAACGAGACTTCTTCCAATCTTCGTACCATAATATCGCCTCTCCTTTCAATCTATACGCAGCAAGTTTAACTGTTTCTACCCCATTCACGTGCATCACTTCCAGATCCCTCTGAATCTGATCCACGAAGTCCTGTGGATCTGCTTTCGGATCTGACCCAGTGAATATAGGAGTGTCCAGTTTCAGAAAATCTTGTTTTCTGCGACTCGCCACTCTAGCCGCATCATCCTCATTTGTCATTGGAGCAGCTCGTCCTCGACTTTGTGCTTCCACTAACTGTGTCAACATATGTACTTCATTTCTAAGATCCTGATCTGTGGCGTTCATTGGTGGTTCTGCGGGTGCTTCTCTACCGACTGGCTCTCCCGGAGCTGGAAAAGTAGAAGAAGACCGCGATGAAATTTCAGCATTTGCTCCACCTTGACTAGCTTGGTCAGGTGGTAATCTACTCATTCCTTCTCCAGCAGGCATATCTACCTGCTTACCTTTACCTCTACCTCTTTTTGTGATTGGCATTTTACTATACCAAAGAAAAACAATTACCATGGTCAGATACAATTCAACTTACAACACTGGCTCTATTGTACGATCTAGAAGTGAAGAAAAGGAACAACATCCAAAATGTCCCGTAGCCTTCTGCTTATAAATGTGGTGCACAACACACCGACAAGTAAGACTCTACTCAGACACGGCTTTGTAGACACCCTTAGAACAACCTGCTTTGTTACCACTTTTGTCACGCCCCGAACTCCAACGGGACGGATTGGCACCCATAGCTGATAAGGCCCGAGAGAACCAAGTTTTGCTTCTATTCATTCATATGCATGCTATAGGAAACACCACTATCACGTAAGAACATAAAAGGCTAATAACGGAAATCATGGAACATATGATATATATACATATATGAAACTTGGCCGTGGAGGCCATCAAGTCAAAAATGACATGTATATCCTTACATTCCTAAACCCACGTACGTCTACAAAAGCCTCTAATAGATGCATTTACAAGACAAATTAAAAGTCGGGGCAAGTCCCCGCTTTATACAACATGTACAATATCAAAACACATGTACAACTGTGACTCGGAGAAGCCCCGAACTAACTGGAGCTCACCAATGATCCGCAAACAACTGGCAACCTACTGTGGAGGCCTACTAGCACCTGCGCCTGCAGCAAGTAAGGTAAGTCCCATAAGGGACGTCAGTACGAAGAATGTACTGAGTATGTAAGGCTCAAATGAAACTGTATGAATCATAAATACGTCAATGAACTCAGTTACAAATGAATAACCAATATGGATAAATCATCATTCTGTGTTTTGGGAACCATGTATATTGCTTTCATTACTTTCTTTGCTTCTTTGCTTCTATGATCATTCATCTTTACCTGTGAACTGTGATACCCGGGCCCCGACTGAACAGTGGACTTTTACATAAAATAACGTTATGTTGGGATCGGCTCGAGCTAGGCTTATGCCTCTAGAGCTACCAACCATAAATCAATACATCGGGTTCGGCTCGAGCTAGGTTATTACCTCTAGAGCTACCACCCATAACCAACATATCAGGTTCGTCTCGAGCTAGGTTATTACCTCTAGATCTACCACCTGTCAGGATCGGTCTGAGCTAGGCTTATGCCTCTAGGACTACCCCCTGATCCAACAATCTCGGGATCGACTTGAGCTAGGAGTTCGCCCCTAAAGCTACCACCCCTATTCAAATATTAACCACATATGCATTACTTCATTCATTACTTTTGAGATTGATACATGGATAGTCATACATTATTTGAATCTTTGGATCAATAATCAATGAGTGAGAGACATGTAAACATTATTGGAAACATCACCTTATTGGAAACATAACACTATTGGAACCCTTGGACAATAATCAATGAACAAGAAACATGAGTATAACCACTATTGGAACTTTGGAACACAACCTTATTGGGCTTTTGGAACATAAGTCAATGAACATGAGACATACGATTCACAATTGATCAATGAGTAGAAAACATGTGATAACGACCATTAGTAACCGAAAATAGGATACTTTAGCACATTTCGGAATAGGACAAGTGCAATGTCAATGTGAATACTATGTGCTGCAGAAAAAAATGGATAGAGTAACCTTACATACCTTTATTTCCAAGTATGAATACACAAGCTTATATATGAACACAATAGTCCAGCTCCTTCCTTACGTTTCACTCTACAAATGGAGCTTACGTTAACCACTAGTTATCATACAAGTGTACAAGATGACAACAAACTATATGACTGTCGTATAACGTCATTTCTCCATTTATAATACAATCCACTAAATCATCATACCAACAACACCATAACATTCCACACATTGACCAAAACATAATACATCAATAGCATTTCACACCACGTGTACCCTTTATGCTTCCTCATTATCATTCTATCGCACTTACCCAATCAACTTGCCTCATAACAACTTATGAACAACAATACATACTTAATACATTCCAACATACCTCCATACGACACCTTTAAAGTCATTAAAATGACATCACAAGTTAATAATTACATCCAAAAAGGGTATAGGGGCTTTTGGGGGTCAACTAGATGCGAAAACATACAAAATCGAACCTGGGGATGACCTGCGAAGCCACCTGTGCCCGCAGGTGGATGAGGTACGCCCGCAGGTGGCTTTTGGCAGATTCCAGAGGCACCTGCGTTGGCATCTGCGCCCGCAGGTGCCCTCGTCTGCCGGTACCGACTTCTCTGATGGAGCTGCTTGAGAGGCCAGTGGTGAATACCCAGCTGGTTGATTTATTAGCCGTTGCGACCTCTTATGGTGTACAGAAGAAGGGGAAGTTCCTATATGATTCTGGGAGTGAAGAGCCTAAAAATCCAGAAAAGAGATTGAGAGTTGGTTCCTCTTCCAGCTGCATGGCCCCGACTCCTTTGGTTGGTACCACCACTACTACAATTGTGACTACAGTGTCTGAGGCATCTATGATAATGATTGGCTACCATAGGTACCTGCGTGGACCGCGATTGCTAGGGATGATGACCCTTTGGGTGAATCCATCACTTTGAGTGTGCCGGCCACTGATACCACCTTAGCTACCACAAGAGCTACACCAGCAGCCCCCACTTCACAGACACCAATTCCTCACACCTAGAGCACTACAGTTAAGTTTTTCTCCCTTGATCTTGATTTTTTTAATGCATTGGGGACAATTCATGTCTTTTTAAATAAGGGTGGGGCTTATCGGTGTCAACACTTAAGGGTTTTTCTTGTCGTGTTTCTTTTCCCTCAAGTGCACTATCATAGTAGAACCAACATGTTTAGGAGTTTATTTATGTGTCTTTCTTGTGTTTTTGTGTAACCAAGTGATAAGCAAGAGAACTTAATGTAGTCAGAAAAAATTGAGCAAGCAACTGATTTTGAATGAGTTTTGTGGTTAACTAACACCCCACCAAAAAATTTTGTATTGTGTGTTGTGTTGTGTGCTTACCGGACCTATGACCAATATTTGGATCTTGTAATAGCATTAGGATTATTAGCTTAATAACCATAACCTAACTTAAATGAACTGGATAGTTAGTGACTAAATATGTAGCCCTAAGCTGAGTGTGTATAAGGTCTTACCTAGTCGGTGTGTGTGTGCAATCTAGAACTTGCTCGATTAGTCTCACTAAAGTCGTAGGATAGGAGGTTAGAAAAATACCATAGGATATTCTTGATTTAGTCCACTAGAAAGCCTAAAAGCCTACCAAATGAAAAAAATGGAATATCCCTTAATCCCGAATTTTAAGCCTAACTATACCTTTTCTTTGAACTAGCCTATTCACCTTCCCAAGTATTTACAATGATACTACTTTGGCCGTAGTCCATCCTTGTACACTGTGCACCTCAACTCAGACAAATCACTTAAGTTGAGGGTGGTTATTGTACGGGTGCCTAAAAAGGTTGGGTATGTAGGAAAAAGTTTAATAAAATGAAAAAGGGACTCAGGTGCAGTATTGTGCAAAAAAGAAAAAAGTGAAAAAGAAGAGTTTGAAAAGAAAGGAAAAAAAGGGAAAAAAAAGAAAGAAGAAGTTGTGAAAATAAAAACTGCACCTGGAGTTCAAAAAGTTGAAAAAACATAATGAAAGTAGGAAAGTAGACTCGAAAGTAGTGTAGTTCCAAGGAGTAATGAGTCACTTTATCCATATGTACCATACCCGTCCCCAAGCCTACATTACAAGCCAATAAAAGTCATATAGTGATCCTAATCCGACTGTTTGAAAACTAAGGCGTAGAAAATAAGGGCAAGCCTATAATATCAAACGCACACTGTCTAACTTCTTTGTGAGCGTGTGTGATTCTTTTCAGTCCCTGTTTTGATATTTGTCATATATTCTGAGTACTAGGGACTTCTTTTTTGTGAGGGCATAGGGGTTGTATTATAGTTGTTGCTTGTTTGGGAAGTGTTATTGGTTTGAGTGTTGGGTTGTCTGTTGATAATGGAATGTCATTTCTTGATGTCGTTGTGTTATGGTGAGTAGTTTGTGTGCACATAGCTTTTGTTAAAGTTTTTATGGTATTGGAGGGTGTTGTTCATATGTTTTTGGTGAATGCGTTCTCAAATTGCCTTTGTGAAAATCTGACTGTTGTATTACTCTTGTTTTTTACCTTGGTTAAGCGTCGTGGTAGTATATTTATATTTTGTTTGCCTGAGGACATACAAATGTTATAAGTTGAGGGTGTTGATGTGCCATGAACTTACGGTACTTTCGATGCTTAAATCTATGAATATTTGCAAGTACAAAGATATGTTTATTTGGATATGATGTGTTTTTGTTAGTTTTGCAACAAACTAGGGTCCGGAGGCACATGTGACCAAAATTGATAAATATACCAATGAAAGAAATACGAGCTCCCATACAAACCGTGTGAAGGGTACACGATCCGTATGCCTAGTCATACGAGGGGTTACTTGAAGATTGGAAGATATTTGAAGGTTCAGTTACATGAGCTCCCATATGAGCCGTATGGAGAGCACACAAGTCGTATGGTTTCTATACGAAGAGTATGTAGTACACATGAGTTGTATGGCTATTCGTGGGGAAAGACATAGAGTTTTGGTGGAGATCAGCCATACGAGTGTCCATACGAGCTGTGTGGTCTTTGTACGATCAGTTTTGACATGTGCCGACCCAGTTCTCCTAGTTAGTTTAGGATAGGATTATTCATGTCTATAAATACATCATGTAGGGTTTTATTTTGGTTATGCACATTTTAAGGTATTATTTGAACATACTTTGAACGTACAATATCATACTTTTGCTATTAATTCCATAATTTGTTTTGTTCTTCTTTCGATTGTTCATCTACAATTCTTCCAACTAGTTACTTGATTATTGTAAGTGTTCTTATTATGCATTCTTTATTGAATCGTGATATGACCACCGTAATTATGAGTAGCTAAATACCACAACTAGAATTGTCGGAACCATAATGAATTAACGAAGTAGTGTTCATAGTATAAGGTGATTCTCAACGGGTATTAGGAATGTATTATTAATTTTGTTCGGATTGATTGCTTTCTTACGGTGATGAACGTTAGGACTCGCCTTATCACTACCTTGAACTTTAGAAAGGGTAATTAGATAGGAAAAGAGAATCAACAAGAAGACTTGGAGCTACCAACCTCCATTTAATTAGGCTTGAACCGGTAAATGAGAAAGACTAAATTGGGATCTTAGATAGGGGTTAGTAATACAAAACCCATGACACATGAATCTTTGTGCTTGGGGATAGTCATCTGTAAGGGGCATAAAATAGTCGGTTAGATGATACATAACCTATCAATTTTGCATGATGAACACCACAAGAGATCACTAAGTATGAAGAACCTACGGAGTTATGAAGTTATTGGGGAACATAGTCCTAGTGCCTCTCTCATACTGATTTCAAATCCAACAAATCAACAGTTGTTACTACTGAATTCTTTATTTACAAAACCCCTCCTCTTTTACTGGAGATTCTTATTAATTTTATAGATAGAAATTCTTGATTGAATTTTGACCTATTCTCTGTGGGATCGACCCCAACCTAGTTGGATTCTATATTTGATCAACAACCGCTTTATGCTTTATTTGGAGGTGTATTTTGGGCGACATCAGAGGTGTAGATCTCTCGTGGAATGATTTGACTCATTTGAGGTGAGGCCTTGGGGTACAAATTTGTTGAGAGACTTGATGGATAGAGTGATACTAATTTAACAGAGACTAGTGGATGCCCAGAGGTAGCAGAAGAGTTACGCCGACCTTTGAGCCTACGATGTTGTATTCATGATTGGAGATGGAGTTATGTTAAAGGTTTCACCCATGAAGGGTATGATGAGGTTCAGGAAGAAATGAAAGCTTAGTCCGAGGTTCATTAGCCCTTTCGAGATTCTTGAAAAGTATGGTTATGTGGCGTATAGGCTAGCTTTGCCTCTGCATCTGTCAGTTGTTCATCCTATATTCCACATTTCCATGTTGAAGAAATACCATCCATATGATGCACATGTGATTTGGTGGGAAGAAATAGCATCCAGATGATGCACATGTGATTCGGTGGGATTCTGTTGTATTAGACCGTGATTTATCCTTTGAGGAGGAGCCCATTGCTATCCTAGATAGGCAGACTAGGAAGTTGAGGTCTAAGAATAATGATTCAGTGAAGGTACAGTAGAGACATCACCCTATTGAGGAGGCTACTTGGGAGGTCGAGTTTGATATGCGGCATAGATACCCCCAGCTTTTTACTGCTTCAGGTACTTTATTTTTTTTTTAGTTTGAGGACGAACTAGTGTTTTAGTGATGGATAATCTAACAATCATAGTTGTGATTTTTATCTTTTTATGTGTTTTGCCTATTTTGACCTTCCCCATGTTTTTACATGCTTTTTATGAGTTGTGGGGATGCTTGACATGGTCCTCAATGCATTCGAAAGTGATTTGAGAGAGTTTGAGACTTATAGAGGCTTTAAAAGCCATGAGTTAGAGTGTGGTCAATATTTTGTGTTTCGAGCACCGCATAGAGATTTGAACACTTCCATTAGATCCAGAATATTGGTTTTGGGTTAGGAGCATAGTTAGTCTAGGTCCCGAGCCTTTATTTTTTACTTTAACCTTTCTTTCAAAAGCTAGTGAAATAAGCCTAAGAAGGTTCCTGGGGATAAATTATTGTAAACGATCTCTTTTCAAAAATTCACTAGTGCCATTGGGACCGGAACATAATAGCCTAGTATTAGATATATTTTAATTCTGCTGCATCCCAAATGAATCCCGAGGGTTCGTTCGGAGACTTTGAAGCTGTCAAATTCAGCTGGTCCAACATCTGATAGCTGGTGCCAAAAATCCTTCTTTGCGAATACGGGATATTAGCCGCAAACTCAAAAAACAAAAAATCTCCTTCATTGCAATCGCGAGGTGGTGGCTGCGATAGTGATGAGTTATCAGGACTGGGTCGGGTTTTTTGTTTCATCACAAACGTGACTGGACCATCGCAAACGCGATGGGTCTGGGACATTAGCCTTTGCAAATGCGAGAGGCTGATCGTGAATGCGAAGGCCAATTTTATTGTCCTAGTCATTGTTGACCCTCGCTAAACCAAATGGTTGATCGTGTTCGCGAGGTACGATTTACAGAACAGTATAAATACTCAATTTTCGTGATTTTCATCATTTTTGAACTTGGGAACTTCGGGAAAAGGCAATTTCTAGGGTTTTCTTCACCATTCATGCTTGGGTAAGCTCTAAACTCTTATTTTCATTAACTCCTATTGATTATATCTTCATAAACACATTTTAATCTTGTTTTCAAACTAGAATTTTTTTTTTTTGGGGGGGGGGGGGTTCGATAAAATCTTTAATTGGTTTTTCATCGATTTGAGCATCGATTTCAACTTGTTTTGCGTGGGTTATCAGTTGTAGACTCCTATATATATGGAGAACATGTTTTTAAAATAAATTCTGATTTTACCTCTTTCAATTTTGAACCTATTTTTCAAACTATTTTTGGACCCATTTTAAATATAGTCGATATAGGTATCATTAGCTTCCTTTTGACGCATAGATTAGTTTCTGATAGATTTAGATCGTTCTAATATTGTTCATAAGGGAAAGGCTCCATGTTGAAGGGTCAAGGCTTGGATTGTCGGCTCTTCGAGGTAGGTTATGGCTTAACTTTCTTCAGACTGGACTGGGTAGTTAACCACTCTTGTAAAACATGCTATGGGTTGGGGAATTAGATAGAAAATCATATTTTGATATTATTGTTGTTATCGTGTTGCCCGTGTAGGGGCTTATTAGTATATTGTTGTTGACTTGAGAGTTATATTGGTGGTGATGCCTGAGTGGAGGCTTTATTTGACATCGTAGGCCTTATTTATGCATTAAATGATATTATTATCATTGTGATACCCGTATGGGGGCTTGAGTAGATGTTATAGGCCTTATTTGAGCATTATTTGCCTCTATCATGATGTGATAACCGAGTGAGGGGTTTGGTATTATGTTTTTAATGTATTACATGACTATTTATCTTAGTGGTGCCGAGCAAAAGCTTATATTATGAATTATTGACGTTTGAGTTGATTCTGAGCTTATTTATATCTCTATTGAATTGATTATCATCTTACTGATCGGTTGTAAGCATTACATCCTTATTTCATTTATATCATATTCATGAGATATTGGTACTACTGAGAAACACTGATTTCGCAAGAAAATGAAATATTTTTAAAAATCTTTGGCCGAGGTCATTTGCCGAAAAGGTTGAGTTGATATTTGAGAAAGTATATGGATTGTGCACCCCCCATGGGTCCTGTCCTGAAACGCTGAGGCTTGGAAGGTGTATACAAAATTTCCACCATCATTGTATTGCATTGCATTACATCTCTTGTATTTTCTCTATGTGTTTGTTATCGTGTACTTAGTTGTGTATATATATTTCGTGTGTAGCTTCCCTTTATGCCTTATTATATTGTAGAACTATTAGTGGAGACAGTGTGAGCTACCGTTTGGAAACTTTTCTGTATGTAGGTGACGTGCTCATAGTAACTTTAACTTTTTTTATTTTCTACTTTGCTCAGTCAGTCTATGATATCTACTGAGTACAAGTGGACCGTACTCACTCCTACTTATGTGCCCTTTCGATGCAGTTTTCAGTTTGAGTGCGACCCATGGTGGCTGATCTCGTACCATACGTGGTAGTTCGAATTTTGAGGTACTGGTACGCTCCAGAGCTCGGGGATGATTCCGCACCTCCTCTTACTTTATTATTTCTTTATTATGTTCGGAGACAGACTCATGTATTTCAGATTCAAGACTTTGTATTAGATTCTCTTTCCACTTATGACACCAGTATTTTTGGACTTATTGTATTTTGTTCGAAATTTATGCTATTTACATATTATGGCTTGACTCCGTTCTAGAAGTCTCGCATTTATGGCATTTTTTTTTTATATTTTGATTGTCCTTTCTTATGGGGGATTTGACTTGCCTACTAAGGCTAGTTCTGAGGTAGGTGTCATCATGGCCTCGACTTTTGAATCGTGATAGTTTAAGTGGTTCTCACCATCACTTTGGATTAGGATCGGCCAATGAAGCTACTGAGTACACATGTTTTAGTACTCACACTTATTTCTTTTACATTTTTATGTGCAGGTTCTGAGTCTGGAGCTCTGGATAGTTGATTTGTCCTGGTTTAGAGTTGAGTTATCGAGATTCGAGGTAGTTGGTTCGCTGGTTAGCAGCGTTCTGGATCTCTTCTATGTTTATTTATTTGGTTATTACTATTGTGTATTGGGCTGGCTTACCTATCATAAGGATTGAGAGAGATGCCATCGTGACTCAAGTTTTGGATCATAATATATCAAATCAGATATTCGACGTCTTCTTGATCAAACGTTGACCATAGTCAAACTTAGCTTTCTTAAAAATCAAAAATATAATCAAAGTTTCAAAGCACTTCCCAATATCTTGGCATCTGAACACCTCAAAAATTGTGTCATCCATTCTTGCTTGTCATAAACAATATAGTGAAACTATGAAAAGGTTCAAACTAAGAAAATTAATTCAAACGAATAAGACGATCATGTGGGTCGGTATAAAATTATTATAAAAAAATTACATAAAAATTTCTTTAATTACATGTTACTCCCTGTAGTCCATGATTTGAAAACAAACACAATAATAGAAGGACTACTCTATACAAGGAAATGATTAAAAAATCTAAAACAAGAAAGAATATAGTAGTTCAATCATGAAACAATAACGTTGATTAAAATAGTGAATAAAAAACTTTAACATAAAGATTAGAAAGTAGCTACCGAACAAGTTTGGTTAACAAATGAATGCATAGGAGATCAATAAGAAAAAATTTTTAAGATTTATATATTTTTGACTAGACAAATTATAAGGAAACATAATAGTTTGTAACCATACAAGAAATTTGACTTTCTAAATTAAATTTATGTTTTGGTAGGTTATTAAATTATGTTAGATCTGATTTTAAAATTTCTGAAATCTAATTATGAACAATTATAGTAAGTTATTTACAAGCTTCCCATATTTTGTAGTTTTTAATTCTTTCAACCTGTAGCATGTCCTCCTCAAAGTAACTATAAAAACCCCTCTTTGTCCCTTGATTTTCATCCACAATTGCATTAGTTCTCTACTTCCTTCCTACACATCTTCTTCATTTTTTAGATCTTATTTTCAATTTCTTTTTTTAATGTTTCATAAATGATCGACATTACCCATGACCTACAAACTGTCTCAAAAATTACCCCAATTCTATGTTGGATTCTCTTTATGGGTTCATCAAATTAATATTGATTTCTTATATTAATTCAAAATATAGATAGAGATTTTGACTCGAAAGATTAGCAAGAATTCTTTTTCTGCTACTATTACTTACACCTGTTTGCAGTTGGTTACAAGTATTCCACGTAACACTATTTCATGCCTTAAACATGTAAATTTTATGTGTTTATATGACCTAAAGAATAAAATTATTCTTCTCTGCTTTAATATGGATGAACTAAGTTTTGGTTCTAGAGTTGAAGAGAAGATTGGATGCTATTGAACCAATCTTCTCTCCAAAGCTTGAACCAATGCTTAGTTCATCCATGTTACAAGAACAATTTTGTTTCTCTAGTTCATAGGAATACATGAGATTTGCAAGTTTAAGGCATGAAAAATATTGTTATGAGAAACACTTGCAACCAACTGCAGACAGGTTTAAATAACAGAAACAGAGAAAGCATTCACACTAACTAATCTTTCAAGCCAAAATCTCTATCCATATTTTGAAAATGTACTAGAGGCAAAAGTTTCTCAAATCTTTCCTCCTCTATCTCAATTCTTCTATGTAAGTAGGAAAAAGATAGATTATAGTTACTAATAAAAGATGTGCTTCTTTTACCCGTTTATGTATATGATTCTTTGTAATATTGCATTTGCAACTTCTATGATTAAAAGTTAATTCCATACGAAAACAATATCTTAGAGGTACCTTGCTCATTGGTCATTTCTTATTCCTTAAGGATGACATTCTCAAAGTTGAGTGTACTTTAGTCATATCCTAACATGTGTTGTTACTTTCTAGATCTTTAGTAGCTAAAACAAAGTAAATATATACCTCTACAAAGGAAATAATGAAAAATTTTCTTTAAAAACACCATTATGAAAAAAATAATGAGAAATAACTCACATATTTCCTTCGAAGTACAAATCTTCAAAGAGAATAAAATAACAATAATCTTCATTATCCAAGAAAATTTCAACTTGTATATTTTATTAGCAGATTTATCAATAAAATCTTACCTTGTATAGGTTCAAGGAGCTCACCATCCGAAATCTCACAAATATAGCTTATAGTTATCACGGGATTGGACACATCAAAGAGCTTAACTTGGCTTCTAAATTCCATTAAAGAGCTTCAACGTTGGAATTTACATTGAGTGCATCGAAATTTGAATAAAATAATGTTACATCAAATGTAAATTTCTTCTTAGTATGGAAGTTATATTTATCAGTCATCTTTCAGTTACATCAAAGTACTATTCGGGGGAACACTTGCAATCAATGGCATGCATGCTTAAACACTCTTTTATGAAGCATAAGGTAGAGTAGAGCAACCAACTTAGTGAAATGAAGGAGAAAAGAGTAGAATTTACCTAGTAGAATTCATACAAAATGAGTGTGCCATTACTCTTATAGTAGCTGATGAGGGCATGGGAAAGCAAGTGGTCCAGCTAGGACTGCCATTACAAATCAACCTTGAAGTGTCACGTGATATAAAAACATATATCTCTGTCATTATTTGGTTGTTTGAATCTGTTATGTATCTTTATTTGGATATGAGATAAAACTATAAAAGTACAAACTTTTTAAGAATATTATGGAATGCATGTTTGCCAAAAAGATTAATATTATAAATATAATATCATAAAATTATTCAAATATTTGACAAAAAAATAATGTATCAATTCTAATTGAAAAATGAATGTCATGCATTGTGAAAGAACAAGTCAATACTACAAAAACAAATAAATCGAAATCGAAAATATAACATAAATTTTAAATTCCAAAAAAAACAACAAGTTAACATGATACTATTATGTCAAATTCCAACATAATATAGAATTGAAAAGGAAAGTAAAAGAAGAGATAAGGTACAAGTACCCACCCACCCCCCGAAACTATATCCGAAGTTGCTATAACATACCTAAACTTTATGGGGGTCCTATTAATCCCCCCCTCCCCCGTCCCCCCCCCCCCCCCAAACTCATTTTTTCTGTATTTTTGTGCTTCTTGTGTGCTGGCATGACTGCCAAGTCAGCACAATATATTCTGCTACTTGACAGCCACATTAGCAAAAAGGAGCACAAAATACGGAAAAAATGAGTTTAGGGTGTAATAGGACCCTCATAAAGTTTAGGTATGTCACAGCAACTTCGAGTATAGTTTAGGGGGGTACTTGTACCTTATCTCGACAAGAAATATACAAGTTTCAATATAACTTAAGTAAATATAATTCAAAAGAAAAGAAAAACATAAGTTTTATAACCTCATTCAAAAATGGAATTCTACTTTAACTAAAAAGACTAGAATAACAACATGATTATACTAAATGAACGTGCAATTACATGAAACTAAAGAAAGTAAAGGTTGGGAAATGAGAATAAAGAAAATGAAAGATAAATAATGTATATTGAAAATATATTTTTTTTAAATAAAATAAATAAAATAATTGAAATAAAAAATAAAAAAGAAAAGATTAAAATAAAAACAAAAAAGAAAAGAAATTAAAAGTAACCTTGCAATTACACCATGTAATTTACCTGCAATTCTCACCTACCCCTTGAGAATTGAAGAAGGTAATTTCCCCCCACACAGTTACACCCAATTCCCTACTAACTAAGTAATTACTTAGCTAAACAAATAGGTCAATTAAGTGTGTAAATTACATTCAAATCCAATTCTCACGTGTCTTTCTAAACAGACCCTTAGTTTATGCAATTGAATAAATTAAAATGTTATTAATCTAAAACTATACATATCAATTATTATTTTTATAATGTTAGTTAAATATATAAGTTTAAATCAATATATTTACAAGAGACCATATGTATTTTAAATACCTAATAACATTAAAAAGACATATTACTTGTCAAATATTAACTTTTAACTTTTATGCAGTAACATTTCATTTTAAAATTTATTCTAATGGTATAATTACACTTGTGCAACCAAACAAGTAATTACATTGTAATTACATTATTTATGATAAACAAACAAATCACCGTAATTATTACTCCGTCCGTCCATCTTTACTTGTCCATTATACTAAAAATAGATGTCCAACAATACTTGTCCAACTTGAAATTTCAATGGATAATTTACCATTATTTGTCCATTTTACCCTTGCTATTAAATACCATTCATTACCCAGTGCATTTCTCAAAGCATTAAATTAATTATATTCAAAGGGTGATATTGTAAAATTACCCCTATTATTTATTGTTGCTTAAGGTATGTGACAAGTCAATAGTGGACAAATATTGTTGGACAAAGAGAGTAATTGTTATACTGTGTAATTACACAAATTCCAATTAGCAGGTGTTTCGAAACTGATATGAACCGCCTAGCATTACTGAATTCAGAACTAACAAAAGTAAATTATAAAGTTGCAATTCATTTCATTGCCTTCAAAATTAATTAAACTGTAACACCCCGTACCAACTACACCCTACATGACGACGTTGAACAATGGTTACGCAAGTGTCGAGAGTCAAAGTATGAATTTTGTAATGTTATTAATGAGACAATTGATATTGGGCCTAGTACATGGGATTAGACCTTTGTAGGAGGTGTAACACCCGTATGTTGTCAAACCGCTACGACTACGTGTACATTTATGGAATTAGTAAAACATGAGAGATTTGATGAATTATACATTAATTTTTGGGTATGAATAAGTCTTGCATCATTGGGCTCAAAGTAAAGCCCAAAAGTAATAAGAAGACATGGCCCAACATGGAAATTGACCCATTCTTCCAATCTTCCATTTGAAGCAAGCATTTAATGCCAAGAGATGGATAAGAGTGACTTGGGGGATATATATCCAATTGGTGGGCTCAATTTACAATTTGTTAATGGGCCAAATGAGGCCCAAAACAAGAACAAAAAGATTAGGCCCAATGGGGCAAAACATGATCCATTCTTCCTTTGACCAAAACAATTATTGGCTCCAAATGGCTAAGGATAACCATGAGTACTATATAAATACATAAAGAGCTGATATTTTTATTCATACAAACACACATGCCTTTTGAGATATTTCCAAACCCATTTCTCTCAACTCCAAACCCTAAGGCACCCTTTTCTCTTTGGTAAAGATCATCCTTTTCCAAGATTTGGTAAGTGTTTACTCTCATGATTTAATATATTTTATGCATGGAAAATGATTTATACTATGTTGGTTATGTTGGTGGAGTGTGAGAAGTTCACTATGTGTGAAGTGTAGGTGTTTGTTAATTCGGAGGATGGTTTTGCCTTGTAAACTTGAACATGGGCTTGTGGTCTTGAATAAAATGAATTTGATGGGTTCAATATTTTCATGTGAGATGTGATTATATTCTCCCCTTGTTTGGTCATGGTGTATAATATTTGGAATTTCTATTGTGAAATTGGTTATGGTTTTGGTGGCGGATTGGCCGTAAAGTGTCGTTTTGGTGATGTTATGTGTGTTGTGAGACCATGTCTGGTTTTTGGCATGTTATATGATCAAAAATATGTTAAAATAAGTTTGGTTATGATCATGGACCATTCATTGCATAAAAAGACCCCAAAAAGACCATTTCGGACCAAAACGGGCACCCGCCCTCGCAGACGAAGCACCTGCGGGCGCAGGTGCCTCTGGCTACTGCCAAAGGTCACCTGCGGACATAGGTAATCCACCTTCGGGCGCATGTGGCTTAGCAAATCGGCCCAGAACTCCGAATTGTTTGTTTTTGCATCCCTTTGGCCCCCCGAAACCCCTATACCCTTCATGGATGTAATTATCAATTTGGGATGTCGTTTTAATGACTTTAAAATGTCATATGAAGGCATGTTGGAGTGTATTAAATGTGGATGGTTTTTCATATGTTGTTATGAGGCAAATTGATAAGCGTAAATGTGACGGAATGGAAATGAGAAGGCATAAAGGGTAAGTGTGATGCGAAATGCTATTATTATACGAACTCTTGGTCAATGTGTGTACTATTAAGGTGTTGTTGGTATGATAATGCAGTGAGTTGTATTGTAAGGAGTGAAATGGATTTATATGGTGGTCATATAGTTCATTGTCATTTTGTACACTTATACGGTAAATGATCGTTAACAAGAGTTCCATTGTGGACTTGTATTGTAGAGTGAAACATAAGAAAGAAGCTGGACTGTGGGGTTCATATATAGACTTGTGTACTCGTACTTGGAAGTAAAGGTATGTAAGGTTATTCTTCTATTTCCTTTTGCAACATATGGTGTTCATATTGTCATGGTACTCATTCGATTCTGAAATACTCTAAGATATTCCGTATCCGATAGTTGGCTAGAGTTACTCATATGTCACTTACTCATTGGTCAATGGTGAATCATATGACTCATGTACATTGATGGACTCATGTCCATTGGTTGACTTATGATCATTGGCTAGTATGTGAAAAGTTCTATAAGATTCTAAGGTAGCACATTTCTAGTTGGTGACCAGTTGAAATCCACATGTATCGTATTTAGTGATCATTATCCTAAGATTTCAAAAGTGTTCTATTCCGAAGGGGTTCTATAGTATTCCAACTAAGGTTGATATATATTGTTACTCATATGTGTTTTACTCCTAGACGAATCATGACCCACTTAGTTCTTATTTATGGACGGAAGTTCTTAAGTTGTCATATGTTGTAAAGTCTAAGAGAACTATCTCAACAAGAGTAATGAGGTAAAGAGGGCTTGTTTAGTTTGAATAGCATTATTCCAATCATGTCATGGTCCAAAGTTCCAATATAGTTATACACATGTCTCATATTCATTAGTAATGGTCCAAAAGTCCAATGAGGTTATGTTCCAAGGTTTCAATAGTGGTTATACTCATGTATCTTGTTCATTGATCAATGTCCCAATGGTTCCAACAGTGTTATGTTTCCAGGAAGGCTATGTGTCCAATAATGCTTGTTCACATGTTTCTCACTCATTGATTATTGATCCAAAGCTTCAAAGACAGTTGTGACTATCATTGTATTAATCTCTCATGAGCAAAAGTACCAATCTCTCACAAGTTAAAGTATCAATCTCAAAAGTAAAGAATTGAAGTAATAAACACTTGTTGAGAACGGGTGGCAACCCAAAGGGGCATAAGCCTGCTAGGGGCTATCCCGAATGATTATTGGATACAGGGGGCAGCTCACAGGGGCATAAGCCTAGCTAGAGATGAACCTGCTTTATTGATTTATGGGTGGCAGCTCAAAGGGGCATAAGCCTAGCTAGAGACGATCCCAATGTTATTCCCACTGATCAATTGGGCCCGGGCATTACATGATTGATGATCACATGAATGATGAAGAAGTAAAGTAAAGTGAAATGAAGTAAAGGAAGTAATGCACATGATCCCACACTTGTACACTATAGTAGTTTATTCATGTAACATGTTCACTTGTACTTGATTTCATCAATGTTCCTATATCTCATATATTTACTTATAGCCTTACATACTCAGTACATTCTTCGTACTGACCCCCTCGGGGGACTTACCTTACATGATGCAGGTGCAGGTACTAGTAGATTTATAAAAAGACAGTAGTTGGTGGTTAATTGCGGATCTTTGGTGAGCCCCAATTGCTTCGGGACTTATCACAGTTGTCCACTGGTTTTGATGTTGTAAATGTTGTATAAAGCGGGGACTTGTCCCAACTTCAGGATGGTTATGTATTTGCATCTGTTAGAGGCTTTTGTAGACAAGATGTATGTGGGTATGTGTATGTACGACATGTATGTCCATTTGACTTGATGGCCCTAACGGCCAAGTTTCATATATAGTATGTTTTACATGACTTCCGTAAAATGGTATGAGATTTAATGACGTTCAGGCATAGGCATGCACACGACTGTACGTGAGCAAAGGTTGGTTCTCTCAGGCTTTATCGGCTTCGAGTGCCAATAACGCCTCAATAGGAATTTGGGGTGTGACATAAACTGACCATCTTCATCTTCCAAATCCGTTTTTGTAACACCTAGGTTAGTATATACAAATTGTGTCTACCTCATGGAGCTTCTTACGTTATCTACAAAATCTACACTAGTGGCTGCTTTTACTGCTGTCACAACTATTTACAAAGCCACTAGTTTTTCGTCTTGTCGCTCCAACACTATTCCTCTCGGTTTCTATGCCATGGTGAAGTTCAATGCCGGATTAATCCATGGAACGGGAAGAGCCGCAACCACTATTTATCTTGAGTTGGTATTACTTCAATCTCAACCTCTCCACCACATCCGTCAAGCACGCAGATCCTATCCATAACAAATGATTGAAAGAATACCTGCATATAAATTATAACAAGACAATGGAGACTTCAGCAATTACATAAAGAATGGAAGTGAGATTTGCTGAATGACGATTACGTTACCATACAGAATAAAGTACCTTGGATTTTGCCCACAGCTGAAACTGAGGTTTATGCATTTGGAGCTCTGCTTCAGATATGTATATATGATGTCCTTCCTCAGATCTTATCTTATCTTTAGTGATTGTGTCCCTAGTCTCGGAATAGAGACCATTTCCCTTGGTTATTCCTTCAGGAAATACTTTGCTGCTGTCGGAACATACAAATTCACCATATATATCAGCATTATCATCCGTTCTTTGTGATTTTGTTTCTGGAAAATATTCCACTTTTGGATTGCCCCTACCTAATCTTCTTTCAAGAGCTGCCACGTAAGTTGAACCCACAGCAGGAATAGTTGTAGCAGAATCTAGCTGGGAACAAATATGCAATGTGTACTGCGTCATACAGCCCAGAGATGAAAAAACAAGCAGGCGATAATTTGCTTTAAGGTCTGAATCTGCATATTGACTAGTACTATTGCAGTGGTGAAAAGCTGAAGCAATGGACTTTGTTGTAATCATCCTTCCAGTTGCAGCAGCTGCAGCACCGGTAACAGTATTTTTCCAACCATTACCCCCATTCCTTATTCAACCAACAACAGAAAGAGTAACTGGAGGGCTAGATTCGCAAATATTCTGTTGATTAAGCACCGGATTTTTTGAATCTGAGGCACAATGAACTGCAGATTTTTCCAGGACACTAGATGCATATCCATTCTGTAGACATGCATCTGAAGATCGAAATTAACTGTTTCCCTTGAAGGAGAAATTGTAAATAGATGGCTAGTCCCTCTGGAAGAAGATATCATAATCCATTGGCTATCACTACTAAAACTTATATCCTGTATGACCTGAGAGGTCCAAAAGGAAAATTTAGTTTAACAGTCCTCAAATTAATACAGGAAGAGAAAGAAGATGCACTACACCTACCGCATTAGTCAGTCCGTGCTGCAGCCCGCAAAGATAGACATAAGATGAACCAGGAGTAGGCGAGGTGTTTTCAGATAGTATATGCATGATCTGGAATACATTGATATTATGACCCTGAACAGAAGCTGTCACCAGAAGAGTACTGCTAGGATCAAAGCATAGAGCTGAAATAGGACTCTTATGTGCCCTAAACTGAGCAATAAGGCTTTGCTGACAATGTCCCACTGAGCAATAAGAGCTTTGCTGACAATGTCCCTGACTATGACCTAAGATGCACAAAATTCATGACGTTAACATATAGAGGTCAAATGTTGATCCACGATAGCATATTCATAAAGCTCCAAATGCCAATCGATTCCAAACATCCAAACTAAATGAAAAGAAAGGAGGAGAAGCAAATATATGAAAGAAAAACACCCACAACGCAATAACCACAATATAAGAGTTAATTATGATGATGAAAGGAACTTATTGCAAAATCAACAGAACACAAAAAAATCAGTCCACAACAAGGAGCAGATATATAAAACTAGGGGATGCAAAAATCGAACCGACCAATAAACCGAACTGACAAAAATGCGATTGGTTTATTGTTATTGGGTTAACGGATTTTTAATGGTTTTATAAAAAAAAAATTACTGGGTTATTGGTTCGGTTTTGGTTTTTCTTATTGGGTTATTGGGTAAACCGATAACCCAATAAGAATATACAAAATTACTACTTTACCCCTACTTATATTATCTATCTATCTATCTATCTCTCTCTCTATATATATATATATATATATATATATATTACTTATTATATATTTTTCTTAATTTCTCTTTAATTTATACAAACTAACAAATTCAATTTTTTGAACTAACATTCAGTTCAAACGTGAAGATTCTTGTAAATTAAAATACATCATGTAGGATTTTGGCTGCAATTAAAACTCAGTTTCTTTTCATGTTAGTTGCTACTATTTTTATTTTATGAGTATTTTCTTATCGGTTAAATTGAAAACCGAACTGTTATGGACTAAAAACCAATAAATCGAAAATCGATAAAAGATATCTTATTGGTTTGGTTATTGGTTTAGCATATTTAAAAATCAAAAACTGATAAACCGAACCGATAATATATAAAACCGAATCAAACCTACCGATGCACACCCCTGTATAAAACAAGTGATTGAAATGGCACAAAAAGACATAAATTTTAACCACCATTCACAGTGAGATAATGGATGTTGATCAGATTAATTTGTACCATTCTGACACTGTCTGCACCTGGGAAATGACCATTAGCAATTCCCGATATATTCACACGAGCAGACCCAGATTGAGAACACTTATCATCTTGTGACAGGTCAGAATGGTACTAGAGAGCTTCTTATACCCAATGTCCCCTAGAGTCACAATACCAGCTGCAATTTGCTTGCTGGATTCCTTTGCATAATGAGCAATTGAGCTGCCATTTGGAGCCAGACTTGGGAAACTAGCTGAAGGAGTAAGGTGCTGCTGATCGACGTCACCAGAATTTGAGATTGTAACTGGAACTCAACTATAAGCCATCCACCTCGGACCTAATGCAAGAGGTCCCACACCTGTACTACCAAACCCTGAAAAACCTGTGATGACAGGATTGGTAACAACAATATATTCCTCTTATAGAGTTGCATCATCAAAGCAGTGTATCTGCAATAGGAGCAACTTAAACGATGTCTAGCAAGAAGAGATTAACCAAACGTTTATAATATGATGCACATACCTGAGTTGCTTGTAAGATTGCAATCACTCGGGAGCTACATCTAACCAAGTGAACAACTGATCTGAACTTCAACTGATGCACGTAAGTGTGAGATGTCAAGGAATAAACCAAACAATGTTAATCAACGTCAATTATAATATTTACCTAACATATATAGCTTTAATTAACTTTCATATGTTAGGAAGTAGATTACATATAGTTAGTCTAGAATATTCTTTGATTGTATTTACCATGTATAGAATTTGCCATGTATAGTTTTCCTTGTAGCCTTATAAGGAGATGAACTCCTTCATTCCAATATATAGAAAATCAAGGTTTTTCCCTTGTTCATATGGTATCAGTGCCTTGACTTCTTCTTTTTTCAGTCTTCTCTCCTTTTTTTTTTTTCCTCTCCTCCTACTCATGAATTTTTTTCCAGTCCATTCCAATGGATTCCCATCATCAACGTCCAGTAATGAAACTTGACGGAAAGAATTATCTTTTGTGGGCTTCATATTTTCAAAATTTTCTTGAGGGAAAAGAGCTTTGGGTTCATGTTACTTCGCCCAAACCAGAAACCACGGCTGAGAATGCCGAAGTCATCTCCAAATGGTGTGTTTCTGATGCAAAGGTACGCACATGGATTATGGAGTCTGTTGACAGCACCATTGCTCTGAATCTTAGTCCTATGTCCTCTACTCGTGCAATGTGGGACTACCTTCAACGGATCTATCAGCGTAGTAAGGATGCACGGATTTATCAATTGGAACAGGCTCTTACATCGCTTTCTCAAGATACCGCTAGCATTCAAGAATTTTATTGTTCCATAATGCTAATTTGAAATGAGATGGATATGATTGATGACACCAGTATTCCAAAAGCGGCACTCGAAACGGTCTTTAAACTGTGACAGAAATCTCGTTATCATACGTTCCTTATGAAGTTATGACCTGAGTTCGAACATATTTGGGCCTCTATTCTCAACCGCAACTCAACTTCTTCGCTCGACAGTATCCTTGCTGATCTCCTTGCCGAAGAGACTTGTCTCGCCCCCCTCTCTTCTCTGAGTTCCCTTCCTAATTCCTTTTCTGCTTACAAAGGGAAATACCGTGACTTATCTACTATTGAGTGCTTCAACTGTCATAAGAAGGGTCACTATGCTTCTCATTGCCGCAACCAGAGAGGTTCCACCTCCAAATTATTTTATCGATATTGCAAGAAAGATGGTCATCTGATAGAAAATTGCCAGATTCGTCCACCAAGTTTCAGCCATCCGACCACTCCTACAGCTTTTACATTTACTGTTGATCCTCCTGTTGGTTCCTTTTCTTCTTTTCCTGCTGACCTCATCCAGTAGCTTATCAAAGGTCTTAATACTACAGGTTTTGGTAAGCCTAAGTCGACTACTCCTTGGATTATAGATTCGGGTGCCACTCATCATATGACTGGTGACTTGTCAACCTTTGCTTTCTCAAAGCCTTTTTCAGTCCCTGGCACTATCACTGTTGCTAATGGAATGAATCTCGACATTCAGAGAAGTGGCACTTTAAAGTTTATTTTCCCTAATTCTCCTCCTCTAGTCTTATCTGATGCTTTTTATGTCCCTAAATTATCTGCTAATTTGATTTTTGTTAACCAACTTGTTGACAAATATTGGTTAGTTTCTTTCTTACCTAATGGTTGTCTTATTCAGGATCTGAGAACCGGGAAGGTGATTGGTTGAGGCCGTAGACAAGGGAAACTCTTCATCTTGGATTTGGGCTCATCCTCCAACTCTCACAAGTGCTTTCTTGATCTGTATTCTTAGGATATCGACTCAGCCAATGCTCTTTGGAAACTGTGGCGTAGGCTTTTGGGACATCCTCATACACAGAATCTCAAGTCTTTGTTTTCTTCTGGTGATTTAGTGTCTAAGATTGATTTTAAGAATAATGTCACTATTGATTGTGAATCTTGTGCTCCCATTTAATAAAAGTATTCATCATACTACCTCTCCTTTTGAACTTATTCACTCTAATGTTTGGGGTCCTGCGAGCTCTAAGTCACTCTCTGGCAATTCTTATTATGTTATATTTGTGGATGATGTATCTCGATTTACATGGATTTACTTTCTTAAACACAAATTTGAGGTATTCAAGGTCTTTAAGTATTTTTATGCCATGGTCCGTACTCAATTTGAGAAAAATATAAAGATCCTTCTCACGGACTCAGGAGGTGAATACATCTCTAAAGATTTTGAGCATTTCTTGGCTAGTGAAGGTGTTAATCAAAAAACTTGCCCCCACCAGTCTCAACAGAATGGTGTTGCTGAGCGAAAGCATCGCCATATTATTGAAATAGCCCATGCTCTTCGACTTCATGCTAATTTGCCACAATTATTTTGGGCTGACAGTGTCCACACGATAGTGTACCTCATTAATCGAATGCCCACTACGGTTCTCAAAAATCAGTACCCTTTACAGAGGCTTTTTGGTACCAAGAATTTGTATAACACTTTTGATGTTTTTGGATGTACATGTTATGTGCATATTTAGCCACCTGAGTACTCTAAAATTGATGCCAAGTCTACCAAATGTATTTTTTTAGGATATTCAGACACTCAAAAAGGCTATCGTTGTTATGACTTGGACTCAATGTTCTCTTCTTTGAGGACTCATTCTCCTTTTTCTCAATTGCAGAACCAACAGATGCCATTGTTCATTTACTCCCTTGTCGACCTGCTTTGATGATGAGACTAATCCTAATGTGAGAGTTCCTTTGGCTTCTGCTCCTCCTTCACCATCTCCGGATCTAGGTATTTCCTCTTTCGAACCACTACATAGTGTGTCACTACCCGATCTAGTCGAGTCAGTAAACCCCCTTCCCAGTTATTTTTTTTGTCTTTACTTGATCATATCTCTATTCCTAGATCTTATAAACAGACAGCTGACAGTAAAGAATGGACCTTGGCTATACAAACTGAACTTGATGCACTAGCCCGAAATCATACACAGGATTTGGTTTCGGCACCATCTAATCAAACCGTGGTTGGGTGTAAATGGGTCTACACTCTGAAGTAAAAGTCCGACGGCACATTGGATCGATATGTAGCTCGCTTGGTGGCGCAATGCTTTAAGCAAGAGTATGGAATTGATTATGGGGAAACTTTCGCTCCCGTGGCTAAAATAACTATTGTTCGTACATTATTGGCTATTGCGGCAGTTCGACAATGGGACATCTCATAGATGGACGTCACTAATGCCTTTCTTAATGGTGAGCTATCCGAAACTATATATATGAGGCCTCCTTTTAGCTTCTCCACTTCCCCATCCATGGTATGCAAATTGCGGAAGTCCATTTATGGCTTGAAGCAAGCTCCAGGTGCTTGGTTCTCCAATTTGAAGTCTGTTCTTTTGCAAGGTGGCTATCGACAGAGTCACAATGATTATTCTCTTTTTATCTCTCCCTCACCACGAAGGACGGTTTTTATGCTAAGATATGTCGATGATCTCTTGATTACTGGGGATGATGCTGAAGGTATTTTGCAGCTTAAAGGTATGTTACAATCTTCATTTCAAATGAAGGACTTGGGGCATGCATCTTATTTTTTTGGTCTCAAAATCTCTCGTAATGTTGGTGGCTACTTTCTCTGCCAATGGAAGTATACCAAAGAAATTTTGGACATGGATCACCTGACTGATGAGACCACTATTAATACACCCATGGAGCAGAACACTCATTATTCTAAGATTGATGGGGAACCTCTCTCTGACCCAACCCTTTATCGACGCCTTGTTAGGAGCTTGGGCTACTTAACTGTCACTAGACCTGACATTGCTTATGCAGTTCATATTCTTAGTTAGTTTGTGTCTGACCCTCGGTGACTTCATCTTACAACTGTTCATTGCCTTCTCTGTTATCTCCGATCAACCTCAACGATGGGCCTGCATTACAATCATGACTCACCTACTCTTTTGCATGCCTTCTCAGATGCTGATTATGGTGGGTGCCTCGACACTCGTCGTTCGACCACTGGGTATTGTGTGTTTCTTGGCAACTCCTTGCTATCTTGGAAGTCAAAGAAGCAAGCAACCGTGTCCAAATCATCCACCGAAGTAGAATATCGTACCATGTGAACTACTTGCAGTGAAGTGGTTTGGTTACGTCATTTGTTGGCTGATTTTGGCATTCACTCTTCCTCTCCCACGCCTATGTACTGTGACAATGAAAGTGCTGTAAAAATTGCCATCAATCCCGTATTTCATGAGCGAACCAAGCATATTGAGATTGACTATCACTTTGTTCGGGAAAACTTTGACGACGATCTTATTTCTCTTCCTCATGTTTCCTCTAGAGATCAACTGGCAGATTTTTTCACCAGTTCGTGTTATGTGCATCTCACGTGAATTGCCATGATATCTATATATCTAATTCAAAGTAGTTTGGGAGCACGAAAATTGCACCTGATCATGATTATAGTAATTGTCCCTGTCCACAATAGCCGAAGCAACTGACTTAACTGTGGAAGCAACAGATGAAGTACCAGAGTAGACAATCCTCGAAAGTGCTCGGAACGACGTAGGAATGAATCCATTACTCCTCCTTCCTGACTTTGGTCCATGATGTAGCTTTTGACCATCATTGTTATTCATCCCCATGTCCCAAAAAAAAACACAAGGCCAACTGTGTTTTTCTTATCTTCCTCAACTTTATATTGTAAAAATACAACTTTTTTCAAAAAATGCTTTGTTGTATGTATCTAATAAACTTTACACCTAATTAATCAAATCACCAAGATACCAGAAAAAAATGAACTATACTGTATTAACAAGCAAAGAGTAGTATTTTTATTTACAAGTTTTGATTTAAATGTAATAGAATTTGACTCGAATTTGAATCGGCAAGGTTGAAGTCTTGGGGAGCCAAAGAAAGAGAGATGTTTTAAATACTAGGCGCATAGGAGTTGGCGTGATACATAGGAAGATGATGGGATCGGATAACTAACAGATGTGAAAGATGATGGGATCGGATAACTAACAGATGTGAATTACTCCCTCCATCCATCAATAGTTCTCCACTATTAACTTGGCACACATGTTAAGAAATACTCCCTCCGTTCACTTTTACTTATCACAATTTGACTTGCACATCCATTAAAAAAAACAATTAATGACGTAGCTATTTTACCATACTACCCCTATTAAATGATGTTTACTATTGTGTCTTGAATTAATTTGGAGAAAAAAAAAATCAATGCTAAGAGTAAAATAGGAAAATAAAAGTTGTCTTGTCTTGATTAGTGAAAAATGACAAGTAAAAGCGAAAATCAAATTAGAAAATTTGTGACGAGTAAAACCGAACGGAGGGAGTAGTAAATGATAGGGGTAATTTTATATCATTCTTTAAATATAATAAATTTAATGCTTTGAAAAATGCATTAGATAGTGAATCGTATTTAATGCTAAGGATAAAATGGGTAGAAATAGATAAATTATCTTTTGGATTTTCAAACTGAATAAGTATTTTTGGACATCTTCTTTTAGTATAGTGGACAAATAAATATGGACGGAGGAATTAAGAAAGTACCACCTCAGTTTCAAAAAGAATTACTCTCTCCGTCTCATTTTAGTTGATCATCTTGTTAAAAATAAATATCTTATATAAGTTAATCACTATTAAATCAGGATAGAATTAATTAAAATTTTCTCATTTTACCTCTACAATTAATAGTATACATTAAATTTGAACAATTACAATTCACGTGTCCATTCTTATGCCCAATTGATATCATTAATATGGGTAAAGGGTAAAATAGTAAAATTCATCATTCAATTTATAATTTCTTAATCTCCGTGTAAACTGAAATGTGCACAACTAAAATGGGACGGAGGGAGTATATGTTTTGACTTGGCACAGAGTTAAAGAAAATAAAGAAGACTTTTGAATCTTGTGATTTTAAATTAAAGTAATGTCAAATATATAAAAATTCTATTTAATCTTGTGGTCTTAAACATATCACGTGGAAAGTTGGAATTAACAAAAAAAGAAAGGGTCATTCTTTTTTAAACAGACCAAAAAGAAAAGTAAGTTTTTTTTTTTTAAACGAAGGGAGTAATAAATTTCTCTTTGTACAAATTAATTATTCCTTTGACTTGATACACATATTTAAAAAAATGATATGAGTAATTTTATTATATAACATTTTGAATATAATTAATTCAATGCTTTGAAAATGTATTGGGTAATGACTAAAATTAATAACTAAAGGTAAAATGGACAAATTATCCATTGGTTTTTCAAATTGAACAAGTATTGTTTGATAATTAACTAGGGAAAAGGATCAAATTTACCCCTTTACTTTGGAAAATTACTTAAATATACCCTTTATCATATTTTGGGATCAAATTTACCCTCGCTGTCATATTTTGGGGTCAAATTTAGCCTCGTTGTTAAGAAACTTTTCACATATACCCTTCCTTTAGTAGAAAAGCCCAAAATCAATGTTAAATGCCCATTTTTAAAAAATAAAACACATTCTAATTCAACCCGTCCGACCCGAGCCACAAAAAAGACACAAACAAATATATCACCCCCTCAATTTTGTTGGTTAAATTTTCCCAACGAGATTAGGCCATTGGATATTTACAATGCATGGCTCATGAAAAATGGATCTGCATCAGTGCAGACAAACAAATATACTCCTGCTTCAGTTCATGAATTTGTATCAATGCAGAGCTCATGAAAAATGATGCATTTAATGTTGATTTGGGCTTTTCTGTTAAAGGAAGGGTATAGGTGAAAAATTTCTTAACAACGAGGATAAATTTGGCCCCAAAGTATGACATCGAGGGTAAATTTGACCCCAAAATTTGATGAAGGGTATATTTATTCAATTTTCCAAAGTAAAGGGGTAAATTTGACCCTTTTTCCTTGATACTGTCTATTTTTAGTAACATAGACAATTATTGTTGGACAGAGAGAGTAGTTAGTACTTCCTGTGTCCAACAATACTTGATCACTTTACTAAAAATAGATGTCCAACAATACTTGTCAAGTTTGAAAAATAAATAGATAATTTACCTTTATCTATCCAGTTTACCTTTGCCATTAAATACTCTCTCCGTCCAACAATAGTTGTCCACTATTAACTTTTCACACATCTTAAGAAACAACAAATAATAGAGGTAATTTTACTAAGTCACTCTTTGAATTTAATAAATTTCATGCTTTTGGAAATTCATTAGGTAATGAATACTCCCTCCATTCCTTTTTAAGTGTTCCTTTTGGGTTGAGCACACCCTTTAATAAACTACTCACTTCTAAAAAATTAAAGGTAACTTTATCAACTTACACCTAATTAAATTTTACTGTATCTCTTTTTAAATTGACATTGATTATCATATTTAAACTCAAGGGCATATTAGGAAGATTATGATCAAAGTATCCTTGAAAACTTAAACATACACTTATTTAGGAACAAAATCACAACCCAAAAAAAAGCAGTTAAAAAAGGAATGGAGGGAGTAGTATTTAATAGTAGGAGTAAAATGAGCATAACATGGTAAATTATTCATTGATTTTCCAAACTGGACAAGTATTATTGAATATCTATTTTTAGTATAGTAGAGAAGTGAAGATGGACAGAGGGTGTACTATTTATCACTCAATGCATTTCTCAAGGTATTAAATTTATTATATTCAAAGGAAAATATAATAAAATTATCTCTATTATTTATTGTTTCTTAACCCGTGTGTCAAGTCAATAGTGGACAAGTATTTGTTGGATGGAGGGAGTACTTGCTTCCTCGATCCAATTTTACTTGTTCATCCTTTTAAAAAGTACTCCCTCCGTTCATTTTTACTCATCCTATATTAACTTGGTACACCTTCAATAAAGAAAATAATAATTTTACTATATCACTTTTTAATATAATAATTTTAATATTTTGAAAAATGGTTATAGTTAATACTAATAAGGATAAATTATCTCTTGATTTTTAAACTAAATAAGTAAAAGTGGATATCTATTTTGAGTACAGTGTACAAGTAAAAGCGCAAGGATGGACTAGTAAATAAAATGATAATTTTACTATATCACCTTTGAATATACTCTCTCCGTTCACTTTTACTTGTTAAGTTTCACTTCAGGGGAATCAATTTGACTAATTTTAAAAGTTAAACTGAATTGGATTGATTCAATATTTATATTTAGATGTTCGAAAATTATATGAAAGATACAGTAAGTTGTAATTCTTTGGTAACGACCGACATGGTCAGTTTGTGCTTTCGAACACATCTCCCAAGTTTGACTCTTCTTGTAGGTTCATAATTGTAACACCCCGTACTTTATAACCTCACTTGATACCTTGGGATCATATCTACATAGGTGTTGAGATGCCATGCATATGTGTTTTATAGTGTCATTGGGGAAACATTTGATATCGGACGTAACATGTACGATTAGATCGTCGTAGGAGGTGTGTTGTGATTTCATGGAGCATAAGAGTCAAACACTTCAATACACTCCTACATACTCCTACATGATCAAATCACGAAAGGTGAATAGTGATCCAAAATGTCCAATGAAACCAAGGGCGACTAGAATGCCTATTTTTGCGATCGAAAGGACGAATGAGAATCTTTTAAGGGAATATTGTCGTGACCTTATGAAATTATATAAACATGAGATATATGGTTAATAATGCATGAAACTTGTTGGGTTAAATGGATATGTCTTCTTGGGCCAAAATAAGGCCCAAAAGTGGAAGAAATCCATGGCCCAAATGGGTCAAAAGACCCATTCTTCCATTTGACCTTCTAGACATATTATTAAATGCCAAGAATTGGCTAAGGACAACATGATAGGCCTATATAAAGAGGCAAATCAGATTTTTATTATACAAGACCTCTCATGCCTTTAACACATTTTTCTCAACATTTCTCATTTCCAAACCCTAAAGCAAAATAATTCCTTGGGACTTCTTGGACAAGATCAACATATTCCAAGCCTTGGTAAGTATTTATTTTCATGGATTAATATCTTATATGCATAAAAGAATATGTATATCATGTTGGTTGTGCTTGGAAAAGTTGGTCATGGTACTTGGTGATTTTGTATAAGATTTGTGGTATATGGAATTCAAGTGTGAATTAGGCCTTGTGCCTTTGATGAAAAAGCATGGTATGGACAAAATATGAACATGTATGGTGTTATTTTTGGCATTAAATTTGTTCTTGGCTAAAAGTGGAAATTATGGGATTTTTGGCCGATATGTGTTATGAGTTGAATTAAGGTGCTTTGAAGGATTATTTGTGATGTGTTATGGATAAGAAAGTGTAAAGGAGAAGTATTGTGGTGAAATGTAGTGATTTTCATGTATTGGTCAATGTTGGGAATTTTCCGGAATTTTTGGAAGAATGGTATATCAATAGTTTTGTCGAAGGAAAATGACATGTTTAAAGGCAAACATGTAATTCATTGACATTGTATGCATTTGTAAAGTAATTCGTGGTTAACGTGAATTCGTTATGTATGTATGTTGTAGAGTGAAGGAGAGGGATCATTGTATACGCATCGAAGGTTGTCTATTCGTATTGTGCATCCAAGGTATGAAAGGTTACTTTGTCCGTATCTTTCTACGGCCAATAGTGTTCACATTGACATTTCTCTAGTTCTATTCCGAAATATACTAAGGTATTCCATATGCAATTATCTATGGTCATTGTCATATATTTCCTACTCATTGATCAATTGTGAATCTCATTTCGCATATTCATGGTTAATGTTCCGAAAGTTCAAATAAGGTTATATTCCAATATTCCAATAGTGCCTATACTTGTGTCTCTTGTTCATGGATTATTGTCCAATGGTTCCAATGGTATCATGGTGCTAGTTATGTTATATTTCTCATTGATATTTATTCATATGTCCTTCACTTATTGGTCAATGATTCAAAGTTTCCAACAATGTTGTGTTCCAAAGTTCCAAAGTGATGTTATGATTATCAAAGTATCAATCTAAAAGTAATGAACAAAGTAATGCAAATGTGGTCAATGATCAAGTACGGGTGGCAAGTCTAGGGGCGTAAGCCTAGCTCGACTCGATCCCGAGATATGGATTTATGGGTGGCAAGTCTAGGGGCGTAAGCCTAGCTCGACTCGATCCCAAGGGTGGCAAGTCTAGGGGCATAAGCCTAGCTCGACTCGATCCCTATATGATGATATGAAAGACCCACTGATCAGTCGGGGCCCGGGCACATTGTGATATGTCATGACATGTGAGCATTGAGATAAAGAAAGTAATGAAAATAATGAAAGCAATCCACATGGTTTCCAAAGCGTAACATGGTGACTTATTCACATTGATTATTCATATGTTTTGAGTTCATTGAAATATTCATGTGTTGTACAGTTTCATCTGAGCCTTGCATACTCAGTACTTATTTCGTACTGACCCCTCTCGGGGAATTTACCTTACTTGCTGCAGGCGCAGGTCCCAGTAGGCCTCCTCAGTAGATTGCCAGTGTTAGCGGCTCTTTGGTGAGCTCCAGCTCATTCGGGGCTTCTCCGAGTCAGAGTGTATATATGTTTTGGTATTGTATATATTGTGTAATGCGGGGACTTGTCCCGACTTATGGTTCATTTTGGTCAATGCTCTTGTTAGAGGCTTTTGTAGACGGATGTGGGTGTATGAATGTAGAAGGGATATGTCGTCCTTGACTTGGTGGCCTCAACGGCCAAGTTTTGCATATATGTACATATATCATGTTCCATGACTTCCATTGTTGGTCTTGATAGTTGATATGTGTTTATGGGTTTCTTATGGCATGCATATGATTGAGTAAGTAAAGATTGGTTCTCTCGGGCCATGTCGGCTACGGGTGCCAATCACGCCTCGTTGGGATTCGGGGTGTGACAAAAGTGGTATCAGAGCAGTCGGTCTAAGGATGTCTACAAAGCCGTGTCTGAGTAGAGTCTTACTTATCGATGTGTTGTGCACCACATTTATAAGTAGGAGGCTACGGGACATTTAGGATGTTGTTTCTTTCCTTCACTCTAGATCGTGCAATAGAGCCAATGTTGTCAGTTGTATTGTATCTGATTTTGGTAATTGTTTTTCTTTGGTATAGTCAAAATGCCGAACACTAGAAGAGGAAGAGGAAAAGGTAAAAGTAAGCTGATCAATAGAATTGCTGGTGAAGGAACAAGTAGACCACCGCCTGAACAAGTTGCTCAAGGTGGGGCTGAAACTGAGTTCGCAACGCGAGCTTCTTCTACTTCTTCAGCTCCAGAAGAGCCGAGAAGAAGGGAAGTGCCCGTGGAACCACCGATAAATGCCACAGATCAGGATCTTAGGAATGCTGTACAGATGTTGACACAGTTAGTGGCGGCACAAAGCCAGGGAAGAGCTGGTGCTATGGCACATGATGATGATGAGGCTAGAATGGCAAGTCGCAGAACACAGGATTTCTTGAAACTGGACCCTCCTATATTCACAGGGGCAGATCCAAAAGCAGATCCACAGGACTTCGTGGATCAAATTCAGAGGGCATTGGAAGTTATGCATGTGACAGGGGTAGAGACAGTTGAACTTGCTGCGTACAGGTTGAAAGGAGAGGCAATATTGTGGTATGAGGATTGGAAGAAATCCCGTGACATTGGTGCAGATCCACCTACTTGGGAAGAGTTTAAAGTGGCTTTCCTTGATCATTACTTGCCCTATGAGATCCGTGAGGCACGTGCGGATCAATTCCTAAATCTCCGTCAAGGAAATTTGAGCGTCCGAGAATATAGCTTGCAATTTAATTCCTTGGCTCGATATGCGCCAAATGTTGTGGCTACGATGACAGACAGGGTCCATAGATACGTGGACAGACTAGAGCCATACTTGGTAAGAGATTGCACTATTGCGGCCTTGAATAGGGACATGGACATTGCTCGCATACAAGCCTTCGCCCAGAAAATGGAGGATCAGAGACAAAGACGCAGGGTACATGAATTTGATAGGGGACAGTCCAAAAGGGCTAGACCTATGGGACCACCTATGATGTCCCAAGGAGTATCTAGGCCCCGCATGTTTCCTAGACCACCTAGACCGTCGTTCTCTTATTCCACAGGTGGTGCTTATTCGCAGTCTCGAGGGTTTAGAGGTGGTTCAGCAGGGCAAAGTAGTGGGGTTCATGGATCACAGGCAGCAGGTTTCCCTCGTCAGCAGTGTCAGCACTGCGGGCGTATGCACACAGGTCCATGTCGGACAGGGACGAATGTCTGCTTTTGGTGTGGTATGCCGGGACATATAGCGAGAGAATGTCCACAGCGGAGCATGGGTGGTATAGCACAACCAGCTGGGTCGGCTGTTGCGTCTTCAGCATCGGTTCCTTCACAGGGCCGAAGGGTGCAGCCTATTGGTCGTGGTAGAGGTACCAGAGGAGGAGCCAGTACTAGCGGGGTCCAGAATCGCACTTATGCTTTGGTGGACCGCCAGAATTCAGAGGCTTCCCCAGATGTCATCACAGGTACATTATCCATATTCTCACATAATGTATATGCATTAATTGACCCAGGCTCTACATTTTCCTATGTTACTCCATTGGTTGCTGCGAAATTTGCAACGACACCGGAAATATTAATTAAGTCAATTGAAGTGTCTACACCGGTTGGTGAATATATTGTTGCAAAGAGAGTGTATCGTAACTGTGTGGTAACTGTGTGTGGTCATGATACGTTGGCCGATCTTATTGAATTGAACATGGTGGATTTTGATGTAATTATGGGAATGGATTGGTTGGCCTCTTGTTATGCTACGGTAGATTGCCGGGCCAAGAAGGTGCAATTTTGTTTTCCACAGAAAAATGTTCTAGAATGGCAGGGTAAGGTAGGGGCACCACGAGGAAGATTTATTTCCTATTTGAAAGCCAGAACAAGGATTGCCAAGGGATACATATGTCATTTGGTACGAGTGAAAGATAATGATGCAGAAGCATTAACTCCACAGTCTGTACCGGTCGTCAATGAATTTCTTGATGTATTTCCAGAGGATCTTCCAGGTTTACCCCCAGAACGGGAAGTGGAATTCGGCATTGATGTGATTCCAGGCACTCAGCCTATTTCTATCCCTCCATATAGAATGGCTCCAGTGGAACTGCGTGAATTGAAGGAGCAGTTAAAAGATTTGCTGGATAAAGGCTTCATTAGGCCTAGTATGTCCCCGTGGGGTGCACCGGTATTATTCGTACGCAAGAAAGATGGCACCTTGAGAATGTGCATCGACTATCGGCAACTGAATAAAGTAACGATCAAGAATAAATACCCCCTTCCTCGCATTGATGATTTGTTTGATCAGTTATAGGGTGCCAGGTGTTTTTCAAAAATTGACTTGAGGTCGAGTTACCATCAGGTCAGAGTTAGAGAAGAGGATGTACCCAAGACAGCTTTCTGAACACGGTATGGCCATTATGAATTTTTAGTTATGTCATTTGGGCTAACAAATGCACCGGCTGTGTTTATGGATTTGATGAACAGAGTGTTCAAGCCATTCCTAGACGTGTTCGTGACAGTATTTATAGATGACATCCTCGTTTATTCAAGATCACCAGAAGACCATGCTTATCACTTACGGCAAGTGTTGCAAATTATCCGTGAGCGTAAGTTGTATGCAAAATTCTCCAAATGTGAGTTTTGGTTGAAATCAGTCGCGTTCTTGGGTCACATTGTATCAGATGAAGGCATACAGGTTGATACCCAAAAGATAGAAGCAGTGAAAAACTGGCCAAGACCTACGACACCCACAGAGATTCGCAGTTTTCTGGGTTTGGCAGGTTATTACCGAAGATTTGTAGAAGGTTTTGCTTCTATTGCGGCACCATTGACAAAGTTAACTCACAAGGCAATTAAATTTCAATGGAATGATGCATGTGAAAGAGGGTTTCAAAACCTGAAAGATAAGTTGACTTCTACACCAGTGTTAGTTCTTCCTGAAGGCACAGAGGGCTATGCAGTGTATTGTGATGCTTCCGGGATTGGTCTCGGATGTGTATTGATGCAGCATGGCAGGGTGATAGCATATGCCTCACGACAGTTGCGGCCACATGAGAAAAACTATCCCACACATGATCTTGAATTGGCAGCGGTAGTTTTTGCTTTAAAGATATGGCGTCATTATTTATATGGTGTTCATGTTGACATCTATACGGATCACAAAAGCTTGCAATATCTTTTTAAGCAGAAGGAACTCAATTTGAGGCAACGAAGGTGGTTAGAGCTTTTAAAAGACTATGACATTGATATTCTTTATCACCCAGGCAAAGCAAATGTAGTAGCTGATGCATTGAGCCGTAAGGCAGTAGAAAGAACTAGTGGTCAGTTGAATAAAAAGTGTGAGATAATCAAAGACTTGAATCAATTAGCCAGCTTGGGAGTTCGCCTTATTGAAACCGCAGATGATAGAGTTATGGTGCAGAATGCAGCAGAATCCTCCTTGATAGCTGAAGTGAAAGAGAAACAGTATGCAGATTCTATTTTATTGCAGCTAAAGGAGAATGTGCAGCAGAATTTGACCAAGGCATTTGATATGACACCGGAAGGGGTGCTTCAATGTCAAGGGAGAATATGTGTACCGGATGTAGATCAGCTGAGGACACGAATACTGACAGAGGCGCACCATTCGCGCTATTCCATTCATCCAGGTGCTACTAAAATGTACCATGAATTGAAAGAGGTGTATTGGTGGGGCAACATGAAAAAGAACATTGCAGAATTTGTCGCGCAGTGCCCAAATTGTCAACAAGTGAAAGTGGAACATCAGAAACCGGGAGGTTACATGCAATGTATCAATCTTCCAGTCTGGAAGTGGGATATGATTAATATGGATTTCATTACGGGTTTGCCTCGTACATTGCGGAAGTTTGATTCCATATGGGTCATAGTGGACCGACTTACTAAATCAGCGCATTTTCTACCGGTCAAGACGACCTATACAGCTGAGGATTATGCAAAGTTGTATGTAAAGGAGATAGTACGATTGCATGGTATTCCACTTTCTATTATATCAGACAGAGGAGCACAGTTCACAGCACACTTTTGGAAATCTTTTCAGCGGAGTTTGGGTACTCAGGTGAATTTGAGTACGGCTTTCCATCCTCAGACTGATGGACAAGCCGAACGTACTATTCAGACACTTAAATATATGCTACGAGCATGTACGTTGGATTTTCAAGGTAGTTGGGATGACCATTTGCCTCTTATTGAATTTGCATATAACAATAGCTATCATTCAAGTATTAAAATGGCACCTTATGAAGCCTTGTATGGAAGAAAATGTAGATCACCAATTGGGTGGTTTGAAGCAGGAGAAACTGCTTTACTTGGGCCAGATATTGTTCACCAAGCCATGGAGAAAGTTAAAGTTATCCAACAACGGTTACAAATGGCTCAAAGTCGTCACAAGTCATATGCCGATGTGAGAAGAAGAGGGCTTGAATTTGCCATAGGTGATTGGGTATTTTTAAAGGTGTCACCGATGAAAGGGGTAATGCGGTTCGGAAAGAAAGAAAAATTGAGTCCACGTTACATAGGCCCATATGAAATTATTAGAAGATTTGGGCAAGTTGCGTATGAGTTGGCACTACCCCAGGACCTTTCGTCAGTCCATCCGGTATTTCATGTGTCGATGCTCCGGAAATGCATAGGAGATCCTTCACGTATTGTGCCCGTAGAAGATGTTCAAGTGGCAGAGGATCTCACTTATGAAGAGGTGCCTATTGCTATCCTAGATCGACAAGTAAAGAGATTGAGAAATAAAGACATAGCATCCGTAAAAGTCCTGTGGAGAAATCAACAAGTAGAGGAGATCACGTGGGAAGCGGAAGAAATGATGAAATCCAAGTATCCCCACTTATTCCAAATGGACCAAGAAGTTCACAGTGCGGAGGTGGAACAATAACAAGTAAGTATTTAAAAGCATTATGTGAATGTGTATAGGTATATTAGAGTAAAGATGTATTTGTTGTATATAAGACACTGTTGTTAACATTCGAGGACGAATGTTTCTAAGGGGGGAAGAATGTAACACCCCGTACTTTATAACCTCACTTGATACCTTGGGATCATATCTACATAGGTGTTGAGATGCCATGCATATGTGTTTTATAGTGTCATTGGGGAAACATTTGATATCGGACGTAACATGTACGATTAGATCGTCGTAGGAGGTGTGTTGTGATTTCATGGAGCATAAGAGTCAAACACTTCAATACACTCCTACATACTCCTACATGATCAAATCACGAAAGGTGAATAGTGATCCAAAATGTCCAATGAAACCAAGGGCGACTAGAATGCCTATTTTTGCGATCGAAAGGACGAATGAGAATCTTTTAAGGGAATATTGTCGTGACCTTATGAAATTATATAAACATGAGATATATGGTTAATAATGCATGAAACTTGTTGGGTTAAATGGATATGTCTTCTTGGGCCAAAATAAGGCCCAAAAGTGGAAGAAATCCATGGCCCAAATGGGTCAAAAGACCCATTCTTCCATTTGACCTTCTAGACATATTATTAAATGCCAAGAATTGGCTAAGGACAACATGATAGGCCTATATAAAGAGGCAAATCAGATTTTTATTATACAAGACCTCTCATGCCTTTAACACATTTTTCTCAACATTTCTCATTTCCAAACCCTAAAGCAAAATAATTCCTTGGGACTTCTTGGACAAGATCAACATATTCCAAGCCTTGGTAAGTATTTATTTTCATGGATTAATATCTTATATGCATAAAAGAATATGTATATCATGTTGGTTGTGCTTGGAAAAGTTGGTCATGGTACTTGGTGATTTTGTATAAGATTTGTGGTATATGGAATTCAAGTGTGAATTAGGCCTTGTGCCTTTGATGAAAAAGCATGGTATGGACAAAATATGAACATGTATGGTGTTATTTTTGGCATTAAATTTGTTCTTGGCTAAAAGTGGAAATTATGGGATTTTTGGCCGATATGTGTTATGAGTTGAATTAAGGTGCTTTGAAGGATTATTTGTGATGTGTTATGGATAAGAAAGTGTAAAGGAGAAGTATTGTGGTGAAATGTAGTGATTTTCATGTATTGGTCAATGTTGGGAATTTTCCGGAATTTTTGGAAGAATGGTATATCAATAGTTTTGTCGAAGGAAAATGACATGTTTAAAGGCAAACATGTAATTCATTGACATTGTATGCATTTGTAAAGTAATTCGTGGTTAACGTGAATTCGTTATGTATGTATGTTGTAGAGTGAAGGAGAGGGATCATTGTATACGCATCGAAGGTTGTCTATTCGTATTGTGCATCCAAGGTATGCAAGGTTACTTTGTCCGTATCTTTCTACGGCCAATAGTGTTCACATTGACATTTCTCTAGTTCTATTCCGAAATATACTAAGGTATTCCATATGCAATTATCTATGGTCATTGTCATATATTTCCTACTCATTGATCAATTGTGAATCTCATTTCGCATATTCATGGTTAATGTTCCGAAAGTTCAAATAAGGTTATATTCCAATATTCCAATAGTGCCTATACTTGTGTCTCTTGTTCATGGATTATTGTCCAATGGTTCCAATGGTATCATGGTGCTAGTTATGTTATATTTCTCATTGATATTTATTCATATGTCCTTCACTTATTGGTCAATGATTCAAAGTTTCCAACAATGTTGTGTTCCAAAGTTCCAAAGTGATGTTATGATTATCAAAGTATCAATCTAAAAGTAATGAACAAAGTAATGCAAATGTGGTCAATGATCAAGTACGGGTGGCAAGTCTAGGGGCGTAAGCCTAGCTCGACTCGATCCCGAGATATGGATTTATGGGTGGCAAGTCTAGGGGCGTAAGCCTAGCTCGACTCGATCCCAAGGGTGGCAAGTCTAGGGGCATAAGCCTAGCTCGACTCGATCCCTATATGATGATATGAAAGACCCACTGATCAGTCGGGGCCCGGGCACATTGTGATATGTCATGACATGTGAGCATTGAGATAAAGAAAGTAATGAAAATAATGAAAGCAATCCACATGGTTTCCAAAGCGTAACATGGTGACTTATTCACATTGATTATTCATATGTTTTGAGTTCATTGAAATATTCATGTGTTGTACAGTTTCATCTGAGCCTTGCATACTCAGTACTTATTTCGTACTGACCCCTCTCGGGGAATTTACCTTACTTGCTGCAGGCGCAGGTCCCAGTAGGCCTCCTCAGTAGATTGCCAGTGTTAGCGGCTCTTTGGTGAGCTCCAGCTCATTCGGGGCTTCTCCGAGTCAGAGTGTATATATGTTTTGGTATTGTATATATTGTGTAATGCGGGGACTTGTCCCGACTTATGGTTCATTTTGGTCAATGCTCTTGTTAGAGGCTTTTGTAGACGGATGTGGGTGTATGAATGTAGAAGGGATATGTCGTCCTTGACTTGGTGGCCTCAACGGCCAAGTTTTGCATATATGTACATATATCATGTTCCATGACTTCCATTGTTGGTCTTGATAGTTGATATGTGTTTATGGGTTTCTTATGGCATGCATATGATTGAGTAAGTAAAGATTGGTTCTCTCGGGCCATGTCGGCTACGGGTGCCAATCACGCCTCGTTGGGATTCGGGGTGTGACAATAATGTTGTTTATGACTTGTGGAAATGGGTGTCATGATTTTGAGGTGATCAGATGCATTTAAGGAAAGAATTTTAGTTTTGGAAGTTTAGAATTTGAAAAATTTGACCAAAGTCAACATTTTAGTTTAACGAATTCGAATTTAATTTTTGATAGCTCTATTATGTCCGGAGGGTGATTTATGACTTGATCGGATGTTTTGTATGGACCCCGAAGTGCTCGGGGGTAATTTGGATCATTGGTTGAGTTTCTAATTAAATTTGAAATTTTGAATTGACCACAATCAACATTTGGTTAAAGATAACCTTAAATCGATGATTTCAACGGGTTCGGAACGTGTTTTATGACTGATTTACATATTTGATTTGTTTTTGGAATGTCACGCCCCGACTTCCAACGAGGCGTGATTGGCACCCGAAGCCGACATGGCCCGAGAGAACCAATCTTTGCTCATGTACGTTCGTATGCATATTCTCGTATGAATGTTGTTAAGCCTTAGCAACTATGTGTAAAACATGAACATGGAACATATGCTATATATATAGATTTATGAAACTTGGCCGTTGGAGCCATCAAGTCAAACGGACTTTTATATCGTACATTCATAACTCACACATGTCTACAAAAGCCTCTAACAGATGCATTTACAAGACCAACTAACAGTCGGGACAAATCCCCACTTTAGACAATATTTACAATATCAAAACAATTATACAACTATGACTCAGGAGGCTCCAAACCAACTGGAGCTCACCAAAACTCTGCAAATGATCCACAGTTTACTGAGGAGGTCTACTAATGCCTGCACCTGCAACATGTAAGGTAAGTCCCCCGAGGGGGTCAGTACGAAGAATGTACTAAGTATGTAAGGCCATAAGAAAACTACATCAGTACGTAAGAACTTCCACGAAAATAATTATAAGAAGAAACTCAACGTGCGGAAGTATGAACAATTCTTCTGTTATTGCCATTCACGATGATCACAACAACCATAGAACCAATATAAGAGAAATAGCAAATGTGAATAAACTCTCTTTCTGTATGTGGGGAACCATGTGCATTACGTTCTTTCTTTCTCTTGCCTTTACTTTAATTTTACATTACTCATATACTGTTAGGGCCCTCATCATGCAGGTGTTCTTTTCACCCCATGGATACGTCATGCAGGTGTGTTCTTTCACCCCATGGATAAAAGATCATCGTCATGCAGGTCTTCTTTTTACCCCATGGATAAGATCATGTCATCATGCAAGTGTTCTTGCACCCCATGGATAAATGGCCATCATCATGCAGGTATTTGTACCCCATGGATAAACTAACATCCTCATGTGGGTATTTGTACCCCATGGATAACACCCACGAACACAATCAATATGCATTACTTTATTCTTACTTCAATTCTTTACTTTTGAGATTGATAGCTTAACTTGTGATAGATTGATTCATTCACTTGTGAGAGATTGTTATATCGAGGATCATAACACTATTTGAAACACACAAATATGCCTTACTTCACTCTTATGCCTCATGAGATTAACACCTTAACTTGAGAGGGATAGATATTCTAGCTCGCACTTCACCTCCTTCCCTATTCTTATAAGCTCTTATATAAGTAAGCATGATACCGGGCTTCCACCTTTGGTGGGATATAATAACTAACATAGCATAATATTGGGATTTTCCATATTGAACCTATAGCCTTTAGAATGTGATCCATACTAAATGGAACATAAAGTAACCATACGCCTTGCTCTTTACAATCCTATACCCCTTACATAGTTATGAGAGTGACACATTAGAGATCATGACACTAGAGCACACACTTATATACACATTTCACTTCACTCCTTTAACACATGAGATTGACATCTTCACTTATGAGGAATAATTATACTAACTTGCACATCACCTCTCTTATTACTCTTATGAGATTGGTACTCTTACTTATAAACAATAGGCACAAGGATAATCATCATACTATAGGACTTTGGAACAAGACGTGATTGGAATAATACTATTCAAACTAAACAAGCTCTCTTTACCTCATTACTCTCGTTGAGATAGTTCTCTTAGAATCTATAACGTTATGACCTCTTTGGAACTTCAGTCAATGAATAAAAGATAAGGGAATCATCATTCATCTAAGAGTAAGGCACATATGAATAACAATATACGTCATCCTGAATTGAGATACTTCAAACCTCTCGAAATTGGAAACAAGCCCAATGTCAATAGGAACAATATGTTGTAAAAGAATACGGAAGGAGTAATCTTACATACCTTGTATTCTCAATACAATTCTACAATCTTAAGTGTGCATACAATAATTCCGCTCCGTCCTTGTGTCTCTCTCTACAACATAAGTGCATAACGAAACCAACATTAACCACCAATTACCTTATAATGGCATACAATAACAATAAGTCACATGTTTAGCTTTAACATGTCATTCCCCCTTGACAATACCATTTATGAAATCATCATACCAATAATCCCACAATATTCCATACATTGACCAACACATGATAACCAATAGAATGTCACCCCAAGCTCATATTTTACACTTCTCCATCACCACCACATCACAATTATTCCATCCAATGACTTTAATACACCTCACAACAACAAATCGGCCAAAATTCCATAATTTAGACTTATAAAAAAATAACATGTTTAACAACAAAATAACACCATACACGCTCATATTTTATCCATACCATGATTTTTCATCCAAGGCACAAATCATAATTCAAGCTACAATCTCATGGATAACACATCTCTTTCACAAAACAAAAGTGCCATGTCCAACCTTTCCAACCATAACCAACATGATATACATATTCTCTCATGCTTATAATATGTTAAAGTACAAGAATAATTACTTACTCAAGCTTGGAAAATGGTGATCTTTCTCCAAGAAGTGCCTTAGGGTTTTGGGAGCCAAAGAGGCTTTCTTGAGAATTTTCTAGAAAATGATAGAAAAAGCATGTGTATTCTCTTGAATAAAATCAGCACTTTTCCCCTTTATATAGGACCTTACTTTCATCCTTGGCCAATCTTGGCATTTAATGCAATGTGTTGCATTAGTCAATGGAAGAATGGGTCATTCTTGGCCCATGCTTTCTTGCACAATTTGGGCCCATTTTGAGCCCAATGCACTTAGCCCAATAAAATCAATAGTTTCTCGTGTTTAAATCATCTCATATGCGTTACGACAATATTCCCACTCACGCAATACATACTTGTAGCCTCAACTCCAAAAACAAGCAATTCTAGCCACGTATGGCTTATTTTGACCATAAAGGTAAAATCGTCATTTTGACGCCAAATTCGTTCTCGAGTAATTTTATCATGACAATATAATATTTCATTCATTTCATGTATATTCTCATGGTTGTAGAATAAATGGGGTAAAAATCGGCTCAATACGTCCCCGGGCACCCTTGGAACTTAAGAAAATTTCCAACTTTTGAAAGGTGCGCACAAGCAGCCCGGCACGCCATTGGGCGCGCTACCTTACTGCCTGTGGACTAAAAATTTTAGCTCAGAGCGGCCCGGCACGGTCCCAAATGCACCCCACCTTAAAATTTTCCGAAAATTTCATTTTTTGACTTTTCTTCGCGGGTTCGGTTAGATACTTCAAGTCCTATTCGTTAACTCACTTCTTACCCTTAATATACTTTGTTTAAAGGTTCTCTTAGCCTCATTTTGAACCCCACAACTGCGCTAGTTTTGTGAAGGGCTAATCACATGTATGAAGCCAAATTTCAAGTTTCTTATTATTAACATTACCAACTACATACTTATGGCTTCTTGACACCTAAGTAACCATTGTTCATCGTCGTCACATTGGGTTGGGAAGGTACGGGGTGTTACATGGAAGGAAGGTTACGGATGAGTTTTAGATACTCGAATTACATTCTAGTAAAATTTAAAAGGGAAATATATATATATATATATATATATATATATATATATATATATATATATATATATAATAAAGTAACTATTGTAATAAATATATCCATGTTTTTTTTTTTACATAAAAAATAGCCTAAAAGTGTACTAGAAACAAAAAAAGTTATAACAAACTGGCCACATGTCTATGTAATGTATCGATATTGTAAAAATGATGTATAAACATGTATAACTATGTATCAAAAATTATATGTATCCATATACGCTGTTTTATACAATATATATATATATTGTTGCAGTTCATCTTCCTCAACGAGTTGAATTATTTTCTCAATCCTATTCAACTCAAATCCCCTCTAAAATCCCAAAAGCTTTAGAAATGAACTCCTCCCAATATTTCGAATCTTTTGATATATTATTTAAAACTAACACAATTTATTATTTAAAACTAACACAATTTACATTCATGATTTGATCTTAAAATCAATTTAAGAAACAGTTCCTCACACAAAATTATCAAACCAATCATCACATTTTTCGAAAACTCCCTCATCCGCATCTCAAATCTTAAATCCAATTTCTAAAAAACCCTCTTAATATCTACTACAACTCAAAAGTTCTCAGCATTTCTGAGATATTAGCAAATTTCGAAATTCTCTTCAAAGCGTATCAATGGCTGCACAGCTTACTTGTACCACCATCATTAACGACCTCCCGATGTAATCCTTTCCAACATTATCACTGTCATCTCTGACATCTGCAACCATAACTTTGCGGTCATTGTATGTCGAAAATGGCTCATCCTCGAACGCTCCACGTGCTTCTCTTACGTCCCATGGCAACGTCTGACCCTCCATGTTATTCCGATCCATTGCCCCACCTCGACCTCTCCGTCATCTCACCTTGGGGTCATCCACTCGTCGGCGTCGAATAGAAGAAACGAAGAAGTAGAAGAATGAAGAAGAATAGAAGAAACAGATCCGAATAGATATGTAATAGTGGTTATTTTTTAAAATTAGCTATTTTTTGTGCAAGAAATTTAACCCAATAGACATTTGTGTAATTAGCCCAATTTAAAATTAAAACTCTTGGGCACAGGAATTCCTATACTCCCTCTATCTTAATTTATGTGATGTAGTTTGACTTGACACGGAGTTTAAGAAAGAAAGAAAGACTTTTGAAGCTTGTGATCTAAAATAAGTTATAGATATTTGTGTGGTTGTAAATCATTTCATTAAGGGTAAAGTGAGTATTTTAAAATTAAATTATTACTAAATATAGAAATGTGTCATTCTTTTGGGACTGACTAAAAAAAAATATATGTCATATAAATTGGGACAGAGGGAGTATAACTTAAGTGACACAATTAAAGTTTTTTCTATTCTTTTATTGACTTATTTATGTATCGATAGTTCAAGTCACATACTCCCATAATTTATTTTCTCTTCACAAAATTTCCTTCAATCATCCCGTTTAGTTGACATGAATAGTTAAAGGGAAATATTCAAATTCATGTCTTATTACTTTCAATAATTCATACTTGCAGCAATAAAGTACTATCTATTCATCCACCAAGTGATAAATGATTGATGACAAATATTTAGGATATATTTTTCTTTTCTCTATCTATAAAGGCCTAGAGAGATCACTCCTTGTCAAACCTCAATCTCAGGAGGCGCAATCAACACCTGGTGCCATACTTGACCCCCGAGCAAACCTAGCTGGACATATACGCTACTGGGCGTATACCAGCAACCTCATACAATCATAGATAAACATAATGCAACTAATAGAAATCAAGGTCGGCAAAGCCACAATAAAAAATCCTATAACAATAATAATCTTAGCTAATCTAGCATTTCATAAAAAGAAATATATCAAATGCTATGCGAGCCAACGAGATCACCATAATATCTATAACAACACAAAACACATATAAGGACCAACAAGGCCACCATGTTGGTAATAGTAATGCAGTAAGACCGATACGGTCGATCCAAAATGTACTAATATTTAACCCAAGTCTACAAGTCTCTAGGAGTGTAATACTTAGTTGGGACTGGGCCAGATCTACCCATCAACTATATATATAACAAAAGACTCCCAAAGCTCAGAACCTAAGAACTTTGGACAAAGTAGAGCTTATAACTCAGTTGGAACTCAGTATCTCTCAAAAAAGGCCTGTCTTCCTCTCTCTCAGGACCTGCAAGCATGAATGAAGCATTTCCATGCAATAGGGATGTCAGTATATAAATGCCACAACTGATATTGATTTATTACAATCATTGCAGAAATTATAATAGTTTCTCCTTCAACTACACTATTCTGAAGAAAATATAATCTAGAAAGTTACTTACCTTTAATGAGTTTCAAACAACCTTTACACACTCTTAAGTATTTCATTCTATGTGTAGATTTTAAAGCCTTGATCATTCCGTGTTAAAAGAGAAATCAAATTTCTCTTTATCCAAGGAACACGCCGATTCTCAATATTTTAATAAAATACTATAAAAATAATCTCAATTTTGATGTGACCAATCTCTTCTATTGTTAATGCATTATCATCGTCTAGGTTGACACTCTCACTTATGTGATCGTAAGTAGCAAATCAGTTCTTGTGAGGACACATATGGAATGTTTCACCAAAGTAAGAACCCAAGAATTCTATCGATATCTAGAATTCGCAACAAAAACTTCTTATACATCACTCGTATCATCAGAAATGTTGTTGGTATCATTAATATTTGTAGAGTTAACATATAAGTTAGTTTTCTCTGCATGTTTTTCTACTTGCAACATATTCCACAACTAATGCCTCAATGGAATCACCACAAAAAACTTTAGCATCCAATAATTCTTCACTTATTTGAATCCACAGTTGAAAAGGACAAAATTTCAACTTCAGCTTCTCTCTTCATATGCACGACAACACAAGAGTTGAAAATTTGATTGCAGAATTCAAGTAAAGCTTTGAGGTTTTCATTTGGTCAAGAAGGAGAATTCCAAGTCTGAGGAACAAATGCAATGATTTCACTCTGCAAAATTGTCATCTTCTTCCACCAGATGGTCCATCATTGTCATAGACAATCCCTCCTTCGTCATTATTATGCCATATTAAGTTGTCGTGGTGTGAGTTGCTAATATAGATGCACAAAATATGATGATGAGGAGGGTGACAAGGATAGTTCAGGCATCAATTCTTATAACACTCGTATGTTTAGATATATATTGATATACATAGTATATACACTTAAATTCATACATATATACACACATACACTATGCATACACTTGTATACAAAAGAAACCTAGTACAACCACAAAAATCATTTTCCCTCCTTTGCGCATATCCTTCGTGACACCACCACCTCAAACCACCATGTGCAATGGCCATTTCACATTAATCAGAAAACTCTCTAGCGCCAAAAGCAAATAGAGTTTTTTTTTTAAACTATAAAGAGAAGAATAGTACAAAAGATTTCCAATTACAGCCACTTTTATATATCCAAAATGTTTACCAAACCTATTTGGTTAATGGGCCTTAAATTGACACAGAAAAGGGATTTGAAATCTCAGTGGTGCGATTGTACAGGAACGACGTAAAGTGCGCTTCAAAAGTCCTTGTTTTATTCTTGTGTTATCGCGTCAACTTTGTGTAGATCACTTCATAACTCATTGTGCTATCACACCAATTTTGCGAAAGCCTATGAACTCCTTGAACTATAGCACCCACTTAGGACGATACAAATTTTCATTAATTTCTCCAATTTTGGGTCGGATCACTATTCAAATCCACCAGAATTCAAGATACAACCAATCATAGAATAATACTCCTAAAAAACATAGTATGGGTAGAATAGTGCTAGCAGTATCGGATTAAGTTTGATAGAATCATTAGACTATCACAACCAACTATATCGAATCTTTAATCTAAGGATATATTTAATGTTATTTATGAAATTAAATAGCATACATATTGAATACTATATCAAATGATTAGTGATGACCGAAAGAGCCATCAATCACTATGATTTCTTAGTTAGAAAATAAATCGCGTAAATTCTTCATTTTTTTCTCCCATTAACTTGGGGCAGCCAAAACTTACATTTGGAATTAACATTTGCTTTTCTTTTGTACTTATGTACATGATAATTAGAGATTACTATATATTTCTTGAGCCAATACCTAGACTAATGTGTCCTTGTTCTTTATTAGTGCTAGTTAGATGCTAGTAGTAACTGTGAACTATAAACTTACAATAAGTGCAGCCACTTACGAAAGTTGTCTTGGTATACACTTTGTTGCTTCAGCTATTTCTTTACTTTATGTTGCACAAACTATAAAGTTGTCAATAACTCTGTCATTTTTCTTTCGTGATGCAGTAGGATCATCGGTAGAATGGAAAATGCAGCAATAACAGGTCAAAAACAGAGAAAACCACTGCCCAATTAAGTAGTACTAATATTTAAGGATCTGAATATCCTGCCTGTTGGATGAAATCACCAGTGCTCTTGATGCGATATCAGAAAGCACATTCCAATTAGAAGCTCGAGACTCGAGAGAAGATACATTTTTCACAATTACAGAAAGCTTACTGTCATAAATAATGGATTGGTTTGCAGAGTAGTACTCTGATATTTTTTTTTCCTTAGTAACATAATCCCATTCTATTCTCTTGTAAGAACTCAAGGTGACAACCAAATTTTAATTTGTTCGTCTGGTTTTGACTTGACATGGATTTTTAGAAAGTAAAGAAAACTTTTGAATCTTGGGGTCTTAAATTAAAGATACATCAAATGTATCAAAATGTCTTTTATCCTTGTGTTTTTAAACTAGTTAATATCTCAAAATGTCACTCAACTTTAGAAATTTATCTAGCAAAATCATTGAACTTTGTTTTGTATCACTATGTAAAGATATGACACATGAGCCTAACTCAACCTTAAAAGTTATCTCATAAGGAGAGAACTGCTCAAGTCCATATAAGCAAACCCCCAGTCTATTCCCCAAACAATGTGAGACTTTTACCCACTCTAACACCCCCTTCATGCTCAGGACTCAACTAACGCGTGGACAGGGAGCCCAAACGGGGATGGACCTAGCTTTGATACCATGTAAAGATATGAGACCTGAGTCTAACTCAACCTCAAAAACTAGCTCATGAGGGAAGAATTGTCCAAGTCCATATAAACAGACTGTCACTCCATTCCCCAACTAGTGTTGAAATTTTACCCACTCTAATAACACCCTCTTCCATGCCTAGAGCCCAACTGGCGCGTGGACTGGGAACCCAAATAAAGATGGACCTGACTCTGATACTATTTAAAGATATGACACTTGGACCTAACTCAACCCCAAAGCTAGCTCATGAGGGGAGGATTGTTCAAGTCCATATAAGCAGACCGTCAGTCCATTCCCCAACCAATGTGAGACTTTTACACGCTCTAACACAATAAAATCACTCAACTTTGACATGTGTATCAACAAAATCACTCAACAAAATTTATTCATTAAAAAAAAATGGTGACATGGCAAAATAATCTTTTTTATGCCATATAAACATGAGCTCCATAAATAAATAAAATTAAAGAAAACTCATTATGCTTCTTCTCCTTCTTTATGTTACAGTAAACTTATGATATTGACATGATTCTCTTTTTGCAAAACAATCAGTAACAAAGACTAGTTCTTATAAGAAACATCTTTTTATCTGAAGTTTGTTTGTTATCAAATACCATTTGAAACACTTTTGGCTAACACTGAAAATGAAGGAGAAACAAATGATATATATTTAACGGCACGGGTGACAACTGCCTGCGGTGTGCACCATGACATAACCATGCTTGTACAACAGTAAAATAATATCTAAATAATATTACATACTAGGCTGTTTACGAGAACAATTGTTTGCCAACAAAAAAAAAAAAAAAAGAAGACAACATATTGTGTCATAATAGGTGTTTGACATAAGCACAAAAAATTATACAAAAATAATCCTATACTTTGCTATGATTTCTATCCTTCGTTTGATCAACAATATACTCCTTTTTAAATTTTCTGTCCGCCTCTCTTAGAAGTACAAGATGGTAAAATAGTTTCAATACCTTCAATTGCAACTTCGAGCGAGCAGTACATAGCATTAAAAATTTAATATTTTATTTATTTGTGGGATTCATATTTATATGGCATAAAAAATAATTTATTGTGTTATGTTTGATTTTTTAAATAATAAATTTAGTTGAGTGATTTTATTGATATAAAGGTCAAAGTTGAGTGATTTTGTTGATATAAAACAAAGTTCAATGACTTTGCTTGATAGATTTTCAAAGTTGTGTGACCTTTTAAGATATTAACTCGTTCTTAAACATGACATGTGGAAAATTAGAATTAAATAGTTTGCCAAAAAAGAAAGAGACATTCTTTTGAAACAGACTAAAAAGAAAAGTAAGACAAACGATTTTAAATGAAGGGTGTATATAATAGAGATCGTCTTGTATACACATATTAGTCATCTCTATTGAGTATTCTGATCCCAATTCTTGTATTTTGTTCCTCATAGGAGAATCATTTCTTCTGGCTGTTCATGTCACCATGTCATTTACTCTTATTTCTTATATGTGTTATGAATGAATTAGCAGGGATTGCCATTGTGCATGCCTAACTCTTCATAATAATGCCTATAAATAGAGGCAATAGAATTCGTGTTGTACACAAGTTCATATATCTTGGGAAAGAAAAAAGTCCAAACTCTCTGTTTATTCTTGTCACTCTTATCATAATTCACAAGTATTGCAGTGTTTTTGTAATTTCTATTTATGGCATTCTATTATTCATTTTACTATCTTTTTGTCTGACAACCTTACGTGTACATTCAGTAAGAATTTCTCTTTAAAGAAAAGGGAGACCGCAAAGATTAATATTTGGGACAACTCTTACCAAATTCCTAAACTCAGAAGCGAGGAATAATAAAGATATTCATAAAGATAAAAATCAAAATGTTTAAATGGTGTGTTCGGTATGGAAAAAATGTTTTTTCAATTCTTTTTATGTTTGGTGGGTAAAAAAGTTCTGAAAAATATTTTTTCTAAAAAAATAAAATTATCGAAAATAAGAAAAATGACTTAGTAGAAAAAACAAATTCCACAACTGACATTTTACATTGATTGTGTTCTCGCCCACCCTCCAACACAACTCATCTTAATCCCTACCCTCGTTGCCCCATCCACACCGCCCCACGCCCCTATCCCATACCCTCATCTCTTCCACAGTATTTTGTATATATTATATACAAATGATTTTTAAGATTGTATTTTTTGCTTACGTTCCGAATACAAAAAAATAAGCTAAAAGTTCCACTTACTTTTTAAGAAAATATTTTTCAGGATGTTAAGAGCTCCACATTGAAAGAGAGATGATCAGTTGGTCTCCTTATATGGACTTGGACAATTTTCGTCCTATAAGCTAGCTTTTGGGGTTAAGTTAGGCCCAAAATCCATTCTTTATATGGTATCAGAGTCAGACCAATCCCAATTCTTTGTTCACCGATATTGGGCTTCCATATTATATTGTCCACACTCTTGTTAACAAGACCTGAGCTTGCGGGAGAGTGTTAAGAGTCCCACATCGAAAAAAGAATGAACAATTGGTCTCCTTGTATGAATTTGGACAATCCTCACCATATGAGCTAACTTTGGAGGTTGCGTTGGGCTTAAGATCTATTCTTTACGAAGTAGAGTTTTTAACTTCAAAATTTTGTTCCAATACCTGAGGAAAAATTAAGTATTTGTAGTCAAAAGGTGTTGCTTCTGAAAAGAGGCAATGGTTCGTGAAAAGTTGCAACTTTTTGAAACGTCGGGCTCACATGTTGCATGTTTACCCAAAATAGTATCTCGAAGGATCGCGTCCCTTCGAGGTGCGTTGTGACATGCATCCGCACATGCTCGTGTGCGTCAGATTAGATTTTTGGATAATTAACTCTCAAGTTTTAAATGAATTTTATCCAAAAAAATGATCTCTCGCTCGAATTCAAATCCGAAGCTGCGAGCGACGTCGTGAGACTTGTCTTCTTCTTGCTTCACTATCCACATGAAGGAATGCTCCTTAATTTAAGCACAAGAATGTTTCTTTCTCCCACCAATATGGGAGAAACACTCTTTTATAAAGTGAACTCACATTTTCACTTTTTCTTCCATTTTTCATTTACTTTCATTACTTAGAACCCAACAGAAGCAACATAGCATTAAACAAGTCAGTCAAAATTTATAAAGAACAAATGCAAAATGAAACATAACAATGAATACAGTCAATTTGGACCGACAAGAAGAGGCAGACACAATATATGTAAAATATTTGTTCAACTGAATCCACATGATACAATATGTAAAATATTTGTTCAACTGTATCCACATTTTTTACATGAAAAAAATGATACACGAGTACAAAAAAAATAAATCTAAAGTTTTAATAAATACTAAAATCTGAATCCATAATTGTAAAACAGAATTAGGTCCATGAACAGTGGAAAAGCAGGATTTTAAGGGGATTCAAAATTTAAAAAGTAAACATACAAACTAGCCGAAAGAAATTCAACACCTACTATATATACATGAAAAATAATTTTAACCATATATAAATAATATAATTTTTCTCTAAAGGGGGTTAGGCAAACCCCTGGCCTAAAGGTGGCTCCGCCCCTGGTCATGAGAATATAAAATTGTTGAATACATCAAGTTTAATAGCCTGTTTGGCCAAACTTCTAAAATTATCTTATTTTCAGAAGTGTTTTTTTCAAAAGTGCTTTTCAAAAAAGTACTTTTGGTGAGAAACAATTTGTGTTTGATCAATACAATTAAAAAAGCACTTTTGAGCAGTTTTTTAAAATAAACACTTTTAAGAAAAAATAAGCACTTTTGGAGAAAAATAAGCTTGGCCAAACAGACTATAAATCTCCAAACCTATCCACTTATAGTACAATGATTAATTATTCACAGCCTAGTTATACCTATCATCTCTTTTTTTTTTTGGGATCAGTATGAACAATAATGCAGTGCATCCGATGATAAATTAATCAAAATTATAGAGCTATACTAAAATCAAACCCAAACAAACAAAAAAATTGAACTGAATCGTACCAGTCTTTACTTGGGTTTAATGACCGATAATGTGGACAAGTACTCATTTACAACAAAAGAATCAAGCTGAACAAAGCAATTAAAGGAAAACCAAAAGCCATAATTAGATAGCAATGAAGCTGTTGTGCACTTGATTTACCTGAACCATCCACTTCCACTGTTTTATTTTCCACAGTAAAATTATGTCTCTTACTAAACCAAAAAATAACCTTGTACCTGACTCTTGTAGCCACATCCACCCTAAAAACCACACTTGACTTGTTTGAAACAATCTTCAAAGCAGCATCCCAAGGCATTTTCTGAGTTGCCAACATCCCCTCTTTATGTGCTTTTTTGTCATGGCCTTGGTAAAATCCAGGTACTGTGTAATTACCTATAGGAAAACTGGTATTTGTACCATAGTAGAAGCTTAGTTTAATGTCGTCGTAACGAACGCCTTTGTCCTTCATCTTGTTGTTTAAATTGAGCTGAAAGGAGAGTGTATGATTGGATCTTGTGGTGTTGGAATTATCAGATATGTTAAGGGCAGGTAAGTAAAATTTTTCTAAGGAGCATGATGGTTTGGTGGTTCTTAGACTTAGCCAGATGAAGAGAGCTGTTAAGCCTGCAGTTAATATGAATTTGATACAATAAAAGCAACATGTTTTGTCGGATCCATGATCAGACATGTTGGGAAAATATTGGTTTTCAAGAAGCAGAAAAATGGAAAAAACAGAAGAGAGGGGATATCAAAATTGGGTCTTCGAATGAAAGATATATTAAAATTTGACTTTAGACCACAAATTTTATTATTTGAAAAAATTGATATAAGAAGGATCTGAGAAAATTACACGTTTGGGTTTGAGAAGTGCTTGTAATTGATTATATGTGAGCACCTGTGAATTTCTGATAATTGGGTAAGTGAGCACCTGCTTGGTGGCCTTTAAGTCTTTGAAGTCAATGACAAGGGGTCAAGCAGCAAAACTAGCCAATAAGGTGTGTGCGGGGCCAGTTTGTAGAGGGGTAAATACTAAATGACACTCAATTTTATATTAAACAACATATAATTCAATAAGGTGAGAATATGCATGTCATGGATTTATTGTAACGACCCTCAGAGTGATTTTTGGCTTTTGGTACGTTTTGACCGTTTTATCCCTCCTTGTAGTTGCATTATGGTATTTGAGATTTACGGGAGTGAGTGGCATGGTTATCGAGGTGGTTGGTTGCATATTAAGTGAGTTTTTTGTTTTGGGAGGTTTTGAATTTTGTTATGATTGACTTTGGTTAATTTCCTAGCTCCAGAATGTCATATTTGGGTTAGTAGCACTGTTGCTTTGGGTTCCAAGCCTTCGGATGGATTTTGACGAGTTGGATGGAAATTTGGAAAGTTAGGGCCTAGAGTTGACTTTGGCAACATCCATTGATAACGATCTCGGATTCAGCTCCTATCCAGTACAAGAAGCCTTCAGTGAGCCTTTGATATGCTTACACCTGTCACTTAAAAGATTACAGGTCAATAATCATTTAACCAAATCAACCTCTTAAACCATGGTTTAACTGAAGTGCTTTTATAAATTATTCTTTTCCATATTGACATCATGTATATAGGAGAGAATCCTGCTTAACTAGTGCTCTGGTTTTTTTTTAATCTCAGAGTTTTCACCTTTTTTTTTAAGAAAAAATTTATGGTCTTTTTTTAGGTTCTACTATTTTCCCTGTCCAATTCTCCAAAAATCAATTAATTTCCTACCCAAATCCAAAAGCCTCTTTCAAATTAAATACTCAATTATTTTCATATTATTTAGTCACTCCTCCCAGATTTCTTCATATATTCAACTTCTTAACAAAATTAAAGTGCACCACAGTATAAGATTTCTTCAATACTATTGTCCGTTCTTAATAATCTGATATAGGACTTCATATAGGTGTTCGTTAATGTGAGACAAAATTATATAGTATGTTCATTATGATTGAGTCGGACAAATTTGTACTGCGATTGTTTATATGATGCGATATACATAGAAAATAAAAAAAAACACTCTGATGCACTAAAGCTCCCGCTACGCACAGGGTTAGGGAAAGGGTCAAACCACAAGCATTTTTTTTTCTCTTCATTACTATTTCTCGACTCAAAATGCAATTAGCTTCTGCTCATTTACTCTCATCTATAACTTTTAATGCCTAAGAATATATGAAACAGAGCCAAAATGTACTTGCACACAAAATAAGCAACAAAACAAATTTTTACTAAATTGTGATTAAAAAAAAAAAACAAAGTCAAATGCAGTTGAATTACATTATAGATTATGACCAAAAAAATCTCTATCAGTGCAATAAGTAACAATAACCAAACCTCCATCAGATTAACAATTGTCAATATGACGACAAACCGGTACTAAATTATAGCAAGAATTTAAATAATTGCTGGATAAACAAATTCAAACAACCACAGGTGGGTTATAGCCTTGACGCAGAAGACGAAAGGAACTCAATCCATAGATGAGGATGTCAATTACACAATAAAATAAAACCTATGAACGAAACCAAGTTACTACTCCAGAAAGTAACAATGATAATGAAGTACACATCTGAATTTTGTTCAGTGTTGCATCGTTTCTCTCTTGAAAAAATATCATCCATGGTAAGAAAATCTTTTTCCAGCAAAAGATAATTCCCACAGCAAGTTTTTCGGATCTTTTGTATTTTTCAGAAAGTTTTCAGCGATATTCTCAGATTTCTTTCCAATCTTGTGAAATTGCTAGTAAGCCAAATACGTACTTCAGTTAAACCATGGTTTAAGTGGTTGATTTGGTCAAATGATTATTGACCTTTGATCTTTTAAGGGACAGGTGTAAGCATATCAAAGGCTCACTGGACAAACTGGAGGCTTCTTGTACTGGATAAGAGCCGAGTCCAACGATCTCCATCCAAAAATTCAACGATTCCATTGAGTCTAGAATATCGATTTTAGTCTAGTAGCATAGTTGAATTATGTTCAGGGGTTTTGAACGAATTTCGAGGGTCCGTTCGGTAAATATTAGATTCCTCTTTGTTGCTGTTAGCTGTTTGATAGTGTTGGTGCACCTTGCTCTTCACATTCGTGAAGAGCTGGTGAGTCGAGTCATTACAAATACGATGGGTGGTCCGCGTTCGCAAATGAGGAGCTGACTCGGATAGGGGGCCGAGGCCGAATTTTCTCTATGCGACCGCTACCGAACCATCGTGAACGTGATGGTTTTGGGTCAGTTACCTTCCCGAACATGACGGGTGTCGCCCATTCTCGATGAAAGGTTCGCTGGATAGATTTAAAAATATCCTTTTCGTTTCAAAGCCTCATAACTCAATTTTTGAAGCTTGGGAACTCATTTTGGGGAGATTCAAAAGGTAATTTTTGAGATTTATTTGTTGGGTAAGTTTTTAAACCAATATTTTAATACTCCTCAATGATTATTTCATGATTTCATCTTCAAATCTTGGTTTTTCAACTTAAAATTTGGGGGTTTCCCGGTAAAGTTAAAAACTGATATTTTGATGATTTCAAGATCGATTTCAACTCCGTTTTTGATGAAATGTCAGACTTGAAACTCCTTAAGTTATGACTAGCTTGATTTTTCAATAAAATTCAATATGGTCCTTGGAGGCTCGGGGTTGACTATTTGACTCAAAATTTAAGTAGCAATATCAGTGTCTATAGTTCTATTTTCTTTTATAGAATTTGTATTTGAGCAGATTAGGCTCATTTGGAAGTGATTCTAAAGGGAAAAACTTTGATTTGACCTTGTGGGTCTTCTTTTAAGGCAAGTTGAGGTTTCTTTAACTCTTTTTTTTGAAATATTTATGTGTTAGTTGTGTGTACAAGGAGTAATGAAAATTGGGAGTTTTGTATAGGTGAGATGACGAGCATCTGTGTGGGTACCAGAGTTATATGAAGGGTTAAAATCAACTAAGTGACTTGTTTTGGGTTATTCCCCGTATTTGCTAGCATGATTGTTGTAAAATGTATTTGAAGTGACTTGTTGGACATTCTTGTTGATAATTTTACCACCATTTGAGAGTTTGAGTTGGCTTATAGTGGTAATGAAAAACTAGGATTTTGAATATGAAAAATATGAAAAGATAACTTATGTGAATGTGAAAGCAAAAAAAGATGATCCTTGAGTTAGTAAATGGTTTGACTTGTGATATGAAATGCTTTATTCGCATTGTACTTAATTGTTTATGGGGTCAAAGTTGTATGCCTACTCATCATTCATTATATTTCACATGGATCATATAGGCATGCCTTCTCAATGTTATATTATATGGATCAATTAGGCACGCCTGCTCAGTGATATATTTATGGTGCGTAGGATACACCTACCTAGTATATGAACCTCACGAGTCCCCCATGAGTCCTCGATAGTTGTATAGAGTAGCGGGTGTATACAGAATATATGCATCTCATTTATACATTCTTATTCAATGTACTTGATTGATATTTACAATGGACTAGTAGAGTTGTTGTTCTTGAACTAACTTGAAACATTTGAGTGTTTTCAGAGATGTTGTATACTTTTGTCATTATGATTTATCTGTTAGTCTAGGTGTGGCATTCCTATTTACATGTTTGATAGTTTGTGTGATTGGAGTAAATTTTAGGTGGTTCTCGACATCACTTTGAATTAGGATCATCCGATGCTGCTGCTTAGTATACACAATTATGTACTCACACTTGTTTATTTATGCATTTTATGTGCAGATATTGAGTTGGTCATTTCAGGGTTTTGATTCGGTCTTCAAGTAGAGATTCTGACATTTTGAGATTTACACTAGCTATTGGTGGATTTGTGGCAACTTTGGATTTCTTCTATCTTCTTCTTATGTTATTTTCTTGTATTTGTGATATTCTGAATTTTCAGTTGTATCCAACTTTCTTAGAGGCTTGACTTGTGACTTTCAGATTTTGAGATTTTTTCTTGAATTTTGGTTTTGAGGCTGAGTCCTATTGCTATCTTTATTCAATCGTTATGCTTATTGTTGATTATTTGTTGGGTTGGCTTACCTACTATGGGGTTTGTGTAGGTGCCATCATGACTTAGTTTTGGATCTTTACATGCTGGTATCAAAGCACTAGGTTCATTAGTCTTACAAGTACACCTTTAGTCTAGTAGAGTCTTGCGGATCGGTACGAAAACGTCCGTTATCTATCTTGTGAGGCTACATGACTTTAGGAAAAATATCTTTCTTCTTTCTTATCATGTCGAATTTATTTCATCATTCACTTAGATTATTTATCTTATTCTCTCATAGGTAGTGACAACCTATGTATCTATGGACGGAGATAGGAACTGTCACGATTCGAGTCTACACTCTGGATGTAATATGGTGCTTAGAACCACAAGTGGCCCCAAACTAACCCTTGATACTGACATAAGTAATGTGCAGCTAAATAAAAACATATAATCTAGATACTGACAACACTATACAGAAGCAAAATTATGGACTAACTTGTTCAATACATCACTGTTAAAATGTATACAACAACTATATTACAAAAAGAGAAGAAACTGAAACCAAATACAATAATTCTAACTGACTGTCTATGAAGCCTCTGCTAATACTGAATATAGGTAGCCAGGACATGACCCCAGCTATCCTAAATCAATAATATGAACAAAATAGAACACCATGATCAGTAACTGACTGGATTTCCCGAATAAGGAGAACTCATCACCTGCTGACTGGAAGCTGCGATCTGCCTGACCATGATCCTGTAAGCTAGCACTAATACCTACATTATGAAATAATGTAGCGTGAGGAAAGTATGGGGTCAGTACTTTGAATGTACTGAGCATGTGAGATATGCAATAATCATGAACAAAACTTAAAACATGCTTTTAAAATTGAGGACATAAACCATTTATTGAAATATGAATTTAAATCATGACTGTACAGAAAAGTTGCGATACATAAAGCAATCTCTGAATCATGAGATAAAACATTTTTTTAAACTAGGAAGCTGTAGAAGTATAAATATTTGATATGATTTGAAACTAATTCTGAACATACTGTAAAATTGTACTGAGTACAAAGAGCTGAAATGTCGTACAATGACCCCCTATGAAATACTTAAATATTGATATGCAAGGATAGTCTGAAAAGTCATAACTTAATTGCAAGTAAAATTGAATCGAGGGTCATGTACAAATATTGAGTCTGAGTCTATGGAAGATTCTGTTAACCGACATAAACCATGTGAGCTAAACGTGGAGTCCGATGTATACGCCCTATTGAGAGGATCCAATATACCTTACTAGGGTATAAAGGCATAGCTGGAAAGATCACTAAACTGATGCCCAACAAGGAGGGTTAAATAAACCTATTACTACACATAGTTCTGGGGCTTTAGTTCACTGAACTTCAGTCCAACTCGATGTTAAGTACTACTCCCAAATTGATTTATACTAATAGCTCATAAAAACTGAGGGTTTGCGTCTGAGTTCAAAACCTATTTAAAATTAAAAATATTCTGAAGGTTTGTATACTGAAACTGATCATGTTTATTCATGCTAAAATCAAGAATATTGGGACAGTGTATTCAAGAGTTACAATAATCATAGCTGAAAATCATAATTTAAAACTAGATTTTGGGTATAAGGGTGAAACGAATATCTTATTGAATACTCATATACCTGATTACTGAAGATTTTTGAACTAAAACATGGAGCATTTGAGCTTGAGGATGAACCCTAGGTTATGGAACCTTGAGAGAACTTAAGAGCTTTTGAATCACTTAATCGATGTTAATGAGGGATAAGTATACTAATTTCCCCTTTAAATGAGTCAAAACAACATAGTATAGGGCTTTAAAGAATGGGAAAAGACCAAACAACCCTTTAAAAATAGCATAAAAAGTTGTTGGTGCCAGACGTGATGACTCACGTCACGAGTCGTGGATTGGGGGCACGATTCATGGTCAAAATCATGGTTTCAGACCCTTTTGGACACTTCTATGAATAGTCAGAATGAGTCAACTAATGACACTATAGAGGGGGTGTATATTGGTATACACTGGTCATTGCATATTATCTCATATCATTGCATTAAAGTATTCTTTGATTATTGTTGTGTTTTAAGGTGATATTTTGTGACTATTGATATTGAACTACTGGGACTTTTCTATGTGCAAGGTCATTTACTATTCTTTACTTTCTACAGTTTTTGCTTAAGCTCAGTCGATCTATGATACCTACTGAATACTAGTAGTAGTTGTACTCACCCCATCTTTTTGATGCAGATCCCAGTATGAGTGGTCAGTGTGGCTCTTGATTGTGCGGTGTTGCAGTTTTGAAGTTATGGTGAGCTCCTATGCTCAGAGGCTATCCCAATTTCATATATCTTATATTTTTGTTTTTTTTAATTCTTGGATGGTATTCTATTTTGGTTTATGACATTTGATTTAGATGTCTCTCTTGTACTTGTGACAGTTGAGTGTTAAGATATCCTGATGCAATCTTTTACTTTAGTTTGAGTATGTTTAGAGTTATTATTGGCTTATTGTATCACTGTTTTACTATTTATCTTATTTTGAGTTGATTGCATTTATTTGAATTTGGCTTACCTACCATTGTTGGGTTAAGGTAGGTGCCATCACAACTTTTGTGATTTTTGGGTTGTGACAATTTGCTAGCTCAAAATATAATTACTATGGAAGTAAGATAAGTTAGTTTCCAAGTTCAAGATTGATTTTTAGGATTTTAAATACATCTATTTAAGAAAGTAATGAATAAGTGCCTTAAAGTTCAAAGTATGTAGTTAGTTTATTCCCAAATTCGGTCAAATTATGTAAATCGACTTTTATTCATTTAAATATGTAGTCCACCATTCATCTCTCTCCCCCTCTCCCTCTCCCTCTCCCTCTCTCTCTCTCTCTCTCTCTCTTTCTCTCTCTCTCTCTCTCTATCTATCTATCTATCTATCTATCTATCTATCTATCTATCAATATCAATATATATATATATATATATTTATAAAGCCAAACACTTATTTCATATCCAGAGATAGATACTTACTCAGATATTATACCTTTTACATTTTGTCTACCTAAATATGACATAAATGGGGGTTAGGCCCACTAGGATTGTCGATCCTAAAGTGAAAAAAATCAATCTAGATAAAAGATTAGAATCACTGTGTAAGAAAGCAAAAGATATGTCTATCCTATGTGATGTAGAAATTGGTCTAGTTGTTTTTACTCCTAGAGAAAACAATACTTTTGCTTGTCCATATCTAACCCAAGCAATACTTATTGTTGTCTTTCTAATGATATATGAAAGATATTCTATTAAGTCCAATCAACCTCATTATATGTATCCTTTTTAACTTTTCATAAAAAAAGAACTAGTTATATGCGGTCAATGAAGTGTTAGAGTCATGATGTCTCAGGTTCAAATTCTAATGAAGGCAAAAACATAGTAATTTATTCTCGCATGTGCAAACGTTGATGGATAAAGGGACCTGATATAAGTAGAGATTAAAGGAATTAGATACACTATGAAATTAGTCGAGGATTCCCCAAACTGGCCCCAACACTACGGTTATCCAAAAAACCAAGTTATATGCATAAAATATGGGTTTTGGTAGAATAAATTTATTTTTCAACAGATAGTAATAACATCCATTTAAAGATGTATCATTAATCAATCAATAACTAGTAGGACTTTTTCCACAATTTTAGTCGATGACTTTTCACTTAGTTTTTCTCTAATTAGGATAAGTATATTTACCAAATAAATACTCATAAAAATATACCTTGGATCTTATACTGTCGTGTTCTATTCACTTGTCCAAATATTTCTAACATATCATCACCTTTTTTTGCATCACTGTTGTCTCTCTGTTTCTTCCACCACCATCATCATCATCATCATTGCCACAACGCAACACAAACCTAGCAGCCACAACTTTCTTTTGATCCTCCATAAACTTTTCCCATCATTACTCCTTAACCCTCTACCACTTTTGGTGATTTTTTTTTATGATGACAGAATGTTTGTTGTGACCGTAACTATCTTGTAATATGTTAATTGCAAGACCATACCCTCTATGAGTAATACGAGTAATTTTAATTTTCGCTAGTCCTATCTATAAAATTTACTTACTTTTCATTTCAATTGGGAAATATAGATATTGAGGTAATTTGACCACTAATTCATAAGATCAGTAAAATAGAGGATTAGGAGAAAAATTACTCCTACATTATGCAAAATTGAATAAATTTTTCCTTCATTACATTAGATCTGATCTCATTCATGTAATTATTTTCAATCTTGACCATCAATGGAGCTCCAATATGTTTCATCAATTATTCACCTTTCTATCCACGTTAGGGGTGTTAAAAGTTTGGGTTTTGGTACCTGAGGTTGAGAAATCATAGTTTGATATTTCGGAGTCTATTTCAGACTCATCTTTTCATGAAATTTCATATTATAAATTCATGAGTTACTGAGGAACCGATTTTAAAATAAAATTTCATCTTTGTTCTTAGGGGCTTAATATTGACATTTTACTCAATTTTCAAACTGAAGTTTTACCTAGCAATATTGGTTTCAAAGACTCGTATACTCATGTAGAGTATGATTTTGATATTATCACGACCTGAGACTACCCTAGTCATAATATGGTTCTTAAAACCACAAGTCATCCAAAGCTAACACATGATACTGGCTGAATGCATGAGCAACTAAATAAAACATGTATAAGAGCTAAACTGACTGAGCGAAAGCATAATCATAAGATAAACTATTTCAATACATTATTGTTAAAAGTTTACAACATTGTAATCTGAAAGAAAAAGGAACTGAAACTATATACAATAACTCTGACTACCTATCTATGAAGCCTCTACTAATAAGGACCATAGGTAGCTGGGACATGATCCCCAGCTATCCCTAATCAATACATATGAATTGAAATTAAATACTAGAACTACGACTGAATTGAGTCCTTGAATAAAGAGAACTCATCACCTGCTGGCTGGAAGCTGTGATCCGCCTGATTATGATCTCTGATAGTAAGCACCTGAATCTACATCACATGAAAAAAATAGGCATAAAAGGTATACAATCAGTACTTTTGAATGTTCTGAGTATGTGAGATATGCACTAATCATGAAGAATACTTAAAACATGCTTTAAAACTGATGACATAAACCATTTCCAGAAATATGCATTTAAATCATGTCTATACTAAAAAATTGTCCGACATAGTGAAATCTCTGAATCATGAGCCAAAACATTTTTGAGACTAGAAAACTGTAGAAACATAAATACTTCATATGCTTTACAACTAATACTGAACATGCTGTAAAACTGTACTGAATGGTAACTGAATACAAATAGTTGGACTGGAGTACAATGACCCTGTATTAAATACACATGTACTAAAATGCAATGATAATCTAAAAAGGCATAGTTTAAAGACAAGTAAAACTGAACTGCGGGTCATGTACAAATACTAAGTCTGAAAAGAGTGGGATGTGAACTGATGCAATGACCAAGTAAGTAAACATGTAAATGATTAATACTATACTGAATAAATAGAATACATGGTCATGCAATAATTGAGTTTGAACAGTGGGAGCTACTATTAACCTACATACCCCATCTGAGCTAAATAGGGCCCAACCTGTAACCCAGTTGGAAGGGTGCTCTGTACCTTGCATAGTGTACAAAAACTGACATACATGGATCCACTAAACTAATGTCCAAATGGACTAAGGTGTCAAGCCTAGTCTGATAGTTGAACCTTTAGAACCTACGGTGGCATCGTGATTCTGGGACTTAGGGACTTCTAATAAAGTCTCAACCTAACTGATGGGTGAGCCTTCATCCATGAGTCCGCTCAGTGCTATGCACTACTCCTAACTGTATATAAGATGATATACTGAATTGCTCAATAATACTAAAGTTTTGAGACCGAAAGATAAGTGTTTTATCTGAAAGCATTTTGAATCATGAAAACTGAAGGACTGAGTATTCAACTGACAATTCCTAAGTTATCAGGTGTTCAAAACTCCCCATATCTAAGGAATGCAACTATTCATGATAATTTATAATCTGAACAAGATAGAGAATTTCATAACTCAAGTCTAAAATAATGAATTCTTCAATATACTGAGGGGTCATGAATCACAAATACAAAGATACTAAATTTCATGGGAAAACATCATGTCAAACTAATATAGACTGAAATCCAGCAAATCATGCATAATTCATTTTGAAAGAGGCTGAAGACTATAAAATATGCATAATTCTTCGCATATTAAAATAAATGAGTGAAATTCATGAAAATCATGCATAATAACTTTTAATGAGAATCATAATAATAAAATAACATGAGGGAATTAAAATTCAATAATTTGGCATAATTGGGTGTGAATCCTAGATCATGAGTTCATAAAAATCATAACTGGAAATCATAATTTAAAACTAGGTTTTGGGCATTAGGGTGAAAGGAATTCCTTATTGAATACCCACATACCTGATTACTAAATATTCTAGGACTAAAGTTTGGAGAATTTTAACTTGAAGATGAACCCTAGGTTCTTGCTTGAGAGAAAAAAGAAGTCGTTTGTTTTTGCTCTGAATTTGCTATGTATCACTTGATTTTTAATCAGGTATTTGGAGTAGTTTAGACTTAATATTCAGCCTTAGGATAGTTAAAACAACATAGTTTAGGAGGTTAAAAGATGGAAAAAGACTGGAATACCTCTTTAAAAACGTTGCTGAAAAATTTGGTTTTGGACGTCAGACGGACCAACCAATGGTCGTGGGTTCTACCCACGATCGTGGTATTGTTAGTGGGTTCTATAAGGCCTTTTCAGGTATTTGTACTTCATCAGATGATCCAACCTACGAATTCATATGTTCTACTCACAATCGTGGGTTTCGATCGTCGTATTTGACTGCTGGATAGTGCTTCAGTAAAATGGCCATAACCTTTTACTCCGATATTGAATGAACAAAAAATTAGATGCGTTGGAAATAAGAATCAAATTCCTTTCATTTGATGGGCCTTTAGTTCTAAAACTCTTCATAATATAGGATTTATATTTGTTTGAATTGACTATAGAAAGACTTTATTCAAAAATTCAACCGGTAAGAAAGTTTTCAACTTGGTTATGAGCTAGGAGTTACTTGTGGCCTTAATTCATGTCTAAATTACTTCTCATAACACCAAATCACTAAGTTTGGTTCTAAATGTACTTGAAGTATGGTTATAATCTTAGCTTGGATTTTTGGGGTGTTACAATATCTCCCCCTTGGGATTATTCATCCTCGAATGAAGACCAACTAAGCTAAAAAGATAGAGAAAGAGATACAATCCCAACACTGAGTTTTGAGAGACGAATACTGACATGATAACTAAGTCTCTAACTAAAATAGTGACTTGACTAAATTCATGAATGCATAATAAGACATGTGAGCAACTGAGTGACATGATACTAAGAGAAGTAACAAGGAGAGAATGTTACCTTGAACTAATTTTAGGCTGGGAATAAGACTTGAATTTATTTACACATAACATGAATGCACATAAGAGCTAGTATATAATAGGCACAGACATGGACTCAGGAGAGTATAGCTAAAAGGAAGGATGGGAAACTACTGGAACTATCTGTCTGATCTCCAAACTGAATTGCTGGCTATAAGGACTGACTCATACTGAGAGTTTATACCTCAACTGAAGCATTCCTGACACGAACGTATATGTAGAACTACAAAGTGCTAGATAATGCCATGAAATTTTTGAGAGTCACGGAGAAAGGAATATATGTTAACTTCAACGCTCCTTGTCAGAGGTTCTAATAACATTACAGAGGGAAACGTTTTGAGCATGATCTGAGTGAGATAGCTGAATTAAGTTCCAACATGGTTTGAGCATCCTAGTCTGCTGATCTGAACTTATAGAATAAGAATAGTATAAATTTGAACATGATACACCTTTGATCTGAAACTACCTATCATGAAACAAGAGTATCTTAGGCCGAAATAAAGGATAGGACTAATATGCTTTAATCAATGTGACTGATAAGCTTCCAGCTAGGCAACATTTTTCAACCATGCTCCTTGCTACGAACATACCACTCTTAACTAGCTGAAGTTTTCGAACTCTCTTAGGGATACACTATAAATGACTGCTAGAGGCTAAGTCTAGTTGCATGCTCGTACTCTGTTCAAGTTTAACTCGGAGATAAAAAGCACCGCTACTAAAATGACTACACTGGTCTCAACTATGAAAAGTTATATTCTATATTCATTTGGAGCTATCACCCTCAAAGATACACTTCTTCTTGCCGCCTTAAACAATCAACCTTAAGATCTAATCATAAAGTCGCTAACCACCATAAGTAATTATCTACAGGTATATCAACAAATCATTCAGGTCTATCACTCAATTGCTAGCAAACCACCCTCAAAACATAAGAAGGGTCACTAAAGAACTAGAACACGAGCATCTAGAATAAGGGGAATACTAAGAAATCTTGACTTAAGGATTTTCATAACTTTGACACTCAACTGGGTCTTGAGGGGTAAAGTATAATATGAACAAACTTGTTCAAAAGATCTGATCTGGGAGGATACATGACATAGGGTGATCTCACTAGTCATTAAGGATATACCATGAGTACCTGGAATTGAGAATACTGTAAAACATGAGTGCATGAGTCATGAGCTGTATGACATGAGACTGGAATTCATAGGTTTATAAAGTATGATTCATACTACTTAGTGAACTATTAGTCCTTATACTAGGAATTGAGAATGGACATGATTTTGTATGAGATGTATGAATATGAGTTATGATCATGGTGCTGACATGTAAGGCATGAGTAGAGTGTCATAATGACTGAAGTACAAGAAATATATTGATATAAGAATGGGTTGGGTATATGCCTCCCCTAGTGCTATTCTAGAACTCACTAGCATCACTACTAGAATCTGAAAACCTGACTTGGTTGTTTGTTCTATCATTTTCCCCTTAGATTTAAGCCATCATTCTAAGTCTGTGGACCTCTTCAATAAACCCTAAACTAAATTGTAATCACTTCACTCTAGTGGTTAGGGTATAAATATACTCATAAATACTAAACTCCCCTGAAAAACTATATCTGAAAGTGTAAAACCCATTGCTAGTACTTCTTTCTGAGATACAACTCTTAACTTTCTCTAGCCTCAATAGTAATCATACTATAACTTAAACTCTTATTAACTTAGAATCTTCTGAAGTTCACAATACCCTGAGTACACACTTTTTCCTTCTCAAATTTAAAACTCTTTCTCTCTATTAGATTGATCATCCTCAATCCCAACTTATACTTAACATGGATAGTCACACAATATCTAATACATTATACCAACTTACTACTACTGGATAGAAATTCAGGAAACACTAGTCCACTTAAAACTTTATGAAAATTATCAATCTTAACTATCTTCTCTATCTAACTTCAGTCTACAAGTTACTCTCTTTCATGACCTTACTAATTTTCCTTTCTATTCCTCTATATATCTCAAATTATGATAACTCTGGTGTAAGAACTACCCAATACTTTGATCTGGACACCTACTTATTCCTTCTTAAGGGTCATCTACTATAAAGTTCAGAGAAGGGATTTGAGAGCACATCTGACTTTGGCTCACCGCAAGGTTTACATGAACAAGAGTGAACTCTTTAAAAATTCTAAACTTAGAGGCACTTGCGGGACCCTCTCAAGCCCTTGTCAGCTTCATAACTGTTTGTTGGTTCTGTCTGAGAAAACTCTATCAGTAGAAATTTAAGCTTGATTATTACTATTACCTCAAAGATGAGGCATAGTTAGTGGAAACAGAGCAATGCTCGGATCTTTTAAATTCCTTAAAGAACATCTCTACTACATGATCGGGGATATAAAAGAAGGAAAACATTTGCTAAATTCCTTGTAGCCTCTCAAAGAAAAGTAAAGATGTCTCTGTATCATTCCTCAAGACTCTACTAAACACGGCTTCATAGACACCATAGGACACTTGACCCTTGTTCTCTAATACAAAGTTTTTCAAGACCCGAGACTACCCCCTAGTCATAACACGGTGCTTAGAACCACAAGTGATCCCAAGATAACCCATGGTACTGACATAATGCATGAGCAACTGATTAAAATATGTATAAGAGCTTAAGTGACTGAGCAGAAGCATAATCATGAGATAAACTATTTCAATGCATTACTGTTAAAAATTTACAACACTATAATATAAAAGAAAAAGGAATTGAAACTACATATAATAACTTTGACTGACTATCTATAAAGCCTCTACTAATACTGACCATAAGTAGCCAGTATATGTCCCCCAGCTATCCCTAATTAATACATACAAAAAAAAAAAAAATACTAAAACTACAACTGACTTGAGTCCTCGAATAAAGAGAACACATCACCTGTTGGCTAGAAGCTGTGATCTACCTAAGTATGATCCTGATAGTAAGCACCCAAATCTACATCAGATGAAAACTGTAGGCAGAAGAGGTATGCGACTAGTACTTTTGAATGTACTGAGTATGTGAGATATACACTAATCATGAATAAAACTTAACACATGTTTTAAAATTGAGGATATAAACCATTTCCTAAAATACGTATTTAAATCACGTCTGTATTGAAAAGTTGTGTGACATAGTACAAACATTGATTGACATGGATTCACTAAACTGATGTCCAAAAGGACTAAGGTATCAAGCATGGTCTTACGAGTGACCCTTTAGAAACTATGGTGGTACCGTTGTTTTGGGACTTAGGGACTTCTACTAAAGGTCTCATCCTAACTGACAGGTGAGACATCAACCCTGCATCCACTTGGTTCTAAGTACTTCTCCCAATTGAATATATGTTGATATATTGGATAGCTTAATAATACTGAAGTTCTGAGACTGAAAGATAAGTGATTTATATGAAAGCATTCTAAATCATGAAAACTAAAGGACTAAGTAGTCAACTGATAATTAATGAGGTCTTAAGTCATCGAGTATTCATAACCTGCCATCTCTGAAGAATGCAACTATTCATGACAATCTATAAACTGAACAAGACAGGAAATTTCATAACTCAAGTCCAAAATCATGAATTATTTAATATACTAAGGGGTCATGTATCACAAGTATGCAAAGATACTAAATATCATGGCAAAACATGGCATGTCAAACTAATATAGACTGAAATTCATCAAATCATTTATAATTCATTCTGAAAGAGGCTGAAGTCTATAAAACATGCATAATTCTTCATGTATTAAAATAACTGATTTAAATCCATGAAAATCATGCATAATAACCTTGAATGGGAACCATAATAATAAAATAACATGAGGGAATTGAAATTCAAGAATTTGGCATAATTGGGTGTGAACACTAAATCATGAGTTCATAAAAATGGTAGCTCAAAATCATAATTTAAAACAAGGTTTTAGACATAAGGATGAAAGGAATACCTTATTGAATACCCACATACCGGATTACTGAAGATTCTTGAACTAAAGTTTGGAGACTTAGAGCTTGAAGATGAACCCTAGGTTCTTGCTTGAGAGAGAAAAGAAGTCGCCTATTTTTGCTCTGAATTTGCTATATGTCACTTGATTTTGAATTAATGAGGGATTTGGGGTAGTTTAGGCTTAATATTTAGTCTTAGGATAGTTAAAATGACGTAGTTTAGGGGGTTAAAAGATGGGAAAAGACTTGAATACCCCTTTAAAAATATTACTAAAAAATCTGGTTTTGGACGCCAGATGGACCAACTAATGATGGTGGGTTCTACTCTTGATTGTGGTATTATTCGTGGGTTTTGGGAGGCCTTTTTAGGTTTCTGTACTTCATCAGATGAGCCAACCTATGAATTCATAGGTTCTACCCACGATCGTGTGTTTCGGTCGTCGTATCTCACCGATGGATAGTGCTTCAGTAAAATGGCCATAACATTTTACTTTGATAGTGGATTAATAAGAAATTGGATGCATTGGAAAGAAGACTCAAATATATTTTATTTGATGGATGTTGAGCTCCAAAACTCTTCAGAATATAGGATTTACACTCGTTTGAAGTTGACTATAGAAAGATTCAATACAAAATTCAATTGGTAAGAAAACTTTCAACTTAGTTATGAGATAGGAGTTACTTGTGGCCTTAATTCATGCCTAAATCACTTCTCATACTACCAAATCACTAAGTTTGATTCTAAATGTACTTGAACTATTTTTCTAATCTTAGCTTGGATTTTCACGGTGTTAGAGATAGATTAGGAACTTTTTGAAGATTTAGAAGGGAAAGACAATTGTGTGAAGGTTCATTGCATGTTTTCTCGGCTTTCGAGGCAGATATCACTTACTTTTTTAGACTTGTCTTAAGGTATAGTTTATTGTACAAAGTGTGTTATGGGTTGGGTGTTTTGGTGGATCTGGAAATGTGTATAATAACTACACTAATAACTCTCTAAATTAATATTATCAGGACCATGAAATATTATTATTTTGTACAGGTATTATTTAATCGATAAATTAATATTTATTAATTTAAAAAGTGTTTTTGAGATTCAATGAAGGTTAATTTTGATTACATCAAAATCATTGTATCTTACTGATTTATGTATGTTATTTATTGAATTAATGTAAGAAATAAATTCATTATACATAAAGTACATTGTATCGACACTTCAAAATTCGTTTGGGGATGAAGCCTCAAGGAATTTAAATGAACCCACTTGTGAAAACAACATTCATGAACTTGATGTCATGATTAATGATCTCAATTACCTCAATAAAATGGATGCCAATAGCTTGTTGGATTACCCGGGTGAAAATGATACAAGTTCAAAGGTCCAAAGTTTAGAAGAAATTGCGGATACCATTAAAGAAAACAATGTTGATGGTGAAGTTGAAGACGATACAATACCTTTGGAACAATTTATGCATAAGTAAGCACTTATCATGTCTAGAACTATGCAGTTCGAGAAGACAACACCGAAACTTTTGGATGCAATAAGAAAAGTTAGAGATGAGCTTCAACTAGATTAAAATTTTAACAAAAAAACACTATAATCATATTTCGCTACATTGTCTTAGATGTTTTTGTAATTTTAAAGAATTATTAATTTATAATATTAATGGGACAATATATTTATATAGGGGTATTTTGAAAATATTTTATCTTATTATCTTATCGAAATTGGTAATTTTTTCCACTAGCCCAAGTCTGGACCGGAGAAAAATATTATCTTAGAGACTTTATTAATTTACCGAGTATTAACTTAGAGAGGTTTTACGGTATCCAATTATGGCATAGCAATGGGCCTGATGACCCCAATATTAACTACTTTTCTACCACCTCCCCTGCTAGTTTGTGAACCACCCCTACTAGAGTGAAAACTACCTCATACCCTAGATGGTTATGTCACTGCTCTGGGTCGATGATTCTAAGAACCTTGGTTGTCCCCACCACACCTAGATCTAGGATAATATCCCATAAAATGGCATGAATCTCTATACTCATAACATGCTCTAATGGTCGTGGGTTACTGATATATCCTAGAATAACCCAAATACCCACCACACCTAGAAGGTATAACATGAGAGTCTCGAGATACATGTCATGAGTACCCATCCTTTGATATTAATAGTGTTGCTCTAATAACCCAGTTGTACTGTAGAGAGGAACCTTACCTAAGAAACCTCTACCCTTCGATGAAATTCCCCTAAAACTACCAGTCCTGTGAGCTCTCTTATCATTGCCATTATAAGTCTGACGATGAATAATATTAATCTACTTCATAATCTAAAACCTACTAAAAATAAGCTATAAAAGATATGAATTGAGCACTAGCCAAACAAATTGGATTTATCAACCCTCTAACAAACCTCTGAATCTGCTCCTCCTTGGTAGGTAAAATCATCAATGCATATCAGGATAGAGAATTAAATTTCACCTCAATTTTAATATATGTAATATTACCCTATTGAAGTCCGTCAAAGTGTTACTTCTTTCTTTCTCTTTAGCTGCTAGGAACATACTTCTCAAACAAGACCTCCAAAAAATTGAGTCCAAGAGAATGAAAGTGATCCAACTGATCTTCAATCAACATGTGACCTTCTATTGGATGTTGTCTAGCTGGAGATGTGTCATTCTTTTGACTTGTCCTCATGTGACCTTCTATCTTATGTTCAAGGAATGTAAATGATTTTCTTCCCTGATCGTTGTGGTGTATCAAATTTTCAAATTTACTTCAAACGACTTTTAATAGCATGAGCTAGGAATGTGTATCTGGATTTTTTGATTGTATAAGCACGATGGATGGTTTGATAGAAAAAATAGAGAATGTCCTTATGGATCTTTTGATAGTATATGTCGAGAATGTTATTTTTGGTTGTTTTGGTAGTACAAGTTGGGAATAAGCTTCTAGATCTATTAGTAGTATAAGTTTAGAATGTTCATCCAATTATTATTTTTTTTGTATGGGGCCCCTTGGTTTTGTCCTAGTGATTTTAGGATGTCTCATGTTCACTTTAGGCATGTTAAGAACTTTTGAATTCTTTTAAGCATTTTAGAACTTCTTCATCATGTTAAATTTCATTCTCAATCTTTTCATTAGAACTTTCCATTGTGTATGTTTGTTGAGTTCTTAATTTTAAGCATTTTTGAATTCTCAAACTATATATTAGTTGGAATGAGAATACAAATGAAGGTGTTATTTCTTTGATTATAGATCTAGATTTTACAATGGCCTTTTGGGATCCTCGTGGACATTGGGTGAAGATTATCGAAATAATTATTTCAAACAATTCCTAGTTTCATACGTCCAAGGGAAAGTATTTAGCTTCTTTGCCAGAATAGTCCTCAGTTTCTTATTATTTTGACATTATTTTTGGTCATTTGGTGTGAAGTAGAGTGTAACATCTCGCAAGTTTTGCCACGATCATTTAGTTTATCATACTATTTTGAGCTATAAAATCAAGTTATTTGACCTTTAAATCAGTGGAGAAGTGCTTGGGATGAGTTTCAAGACTTAAATGAGAGTTTAGGGTGTAAGAAATGGCTAGTACTCTTTCCTGGGGAGACCCCACATTTAGCCCCATACCATAACTGTCACTAAACTCCATAAAGACTGCAAGACAGTCCCCATGCATGATGCACCACGTACCACGAGTCCCATGCTTCTGGATGAGCCTTGCACCATAGAGCTCAGACCGCAAGATGAGCCTCGTGGCACAAAGGCCCCATTTCCAGTTGTGAAATTTCTCTAACTCCACTTATTTAAGGGTAGTTTAGTCCTTTAATATTATAGAAAACATATTTCTCAACCTTTTAATTCCCCACAACAATTATAACCTTAGATATATCAATTCTTTTCCTCATTCCTTTTCCCCAACATTTCAAAGAAAGCAAGTTATTCAAGAAGTTATAGGGATTTCAAGCAAGAGTCTTCTCAAGTTTTCTTTAAAGTTTCTTCTTATTCTCTGAGGTATGTAAAACTTCTACTTCTGTGTATTCCTTTGAATTTTGTTCCTCTCCAATTCCAATTACCCTGAAGATAAACTAGGATTGAAGGAGTTTCCATAATCTTGTCATTTATTTGAATTCTTCAAGTAAGTTCTTTGAAATGTTTATGGGCAAACTATCTATTCCATGATTACTTCATTTTATGCAAATTATATGAAAAATCATGCTTGGATTCAAGAATTACAAATCGTATGGATTATGAAATCTATGAAACTTATGAAATCTATGAAACTTTGTGAATAATGTCTAATGTTGTGAATTATATCATGAACCCTATAAACTTCTTGAATTTTCCCCAACTTGGAACTTGATAAATGATGGAACTTTCATAATCTTTGACATGAACTCCTTTTGTTTTACTTTTCAACTAAAAGATGTGAATTTTAATTGCTTTGCTATAGCATGGTGTCTTGAGCCTCCTCACTACGAGATATGAATATGATCCTGAACAAGAACACTTCACGTTACTCCATCATTCCCTTAAATGATATGAAAAAAATGACAGCGAATTATGACATAATGCACCATGACACTTACCTCTCATGACCCTCCAATGAAGCTAAGGAATGATAATAATTCATGAATTACAAACCTAATATGGTAAATTCCTAGCCATGACCCCTAAAGTGGCAACCCATGATTATGAGCCTAAAAAAGGTAACCCATGAACATGAGTCTAATAAGTCTTAACACTTTGAACAATAACTAATAAAATAAAAGTATAACTTTATGAGCTTAAGTGTAACACCCCAAAAGTCCCTAAGATCATATCTCAGACTTAGAATAGAAACTAGTCAGTAGTCCTCTACTTTTCCAAGAATGACTCATTGCACGAGTCGTACAGTGAGAGACACGAGTCATGGTATGAATCGTGGTAGGCTGCCCAAAAATTTCAAGACTCCAGTCACTAAAACTTAGACTACAAGTTGTTGTGACTTAGTAAGAGTAGTGATGTCACCCGTTCTGATGAGTAGAACCAAAGTCTTGAAAGATGATAATTTCATCTAGTGACTATGACTCAGGTATACGAGTCATTAGGACATAGAACGAATTATTAGGTGAATCATTCTGACAAGGGACCTGAGAGTTGATATTTTCTCTCAATGTCCATAAGTCTTAGCGACGATTCATAGGCAGATCCCATGATTCGTAAGGTCAAGTCATATCCCAAGCTATAATTCTAGCCTGGGAACTATGAGTCAAGGGATGATTTGTAGGTTCAGGTTACTGATCGTTCAATGAATCGTGACATTTGTTTCTAGCAAAATTAGTTACATTTTTAAAAGGGTATTTCATCCTTTCCCTAACTCCTAAAGCCTAAACTAAGTTGTTTGGGGGTTAATTTAGCGGGATTAAAGGGGGAATAGTCAACCCATTCTCCTCATTCCCTCTTTAACACTTAGAAAGAAATCAGAAAGAACGTTTGAACTCTCTTAAAGGCAAAAACCTATGGTTTTTCTTAAACCTTCAAGAATCCAAGTTTTTAGAAAGAATTCTTTATCCAGGTATGTGAGATTCAACAATGGGTATCCTTTCACCCATTGTGTCCCATGTAACTTAAAATTATTAGTTGTCTAGGAATTAAAATTTTGGGTTCTTATTCAATGTGTTATTTCACTTCAACTTTAGTCTTCTTATTGTTTCTACACTTTGATTACATGTTTATCATGATTTTTTACACCTAGAAAGACCCAATGTTTCATGATTTTACAAGTCGATATGGTTTTATAGTATTTTCACATGATTTAGCTTGATTTCAAAAAGTTTGGCATGTTATGAACATATGATCCCAGTATTCTTTGAATTTTGTATGAACCAGCATGATTAGTTTTAGTATACAGATTTTTTAGAACACTTTCAGATTTAAATAGTTCCTGACCCAGTTGTGAAACCCCAGTTTTAATGAGCTATCAGTATATAATTAGAAATGGGAGTAGTACTTAGCACTGAGTTGAACAAGGGCCCCAGTTTCACTTGAAAACCCAGACTACATGCCACCGTAGGTTTATTTAGCACTCCCAGTTTGGGCATCAGCTTAGTGATCACGCCATTCATGCCTCTATATCCTGGCAAGATATATTGGGTCCTCTCTATAGCGCGTATACATCAAACTCTATATTTAGCTCACGTGGTTTGTGTTGGTTAACAAGATCTCCCACAGACTCAGACTCAATATATTTGTACATGACCCTTAGCTCAGTTTTACTTGCAATGTGTTATGATTTTTAGATTTATCTTTGCATACCAGTATTTATGCATATTATTATTATGGGTCATTGTACTAAAGTTCAGTTTAGTTTTGCACTCAGTTTACATTCAACACAGATAATCAGTATTTTCAGCATGCTCAGTGTACCTTATAGTGTGCATATCTCACATGCTCAATACATTCAAAGTATTCGTCGCGTACTCTTTTTTGCACTGTATCATCTTATGATATAGGTTTGGATGCTCAGTCTCAGTTTTGCGATTAGTACAATCTAGTGCCACTTCAATAGATATCAGTGGTTAGTCCTTATCATCCAAGGATGAGAGTTATTAGTTCTTTGGTATTTAATTTCAGACATTTACAGTTGGCTGGGGACTTGCCCCAATAACTCATCAATTAGTAGAGGCTTTCAACCATATATTTAGATATTTTAGCCTTTCTGTTTCTTTTCAGTATTGGTGTTTTATTCAAACTTAGATTTAATATAGAATATTTTAGATATTTATTCTAAATTGAGTTTAGCTTCCACATCAGTTATTCATTTAATTCAGCTTAATTAGTGTTATGCCATGCCATGGGTTAGCTTAGGGTCACTTGTGGCTCTAAGTATCGTGTTACATCTAGGGTATAGATTCGGGTCATAACAAAGTTGGTATCAAAGTCTCAGGTTTAAGGTGTCCTAGGGAGTCTAAAAGTCGCATTAAGTGGTCTTTTTCATGGGTGTATAGCACGCCACACTTATGAGAAGAAGGCTGTGAAATGTTTTAGGAAAACCTCACTTCTTTCATGTTCATATCATGTGATATTGTATAAACTTTATTTATAATTCTAATTCATGCTCTACGCATTTACAAAATATGCCTCCTAGAAGAGAAAACAAAATAAAGAACAGTAACCAGCCTCACCAGTACCAAACAGATCCCATAAATGAACAAGCCACCCATGCTGAATTTAGGGCTATTTTTCAAGTGCTTGATTAGTCCATAACCAACTAGGTCAATCAAAAAGCAGTTGCACCTACGAACCCAAATGGGAATGCAACAACTATGAGAGTGTTGCACCTACGAACCCAAATGGAAATGCAGCAACTATGAGAGTTTGGGACTTTACATGAATCCTCCAGAGTTTTATGGTTTGAAGGTGGATGAGGATACACAAGACTTTATTGATGAGTTTCAGAAGATCACTAGGATCATGTATATCACACTAGTTGAGAGTGCAGACTTGGCCTCCTATCAGTTAAAAGGGGTGGCTCAACTTTGGCTTAAGCAATGGAAAGATGGTTAACGTGTGGATGCAGTCCTAGTTGATTAGGATGAGTTCGTGACTGCTTTTCTTGGCAAGTTCTTTCCCCATGAGTTAAGGGAAGCTAAGGTTGAGGATTTCATCAACTTGAAGTAGGGTAACATGTCTATGAAGGAATATTCTCTGATGTTTACCCACTCTCCAGGCATTCTTTAAAGATGGTTGCTGAGCTGAGGGCTTGAATAAGCAAGTTTATTTCTGGTGTCTCGAAGTTAGTGGTCAAGGAGTGCAGTACCTCTATGCTTATTGGAGAAATGTACATCTCCAAACTTATGACTCATGCCTAATATATAAAGGAGAAAAAGATAAAGGAGAAAGAGAGGGAGACCAAAAGGGTAAGAATAGGTAATTTTGATTATTTTTAGCAGAGGTTAGGTAGTGGTAATCTCTCTCAGTTTCAGTAGAGATCTTCATCTCCAACACCTTCTTCATCTAGTGCTCCACCCCCTAGACCTCGTCATGATTAGAAGAATAGGGCATTATGCTATAAGTCTTAGGGCAATGTTACAGGCAACAATACTTTTCCAGAATGTCCTAAGTGTGGTAAGAACCATCTAGGTGAGTGTCCTGCTGGCAAGGATGGTTGTTTTGGATGTGGTCAGATGGTCCACAGATTGAGGGATTGCCCCTCTGTTGGATATGGAAATGGGGGTAGTAAGGCTCAGATTACTACTTTTGTAGCTCATTCAGGTCACCCATCTCAGCAGGGTGCATCTACTAGTACGAGCGATGATCAGTACCAGAACTGCATTTATGCTTTAACTTCCCATCAGGATTAGGAGAACTCGCCAGATGTTGTCACTGATACATTACCCGTCTTTCATATAGATGTATATGCATTATTAGATCTAGGGGCCACACTTTCCTTTGTGACTCTTTATATCATAATAGATTTTGGTGTTAGTCTTGAAACTCCTTAAGAACCTTTCTTAGTCTCTATTCTTATTGGTGATCCAATTATAGCCAAGAGGGAATACAGAAATTTCCCAGTCTTAGTTTCTCAGAAAATCACCACAGTTGATCTAGTAGAGTTAGATATGACTGCCTTTGATGTTAGTTTTGGCATGGGTTGGTCACACTCATGTAATGCTTCAGTTGACTGCAGAACCAGAGTCATTAAGTTTCAATTTCCCAATGAACCAGTTTTAGAATGGAAGGGTAGTACCTTAGTTCCTATAAATTGGTTCGTCTCTTACCTTACGACCATAAAGATGATCTCTAAGGGTTATATCTACCATGTAGTTAAGGCTAAGGATTCTAAGTCCAAAATCCTAAACCTTCAGTCAATTCTAGTTGTTAATGAATATCTAGAAGTGTTTCCTGAAGATCTTCTCGGAGTCCCGAGTGAGCGGGAAATCAATTTTGGAATATATCTTCTTTTAGATACCTAACCTATATCAATTCCTCCTTATAAAATGGCTTTAGCTAAGCTTAAGGAATTGAAATATCAGTTAAAATACCTCTTAGACAAAAGGTTTTATCAGACGCAGTATCTCTCCATGGGGTGCTCAAATTCTTTTTGTGTGTAAGAAAGACAATAAACTTAGAATGTGCATCGATTATTGTTAGTTGAACAAAGTCACAATCAAGAACATGTATCATATTCCTAGGATTGATGACTTGTTCGATCAACTTTAGGGTGCCAATTTTTTTCAAAGATAGATCTCAGATCCAACTATCATGAGCTCAGAGTCAAAGAGCATAACACTCCAAAAATAGACTTCAGTACTAGGTATGGTCTCTATGAATTTATAGTTATGTCTTTTGGTCTAATGAATGCTCTTAAAATTTTTATTGAATTGATGAATAGGATGTTCAAATAGTATTTGGACATGTTCTTTATTGTCTTCATGGACGATATCCTCGTTTATTCTCAGTGTGAGGATGAACATGCAGGCCACTTAAGATTTTTTTTGTAGACTCTCAAAGATCGCTAGTTATTTTCTAAGTTATTATCATTACCAGTGAGGGCATCCAGGTTGATCTTTAAAATACCAAAGTAGTTAGGAATGGCCTAGACGATGATTCGGCAATTTGCAACTCATTTGCCCTAATAATAGGGAAAAAAATGCCCTCAATGCTAATTTGAATGTGTTTTAATGTAGTTTTGGTTTAATTTCAGGGTTAAGGCTGAAGAGTAGTTAGAATAGCAAAAGGAGGCAAAAAGGAGCAAAAAGAATGAAGATTGAGCTAAAAAGTCACAAAGGTAACACAAGGGAAAATCAGCGCATCACTGATATGTCCTACTTAGCGCTGATCCAGCTTATCTATCACTAATTCTAATAGTTTGGGGCCAAGAACTATAGTGACTAAATGGCGACGCTCAGGGAGATTCGGCACATCGCCGAACAGATTGGCGAACCATGCTCTACTTCGTCAATTATAATAGAAGCCAACCACGGAGCATTACATGTTGATAGATCGACGAGCTAGGGGAAATTCAAGGCCTAGTCGATGTTCTCGACGATAGGATGTTGCTCAGCTGAATTGCACGTGGTGTAATATCTATAATCTTGAGGCCCGACTTTGCTGAAACTATTTAAGCCTTTTTGGCCATTGGAAACCCTATATTTTGTCAATTTTAGGAATCTTAAGCTTGCAATCAAACCCTAGTTGTGGTATCAACTACTTTGAGCTTGAAATTTGGATATTTATTGTGAATAATTTGAGTTCTATGGCTAATATGGAAGAAGAATTTGGTATATTTTCGTTTTCCTATAGTATGAGTAGCTAATTTCTCAAACTTGGGGTTATGCATTATTGAGTATTGATTATTGTGTGGGTGGTGATTATTCACCTTTGTATTAGACTGCATGTTATGATTTTGGCTAAATCTCTATGTTTTAATTTATAGATTGAGGTTGCAAACTCAGTTTATGCTTGGATCACCTGTGTTGCTTAAAGAGAATATGAGAGTGATGATATTTAGCTAACAACACTTGAGTCACACTCATTTAAGTGGTGATGCTAGGAATAGATCAAACCATCTTGAGGTTATTGGTTGTTTAGTAGTGCAGACACTTGGGGTTTCGAAAGAAAACTATGTGAAATTTGGTTGTGGATTGAGAAATCACTCCCAATACCTAAAACCATGCCTAATCATTACTAGCTATCGAATCTTAGGTATGTGTTCACCCACCCATGCATATAATCATTCTCAAGAAGGTATAACCCTAAGTGCTTTAACTTATTGATTACAATTTTGCCTTGTTCAATTTGGAAAATTTGTGATTGAATCTGTTAACTTGATACAAAATTGTTTGAAACATTTACTTTAAGGTTTAAATTCTTAGCATTGAGTGCTAACTTGTAGTTGCTTATGACACTTGAGAGTGAAGCTATTGCTCTCATTAACTGTGGATTCGACTCCAGCTCCTAAGTTAGGTAAAAGTATTTCTAATGACCGCGTACATACATATTCGAGAGTGTATTTGAGCGTTATCAAAAATGGCGCCATTACCAGGGAATGAAATTTAGCGTTCATTCTTTTTAGTGTTATAAGTTACTTTGGTTAGACATAGTGTAAACTTTAGCTTCTTTGTTGTTTTTGTTTTGTTCAGGTAATAATCTCCATGAAACAATGAGTTTAAATGGGAGCAGGAACTATCCAATGGATTTGACAAAAAAAATGGAAACAGTTCAAGAAAGAGGTGATTGCAACAAGTTATGGGGCTATGATATACTATATTTGGCAAGCTAGGAATCACAAGATATTCAGAGGACATAGTCCTAATGTTCATTTTCTTTTCTAGAAAGTGAAGTTGTAGTTAAGGAGAGAATCAATATGTTTAGAGGTTCTAAGGTTGCTAGACAGTGTGAGAGTTATCTTGATAGAATTTATAACTAGTCTTGGTTTCTTGCATGAGGCTCAGCTTTACTTACCATGATGGTTATGAATCTGAGGGCTCTTTAGGGTGTAACTGAGTTTTGTTGGTGGTAATATATTACAGTTTATTGCAAAAAAATAAACGGGAGCGATGCCGCCTCTTTTAATGGGCGTCTAAACGATAAGGATCACTTAGGGGATGCAAGTAGAGCTAGTGCAATTTGCATTCCACCCACGGAGGGGAACAAAGTATTCCATCTGACTAGTGTGATTCTCCATCACCTTTAAATGAAAGGTTTGTTTAGTGGTCAAGCCCATGAAGATGCTGAATTTTATTGATGTGCGTCTCCCGTTCGAAATCTCCCATATATCACAAGAGTCCATCCAATTGAGACTTTTTCCATTTTCATTGATGGTGATGCAATTTTGTGGTTGTGGGAGTTGGTCGCAGGTTCTATAACTTCATGGATTGAATTGACAAAAGCATTTCTAGATCATTTTTTTCCACCATCGCACATGCTTTAATTGCAGGATGAAATCATTAATTTCTGCCAACTAAGTGGAGAGTCATTGCATGGGGCATGGAAACGACACCAAAAACTTGTTGCTTCCAACTACACACACAAGTGTACGTGGTCGTACAAGTAATAAAGTGGCTCTTTCGAACCGAATATCGATCCCACAGGGACTTGGTGTTTAGCAAACGATCCAATTCAAATATTACTATTCAAGTTAAACATGTGTAATTTGTAACCAAGATGAGTTTGTGTTGTTTTTTATAAGCTAGGTAAAAAAATAACAATGGTATGAAATTTGAATTGTAAACAATAGATAGAGAGTTCCAGGGTTAAGGTATTTACTTCACATTCATGCATAACTATGGTTTCTAGCCGGTGTTGGCGTTTATTGTGATTATTGATCTATGGAGTTAATATTACAACTTGGGAATGGTCATCCTCTAAGTCATCTACCCAAATTAATATAACAACTACATCATTGAGTGGGGATGTGAGTCTTTAATTTAGATGCATTAAACTATCTTCCCATTAACCAAGTGGGGTATTTAGGTATATCTCTATTCTAAAAGCAAATCATCCTTTAACAATTAGTAACTAACAATTAAAGACATAATCCACACTCCCTACATTCTTCATTCCATCCCTCCACTTCTATAGTCAATTCATTTCTAGACTTAGATTTATCCTAAAGTTCATGACGCTTTAGAATAGTAAAACAAGAATTCAAGAATAATCACATAACTTGATAAACATATTAACGAACTATAAGACCATAATTAAAACAATCATGTTATAGCCTCAACCATAGAAAGAGGGTGTTTAGCCACTAATATTCATATAAATAATCACCATAGGTGATTTCATAAAGTAAAACTATAAAGAAGATAAAGTAGAGAACAAAAAACCCCAGTGTAGAGCCTTTGATGGTTCCTCCTCTCTCCAATCTTGTGTTATTCCTAAGATTATTGTAAATTTGTCTAAGTACTCCTAATATAGTTCTTTAGGTCATCCATAGGCTTCCCCACATGAAACATATACATTTACCAACTTTCCCCCAACTTAAACTAAGTTAAAAACAACTTTTAAGACCTTTTGGGGGGGGGGGGTGCGTCGCACCCCCCGTCGCATGGCCTAAGCTGGGTGGCGCATGACCCAATTAGTAGACCAATGCCATAGGGGGTGTGAGGCATGGCCTAAATCATGGAATAGGTGGGTACGGTTCATGGACTAAAGCACTACCTAGGGGGGTGCGAGGCATGGCCATTCCACAAGGCGAATTTTCATCCAATCTTTGTTCCATGCTTCTCATCTACTCGTTCCTTGTTTCCCCACTCCTTGTGACTTGTATATAGTCTTAATTTAGCTTCCAAATATTCTCCAATGGTATCATACAACAACTCATAACAAACATTAGTCCATATAACACAATAAAGCTCATCAAAGTACACTAGAACAAACATAACTCAAGCTAGCAACACCAACTTTCTTGTCTGAGTTCTATTTGATCATTTTGACTCTTAAATTGTTTCAAATGCACCTTAAACACTCTAAAAATTTACATTAGCACACAAATACACAATTACACACTTTATACTTCATTAAGCACATCAAATTATCCTCAAAACCAAGCTAAACACACATATATAATGACACCTAGGTGTATAAACACGCCTAAGATCACAAAGGTTTAATAAGAAGTTGTTGCAATGCTCAAATCATGAGGTCCCACATAATATGATTCTCCAAGTATTTTATAGAGATTTATATCAATTGAACAATATGGTAGAGGATAACGCAGCCAGAGGATCTATCGTTAAGCAAACTTATGGAGTTGCGTCAGCCCTATTGGATCAAGTGATGAAGCAAAGTTGAGGATGGAATACAAGAGATATACAGGTGGCCGTGGGGGCTCCCTACATATATTTTGTAAGCCAAGAAAAAATAAAGATGAGGAGAGAGATGAGAATATGGCTAAAGTTATGGCACAATTGGATCTCCTTACCAAGCATGTTATGGGCTCAACTCCAAAGGCCGTCAATGTCGTTGCTTCTAAGGGTAATAAAGCATATGATAATGAAGAAGTAGAGGATATTGATGAAGAAATCTGGTTCATGTCAAACCAAATGGGGGTTCTCCACCTACCTATCAAAGGCAAGGTAGGAATCAAGGTTAGAAGAAAAGGGACTATGATTGGAAAGATCATGATCGAGATAGAGATTAGAGGGATAAAGATAAAGGTAGGGATATAAATTGGAGAGATAAATATCATGACCATGATAGGTATGTTCCTTAACATGATCGGGTCAAGGGTAAAGAGGCAACCTCCATTGACCCAGATAAGTATAAAAATAAAAATGTGCTTTCATGTATCCTCATGGGGGTTGAAGGAATTTATAGGATGTTGAGGGAGATAAAAAGTGACTTCTTGCAACTCAATAAAATGGTAACTTCACACTCGGCCTCAATCAAACAACTTGAGACCCAATTAGGTCAAATTTCCTCTAATTTGAATATAGGGCAAAAATGAGGCCTTCCTAATGGCACGGTATCGAATCTAAAGAATGATGCCCATGTCATGGAAATTGTAATGATGAGAGATAGCACTCTTAGTAATAATGTGGTGAGTCTTGATGAAGACTCTAATGAAAAGGGAATTGATGAATAAGCTAGTGGAAAAAGAAAGCAGCTTGAAAAGTCAAATGAAGAAGTCACCATTTCAAAGGAGCCAAGTGTTGAGAAGTCAAAATTTGTGGAGGAGAATGTTAAAAGTGAAAAAGCACCACAAGAGGTTGATAGTAATGTTTTAAAATTGGAGGAAAAACCAGTTGTCTCAAAACCAAAAATTAAAATCCATCCTCCATTTCCACAAAGGCTAAAGAAGAAAGAGGATGACTCAAAGTTCAAAAAGTTTTTTTCAAAATTTAGCAACCTATCTGTTAATATCCTATTGTTGGAAGCTTTGTAAAAGATGCCCCCGGGTATGCTAAATTCATGAAAGAGTTGGTAACAATGAAGCGAGTCATGGATTTTAAAACAATAAAAGTGACACATAATTGTAGTGCTATCATGACTAGTACAACGGTTGTGAAGAAGGAAGACCCGAAACATTCACCATTTCATGAAACATTGAGGTATACAAGTTTGTAAAAGATTTGTATAACCTAGGGGTAAATATTAATTTGATGCCATTGGGTGCTCCCACGCCAACTATAATGAGGCTTCTAATGGCTGATTGTTCTATCAAAAAAGTGTTGTATGATGTACTTGTGAAGGTGGATCATTTTATTTTTCCGACCAATTTTGTGAACTTGGATTGTAAAATTGACCATGAGGTCCCTATTATTTTTGGTAGACTATTTTTGGCTACTAGACGAGCTTTAGTCGACGTTGAGTATGGTGAAATAAAGTTTCGAGTAAACAATGAAGAGGTGTCATTCAATGTATGCAAGTCCATGAAGCAACCTACGGATTTGCAAGTCATATCCATAATTGATGTGATCGAAGTCCTTGCAAGTGGGATCTTGACTTGAAAAATCGAGAAACTCCCCCCCCCCCCCCCCCCGCAAAGCCTTCAATTAAAGATCTACCGCAACTTGAACTCAAACTATTACCTCCGTATCTTTGTTATGTGTTCTTTGGGGGGGGGGTGAAACCTTACTTATTATTGTTGTGGGAAACTTGTCTTCTTGGTAACTTGAGGCATTGAAATCAGTGGTGAGAAGGTATATTAGGTCTCTTGGATGAACCATAGCCGATATTGGGATTCCTTCCGGTATATGCACTCACAAGATCAATATTGAGCCCAAATTTATAGCAAGTGTAGAGCACCAATAGAGGTTAAACCCTCCCATGCAAGAGGTTGTAAAGAAAGAAATCATCAAGTGGCTTGACACCGGTGTAGTCTATCCTATCTCAGATAGTACTTGGGTGAGTCCGGTCCAATGTGTCCCCAAGAAGGGTGCTATCATGGTGGTCCCAAACGCTAGTAATGATCTCATACCTGTTCATTTAGTCACGGGGTGGAGATTGTGTATTGATTATTGAAAGTTGAATTCATAGATAGAGAAGGACCACTTCCCCATGCCCTTCATGGATCAAATGCTTGATAGACTAGTGGAAAGGGGTTTGTATTACTTCCTCGATAGATACTCGGGATACAATCAAATTTCAAAAGCCCCTGAAGATCAAGAAAAGACCATATTCTCATGTACCTATGGAACATTTGCCTTCAAGCACATGACCTTTGGGCTATGCAATGCTCCCTCTACTTTTAAACGATTTATGCTTTCTATCTTTTTGGACATGGTAGAAGACCCAATGGAAGTATTTATGGATGATTTCTCAATTATCGGTGATACAGTCGTGAGTTGTCTTGAACATTTGGAGAAAGTGCTTGAGAGGTGTGTGGCAACCAATCTCATTTTGAATTGGGAGAAATGCCATTTTATTGTTAAGAAAGGTATAGTTCTCAGACATAAGATCTCCGTCCAAGGGATCCAAGTTGATCAAGCGAAGGTCGAGGTTATTTCCAAGTTAAATCCTCCCATATCTATCAAGGGTGTGAGAAGTTTTCTTGGCCATGTGGGTTTTTATGAGAGCTTCATTAAAGACTTTTCTAAAATTGCTCACCCAATGTGCAAGCTTCTTAAGAAGGAATCAAAATTTAGTTTGATGGTGAGTGTGTGAGAGCATTCAATTGCCTCAGAGAGAAGCTCGTCTTTGCCCCAATTATCATTGCCTCTAATTGGTCACAACCTTTGAACTCATGTGTGATGCAAATGGGTTTGGATTAGGTGAGGTGCTTGTCCAAAGAAGAGAGAAACTCTTTCATCCTATCTACTATGCTAGTAAATCATTAAACGATGTACAAAGAAACTACACGGTGACGGAACAAGAATTGCTAGCGGTAGTTTATGGGTTTGAAAAGTTTTGTGCTTGCTTGTTAGACATAAAGGTTGTTGTACACAATGATCATACCGCCTTGCGGTATTTGATGGTGAAGAAGGAAGCCAAGTCAAGGTTGATAAGGTAGATTTTGCTATTGCAAGAATTCAACTTTGAAGTCAAAGATCAAAAGGGATGTGAGAACCAAGTAGCGGACCACTTATCTTGTTTTGAATCTAAGGACGTGAGAATAAAGGAATTAGAGATCAATGATGAGTTTCCCGATGAGCTTATCATGACTCTTTTGGGGAAGGTAGTGCCTTGGTATGCAAATTTCACAAACTATATAGTGTGTGGGGCATTACCCGATGACTTGAGCTATGGCCAAAATAAAAAGTTCTTCCATGATGTGAAAAGATATCATTATGATGAACCCTATCTCTTTATGGTGTGTGTGGATGGAGTGGTTTATCGTTTTCTTATAGAGGGGGAGATGAAAGCTATTCTTGAGGCATGTAATTTGCCACCGGTTGGTGGCCATCATGGTGGTGTGCGTACAACTGCAAAGGTTCTCAAAAGTAAATTTTATTGGCCGATTTTGAATCATGATGTACATGGATTGGTACGGGCATGTTAACAATGCCAAAGGTAAGGGGGGATCTCAAGGACATATGAAATTCCCTTGCAACCAAGTATGGATGTGGAATTGTTTGATGTATTGGGGTTGGACTTCATGGGACCCTTTATGAGTTCGTATGGTAACCATTACATCTTGGTGGCAGTTGATTATGTTTCTAAGTGGGTCAAATCCATTGCATTGACAAACAATAAAGCTAAGAGTGTTACTAAATTCTTGAAAAGGTACATCTTTACCCGATTTGGTACACCCCATGCTATCGTAAGTGATGGAGGTTCTCATTTTTGCAACCAAACAATTGGGTCGGTTCTTGATTGCTAGATATGGAGTCAAGCATAAAGTGGTTTTTCCATACAACCCGCAATCCAATGGGTTGGCAGAAGTGTCTAATCAAGATATAAAGGATATTCTTGCAAAAGCTATGAATGCTAGTATAACGAATTAGGCACGAAAACTTGAAGATGCTTTGTGGGCGTATAGAACTGCTTTCAAAACTACCATTGGCATGTCCCCATATTAATTGGTGTTTGGGAAAGATTTCCATCTTCTTGTCGAGTTGGAACACAAAGAGTTGTGGGCCTTGCGGAGATTGAATATGAATTGGGAGGATGCCTCCAAGTCAAACGTAGACCAATTTTAAGAGATCGATGAATTCTGTTTGAGGACTTACAAAAGCTTGACTCTATACAAGGAACGTATGAAGAGGTGACATGATGACAAGATTCTAAAATGAGAGTTCAAGGTGGGTGATGATGTCCCATTGTTCAACTCAAGATATAAGTTGTTTTCGGGTAAACTTAAAACAAGGTGGTTGGGCCTCTTCAAAGTGGTGCAATGTTTCCCTAGTGGAGCGGTTGAATTAGAGAATGACATGGGTTCCTGATTTACCGTGAATGGGCAATGAGTTAAACATCACCATAGATTGCTCTCAAGGGTGGATTTCTTGGAGGTGATCTACCTCGATGATGCTTGATAAGTGAAGGAGAATGTCGTACCACGATGATAACTAATGTGTCTTGGGAGGCAATCCAAGTTTAGTTTTTGTCATTTTAAATAATTTTTGTTAATTTGTGTAGGTGAATGATGGAATTGAAAAGTGGGGAACATGACAAGACCCAAGTTGGAGAAGAAAAAGTGGTAAATCTTATGCCAAGCTCCAGTGAGGAGGCTTTGGCAATGTGCAAAATAATTTGGCACATCACCGAAGTCCCTCTCCGAAGAGGTTTCCCAACTTCGAACATACTGTTAAACTTGGCAATGGCACATGCAAATAGACGCATTGCCGATACCTTCGGCGATAGATAAACCATAGCCGATTTGCTCTGCAAAATGAGAACCAAAGGTCCAAATCACTGTCATATTCATCGATTGAGCTCCATATCAATGCATCGCCGATGTAGTCTGCGATGGAAAAGTCATGCTGAGTTAGTCGGGTTTTTAAGTAATGTTTTGGATTTATTGACCTTTGACTTTCCATTATCCCTTGACCCTTGGTGTTTAGTCAAATTCCTTTCATTTCCCCCACTTCTCTCTTTCTATTAACTCTATCACTTCAACAACTTTTGCTCTAGCACAATCACACACATATTTCTCTTCTCCAAATTATCACAACAACATCACACGCGCACTTTGGGTTGAAGTTCTTGTCTTCTTCGACAAACTCTCCATAAACTTTGACTGTTAGATTTCATTTACACTTTGAATTTAAATTGGTGATGCCTTAAGTGTTTAGAATTATTTGGGTATTGATGTACTTGAGCATTAATAGAGTCTCTATGTTCGTCCTTGGGAATTTGAAAAATGATTAGTTTAGACTCATGATTGATGAATTTGGTCTCTTAATTATCGAAAATAAAAGTTTGATAGCATGCTTTTAGTTGTTTATGCTTTGGGTTTTGAAAAAGTTATTGAAATTGTCATGGGTTGGTTCTAAATCGAAAGATTTTTCCCAATGATAGATTGGGTGATGTTATTCTTAAGGGAAAAACCATCATAGCGTAGTTAAAAGTGAAACCTTGGAAAGTCTGAGTACCCATGGTTGAAAAAATCTAAAAATTCGCCATTAAAGGCCTTGGAATCTGTAACACCCCGTACCTTCCTAACCCTACTTGACGATGTTGAACAATGCTTACTTGGGTGTCGAGAGCTATACATATGTATTTTGTAATGCTATTGATGAGATAATTGACTTTCACCCTCGTATATGTGATTAAACCTTCATAGGAGGTGTTTCGTGATTTTCATGGAACATTTGTGGGGTTCAAAACGAGGCTAAGAGGACCTTTAAACAAAGTATATTAAGGTTAAGAAGTAAGTTAAAGAGTAGGACTTGAAGTATCTAACCAAACCCACGAAGAAAAGTCAAAAAATGATTTTTTTGAAAAAACTAAGTAAGGGGCGTGCTGGGGGGCATGCCACGCCGCTCTGGGCTAAAATTTTTAGTCCAGAGGCAGCAAGTTGGCGTGCCCAAGGGCATGCCACGCTGGTTTGGCCACTTTTTCAAAGTTGGAAATTTTCTTAAGTCCCAAGGGTACCCGGGGACGTATTGAGCCTATTTTTGCCACGTTTCTTATACAACCACGAGTATATACATGAAATGAGTAAAGTATTACATTGGTATTATAAAATTACTCGAGAACAAATTTGGAGTCAAAATGATAGTTTTGCCCTTATGGTCAAAATAAGCCAAACGTGGCTAGAATCACTTGTTTTTGGGATTGAGGCTACGGATATGAATAGCGTGAGTGGGAATATTGTTGTAACATGTATAAGATGACTTAAACATGAGAAATTATTGATCTAATTGGGTTAAGTGATTTGGTCTCAATAAAAGCCAAAAATGAGGTAAAAGACATGGGTCACATGACCCAATCTTCTATTGACTAAGTCAAATATAGCATTAAATGCCACAAATGGCTAAGGATGACCCCAAGGACTATATATAGACCCAAAAATCAGATTTTATTCATTTGGGAACTCTCGTGCTTTTTAGATATTTTCTTAACATTTCTCTCAAACCCTAAAGAACTCAAAGTCAATTCTTGGAGCAAGATCATCACTTTTCAAGCTTGGGTAAGTGATTATTATTATGGATTAATATATTAGATGCATGAAAGAGTATGTAAATCATGTTGGTTGTGCTTGGAAATGTTGGACATGGTACTTTGTGTTTTTGTATAAGATTTGTGATCCATGGGATTCAAGCTTGAATTAGGACTTGTGCCTTTGATGAAAGATCATGGTATGGATAAAATATGAACGTGCATGGTGTTATTTTGTTATTAAACTTGTTATTTTTCTATAAGTGTAAATTGTGGGATTTTGGCCGATATGTGCTATGAGGTGTATTAAGGTAATTTGATGGATTGTTGTGATGTGATATGGATAAGAAAGTGTAAAGGAGAAGTGTTGTGGTGAAATATATTGATTATCATGTGTTGGTCAATGTTGGGAATATTAGGAGGATTTTGGAATAATAATCTTATCAATGGTTTTGTCAAGGGGAAATGGCATGTTTAAAGGCAAACATGTGACTCATTGATGTTATATGCATTTGTAAAGTAGTTGGTGGTTAATGTAAATCCCGTTATATATTTGTATTGTAGAGTGACACATAAAGAAGGAGAGGGACTATTGTATGCACATCTAAGATTGTATATCCGTATTGAGAGTACAAGGTATGTAAGGTTACTCTGTCCATATCTTTCTGCGGCAAATAGTATTCATATTGACATTACGCTTGTTCCATCCCGAAACGTGCTAAGGTATACCATATCCAGTTATCCATGGTCATTGTCATATATTTCCTACTCATTGATCGTTGGTGAATCTCATGTCTCATATTCATGGTTAATGTTCCAAAAGCTCAAATAAGGTTATGTTCCAATGTTCCAATAGTGATTATACTTATGTATCTTGTTCATGGAATATTGTCCAATGGTTCCAATGGTGTTATGGTTTTAATAATGTTATATTTCTCACAATGTTTATTCACATGTCCCTCACTCATTGGTTAATGATCCAAAGCTTAAAGTAAAGTTATGACTAACATGTATCAATCTCAAAGTAATAAACAAAGTAATGCATATGTGGTCAATGATCAAGTATGGGTGGAAGCTTTGGGGGCAAAAAATGCCTAGCTCAAGCCGATCCCGAGGTTGTTAGATCAGGGGGTAGTCCTGGGGACATAAGCCTAGCTCGGACTGATCCTGACAGGGGGCAGCTCTAGGGGTAATAACCCAACTCGAGCCAAACCTGAAATGTTGTATGGGTGGCAGCTCTAGAAGTACTAACCTAGCTCGAGCCGATCCCGATATATACATTAATTCATAGGGTGGCAGCTCTAGGGGCATAAGCCTAGCTTGATCCGATCCCAACATAACGATATGTTATGTTAAAACCCACTGTTCAGTCGGGGCCCGGGTATCACAGGTCAAAGGCAAAGGTGAATAATCATGGAAGTACAGATACAAAGAATGTAATGAAAGCAACATACATGGTTTCCAAAGTACAGAATAGTGACTGATCTACATTGTGACTTATCTATATTGGTTATGCATTTGAATTTGAGTTCTTTGACATACTTACATATCTTACAAATTTCATATGGCCTTACATACTCAGTACATTCTTCGTACTGACACCTCTTGGGGAATTTACCTTACTTGCTGCAGGCGCAGGTACTAGTAGACCTCCACAGTAGGTTGCCAGTGTTGTAGATCTTTGGTGAGCTCCAGGTAGTTCGGGGCTACTCTGAGTCACAGTTGCACATATGTTTTGGTGTTGTACATGTTGTATAAAGCGGGGACTTGTCCCGACTTTTGGTTCATTTTGGTCAATGCACTTGTTAGAGGCTTTTGTAGACGGGTGTGGGTGTATAAATGTAAAAGGGATATGTCGTTCTTGACTTGGTGGCCTCAACGGCCAAGTTTCACACATATATATATATATATATATATATATATATCATGTTCCATGAATTCCATTGTTGACATCTATAGCTATTACGTGATTATGGGTTTTTTTTTTATGGCATGCTTATGATTGAATAGAGACAAAGTTTGGTTCTCTCGAGCCTTGTCGGCTACGAGTGCCAATCCGTATCGATGGGATTCGGGGGACGACAGAATCACAACTTGAAGGTTGGGGACAATGAAAATTGGCGATGGGTTGAGAACCTCGGCGATGCGCTAAATTGTGTGGTGCATTGCCGAAGTGCTCCCCTTATTGCCAGAAGTTACTGAAGGCTCGGCTAATCAAAGTGAGAATCAGTGATGCCTTAGCGATTCGGCGATGCTCAAGGAGTATCGCCGACTCCTTTGGGGAATCGCCAATCTCCCACTTTCCTTCACCGACTTGTACCTAATTTTTTTGTGAATTTCAGTGATGAACACTGATATTACCGATTTGATTGGCGATGCACCGAAATGTTCGGCGATGCATAACTAGCAATTTTATTTGTTTTGTTTTGCTTACATTGGCCAAGACCATTACTACTCTTATGTGCAGGTATGCCTCGTATGAAGCACATGTCTAAGAAACAAGCCAATTCCCCTTCTCCTACCTCAAAAATGGCAAAGGAGGTTGTGATTCGAGAGGGCGAAAGGTCACTAAACGTAAGAGGGATAATGCGGTCAAATAAAAGGTCCCAACTTTAAAGAGCACAACTCAAAAAATAGCTTCAACTCCAAGAGGGACAATCTTAATTCCTCGGAGGAGGGGAACACTACACCCATCCATGCACATCTCCGCACTCCTGAGGAATTTCCATCTAAGAAAAATAGTATTGAACAGCCTCCCGCAACTACAGCAAAGCAACCCACACACCCCTATGGAGGTTATCTATCCTCAACTGGCTTAAAGTGCCAAATCAAAGTGAAAACTCGTATCTCATTTTGGCTACTTGAAGTCTTTCCTCAATATGTGCTATGAATGTAGTACAATAATTAAGAAAGAGTAATTTGAGTATGCGATTGAGAGCTATGTGTGGGAGAGATTTTGATTTGATCTCGTGCATCAAGTCCACCTAGAACTTGCCCGGTTTCTCTACTTCTAAAGCAAAGAGTGTGTGATATTGGAGATGTGATCTTACTTCATTTTAATTGAGAGCAAACCACATTTTTGACCAAAATTGAACCACCCCTTGGTGAGTTGAGTGACAACCTTTGTCCCTTATTGAGCCTTAGAACCCGTTTTCTTGAATAACCTTGTTACAAACTGAAACCCTTGTTTCTCTCATATCCCTTTCTTGAACCAAACCTTCTCGAAGTGTCTAGGTGAGGTTAAGGACCAACTCTGGCTAAAAGCCTAAGTTGGGGATGGTGGAGACCTCAGAATTTGCATTTGCTCGATAGTTCACAAATATGGGAACCACTAATATCCTCTTCCAATTATCCTTGTATCTATGGAAGATATATATAAAAAAAGAGAAAAATAGTTGAAAATAATCAAAAAAAGTTGTGATTTATTTCTAGTTGTAAATATGTAGTTGTTAAAAGTTTGAAAGGATAGGAAGAGGAGAATAGCTTGTAAAGAAGGAAATTGGTCTGTGAAGTGATGCAAAGAGTAAACCTTAAGAAAATTGATCAAGTAAAGGTCTCTCTAGACTCTTTGATGAGGTAGAGTCACTATAACCTTAACTTTCCCTACCTTATCCATAGCCTACGCTACAAGCCGAGATAAGACCTTGGTGATCTTCGAACTAGCATGCTTGAATATGGTGAAGTGGAGCTTATGGATAAGCCTATGGTGTGGTAATTGTGTCCTTGATCATCTTTTGGAGAGTGAGTGGTTCGTGTTAGTCCCTAAATTTTTTTTTTTGATAATAATTTCTTGAGGGAAGGGACTTCTTTGTGTGAGGGCGCTTAGTCGCTATGCTTGAGTATTCTTTAATTTTGATTGAAGTCTATGAGCATGTGCTTGGCTTGGTAACATTTAGCCAACATTTTATGCATGTTGTTGATAAATTAAGAGCTTGATGGGCAAAATTGGGCCTTTGTTTTCAAATTCATGAGGGCAAGGTGTTTTCACAAAAGAAGGATGTGTCTAAGCTCCCAAGTTGTACTATTTGAAGGCGTTGATGATCTTGTTATGTGTGAATTGATTTACTCGAGAACAAGCTAAGATTTAAGTTGGGGGTGTTTATGAGTCTGCAATTTGCGAGTTATTTTCCATAAAAATAGGGAGAAAACATGTCCTTAATGCTAATTTGAATGTATTTTAATATTTTTTTGGTTTAATTTTAGGGTTAAGGCCGAAAAGTCATTGGAATAGCAAAAGGAGGAAAAAAGGAGCAAAAGAATGAAGATTGGAGCTAAAAAGTCACAAAGGTAACACAGGGGAAAATTGACGCATTGCTGATTTGTCCTGCGTAATGTCGATCCAGCTCATCTACAGCCAATTTTAACAGTCTAGGGCCAAGAACTATCGTGACTAAACGACGAAGCTCAGGGAGATTCGGCGCATCACCGAACAGATCGACAGACCATACTCTGCTTCGCCGAATCTAACAGAAGCCAGAGCATTACATATTGATAGATCAATGAGCTAGGGGAAATTTAGTGCATTGCCTATGTCCTTGGTGATGGGATGTTGCTCAGCTGAATTGCACGTCCTGGCATTTCTGTAATTTTTAGGCCCAACTTTTTTGAAGTTATTTAAGCCTTTTTGGATATTGGAAACCCTATCTTTTGTCAATTTAAGGAATATAAAGCTTATAATCAAACCCTAGTTATGGGATTAACTACTTTGAACTTGGAATTCAGATATTTATTATGAATTATTTGAGTTCTATGGCAAATATGGAAGCAGAATTTGGTATACTTTCTTTTTCCTATAGTATGAGTAGCTAATTTTCCAAACTTGGGGTTATGCATTATAGAGTATTGATTGTTGTGTGGGTGGTGATTATTCACCTTTGTATTAGATTGCACGTTATGGCTTTAGCTAAATCTTTATGTTTTAATTTATAGATTAAGGTTGCAAACTTGGCTTATGCTTGGATCTCTTGTGTTGCTTGAAAGAGAATATAAGATTGATGATATTTAGCTAACAACACTTGAGTCACACTCATTTAAGTGGTGATGCTAGGAATAGATCACCCATCTTGAGGCTATTGGTTGTTAAGTAGTGCAGACACTTGGGATTTCGAAAGAAACCCATGTGAAATTTGATTGTGGATTGAGAAATTACTCCCAATACCTAAAACCATGCCTAATCATAACTATATATCGAATCTTAGGTGTGTGTTCACCCACCCATGCATATAATCATTCTCAAGAAGGCAAAACCCTAAGTGATTTAACTTATTGATTACAATCTTACCTTGTTCAATTTGGCAAATTTGTCATTGAATCATTTAACTTGATACGAAATTGTTCGAAACAAAACCCCCCCATTTTACTTTATAGTTTAAATTCTTAACATTGCATGCCAACTTGTAGTTTCTTGTGACACTTGAGAGTAAATCTATTGCTCTCATTCCCTATGGATTCAACCCCGACTCCTATGTTTGGTAAAAATTTGCTAATGACTGCATACATTCATATTCAAAAGTGTATTTGATCGTTATCACTAGACCCATCTCGACATCATACATTAGAAGTTTCTTGGGTTTACCCAGTTACTACAGATGGTTCGTTGAAGGTTTTTTATCTATTTCTTCCTCTATGTCCATATTGACTCAGAAAAAAGTCAAGTCTCAGTGGTCCGATGCTTGCAAAAAGAGTTTTCAGGAGTTAAAGGCTCGACTTACATTTGCTTTAGTTTTGACTCTACTAGAGGGTCCAAATGGGTTTGTTGTATATTGTGATGCTTCTAAATTTAGCCTTGGGTGTGTGCTGATGCAGCATGGTAAGGTCATATCTTATGCTTCTAGGCAGCTCAAATTTCATGAGAAGGATTAGTAGACTCTCGATCTTGATTTGGCAGTTGTAGTTTTTGCCTTAAAGATTTAGAGGTACTATATTTATGGGGATCATGTGGATATGTTTACGGATCATAAAAGCCTTTAGTATGAGTTGAGTCAGAAGGATCTAAATCTTTGTCAGAGGAGATGGCTATAGTTATTAAAAGACTATGACATGAATGTTTTGTACCATCTATGTCATGCCCCAAATTCCATTGAGACAGATTGGCACCCGTAGCCGATAAGGCCCAAGAGAACCAAGCTTTGCTTATATTCATTCATATGCATGACATAAGAAATACCACTATCTTGTACGACCATTAAAGGCTAAAAATGGAAATCGTGGAACATGTGATATATATACATATGTGAAACTTGGTCGTCAAGGCCATCAAGTCAAAAACGACATATACATCTTACATTCATACACCCACATATGTCTACAAAAGCCTTTAACAGATGCAACTACAAGACCAACTGAAAGTCAGGACAAGTCCCCACTTTATACAACATGTACAATACCAAAACACATGTACAACTGTGACTCGGAGAAGCCCCGAACTAACTGGAGCTCACCAATGATCCGCAAACAACTAGGAACCTACTGTGGAAGCCTACGAGCACCTGCACCTGCAGCAAGTAAGGTAAGTTCCACAAGGGACGTCAGCACAAAGAATGTACTGAGTATGTAAGGCTCAAATAAAACTGTATGAATCATAAATTCGTCAATGAATCCAATTACGAATGAATAACCAATATGGATAAATTAACATTCTGTATGTTGGAAACCACGTACATTGCTTTCATTACTTTCTTTGCTTCTTTACGTCTATGCTTATTCATCATCACTTGTGTCACTATGTACCCAAGCCCCGACTGATCAGTGGGTCTTTACATAACATAACGTTATATTGGGATCGGCTCGAGCTAGGCTTATGCCTCTAGAACTACCACCCATAAATCAAAGCATCGGGTTCGGCTCGAGCTAGGTTATTACCTCTAGAGCTGCCACCCATAAATCAACTTATCAGGTTTGGCTCGAGCTAGGTTTTTACCTCTAGAGCTACCCCCTGTCAAGTTTGGTCCGAGCTAGGCTTATGCCTCTAGGACTGCCCCCTGATCCAATAATCTCGGGATCGGCTTGAGCTAGGCATTTTGCCCCCGAAGCTACCACCCATACTCAATCATTAACCAAATATGTGCATTACTTTATTCTTTACTTTTGAGATTGATACAATGATAGTCATAATATTATTGGAAACATAACATTGTTGGAACCATTGGAACAATAATCCATGAATAAGAGACATGTGTATAACCACTATTGGAACTTTGGAACACAACCTTATTGGGCTTTTGGAACATTAGTCAATGAATATGAGACATGTGAATCACAATTGATCAATGAGTAGGAAACATGTAATAATGACAATTGATAACCGAATATAGGATACCTTAGCACATTTCGGGTTAGTACAAGTGTAATGTCAAAGTGAATACTATATGCTGCATAAGGATACAGACAGAGTAACCTTACATACCTTGTATTCTCAATATGAATATACAATCTTAAATGTGCATACAATAGTCCCACTCCTTCCTTATGTTTCACTCTACAACACAAATACATAACGGAGTTTACATTAACCACCAACTACCTTACAAATGCATATGACGACAATGAGTTACATATTTGCCTTTAAAATGTCATTTCCTTCTCTACAATACCATTTACGACATTTCCATACCAACAATACTCCAATCATGCCATACATTGACCACAACATCACATACCAATAGCATTTCACAACAAAGTTTCTCCTTTACACTTTCTCATTCACACCATATCACAATTAATCCATCAAGTCACCTTAATACACCTCATAGCAACATATCGGCCAAAATCTCATAATTTACACTTATAGAAAAATAACAAGTTTAATAACATAATCACACCATACATGTTGATATTTCATCCATACCATGCTCTTTCATCAAAAACACAAGTCATCTTTCAAGTTACAGTTCCATGGATAACACATCTTTTAGCAAAAAGCAAGAATGCATTATTTACACTTCTAGACATAACCACCATGATCTACATATTCTCCCATGCATATAATATATTAATCCATAAAAATAATCATTTACCCAAGCTTGAAAAATGATGATCTTGCTCCAAGAGATGACTTAGGGTTCTTAGGGTTTGAGAGAAATATCTTGTATTTTATCTAAAAGGCATGAGAGTTTTGATTGAATAAAAATCAGCTTTGTGCCTTTATATAGGCCCTCATGTCATCCTTAGCCAATTCTTGGCAATTAATGCTATGTCTAGAAGGTCAATGGAAGAATGGGTCATTTGACCCATTTGGCCCATGTCTTTTTTCCTTATTTTGGGCCTTTATTGGGCTCAATTCACTTAATCCAATAAAATCAATAATTTCTCGTGTTTAAATCATTTCATACGTGTTATTCCAATATTCCCACTCACGCGATTTATATTCGTAGCCTCAATCCCAAAAACAAGTAATTCTAGCCACGTATGGCTTATTTTGACCGAAGGTAAAAACGTCATTTGGATGCCAAATTCGTCCACGAAAAATCTTATCAAAATGGAATACCAATATTTCAATTATCCATGTATAGGCTCGTGGTTGTAGAAGGAATGTGGCAAAAAGCGGCCCGATACACTCCCGGGCACCCTTAAGACTTAGAAACATTTCCAACATTTGAAAGGTGTGCACAAGCAGCCTGGTACGCCCTTGGGCGCGCCACCTTGCCGCCTGTGCCCAAAAAATTTGGGCAATAAGCGGCCTGCCACGCCCTCTGGCGCGCCTGGCCCTTATTTTTTAAAAAAAATGCGTTCTTCGACTTTTCTTTATGGGTTTGGTTAGATACTTCAAGTTCTATTCTTTAACTTACTTCTTATCTTTAATATCCTTTGTTTGGAGGTCCTCCAAGTCTCATTTTTAACCCCACAAATACTCTACGAAGTCACAAAACACCTCCTACGAAGGTCTAATCACATGTACGAGGCCCAATATAAATTATCTCATCAATAACATTACAAATCACATACTTATGGCTCTCGACACCTAATTAAACATTGTTCAAAGTCGTCAAGTAGGGTCGGGAAGGTATGGGGTGTTACATTCTTCCCCCGTTAGAAACATTCATCCTCGAATGTTAACAATATTGCTTCAATTATAACAAATGCATCTCTATATTAGCATACATATACATAAACACTTAAGGCTCATGGATCCTTACTTTTATCGCTCCACTTCTACACTTTGAACTTTTTCTCCCATTTGAAACAGATGAGGGTATTTGGATTTCATCATTTCTTCAGCTTCCCATGTGATCTCCTCTATTTGTTGATTTCTCCAAAGGACTTTCACGGAAGCTATGTCTTTATTCCTCAACCTCTTTACTTGTCGATCTAGAATAGCAATGGGTACCTCTTCATAAGTAAGATCCTCCGTAACTTGGACATCCTCAACGGGAACAATACGAGATGGATCTCTTATGCACTTTTGAAGCATCGAAACATGAAACACTGGATGGACTGAGGAGAGTTCTTGGGGTAGTGCCAACTCGTACGCAACTTGCCCCAATCTTCTAATAATTTCATATGGGCCTATATAACGTGGACTCAATTTTCCTTTCTTTCCGAACCGCATTACCCCTTTCATCGGTGACACCTTTAAAGATACCCAATCATCTATGGCGAATTCGAGCCCTCTCCTTCTAACATTAGCATATGATTTGTGGCGACTTTGGGCCGTTTGTAACTGCTGTTGGATCACTTTAACCTTCTCCATAGCTTGATGAACAAGATCTGGCCCAAGTAAAGCAGTTTCACCCGCTTCAAACCATCCAATTGGTGATCTACATTTCCTTCCGTACAAATCTTCATAAGGTGCCATTTTAATACTTGAATGATAGCTATTGTTGTAAGAAAATTCAATAAGAGGAAAATGGTCATCCCAACTGCCTTGAAAATCTAACTCGCAAGCTCGTAGCATATCTTCAAGTGTTTGAATAGTACGTTCTGCTTGTCCATCTGTCTGAGGATGGAAATCCGTACTCAAGTTCACCTGTATACCCAAACTCTGCTGAAAAGATCTCCAAAAATGCACAGTAAACTGAGCTCCCCTGTCTGATAAAATGGAGATCGGAATCCCATGTAACCGCACTATTTCTTTAACATATAATCTTGCATAATCCTCAGCTGTATAAGTGGTCTTGACTGGTAAAAAATGCGATGACTTGGTAAGCCTGTCCACTATAACCCATATAGAATCAAATTTCCACAGTGTACGAGGCAAACCTGTAATAAAATCCATGTTAATCATATCCCATTTCCAGACTGGAAGATTGATACATTGCATATAACCCCCTGGTTTCTGATTCTCTACTTTCACTTGTTGACAATTCGAGCATTGGGCGGCAAATTCTGCAATGTTCTTCTTCATATTTCCCCACCAATACACTTCTTTTAAATCATGGTACATTTTAGTAGCACCCGGATGAATAGAATAACGAGAGTGATGCGCCTCTGTCATAATTCATTTTCTCAGCTCATCTATATCCGGCACACATAATCTTCCTTGGCATTGAAGTACCCCTTCTTGTGTAAGATCAAAGGCCGCAGTTAGACCCTATTAGACATTCTCCTTTAATTGCAATAACATAGAATCCACAAACTGCTTCTCTTTCACTTCAGCTATTAGTAAAGATTCAGTCGCATTTTGTACAATAACTCCATCATCTGAGGATTCAAGAAGACGAACCCCCAAACTGGCTAATTGATGTAAATCTTTGACTAAACCTTGCTTTTCTATCAATTGGCCAATAGTACCCCCTATTACCTTGCGTCTTAATGCATCAGCTACCATATTTGCTTTGCCTGGATGATAGAGAATATCAATATCATAGTCTTTTAAGAGATCTAACCACCTTCGTTGCCTCAAATTGAGTTCCTTCTGCTTAAAGATATATTGCAAACTTTTGTGATCAGTATAGACATCAACATGAACTCCATACAAATAATGACGCCATATCTTTAAAGCAAAAACCACCGCGCTGCTAATTCAAGATCATGCGTGGGATAATTTTTCTCATGTGGACGCAACTGTTGTGAGGCATATGCTATGACATTACCGTGACGCATCAATACTCATCCGAGGCCAACCCCGAAAGCATCACAATACACTGCATAACCTTCGGTGCCTTCGGGAAGTACTAAAACTGGTGTGGAGGTTAATTTATCTTTCAAATCTTGGAAGATTTTCTCACACGCATCATTCCACTGGAATTTAAATGCCTTATGTGTAAGCTTGGTTAACGGTGCAGCTATAGAGGAAAAACCTTCCACAAATCTTCGGTATAACCTGCCAGTCCAAGAAAACTATGAATCTCTGTAGGTGTCGTAGGTCTTGGCCAATTTTTCACCGCTTCAATCTTCTGTGTATCAACCTGTATCCCTTCATCTGACATAATGTGACCCAAGAATTCGACTGATTTTAACCAAAACTCACATTTGGAGAACTTTGCATACAACTTACGCTCACGGAGAATCTGTAACACCTGTCGTAAGTGATTAGCATGGTCCTCTGGTGATCGTGAATAAACCAGGATGTCATCTATAAATACCATAATGAACACGTCTAGAAATGGCTTAAACACCCTATTCATCAAGTCCATGAACACAGTTGGTGCATTTGTTAGTCCAAATGACATAACTAAAAATTCATAATGGTCATACCGTGTTTGAAAAGCTGTCTTGGGTACATCTTCTTCTCTAACTCTGACTTGATGGTAACCCGACCTCAAGTCAATCTTTGAAAACCACTTGGCACCTTGTAACTGATCAAACAAATCATCAATTCGAGGGAGGGGGTATTTGTTCTTGATCGTTACCTTATTCAGTTGTCAATAGTCGATGCACATTCTCAACGTGCCATCTTTCTTTCGTACAAATAATACCGTTGCACCCCACGGGGACATACTAGGCCTGATGAAGCCTTTGTCCAGCAAATCTTTCAACTGCTCCTTCAATTCATGCAATTCTGCTGGAGCCATTCTATATGGGGGAATAGAGATAGGCTCAGTGCCGGGAATCACATCAATGCCAAACTCTACTTCTCGTTCCAGGGGTAAGCCTGGAAGATCCTCTGAAAATACATCAAGAAATTCATTGACCACTGGAACCGACTGCGGAGTTAGTAGTTCCACATCATTATCTTTCACTCGTACTAAGAGACATACGTACCCCTTGGCAATCATTTTCCTTGCTTTCAAATAGGAATAAATCTTCCTCTTGGTGCCCCCACATTACCCTGCCATTCAAGAACATTTTCCTGCGGAAAACAACATGGCACCTTCTTGGCCCGGCAATCTACCGTGGTATAACAAGAAGCCAACCAATCCATCCCCATTATCACATCAAAATCCACCATGTCTAGTTCGATAAGGTCAACCAGTGTATCATGACCACACACAGTTACCACACAATTATGATATACTCTCTTTGCAATAATATATTCACCCACCGGTGTAGATACTTCAATTGACTTAATTAATAATTCTGGTGCCTTTGCAAATTTTACAGCAATCAATGGAGTAACATAGGACAATGTAGAACCTGGGTCAATCAGTGCATATACATTATATGAAAATATGGATAATGTACCTGTGACGACATCAGGAGAAGCCTCTGAATTCTTTCGATCCACTAAAGAATAAGTGCTATTCTGGATCCCACTAGTACTGTCTGCTCCTCTGGCACCTCTACCACAACCAACAGACTGGACACCTCAGCCTAAAGAAGGAACCGATGATGATGACGCAACAGCCGATCCTGCCGGTCGTGCTATACTACCCATGCTCCTCTGGGGACACTCTTTCACCATGTGCCCCGTCATACTGCACCAAAAGCAAGCATTTGTCCCCAATTGGCATGTACCTGCATGAATACGTCTGCAGTGTTAACACTGCTGACGGGGAAAACCTGCTGCCTGTGATCCGTGAACCCCACTACTCTGCCCAGGTGGACCACCTCTAAACCCTCGAAACTGAGAGTGAGCACCTGCTGTGGAATAAGAGAATGATGTTCTAGGCGGTCTGGGAAACATCCAAGGCCTAGATCTTTCTTGGGACATCGCAGATGGTCCCATAGGTCTAGCCCTTTTGGAGTGTCCCCTGTCAAATTCATGTACCCTTCTTCTCTATCTTTGATCTTTTATTTTTTGGGCAAAGGCTTGTATTCTAGATATGTCAATATCCTTATTCAAGGCAGCAATGGTGCAATCCCTTACCAATTATGGCTCTAATCTGTCCACGTATCGATGGACTCTGTCTATCATTGTAGCTACCACATTTGAAGCATATCGAGCCAAGGAATTAAATTGCAAACTGTATTCTCTAACGCTCAAATTTCCCTGACGGAGATTTAGAAACTGATCTGCACGTGCCTCCCGAATCTCATAGGGAAGATAGTGATCAAGGAATGCTGCTTTAAATTCTTCCCAATATGATGGCATTGCATCGATACCACGAGACTTCTTTCAATCTTCATACCACAATATTGCTTCACCCTTCAATCTATATGCCGCAAGTTCGATTGTTTCAACCCCAGTCACGTGCATAACTTCTAGAGCTCTCTGAATTTGATCCACGAAGTCCTGTGGATCTGCTTTTGGATCTGACCCAGTGAATATAGGAGGGTCCAGTTTCAGAAAATCCTGTGTTCTGCGACTCGCCACTCTAGCCGCATCATTCTCATTTGTCGTCGGACCAGCTCGTCCTTGAATTTGTGCTGCCACTAACTACGCTAACATATGTACTGCATTTCTTAGATCCTGATCTGTGGCGTTCATTGGTGGTTCTGTAAGTACTTCTCTACCGACTGGCTCTTCCTGAGCTAGAAAAGTAGAGGAAGACCGCGATGAAATTTCAGCATTTGCTCCACCTTGACTAGCTTGGTTAGGTGGTAATCTACTCATTTCTTCTACAGCAGGCATATCTACCTGTTTAACTTTACCTCTACCTCTTCTTGTGATCGGCATTCTTACTATATCAAAGAAAATCAATTTCAATGGTCAGATACCATTCAACTTACAACACTGGCTCTATTGCACGATCTAGAAATGAAGAAAAGAAATGACTCCTAAATGTCCCATAGCCTCCTACTTATAAATGTGGTGCACAACAAATCGATAAGTAAGACTCTACTCAGACACGGCTTTGTAGACACCCGTAGAACGACCCGCTCTGATACCACTTTTGTCACGCCCCAAATCCCATTGAGACGGATTGGCACCCATAGCTGATGAGGCCCGAGAGAACCAAGCTTTGCTTATATTCATTCATATGCATGACATAAGAAATACCACTATCATGTACGAGCATTAAAAGCTAAAAACGGAAATCGTGGAACAGGTGATATATATACATATGTGAAACTTGGCCGTCGAGGCCATCAAGTCAAAAATGACATATACCTCTTATATTCATACACCCACATACATCTACAAAAGCCTCTTATAGATACAATTACAAGACCAACTGAAAGTTGGGACAAGTCCCCACTTTATACAACATGTACAATACCAAAACACATGTAAAAATGTGACTCGTAGAAGCCCCGAACTAACTGGAGCTCACCAATGATCCGTAAACAACTGGCAACCTACTGTGGAGGCCTACTCGCACCTGCGCCTGCAGTAAGTAAGGTAAGTCCCACAAGGGACGTCAGTACAAAGAATGTACTGAATATGTAAGGCTCAAATGAAACTGTATGAATCATAAATATGTCAATGAACCCAATTACGAATGAATAACCAATATGGATAAATTAACATTCTGTATGTTGGAAACCATGTACATTGCTTTCATTACTTTCTTTGCTTCTTTACGTCTATGCTTATTCATCATCACTTGTGTCACTATGTACCCGGGCCCCTACTGATCAGTGGGTCTTTACATAACATAACGTTATGTTGGGATCAGCTCGAGCTAGGCTTATGCCTCTAGAACTACCACCCATAAATCAAAGCATTGGGTTTGACTCGAGCTAGGTTATTACCTCTAGAGATGCCACCCATAAATCAACTTATCAGGTTCGGCTCGAGCTAGGTTTTTACCTCTAGAGCTACCCCCTGTCAGGTTCGGTCAGAGCTAGGCTTATGCCTCTAGGACTGCCCCCTGATCCAATAATCTCGGGATCGGCTTGAGCTAAGCATTTTGCCCCCAAATCTACCACCCATACTCAATCATTAACCACATATGTGCATTACTTTATTCTTTACTTTTGAGATTGATACAATGATAGTCATAATATTATTGGAAACATAACATTGTTGGAACCATTGGAACAATAATCCATGAATAAGAGACATGTGTATAACCACTATTGGAACTTTGGAACACAACCCTATTGGGCTTTTGGAACATTAGTCAATGAATATGAGACATGTGAATCACAATTGATCAATGAGTAGGAAACATGTGATAATGACAATTGATAACCGGATATAGGATACCTTAGCACATTTTGGGTTAGTACAAGTGTAATGTCAAAGTGAATACTATATGCTGCACAAGGATACGGACAGAGTAACCTTACATACCTTGTATTCTCAATATGAATATACAATCTTAAATGTGCATACAATAGTCCCGCTCCTTCCTTATATTTCACTCTACAACACAAATACATAACGGAGTTTACATTAACCACCAACTACCTTAAAAATGCATATGACGACAATGAGTTACATGTTTGCCTTTAAAATGTCATTTCCTTCTCTACAATATCATTTACGACATTTCCATACCAACAATACTCCAATCATGCCATACATTGACCACAACATCACATACCAATAGCATTTCACAACAAAGTTTCTCCTTTACACTTTCTTATTCACACCATATCACAATTAATCCATCAAGTAACCTTAATACACCTCATAGCAACATATCGGCCAAAATTCCATAATTTACACTTCTAGAAAAATAACAAGTTTAATAACATAATCACACTATACATGTTGATATTTCATCCATACCATGCTCTTTCATAAAAACCACAAGTCATCTTTCAAGTTACAGTTCCATGGATAACACATCTTTTAGCAAAAAGCAAGAATGCATTATTTACACTTCTAGACATAACCACCATGATCTACATATTCTCCCATGCATATAATATATTAATCCATAAAAATAATCACTTACCCAAGCTTGAAAAATGATGATCTTGCTCCAAGAGATGACTTAGGGTTCTTAGGGTTTGAGAGAAATATCTTGTATTTTATCTAAAAGGCATGAGAGTTTTGATTGAATAAAAATCAGATTTGTGCCTTTATATAGGCCCTCATGTCATCCTTATCCAATTCTTGGCAATTAATGCTATGTCTAGAAGGTCAATGTAAGAATGGGTCATTTGACCCATTTGGCCCATGTCTTTTTTCCTTATTTTGGGCCTTTATTGGGCCCAATTTACTTGATCCAATAAAATTAATAATTTCTCATTTTTAAATCATTTCATACGTGTTACGACAATATTCCCCCTCACACAATTTATATTCGTAGACTCAATCCCAAAAATAAGTAATTCTAGCCACGTATGGCTTATTTTGACTGAAGGGTAAAAACATCATTTGGATGCCAAATTCATCCACGAAAAATCTTATCAAAATGAAATGCCAATATTTTAATTATACCATGTATAGGCTCGTGGTTGTAGAAGGAATGTGGCAAAAAGCGGCCCGGTACGCCCCCGGGCACCCTTGGGACAGAGAAAAATTTCCAACATTTGAAAGGTGTGCACAAGCAGCCTGGCACGCCCTTGGGCGCGCCACCTTGCTGCCTGTGCCCAAAAAAATTGGGTAATAAGTTGCCTGGCACACCCTCTGGCGCGCCTGGCCCTTTTTTTTTTTTAAAATTCGTTCTTCGATTTTTCTTTGCGGGTTTGGTTAGATACTTCAAGTTCTATTCTTTAACTTACTTATTAACTTTAATATCCTTTGTTTTGAGGTCCTCCAAGTCTCGTTTTTAACTCCACAAATACTCCACGAAGTCACAAAACACCTCCTACGAAGGTCTAATCACATGTACAAGGCCCAATATCAATTATCTCATCAATAACATTACAAATTACATACTTATGGATCTCGACACCTAAGTAAACATTGTTCAAAGTCGTCAAGTAGGGTCAGTAAGGTACGGGGTGTTACAATCCGGGTAAAGCCAATGTAGTGGTTGATGCTCTTAACAGACTTTCTATGGGTAGTGTTGCTTATGTGGGGGATAAAAAGAAAGAGTTAGTTCTTGATGTTCACATACTTGCTAGATTGGGAGTTTGTCTTGTTGATTCAGTCGAAGGTAGTGTTATGGTTCAAAATGGTTCAGAATCATCATTAGTGGCGGTGGTAAAGGCAAAGTAGGATAATAATCCTATTTTGCTTAAGTTGAAGGAAACAATTTGTAATCAGAAGGTGGAGGTTTTCTACCAAGGGGAAGATAGTGTACTTCATTATCAGGGTCCCTTATGTGTTCCAGATATGGATGATGTGGTATGGATGATTTGATATAGAAGATGATAATAGAGCTTCATAGTTCTCTATATTCTATTAACTCAAATGCCACCAAGACGTACCGTGATTTATGGGAAGTCTACTGGTGGAATTAAAATGAAGAGGGATATCATAGAGTTTGTAGCTAAGTTTTTAAATTCCCAGTGGGTTAATGTTGAACATCAGAGACCAGGTAGTATGACTCAAAATATCAACATTCCTACTTGAAAGTGGGAAGATATAAATATGGACTTCATTACGGGGTTACCTCGTACGCGTCGACAACATGATTCTATATAGGTTATTATAGATTGAGTGACTAAGTCAGCACATTTCCTGGCAGTTAATACTAAAGATTCAGTCAAGTATTATGCTAGAATTTACATTTGAGAGTTATTCAGGTTGCATGGAGTTCCCTTGACTATCATCTCAAATAGAGGTACTATGTTTACTTTGTAGTTTTGGAAGTCTTTTTAGAAGGGTCTTGATACCTAGGTTCATATTAACATAACTTTTCACCCACAAATAGATGGTCAGGTAGAGTGGACCAAAAACACCTTAGAGGATATGTTTAGAGCATTCATGATTAAGTTTAAAGGTAATTGGGATGATCACTTGCCTCTCATTGAGTTTGCTTATAATAACAGCTTTTACTCCAGTATTCAGATGGATCCATTTGAGGTGCTCTATAGTAGGACGTGTAGATCTTCTATTGGATGGTTCTAGGTTGGAGAAGCTACTTTGATAAAGCCTGATTTATTTTACCAGGGTATGGAGAAGGTTCAACTAATTAGAGAAAGGCTGAAAACAGCTTAGAGTCGGTATAAATTATATGCAGATGTAGGGAGAAGAGAACTTGAGTTTGCAGTTAATGATTAGATTTATTTGAAAATTTCACCCATAAAAGGGGTGATGAGATTTGGCAAGAAGGGGAAGCTTAGTCCCTCATATGTTGGTCCTTACAGGATTCTGAGGTGTATTGGCAATGTGGCATATGAGTTAGATTTTCTTGCAGACTTAGCATCAGTGCACCCAGTGTTCCATGTACCCTCTCTTTAGAAATCTTATCAGTATCATGTCCCATCATGCTCCATTAGTTGTTATTATGCTCTTAGTATGCATCTATGTCTTATGAATGCAACTCAGTTATGTTTGAATCAGAAATCAGTAATTATACAAGAAATTCAGCTTTTAGAACTCAGTTATTAGAATTGCATCTCTTTCACTAACTTTTCATCTTAGTTAGTCTTCATTCAAGGACGAATGTTCCCAAGGGGGAGATATCATAACACTTCAAAAGTACCTAAGATTATATCTCAGACTTAGAATAGAAACCAGTCAGTAGTCCTCAACTTTTCCTGTACGAGTCATATAGTAAAATCACGAGTCATGGTCTGACTCATGGTAGGCTACCCAAAAATTTCAAGACTCCAGTCACTAAGACTCAGACCACAAGTCGTGGTGACTTAGTACGACCCGTGATGTCACCTATTCTGATGAGTAGAACCAAAGCCCTGAAAGATGATATTTTTCCCAGTGACCATGACTCAGGGACACAAGTCATTAGGACATACCATGAGTCATTAGGTGACTCATTCTAATGAGGGAACTGAGAGTTTATATTTTCTCTCAAAGGCTATGAGTCTCAGCCATGACTCATGGGGTCAAGTTATGTCCCAAGCTAGAATTCTAGCATGCGAACCATGAGTCAAGGGATGACTCGTAGGTTTAGGGTATGAATCATTTAGTGAACCGTGACGTCTATTTCCAGCAAAATTAGTTACATTTTTAAAAGGGTAATTTCATTTTTTCTCTAAATCCTAAAGCCCAAAATACATCATTTGGGGGTTAATTTAGTAGGATTAAAGGGGGAATAGTTAACCTTTTCTCCCTATTCCCTCTTTAATAATTAGAAAGAAATCAGAAAGAACGATTAAAATCTCCCAAAGGTAGAAACCTAGGGTTCTTCTCAAAGCTTCAAGAACCTATGTTCTTAGCAATAATTCTTCATCTAGGTGAGTATCCTTTCACCCATTGTGTTCCAAGTAACTCAGAAATTATTAGTTTTTCATGAATCAAAATTTAGAGTTCTTATTCAGTTTCTGATTTCACTTCAATTTCAGCCTTTTATGGTTTTTACACTTTAATTACATATTTACCATAATTTTTACACCTAGCATGACCTAGTGTTTCATGATTTTATTAGTTGATATTGTTTTATAGTATTTTCACATGATTTAGCTTGATTTTAGAAAGTTGGTATGTTATGAACGCGATCCCAATATTCTTTGAATTTAGTATGAACTGACATGGTTAGTTTTAGTAAATAGACATTTTAGAACACTTTCAAATTTAAATAGGTTCTGACCTAGTTGTAGAACCCTAATTTTAATGAGCTATCAGTAAATAATCAGAAATGGGAGTAGTACTTAGAACCGAGTTGGACTAGGGCCCCAGTTTCACCCAAAGTCCTAGAACTACGTGCCATCATGGGTTTATTTAACCGCCAGTTTGGGCATCAACTTAGTGATCATGTCAGTCATGCCTTTATACCCTGGCAAGGTATATTGGGTCCGGTCTCAATAAGGTGTGGTGTATACATTGGACTCCACATTTAGCTCGGGTGGTTTATGTCATTTTACAAGCTCTCCCACAGACTCAAACTCACTATATTTGTACATGACCCTCAGCTCAATTTTACTTGCACTATATTTTGATTTTCAGATTTATCTTTATGTTTCAGTATTTATGCATATTATTATTATGGGTGGTCATTATACTATAATTAAGTTTAGTTTTGCACTCAGTTTGCATTTAGTACAGATAATTAGTATTTTCAGCATGCTCAGTGTACCTTATAGTTTTCATAGCTCACATGCTCAATACATTCAAAGTACTGATCATATACTCTCTTTTGCATTGTATTATCTTATGATATAGATTCGAACGCGTAGCCTCAGTTTTGCAGTTAGTACGATCCAGTGCCACATCAGTAGATATTAGTGGTGAGTCCTCATCATCCGAGGATGAGAGTTACTATTTCTTACTTCAGTATTTTATTTCAAACATTTAGATTTAGCTGGGGACTTGCCCCATTAACTCTTCAGTTAGTAGAGGCTTTCAGACATTGGTTAGATATTTCATCTTTTTAGTTTCTTTTTGGAATTGGTGTTTTATTCAGACTCAGATTTAATTCAGATCATTTCAGATATTTATTCTAAATTAAGTTTAGCTTCCACAACAATTATTCAATAAATTCAGTTTAATTAGTGTTACACCATGCCACGGGTTAGCTTGGGGTCACTTATGGCTCTAAACACCGTGTTACTTCCAGGGTGTTGACTCAGGCCATGACATTAAGGTAGTTAGTTGGTTGACTGATAAGGAATAGCTCCATATGAAAAATTCCCAAAACTATGTTTGCTAATGTATGATAGAGAACATTATAAATGTCGGATGAATCTTGTACATGTGTCCCAAAAAGGGCTTATTATGGATCCTTTCTAGCAAATCATATCATATATGTCCTATGCCCGCCAAGTTATAGGATGACTTAGTAGATTGGGTCAAGATCATACTTCATGCATGCACATGGTGCTTTTATGTTGGTTCATCAGTTGCTCTAATGAAGAAACTAATAGGATTAATTCACTTACTTTATCAGTTACTACTTTTTCTTATGTTCTCACCTTATTCACCTTGTTATTCCTTAAGTTTTACTTGCTATATTTTTATTATTCATGCTTTACTATTTCCCTTGTGTGGTTTTACGTATCATACATTCTACGTACTGACCTCTTTAGCACCACAATATTCCATGATGTAGGTTCAGGTACCTAGGTCTATAACCAAGCGCATCACTAGGATCTCTAGTTTCTGCTAATGGTGAGCCTCCCTTCTACCTAGAGGCTAGTTTAAATGTATCAGTTGATCTTTTCTTTCAGCTATTAAGCTATGTCGGGGCCTTGTCCTATTAGTCTTTATACTCAATAAAGAGTTTACAGACTATGTCAGGTGTCAGTTATATAATGTTGTTTTCAAACTTTGGTTTTAATGCATGTCACACTTATTAAGTATTATGTTAGTTTTAGTGAATGATAATGAAATTTTCTGTTTAAAAGAATCATGTTTTGACTTCACATCAGTTTTTCCACTTTATTTACTTATGATAGTTGTGAGCTCATGTGATATGTCAAATAATTAGATGATGCTAGTAATAGCATCGGGTTCCTACCACATCCTGAGTCTTGGTTTGGGGCATGACACAAAGGTCTTAGTTTCTTTGCCTGAGCAGTCCTTAATTATAAGTATGGAAGGTCTTTTAAAATTTTCTTCCCTCTCAAAGAGGCCTCAAGTGCTCAATTACAAGCTTGCAAGGATTTGAGCACGAAATAAGCTATCTTTGTTTTGAAGCCTGTCTAACTTTATATTGCTACACATTTTGTTTTGTGGCCTCATTAAAAGCCATACTAGAAAAACCCTCTTTCAAGGATGGAAAAACTGGTCGATGGGAAGAAGAGTAGCACATATTATTGAATCGAGTCGGTAGGGACTCTTTGTTGTGCTTTAATTACTGTATTTTAGTTAGTAATAATTTTAAATGGGTAATGTTCTAGTTGTTTGGGAGGTTGTCTCCTTGGGTTGTCAGCATGTATGATCCTTTATCTATTGTTGTGGTGGACTTGTACGGTCCTTCCTAATTGGAGCTGAGTTTTCCCGTGTTAGGATCTTTTATACTTCTGGTTACTCTTCTAAGGACTAGATCCCCTTCTCGAAAGTATTGGGAATTTGCTTTTTGGTTGTAGTATCTTTTCATTCATTATTTTTGTGTGTTTATGCAGACTAAGGCTAAGTCGCTTCTTTTCTTAGTTAAGTTGAAGTCGATGGATATTGATTCCTCATTCTCTTCATCATTAAAGAACTGGTAATGGAGGATTCGTGCTTTGAGCTCTACCGATATGAGGGTATCAACACCGTAAACTAATGAGAACGGTGTTTCTCCAATGATAGACTTCAGCATGACTCTATAGGCCCATAATACTTTAGGCAGGATTTTGTTCCAGATACCTTTGGAGGCTTCTATCTTCTTTCTTAGGCTTTATATTACTATTTTATTTGTGGACTTTGCATGTTTGTTTGATTTGGGGTGATATGGTGTTGAGGTTATCCTTTTGATCCCATTTCTTCTAGGAACTCAATCATCTTTTTACTGATGAATTAAGATCCATATTCGTAGATGATCTCTTTGGGTAGCTAAAATGGCTTCTTATATAGGTCCAAAGGAAGCCTATGACTTCTTTTCTCTCTTATCTTCTTTAAGCAACCTGCTTCAACCCACTTCGAGAACTATTCAATTAAAAATAAAATGAACTTTACCTGGCCAGTCATTGTCCAGAGTGGTCCAACAACATCTATTCCCCACTTTATGAAAGCCATGGTGAAACCAAGGGGTGTAGAGATTCTGCTAACTAATAAATCATGAATGTGTGTCGTTGGCACTTATTGCACCTTTGAACAAACGTTTTGACATCTTGCTCATTTTTGACCAATAATAGCTACCTCTAATTAATTACTAAAAAAGGGTCTCAATGCTAGTGTGATTACCACAGGCACCTTCATAGACTTTCTTCATCACGTACTTGGTCTCGCTTGGGGCCTAGGAATATTCCTAGTGCACCGGTGAAAGATCTTTGTATAGATGATTGTTCATCAGGCAGTAGCGTACAACTTTTGTCCGGAGTGCTCGAGATTCCTTCGCATCTTTAGACAACTTTCCCTCTTTTAGGTAGTCAGTGTATTGATTCCTCTAGTCCCAAGTCAGGCATGTGTGATTTATTTTTTCATGGCTAACACCGAGGACTGAATTGAGTAATTGAACTACCTTTTCGGAGTTAGATGCTCCCTCATCCGATTAAATACCTAAGTTTGCCAAAGCATCAACCTCTACATTCGTGCTCGTGGTATGTGGGTCACTTTCCATTCCTTAAAGTGACTCAAGGTTATGAGTTCCTTATTTATTTATTTTTATATTCATTCATCTTTGACCTTGAATGCACCAATGATCTGGCTCACTGCAGGAGAGAATCACATTTTTCTTCAAGAAATTCTGCTCCTAGATTTTGGGCTAAGCCTAGAACTATAATCAATACCTCATACTCGAGTAATATTAGTTATTTTGATGGCTTGTCTGATGATATCCCCAAAAGGAGTCTTTAAGATGATGCTTAATCTGGACCATTTTATGTTAGATTCTCCATCCATTCATAAGGTCCATATGTCAGGTTTGGTGCCAAACATTCTAACATATTCTTTTTCCACCTTTGATGATATTTTTTCGCTAAAAACAGCTACAAAATTTTGTAGGACTTAGGATTTTATAGCAATTCATGGTTTGTATGTTAGATCATACCCACTAATCTCTATTTCCCATTTGTCCAACCTTTTTGATACCACGCGTTTATACATGATGTTTCTTAAGGGATATGTAGTGATGACATTGATAGAATGTCTTTGGAAATACATCCTGAGTTTCCTCATAGTAATTTCTCGTGCTAGGGTTAGTTTTTTCCATGCATGGTTACCTAGTTTCTACATCTACCAAGGTTCTACTAACATAATAAATTAGAAACTATGTACCTTTTTCCTCTTATAAGAGTAAGGTCTCTCCATCTTTGGGTTTGGCCAGCAATGGTGGACTTGGCAGATATTTCTTTAAATCTTTTAATGCCTATTGGCATTCTGGGGTCCATTTAGTCGTTCTTCTTCTTGGGTAGAGAAAAGAACTTGTGTCTTTTATTTGAGGATCGAGCTATCAACTGACTTAGGATTGCCAATATTTAGGTGAGTCGTTGCGCTGCTTTAACATCATTGAGGATCTCAAGGATCTATTCGATTTCCTAGTTCTTACTAATGTGCCTAGAAATTAGCACATATTTCTTACACTTGTTTCACTATGTTTTCTTGTATTTTATGCTCGTTTCTTATTTTGTAGGATGTTGATGTTTAAATGGCTAAAAGTTAGAATATACAACAAATTGCCAGATTTTAGGTTATTTACAGCTGTATTTTGGACCGTAGATCATTCAATGAGATGCATCTTCATTCGTGGAAAGATTCAGAGGAATAGTCACTTAGGAACCTATAGACAAAAGTCAGAATACATAGTGGAAAATGGTCACAAAGTAATTTTATGACCTGAACTTGATGAGGAACAACCTATGCTGCCAAGGACTCTACGAGACATCAAACTACTCATGAAACCAGTGCATGACCACAGAAGAGAATACGTCGCGAATCCTAAAAAAACTAAAGGACAATCATATAAATTTAACAAGAATCTTTAATTTCTATCTAAGTAGTTTAGGTTACAATATGATCTTTTCAATTGTTACTGATTAGAAATTGATGATACAACTTACGATGAGGTTATCCCATATTTCCTAAGGATTCAACCCTAACCTAGTTCAGTTACCCTTATTGCATATGACTGTGTTACATCTAAAGCAAGGTGTATCTTGATTATATCACTTGTCTAGATTGACCTCAATCCCCTTGTTGGAGAAAAGGAAACCCAGTAATTTTCCTGACCCAATATTGAAGGCGTATTTTCAGAGTTTAGCTTTTATGTTATATTCTCAAAGTATCTTTAAAGTTTCCTGTAAATGGTCTTCCGAATCTAGATTAGTTAGTTTTAAGCAAAATGATCAGTTTAGTCTTGAGCTCCAGAATTAATCCACTCCCTTAGTTTTCCTTACTTCTTAACAATAGGTGAGTAGTGGCACTTGCTCGAGCTCTTCCATTGTAGACTGGGAGGCATCGAATTCTTCTGGTACTATAAAGTTTCTTGGGACATGGTATGTTTCATCTTCTATTTCCCCTTCTACGTAGTCCCCGATGTCTAAAAAGGGTTGTTGTAACTATCGGGGAATTCTTCAAGTTTTGATCGATTTTTCATCATTTGTTCATACTCGTGGAATGATTTTGGTTGTTGAGATTGCTATTTGATCTCTTTATTTTCCTTCTTACCTAGGGTTTAATCTATTGCAAACATTTCCCTAGTCACCAACTATTTTTCTCGAATCTTTCTAATTTTGGAGTAGGGAATTTCAACAGGAGGTATAGAATTGATTAGACAACTTTCATATTTTGTATCAAGGCCTTTTGAATAGTGTGTTATATTATATGTCTTCATTTATTATATAGAAAGTGGTTTCTTTGATCACTCCTCATGCATTGATCGGGAGCGTGATTTCTCCTCTAGTCGTTTCACTAGCTATGTTGAACCCTAACAAGACTCTTGCTGGGGGGTGGGGTGATTTTATCTAGTAATCCCATTTTTATATCATCTTCTAATGAATCACATCGATGGAACTTCTTGGGTTTATCAATATGTGTTCAACTTTAAAATCACCAATGTTAACAGTGATTACCAGACATCATTGTAAGGTTGTAGAGTGACTTATAGTTTATCATCATTAAATTTAATTGCTTCCTCCCATATTTTTTTCCCTTTGTGATTGTTATCTTGGTCTTTTTGGCCATGGTGAGTATGACTCCATTTACCTTTGCTTCTCCGATGATTATTCTAATCACGCGATTGGGTCTCATTGGCTGAATAGGAGTTTCAACTTCCCTACTTATTCAGTAGTTGTTTTTTCTGACCTAGTCACTTAAAACTCTATAAGATGTCTTTTTTTGAGCAACCATGACACTTTCTCTCACAAGTAGCGGTAGTCCCAAGTACCATGTCCAAAGAACCTATGGAATTCATACATCTGCCCTGAATTTCATATGTTAGGATAAATCCTGGTGGCCTTTGGCCAATTTGCATATTTGAATGTGTTTGATTGTTGCTACCAGATTGACAGTGTCCGCGTTGAAGCAGTATTCAGAAAAATGTGGCACTTCTATGTTATTGATCCTTAACATTAATAGGCTTGCATTATTTCTACTCATTGTGCTTCATTTGTGGTTCTGATCAATCCTCTTGTCATTCTTGGGTTTCTTCGGTATCTATGAGTAATGGTTGTGGAAGCCCCATTCCTCCATTCCTAGGGTTTCTATGAGGGAGAGTAGGGTCGATATCTTTCTTTTAATGGCTTTAGGACAAAGTGCATGCTCCTTCTATGGTGACTGTAGCTTATCAACCTTGTATACATAGGTTGAGACAACTGGTCATATTTAACTCTAGTTTTAGATTCATACTTATTGTCGACGTCTTTCCATGTTGTCATCGAGAACTCTAGTAGATTCTCTTTTAGTTTCAGTAAAGTACTTGATGTTCTGGGGTTGAGCCCCTTGGTAATAACCTCTAATGCCCACGGGTTCGAAACTGGAGGTAGCAACATACTTTCCCTTTAGAAGCATATCACAAATTCTAATAGCATCTCATTGTCTCCTAGATTAATTTTAAAGATATCTGATTTTCTTGCTTGCACCTTATTGGCTCCTGCGTAAACTTGAACAAAGAAATATTTAATATATTTAAAAGATTTGATGGAATGTTTGAGTAACATAGAGTACCACATCATGGCCTTTTTGTCATGATTTCCCCAATCTTTTTGAATAGAACTGATTATACCTCGTCCATCTGCATACGATTGCTTTAATTGTGCATACGTAGGTGATCACATGTTTTTGAGCGTTGATGGTCCCATCATATTTTGGGATGTCTGGCACCTTGAATTGCTTGGGAAGTATTTTTTAGGCCGTACTCGGAGAGAATGGTAGTTGCATATATCTCCTCGAGTTTTAGCCTTTCAAGACTGGTGGACCCTCCAAAATTTGATACATACAGACATGGAACTGTTTTTGTTTCGATCCACCTTACTAGCCAGTTTCTTAAAATACTCTAGGACTTTACATTAGTCCAAAATGTGGGGAGCTGGTGTGTTGGTTTCTCGCTGCTTCTTGTCTCTAACTCGGTGAGGCGATTCCCCAAAGCAGTGCCTAGTGTAGCCTTATCGTGCAAGCTCATTATGGTTTTTTTTATGAGAGTCTAATATAGTAAAGAATTTTACAAAATTGGCCTCAGTTTTTTGGATGGAATTTTAGTCATTATTGGCTCCGTCATTATGGGTGTGATGTTGTTGTGAACTCTCATATCCGTCTTTCACAATGTTGAATCGACCACCCTGTCTGCCTGTTTGTACTAAACAAGATCGGCGTTCATGTTGATTTGGTTTTCAGCTCCAGCTATCTTACCAAAGAGGTTTTTGCTTCACAAAATATGAAATTTTGTTAGTAAAGATGTAAAACAACTATTCAATACAACAACAATCCTTAACCCTACGGTAGGTGCCAAATTGTTTACCCCCCAAAAAAGTTACATTTGAATTTGTTAGGTAGGTTTAAAGGATAAGAGGTCCTACTAAGGTCGGGCATTGCAGAAATAAAGTATCTATATTTTAAAAGTAGAAAACCATAAAGTTAAAAGTTAAATACAAAAATTCCCTTATCAAATTGAATGACATTATTTTCCTTCTATTAAATTCCAGTAAATGGGAAGAAAAACTCTTCCATCTTCCACCAATTATTGAGTTTTAATTATTATTTCTTTTATCTTTCACTTTTAAGAGCATTTGTTACCGCCTTTGCACATGCTATGTATATTTCTAGCAAATCCCACAACGAAATATTACTTTTCACTTTACATCAGTATTTTATCATTTATTCTTTACGATAGAATATTTTCAATTGCTAAAATCCTCGAGTTTGAGCCTTTCAAGATTGGTGGACCCTCCAAAATTTGATCCATACAGACATGGAACTGTTTTCGTTTTGATCCACCTTACTATCAAGTTTCTTAAAATACTCTAGGACTTTAGACTAGTCCCAAATGTTGGGAGCTGGTGTGATGGTTTCTCGTTGCTCCTTGTCTCTAACTCGGTGAGACGATTCCCCAAGCGGTGCCTGTGTATCTAGTGTAGCCTTATCGTGCAAGCTCATTAAGGCTTTTTTTAAGAGACTCTAATATAGCAAAGAATTTTACAAAATTGGCCTCCGTTTTTTGGATGGAATTTTAGTCATTATTGGCTTCGTCATTATGGGTGTGATGCTGATGTGAACTCTCATGTCTGTCTTTCACAATGATTGGATCAACCCCTCTGTTTGCCTATTTGTACTGAACAAGATCGGCGTTCATGTTGATTTGGTTTTTAGCTCCAACTATCTTACCAGAGAGGTTTTTGGTTCACAAAATATGAAATTTTGATAGTAAAGTTGTAAAACAACTATTCAATACAACAATAATCCTTAACCCTACGGTGGGTGCCAAATTGTTTACCCCAAAAAAAGGTACATTTGAATTTGTTAGTTAGGTTTAAAGGATAAGAGGTCCTACTAAGGTTGGGCGTTGCAGAAATAAAGTATCTATATTTTATAAGTAGAAAACCATAAAGTTAAAAGTTAACTACCAAAATACCCTTATCAAATTGAATGACGTTATTTTCCTTCTATTAAATTCCAATAAATGGGAAGAAAAACTCATCCATCTTCCACCAATTATTGAGTTTTAATTGTTATTTCTTTAATCTTCCACTTTTAAGAGCATTTGTTACTGCCTTTGCACATGCTATGTATATTTCTTGTAAATCCCACAACGAAATATTACTTTTTACTTTACATCAGCATTTTATCATTTATTCTTTATGATAAAATTTTATCAATTGGTTAAATCCTCGAGTTTGAGCCTTTCAAGATTGGTGGACCCTCCAAAATTTGATCCATAAAGACATGGAACTGTTTTTGTTTTGATCCACCTTACTATCTAGTTTCTTAAAATACTCTAGGACTTTAGACTAGTCCCAAATGTTGGGAGCTGGTGCGTTGGTTTCTCGCTGCTCTTTGTCTCTAACTCGGTGAGGTGATTCCCCAAACGGTGCCTGTGTATCTAGTGTGGCCTTATCGTGCATGCTCATTATGCCTTTTTTATGAGAGTCTAATATAGCAAAGAATTTTACAAAATTGGCCTCAGTTTTTTGGATGGAATTTTAGTCATTATTGGCTTTGTCATTATGGGTGTGATGCTGATTAGAACTCTCTTGTCCTTCTTTCACAATGATTGGATCAACCCCTCTGTCTGCCTGTTTGTACTGAACAAGATAGGCGTTAATGTTGATTAGGTTTTCCCGCTTTCTTACCAGAGAGGTTTTTGCTTCACAAAATATGAAATTTTGATAGTAAAGTTGTAAAACAACTATTCAATACAACAATAATCCTTAACCCTACGGTGGGTGCCAAATTGTTTACCCCAAAAAAAGGTACATTTGAATTTGTTAGTTAGGTTTAAAGGATAAGAGGTCCTACTAAGGTTGGGCATTGCAGAAATAAAGTATCTTTATTTTATAAGTAGAAAACCATAAAGTTAAAAGTTAAATACCAAAATACCCTTATCAAATTGAATGACATTATTTTCCTTCTATGAAATTCCAATAAATGGGAAGAAAAACTCTTCCATCTTCCACCAATTATTGAGTTTTAATTGTTATTTCTTTAATCTTCCACTTTTAAGAGCATTTGTTACTGCCTTTGCAAATGCTATGTATATTTCTTGTAAATCCCACAACGAAATATTACTTTTCACTTTACATCAGCATTTTATCGTTTATTCTTTACGATAGAATTTTATCAATTGGTTAAATCCTCAAGTTTGAGCCTTTCAAGATTGGTGGACCCTCCAAAATTTGATCCATACAGACATGGAACTGTTTTTGTTTTGATCCACCTTACTATCTAGTTTCTTAAAATACTCTAGGACTTTAGACTAGTCCCAAATGTTGGGAGCTGTGTGTTGGTTTCTCGCTGCTCCTTGTCTCTAACTCGGTGAGGCGATTCCCCAAGCGGTGCCTGTGTATCTAGTGTAGCCTTATCGTGCAAGCTCATTATGCCTTTTTTTATGAGAGTCTAATATAGCAAAGAAATTTACAAAATTGGCCTCAGTTTTTTGGATGGAATTTAAGTCATTATTGGCTTCGTCATTATGGGTGTGATGCTGATGTGAACTCTCATGTCTGTCTTTCACAATGATTGGATCAACCCCTCTGTCTGCATGTTTGTACTGAACAAGATCGACGTTCATGTTGATTTGGTTTTCAGCGCCAGCTATCTTACAAAAGAGGTTTTTGCTTCACAAAATATGAAATTTTGATAGTAAAGTTGTAAAACAACTATTCAATACAACAATAATCCTTAACCCTACGGTGGGTGCCAAATTGTTTACCCCAAAAAAAGGTACATTTGAATTTGTTAGTTAGGTTTAAAGGATAAGAGGTCCTACTAAGGTTGGGCATTGCAGAAATAAAGTATCTTTATTTTATAAGTAGAAAACCATAAAGTTAAAAGTTAAATACCAAAATACCCTTATCAAATTGAATGACATTATTTTCCTTCTATGAAATTCCAATAAATGGGAAGAAAAACTCTTCCATCTTCCACCAATTATTGAGTTTTAATTGTTATTTCTTTAATCTTCCACTTTTAAGAGCATTTGTTACTGCCTTTGCACATGCTATGTATATTTCTTGTAAATCCCACAACGAAATATTACTTTTCTCTTTACATCAGCATTTTATCATTTATTCTTTACAATAGAATTTTATCAATTGGTTAAATCCTCGAGTTTAAGCCTTTCAAGATTGGTGGACCCTCCAAAATTTGATCCATACAGACATGGAACTGTTTTTGTTTTGATCCACCTTAGTATCTAGTTTCTTAAAATACTCTAGGACTTTAGACTAGTCCTAAATGTTGGGAGCTGGTGTGTTGGTTTCTCGCTGCTCCTTATCTCTAACTCGGTGAGGCGATTCCCCAAGCGGTGCCTGTGTATCTAGTGTGGACTTATCGTGCATGCTCATTATGCCTTTTTTATGATAGTCTAATATAGCAAAGAATTTTACAAAATTGGCCTCAGTTTTTTGGATGGAATTTTAGTCATTATTGGCTTCATCATTATGGGTGTGATGATGATGTGAACTCTCATGTCCATCTTTCACAATGATTGGATCAACCCCTCTGTCTTCCTGTTTGTACTGAACAAGATAAGCGTTAATGTTGATTTGCTTTTCCCGCTATCTTACCACAGAGGTTTTTTCTTCACAAAATATGAAATTTTGATAGTAAAGTTGTAAAACAACTATTCAATACAACAATAATCCTTAACCCTACGGTGGGTGCAAAATTGTTTACCCCAAAAAAAGGTACATTTGAATTTGTTAGTTAGGTTTAAAGGATAAGAGGTCCTACTAAGGTTGGGCGTTGCAGAAATAAAGTATCTATATTTTATAAGTAGAAAACCATAAAGTTAAAAGTTAAATACCAAAATACCCTTATCAAATTGAATGACATTATTTTCCTTCTATGAAATTCCAATAAATGGGAAGAAAAACTCTTCCATCTTCCACCAATTATTGAGTTTTAATTGTTATTTCTTTAATCTTCCACTTTTAAGAGCATTTGTTACTGCCTTTGCACATGCTATGTATATTTCTTGTAAATCCCACAACGAAATATTACTTTTCACTTTACATCAACATTTTATCATTTATTCTTTACGATAGAATTTTATCAATTGGTTAAATCCTCGAGTTTGAGCCTTTCAAGATTGGTGGACCCTCCAAAATTTGATCCATACAGACATGGAACTGTTTTTGTTTTGATCCACCTTACTATCTAGTTTCTTAAAATACTCTAGGACTTTAGACTAGTCCCAAATGTTGGGAGCTGGTGTGTTGGTTTCTCGCTGCTCCTTGTCTCTAACTCGGTGAGGCGATTCCCCAAGCGGTGCCTGTGTATCTAGTGTAGCCTTATCGTGCAAGCTCATTATGCCTTTTTTTATGAGAGTCTAATATAGCAAAGAAATTTACAAAATTGGCCTCAGTTTTTTGGATGGAATTTAAGTCATTATTGGCTTCGTCATTATGGGTGTGATGCTGATGTGAACTCTCATGTCTGTCTTTCACAATGATTGGATCAACCCCTCTGTCTGCCTGTTTGTACTGAACAAGATCGACGTTCATGTTGATTTGGTTTTCAGCTCCAGCTATCTTACCAAAGAGGTTTTTGCTTCACAAAATATGAAATTTTGATAGTAAAGTTGTAAAACAACTATTCAATACAACAATAATCCTTAACCCTACGGTGGGTGCCAAATTGTTTACCCCAAAAAAAGGTACATTTGAATTTGTTAGTTAGGTTTAAAGGATAAGAGGTCCTACTAAGGTTGGGCATTGCAGAAATAAAGTATCTTTATTTTATAAGTAGAAAACCATAAAGTTAAAAGTTAAATACCAAAATACCCTTATCAAATTGAATGACATTATTTTCCTTCTATGAAATTCCAATAAATGGGAAGAAAAACTCTTCCATCTTCCACTAATTATTGAGTTTTAATTGTTATTTCTTTAATCTTCCACTTTTAAGAGCATTTGTTACTGCCTTTGCACATGCTATGTATATTTCTTGTAAATCCCACAACGAAATATTACTTTTCTCTTTACATCAGCATTTTATCATTTATTCTTTACAATAGAATTTTATCAATTGGTTAAATCCTCGAGTTTAAGCCTTTCAAGATTGGTGGACCCTCCAAAATTTGATCCATACAGACATGGAACTGTTTTTGTTTTGATCCACCTTAGTATCTAGTTTCTTAAAATACTCTAGGACTTTAGACTAGTCCTAAATGATGGGAGCTGGTGTGTTGGTTTCTCGCTGCTCCTTATCTCTAACTCGGTGAGGCGATTCCCCAAGCGGTGCCTGTGTATCTAGTGTGGACTTATCGTGCATGCTCATTATGCCTTTTTTATGATAGTCTAATATAGCAAAGAATTTTACAAAATTGGCCTCAGTTTTTTGGATGGAATTTTAGTCATTATTGGCTTCATCATTATGGGTGTGATGATGATGTGAACTCTCATGTCCATCTTTCACAATGATTGGATCAACCCCTCTGTCTTCCTGTTTGTACTGAACAAGATAGGCGTTAATGTTGATTTGCTTTTCCCGCTATCTTATCACAGAGGTTTTTTCTTCACAAAATATGAAATTTTGATAGTAAAGTTGTAAAACAACTATTCAATACAACAATAATCCTTAACCCTACGGTGGGTGCAAAATTGTTTACCCCAAAAAAAGGTACATTTGAATTTGTTAGTTAGGTTTAAAGGATAAGAGGTCCTACTAAGGTTGGGCGTTGCAGAAATAAAGTATCTATATTTTATAAGTAGAAAACCATAAAGTTAAATGTTAAATACCAAAATACCCTTATCAAATTGAATGACATTATTTTCCTTCTATTAAATTCCAATAAATGGGAAGAAAAACTCTTCCATCTTCCACCAATTATTGAGTTTTAATTGTTATTTCTTTAATCTTCCACTTTTAAGAGCATTTGTTACTGCCTTTGCACATGCTATGTATATTTCTTGTAAATCCCACAACGAAATATTACTTTTCACTTTACATCAACATTTTATCATTTATTCTTTACGATAGAATTTTATCAATTGGTTAAATCCTCGAGTTTGAGCCTTTCAAGATTGGTGGACCCTCCAAAATTTGATCCATACAGACATGGAACTGTTTTTGTTTTGATCCACCTTACTATCTAGTTTCTTAAAATACTCTAGGACTTTAGACTAGTCCCAAATGTTGGGAGCTGGTGTGTTGGTTTCTCGCTGCTCCTTGTCTCTAACTCGGTGAGGCGATTCCCCAAGCGGTGCCTGTGTATCTAGTGTAGCCTTATCGTGCAAGCTCATTATGCCTTTTTTTATGAGAGTCTAATATAGCAAAGAAATTTACAAAATTGGCCTCAGTTTTTTGGATGGAATTTAAGTCATTATTGGCTTCGTCATTATGGGTGTGATGCTGATGTGAACTCTCATGTCTGTCTTTCACAATGATTGGATCAACCCCTCTGTCTGCCTGTTTGTACTGAACAAGATCGACGTTCATGTTGATTTGGTTTTCAGCTCCAGCTATCTTACCAAAGAGGTTTTTGCTTCACAAAATATGAAATTTTGATAGTAAAGTTGTAAAACAACTATTCAATACAACAATAATCCTTAACCCTACGGTGGGTGCCAAATTGTTTACCCCAAAAAAAGGTACATTTGAATTTGTTAGTTAGGTTTAAAGGATAAGAGGTCCTACTAAGGTTGGGCATTGCAGAAATAAAGTATCTTTATTTTATAAGTAGAAAACCATAAAGTTAAAAGTTAAATACCAAAATACCCTTATCAAATTGAATGACATTATTTTCCTTCTATGAAATTCCAATAAATAAGAAGAAAAACTCTTCCATCTTCCACCAATTATTGAGTTTTAATTGTTATTTCTTTAATCCTCCACTTTTAAGAGCATTTGTTACTGCCTTTGCACATGCTATGTATATTTCTTGTAAATCCCACAACGAAATATTACTTTTCACTTTACATCTGCCTTTTATCATTTATTCTTTACGATAGAATTTTATAAATTGGTTAAATCCTCGAGTTTGAGACTTTGAAGATCGGTGGACCTTCCAAAATTTGATCCATACAGACATGGAACAATTTTTGTTTTGATCCACCTTACTATCTAGTTTCTTAAAATACTCTAGGACTTTAGACTAGTCCCAAATGTTGGGAGTTGGTGTGTTGGTTTCTCGCTGCTCCTTGTCTCTAACTCAGTGAGGCGATTCCCCAAGCGGTGCCTGTGTATCTAGTGTGGCCTTATCGTGCATGCTCATTATGGCTTTTTTATGAGAGTCTAATATAGCAAAGAATTTTACAAAATTGGCCTCAGTTTTTTGGATGGAATTTTAGTCATTATTGGCTTCGTCATTATGGGTGTGATGCTAATTAGAACTCTCATGTCCTTCTTTCACAATGATTGGATCAACCCCTCTGTCTGCCTGTTTGTACTGAACAAGATCAACGTTGATGTTGTTTGGTTTTCCCGCTATCTTACCACAGAGGTTTTTGCTTCACAAAATATGAAATTTTGATAGTAAAGTTGTAAAGCAACTATTCAATACAACAATAATCCTTAACCCTACGGTGGGTGCAAAATTGTTTACCCCAAAAAAAGGTACATTTGAATTTGTTAGTTAGGTTTAAAGGATAAGAGGTCCTACTAAGGTTGGGCGTTGCATAAATATAGTATCTATATTTTATAAGTAGAAAACCATAAAGTTAAATGTTAAATACCAAAATACCCTTATCAAATTGAATGACATTATTTTCCTTCTATTAAATTCCAATAAATGGGAAGAAAAACACTTCCATCTTCCACCAATTATTGAGTTTTAATTGTTATTTCTTTAATCTTCCACTTTTAAGAGCATTTGTTACTGCCTTTGCACATGCTATGTATATTTCTTGTAAATCCCACAACGAAATATTACTTTTCACTTTACATCAGCATTTTATCATTTATTCTTTACGATAGAATTTTATCAATTGGTTAAATCCTCGAGTTTGAGCCTTTCAAGATTGGTGGACCCTCCAAAATTTGATCCATACAGACATGGAACTGTTTTTGTTTTGATCCACCTTACTATCTAGTTTCTTAAAATACTCTAGGACTTTAGACTAGTCCCAAATGTTGGGAGCTGCTGTGTTTGTTTCTCGCTGCTCCTTGTCTCTAACTCGGTGAGGCGATTCCCCAAGCGGTGCCTGTGTATCTAGTGTAGCCTTATCATGCAAGCTCATTATGCCTTTTTTTATGAGACTCTAATATAGCAAAGAATTTTACAAAATTGGCCTCAGTTATTTGGATGGAATTTAAGTCATTATTGGCTTCGTCATTATGGGTGTGATGCTGATGTGAACTCTCATGTCTGTCTTTCACAATGATTGGATCAACCCCTCTGTCTGCCTGTTTGTACTGAACAAGATCAACGTTGATGTTGATTTCGTTTTCAGCTCCAGCTATCTTACCAGAGAGGTTTTTGCTTCACAAAAGATGAAATTTTGATAGTAAAGTTGTAAAACAACTATTCAATACAACAATAATCCTTAACCCTACGGTGGGTGCCAAATTGTTTACCCCAAAAAAAGGTACATTTGAATTTGTTAGTTAGGGTTAAAGGATAAGAGGTCCTACTAAGGTTGGGCGTTGCAGAAATAAAGTATCTTTATTTTATAAGTAGAAAACCATAAAGTTAAAAGTTAAATACCAAAATACCCTTATCAAATTGAATGACATTATTTTCCTTCTATGAAATTCCAATAAATGGGAAGAAAAACTCTTCCATCTTCCACCAATTATTGAGTTTTAATTGTTATTTCTTTAATCCTCCACTTGTAAGAGCATTTGTTACTGCCTTTGCACATGCTATGTATATTTCTTGTAAATCCCACAACGAAATATTACTTTTCTCTTTACATCTGCATTTTATCATTTATTTTTTACGATAGAATTTTATCAATTGGTTAAATCCTCGAGTTTGAGCCTTTCAAGATTGGTGGACCCTCCAAAATTTGATCCATACAGACATGGAACTATTTTTGTTTTGATCCACCATACTATCTAGTTTCTTAAAATACTCTAGGACTTTAGACTAGTCCCAAATGTTGGGAGCTGGTGTGTTGGTTTCTCGCTGCTCCTTGTCTCTAACTCCGTGAGGCGATTCCCCAAGCGGTGCCTGTGTATCTAGTGTGGCCTTATCATGCATGCTCATTATGGCTTTTTTATGAGAGTCTAATATAGCAAAGAATTTTACAAAATGGGCCTTAGTTTTTTGGATGGAATTTTAGTCATTATTGGCTTCGTCATTATGGGTGTGATGCTGATTAGAACTCTCATGTCCTTCTTTCACAATGATTGGATCAACCCCTCTGTCTGCCTTTTTGTACTGAACAAGATAGGCGTTAATGTTGATTTGGTTTTCCCTCTATCTTCCCAGAGAGATTTTTACTTCACAAAATATGAAATTTTGATAGTAAACTTTTAAAACAACTATTCAATACAACAATAATCCTTAACCCTACGGTGGGTGCCATTTTGTTTACCCCAAAAAAAGGTACATTTGAATTTGTTAGTTAGGTTTAAAGGATAAGAGGTCCTACTAAGGTTGGGCGTTGCAGAATTAAAGTATCTATAATTTATAAGTAGAAAACCATAAAGTTAAAAGTTAAATACCAAAATACCCTTATCAAATTGAATGACATTATTTTCCTTCTATTAAATTCCAATAAATGGGAAGAAAAACTCTTTCATCTTCCACCAATTATTGAGTTTTAATTGTTATTTCTTCAATCTTCCACTTTTAAGAGCATTTGTTACTGCCTTTGCACATGCTATGTATATTTCTTGTAAATCCCACAACGAAATATTACTTTTCACTTTACATCAGCATTTTATCATTTATTCTTTACGATAGAATTTTATCAATTGGTTAAATCCTCGAGTTTGAGCCTTTCAAGATTGGTGGACCCTCCAAAATTTGATCCATACAGACATGGAACTATTTTTGTTTTGATCCACCTTACTATCTAGTTTCTTAAAATACTCTAGGACTTTAGACTAGTCCCAAATGTTGGGAGCTGCTGTGTTTGTTTCTCGCTGCTCCTTGTCTCTAACTCGGTGAGGCGATTCCCCAAGTGGTGCCTGTGTATCTAGTGTAGCCTTATCATGCAAGCTCATTATGCCTTTTTTTTATGAAAGTCTAATATAGCAAAGAATTTTACAAAATTGGCCTCAGTTATTTGGATGGAATTTAAGTCATTATTGGCTTCGTCATTATGGGTGTGATTCTGATGTGAACTCTCATGTATGTCTTTCACAATGATTGGATCAACCCCTCTGTCTGTCTGTTTGTACTGAACAAGATCAACGTTGATGTTGATTTCGTTTTCAGCTCCAGCTATCTTACCAGAGAGGTTTTTGCTTCACAAAAGATGAAATTTTGATAGTAAAGTTGTAAAACAACTATTCAATACAACAATAATCCTTAACCCTACGGTGGGTGCCAAATTGTTTACCCCAAAAAAAGGTACATTTGAATTTGTTAGTTAGGGTTAAAGGATAAGAGGTCCTACTAAGGTTGGGCGTTGCAGAAATAAAGTATCTTTATTTTATAAGTAGAAAACCATAAAGTTAAAAGTTAAATACCAAAATACCCTTATCAAATTGAATGACATTATTTTCCTTCTATTAAATTCCAATAAATGAGAAGAAAAACTTTTCCATCTTCCACCAATTATTGAGTTTTAATTGTTATTTCTTTAATCCTCCACTTTTAAGAGCATTTGTTACTGCCTTTGCACAAGCTATGTATATTTCTTGTAAATCCCACAACGAAATATTACTTTTCACTTTACATCAGCATTTTATCATTTATTCTTTACGATAGAATTTTATCAATTGGTTAAATCCTCGAGTTTGAGCATTTCAAGATTGGTGGACCCTCCAAAATTTGATCCATACAGACATGGAACTATTTTTGTTTTGATCCACCATACTATCTAGTTTCTTAAAATACTCTAGGACTTTAGACTAGTCCCAAATGTTGGGAGCTGGTGTGTTGGTTTCTCGCTGCTCCTTGTCTCTAACTCCGTGAGGCGATTCCCCAAGCGGTGCCTGTGTATCTAGTGTGGCCTTATCATGCATGCTCATTATGGCTTTTTTATGAGAGTCTAATATAGCAAAGAATTTTACAAAATGGGCCTTAGTTTTTTGGATGGAATTTTAGTCATTATTGGCTTCGTCATTATGGGTGTGATGCTGATTAGAACTCTCATGTCCTTCTTTCACAATGATTGGATCAACCCCTCTGTCTGCCTTTTTGTACTGAACAAGATAGGCGTTAATGTTGATTTGGTTTTCCCTCTATCTTCCCAGAGAGATTTTTACTTCACAAAATATGAAATTTTGATAGTAAACTTTTAAAACAACTATTCAATACAACAATAATCCTTAACCCTACGGTGGGTGCCATTTTGTTTACCCCAAAAAAAGGTACATTTGAATTTGTTAGTTAGGTTTAAAGGATAAGAGGTCCTACTAAGGTTGGGCGTTGCAGAATTAAAGTATCTATAATTTATAAGTAGAAAACCATAAAGTTAAAAGTTAAATACCAAAATACCCTTATCAAATTGAATGACATTATTTTCCTTCTATTAAATTCCAATAAATGGGAAGAAAAACTCTTTCATCTTCCACCAATTATTGAGTTTTAATTGTTATTTCTTCAATCTTCCACTTTTAAGAGCATTTGTTACTGCCTTTGCACATGCTATGTATATTTCTTGTAAATCCCACAACGAAATATTACTTTTCACTTTACATCAGCATTTTATCATTTATTCTTTACGATAGAATTTTATCAATTGGTTAAATCCTCGAGTTTGAGCCTTTCAAGATTGGTGGACCCTCCAAAATTTGATCCATACAGACATGGAACTATTTTTGTTTTGATCCACCTTACTATCTAGTTTCTTAAAATACTCTAGGACTTTAGACTAGTCCCAAATGTTGGGAGCTGCTGTGTTTGTTTCTCGCTGCTCCTTGTCTCTAACTCGGTGAGGCGATTCCCCAAGTGGTGCCTGTGTATCTAGTGTAGCCTTATCATGCAAGCTCATTATGCCTTTTTTTTATGAAAGTCTAATATAGCAAAGAATTTTACAAAATTGGCCTCAGTTATTTGGATGGAATTTAAGTCATTATTGGCTTCGTCATTATGGGTGTGATTCTGATGTGAACTCTCATGTATGTCTTTCACAATGATTGGATCAACCCCTCTGTCTGTCTGTTTGTACTGAACAAGATCAACGTTGATGTTGATTTCGTTTTCAGCTCCAGCTATCTTACCAGAGAGGTTTTTGCTTCACAAAAGATGAAATTTTGATAGTAAAGTTGTAAAACAACTATTCAATACAACAATAATCCTTAACCCTACGGTGGGTGCCAAATTGTTTACCCCAAAAAAAGGTACATTTGAATTTGTTAGTTAGGGTTAAAGGATAAGAGGTCCTACTAAGGTTGGGCGTTGCAGAAATAAAGTATCTTTATTTTATAAGTAGAAAACCATAAAGTTAAAAGTTAAATACCAAAATACCCTTATCAAATTGAATGACATTATTTTCCTTCTATTAAATTCCAATAAATGAGAAGAAAAACTTTTCCATCTTCCACCAATTATTGAGTTTTAATTGTTATTTCTTTAATCCTCCACTTTTAAGAGCATTTGTTACTGCCTTTGCACAAGCTATGTATATTTCTTGTAAATCCCACAACGAAATATTACTTTTCACTTTACATCAGCATTTTATCATTTATTCTTTACGATAGAATTTTATCAATTGGTTAAATCCTCGAGTTTGAGCATTTCAAGATTGGTGGACCCTCCAAAATTTGATCCATACAGACATGGAACTATTTTTGTTTTGATCCACCATACTATCTAGTTTCTTAAAATACTCTAGGACTTTAGACTAGTCCCAAATGTTGGGAGCTGGTGTGTTGGTTTCTCGCTGCTCCTTGTCTCTAACTCCGTGAGGCGATTCCCCAAGCGGTGCCTGTGTATCTAGTGTGGCCTTATCATGCATGCTCATTATGGCTTTTTTATGAGAGTCTAATATAGCAAAGAATTTTACAAAATGGGCCTTAGTTTTTTGGATGGAATTTTAGTCATTATTGGCTTCGTCATTATGGGTGTGATGCTGATTAGAACTCTCATGTCCTTCTTTCACAATGATTGGATCAACCCCTCTGTCTGCCTGTTTGTACTGAACAAGATAGGCGTTAATGTTGATTTGGTTTTCCCTCTATCTTCCCAGAGAGATTTTTACTTCACAAAATATGAAATTTTGATAGTAAACTTTTAAAACAACTATTCAATACAACAATAATCCTTAACCCTACGGTGGGTGCCATTTTGTTTACCCCAAAAAAAGGTATATTTGAATTTGTTAGTTAGGTTTAAAGGATAAGAGGTCCTACTAAGGTTGGGCGTTGCAGAAATAAAGTATCTATAATTTATAAGTAGAAAACCATAAAGTTAAAAGTTAAATACCAAAATACCCTTATCAAATTGAATGACATTATTTTCCTTCTATTAAATTCCAATAAATGGGAAGAAAAACTCTTCCATCTTCCACCAATTATTGAGTTTTAATTGTTATTTCTTTAATCCTCCACTTGTAAGAGCATTTGTTACTGCCTTTGCACATGCTATGTATATTTCTTGTAAATCCCACAACGAAATATTACTTTTCTCTTTACATCTGCATTTTATCATTTATTTTTTACGATAGAATTTTATCAATTGGTTAAATCCTCGAGTTTGAGCCTTTCAAGATTGGTGGACCCTCCAAAATTTGATCCATACAGACATGGAACTATTTTTGTTTTGATCCACCATACTATCTAGTTTCTTAAAATACTCTAGGACTTTAGACTAGTCCCAAATGTTGGGAGCTGGTGTGTTGGTTTCTCGCTGCTCCTTGTCTCTAACTCCGTGAGGCGATTCCCCAAGCGGTGCCTGTGTATCTAGTGTGGCCTTATCATGCATGCTCATTATGGCTTTTTTATGAGAGTCTAATATAGCAAAGAATTTTACAAAATGGGCCTTAGTTTTTTGGATGGAATTTTAGTCATTATTGGCTTCGTCATTATGGGTGTGATGCTGATTAGAACTCTCATGTCCTTCTTTCACAATGATTGGATCAACCCCTCTGTCTGCCTGTTTGTACTGAACAAGATAGGCGTTAATGTTGATTTGGTTTTCCCTCTATCTTCCCAGAGAGATTTTTACTTCACAAAATATGAAATTTTGATAGTAAACTTTTAAAACAACTATTCAATACAACAATAATCCTTAACCCTACGGTGGGTGCCATTTTGTTTACCCCAAAAAAAGGTATATTTGAATTTGTTAGTTAGGTTTAAAGGATAAGAGGTCCTACTAAGGTTGGGCGTTGCAGAAATAAAGTATCTATAATTTATAAGTAGAAAACCATAAAGTTAAAAGTTAAATACCAAAATACCCTTATCAAATTGAATGACATTATTTTCCTTCTATTAAATTCCAATAAATGGGAAGAAAAACTCTTCCATCTTCCACCAATTATTGAGTTTTAATTGTTATTTCTTTAATCTTCCACTTTTAAGAGCATTTGTTACTGCCTTTGCACATGCTATGTATATTTCTTGTAAATCCCACAACGAAATATTACTTTTCACTTTACATCAACATTTTATCATTTATTCTTTACGATAGAATTTTATCAATTGGTTAAATCCTCGAGTTTGAGCCTTTCAAGATTGGTGGACCCTCCAAAATTTGATCCATACAGACATGGAACTGTTTTTGTTTTGATCCACCTTACTATCTAGTTTCTTAAAATACTCTAGGACTTTAGACTAGTCCCAAATGTTGGGAGCTGGTGTGTTGGTTTCTCGCTGCTCCTTGTCTCTAACTCGGTGAGGCGATTCCCCAAGCGGTGCCTGTGTATCTAGTGTAGCCTTATCGTGCAAGCTCATTATGCCTTTTTTTATGAGAGTCTAATATAGCAAAGAAATTTACAAAATTGGCCTCAGTTTTTTGGATGGAATTTAAGTCATTATTGGCTTCGTCATTATGGGTGTGATGCTGATGTGAACTCTCATGTCTGTCTTTCACAATGATTGGATCAACCCCTCTGTCTGCCTGTTTGTACTGAACAAGATCGACGTTCATGTTGATTTGGTTTTCAGCTCCAGCTATCTTACCAAAGAGGTTTTTGCTTCACAAAATATGAAATTTTGATAGTAAAGTTGTAAAACAACTATTCAATACAACAATAATCCTTAACCCTACGGTGGGTGCCAAATTGTTTACCCCAAAAAAAGGTACATTTGAATTTGTTAGTTAGGTTTAAAGGATAAGAGGTCCTACTAAGGTTGGGCATTGCAGAAATAAAGTATCTTTATTTTATAAGTAGAAAACCATAAAGTTAAAAGTTAAATACCAAAATACCCTTATCAAATTGAATGACATTATTTTCCTTCTATGAAATTCCAATAAATAAGAAGAAAAACTCTTCCATCTTCCACCAATTATTGAGTTTTAATTGTTATTTCTTTAATCCTCCACTTTTAAGAGCATTTGTTACTGCCTTTGCACATGCTATGTATATTTCTTGTAAATCCCACAACGAAATATTACTTTTCACTTTACATCTGCCTTTTATCATTTATTCTTTACGATAGAATTTTATAAATTGGTTAAATCCTCGAGTTTGAGACTTTGAAGATCGGTGGACCTTCCAAAATTTGATCCATACAGACATGGAACAATTTTTGTTTTGATCCACCTTACTATCTAGTTTCTTAAAATACTCTAGGACTTTAGACTAGTCCCAAATGTTGGGAGTTGGTGTGTTGGTTTCTCGCTGCTCCTTGTCTCTAACTCAGTGAGGCGATTCCCCAAGCGGTGCCTGTGTATCTAGTGTGGCCTTATCGTGCATGCTCATTATGGCTTTTTTATGAGAGTCTAATATAGCAAAGAATTTTACAAAATTGGCCTCAGTTTTTTGGATGGAATTTTAGTCATTATTGGCTTCGTCATTATGGGTGTGATGCTAATTAGAACTCTCATGTCCTTCTTTCACAATGATTGGATCAACCCCTCTGTCTGCCTGTTTGTACTGAACAAGATCAACGTTGATGTTGTTTGGTTTTCCCGCTATCTTACCACAGAGGTTTTTGCTTCACAAAATATGAAATTTTGATAGTAAAGTTGTAAAGCAACTATTCAATACAACAATAATCCTTAACCCTACGGTGGGTGCAAAATTGTTTACCCCAAAAAAAGGTACATTTGAATTTGTTAGTTAGGTTTAAAGGATAAGAGGTCCTACTAAGGTTGGGCGTTGCATAAATATAGTATCTATATTTTATAAGTAGAAAACCATAAAGTTAAATGTTAAATACCAAAATACCCTTATCAAATTGAATGACATTATTTTCCTTCTATTAAATTCCAATAAATGGGAAGAAAAACACTTCCATCTTCCACCAATTATTGAGTTTTAATTGTTATTTCTTTAATCTTCCACTTTTAAGAGCATTTGTTACTGCCTTTGCACATGCTATGTATATTTCTTGTAAATCCCACAACGAAATATTACTTTTCACTTTACATCAGCATTTTATCATTTATTCTTTACGATAGAATTTTATCAATTGGTTAAATCCTCGAGTTTGAGCCTTTCAAGATTGGTGGACCCTCCAAAATTTGATCCATACAGACATGGAACTGTTTTTGTTTTGATCCACCTTACTATCTAGTTTCTTAAAATACTCTAGGACTTTAGACTAGTCCCAAATGTTGGGAGCTGCTGTGTTTGTTTCTCGCTGCTCCTTGTCTCTAACTCGGTGAGGCGATTCCCCAAGCGGTGCCTGTGTATCTAGTGTAGCCTTATCATGCAAGCTCATTATGCCTTTTTTTATGAGACTCTAATATAGCAAAGAATTTTACAAAATTGGCCTCAGTTATTTGGATGGAATTTAAGTCATTATTGGCTTCGTCATTATGGGTGTGATGCTGATGTGAACTCTCATGTCTGTCTTTCACAATGATTGGATCAACCCCTCTGTCTGCCTGTTTGTACTGAACAAGATCAACGTTGATGTTGATTTCGTTTTCAGCTCCAGCTATCTTACCAGAGAGGTTTTTGCTTCACAAAAGATGAAATTTTGATAGTAAAGTTGTAAAACAACTATTCAATACAACAATAATCCTTAACCCTACGGTGGGTGCCAAATTGTTTACCCCAAAAAAAGGTACATTTGAATTTGTTAGTTAGGGTTAAAGGATAAGAGGTCCTACTAAGGTTGGGCGTTGCAGAAATAAAGTATCTTTATTTTATAAGTAGAAAACCATAAAGTTAAAAGTTAAATACCAAAATACCCTTATCAAATTGAATGACATTATTTTCCTTCTATGAAATTCCAATAAATGGGAAGAAAAACTCTTCCATCTTCCACCAATTATTGAGTTTTAATTGTTATTTCTTTAATCCTCCACTTGTAAGAGCATTTGTTACTGCCTTTGCACATGCTATGTATATTTCTTGTAAATCCCACAACGAAATATTACTTTTCTCTTTACATCTGCATTTTATCATTTATTTTTTACGATAGAATTTTATCAATTGGTTAAATCCTCGAGTTTGAGCCTTTCAAGATTGGTGGACCCTCCAAAATTTGATCCATACAGACATGGAACTATTTTTGTTTTGATCCACCATACTATCTAGTTTCTTAAAATACTCTAGGACTTTACACTAGTCCCAAATGTTGGGAGCTGGTGTGTTGGTTTCTCGCTGCTCCTTGTCTCTAACTCCGTGAGGCGATTCCCCAAGCGGTGCCTGTGTATCTAGTGTGGCCTTATCATGCATGCTCATTATGGCTTTTTTATGAGAGTCTAATATAGCAAAGAATTTTACAAAATGGGCCTTAGTTTTTTGGATGGAATTTTAGTCATTATTGGCTTCGTCATTATGGGTGTGATGCTGATTAGAACTCTCATGTCCTTCTTTCACAATGATTGGATCAACCCCTCTGTCTGCCTTTTTGTACTGAACAAGATAGGCGTTAATGTTGATTTGGTTTTCCCTCTATCTTCCCAGAGAGATTTTTACTTCACAAAATATGAAATTTTGATAGTAAACTTTTAAAACAACTATTCAATACAACAATAATCCTTAACCCTACGGTGGGTGCCATTTTGTTTACCCCAAAAAAAGGTACATTTGAATTTGTTAGTTAGGTTTAAAGGATAAGAGGTCCTACTAAGGTTGGGCGTTGCAGAATTAAAGTATCTATAATTTATAAGTAGAAAACCATAAAGTTAAAAGTTAAATACCAAAATACCCTTATCAAATTGAATGACATTATTTTCCTTCTATTAAATTCCAATAAATGGGAAGAAAAACTCTTTCATCTTCCACCAATTATTGAGTTTTAATTGTTATTTCTTCAATCTTCCACTTTTAAGAGCATTTGTTACTGCCTTTGCACATGCTATGTATATTTCTTGTAAATCCCACAACGAAATATTACTTTTCACTTTACATCAGCATTTTATCATTTATTCTTTACGATAGAATTTTATCAATTGGTTAAATCCTCGAGTTTGAGCCTTTCAAGATTGGTGGACCCTCCAAAATTTGATCCATACAGACATGGAACTATTTTTGTTTTGATCCACCTTACTATCTAGTTTCTTAAAATACTCTAGGACTTTAGACTAGTCCCAAATGTTGGGAGCTGCTGTGTTTGTTTCTCGCTGCTCCTTGTCTCTAACTCGGTGAGGCGATTCCCCAAGTGGTGCCTGTGTATCTAGTGTAGCCTTATCATGCAAGCTCATTATGCCTTTTTTTTATGAAAGTCTAATATAGCAAAGAATTTTACAAAATTGGCCTCAGTTATTTGGATGGAATTTAAGTCATTATTGGCTTCGTCATTATGGGTGTGATTCTGATGTGAACTCTCATGTATGTCTTTCACAATGATTGGATCAACCCCTCTGTCTGTCTGTTTGTACTGAACAAGATCAACGTTGATGTTGATTTCGTTTTCAGCTCCAGCTATCTTACCAGAGAGGTTTTTGCTTCACAAAAGATGAAATTTTGATAGTAAAGTTGTAAAACAACTATTCAATACAACAATAATCCTTAACCCTACGGTGGGTGCCAAATTGTTTACCCCAAAAAAAGGTACATTTGAATTTGTTAGTTAGGGTTAAAGGATAAGAGGTCCTACTAAGGTTGGGCGTTGCAGAAATAAAGTATCTTTATTTTATAAGTAGAAAACCATAAAGTTAAAAGTTAAATACCAAAATACCCTTATCAAATTGAATGACATTATTTTCCTTCTATTAAATTCCAATAAATGAGAAGAAAAACTTTTCCATCTTCCACCAATTATTGAGTTTTAATTGTTATTTCTTTAATCCTCCACTTTTAAGAGCATTTGTTACTGCCTTTGCACAAGCTATGTATATTTCTTGTAAATCCCACAACGAAATATTACTTTTCACTTTACATCAGCATTTTATCATTTATTCTTTACGATAGAATTTTATCAATTGGTTAAATCCTCGAGTTTGAGCATTTCAAGATTGGTGGACCCTCCAAAATTTGATCCATACAGACATGGAACTATTTTTGTTTTGATCCACCATACTATCTAGTTTCTTAAAATACTCTAGGACTTTAGACTAGTCCCAAATGTTGGGAGCTGGTGTGTTGGTTTCTCGCTGCTCCTTGTCTCTAACTCCGTGAGGCGATTCCCCAAGCGGTGCCTGTGTATCTAGTGTGGCCTTATCATGCATGCTCATTATGGCTTTTTTATGAGAGTCTAATATAGCAAAGAATTTTACAAAATGGGCCTTAGTTTTTTGGATGGAATTTTAGTCATTATTGGCTTCGTCATTATGGGTGTGATGCTGATTAGAACTCTCATGTCCTTCTTTCACAATGATTGGATCAACCCCTCTGTCTGCCTGTTTGTACTGAACAAGATAGGCGTTAATGTTGATTTGGTTTTCCCTCTATCTTCCCAGAGAGATTTTTACTTCACAAAATATGAAATTTTGATAGTAAACTTTTAAAACAACTATTCAATACAACAATAATCCTTAACCCTACGGTGGGTGCCATTTTGTTTACCCCAAAAAAAGGTATATTTGAATTTGTTAGTTAGGTTTAAAGGATAAGAGGTCCTACTAAGGTTGGGCGTTGCAGAAATAAAGTATCTATAATTTATAAGTAGAAAACCATAAAGTTAAAAGTTAAATACCAAAATACCCTTATCAAATTGAATGACATTATTTTCCTTCTATTAAATTCCAATAAATGGGAAGAAAAACTCTTCCATCTTCCACCAATTATTGAGTTTTAATTGTTATTTCTTCAATCTTCCACTTTTAAGAGCATTTGTTACTGCCTTTGCACATGCTATGTATATTTCTTGTAAATCCCACAACGAAATATTACTTTTTACTTTACATCAGCATTTTATCATTTATTCTTTACGATAAAATTTTATCAATTGGTTAAATCCTCGAGTTTGAGCCTTTCACGATTGGTGGACCCTCCAAAATTTGATCCATAAAGACATGGAACTGTTTTTGTTTTGATCCACCTTACTATCTAGTTTCTTAAAATACTCTAGGACTTTAGACTAGTCCCAAATGTTGGGAGCTGGTGCGTTGGTTTCTCGCTGCTCCTTGTCTCTAACTCCATGAGGCGATTCCCCAAGCGGTGCCTGTGTATCTAGTGTGGCCTTATCGTGCATGCTCATTATGGCTTTTTTATGAGAGTCTAATATAGCAAAGAATTTTACAAAATTGGCCTCAGTTTTTTGGATAGAATTTTAGTCATTATTGGCTTCGTCATTATGGGTGTGATGCTGATTAGAACTCCCTTGTCCTTCTTTCACAATGATTGGATCAACCCCTCTGTCTGCCTGTTTGTACTGAACAAGATCGACGTTCATGTTGATTTGGTTTTCAGCTTCAGCTATCTTACCAGAGAGGTTTTTGCTTCACAAAATATGAAATTTTGTTAGTAAAGATGTAAAACAACTATTCAATACAACAATAATCCTTAACCCTACGGTGGGTGCCAAATTGTTTACCCCCAAAAAAGTTACATTTGAATTTGTTAGTTAGGTTTAAAGGATAAGAGGTCCTACTAAGGTCGGGCGTAGCAGAAATAAAGTATCTATATTTTAAAAGTAGAAAACCATAAAGTTAAAAGTTAAATACCAAAATACCCTTATCAAATTAATGACATTATTTTCCTTCTATTAAATTCCAATAAATGGGAAGAAAAACTCTTCCATCTTCCACCAATTATTGAGTTTTAATTGTTATTTCTTTAATCTTCCACTTGTAAGAGCATTTGTTACTGCCTTTGCACATGCTATGTATATTTCTTGTAAATCCCACAACGAAATATTACTTTTCACTTTACATCAGCATTTTATCATTTATTCTTTACGATAGAATTTTATCAATTGGTTAAATCCTCGAGTTTAAGCCTTTCAAGATTGGTGGACCCTCCAAAATTTGATCCATACAGACATGGAACTGTTTTTATTTTGATCCACCTTACTATCTAGTTTCTTAAAATACTCTAGGACTTTAAACTAGTCCCAAATGTTGGGAACTGGTGTGTTGGTTTCTCGCTGCTCCTTGTCTCTAACTCGGTGAGGCGATTCCCCAAGAGGTGCCTGTGTATCTAGTGTGGCCTTATCGTGCATGCTCATTATGGCTTTTTTATGAGAGTTTAATATAGCAAAGAATTTTACAAAATTCGCCTCAGTTTTTTGGATGGAATTTTAGTCATTATTGGCTTCGTCATTATGGGTGTGATGCTTATTAGAACTCTCTTGTCCTTCTTTCACAATGATTGGATCAACCCCTCTGTCTGCCTGTTTGTACTGAACAAGATAGGCGTTAATGTTGATTTGCTTTTCCCGCTATCTTACCAGAGAGGTTTTTGCTTCACAAAATATGAAATTTTGATAGTAAAGTTGTAAAACAACTATTCAATAAAACAATAATCCTTAACCCTACGGTGGGTGCCAAATTGTTTACCCCAAAAAAAGGTACATTTGAATTTGTTAGTTAGGTTTAAAGGATAAGAGGTCCTACTAAGGTCGGGCGTAGCAGAAATAAAGTATCTATATTTTAAAAGTAGAAAACCATAAAGTTAAAAGTTAAATACCAAAATACCCTTATCAAATTAATGACATTATTTTCCTTCTATTAAATTCCAATAAATGAGAAGAAAAACTCTTCCGTCTTCCACCAATTATTGAGTTTTAATTGTTATTTCTTTTATCTTCCACTTTTAAGAGCATTTGTTACTGCCTTTGCATATGCTATGTATATTTCTTGTAAATCCCACAATGAAATATTACTTTTCACTTTACATCAGCATTTTATCATTTATTCTTTACGATAGAATTTTATAAAATGATTAAATCCTCGAGTTTGAACCTTTCAAGATTGGTGGACCCTCCAAAATTTGATCCATACAGACATGGAACTATTTTTTTTTCGAACCACCTTACTATCCAGTTTCTTAAAATACTCTAGGACTTCAGACTAGTCCCAAATGTTTGGAGATGGTGTGTTGGTTTCTCGCTGCTCCTTGTCTCTAACTCGGTGAGGCGATTCCCCAAGCGATCCCTGTGTACCTAGTGTAGCCTTATCGTGCAAGCTCATTATGGCTTTTTTTATGAGAGTCTAATATAGCAAAGAATTTTTAAAAATTGGCCTCAATTTTTTGGATGGAATTTTAGTCATCGTTGGCTTCGTCATTATGGGTGTGATGCTGATGTGAACTCTCATGTCCGTCTTTTACAATGATTGGATCAACCCCTCTGTCTGCCTGTTTGTACTGAACAAGATCGGCGTTCATGTTGATTTCGTTTTCAGCTCCAGCTATCTTACCAGAGCGGTTTTTGCTTCAAAAAATATGAAATTTTGTTAGTAAAGATGTAAAACAACTATTCAATACAACAATAATCCTTAACCCTACGGTGGGTGCCAAATTGTTTACCCCCCAAAAAAGTTACATTTGAATTTGTTAGTTAGGTTTAAAGGATAAGAGGACCTACTAAGGTCGGGCGTTGCATAAATAAAGTATCTATATTTTAAAAGTAGAAAACCATAAAGTTAAATGTTAAATACCAAAATGCCCTTATCAAATTGACTGACATTATTTTCCTTCTATTAAATTCCAATAAATGGGAAGAAAAACTCTTCCATCTTCCACCAATTATTGAGTTTTAATTGTTATTTCTTTAATCTTCCACTTGTAAGAGCATTTGTTACTGCCTTTGCACATGCTATGTATATTTCTTGTAAATCCCACAACGAAATATTACTTTTCACTTTACATCAGCATTTTATCGTTTATTCTTTACGATAGAATTTTATCAATTGGTTAAATCCTCGAGTTTGAGCCTTTCAAGATTGGTGGACCCTCCGAAATTTGATCCATACAGACATGGAACTGTTTTTGTTTTGATCCACCTTACTATCTAGTTTCTTAAAATACTCTAGGACTTTAGACTAGTCCCAAATGTTGGGAGCTGGTGTGTTGGTTTCTCGCTGCTCCTTATCTCTAACTCGGTGAGGCGATTCCCCAAGCGGTGCCTGTGTATCTAGTGTGGCCTTATCGTGCATGCTCATTATGCCTTTTTTATGAGAGTCTAATATAGCAAAGAATTTTACAAAATTGGCCTCAGTTTTTTGGATGGAATTTTAGTCATTATTGGCTTCGTCATTATGGGTGTGATGCTGATTAGAACTCTCTTGTCCTTCTTTCACAATGATTGGATCAACCCCTCTGTCTGCCTGTTTGTACTGAACAAGATAGGCGTTAATGTTGATTCGGTTTTCCCGCTATCTTTCCAGAGAGGTTTTTGCTTCACAAATTATGAAATTTTGTTAGTAAAGTTGTAAAACAACTATTCAATACAACAATAATCCTTAACCCTACGGTGGGTGCCAAATTGTTTACCCCAAAAAAAGGTACATTTGAATTTGTTAGTTAGGTTTAAAGGATAAGAGGTCCTACTAAGGTTGGGCGTTGCAGAAATAAAGTATCTATATTTTATAAGTACAAAGCCATAAAGTTAAAAGTTAAATACCAAAATACCCTTATCAAATCGAATGACATTATTTTCCTTCTATTAAATTCCAATAAATGGGAAGAAAAACTCTTCCATCTTCCACCAATTATTGAGTTTTAATTGTTATTTCTTTAATCTTCCACTTTTAAGAGCATTTGTTACTGCCTTTGCACATGCTATGTATATTTCTTGTAAATCCCACAACGAAATATTACTTTTCACTTTACATCAGCATTTTATCATTTATTCTTTACGATAGAATTTTATCAATTGGTTAAATCCTCGAGTTTGAGCCTTTCAAGATTGGTGGACCCTCCAAAATTTGATCCATACAGACATGGAACTGTTTTTGTTTTGATCCACCTTACTATCTAGTTTCTTAAAATACTCTAGAACTTTAGACTAATCCCAAATGTTGGGAGCTGGTGTGTTGGTTTCTCGCTGCTCCTTGTCTCTAACTCGGTAAGGCGATTCCCCAAGCGATCCCTGTGTACCTAGTGTAGCCTTATCGTGCAAGCTCATTATGGCTTTTTTTATGAGAGTCTAATATAGCAAAGAATTTTACAAAATTGGCCTCAGTTTTTTGGATGGAATTTTAGTCATCGTTGGCTTCATCATTATGGGTGTGATTCTGATGTGAACTCTCATGTCCGTCTTTCACAATGATTGGATCAACCCCTCTGTTTGCCTGTTTGTACTGAACAAGATCGGCGTTCATGTTGATTTCGTTTTCAGCTCTAGCTATCTTACCAGAGAGGTTTTTGCTTCAAAAAATATGAAATTTTGTTAGTAAAGATGTAAAACAACTATTCAATACAACAATAATCCTTAACCCTATGGTGGGTGCCAAATTGTTTACCCCAAAAAAAAGCTACATTTGAATTTGTTAGTTAGGTTTAAAGGATAAGAGGACCTACTAAGGTCGGGCGTTGCAGAAATAAAGTATCTATATTTTAAAAGAAGCAAACCCACAAAAGTAAAAGTTAAATACCAAAATGCCCTTATCAAATTGAATGACATTAATATTCCTTCTATTAAATTCTAGTAAATGGGAAGAAAAAACTCTTTCATTTTCCACCAATTATTGAGTTTTAATTGTTATTTCTTTTATCCCCCACTTTTAAGAGCATTTGTTACTTCATTTGCACATGCTATGTATATTTCTTGTAAATCCCACAACGAAATACTACTTTTCACTTTACATCAGCATTTTATCATTTATTCTTTACGATAGAATTTTATCAATTGGTTAAATCCTCGAGTTTGAGCCTTTCAAGATTTGTCGACCCTCCAAAATTTGATCCATACTGACATGGAACTGTTTTAGTTTCGATCCACCTTACTATCCAGTTTCTTCAAATAATTTAGGACTTTATACTAGTCCCAAATGTTGGGAGCTGGTGTGTTGGTTTCTCGCTGCTCCTTGTCTCTAACTCGGTGAGGCGATTCCCCAAGCGGTGCCTGTGTACCTAGTGTAGCCTTATCATGCAAGCTCATTATGATTTTTTTTTTTGAGAGTCTAATATAGCAAAGAATTTTACAAAATTGGCCTCCGTTTTTTGGATGGAATTTTAGTCATTATTGGCTTCGTCATTATGGGTGTGATGCTGATGTGAACTCTCATGTCCGTCTTTCACAATGATTGGATCAACCCCTCTGTCTGCCTATTTTTACTGAACAAGATCGGCGTTCATGTTGATTTTGTTTTCAGCTCCAGCTATCTTACCAGAGAGGTTTTTGCTTCACAAAATATGAAATTTTGTTAGTAAAGATGTAAAACAACTATTCAATACAGCAATAATCCTTAACCCTACGGTGGGTGTCAAATTGTTTACCCCAAAAAAAGGTACATTTGAATTTGTTAGTTAGGTTAAAAGGATAAGAGGTTCTACTAAGGCGGGCGTTGCAGAAATAAAGTATTTATATTTTAAAAGTAGAAAACCACAAAGGTAAAAGTTAAATACCAAAATGCCCTTATCAAATTGAATGACATTATTTCCTTCTATTAAATTCCAGTAAATGGGAAGAAAAACTTGTCCATCTTCCACCAATTATTTAGTTTTAATTGTTATTTCTTTTATCTCCCACTTTTAAGAGCATTTGTTGCTGCCTTTGCACATGCTATGTATATTTCTTGTAAATCCCACAATGAATTATTACTTTTCACTTTAGATCAACATTTTATCATTTATTCTTTACGATTGAATTTTATCAATTGGTTAAATCCTCGAGTTAGGTAGGAGGAGATGTCATAGAAGAACTCCAAGAAATTACAAAAAACCCAGGTATGCTAACTATATTATTTCGATTGTTTGCTTATTGCCCCTATCCTTTCCTCTAAGTTTAAATTTATGAATTTATGGCATTTGTTTGCATTTTTTCTCAGTGATATATATATATATATATATTATTGTAATATGTTTTGTAAAAATTACTCCGTCTCTAGTTATAAAACATCCTCCATTATTTTTTATCATAAAATCTAAGCCTATTATAAAGTCTGCCTTTATATTTAATTCTCTAGTTAACATTATTCCTAGCTTATATACTGTTTTATAATTAGAACATGTATTACTAAAACTAATTACTGCATTTTTTACAAAATGTCTATAAGTATTATGAGTTCCATCCATTTGCATGGATATATGAGGTTTCGTAAAATTATTTATAAGATGTTTTGGTAATATTTTTTGGTTTATTATACACTGTGTACATCCTGAGTCTACTAATCCTAGTGTTTCTATTTCATAATCTTGTATTTTTATTTTAGTTAATATTTTGACTGTACTTAGTTTCTTATCTTCATTACTTACTAAACCATCAAAGGATTCGTTCATTAATTCTGAGTCTTCTTCCATGACATATTTTCCTTTTTCTAATCTTTTTATTCTTTCTTCTAGGTTATTTATTCTTGTTGTTAATTCAATTATTTTATCTTCTTCTGTGTCTGATATAATTTAATTAGTTGAAGAACTTGCTACTTCTTTAATTGTTTCATTATGTAGTTCATTACTTGTCTTAGGTTGCAATAACTTACCTCCTATGATTCTTTCTATACAAGGAATGCATCCTTCTATATAACAAAGTCTACATTTGACTCATCTATTCTTATCTGGGTACCATTTACAAATGAAGCATTGATTACTGTCTAAGCCTTTCCTTTCAAATTCATGCATACAGTCTTCGCTTTTTATATTAACTAAATTATAGTCTATTATATTTACTAAATCAAAATTTGGTGGATCTAAATGTAGGTCTTCTAGATTTATCGCACTAATAAGATTCTCATCTTCTGAGTCTGATGAATTGTAGGGTTCATTGTTATTTATACTTACTATAGAATAAATACTTTCATTGTCTGACATGTATTCATCGACATTAATTAAAGTTTCTTGAAAATCTTCTATTAATTGAGAGTTTCTTGTTCTAGTATTATTTCTTTTAGGGCAAGTATTTGCTAAATGTTCTGTGCTTCCACAAGTAAAACACTCTAGAATATTCTTATAACTTTTATCATTCTTATATTTTCGAACATGTCTATTTTTATTTAAGTATGATTTTTTAGCAGCTGATTTTCTTAGATAGTAACTTTTTTGTCTGTAATTATTCTTCGGGTATGATTTTTTATATTTCTTTGGAGTTCTTCTTTTCTGATAGTCTTCATCATAACTTTGAGTAGTGTATATACTTTACAAAAACTAGTTTCACCTTTCTTTAACTGTTTTTGAATTTGTATGTTAGTACATTTTTCTTGTAATATTTCTATTATGTGTTGTATTCTATGTTCAATGGACCATCTAGCATTAGGGTTTTGTACTACTCCTTCCCTTTCATCCCATCGTCTTTCTATATCTCTTCCTAAAGCTCCTGGTAATTTATTAAACAATTTTCTACCTAATGTCTGATCAAAAGCGTTTCCACTTCTAGTACAATAATAAAAATAATCATTTAAGAAAAACTTTATATGTTGCCAATTACTAATACTTAATTGTTCTAATTGTATCAAGGATTCTCTTTGTAATACTAATAAACCACTATTGGGATCTTCTCCTATTATTAAACTGTGTATTTTATTTGTAAAATTATAGGGATTAGCTCCCATGTTTACTAAGTCTTGAAATTCTTGAGGAAATTCTGTCTTAAAGGCTTCCCATAATCCTTTGGTAGATTCTCCTAAAAATATTTCCATATATCTATACATAGTCTCTGCATCTGTCTCTTGATAAGTTTTTATATAATCTGCTACTATTATTCCTTTCCATAAGTCTATTACAGTGTTCCATGCTTGAGGGTCTTGTGCAGCTATATTTAATATTTTTCCTTTACTACCTCCTTCTTGGAGTTGGACTGGTTCTTCTATAGGCATTCTCTTTCCTGCAGGTCTAATTCTTTCCGTTTCTATTTCGGGATTTATTTTATATACTCTATGTCTAGGTACATTACCAGTATTGGTTTGTACAGTGTGTCATGTTGTTGTTCTTTGAAATGGGCTTGAACTAGATGTTGCCGATTCCATAAATTCTTTAATACTCTTAGTGGTTTCTTCTTCGTCATATGTACTTTTATTGTCTAAAATGTTATCGTCATTTTCTTGATATCCTAAATTATATGTTCTTAACTTACAATATTTGAAATGGTCTTCTACTTGAGTAAAATGTAAGTGTCCTAATTTACATCCTTTACATTTAAAAGTTTTGTTTTTATTATTTTTATACATTTCTCTAGCAGTTTCTATTGCTAAATCCACTGAAAATTATTCGGATTATATTCATTAATTCTGTCCTTTCTAGTTCTTCTATTTCTTCATTCTTTTGAGTTTCTAAGTTATAGTCTATAAACCTAATTGATGTTTCTCCTTTCCTATTAGTATACATTAAATGATCTGTTGGTTTAAGGATTGCTTGAGTCCTGGGTGGTTCTAAATTCCATTCTAATCCTGCATAAGTCTCTGGGTCTATTTTTAAAGGCTTCATTACTTTAATTCCTTGATTTCCCATTAATTCTACTACATCATCTACTTTTAATTTAAACCTAGTATTGCTATTACTAGATAATTTACCAATAAATCCTAAACATACTAATAAATTATTTCCTCCATTCATGTCTTCATATCCTTTTGTCTGAAATCCTACCTTAATATATTTTTCAAATTCTGCTGAATTAATCATATAGTTTGGACTACAGTAAAATATTCCGCCATTATTAGTCATATCTACTTCTGTTAAACCTAGTATAGATCTTTTAGGGCCTGACCATCTATCATCATAAATTGTAATTAATACCTTAGTTCCTAAATTCTTTCTGGTTAATCCTTTATCCCTATTACAATTAAACTCATGTGCATTAAATTCATATTAGTTCTTGATATTTCTTTGGTGGAATCTGAACTTATTAAACTTACATGTTGTCTATTTTTTACTACACACATTTGTTCTTCTCTATAATGTCTATAAGACTGAGCTTTTTGAGAGAATATTCTAGCACTATATAAAACTTTAGGATTTAAAAGTCTTAAACTATTCTGTTGAAAGATTTGTATATCTTTATCTATGTCTATTACTTCATCTAACTGTTGTCCTATATTTTGTCTTGAATTACTATTCATTAATCTACTTATCATATTGTTTCCGAGTCTGTTTTGGATGAGGGGTCTGGTTTCTTCTGTTGTCCGACTTGATAAAAAATCCATGTTTTAGTCTTTCTTACTACTTGTGTTCTTTCTTTACTTGGGGTAACTTCAACTTTCTTTAATTGTTCTGTTAATTCACTAATGGTTTTTTCAGGTACTGGGGGATATTTTTCTTTAATAAGTTTTTCTATGTTTTTATTAATTTCTTCTATATTAATTTCTGGTTTTTTTTGTAGAGTTATATGTTTTGTTGTTACGGCTTTTATTTCAATCTTTAAGTCTTTTATTTCGTTTAGTATTTTATTTAATTCTTCTTGAGATGTTTTACTTATTTGTTTCTTTGCTATTTCAGCTTGTTGAGTCCTAATACAGTCTAAGTTATCGGCTATAGCACTAAAGGTCTTTGTTTGTTTTGTTTTGTTTGTAAATTTTTTAAAATTTCAATAATAGCGAATTGTCTTTTTGAATGTTTTCTGCTAAATTTATTAATAGGTCTATTATACTATTTAATTGTGCGTCTTCACTATATAATATATGTTCTCCGTTATTAAAATTACACTTGATTGAGGAATTGTCTTTCAAACGTTTGTATTTCTTTTCTGGTATGATTTACAAGTCTAAATATTCTAATTTCTTTAGATTAGCTAAGTCATTTATCCTAATGGAATCCACAGTGGTCGGGTTTTATACCACTTTAACCATTGTCTAAGTTCTTCAGTATCACTTTCTATACCTTGTAATTCCCAATAAATTTTACTTTCTACTTGGCTTTGTTTTGGTAAATTTAAAGTTTTTAGTTAAGGAATTTTTTCAAATTATTATAATGTTTTGTCTTATAAGTTAGTCGTACTACTTCAATATTATATATCCAATAATTAGCTTATACTTGTTTAGCAAATCTTAAGCACCAATTCAAAAAACTTAAAGTGAAATTACTAAAATACCCCCAAATTAAAAAAAATGGAAAAGGGCCTAAAATGCCCTACAACTATTTGAAATGGTGCAAAAATGTCCTTCATCTACCTATTGGGCCTAAAATGCCCTTCCCGTCTACCTATTTGGTCTGAAATGCCCTTCCTGTCTACCTATTGGAGCTGTTTTGCACTTTCATTTAACAGCTGACCACTGACCCCACTTCATTAATGACGTGACATATTTCTATTGACCAACTAATATTTAATTAAAATAATTAATTTCTCCTTTAAAACCCGACCCGCCCAACCTAATAACCCGCCCCACCTAATTGTTGATATATTTCATTATCATCTTAAAACTAGTGAAAATATCTTAGAGAGTAAACCATATTGATATTCATATACTAGGGACATCTTAAATAGTAAACCATATTGATATGCATATACTAGGGACTTCACAGAAACTTTCATTTTTTCAACATCTACAGGCAGAGTTGTCATGTCTCATTCTTCCTGCATTTTTTAGCTTAAGAAAAAAAACCCTTTTTCCGTTTCAATTAGTTTGGGCGGGTCAAAGTTTTAAAGGAGAAATTAATTATTTTAATTAAATATTAGTTGACCAATAAAAATATGTCACGTCATTAATGAAGTGGGGTCAGTGGTCAGCTGTTAAATGAAAGGGCAAAACAGCTCCAATAGGTAAACAGGAAGGGCATTTCAGACTAAATAGGTAGACGGGAAGGGCATTTTAGGCCCAATAGGTAGATGAAGGATATTTTTGCACCATTTCAAATAGTTGTAGGGCATTTTAGGCCCTTTTCCCATTAAAAAAACTCAATTAAAAAAAAATAATTAAGTCAATTTCCAGCCTTGGAACATCGAGTATTACATTCTTAGCGAATAGACGCACAACTGGACAGACACCGACCTCAAACAGATCCAACTTTTCGCTTTACTCTACTTGAAAAAAATAAAATAGCAGATGGCGACTTCTGCTTCTGCGTGAAACAAACAGGTAGGGCGCAGGTATGCCCTTTGACTCCTCCTTACCCAAACTTTCTGCCTGTCGAAACAAAACTTCTTCTTCACTATGTTTGGTGTTTTGTTGCTATACATATACACATAATTCTTTGAATGTCGTTAAAATATAATAACCAATTTTGTCTCAGTTATGAAATTGATTGTCTCATCCCATGAATAAACAGAGGATGTGTTCTTTCGCGGCAAAAAAGATGGGCAATCTTCTTAAAGTTCGTTTGATTGCTTTTGAACTATTGCCACGTCTTTATGCATATCGTAGTATCCCCTGATTCTATGGCAATGTTGCACTGCTCTCTGCTCCATTAACGGCTTCTGGTTCAGCCTCTTAGTATGCCAAATACTTCATGTTCTTTCATTATTCTAGCCCACTTTCAGTGTTTGATCGGTAGATTCCTTCCATATGTTTCTATTGGCTAAATCCTTGGCGATATACACCTCCATCAAAATCGACTTGTAAGTTAACATCTATTACTTAGCATAAAACCTCTTATCTGTTCAAATTGCTTATGAGTTACTGCTTATTAGTTATCAATTGTGGTATTATTCCCAGTTTGAGTGTATTCCATCGTTTAAATTTGTTTACGGATTTTGTGATGTTTTTTTTCTGTTGGTCTACGCAAAACATGCCAAAGAGTAGCAATATAAAAAATTGAACAAAGCTCTCTCCACTATACCTGGTAAAAGGTAACAGTAAAATTTTGAAGTACTACGCTGCCTCCACTATAATTGGTGCTGCACATTTTCCTTAGCTAGAACGCAGTTGATTTGTTCTAACAAATACTAACTTAATGTGGTCTTTTTCACTTGAAAAAGGCCTTGTAGTAGTAATAGTAATTTGGGACCAAATTGGATTTCTCATCACTAGATTGTTTGTTCAGTAACCTCATAGTAAGTATATGAAGTGCACACTTAAAAGCTGAACAACAACAGAAAACTATTTCCTTTGATTGAAGGCTCGAATAAACTATTAGAATGAAAAGCTTCAGATCCACTAAGGTAAATGAAAGGATTACAGAGAATCGTAACAAAGGATAGAAGGGAGATGAGAAGCCATAGAAGAATAGGAGATGAGAAGCACAGACTTTGCCCAAGGCACATACACAATTTGCATAGCCTATGTTGCTCCCACAAGTGCTATTTATCAACCCGGATCCCAAACATAGCCACTTAATATGGTATTGGGCTGCTTTGCCAATACGTGTCTAGGCCCATTCATAACAGTATACCTTCAAGGTAGACAAATATACTTAGCATGAAGAGGGGAGAGGGGGAGGGAAAACCAACGGGAAAGAAAAAATGATTTTTGCCATATTTAGGCCATTGTCCAAGAAGGCAGACTACTGGTTCTTTCTGCAGAATAATAAAAATTAGACTCAAGCTCCTTAAGGCTAGCAGCTGCCTCCTCTCCAATTCTAGATAACATGCATTCTGTTTTCTCAGCCTGTTCGCTAAATTCTTCTGTTCTCTGGTCCACGTGATCATTTAGACATGCAAATCCTGAAAACATAGCTATTTACTTAACTCCGACACCAACTTGAGGCAGTGATTCAGCTGCGTGGACCATCCTAAATGCACAGATCTTCATCATAAATACTTCTTTTGAATTTCTGACTGGTGGATCATGTGCAGTGTTAACAATGAAGCCATAATTGTCAACAATATTCCCAATATCAGCATCCAACCTCTGTAGCAAGCTCTTCTGCTTTGAGCTGCAGCCGTGGCAGCAGTTGATTTTGTGATGCTTTGCATATGTGTAACCAGAGGAGGAAAATGTCTAGTAGTATCATATAACCCAGCGAAAGACAGTGGTATCATAATCAAACATATCATTAATGAGTGAAGGCGAGGAAGCAACAACAACAACATACACAGTGAAATCCCACAAATGGGGTCTGGGAGGGTAGAGTGTACGCTGACATTATCCCTACCTCGTGGAGGTAGAGAGGCTGCTTCCGAAAGACCCTCAGCTCATGTAACCTGTCCTACAACAATAGAATCAAAACTAAGGGAAGCTCAGCTAGGTCGAGCCTCTAGCAATAATTTAGTCCAACAACACTTGCTGATTTACGTAAGACATGAGTTCGTTCAATGGGCAAAAAACTTTCCAAATATGCTCCTTCAGTCCAATCATTTAGTAGGGCATCAAACAACACTCAAAAGAAACAGATTCTTTGCAACATCACGATCCCTTGGCCAAATTTTATGCAGTCATGAGACTTTTCGTCAACCAGATTGTTGTCTCTCTAGACAACATTTCATAATCCCCGAATAGTTTCAGCACACCAGAAAGCTCATCGACTTTTTCATACTTAAGTAGTCATGCATAAACCTCCAAAAACAACTCTTAAGCTTCATCTCTTTGTTGAGTGGGAGTCTCCCAATCGTCTTTGTCCTCCTTACTAACTAATGTGGCCAGTGACTTGAACTGTGAATCTTATCAGCCGGTGCCTGTTTGGTGTCATAAACCATGGTTTCTTTCTTTTCTAGCTCGTCTTTATGTAGAAGTGAACCATTGCTTTCAGTTGACATGCAGTCAATAGCAACTTCTCTACACTCGCTGAAGTGCTTTCTTCATCAAAGGATCGTGTTTAACCGTTGGATCTTTCATTAGATAATATTACTCTGCTAGGCTTTCCGAGATACATTGAACTATATCTGCTTCCTCATTGTCCATTGGGCTGCTCAACACCTCAAGCTCTTTTCTTGCTACTCTTCCTATCAACCTCCTCAAATTGTCTAGCATGCTGCTCCAGAGAAGCATGCTCTTGTTCCTCGGACCATATTTGGAGTAGAAGTAGTTTCCATTTGTGAGATTGTCTCCGGTTGATCATATCCATTGCAAACAGTTGCCTCACTCATCTCCCCACTTTTAGAATCCTCACTATATCCTAACTGAGTAGCTTGTTGGATCAACTCTTAGTCTCAAGTTCGGCTCGGAAGGTGTTATGATTGTCTGATAAGCTTCTTGGCTCGATGTTTTCACTTTCGTCAAAGTAAAGGATAGTTCCCTTCTCTTTTAGCTTCAACCGTCTGTCTCTGTTATCTCTGAGACTGATATATTTTCTAGGTGATGGTCGTGTTTTCTCTTTCATTCTGCTTGGGGACTTCACAGGAAGAAACACAGATGAAGGGTTGTGACACAGGAGGAGGTATGGTTGCAAATAATGCTGCCTTTATAACTCGGCAGCTGTAGGTCTGTGTTCTGGAGTTTTCCTTAGCATGCTTTTTATTAACTGTTTCAAGGTGGAGGAGTATATAATCGGCAAATAAAAAAGTTAACACATTGGGTTTAGCTGATGCTCCATTAGATGTTTCATTTTTTGAACGAGTACGCATATTTGTCTTCTTGGGTTATCTTTCAGTTTTAGCATAATTATTTTTCATGGGACAAATGCAGCCATTTGAAATTATTAGAAGTAGAGTTTTACAATAAATTCATGTCTTAGGCTACTGTTAGGAATTCCTGAAGGTCTGCTTTTCGTTTTAATTGTTAGTCGAGTAAAAGAGTAGCCTTTCTTAAAGATCATGTAGGAATCATGGAATTAAAGGAAACAAAGGTGCATTTAGTGGTAAGATTTCAGTCGTCTATGATTTTCAGCTCTAGAAGAATAAAGTACGAATAAAACGAGTTGCTTTTTGTCAAATATTACTCAAATTTTTTCATAGTTGTGATAGACACTCTCATACTTTTGACAAGTGATAATTTCTGGAGGTAAAACAAATCAAGAGTTACGATTTGAGAGACTAGAAAAGATTTCTTGAAAACGTCTAAAAATAAATTTCTATTATTTGTTTGGAATTCTTAGTTTGTCAAGAGCTAAGAGTGAAATTAAGCTAAGTTCGATGGATATTTCATTCTATATGAGCTTCTGACATGGAGATGCCTTGCCAAATTCTTAATTGATTAATGTGGCTTAGTACAGCAAAAAGGAATGACAGATAAGGTAAAACACAAAATAGAACTTGTGTCAAGTTGCAAGCATTACAGTCAGATGTGTGAACCGAAAAGGACAATTCCACTGACGAGGGAGAACAATATAATAGCATTTTCATTCACATATAAGATTTAGAAGTTTAAAGGATCGGTTGATCTAATGGGCCTGAGTTCAAACTTGTATTGATGTCTGATTTCATGTTGAAAATGAGAGCTGAACCCAAAAGGTTAACAAATTTCAAGCGAAAAAAATCAACATGAGCAACAAGTCTTGTGTATCTCTTATTTCGTGTTGCTGATTACACCAAATAAACTTTAAGGGTTTCTCCTCAGGTCTCAATTAAACATATTAATCTTCCCAATTTGAGGTGACATGCTAGTATCTCTTGTTTAAGCAATTAAGTCAAATTCTTATCTTGTTCCACAAACTCAAGCAACTGTTCCGCTTACTATTGTGGATGACTTAGTGTCTGTCGATGATCTCATTGATAATAATTTTACAATCGAACCAATTGACGAATACATTCAAAGTTTTTCTTCCTTTGAGACCCAATAATAAGAAGGGCATGTCGTAAATTTTACTAATTTATGTGTCGTGTATAGTTGTGAGATGTATGCCATTGTTTCTATTAAAAAAGCCCTAGCCATACAACAATCCAGCATTAACCATTCACACAAATTGTGCTATACATTTTAATGTATTTTATGTATCAAATATTTTTTTGCTAATATTAATATTTTTACAAAAATTAAATATTACATAAATTGGCATCCACGTGCAAAGCACGTGCCGATATCAATGGCGACGACAAAACTGGCTATGACAGAACAACCAGATCGGAAAACAGGAACATACTCAAGAAATATCATCTATAAGGAAGTATAAGGTGTGCGATATACGATTACAAACATGTTTGAAAATAATCAAATAAAAATAAATATATAAATTATTTGTATCTAATTAAACTTCAATTTTGATTTTTCATGTAGGTTCAGGTGAACAAGAGGCAATATAACCATCCACATTCAACTTTCACTGAAGACTACTACATTCTTTCGTGTAGAATTGTTTATTTGAAACTATGCTACTGTTGTTTTCCTACTATTTAACTCTAACATGTATTTCAATACTCAGCATAAATAAGAGTCCACCATATTATTTCTTGTTCAATTAGTTATTACAAACTAGGTTTAGTCATATCGCTACTGCATATCCAAACAGCAGCAAAAATAGTTTTGGGGGTGTGGGTCCTTCTAGATTGGTTGTGCCAACTGTATCCATTTTACCTAAATGCTGCTTCAAAATATCTGTTACGTAGCGGAATTAATATTAGCATATGTGTTATATTTTCTAGTATTCTTTGTAAGTATGTCGTATCTTGGGTCCTATTAAATAGATCCAGGTTGTATTGTATTAGAGTTGTTGTTTCTCTTATTTCATCTACAGTCTGTCTCCAGTTTTCAAACTGTTCGTGGTTCATCTAATCAATATCTGGGTAGTCTAGATAGTCATCTTCTAGGTAGGCATTATCACTGTATGATATAATAGCTTCTATCCAATTATCTTGCATTAGTTCTATAACTTCATAGGTCATTAATAAGTCATAAATTTTTCTAGTACTATCTGTGTCTAATCTTTTAAGTATGTATAAAAGTAGTATCTTATAATTTTCATCTTCGTTTACTAAATAATAATTATTTGTACCTAGGTGGTAATTATCCATAATTCCTGTTTGTGTGTTTAAACCATTATTCCCTCTAATCTCTATTGTATTATTATGGTTATCATGCAGTAATACAGTATACTTAACATGCTTGTTGTGTCACTACTATGGGTTTCAGCCTTAATCAGTTACCCTAACAATGCCTCAACATTAGTCTACTACCCTCTTTACGGCTTTCTTCGCCTTCTTCGGTTTCGACTCTTAGGATGGCTTAGTCTGGGCTTACTTACTCGCGGCTTACCTAACCATAGCAAACTTACTTAAGCAGTTTAGTATAATCATACTACTATATGATAAACACTAATAATAATCTAGAGACTATCAGGAATATCAGATTTAGTTACACATAGTTGGATATGAGTGTACCTTAGCTGTTATGTTTTTCGTGGTATGTGATACTGATGTATGTATATCCTGATTATCTGAGTCCTCCATTAGAATATCTGTGAAAATATTTATTTATTTATATAAGAAAGGCTCAGCACATGAGCTGGGAAAGAGAAGAGTGTGCTAAGAGAGGATCTCTCAAAGTCTTGCCCTTCTCAAATGAGTTACATACATATATATATACATAAGGATTGGCTATCGGCTAATCCGAAAAGGCAATTACTGTTCTAAGATAGGGACATTTGCCCTTTCAAAAAAGTAAAAGGTGCACAGTAAAGTTACTGTACACTTTTTGACTTATTCACTAAAAAACAAAATAAAAAAGAAAGAAAAGAAAGAAAAGGAATCTACTTTATTACATATTTGAATCCTTTATCTTTTGTCGGTCATATCTTCTTTTCTTGTTGTCGGTAGCTTGTCTGCTGACTGGGTCTTCTTCTTTATTCTAGTTGAACATCTGGAATATGTACTGTATCTCCTCCGTTACATTTTGTACATTGATGATCTGTGTATTTCGGTCCTATCATCTGGCAATATCTTGTTAATAGTTTTTCTGATATAAAATCCTTTTTCAAGGCTCTTGTCATAGGTAGTTCTTCTGGTCTTAATAATGAAAGAATCCATTGACGGACTTCCTCCATATCTGCTGGTCGTAGTTCTCTTGAATTGGAATATATCATAACTTGATTTCTAGCTGAATATTTCCATATGGCTTTGCCATTAGTGTAGTTATGCATTAGTTCCTGGATAATAGTATTTATTCCTATTAATCTTTTATTCGTATAGAAACTGGGTATATCCTCTTTTTGTATCTCTGGTTGGGAATCAATTTCCTCTGGTAGTATCATTTCCCTAGTTAATCCTATTTTCACAACTTGTATAACTGGTTTAATTCCTGTATATAATATTTCTGCTGGGGCTGTATAACATTTAACATAAAAGAATGTTCCTTTGGTAATTCGCATATAGGTAGTGAATGCTGAATATAATTCTGGTATCTTTTGTAATTCATTTCCTGTAGATGTATAGACTGTGTTTAATAGTCCAAAATCGTAACATGTTTTGACTAGATTGGCATTTGTGCCTGGTTGTGCAATTAGCTTGTTATATCCTTGTAATTTCTGGGTAATATAATCGGTTTCTGGGTTTGTAGTGGTTGTGGATCTTGGGTTGAGATTTAGGTATGTCTGTATTTGGTGCAAATTTCTGATATATGAACTGGAAATATGGTCATATATTTGTTTGTCTTGGTTTAAACTGGCTGCGTATGTTGTGGTTTGTGGGGTTGGTATATTTGTTTGTGGTATTTTTTGGACAAATGGTCTGTTAAACAGACTGTTTAGGTTGCTATTAGCTGGTCTTTTACTAGCTGACTTGCTTGGTACTGTACTTCTTGTTCCTGCAACTGCATTAACTAAATTATTATGAGTTTTTAGGAGTATCTCAACGTCTCCTTCTAGTTCTGGATTTTTACCGTCTTCCGATCGACGTAGCTCAGCATTTTTAGAGTCATGCGGCTGACTTACAGTAGCTTTAGGTTTCAGTATAACTTCATTAACCTTTAGCTTTTGTATTTCTATGTCCATACTATCCACTTTTTGACAAAGTGTAGTAATGGCTTTTAGCATATCTTCCATTATATTATCTGGCTCTGTCTGTGTAGCCTTGTCTTGATAGGTGATCTGCAACAATATTTTTGTCAGTCCTAATTATTTCAATACTAAATGTGAAGTTTTGTATGTTTAATACAAGTCTTCGTATTTCCTTTGTTGTAACTGAGTCCTGTATTTTTCTTGTTAGCCACCATTTTACTTGTGTATTATCTGTTCTTACAATAAATTTGTTATAAACAATATATGGTTCAAAAGCTAATAAACATTTATATAAAGCAAATAGTTCTTTTTGATTTATCTCCCACTTTACCTGTGGTTCTGTATATGATCCTGAATAGTACCTGCAGTGGTGTTCTGTTGTTTCATTAGCGTATTTATATTTTAATACTCCACCATAGCTATGTTCACTTGCATCTGTTTCTACTATGTATATGAATTCTCTCTTTTCATCTGGGAAATGTAGTTTTGGTAATTTTTTACATAAAGTTTTAATGTGCTGTATGTGGGTTTTATCCTATTCATCAAAGTGGTATTCTACATCCTTTTTTAATTTTTTCTGTAAAGGTTTTAAATGTGTTGCTAATTTTGGTATATAATCACGTACTTGATTAACTAATCCTAAAAAGGATTGTAACTTCTTTTTTGTATCTAATAACTCTTCTGAAGTAAGTATTTTTTGTACTATATGTGTCTGCATTTTTATTCCATTTCTATCTATTTGTATTCCTAGAAATCCTATTTGATTTTTCATTATCTCTGCTTTTTGTTTACTTAGACTAATTCCTGTTGTTTCAACAATATTTGCAAATTTGTGTAATAGTTGACTATGTTCATCTTTTGTTCTGGAATATAATAATATATCATCTATATATATATAATGCAATTTTCTAGTTGGTTAAAATATTTATCCATAAAATGTTGGTATCTACCTGGTGCATTTTTATATCCAAATGGTAAAACGTTCCATTCATAAAATCCTTGTGGTACTGTAAATGCGGTTAGTTTTTTAGATTCATCGTCTAATTTAAGGTGGTAAAAGCCTGATTTGCAATCAAATTTACTGAAATAGTTGAATCCTTGTATCTGTCGTATTTTTAATATTTTATTAGGGATTGGGTAATTGTAGGTCTTAGTTTTTGCATTTAAATTTCTATAATCTATAACCATCCTACTTTTCCCTCTTTTTTGTTCACTGTGTTTATTGACAATAAAAGCTGGACTAGTGTGTTTACGATTACTTGGTTGTATATAGTTATTTTCTAAAAGTTCGTTAATATGTATTTTAAATTCCGTAAGGTCTGCAAAGTTGTATTTTAAAGGTTTTTGTGTAATTATACTATCCGAGTTTATTAGTTCAATTGTTACTAAGGTTTTGTGCTTATGCCATGCTTGGAGTGGATTGTCATTATATAATGTTTCAAATTTATCTTGTATGGATTTTAATATATTAATAGAAAATCTTATAATTTCTACTGATGTATCTGTTGTACGTGTATTTTCTAATTTTTGTGTTATCTTTTCGCTTCCTTTTAGCCATGGGGTTGTTTTTCTGGTTTTATTGTATACTCTTTTAGCTCCTAATTTTGTTTTGCATGGTGTGGTGAACCACCAATGTGTTCTAGTTAATATATGTGGGTACAAGTTGTCTAAGAAAGGCATTCCTAACAACATATCTCTTGTTTTAAATTCATAATTATACATTAGTTTTATTGTTAGTATTTTATTCCAAATTTGTATTTTAACATTCCTAGCTATTTTTGTTATCATACTTCCTTTGTCATTAAATCCTGTTATAATTATAGGGTATCTTATTTTTTCCCATTTACTTTCTGGTAAGCAATTATATCTACATAGGTTAGCTTCTGCTCCTGTATCTATCATGGGTGTATAATAACTGCTATTATATCCTTCTACTACTATTTTAGCGAGTATATATACTTTTGTCATCACATTATTTTAGGTTCTACTTATAATAACTTTTTTGTTATTATAGTAAATTACTAGTTGTTTATCTTCTAGATTATAGGGTTTGACTTGTTCTAACCAAGTTAGTCCTAAAACAATATTTTCATTTGTTTGTTCTTGTGTTATGATAAATTGTATTTGGATTGGTATACCTCCTATAATTAACTCTTGTTCTGTTATTTCTTGTGTTTGTTCAGTTACCCTAACAATGCCTCAACATTAGTCTACTACCCGAAATACACAGATCATCAATGTACAAAATGTAACGGAGGAGATACAGTACATATTTCAGATGTTCAACTAGAATAAAGAAGAAGACCCAGTCAGCAGACAAGCTACCGACAACAAGAAAAGAAGATATGACCGACAAAAGATAAAGGATTCAGATATGTAATAAAGTAGATTCCTTTTCTTTCTTTTCTTTCTTTTCTATTTTGTTTTTTTAGTGAATAAGTCAAAAAGTGTACAGTAACTTTACTGTGCACCTTTTACTTTTTTGAAAGGGCAAATGTCCCTATCTTAGAACAGTAATTGGCCTTTCGGATTAGCCGATAGCCAATCCTTATGTGTATATATATGTATGTAACTTTTGCCGAATTTTGATCTGGCATTAAGTGTAAATTGTTACCTAGTTTTTTATATCTTCGTCCTCGATTTGAGTGTATTATTGTTATTGTTATATCTTCTGATCCTATAAATGTTTTTTCTTCTACGGGGTATTCTTCCTTATTCATTTTAAGTCATGTTTATATTTTACATTTAAATATTGCTCTTCTAATTCTAAATCTAGTATTGTCTGTTTTTGTACAAGTATAGACTTATAACTTACGCCTGCAAATATGTTAGTTTGTAATCTATCTTTTCGGTGATGTAATTCCTGTCTTAAATCCTCGAGTTGTTTGAGTATTTCTATCTGGGTTTTTGATACTTTCTTGTAGTATATATTGCTAGTACTGGCTTCTTTATCGCTATTCATATCTTTCTTTTAAGATATTGTATATATTTATATTCTGTTTATGATATTATAATTATTAACTGTGATAATCTATTAAGATTTGATTTATTTTCTGTTAATTCTTTATATTCTGGGTATAATTTTGTTAATTTCTTTCTTGTTTTTCGTATATTTTTATCATTTCTTGCTGTCTTTAATAGTTGTTTATATTGGTCACTGTTTGGTGATAGTTCTTCCCCATATTCTAATATATTATTTGTAGGTGGTTTTACACAATTTTTTACTCCTATGCTACGTGCGGCAAATCTAGTATGTATATATATTGAAACAATGAATTTCAAGTTCTTATCGAATAATGTAAAATATTTTCGCGAAAGGTCTTTTTTTTTTTGACAACCAACAAACTATTTTTATTAATGCATAAATGATCTCTCAGAGTTAAAATATGCGACAATATCATTTACAATCCAGCTAGGAAAAGCAGAAATCCAAGATATTTGATGTAATAATGAAATAGAGAAACTAGCTACCCCTCCATTCCTAATTAGTTGTCACCATTTTTTTTGCACCCCTCTTAAGAAAAACATTAATTAGAGATTAATTTGACTAAATTATCCTTATTTATTACTCTTTTCTATTTAATATTTTTCTTTTTTACACTATATTAATATTTCTCCATATTTATGACTAAGGGTAAAGGTGAACAAACACAAGTAATTATGTCTTGATTTTCTAAAATGACAAGTATTATGAAATATCGATTTTTAGTAAGCATGCCAAGTATTTAGAAACGGAGAGAGTAATTTGCGTGCTACTATATTCCAAGATTTTGGAATATGCACCACATCTATCTCTATGAAGAAATTCATAAGTTTCTACATTTCTTCACATATCGTTTCTATCTTCCATGAAATTGTATTTTTTTTCAATAGCATGTCCACCGCACTTTTTGCATTTGATAAGACTTGCACCTTTGACCATCCCTTTTCCTTAGCGTTTTTCAGTGTCTTCCGAATCGCTATTGCTTCAACAGTTATGACCCTTCCAGCGAATTGAATTGGGGTACCAAAGGCTTGAAGCAGGTTACCATAGCTATCCATAGCCTTCACTTCAATGTTTGCCACCTTCTTTTCCTTATGTAAACTAGCATGTGCAAACATAACACCACCATATTGTACCGCAGTAATGTAACAACCCTCATTGTGATTTTTAATTTTTTCGTGTTTTGGCCATTTTGTCATTCTTCATAATTGTCTTATATTATTTATGAGTTGTGGGGATGGTTGGCACGGACCCCGAAGCATTCAGGAGTGATTTATGTGAGTTTGAATTTTGATCTTTAAGGTGATATAGTTGACTTTAGTCAATATTTTGTGATCCGAGTGTCAGATGGTGATTTTGTTAGTTCCATTAGCTCCGGAACATCAAAATTAGGTTGGTAGCATAGTTGGTTCGGGTTTCAAGGCTTTCAGTGTGATTTTGAGCTTTTGAGCGAGAATTTGGAATTTTATGCTTAATGTTGACTTTGGTCTACATCTGTCAATAATAACCTCCATTTGAAATTTTGTCTGCACCTTTGAGTCTGAAATGTCATTTTCAAGCTATTAGCATATTTGGTTTGTGTTCAGGAGGTTTCAGATGAGTTTTTGGTGTGTTTTTGAACATTTTGGATGCTTTGACCTTGTTTAAGTAAAATTTATCGACAAAAAAGTTCGTGATTAGTTTTAAAGATCAAAAAAATTATTCTGAGACTTCTAAAATGTCATGCATGAATTATAGGGCTGATCTGAAAAGTTTGATGTAATTTCGATAAGTCGAGATCGAGTTTTTAATACGAAACATGAAATAATTCTTTAATAAGCAAAAACAATATCTGACTGGGAAAATGAGCATGAAATTGAGTTTTGATTGAATGAGTATGTCCATATTATTATTTAAAAACTACAGGAAAAAGAATCGGGGCATTCTGCTATCGTATGAGGAATTTACGGTCTTTTTAGTGAACAATGTTGCTGGTGCGAAAAATCTGGTGCGTAAATATAGCTGGTGCAGATTTTTTGCACAGTGTATTTAAATTTCAGACTGTGTATATTTGGTATTTTAAGCATATTGGGAGTTCTAGAGCTTAGAATTAAGTGATTCTCACATAATTCTTCTCGGTTTATCAAGGGGAAAGTATCTAATGCTTAGGTTGGTAATTTTTCATGATTTCTTCAGCTGACTTTTTTTCCTTTATCCGTGAGTTTGCTGAAGAAAAATAGGGTTTTGTCGATACAGACTCGATTTTTGATGAAATTTCATATTTAGGATCCTTATGTTATGGGTAAGTTGTAATGACCCTCCAGGTCACTTTTCGACTTTTCGTGTATTTTCGGAGTTTCGAGCATCCCAATAGTTGCCACCTGTCATTAATGAACTACCAAAATAGGTGGCTTGGTATCCGGACAGTTTGTTTGAGAATTTTATTAATACCGAACATGTTTTGAAATATTTGAATCAAATTAGAATTTGATAAAAGATATATTTTATTACCTTTCTAAAATATTTTAGATATTTATGAGAATGTTTTAATTATGATATATTTATGTTATTTTATAATAGTTTTATAATTTATTAATATTTTAAACGAAGATAATATGTCTAGTTATGTTGAAAAATTATTATTATATAGCAGAGGCTTTATTCAAAATAATATTCTATTAATTATGGTATATTCAAAAAGTCATATTTATTTTACCAAGAGTCTATGTAATATCCCAGTACATACATAAAAAGATATAAATATTTTTTGCATAGTTACCTCCATTCCACGTGGGGAAAGTAAGGGTGGACAAACAAATCATCAAATTGATATGACGTGTCACTTGTCCACACCAATCACTACTTACTACATATGAATACAAGGATTTAAAATGATATTGGGAGAATGCAAACTTTTAATCTTATTATCTATGTATCTTTATTATCCATATGTTGTATAGGCTTCTACCAATATTTTAGTTTTGCATTCTTAGTATCATTATTCATGTCCTCTGTATATACTTACACATTCAATTGTGGGGGGAAATTGATGTTATATTTTATCATCAAAAGAAATCACTTATCCACATCAAGTTATACGAGCTCAAAATTCCTCTATTTTTGATCTTTAGAGCTAAAAAATTATGGGAAATCATTAGATTGAGTTCAGCAGGGCATATTTTCTGAGGTTGAATTAAGGGAACATGCAACTCGTGGTCAGTACGAGGTGCTGTTCGGCATCCAGGTATACTACGGTCTACTTTCTAATAGACTTTGTTCTACGAGATTGTGTATAGTATAATTTTCATGCGGAGCTAGGTTTTTGGGATAGACTTAAGATTATCTAATCCTTTTTGCTATCTCTAACCTTCTTTGGGAAATCTTAGAATAGACCATTAGCTTGTACCTTAGTTCCTTATGCCTATTGTAGAGATAGGATTAGGATAGAGATATTCGTATGTTTCTGCGTTGTTGGGATTAGACTAGCTACCTTTAGTATAGGTTAGGGATAGTACTTTGGAATGGGACTAGTATGTCTCGGTTGGTTGGTATTTACTATCATGGATATCCTCGATTACTCTCTTTCCCTATTGACATATACATTTGTTGTTCTGTATATTGGGGGGTCCGAGGCCTTAAATACAAACCCACAGAATATGAGGTTAGTATTCTTTGCTCTTGAAGAGCGGTGATTTATGTTTATGGATCTTGGATTATTTTGATTTTATTGTGTGTATACTGGTGATGGCATGCATACCTTCACACGCACACTCGCATGCATTGTGGTACGATTCCAAGAAAAAACGTTGATTTTCCCGAATATTTTCAAAAAAGGGTTATTTCTCATTTTCCACTCACAAACTATTTTTAAAATGAAAATCGTACCACCCTTACTGTTGGATGATGATTTTTAAGACTAAGTTGCACTATCTATGCTTTGGTTTGAGTCCGGGTACTGACTATATTTTCACCTTATTACTAATTTTCTCTATTATTTCTGAAGGCAATTTGGCCTTAAACCACCATTTTTATATTAATAAATAGGATTTCGTAAATCTTCAAGGAATTTGGTCTTCTTAAACTGGAAAAAAGATTGGTTAGACATGGTTTGGGTATGAACTCTGGTTTGTTGTCTCGTATTACATATTTAGTTTCGGTTCAAGTTCAGCACCTGGTTTCACTTCTTATTACCTCTTTAGTTCTAGTTCGAGGTCGGCTTCTGATTTTACTACTCATCTATCCATTTAGTCTCGGTTTGAGTCTGGCATATATGGTTATTGATTCTGGTTGAAAATCTGGTTTGAGACTGGTATGATTTATGGTTAGTTTTTTTTTTTTTAGTTATTATGATTTATGGCTAGGGCTAGAGGAGGTGTTTACACTATGGTTAGACATGACACTCATCTCATATTGCATCACTTGGTTTTCCATTGCACTCATCTATTCATATGTACTGCCATCACCAGTATGATTTTTGTTTGGTATCTTGCATGCTTATGGGGGTTTGTTATGTTATTTTTGTTGTTTGTACCTGTCGTGCTTATGGGGGCCGATTGGGTTTTGTCTGTTGTTGTGTACCTTCCAGGCTTATGGGGGCCTGGTTAGGTTATTCTTTGATTATTACTACTTAGTTTGTGATAGGTTGTTTCTAGCGTATACTCACGGGTTAGGTATGTCTTGTGAACTCTCTTTTAGCGTTTTTAGCTCTAGTGTTAGATTATGTTACTGTTTCTCTGAATTTGGGTAGACATTCTGAGTATACTACTGTTGATATTCTTTCTTAAATGATTCTTGATGTGTTAGACTGTTAGGCTAGTTTCTGTAGGTAAGTAATTTCATTCTAGTTACCTAGTTTGTATATCATTTCCTTTAATGTTACGTACATTGTTCATTATCTCCTTTCGTGTTATTTATACTTGCATTATATTAGTGCTCGGTCAGCCTAAGCATACTGGGTACTGTGTGTTTTGGCACTCATACTGCACTTTTGTATTTTTTCCCTGATGTAAATCCTAGTATGAGTTCTTGCTGCTGACGTATTATTCATGCAGAGCTATCTTGGATCGTAGAGTTGGTGAAAGCTCCTGACGCTCAGAGTTGTTCATTCTCCCTCTATTTTATTGGGTTGGTCTTTATTTTATATTTTTAAGACGGTTCGTATATATGGCATTTGCTTAGTACTCCTGTTATGTTTAGTAGCCTCATACCGACTGATACCAGGTCTTGGGGTGTATTTTGTATAGTTTGATTCTTTACTCTCTTTATCTATATAGTTTATGGGCCTTATTTTTGGTGTTTATATTTATAATCCGTTCGTTGGCTTCATGATTTGTTCTTTCATTCTATTGAATCGTTACTCATTTTTTTGGCTTACCTACTGGTGGGTTTAGTAGGTGCCATCATGACTTGTGATTACAGGTCATGACAGTTTGGTATTAGAGCTCTAGGTTCACCGGTATCATTGGTACAAGAGCAAGTGCCTACTAGAGTCTTGCGGATTGATATGATGAAATATGTATCCTATCTTCGGGAGCTATAGGGAATTCTTAGGAAATTCCTATGTCTTGTTTCTCCATCATGTATCCTTATCTCGGTCAACTATAAATAAATTCTTCTTTTGGTTCCACTCTTCCTTGGAATCATTGGATGGTTAGGATGGGACACCTACACTTATTGCTAGGGCATTAGCCCAGGGTCAAGATGGGGAGCCGTCACTAGAGATAGAGCTTGATATTGAGCATCTACAGCTTTATCTAGTGACCCAAGGCTCCGATCATATTGGTGGTTGTGCTAGTTCTTCAGCATGTCATGGTTGGGATTTCGAGCCTTCTTGAGGGTACGTTACATGCAAGGGTAGTTCTCGGTACACTGAATGTTTTTCAGCCTAAAGATGAGCTCGCAGGTATTCAACATGTTTCTATATCAATTTAATATATCAATTTAAGAGTATGAGATTAGGTTTCTCGAGTGGACCAGACATGCTTTTATGATTCTTCCTATTAAGCACGAAAGAGTGTAGAGGATTGATTATACCACTTCATTTGGTGTCAGAGTCTTTAGTAGCAACTAGATCTCATTTCCTTTAGGGTGTTGACCGCATGAGGACTATAAAGTGGGTGTGTCTCGAGACTTATGGAGGTGGAGGTAAGTGGCCCCGCCATCAACACCGCCATCAACACAGTTTCAGTGGTACCGCATCTAGAGGTAGGGATTTCTCCACTAGAGGTCACCCTTACCCTCAACATAGAAGGCCCATACAGACAGTACCTCCGATCATAGGTAAGGATCAGACAAATCACAGAGGTCACAGGGGTTAAAGTTTTAGTCAGACATTGTGGGGTCATCATTTTGGATCTACAGGCTGTAGGGCCTAGTTTGGGTCAATTGATGCTTTTCGCCAATTTAGGGCTTCTGGGACTTGTTATGATTGTAGAGATATGGGTCATTTTTTTTAGAGAGTGTCCCTAATGGGGGATTATTGAACAGTCAGTGCAGCCAGTTCAATCTCTTAGGGCTATGACGCCACTGGTCAAAGGTAGTGCGCAGGATATTAGGAGTGGTTTGCAGGGTATTAGACGTGATCTACAACTAGGTGGTGCTGATAGTTATGTGGATGCTCAATTTGAGGATGGATACGATCCGTTATGTGCTTCTATGGGTAGGCCAAGGGCTGAGACTTTAGGTGCAGCTCACTTGTATCATTTCAATTTGTTACCCTTTATTTTTTATGTCGTTTGATCTAGGTCTTTGGATAATTGTGCATTTACTTACTTTGCCATTTGGTTGCATTGTTCTTATGGACTGTTGTCTATGCTTACATGCGTAGATTCTCATAGTTGTTTTCTTTTAGTAGTGTATCGAGTGGGTCGATCCTTTGTTACGATTACCTTGGGATATAACCCTTAGGCATATCTCACTTTCTTTGACATAGTGATTTTTGACATGATTCTGGGTTTAAATTATTTTGTTACCTATCATATGGACCTTAGTTGCCTTGCATAGACTGTTGCTTTGATTTTGATGGGCCTCCGTCACATTTTGAGGTGAGAGGTTGATGATCAGGTGTTGAGAGGGGTTATGTTATTTGTTTAGAAAGAGAGGGTTGGTAGTGAAAGAGTTCTTAGTATTTCTTAATTATATTCGTGATGCTAGCTAGCATTGATATTTCTTCACTTTAGATAGTTCCTGAGGTTGGTGAGTTATTGATGTTTGTCTTTCTTATCTACCTGGTTTTATTTTCTTCACCTGACCGTGATTCTTGATTTGGTTTTGATGTTGAATTGGGTACTCAGTTTATGATGCTCTATCGTACCAGGTGGATTCAGTTGAGTTGGGGAAGGTTATAAAGGTAGTTTCATGATCTTTTGAGTATATGTTACTTCGCCTGTGTGTCTCCATGGGATGTTCCTGTTGGGTTCAAAAAAGAGTTGGTTCTATGTACTTGTGTTTTGCCTATCGTCTAGTGGGAATGAGTACCTGATGTCGTGTATTGAGTATTTGTTCAAACCAACTTTAGGGTATAGCTATATTTTGTGAGTTTACTTGAGGTCTGGTGACCATTAGTAGGGATTGGGGCAGCAGAGACTACCATTGGGACGCTTTACGACCACCACTAGTTCTTGATTATGTTCTTTGTTTTTCTAGCATCTCCCAAGTATAGATTTGTTGGATTGTGGGATCAGGCCTTGATTGGACACGATCCGACGGTGATCATAGACGACACCTTAGCTCTAGCCCTTATAGGATCAACGACTATGCGCTAAGTTTCTGAGTGTGTGTTTGGCTTGGGTTTTGATATTCTCAGGGCACGTGGTATCTTAGGATGGCTTTGTGGTACGCTTGGCGAGGATTGAGGTAGTTCATGGTTGAGGCTAGGCCTATTTCTCCTGCTAATAATGGTAGTGTGTTAGGTTAGCATATTATATCAGATGGCTTGGTTGAGGAATTCCTTCCTTGGTAGCATGGTTAGCCAGATTAATTCAGATACATCTACCTCTAGTGGTTCAATGAGTATGAGATGAGTCTTCTGGGGCTCAAGGCCTTATTGGCTCTAGTTCTGATTTTGACTCTTCCATATGAGAGCCTAGGGTGTGTTTTAGATCTTTTATTCGGATGCTGGTTTGTCAGCAGGTATAGTTTAGACACTCAGGTCCTGGTGGTTTAGCTCAAATTCTTAGTGGATAACTATGAATTTTATGACTCGCTTACAGAGTGCGTTTTGGGTTTAGTTTCCATGTGGGGCATTATGATTGGTTGACTAGGCTTACATACTACCTACCGATTCAATTTTCCTTAAGATAAGAGGGGTTGGCTCAGGTTGATATTTGAGGGATGGTTTGTTTGCATAGGGTGTCAGTTCCAACCACTTTTTACTTTGGTTCTCAGTTCACATTGGGTTTCTAGAAGTCTACTCAGAGGGAGATAGGGTATTGGGCTTTGCTCAGCTTTTACCAATAGATCAATGGTCCTTTAGGGCGGGCTATTCAAGCTCTGGAGGTTATGATTTAAGCTGGTGTTGTTGATTTCAAGGGTTATTGGGACCAGTTCTTGGCCTTGGCAGAGATCGCTTATATTAGCCTCTACCATTTGAGTATTCAGGTGAGCCATTTTGAGGAATTGCACTTGTGCTATATAGTACAAATTTTTGATGGCTTGGTTGTATCCTCTCTAGGTTAGGCCATAGGCCATGTAGCAGTTATGTGGTTATACAGACATCATTGAGATGTTTCTAGATGGATTATGTATACTTCACAGTGGGCATGAGATTTATGATGATCGGAGAATGCTAGACTTGGAGCTTAAGGTCAGTGATCTGGTTTACGAGTTAGCTTGCATATAGCCTTGTCAGACCTTCACCCTACGTTACTTGTATCTACCAGGCGTCACTTTATTTTGGATGAGTCTCGCATATTTCAGTGGGGTGCGGTGCAGTTAAATTAGAGTTGATTTTCGAGGAGGAGTTGGTTGTTGCTCTGAGCAGAGAAGTGGAGAAATTTGAAATCGAAGGAATTTCTTTAGTTAAGGTTCTTTGGAGGTGTTGTCCTGTCAGGGAGGGGGTTTGGAGAGCCTTGCGAGGCATGCAGACCTAGTACCCTGATCTCTTTGAGCATTCCGACCCTTTCTATTCCTTGACTTTCGAGGACGAAAGTCCTTGTAGTAGTGGATGTTGTAATGACCCTCCAGGTTATTTTTTGACTTTTCATGCATTTCCTGCGTTTCAAGCTTCCTGATAGTTTTCACCTGTCATTTATGACCAGCCGAAATAGGTGGTTTGGTGCCCAGATAGTTTGTTTGAGAATTTTATTAATACCAAACATGTTTTGAAATATTTGAATCAAATTAGAATCAGGTAAAAGATATGCTTTATTACCTTTCTAAAATATTTTAGATATTTTTGAGAATATTTTAATTACGGTATATTTATGTTATTTTATAATAGTTTTATAATTTATTAATATTTTAAATGGAGATAGCAAGTCTAGTTATGTTGAAAAATTATTATTATATAATAGAGGCTTTATTCGAAATAATTTTCTAATAATTATGGTATATTCAAAAAGTCATATTTATTTTACACTCTATGTAATACCCGAGTACATACATAACGAGATATGAATAATTTTTGCATAGTCACCTCCATTGCACGTGGGAAAAGAAAGGGTGGACAACAAATCTTCAAATTGTTGTGACGTGCCACTTGTCCACACTAATCGCTACTTACTACATATGAATACACGGATTTAAAATGATATTGAGAGAATGCAAACTTTTAGTCTTATTATCTATGTATCTATTATTATCTATATGTTGTATAGGCTTCTGCCAATATTTTAATTTTGCATTTTTAGGATCATTATATCATGTCCTTTATATGTACTTACACATGCGATTGTGGGGGAAAATTGATGTTATATTCTATCATCAAAAGTAATTAATTATCCACACCAAGTTATACGAGCTCAAAATTCCTCTATTTTTGATCTTTAGAGCTAGAAAATTATGGGAAATCATTGGATTGAGTTCAGCAGGGCAGATTTTTTGAGGTTGAATTGAGGGCATGGGAAACTCGTGGTCAGTACGAGGATGCTTTTCGGCATCCAGGTAGGCTACGGTCTACCTTCTTATAGGCTTTGTTCTATGAGTTTTTGTATAGTATAAATTGCATGTGAGGCTTAGTTTTTGGGATAAACTTAAGATTATTTTAGCCTTTTTGTTGTATCTGACCTTCTTTGGGGAAACTTAGAATAGACCATTAGCTTGTACCTTAGTTCCATATGCCTGCTGTAGAGATAAGATTAGGATAGGGATATTTGTATGTTTCTGCGATGTTTGGATTAGACTACTACCTTTAGTGTAGGTTAGGGATAGTACTTTGGAATGGGAATATTATGCCTGGGTTGGTTGGTATTTACTATCATGGATACCCTTGATTACTCTCTTTGCCTATTGACATATACATGTGTTGTTCTACACATTGGTGGCCCTGAGGCCTTGGATATAAACCCGGGGAACATCAGGTTAGTATTCTTTGCTCTTAAAGAGCGGTGGTTTATGTTTATGAATACTTGGGTTATTTTGCTCTTATTGTGTATATACTGGTGATGGCTAGCATATCTTCACATGCACACTCGCATGCATTGTGGTACGATCCCAAGAAAAAATGTTGTTTTTCACTACTATTTTCAAAAAGGAGTTATTTCTCATTTTTGACTCACAAACTGTTTTTAAAATGGAAATCATTCCACCCTTACTGTTGGATGACAACATTTAAGACTAAGTTGCACTATCTACGCTTCGGTTTGAGTTTGGGCACTGGTTATATTTTCTCCTTAGTATGAATTTTCTCTATTATTTCTGAGGGAGATTTGACCTTAAACCATTATTTTTAACTTAGTAAATGGGATTTCGTAAATCTTTAAGGATTTTGGTCTTCTAGAACGGGAAAAGGACTGGTTAGACTTGGTTTGGGTATGAGCTCTGGATTGTTGTCTCGTATCGTATATTTAGTTCTGGTTCGAGTCCAACACCTAGTTTCACTGCTTATTACCTCTTTAGTTTTGGTTCGAGTTCGGCACCTGATTTTACTACTCATCTATCCATTTAGTCCCGGTTGGAGTCCGTCATATATGGTTATTGATTCTTGTTGGAAATCTAGTTTGAGACTGGTATGATTTATGGTTAGGGCTGGAGGTGTTGTATACACTATGGTTAGACGTGGTGTTTTGCGGAGAAAATGACTATTACTTATTTGAATTAGAAAACTTAAGGAAATTTCCAAATTCAATTTAAAACAGAGTCGCCACTTAATTAATTTAAAGAAAATTAAGAAAACCTTTTGAAAATTTTCAAATCTTAAAACAAATAGAGACTTAGATATTTTTTAGAAAAATCCAGGTAAGCGGTTCCTATTAATACCCCGAGAAGGTTTTTACGGCATTCAGGGTCTCCGCTAACTTGCGGTTGTCCGGGCTATTTGAAACCAACTTTTGACTAACTAAATAAAAATGGAAAGTTGATTAAGGAATATATATATTAAGAAAATTCATTTTATTAAGGAAAGACAAAGTGATTTGAAATATATTGAAGAAATAAGACTTGCGACTAAGATAAAGTGTTGATTTTAAGAAAATATTTAAAAATTCTTGAATTGGTCAATTAAGTCAAATGAATAATAAGAAGTTAATTTACAAAACAACATGGTATTTCTAAAGGGGGAAAATCAACTAAGTTAATAAAAAAGAGTTAGTATTAATTACAAACAAGTCAACAAGAATAAATTAAGAAGAAAGGGTTGAAAGTTGAGCCCATGTTTTGGCCCAAAAAATCTGTCCAGATTTGGACATTATTTCATGGACTTCAAGTCTATTTCAGCCCCTGTATATCAACTGGATATCACAGCCTTTTATCCCTGAGTTTTGTTGTATACCAATGTATAAACAGGTATATAAGTTTCCCTTTCTCCAATATTCCTTCGTTCACCTGTGCAATGGCTTCCGCAACCTATATACGTCGTCTATCTACTATATATCCATATATACAACCTTGTTTCCTTGTGTTTTAATCTGCTTTGGTACTTCGGCATAGGGTCTTGACTCGAAAGGTGTTGTTGGGCTATACAAGCCCATCAGGAGGGATGCAAGGGTGTGAGTCCAGTGGGCTCGGGCAGATTTCATGCATCAATAGGAAAATGATAAGAATTAGAAGATGATCCAATAAGATGCAAAAGCTAACAGAGATATCGTCATTCCAACAAATAAATAATTATAACTAAGTTCTCAAACCAATAAACCAACACATATTTATTGTTCCAAAAGCAGGGAACTTATAGTATAAAACATGCTATGATGAAACTTCTACCTCGTCCCAACTTCATGTTTTGGGATTGACCAGAGAACAACCCCAAATTGATCTACGAATCTCTGCGGATGTGCTAAACTAGAGAAAAATGCTCAGACAATCAAGTATTACGAAAATACATGATTCATGCTTATAGAGAAAAGCTAAAAGGGAACAACTTTGGCAAACAAGCAGACTCTCAAACAATGGCATGTGGACAGTAACTTTTGGAGATTAACCTATTTGTCAGGTTACTTCATCTCTTGTTCTATTTATTGAGGGAGAACTAAACAGTAATCCCCAAAGGAATAACTTCATCCCTTTAATGAATCCTATCCGATATGATGAATCGATAAGATCTTTCTTAGGGAATCCTTAGCCCAGCAACTCGTCTAAAATATCAGTCAACCAATACAACTATTGCTTTTGGTTGAACACCAAGTAGATCGCAACAAGAACAGATTACAAAGACAACACTATATGTTTAGAACCCTATCAATCCCAATAGCAACAAAAATATTCACTTTAGACCCCTTTTTTTGAGTAATTCTAATTCTCTCAATCTAGATCCTCACTTTAATCAATCAATACCTCTCACACAGAAATCAATCCATCCCAGTAAACAATGAAATTTGCAAACCATGACACTTCATTTATTGAACAAAAATAAACAAGAATAGAGTTGAACCATAGCTAGACTATATGGGTAGACGTAAATCAACAAGAAATAAACCTTGTGTGACTAAATGAACTGATCAAACACAATTCAATCCTAGACGCAATCGAACATGATTAGCCCAAACAAAACTTTAGTCAATAATTGAAAACAAAAAGAAAGGTTTTAGACATCCTGAACCTATGTAGAAAGAGATGATTTAAGGGGTCGAACAACATTCTACTCAGATCAACTGATATCAAAACAACACACAGAACCAAACACATCCTCATAGTCAAGCGTGAGGTTTAGCATGATTTCTACCACATACTAACTTCACCAGAATTCGAAGAATAACAACATCAATACTACTGTAAATAATTATCACGTCACAATTCAAGAAATAAATTGCAAAAGAGGAAGAGGGTTTACCTATTTCAAGGCAGCAAATCGGAATTACGAGCTCTTCGTCGAAATTTCTTTACCACCGGAGAATTTGCATTGGATTCTTTGGCCGAAATCCTAAGCCTAATGGTCTTACAAGGATTCAACACAAGAATTTTTCTTAGCTTTTAGCGAAATCCCTTTCAATTGGGGTTCTCTGCTAAATGATGCCTCTAACCTTCTAATCTTCCACAACAAATCAGTAGAATCAATGGGGTTTATATATGGGTAAATTTTTAGGGTTCGATTTCGATTTTGCCGATGTGGGAACAAGTGCTTTAAGGTCTTTTTGGGTATTTTTCGAAGGGGATTTTTCAAGCTAGGTAAGGGATAAGGATTGATGAGTTGGAATCATATAATTCTGGTACGGATTTTGAATTTTGAAAATGGATTCTCGGATTTTGGGGGGAATTAGCATTCCAGGAGCTTCTCGGAAGCTTCCATAGTACGAGAAATGCGTGCTAGGCACGTGAGACGTACAAATTTGGTAGGAGAGATGGATTTGAAGGCGGTAAAGGGAATTGGGAATTAGGGTTTTTAGGATTTTTGAGCTGCTGATGTTGTGTTGTTGTTGATATTGTTGTTGTCGGGTTGTTTGTTCAAGGGAAAAAGGAAGAAAAGGGATTTATAAGTGTGTGGATGGGGTCAGATGAAATTGTTGTTGGGCCTGGGTCAGCGGGTTGGTTTTAAAAAGGGGAATGGGCTGGAGATTTAAAATTGGAAAAGGGTAAAGGTTAGGCTTATTAAATAGAAAGGAATTAGGGTATTTGTTAAATAACCAAATTGACTAGGAATTCAACCACTTGTATTTGAATTTAGGCCAAACTAAAAATCAATTGGCCAATTGCATTGCAATTGTGGCCAATTTGATTTCAATTATGACCAAATTTAATAAACTTGGCTAAATTAAATCAAAATCTGACACTAATTAACAAATGATTTAATCTCGAGCTTCTTTGTTTCATAAAATCAAATAAATATTTTCTGAATAATTCACTTTAAGATCAACTTTTTACATGATTAAATCAAGGGAAAAGGGTCAAAAATACCCTTCTACTTTGATAAATTGGCTAAATTTACCCCTCGTTATACTATTGGGCTAAATATACCCCTACTATTATACTATAGGGCCAAATATACCCCATCATTAGAAAAGTTATCAAAAATACCCCTCTTTTTAACATTTCTCCATCATGACAAGGTGTGAGCCACGTGGCATGACATTTGGGTGAGATGGATGCCACGTGGCATGCCACCTCAGCATCAGATTTTTTTCCTTCTTCATTTTAATTTTTTTGCTTCAAATTTTAGTACTTAATTATTTATTTTATCAATTTTTTTTAATAAATAAAATATGTGAGTATTTAACACACACAAAAAGACTAATTACTGATCACTAATCACTATCACTAGTAGTAAAACATTCATGGCGGTGTCCACTTTTCCTCGCATTTCGCTAACCTTAAACCCCCATTTTTCCGGCACCTCTTCGTCGGACTTTTCAAAATCCACCACCTTCTCCGGAAACTCAGTTCCCAAACTCGCCGCTTTTGCTCTTTACAGCTCGACATGTGACATATCTTTTCCTTCCGCCGCCTTTGGTGGTGGTTCTCTTCCGTTTGGTGAGGAAAGTTCGACGTTTATTAACAGTGACGGTTATTTTATTTTAAATAAATAAAATATGTGAGTATTTAATTTTTCAATTTTTGTAAATAATTAATAAAAATTGAAGCAAAAAGTTTAAAATGAAAAAGGAAAAAAAAATTATATGCTGAGGTGGCATCCGCCTGAACCAAATGTCATACCACGTGGCTCCCGCCTGACCCAAATGTCATACCACGTGGCTCTCACCTTGCCATGATGCAGAAATGTTAAAAAGAGGGGTATTTTTGATAACTTTGCTAATGTCAGGGGTATATTTGGCCCAACAGTATAACACCAAGGGTATATTTGGCCCAATAGTATAACGAGGGGCAAATTTCGCCAATTTATCAATGTAGAGGGGTATTTTTGACCCTTTTCCCTTGAATCAAAATTCACCCATTTGAATTAATTTTCAAGATGGTCCTTGATAAAAAAATTTAATTTTTGGTAAAATAATTATTTAAGCGACTAAAATTATACTATCTCGTGTACAAGAATATAGAAATGTATAATTCATCACTTAAATGGCAAATTTAGCTCAAATATATATTTTAGAAAGTATTTATCGGGATAAAACAAATATTTCGATTTTATTTAAGACCAAAGAAACTTAGGATTAAATTTAGTCGGGGAGGGAAAAAATTAGGTGTCAACAATTACCCCCTCCCTTTGGGTAGGATGAATGCAAGTATCCCTGGGCAAATGGAGTTTGACGTTCCTAATTTTGTCCGACCACAAATTCATTTCTCGAAGAGGTTAGTTTTCACATGAATTTTAAGGAGTTATGACCGGACCCTGGTATTGGGTTTCCTACATTTCTCAGGTTATATGAGAATTCAGGTCATTTGTAGTTCATATCGATTGATTTTAAGCACAATTTTAAAGAATTCACAAGCTATCCCGATTTTGAATTTTAAAGAGACCGAAAAGCTGGTGAATGGGGAGATTGGGGGGAGTTTGGAATGCAGTCAAGTTTTCAACATAGAGCCCAGCCTACATATCCCCAAGACTTAGGGAATCAAACTTCTTGTAGCTCGACTCAATCGGTAGAAAAGGAGGTCTATTATGCTAAGACGGCCTTTGGCTTAGGATGGGTGACGAACAGTTGAGCTAGGGAGAAAAGGCTTGTAATTATCTCAATTACAAAATGTGAGGCCCTCACACCTATAAATATGAGCTACGTGGACATAATTCCCAAAGCTCCAGGTGTATGTCACCCGGATTTGAAGAAAGGGAAACTTGCTTCCAGTGTGAGTTTAGAAATACTCTGGATGCGAAACTGAAACCGAAAATATTCCAAAATACCCACATGCCTTCTAATAGGGGTGTGGTTTGATGGTGGTGGGATTCATCATTTAGCTTGCGCCTAAAGAGTTTGATATTCCTCTTTGGACTACGTCCCGGTTTGCTGCTAAGAAAAAGTTCCACGTTGTGCTGTGTCCTTTTTGGAGTCGTCCGCACCTGTGGTTTTGGTTTGATATTGTCACGAACCGAAATCCCATTCGATCCAGACAGGCACCCGAAGTCGATATGGCCCGAGAGAACCAATCTTTTCTCATGAACCTTCGTATACGTATCCTCGTATGAATCTTATTATACCTCATGCAACAAAACTTGGCCGCTGGAGCCATCACATCGAAATGAACGTACATCTTACATCCATATACCCACATATGTCTACAAAGCCTCTAACAGATGCATCTACAAGACCAACTTAAAGTCGGGACAAGTCCCCGCTTTATACAATATTAAAACAAATACACAACTATGACCCAGAAAGCTCCGAACCAAGTGGAGCTCACCAAAACTCTGCAAATGATCCACAGTCTACTGAGGAGGTATACTAATACCTGCACCTGCAACATGTAAGGTAAGTCCCCCGAGGGGGTCAGTATGAGAAATGTACTGAGTATGTAAGGCTATAGAAACTACATCATACATGAGAATGTCAATGGAATAGAACATGAGAAAATATTTTATGTGGATAAGCCATCATTCTAAATGTGGAAACATGTATATTGCTTTTGCTATTGTTATTTTAGATCACTCATTTTTTCATCCTTATTATTCATAGAATATCTTTCATAGGCATCTTCACTCAAGAGACTCATTCTTCTCTTCTATTCATGAGATTCTTCCATTCAAGAACTTCTTCTATTCAAGAGTTTTGGATTAATAATATAACGTACATCCACTCTATTGGTGGGAGAACATACATCCACTCTATGGTGGGGGAACATACATCTACTCTATGGTGGGATAACATACACCCACTCTATGGTGGGAGAACATACATCCACTCTATGGTGGGAGAACAATGACGGGATCGACCCATGCTAGGTGTTGTTTTCACCCCTGGGCTGCCACCCCTCTTTTTATTCTCATTCTTCTTGGAAAAAGTTGATTTATTCACTTATGAGGGATTGATATACTCACTTATGAGAGATTGATACATTTAGGATCATGACACTATTTAAACCACACACATATTACTTCACTCCTTGACTTCATGAGATTAACACCTTAACTTGGGAGGGGTAGATATATTAGCTCGCACATTACCTCCTCACTACTCTTATGAGATTGGTACAAACATAATCATAATATTACTTAGACTTTGGAACATGACATGATTGGAAAATGTTTTTCAAGGATAAATAGATTCTCTTATGTTATTACTCTCTTGAGATAGTCCTTTTTAGGAATTACCACATTATGACAGTTTTGAAACTTCAGTCAATGAATAGGAGATAAGTGAATCATAATTCGGCTAAGAATATGACATATGAATAACAATATATCTCAACTTGAACTGGGGTACTTTAGAACACTTCGGACATGAGTAAGTACCATAACAAGGTGAATACTCTATGCTGCAGAAAGATAAGGAAAGAGTAACCTTACATACCTTCACTTCCAAGTATGAGTACACGAGTCTATAAATGAACACAACAGTCCAGCTTCTTCCTTACGTCTTACTCTATAATACAAGTACATAACAAAGTTCATGTTAACAACCAACTCCCTTACAAAAGTATAAATGTCACAATGAGTTACGTGACTTCTACATAACATCATTTCGTCCTTCACAGTACATTACATTGCATTATCATACCAACAACACCATAACATTCCACACATTGACAAAAATATCGTACATCAATAGCATTTCACATCACACTTACCCTTATGCTTTCTCATTAGCATTCCGTCACAATTTATCCTATCAACTTTCATCATAACAACATATGAATAACAATACATAATTAATACAGTACAAAATGCCTCCATATGATACTTTAAAGTCATTAAAACGACATCACAAGTTGCTAATTATATCCATAAAGTGTATAGGGGCCTTCGGGGGTCAAAGGGGGACAAAAACATGCAAAACGGGGTTCTGGAAGTGACCTGCGAAGCCACCTGCGCCCGCAGGTGGCTGAACTACGTCCACAGGTTCCCTTTGGCAGTATCCAGGGGCATATGCGTTGGCACCTGCGCCCGCAGGTGTCTCACCTGCTAGGGCGGGTGCCCTTTTTCGGCCAAATTGGTCTCTTTTGGGTCTTTTTATGCAATGAATGGTCCATGATCATAAATAAACTTATTTTAACATATTTTTGATCATATTACATGCCAAAAACCATCCATGGTCTCACAACACACAAAAACATCACCAAAACCTCACTTTCTTTTCAATACGCCACCAAATCCGTAACCAAATCTACAACAACAATTCCAAACATTATATACAAGGGTAAAACAAGGTAAGACTATATTCACATCTCACATGTCAATATTGAATCCATCAAGTTCATTTCCTTCAATATCACAAGTCCATGTTCAAGTTTACAAGACAAAACCATCCTCCGATTTAGCAAACACAAATTGTTTTACACATGTGAACTTCTCACACTTCACCAACATAACCAACATGATATAAACCATATTACATGCATAAGATATATTAAAACATGATAATAAACACTTACCAAGCCTTGTGCAAAAATGATCTTGTCCACAAAGATGAGGGCTTAGGGTTTATATGATATTAGAAATGTTGAGATAATTCTAGAAAAGACATGAGAGTCCAAATGAGTTAAAAATCTGATTTCCCTAATATATATAGGTCCCTTAAGTCTCTCTTATCCCATTTTGGCATTAAATGCATGTTTGATTTGGTCAAATGGAAGATTGGATCATTTTTGCCCCATTGGGCCTAGTCTTTTGTTCTTGCATTGGGCCTCATTTGGCCCAATGGCTCATGAATCATTAATACCCAACAAATTAATGTCTAATTCATCAAATCTCTCATGTTTAACTAATTCCATAAATGTACACGTAGTCGTATAGGTTCGATAGCCTACGGGTGTTTCACCTCCTACAAAGGTCTAATCTCATGTACTAGGCCCAATATCAATTATCTCATCAATAATATTATAATTTACAAACTTTTGACTCTCGACACTTGAGTGACCATTGTTCAACGTCGTCAATTAGGGTTTGGTAGATACGGGGTGTTACATTCTCCCCCCCTTAGGAACATTCGTCCTCGAATGTTAACAATATCGTCTCATGTGCAACAAATGCATCTCTATAATAGCATCTCTATACATATACTCATATAGATACTTGTATAGTCCCAATGGGAGCAATATGAAATGAAAATCTTATGCACGTCCGGCATATTTCATACCCTTTCCTTCCAAATCCACTTGCCCTTTTCATTGGTGACACTTTCAAGAGTACTTACTCATCTATGATCACAACATCTACTATACCATTACGATATGTTCTTTTCACTATACTAAACTCACTGACAGGTGGAAATATTTCTATTGACTTAACTCATAACCCCAATGTACTATTAAATTCACGTTATTCGATGGAGTAGCATATGATAGGGTAGAGCTCGAATCAATCAATACATGTACATTATGTGAAAATATGATAATATACCTGTACCTTCATCAGGAGATGCCTCTTCATTCTGCCGGCCTACTAGATCATAGGTGCGATTTTGGGCTCCACTGGAACTAGCTGCTCCTCTCATATCTCTACCACGACCAATAGGCTGAATGCCTCTGCCTGGGGAAGGAACCGATGCTGATGATACAATGGTTGATCCCGTAGGTTGTGCTATGCCACTCGCACCCCTTTGTGGGCATTCTATCATTAGGTGCCCCTCTGTGCCACACCAAAAACAAGCATTTGTCCCTAACCGGCATTCACCTAAATGGTATCTTCCGCAACGCTGACATGGAGAATGAGAAAATCCTGCTATCTGTGAACCTTGCACCCCACTATGCTGTCCAGATTGACTACCCCTAAACCCTCGGGATTGGGTTTGCGTGCCTGCTGTGGAATAAGAAAATGAGGGTCTAGGCGGTAACATTAGAGATCGAGATTCTCCTGGGGACACCATATATTGTCCCATAGGTCTCGCCCTTTTTGATGGCCCTTCCTTAGATTCCTGTGTTCTTTTTCTTTTTCTTTGGTCCTCCATTTTTTGTGCGAAGGCCTGTATTCTAGCTATGTCCATATCCTTATTCAAGGATGCAATGGTACAATCTCTTACCAAATATGGTTCTAACCTGTCCACGTATCGATGGACTTTGTCTGTCATTGTAGCTACCACATTTGGAGCATATCGGGCCAAGGAATTGAATTGAAGACTATATTCTCGAACACTCATGTTCCCTTGACGTAAATTCAGAAACTGGTCTGCACGTGCCTCCCGAACCTCATAGGGGAGGTAATGATCAAGAAATGCAGTTTTAAATTCTTCCCAACCAGCTGGGAGTGCATCAATGGCCCTTGATCTCTTCCAGTCCTCATACCATAATATGGCCTCACCCTTCAGTCTATAAGCTGCTAATCAACTGTTTTTACACCTGTTACGTGCATCACCACTAGTGCTCTTTGAATTTGGTCCACAAAATCCTGTGGATCCGCTTTCAGGTCTGACCCAGTGAATATAGGAGGGTCCAGTTTCAGGAAATCCTGTGTACGCCGACTAGCTGCTCTAGCCGCGTCATCTTTATTTACCATTGGACCAGTTCATCCCTAGGTTTGTGCAGCCACTAACTGTGTCAACATGTGTACTGCATTTCTTAAATCTTGATCTGTGGTGTTCATTGGTGGTACTGCGGGTACTTCCCTACCAACCGGCTCTTTCAGAGCTGGAAAAGTAGAGGAAGACCGCGATGAAATTTCAGCATTGGCTCCACCTTGACTAGCTTGGTCAGGTGGTAATCTACTCATCCCTTCTTCAGCAGGCATATCCACCTGCTTACCTTTACCTCTACCTCTTCTCATGATCGGCATGGTTACTATATCAAAGAGAAATATTTACCATGGTTAGATACAATTCAACTTACAACACTGGCTCTATTGCACGATCTAGAATGAAGAAAAGAAACAACACACTAAATGTCCCGTAGCCTCCTACTTATAAATGTGCTGCACAACACATCTATAAGTAAGACTCTACTCAGACACGGCTTTATAGACACCCTTAGAATGACCTTCTCTGATACCACTTTTGTCACGCCCCGACTTCCAACGAGGCGTGATTGGCACCCGAACCCGATATGGCCCGAGAGAACCAATCTTTGCTCATGAACCTTCGTATACGTATCTTCGTATGAATCTTATTATACCTCATGCAACAAAACTTGGCCGTTGGAGCTATCACGTCGAAATGAACGTACATCTTACATCCATATACCCAAATATGTCTACAAAGCCTTTAACAGATGCATCTACAAGACCAACTTAAAGTCGGGACAAGTCCCCGCTTTATACAATATTAAAACAAATACACAATTATGACCCAAAAAGCTCCGAACCAAGTGGAGCTCACCAAAACTCTGCAAATGATCCACAGTCTACTGAGGAGGTATACTAATACCTGCACCTGCAATACGTCAGGTAAGTCCCCCGAGGGGGTCAGTACGAGAAATGTACTGAGTATGTAAGGCTATAGAAACTACATCATACATGAGAATGTCAATGGAATAGAACATGAGAAAATATTTTATGTGGATATGCCATCATTCTAAATGTGGAAACATGTATATTGCTTTTTCTATTGTTATTTTAGACCACTCATTTTTTTATCCTTATTATTCATAGAATTTCTTTCATAGGCATCTTCACTCAAGAGACTCATTCTTCTCTTCTATTCATGAGATTCTTCCATTCAAGAACTTCTTCTATTCAAGATTTTTGGATTAAAAATATAACGTACATCCACTCTATTGGTGGGAGAACATACATCCACTCTATGGTGGGGGAACATACATCCACTCTATGGTGGGAGAACATACATCCACTCTATGGTGGGAGAGAACATACATCCACTCTACGGTGGGAGAACATACATCCACTCTATGGTGGGAGAACATACATCCACTCTATGGTGGGAGAACGATGATGGGATCGACCCATGCTAGGTGTTGTTTTCACCCCTGGGCTGCCACCCCTCTTTTTATTCTTATTCTTCTTGGAAAAGGTTGATTTATTCACTTATGAGGGATTGATATACTCACTTATGAGAGAGATATACATCTAGGATCATGACACTATTTGAACCACACAAATATTACTTCACTCCTTGACTTCATGAGATTAACACCTTAACTTGGGACGGGTAGATATATTAGCTGGCACATTACCTCCTCACTACTCTTATGAGATCTTATGAGATTGGTACAAACGTAATCATAATATTACTTAGACTTTGGAACATGACATGATTGGAAAATGCTTTTCAAGGATAAATAGATTCTCTTATGTTATTACTCTCTTGAGATAGTCCCTTTTAGGAATTACCACATTATGACACTTTTGGAACTTCAGTCAATGAATAGGAGATAAGTGAATCATAATTCGGCTAAGAATAGGACATATGAATAACAATATATCTCAACCTGAACTGGGGTACTTTAGAACACTTCGGACATGAGTAAGTACCATAACAAGGTGAATACTCTATGCTGTAGAAAGATACGAAAAGAGTAACCTTACATACCTTCACTTCCAAGTATGAGTACACGAGTCTATATATGAACACAACAGTCCAGCTTCTTCCTTACGTCTTACTCTACAATACAAGTACATAACAAAGTTCATGTAGACAACCAACTCCCTTACAAACGTATAAATGTCACAATGAGTTACGTGACTGCTACATAGCATCATTTCATCCTTCAAAGTACATTCCATTGCATAATAATACCAACAACACCATAACATTCCACACATTGACAAAAATATCGTACATCAATGGCATTTCACATCACACTTACCCTTATGCTTTCTCATTAGCATTCCGTCACAATTTATCCTATCAACTTGCCTCATAACAACATATGAACAACAATCCATAATTAATACAGTTAAACATGCCTCCATATGACACTTTAAAGTCATTAAAACGACATAACAATTTGCTAATTATATCCATAAAGGGTATAGGGGCCTTCGGGGGTTAAAGGGGGACAAAAACATGCAAAATGGGGTTCTGGAAGTGACCTGCGAAGACAATTGCGCCCGTAGGTGTATGACCTGTATCCGTAGTTTCCCTTTGGCAGTATCCAGGGGCATCTGCGTTGGCACCTGCGCCCGCAGATGCCTCACCTGCGAGGGTGGGTGCCCTTTTTCGGCCAAATTGGTCTCTTTTGGGTCTTTTTATGCAATGAATGGTCCATGATCATAAATAAACTTATTTTAACATATTTTTGATCATATTACATTCCAAAAACCATCCATGGTCTCACAACACACAAAAACATTACCAAAACCTCACTTTCTTTTCAATACGCCACCAAATCCGTAACCAAATCTACAACAACAATTTCAAACATTATATACAAGGGTAAAACAAGGTAAGACTATATTCACATCTCACATGTCAATATTGAATCCATCAAGTTCATTTTCTTCAAGATCACAAGTCCATGTTCAAGTTTACAAGACAAAACCATCCTCCGATTTAGCAAACACAAATTGTTTTACACATAGTGAACTTCTCACACTTCACCAACATAACCACCATGATATAAACAATATTCCATGCATAATATATACTAAACCATGATAATAAACACTTACCAAGCCTTGTGCAAAAATGTTCTTGTCCACTAAGATGAGGGCTTAGGGTTTGTATGATACTAGAAATGTTGAGATAATTCTAGAAAAGGCATGAGAGTCCAAATGAGTTAAAAATCTGATTTCCCTCATATATGTAGGTCCCTTAATTCTCTCTTATCCCATTTTGGCATTAAATGCATGTTTGATTTGGTCAAATGGAAGATTAGATCATTTTTTCCCTATTGGGCCTAGTCTTTTGTTCTTGCATTGGGCCTCATTTGGCCCAATGGCTCATGACTCATTAATACCCAACAAATTAATTTCTAATTCATCAAATCTCTCATATTTAACTAATTCCATAAATGTACACGTAGTCGTATAGGTTCGATAACCTACGGGTGTTTCACCTCCTACAAAGGTCTAATCCCATGTACTAGGCCCAATATCAATTATCTCATCAATAACATTACAATTTACAAACTTTTGACTCTCGAAACTTGAGTGACCATTGTTCAACGTCGCCAAGTAGGGTTTGGTATATACGGGGTGTTACAGAGATTTTCATCCTCTCGGATGTTCTCGACAACATCTCAAATAAAATTTTTAGTGGTAAACTAAATTTATGTGGAGAGATAGTGTCTTCACCTCAACTCCGTGTTATGCTACATTCCTCTTGGCGCAGCCTTCATCATACTCTTTGTATGACACTTTCTTTGATAAATTTATTGATCTCCTTCATCATCTTAGGTGATTTTTCTTGGGATAAACCTGTAGTTTTGGTTTGAGAATTTCATCCTCTCGAATGCTCTCGACAAAACCTGGAATAAAATGTTAGTAGAGAACATAATTCACGTAGGGTAAACAGTTCATTCACCATACCTTTACACGGATTGGTTCCTAAAAAGGGTGATATCATCATCTCTCGTACCTGTTTTGAAAGATAATAGTTTTTGCAATAGTAAACACAACAACTCTCTTGGTTGTTGGACATAATGGCCCTCTTAGAAATTAAAGATTTTTTCAAAATGGGGTGGCCCCTTTCAGCCACCGATGACATTTTGAGTAGAAAGGTCCCTTGGACCATGCCTCTTTAATTTTAACGAGTGTCAGCCTCTTTCGAAATCACGCGTTATAATAATCCACATCATCCTCTTTTGGTATTGACATGGCTTTGTCATCCCCTTTCGGTATTGACAGACATCAACCTCTTTTGAATTTGACGCAATATAACAGCCTCTTTCAGCGATTTATGTCATCCTCTTTAGGTATTGACATGGCTTTGTCATCCCCTTTTGGTATTGACAGGCCTTTGTCATCCCCTTTCGATATTGACAGGCCTTTTTCATCCCCTTTCTATACTGACAGGCTTCAATCTCTTTTGGATTTGACACAATAATGATAGCCTCTTTCGGCGATCCATGTCATCCTCCTTCGGTATTGACATTGCTTTGTCATCCCCTTTCGGTATTGACAGGCCTTTGTCATCCCCTTTCGATATTGAAAAGCCTTTGTCATCCTCTTTCGGTATTGACAAGCGTCAATCTCTTTCGAATTTAACGTTATATGATAGCCTCTTTTATCATTCTGTTGATGTGTTGGCTCTTTTGCATTTACCTACGCTCAAGGTAAACGATTAGTAGACACAATGTCGCTTTTGCTAGCGACTATAGTCAAATCTTGGGAAAGCTTTAAAGAAAGCTTTCACAGTATAAATGACTTCGTTTGCAAATGTCATCCTTTTTCCAAGGTGACTAGCTAAAAAAGAAGTCATTTTGGAGGTAAATAAATAGTTAAACCCCGTTTCTGGGGACAACTACAAATACCACTTTCAAACGTTATATAATGATAGATTGGAGGAAGATTTCCTTACTCTCCTAGTCGGGTGATCTCTTCGATCGCTCCATTGTGATAATTCTTTTGCACGTACCTGTACTCAAGGTAAATGATTAATAGACAAGACTGTTGCTTTTGCTAGCGACCATGATCAAACTCAGAGGAATTCATAATGAAATGCATTCACAAATAAATGACTTTGTCTTGCAGACATCATCCTCATTTTGAGGTGAATGGTTAAATAAGAGGTCATTTTGGATGTAGATGAATGGCTGAACCCTATCTTCATAGACAACTACAAACCTTTTTTGAACATTATATGTTCATTTTGATCATTATATGTTCATTTTGATCCTATGATTTGTTGGGTATTTGAGAAGAATGTCATTGTTAACCCCTCATCCATTGACCCCTGCAACCACAGAAAGATTGTTAATTTTGATGAAACTGATTTATGTTGACCTCCTTCGACCTTTTGCTCTTTTCTTGCCATTCTTTGGGTGTTTGTCATCTTCGGGTGCTTGCCTCAACTCTTTGGGTCAGTTTTGTCATGTCACGCACTAGCTCGATGAGCATCTCTGGTTCAAATCTTGACACGTCTGACATTTAATGGCGAGCCCTAGAGACTTCTCAGCATTGTAGATGGGCCTTTGAAGATGGCTTCTTAAAAATCTATCCATAGCTAAAGATTGGTCCACGTGGACTTTGTTGTAGCTGATTCTAATCTCTTGATGCTGGGCATTTTGGAGTTTGAACTCATGAATGCAGCTCGATGGAAATTTTGAGGTCCTCCTCAAAATTTCTGCCCCAGTTAGATATCTTGAGGTAAGTCTTGAATTGTTGAGGGAAGAATTGACACTCCACGAGGTTCTTGATATTCTTTCCCGAGATTCTCCATTTGACTTTGTTGACGGATGAACTTCTTCTTTAAAATTTTTGAGATTCCTTCTAGAAAATCATGCCCCAGTTTCTATTTCCAGGTGATAGGACCGAGCCGATATGGCACCTACATATCCCGTTACAACAGGAATCAGGTCAAATATAGTTTCCCCAACATAGAAGAAATTGGGATCTCTTACTATTGGGAATTCTTAGAATCTGAACTCATGAATGAAGCTCTAGTGAAAATTTTGAGATGTTCCTCAAAATTTCTGCCCCAGTAAGATGCTTTTTGAGACAAGTCTTTAGTTTTTGAATATGTGGGAATCTTGAGACCCTCCTCAAAATTTATTTCAAAGGCATTCTTCTCTAGGACCTTCCATTCTGATTGTTGAAGGGTGGATCTTCTTCTTCTGAATTTTTGAGATTCCTTCTCAAAAATTCTGTCCCAGTTTCCATTTCCTGGGGTGATATGACCGAGCCGTTGGGGCGCCTACGTATCCCGTTACAATAGGAATCAGGTCAAATATAGTTTCTCCAACATAGAAGAAATTGGGATCTCTTACTATTGGGGAATTCTGAGAATCTGAACTCATGAATGAAGCTCTAGTGGAAATTTTGAGATCTTCCTCAAAATTTCTGCCCCAGTTAGATGCTTTTGAGAAAAGTCTTTAGTTGTTGACTATGTAGGGATCTTGAGACCCTCTTCAAAATTTATTTCAGTGGCATTCTTCTTTACGACCTTCCATTCTGATTGTTGAAGGGTGGATCTTCTTCTTCTAAATTATTTAGATTACTTCTCAAAAATTCTGCCCCAGTTTCCATTTCCTGGGGTGATATGACTGAGTCGTTGGGGCACCTATGTATCCCGTTAAAGCAGGAATCAGGTCAAACATAGTTCCAACACTACGATAGGGGAACAAAGATTTTTCTAAGGGGTTGACCGAAGCCGACATAGGCCGCCTACGTATCTCATTCTTGAGAATTCAAGTCAAACCTAATTCGTACATAAAAGATTAGGAATTTTAAGCATGAGACGAGTACATTAAGCAAAATGCGATTACAGGGAAAAAACCATAAAAAAAGAAAAGACTGTCTTCAGATGTAGTATCTTTTCACTGCATTAGAGTTGATTGGCTTAGGCTACTCTTGGTCATCCCTCTCGGATAAAGACTTCTCTAGATAACACCTTATGGATGATGCGACACCTTTGTCAATTGGTTTCTGGAGATTGATTACCTTCTGATCAATTAGATTTTGGATCTGGTGTTTCAAGTTGAGGCATTCTTCAGTGGTGTGTCTGACACTTCCTGAATGATATGCACAATGTCGATCAGGTTTGAAGAATTTAGATGATGGATTAGTAGGCTTTGGTGCAATGGGCTAAATAAGTCCAACCGCTTTTCGTCTTTCAAAGATCTGAGTACGACTTTCAGTTAATGAAGTGAAAACTCGAGGAGACTTTTTCTCAGAATTTGGACGGGGAAGATTGTGATTGTTCTGGTTGGCATAAGTGGGTACTTGATAGTAGTTTTGAGGTTCTTGGACATTAGGCTAGTAATTTAGGATAGTGGTTTGGACATTGGGTTGGTAATTTGGCTGTAGAGCTTGGTATTGGGGCTGGGCATAAAAGATGGATTGAGGACTCTGTGGCGGTGAAGAGTAGATAGATGGAGAAAGAGTGTTTCTAGGCCTAAACTTTATTTTCGGCTTAGTATCAAATGACACTACAGTTACATCTTATCTTCTCTTCTTCGATAAATCTAAGGACTCAGATGACATTAGAGTCTTGCTAATTTTTCCCATTCGAATACCCTCTTCAAGTGATCCGCCAATCTTTACCAAATCCGTTAATATTGCACGAACTGCAGACACCATTCTAGTATAGAACTCTCCTTCTTGGGCACGGGAAAATACTGCTACCATTTCCTCCTCAGTTATAGGAGGTTGTACCTTAGCGGTTTCCTTTCTCCAGCGATAGGCATAGTCTCAAAAATATTCATCGCTCTTCTGTTTGATCCGATTTAATAAATATCAGTCAGGGACTATTTCCACGTTGTATGCGAACCTGTCAAGAAAGTCTTTGGCTAGGGCCGGACCATTGTTTCAATACCTGGGATGCAAACCTTTCTAAGGCTTCACCGCTTAAACTTCAACTGAATAGGCGCATCAACAAGGCCTCGTTCCTTCCTACTCCGACCATTTGGTCACAATATTTTCTTAAGTGGGACATGGGATTATCAGTGCCATCGAATGTTTCAAATTTGGGGATCTTATATCCTTCTGGTAAGTCCGCATCGGGATGGACACACAAATCGTCGTAACCAAGTCCATCATTATCAACTGACCCATGAGACTCTTTGATCTGGGTAATCTCGTCATTCAATGCCAACAACTTTTTCTCATGCTCGATTTTCCACTCTTTTTCTTTTCCTTCATAATTACCCACCTCGGGATTGGGGATGATTTTATAGAGCTCAGGAGGGATGGTGACCTTAAAGGCGGTCGGGGGTATGGGTCAGATATGAGAGGTATTTTGGATGGTAGCGGCAAGATTTTGGTATGTGGATGCATGATTTTGGGGATGAAGGACATTTTGGGACCCATAAGTGTTTGGTGGATCTTGGTAGGTTTGCCGATTATTTTGTGGATTGTAAGCATCGGGGTTGTCATTTTGATTAGCATGCTGATTAGGTAGAGTATGGCTTTGATAAGTTGGTGGGTTGATAGTGACAGGGTCTATAGGAATATGAGGAGCCGAGGCAAATGTTGTGTTATTTTGATGATTCCCAAGGTTGGGAGGGTTGAGAGAAGAGAATTGGAGTGGAGGCTTATATCTTTCCTGGACAGGAGTGTTAGTGGTGTTGGCCAGATTTCTAGTGCGATTCATCTCCTCTTGGAGCATCTCCACCTTCTTTGCGAGCTCAGTAAGCATCTCACTCTGTTCCATCATCATGTTACCCCTGATAGCCAATGTGTTCTCGTCGTTGATACCAATAATATTTTCAGTCAAATAATGGCTAGGTAAAGAACTTTTTGTGCCCTCTTGACCAGGTGAAGTGAGGATATTCGACGAGCTTTTGTCAACACAGATCAGTTTCTATTTATTTTGTTACCTAATAAATAAAAAACTACTCCAAAGGAAAATATGTTAGATCCCATTAGTAATGAGTCATACAAGATATTTAGACAATACAGGAATCACATAGAGTGGTTTTTCATCGCAGACAAATTGATCCATAGGGAGGTGATGACTTAAAGATCTCAATGAACAGGATTTTGCTCATAGATTTTGGGTAAGTGGATTTTATCAGAAAGGTTGACTCTTCTTCTTTCCGTCTTTATGTCTCCCTTCACTAAAATGAGGAATAATAGAGTTTTTGAAGACAGGGGCCGGGCCGAAAGGCTGCCTACGTATCTCACGAAGGAGAAATCAGGCCCTACGTAGTTCCAATAGTGGTAAAAGGATTGTTTTCATTTTATTTCACTCACTAATCTTCATTACATTGTTGGAAGCATAAATACATGGAAAATAAAGACGTACAGACTTGCTACGTTTAAAGCTTGATTTTGGGAAGTGGAAAGTGTTCTCGTTTTCTCTAGCCTTTTTCTGCTTCACAGATGGTCTGGCACGAACTCCAAGTGCACCTTTTCGATTCTGATCAAGTGTTCCAAATCAAAGCGGAAAGCACGACACTTCTCAATGGCATGTCCTTTGGTTTCATTGTGATAATGACAGATGTCATCGCCTTTCCTCCATTTTGCAGACCCTTTCAATTCCTTTCTCTCGACCGGATGGAGGATTTTTTCTTGGATCTACTTGGAGTAAATGTCTTCATAGTTATCCTTAAAAGCTGTGAAGTCCAAACGATGAATTGTAACACCACTAGTGATGGGTGTCCCTGGTTCAATCCTATCGCATGTCAGCATAGCATGTGGTCCATACAAGTGAGAAATTTTTCCATTATGGATCAAATAGCATATTTTGGCTTTCAACACAAGACATTCATCTGTGGTATGACCTTTCTAAAGAAAATGGTAAGCACATCTTTTGTACTCATTCCTGGGGTCATATTGCGGACCTTGAGTCTTTACCGAGCACAAAGTTCCCTTAGCCTGTAACATTTGGTAAATCTCTGAAACTTTTACAATTTTTGGTTCTATCAAGCAGCTCTTTGTACTTGCTTTTAGTGTGATCTGTTCGTCTCCCTGCCTAAACCTTGAAGCCAAGAATGTCTTGTCCGTGTCTTTTGACCATTCTTTCTTTTCACTCATGAGTTCTTCGAGAGTCATTGGTGTTTGTTCTTGCACGAGACTGCCACCTTCTGGTTCTTTTCCTTTATCTTGCCCTATCATTTTTCCAATTATCTCAGGAGCCTCTTCAAATTCCATGGCTAATTGTTTGATCTCTCTAGCAAGGTCTCTTTTTGGTATTTCCTCTCCTTTCCTTAGCATTTGGTCGAACATAGTGATTTTTGCTTTGGTTAGGGTGGTTTGCTCCTCTAATTCCCTACTCCTTTCTTTGGCAACATCATTTTATTGTGCAATCGATAGATTGAATTTGGCAATCCTTCTTTCGATTGTAACCACTTTCTTGCTTTCCACCTTCAACATCTCATCCGTTTGGCCTAACTCTAGAAATCGCCTTTTGGCTTGAGCAATTCTCTTATCGCCCTTTTCAGTCCTTCCTACAGTGGCTTATTCTGAGTCCATAGTCAACCTTCCTGAAATGGTAGAAATAACTTTTAGGATTTTTTAAGAACGGTTGCATACTTTTCTGAGAGACTTGGAGACTTTGGAGTAATTTGGTCGGACTTTTGTATAGTGGGTGTATATTTTGCTTAAAGGGGCTCTAAAGTAAGAGTGGACCAATCCGCCTTTGATTCAAACCATATCACACATATAAGCATACAGAATAGTTTATATCACACAAGTATAATAGCGTGCGCGTCCTATTTAAGGGACCTTTTTGAGCCAAAAGTGGGCCTAACGATTATTCGAAAAGTCGTATGTGTTGTTTTTGAACCATTCCATTGCCCCAAAATAGGTATATATGTATATAATAAAAATTTCCCAAAAAGAATACAAATCCCATTAATAAAGGGGGACATTTTAAAAGAAATGGGGATAAACATAAAGAAAGCCCGCGCAGGGGTAAACAAGCTAACACACACAGGGGTATTTTGGGAAAATCAAAAATACATAAGAAGTGAGCTCACGCAGGGGTGAGAACCAATGTGATCTTGAAGATGATCCTTCCCTCATTGTTCTTCTCTTGTACTTCTTCGGGATCTCCCCAAGTGTATTGATCTCTTTAAAACCATGCTAAAACTTGAAAATCATGATATCCTACAAAACAAGTAAACCGTTAAGCCCTACCCCAGGACAATGGTCCGATTACAACACATACATATTTTCAAATAGCACATAATCGAATGCGGTGTCGGCGGGTCATGGAACCTTTTGACACGTTTGGCGGTTTTTCTAATGGACTTAATATCCCCTGGGATATTAAGCCGACCTGGATAATGCTTAGTCATTCAGGATTTGGTTTCACTCTATCCTAGTTGACTAGAGTGGTTTGTTCGAATTGACTGGGAACCCAAAATGGACCTTTTGGGGTAACACATCAAGTGACTGTTGACCGACTCGAATCAACTACTTCACTTGGCGGTTCAAAAGAAGATCTAGGTGTTATAGTGAAGGGCGGGTGCAGATAACCACATAACCGTTCCTTTTCCTAATGCCTAATGCTTTGCCAGAAGTGGCAGAATATGCCATGAATGCAACAATTTATAATTTGCGGAAAGTAGACAAGTAAGCAAGAAAATAATTATTACAAACCCAAATAATTAGTCAAATAAGAGTTAGTTTCAAATATATGGTTAGAACCTAGTTGAAGTTCCCCAGCGGAGTCGCCATTTCTGTTTTGTGGAAAAAATGACTATGACTTATTTGAATTAGAAAACTTAAAGAAATTTCCAAATTCAATTTAAAAAAGAGTCACCACTTAATTAATTTAGGGAAAAATAAAGAAAACCTTTTAAAAATTTCCAAATCTTAAAACAAAAAGAGACTTAGAGATTTTTTAGAAAATTCCAGTTAAGCGGTTCCTATTAATGCCCAGAAAAGGTTTTTAAGGCATTCAGGGTATCGGCTAACTTGCTTTTGTCCGAGCTATTTGAAACCAACTTTTGACTAACTAAATAAAAATGGGAAGTTGATTAAGGAATATATATATTAAAGAAAATTCATTTTATTAAGGAAAGACAAAGTGATTTGAAATATATTGAAGAAATAAGACTTGCGACTAAGATAAAGTGTTGATTTTAAGAAAATATTTAAAAATTCTTGAATTGGTCAATTAAGTCGAATGAATAATACGAAGTTAATTTGTAAAACAACATGGTATTTCTAAAGGGGAAAATCAACAAAGTTAATAAAAAAGAGTTAGTATTAATTACAAACAAGTCAACCAGAATAAATTAAGAAGAAAGGGTTGAAAGTTGGGCCCCTGTTTTGGCCCAAAAAATCTGTCCAGATTTGGATATTATTTCATGGACTTCAAGTCTATTTCATCCCCTGTATATCAACTGGATATCACAACCTTTTATCCCTGAGTTTTGCTGTATACACATTGTATACCAGTGTATAAACATGTATATTAGCTTCCCTTTCTCCAATATTCCTTCGTTCACCTGTGCAATGGCTTCCGCAACCTATATACGTCGTCTATCTACTGTATATCCGTATATACAACCTTGTTTCCTTGTGTTTTAATCTGCTTTGGGACTTCGACATAGGGTCTTGACTCGAAAGGTGTTATTGGGCTATGCAAGCCCATCAGGAGTGATGCAAGGGTGTGAGTCCAGTGGGCTCGGGCAAATTTCATGCATCCAAAGAAAAATGATAAGAATTAGAAGATGATCCAATAAGAGGCAAAAGCTAACAGAGATATCGTCATTCCAACAAATAAATAATTATAACTAAGTTCTCAAACCAATAAACCAACACACATTTATTGTTCCAAAAGCAATGAACTTATAGGATTAAACATGCTATGATGAAACTTCTACCTTGTCCCAACTTTCTGTTTTGGGACTGACCAGAGAACAACCCTAAAATGATCTACGAATCTCTGCGGATGTGCTAAACTAGAGAAAAATGCTCAGACAATCAACTATTACGAAAATACATGATTCATGCTTATAGAGAAAAGCTAAAAGGGAACAACTTTGGCAAACAAGCAGACTCTCAAACAATGGCATGTGGACAATAACTTTTGGAGATTAACCTATTTGTCAGGTTACTTCATCTCTTGTTCCATTTATTGAGGGAGAACTAAACAGTAATCCCCAAAGGAATAACTTCATCCCTTTAATGAATCCTATCCGATATGATGAATCAATAAGATCTTTCTTAGGGAATTCTTAGCCTAACAACTCGTCTAAAATATCAGTCAACCAATACAACTATTGCTTTCGCTTGAAAACCAAGCAGATCGCAATAAGAATAAATTACAAAGACAACACTACATGTTTAGAACCCTATCAATCCCAATAGCAACAAAAATATTCACTTTAGACCCCCTTTTTTTGGAGTAATTCTAATTCTCTCAATTTAGATCCTCACTGTAATCAATCAATACCTCTCACACAAAAATCAATCCATCCCAGTAAACAATGAAATTTGCAAACCATGAAACTTAATTTATTGAACAAAAATAAACAAGAACAGAATTGAACCATAGCTAGACAATATGGGTAGACGTAAATCAACAAGAAATAAACCTTGTACGACTAAATGAACTGATCAAACACAATTTAAGCCTAGACGCAATCAAACATAATTAGCACAAACAAAACTTTAGTCAATAATTGAAAACAAAAAGAAATGTTTTAGACATCCTGAACCTATGTAGAAAGAGATGATTTAAGGGGTCTAACAACATTCTAATCAGATCAACCGACGTCAAAACAACACACAGAACAAAACCCAGCCTCATAGTCAAGCGCGAGGTTTAGCACGATTGCAACCATATACTAACTTCACCAGAATTCGAAGAATAACAACATCAATACTACTGTAAGTAAATATCACGTCACAATTCAAGAAATAAATTGCAAAAGAGGAAGTTGGTTTACCTATTTCAAGGCAACAAACCAGAATTATGAGCTCTTCATCAAAATTTCTTTACCACCGGAGAATTTGCATCGGATTCTTTGGCCGAAATCCTAAGCCTAATGGTCTTACAAGGATTAAACACAAGAATTTTTATTTTTTTTTAGCTTTTAGCGAAATCCCTTTCAATTGGGGTTCTCTGCTAATTGATGCCTCCAACCTTCTAATCTTCCACACCAAATCAGTAGAATCAATGGGGTTTATCTATGGGTAAATTTTTAGGGTTCGATTTTGATTTTGCCGATGTGGGAACAATTGCTTTGAGGGCTTTTTATGTATTTCTTGAAGGGGATTTTTCAAGCTAGGTAAGGGATAAGGATTGATGAGTTGGAATCATATAATTCTGGTATGGATTTTGAATTTTGAAAATGAATTCTCAGATTTTGGGGGGAATTAGCATTCCAGGAGCTTCTCGAAAGCTTCCATAGTACGAGAAATGCCTGCTAGGCACGTGAGACGTACGAATTTGGGAGGAGAGATGGATTTGAAGGAGGTAAAGGGAATTGGGAATTAGGGTTTTTTGGATTTTTGAGCTGCTGATGTTGTGTTATTGTTGATATTGTTATTGTCGGGTTGTTTGTTCAAGGGAAAAGAGGAAGAAAAGGGATTTATAAGTGTGTAGGCCGGGTCGGATGAAATGGTTGTTGGGCCTGGGTCAGCGGGATGGTTTTAAAAAGGGGAATGAGCTAGAGATTTAAAATTGGAAAAGGGTAAAGGTTAGTCTTATTAAATAGAAAGGAATTAGGCTATTTGTTAAATAACCAAATTGACTAGGAATTCAACCAATTGTATTTGAATTTAGGCCAAACTAAAAATTAATTGGCCAATTGCATTGCAATTGTGGCCAATTTGATTTCAATTATGACCAAATTTAATAAACTTGGCTAAATTAAATCAAAATCTGACACGAATTGACAAATGATTTAATCCCGAGCTTCTTGATTTCATAAAATCAAATAAATATTTTCTGAATAATTCACTTTAAGATCAACTTACATGATTAAATCAAAATTCACCCATTTGAATTAATTTTCAAGATGGTCTTTGATAAAAAAATTTAATTTTTGGTAAAATAATTATTTAAGCGACTAAAATTATACGATCTCGTATACAAGAATACAAAAATGTATAATTCATCACTTAAATGGAAAATTTAGCTCAAATAAATATTTTAGAAAGTATTTATTGGGATAAAACAAATATTTTGATTTTATTTAAGACCAAAGAAACTTAGGATTAAATTAGTCGGGGAGGGTAAAAATTAGGTGTCAACACGTGGCACTCATCTCATATTGCATCACTTGGTTTTCCATCACACTCATTTATTTATATGCACTGTCATCGTCAGTATGATTGTTGTTTGGTACCTGTCTTGCTTATGGGGGCTGATTGGGTTATGTTTGCTGTTTGTTCCTACTGTGCTTATGGGGACGGTTGGGTTTTATCTGTTATTGTGTACCTTCCAGGCTTATGGGGGCCTGGTTAGGTTATTGTTTGATTATTACTACTTAGTTTGTAACAGGTTATATCTGGAGTGAACTCACAGCTTAGGTATGTCTTGTGAACCCTCTTTTTAACGTTTCTAACTCAAGTGTTAGATTATCTTGTTGTTTCTCTGACTTTGGGTAGACATTCTAAGTAGACTACTATTCATATTCTTCCTTAAATAATTCTTGTTGTGTTAGACTGTTAGGCTAGTTTCTGTAGGTAAGTACTTCCATTCTAGTTACCTAGTTTGTATATCGTTTCCTTTCATGTTTCAGACATTATGCATTATCTCCTTTTATATAACTTGCACTTGCATTATCTTTAGAGCTCAGTTGGACTAAACCTATTGGGTATCGTGTGTTTTGGTACTCAACTATACTTCTGCAATTTTTTTTCCTAATGCAGATCCTAGTACGAGTTCTTGCCACTGAAGTATTATTCGTGTAGAGCTATCTTGGATCGGCGATTTTGTGCGAGCTCTGAACGCTCGGAGTTGTTCATGCTCCCTCTATTTTACTGGACTGGTCTTTAGTTTATATTTTAAAGGCGGTTCTGTATATATGATATTTGCTTAGTACTCCTGTCATGTTTAGTAGCTCTTGTAATAACTAATACTAGGTCTTGGGGTGTATTTTGTATAGTTTACTTCTTCACTCTCTTTATCTACCTAGTTTATGTGCCCCAATTTCGGTGTTTATATTTATAATTGGCCTGTTGGTTTCATGATTTGTTCTTTCATTCTATTGGATAGTTACTTGTTGTTTTGGTCTATAGGTTTTGGCTTACCTACTGGTGGGTTTAGTAGGTGTCAATCATGATCCAAGATTACAGGTCGTGATATAAACGGATTTTCACAAAAATTTACTGATTCATCAATTATTTTCTCGTTTTAAATCGCATTTGATAAAAGAATATTGGGATTTACCCGGTAAAGTGAAAAATGAGTATTTTTGTGATTTTAAACCTAATTTTTACTCAGTTTTCAATGGAATTTCAGATTTAGAACCCTTAAACTATGGATAAAGTGATTCTTTATTAAAATTTCAATTTTACCCTTTTATTTTTGGGGCTGATTTTTGAGGTGATTTTGGACCTAGAACCAAAATATGTCAATATGGGTATCATTGGTCTAGTATTTACGTGTAGATCTCATATTTTATTAGATTGGATGCATTTGGTGGTGATTCAAGGGAGTAGAGCTTCCGTTTGATTGTTCGAATAGTGATGTGGCTTTGTGGGTCTTCTTTAAGGCAAATTGAGATGCACCTTGACTCTATTCTGAGGTCTTTATGTGTTATGTGCTTATTTCTTGTGTTTTGTAAAGTACTAAGGGTTTGGGGGTCCTCCTTAGATGAGATGGAGATCATCTCCATGGATACCAGAGTCTATTGATGGATTGAAATAATAAAAATGGATACCTTGATTGTTTCCCTCTACTTGTGCATACGTTTATGGTAAATTGTGGATAGATAACTTATAGATCTTGAGTAAATTGATAGTGGGTATCTATTTAAGAGATTACATCATATTTTGTAGATATTGATGTAATGTTTGGGGTTTAGTAACCATTTAGGGGATAATTATGTTCTTATGTTATTTAGCAAACACTTGGAGTTTCAGTAGACTTGTAGTAGTTGATGTAATTATTGGGGTTAGTTGTCACGACCCAACTAGCTGGATCGTGTGGGCACCAACCTAACACCTACCCTAGATAGGAGAACCCTCATTACCCAACCATTTATTTCAAGCGGAAGTTAAACAACTCGTTTCCAATAACATAATCCAGTTAACTCATACATATATAATTCTAGTTTAATACATTTGGTACGTAAAAGTAATGCAAAAAATAATTAATAGTGAATCCCCAGAAAATAATCTAAACCAGTACAAGATCACTAGAACAGGGATATGAAAGTTCATGATACAACATCCATGCAGAATAGAGAGGGCAGGAGTTGCTTCAGAGTGTTCATCGTCGCTGCTATAGAAACTCCAATTGATCTGCTCCATGGCTATATCCCCAATTGGAGATATAATAAGTGTAGCATCAGTACAACCACACGTACTGGTAGGCATCATCGGCCAACCAGGATTAGAAACAAATAATATTAATAACAAATAGGAAGAAATCATAACATCAAGTAAAGTTTCAGTTTCTAAATCCCCAATTATGAATTCGTTAACACCACCCTTTTAGCATCTCTGTAACCTACCTGCCATTTAACATTTTCGTATATCTTTGTCCTTTGGCCACCCACTCCAACTTCTACCTTTTTACCCTTCACTACTCATTATCTTGATTTCTACAACTCCTAACCCACACTAGATCGAATCTTTGTGTACTCGACTATCACAATGCACTATGGGATTTACCACTACCAACGGGTCGGGATGCTAAAAACCCTGCGGGGAGGGACAATACCATAATATACCCAACTACCAACTAAACACTTAAAACAGTTAGCATTAACTTAAGTTAAGGCGTACCTTGGATTTACGGTTTGCTACTATATTCCATCAATACTACCAAAAAATTGGTTTGCTCAAGAAATCAACCAAATAAATAAAACATAATTTAATTTACAAGACATATGAATGAATGCATGCATGTAAGATGTGTGCATCATCACTTTCTCTTCTCAATCTCATTACATCATTTTCCACGTCATGAACATCATGATCAATACCAATATCACCATCATCATAATCGACTCATCAATAAGAACATCATAAGCATTATGATTTATATAATATCATCATCACCATCACCAACCCATTATCTTCAACATGTATAAATATGCATATGTAATCAACAATCACATAGAGTGCCCAAAGGCAATTATAATTCTTTGGTTCACATACAAGCACAATACATTAATCTTATTACCATACATTTACTTAGGCACCTATGTCTATATAATTGTGTACACGCATACCTCCTATGAGATTGCAATGGTTCTATCGAGATTCCATTACTAATTCTCTCTGTCTACAACCCATACTCATGTTTTCGACATCTCTCTAAAAAAACTTCCTAAATACTTCTATCAAAATTCTTATACTTGACCTTACTAACCTTACCCTGGTTATTCTATGGCTCTTATCAAACTTACCTACTCTGCCACTTACCCTACCACTAGGTTGTCTCCTAAACTGTCCTATCCCTTTAATTACGCTCACAGTTTTTGTACTACTCTCTTAGGTTACTATTAATCCCTACTCCACATTTACGTTTTGTTTACGCTCCTTAATTCAAGACGTAACTAACTAAATTACTAAGAGAACCCTCTATAAAACCCTAGCTTACTACTTACTCCCCTTTTTTACCATGCTTAACTCACACCATAATTACAAGCCATGGTATTCATTCAACTAGTCAAGATTCTCACAGAGTTTGACTCATTCCCTGCCACGAATATCACATCAATAGGGTATAATAACAATTTACCACATTATTAAAGCCTAACCGGGTTTTAATCATTTCCATCCTTCTAAACATCGTACCCAAAGGCCTAATGTATGAGCACTCCCAACATTACTATTTATGTTATATGTATCTAACCCAAGTCAAATTGCTATAATACATAGCCATAACCTACCTCATAGATGAAATATATTGTTGTTGAGAGGAGAGAGTTGTCCTACAAGTGCTGAGCATCTTCCCAAGTCGAGTTCTTGATAGATGTGCCTCAAAACTACCCTCATGAAGTTTGGCTTTTGGAATCTCATAAATATGGAGGTGGGATTTATTCTGGGTGTTTTTGACTGGAACAAACTACTGGAAGGGTTAAAACAAAAAAGGGTTTTAAAAATATTATGGGTTGGCTACTGCCGGGTTCCGCTGCACCGGTCATTTTACCGTTGCAGCGGTAGGCTGCAGACCAGCCCAGTTCCCTTTTTAGGCCTCATTTTTCTCTATGAAATAATTTCCTTCTGGTCCATTTAGAGCATTTTAGTCATCATAAAAGTTTTCTGGGGCATTTTCACATGTAACGATGTTTTGGGTCATTACATTAGATACCAATTTATCCTTCGTTCATCCTCGAATGACCTCGAATAAGGATCCAGAGCTTTTGGGCATGACTATACAAGAAATATTCGTCCTACGTTATGTCAAAGGAGAGACGATCTTAATTTTTTGCTTGTCAGGTTAGCCCACTCCCATTCCAATTGCTATCTATTCTGACATTTTAATGGTTATTTGCACTGGTTCCCTTTTTATTTACCAGACCTACCAGGACCACGAAAGGAAATGAAAAAATATTCACATGGCAATTATTTCTGAAATGTCTGGATGTTGCGCAACACCATAATGCATGAAAAGTCGGGATGAAAACTGATACTCAGGAAGTTTACCGCTACACCTGTTGGTTACCGCTGCAGCAGTAGCTTTACCGTAGCAGTGGTTTGCGGCAGTTCAAAGTTTTCCCCTTTTTCACTCCTACACTCTATTACTCTCAACTCCCTCTGTGTCATCTCCCTCCAACGAAAACCTTAAGGTAATTTCTTTACCTCTACAACTTACTTTACGCATTTCTCATTATAGAATTGTAGAAACTTTGTTAGAATGAAGGATTTTGGTTGGTTTTTGGTGTACTTTTGGGGTTTGAATTTGATGGTGTTCTTGAACGAAATGACGAGCATGTTAGGTTCTCTTACATCTACAATGCTCCTACAACATTTTAGGCGTAAGATTAATGTAGATCATGGTGGGTTTCGTCCATGGGAGGGATAGGGGATAGAGAGTCATTTTTCCCAATAATTTGGGTGAATTAGGGGTGAATTCGAGTGTTATAAACTCCCATTTTGTGCAAAAAGGTTCATACGAACTTCACTAAGCCTAATCTACTCTTAAGTCTAAAAAATATGGAGAAAAGTCAAAAATTCACTATAGGAGGGGAGGTTGGCGAGATGGGGATGATGGATCGCCGCAGCGGTAGGTTACTACCACCGCAGTACCGCTACAACAATTAATTAATTACTGCAGTGGTACCGGGCAGTAGCCTCTCTAGGTTTTTATTTTCTTATAGTTTCAAATTTCTTTCCCCTTCCTCCCGTGGCACCCCAATATGGTTCCTAACCTTTTAATTATGGTGTTTTACAGGACTATCATGGCCTAACAACCCCACTACCATAAATTTCTCAACAGCGAGTGTCGTGATCATTATGAAGAAGGGCTGCACACTAGGGGTTTTCTTAATGAGCGGGGTATAGTGATGAAGGATATGGAGGAGGGGTTTCCAAAGTTTCACAACCAGCTGAAAGTCCTTAGGTAGGAGATTCTGATTGAGCCAGTCAAACAATACAATATGAAGATCGTTGGGAGTTTTATGCCAATCTCCCGACTGTGTACTAGGGTCTTGAAGCCGAAGGGTCATGCTAATGATGTTAAATGGTCCAACATCATGTAGAATAAGAGTTCCTACTTCTCGGTCGTGGCCAGAGTGGTGGATGCAGTTGGTGTCCCGGAGGATTCGTCTTTTTGGAAATGTTATGGATGTGGCTTTTCATCAAGCTATGGTGGTAGCATGTGCTCTTATGGGGATCGAGATGAAGCTGAGGGCGCATATTATGGATGATTGGCAGTATTTCTATGCTAGGGAGAGGTCGGTGAGAGATATTTTCCTTCCTTCAATGGTCACCGCACTAAGCGATAGGGTGGATATGCCCTGAGAGATTCAAAACACTATGGACGAGTTCGATATGGCGTACAACTTGTTGAAGGTTAGGGGCATATGAGGAGGGAGCAATAAGAAGAGGAAGGTGAGGTAATAAAGGGAGAGTAGCCAGGACAGTGAGGGTGGAGAGTTGGGTAACCCTTCTACTCAGGCTCCCACATCTCTCGGTGGTTGGAAAGTTGACCTTGTTATTGTTCGGGGCTACCTAGAGAGGACTCAGCTGCCCCTCCTGGGTTGGCTCCTTCGAGCTCAATTTCCCCCATGAATCTTGTCTATGCCTATGCTGAGCTCCGAAGGGAGCTAGATGAGGAGAAGAAGAAGTGCCGCTCCCGGGACTATCTATTAGTGAGGATGTAGAAGGCGATCCGGGTGATGTTCAAGTGTGCCTCCCCCACCAAGAAGATCCCAAAGTTGACTAGGAAGGATACCAAGGAGTTATCTTTCCTTAGTAGAATGTCGAAGGAGGGCTCGGACACCTTGAGCCTCGGATATGATGCCACCAGCTAGATGTCTCCCATGTTTACATGTTATTGCTTGAATTTGAGTTGCCCCTATTTGGAGCTTGTAACAAACAATTACTCTTTTTTATTTTTCTTTCATTTTTAAGACATTTTTGGTCCCGCATTTCTAATGACAATCGTTTTAGCTTATAATGCATGTCAAAGTTGATTTTTAGCTTTAACTATCATGTGTACAGGGTTGCTTTGAAACTATTGCAAAATCACAAAAACAAGGGAAAGAGCTGGAAGGCTATTGCCTAAAGCCATTGTAGCGGTAACCTCTAGTGGTTTTGCTTTTCTCTTTTTTTTGCTAATTGTTTTCGGGTCTTTTCTCATACTATGCCATCCCCTAAACACTATTATAGTTTCTAACTCTCACGTCCCATGGTTTTTAAGGTCTAGAGTGATAATATCATGACCCGAACTATCATAAACACAACTAATTCCTCAACTCGATTAATTCTTACACATTTTTACCTTCCTTTCCTCTCAAGCACCACACCCCACAAATATTTCTCACAAAATAGCAAGGCACCTGGGTAGTTCATCAGGATTTGGATAGAAAATAAGGAATACTCCAAATCATGAAGAGATGAGGCGTGCCTCAAGTCGCGAAATTAAAGATACACCTTGAGATCACACTGATCCTCAAGATCCCCGGGTCCCTTGGCCATACATTATACAAATCAACATACATAATCGACTTATGTACTTAAGAAATGTGACAACCTAACAATCAGGTAACAATATGATTAAACAATATAAGTAATACACGTCGCATTCTAGCATACCACAACAACATATTTAAGGCACCCATATTTTAATACAATATCAAGCGAATTTCACAACATAGCAATTTAACACCTATGCTTCTTATTGACCTCTACTGGTTGGAATACCCTGTTCCAACCTTTCAACCATTAGAGAGATACAAATTGGAACCAACTAGTCCTAATAGTGATGGTTGAGATACCAATTAGAATCTGCCAGATACCAATTGGACTCAACTCGGGGAGATAACACTGAGATAGCATGCTAGGAGAGAAGAAGGTGAAACACATTCCTAGATACCTTGTAGCCTCCTACAGATTTGATGTGGATGTCAACACACCAATCCGCATGACTCTACTCAACATTTACTCTTGTACTGGGAGACTTGTAATCGGGGATCTGATACTATCTTGTCACGACCCAGCTAGCCAAATCGTGCGGGCACCTACCTAACATCTACCCTAGATAAGAAAACCCTTATTATCCATCCATTTATTTCAAGTGGAATTAAGTTAAACAACTCATTTCCAACAACATAATCCAGTTAACTCGTACATATATAATTCTACTTTAATACATTTGGTACGTAAAAGTAATGTGGAAAATGATTAATAATGAATCCCCAGAAAATATCCTAAACCAGTACAAGTAGGAAAGTCCATGACACAGATTCCATGCAGAATAGCGAGGGCATGAGATGCTGCAAAGTGATCGTCGTCGCTGCTATAGAAACCCCAACTAACCTGTAACGTGGCTATATCCCCTATTAGAGATATAGTAAGTATAGTTTCAGTACAACCACACGTACTGGTAGGCATCATCGGCCGACCAGGGTTAGAAGCAAATAACATTAATAACAAATAGAGATAAATCATAGCATCAAGTAAAGTTTTGATTTCTAAATCCCCAATTATGAATTCGTTAACACCATCCTTTTAGAATTTCTGTGACCTACCTGCCATTTAACATTTTTGTATATCTTTTTCCTTTGACCACCCACTCTAACCTCTACCTTTTTACCCTTCACTACTCATTATCTTGATTTCTACAACTCCTAACCCATACTAGACCGAATCTTCACTGTACTCGACTATCATAATGTACTAAGGGATTTACCACTACCAAGGGCTCTGGATGCTAATAACCCTACGGGGAGGGACAATACTATACTATACACTTAGTTAGCATTAACTTTAATTTGGGCGTACCTTGGATTCATAGTTTGCTACTATATTCCATCAACACTACCAACAGACCGGTCCGCTCAAGAAATCAGAAAAATAAATAAATCATAATTGAATTTTCAAGATATATGAATGAATGCATGTATGTAAGATGTGCGCATAATCATTTTCTCTTCTCAACATCATTACTTCATTTTCCACGTCTTGAACATCATGATCAATACCAATACCACCATCATCATCGTCAACTCATCAACAAAAACATCATAAACATCATGATTTATGTAACATCATCATCACCATCACCATCACCAACCCATCATTTTCAACATGTATGAATATGCATATGCAATCAACAATCACATAGAGTGCCCAAAGACGATTATATTTCATTGGTTCACATACAAGCACAAGACATTAATCTTATTACTACATATACTTAGGTATATATATCTATGTAATTTTGTAAATCCACCCCTCCTACAAAATTGCGATGGTTCTACCAAGATGTCATTACTAACTCTCTCTATCTACAACCTATACTCATGTTTCCGACATCGCTCTCAAATTTCTTTCTAAATACTTCTATCAAAATTCTCAAACTTGACCTTAATAACCTTACCTTGGTTATTCTATGGCTCTTATCAAACTTACCTACTCTACCACGTACCCTGCCACTAGGTTGTCTACTAAATTATTCTATCCCTTTAATTACACTCATGGGTCGCCTAAACTCTCTTAGGATACTATTAACCCCACTCCACATTTGTATTTGTTTAACCCTCCTCAATGCAAGATGTAACTATCTAAATTACTAAGATCACCCTCAATCGAACCCTAGCTTACTACTTACTCTCCCTTTTTATCATGCTTAACTCACACCATACTTACGAGCTATGGTATTTATTCAACTAGTCAAGATTATTATAGAGTCTTACTCATTCCTTGCCACTAATATCACATCAACAGGGTACAATAACAATTTACCACATTATTAAAGCCTAATCGATTTTTTATCATTTTCGTCCTTTCAAACATCGTGCAAGAAGAGCTAATGCATGAGAACTCCCAATATTACTATCCATATTATATGCATCTAACCCAAGTCTAATTGTAACAACACATAACCATAACCTACCTCATAGACAAAATATGTTGTTGTTGAGAGGAGAGAGTTGTCCCGCAAGTGCTAAGCATATTCCTATATCGGGTTCCCGACGGGTGTGCCTCGAAACCATCCTTATGAAGTTTGGCCTTTGGAATCTCATAACTATGGAGGTGGGATTTATTTTGGGTGTTTTTGAGGTGAACAAATTACTAGGGAGGGTTAAAACAAAAGAGAATTTTTAAAATATCTTGGGGTGGTTACTGTCGGGTTCCACTGCAGCGGTCATTTTACCACTGTAGCGGTAGGCCATAGACCAGCCTAGTTCCTATTTGGGGCCTTTTGACCCAATCACTTTGGATCTCATTTTTTCCCACAAAATAATTTCCCCCGGGTCCATTTAAAGCATTTTAGTCATCATAAAATTTTTCTGGGACATTTTCACACGTAATGACATTTTGGATTGTTACATTAGTAATCTCTTAGTATATAACCGATGATAGCATAGTTAAATAGTTAAGGAGGGAATATTCATTTAGTTATAAGGTAACTAATGAGGGTAAACTTTAGGACATGTTATTAACTAGTATAGTTCTTATTTTAGTAATTTTAGTCTAATGGTGTAATAATTGGGGAAAGATGGAACTTATCGTGTAAAACAAGTTGAATTTTGGATAAGTTCTCTATTTCTATGTTATTTGAATTGTTTATTATTATCGTATTGCCTGTGGGGGGGGGCTTATGTGAATATTATTATTGACTTGAGAGATTATTATTATTATGAAGCCCGAGTGGAGGCTTTGATTATATTATTGGCCTTATTTGAGCATTATTTTCCTTATTATTATCGTGATATTTGAGTGGGGGTTTGGATTGATATTATTGGCCTTGTTTCAACATTATATGCCTTTACCATTATCGTGATGCCCGAGTGAGGGGCTTGGATTGATATTGTTGATGTAGCACATGACTCTTTATTATAGTGGTGCATGCGATGGCTTATATCATGATCTATTGACATTTGAGGAGATTTTGACCTCATTTATACCATTGTTGATTTAATTCATTACATGATATTGATTTGCTTATGAGCATGTATCCTCATGTCATTCATTTATATTCATGGAATTGGTACCACTGAGAAACACTGATTTTGAAAAAAAATGAAACACTTTACAAAATTCCTTGACCAAGGGATGTGCCGATAAGGTTGATTAGATATGAGATTGTGAAAGTATATGGGTTGCAAACCCCCCATGGGTCCTGTCCTGGAAGCTTTAGATCGAAAGGTGTATACGAGGTGTCAAGCGATGACTTACATCATTATCACTCCATTGCATTGCATTCATTTGTATGTTTGATATTGCGTCAAATTATTTCCTTGCGTATTGTATTATCGTGATTGAATCTTATTTGTGATATTGTGTATTTTGCATCTCATATTACTATATTACATTGCATTATACCTTCTCTTGGGTGGTTTGGTGGTTGAGATATTGTGAGACATGGGTATTGTTATGGCTTGATCCATTGAGATTGTTGTGTCATATCTAGTATTTGTGGAATACACACCTACTCGACCTTAGCCGGGATTGTTGGTTTGAGATGTTGAGTTGATATTATATACTGTGTTGTGAGATTCTCTTCTGATTTGATTATCGTGATAAACGTGCTATCTGCTAGGATGGGCTAGGACTTTTCTGAGTGCAGGCTGATTTGGGGTAAATTGGATGGTTAGTGTGGTGGTCCTCGCCATCACTTTGGATTAGGATCTGTTATCGATGATGCTTACTGAGTACACGTGTTTAGTACTCACCCTTGCCTTTTCTTTTCTTTTTCTGCACCGTGTGCAGTGATCAAGGTAGCGGCTGACGGTTCCCAGAGCTTACCCGGATCTCTCCTTATCTTATCTTATCTTATGCATTATCCGCATTTAAGATACTTTCGATTATTTGATTATATTCTGTATTAGAGGCTTGTACTAGCGACAACCAGACATGTGATGTATCATTGAGATTGTATTTCCTTCTATATAATTTAGAGTTATTGTCATTCTTCTTTTTCCGCTTCTGATTTACTTTGATTATTCAGTTTGGGTTGGACTAGGCTTACCTGTATCAAAGGGTGTGACAGGTGTCATCACAGACTCTATTTTGAATCGTGACAACTAATATTTCTATCATTAGTACTAGCAATAAAAAGTGCCCCAATTAATTTTATTATCACGCCAGTTAATTACTGTCCTGAACTTCACTAGCATTTGTGGCTAAAAAATGTGATTTTCTTATTGTTATTGTCATTGTTATTTGTAGTGCTATGATTTTTTTGCAAACTTTTAAACCCCATTTGTGGCTAAAAGTTTTCACTTTGTTTACAGAAAAAAGCATCAATTTAACTATTTGAGAGGATGGGAAGTATCTAGAGATATTGGGCAATTTGATAATTTAAGAGGATGGTAAGTATCTAGAACTATTAGAGTATAGAATTTGATTAGCCACAGAATTAACTTCTCCACCTCCTCTTTTTGTTTGGTTTTAAGAAAATTCAATCATTGTACAAAAGAGTATAATATGATTCTACCATGTAATATTTTAGTTTTAGCATTCAAATATTTGTATTGTACTTTATTTTAATAGTTGTTTCTATCTTATGTAAAGAGAGAATTGATATATTTTTTATTTTTTTTTATATTGAGAAGGTATTCGTTATTTCTAAAGGTTTAATTTTGTAATTGGTAATTTTGTAGAATTTTTAGCAAAAAACCAAGAAAAAGGTAGGAATCTATACGCAATGTGTCAAAAATATTGTAATCTTAGTAGCTTAGTTGGTTGACTATCTGAACTCCCACCTTATTAGTGAGGGTTCAATTCCTCACATTGTAATCCCCTCCCCATTTCCCCTCCCCCAATTATTTTTTAAAAAAAAAAAAATCTGTCAAAAGCATATTTTTTAGAAAATAAATAATCTTTTCAATAATAATCTAATAGATTAAAAAAATTTCGATAAAATAGACTCACCATTAATATAAATTTGAGTTTGAATTTTTTTAAAACCATTATAATCTAACACTTTCTCTATGTTGCAATTAAAAAAAAATTAAAGTCGAATTACAAAAATGCCCTTCAAACATAACAATTAAATTACCCCTTATCTAAACACTAATTTTATGTAATAATTTTTACTGCCAAATAATAAATTTACCTTTTCATAAATAAATAATAAACAAATCAATAAATGAGAAGACTAAAGATCATGAATCTGTCAAGTCGTTAGTGTTGTCTATTTTTTAGACTTTACTATTGTACAACTATATGAGCTTATCCATTTTTTTCTTAAAATTTACTACCCCTTTTAATTTCTTGAAAACCTTTTTATATGCTCTATTAAACTCTATTTAATACACAACACTTCTAGAGAAATCATAAATTGTAATTTCAGTTGATTTTCGCAGTAATACATCAGTAAGAAATGGGGTAAGTATATTGTTATTAGAATTATTTTAAATTGAAAATTAAATTCTTTAACCTGTCCAAAATAATAAATAACCAAATGCAGATTTGAGACCGCAAAAAAGTGAAGCAGTGATTTTGATATCTTGTCAAGAATCCATTTTGTGACTACCTCTCGTGTGATGTTGATTAATTAATCAAACAACTTTGACTCTTTATACTATTAAGCCTTGATTTGTATTACACTCTACATGTATTAAAATAGAAAGCTTTTTGTTATTTTGTAGCTAAAAATTATTTTAGATGATACATCGTAAATGTAATTCTATTTTAGAGGCTTATTCTAAATTTGAATTATTTGTTTAATGTGGTGTTGCATTGCGCGAAACATGTTGATCTTATTAGCTTCTCATACATCTCATGTTATATTGTGATGTTGATTAATTAATCAAACAACTTTGACTCTTTATACTATCAAGCCTTGATTTGTATTACACTCTACATGTGTTAACATAGAAAAATTTTGTTATTTTGTCGCTAAAAATTATTTTAGATGATACATCTTAGATGTAATTCTATTTTAGAGGCTTATTCTAAATTTGAATTATTCATTTAATGTGGTGTTGCATCGAGCAAAACATGTTGATCTTATTAGCTTCTCATACATCTCATGTTATATATATATATATATATATGTAATGAACCTTCCGGTCATTTTCTCTGTTTCCGTTTGTTTTTGGCATTTCATGCCTTCCCATAGCGGTTACAGGTCACTTATGACTTGTCGGGACCATCGATTTGGTTTTCGGGTAGTTCGTTTGGGTTTTAAGCTCATTTTCCTGTTTTGGAGCTTTTGAAGTTGAGAAATTGGTCCTTGACCAAAAATCCTAGTAAACTGCCTCGGATGAGAATTCCATCAACGCAATTAGCTCTGGAACGTGGATTTTAGGCTGGGAGACCCTTGGTCTGGGTCCCTAGGCTTCTGGACTCGTTTTGGGCTATTCTGTAGATTTGGTGAAAAATAGAACTATGGATGTAAGACCCACTTTTTATCGAAATGACCTAAGATGGAAAATTTGATGGTTTCGTTGTGTCCGGAATGTCGAATTTAGTATGATAGCATAGTTCATTTGGGTGCACGAGGTTCCGAACGAATACTGAGCCCCCAGTCTGAGTCCATTTGGACAGAGAAAAAATCTAGTGGTTGATATCTAGTGCGACCGCTTTAGCGGTTGGAGAGCCACTTTAGCGACCTTGAACCGCTCTAGCGGCATTGTCGACCAGCTGAGGGTCGCTTTAGCGGTATTTTCGACCAGCTGAGGGTTGCTTTAGCAGCCCATGTCCGCTTTAGTGACAAGGATTCCGCTTTAGCGGTTAATTGCCGCTTTAGCGACTAAGTGGAGAGTTGTCCCGCAAGTGCTAAGTGTCTCCTTATGTCGGGTTCTGCTGGGTGTGCCTCAAAACATCCCTCATGAAGCTTGGCCTTTGGAATCTCATAGCTATGGAGGTGGGTTTTATTCATGGTGTTTCTGGTGTGAAAGGACAACTTAAGGGGTAAAATAAAAAAGGGCTTCTAAAATTACCTTGGGCTGGCTACTGCCGAGTTACCCTACAGCGGTAGGCAGTAGACTAGCGCCCAATTATTTTTATAGATTCTTCGACGAATTACATTGTGCCCCATTTTACCCCACGAAATAAATTCCCCCAGGTCCTTTAAGAGCATTTTATTCATCGTAATTTTTTTTTGAGGCGTTTCACACATAACGACGTTATGGGTCGTTATAGTGCCAACAACTCTGAAAGAAGTGGCCAGTAAACTCATTAGGTCCACTAGCACTATCACCCTTTAATTTAAACACCACCTTCTTCTCTTTATCCATAGTGGAGTTGACATTAATAACAATATTAATATCAACAACAATCGAAGATGGTATGTGTTGTAACAGAGAAAGATCCACCTTACTTCCTGAAAATTGATCTTGAAAGAATGAGATTGCTTCAGCATCCACCTTGTAACACCCTGTATATTTCTGAACCTAATTGATTGTCTTAACATTTATGGAACTATTTAAACATGAGATGGTTGGTGTATTATGCATTAATTTTTGTTGGGCTGAATTACTATATGCTAATGGGCTCAATAAAGGCCCAAAAATTAAGCAAAAGGCATGGCCCAAATGGAAAAAAAAGACCCATTCTTCAAGTTGACCAAGTAAACACATTTAATGTTTGGCTAAGGATGACATGGGGGACTATAAAAAGGCACAAAAATCAAATTTTATTCACAAAGGCACACTTGCCAAATTCTAGACTTTTCCAAAGAGATATTTTCTCTTCACTCAAACCCTAAGGCAACCTTCTCTTTTGGACAAGATCATCACTTTGCAAGCATAGGTAAGTGTTTAATCTTGTGATTTAATATATTATATGCATGAGAGATTGTGTAGATCATGATGATTATGTTGGCAAAGTGTTGGACAACTCACTATGTGTGAAACAGTCTATGTTTGCTTAATCGGTAAAGGGTTTTGCCTTGAAAGTGGACTTGTAGTCTTGAAGGAAGTGAATTTGATGGATTAAATATCAACATGTAAAACATGGTTATGTCCTTAACTTGCTTTCTCTTTGTGTTTGACATTTGGAATTGTTATTGCGAAATTGTGCATGGAATGGGTGACGTATTGAAAGGAAAATGTAGTTTTGGTGATGTTCATGTGCACGTTGAAACTATGGGTGTTCATTATCATCAAGTTGACCTAAAATATGAAAAGAGAAACTCACTTATGACCATGGACTATTCATTGCAAAAAAGGACCCGAAAATGACCTCTAGAGGCTGAGATGGGGAACCTGCGGGCGCAGATGCCAATGTAGGTGGCCCTGGACAGGGACAGATGGGCACCTTCGGCCGCATGTCACCCACCTGCGGGCGCAAGAGACCTCACATGTCCTTCCAGGATCCCGTTTTGCATGTTTTTGTCTCTCTTTGATCCCCAAAACCACTATACCCTTCTTGGATGCAATTATCAACTTATGGTACCTTTTGAATGACTTTAAAGGAGTAGCCCGGAGGTATTTTGAATGGTATCAATTATGGATTGTCTTTAATGTGTTGTTGTGAAAGGTGTTTACGTGACGTCGTGAGGTAAATGTGACATTGTATTGAAGAGAAAGTGTAAAGTATAAACTTGGTATGAAATGCTATTGGTTTATGATGTCTTAGTGGATGTGTGGCATGATGTGGTGTTGTTGGTATGGTGAGGCAATAAATGGTATTGTAAGAGGGTGAAATGACGTTATATGGCAGTCACGTAGTTCATTGTCGTCTTATGCACTTGTAATATAGTTAGTTGTTAACGTGAGCTACGTTATGTACTTGTGTTGTAGAGTAACACGTAAGAAAGGAGTTGGACTGTTGTATTCACATATAGAATTGTTGTATTCATATTGGGAAGATAAGGTATGTAAGGTTTCTCTTTCCCGTATTCTTTGGCGGCACCTATTGCTCTCATCGTTACTGTACTTGTTCCATTTCGAAATGTTCTAAAGTATCTCATTCAGGGTTGACATATATTGTTATTCACATGTTTCTTATTCATTGACCAATTGTGATTCACATGTCTTTTATTCGTTGACTAATGTTCCAAAGCTCCAATAATGATGTTATAACCACCAAAGTATCAATCTCACACAAGGAAAGGTATCAATCTCACAAAAGTAAAGGAAAGAAGTAATGCAAAGAAGTAATGCATATATGGTTACTTTATGATTACTTTTATGGGTACTTTATGTTTACTTTGTATTTCTTAAAGGCCGGGTGGTAGCTCAAAGGGGTAAAAGCCCAGCTAGAGACGATCCCGATGATTATTGATATGATACATTATATTATATTATGGCCCACCAATAAGGTGGATGATTGTTGATATAATACATTATATTATGTTATGGCCCACCGATAAAGTGAATGATTATGCTATGGCCTACTGATCAGCTGGATGAATGGTAATGATGATGAACGTAAAATCAAAGAAAGTAATGAATATAATGTACATGGTTGCACACATATACAGAACGGTGATTTATCCATAATGCTCATTCACTTGTATTTGATTCCATCTGAGATCCTATGTTTCATATAGTTTCTTATAGCCTTACATACTCAGTACATTCTTCGTACTGACGTCCCTTGGGGGACTTACCTTACTTGCTGCAGGCACAGGTGCTAGTAAACCTCCACAGTAGGCTGAGGGTCATCTACGAATTATTGGTGAGCTCCAGTTCGGTTCGGGGCTTATCGAGTCACATGTGTACACTTGTTTTGGTATTATGTAAATGTTGTATAAAGCGGGACTTGTCCTGACTTTAGGAATGGTTATGTATCTGTTAGAGGCTTTTGTAGACGTTGTGGGACAAATGAAGGAAATGTAAGGAATGTATACTTTTGATGAGATGACCCTAACGGCCAAGTTTCATATCTATTGAATGTTTTTCCATGACTTCCGCCATTGGTATCTTGTAGCCATATGTGATAGAGTGTTGTTCGTTTAGTGAAATGCATACAAGTGTACATGAATGAAGATTGGTTCTCTCGGGCCTTATCGGCTTCGGGTGCCAGTCCACCTCGTTGGAATTTGAGGCGGGACAAAAGTGGTATCAGAAGGTCGTCCTAAGGGTGTCTACAAAGCCGTGTCTGAGTAGAGTCTTGCTTATGGATGTGTTGCGCGCCACATTTATAAGTAGGAGGCTACGGGACATTTAGGAGATTGTTTCTTTTTTTCATTTCTTAGATCGTGCAGTAGAGCCAATGTTGTAGGTGGAATCATATCTGACCATTGAAATTGGTTTTCTTCTGTATAGTAAAATGCCGATTAAAAGACGAGGTAGGGGCAAAGGTAAGAAGGTAGAGATGCTTGCCGGAGAAAGAACTAGTAAATCACCACCTGACCAAGCTAGTCAAGGTGGGGCTGAAACTGGGTTTGCATCGCAGGTTTCCTTTACTTTTCCAGCTCCAGAAGAGCCGAGGAGAGAAGAACCTACCAAACCACCTGTTAATGATACTGAACAGGATCTAAGAACTGTGGTACAAATGTTGACTCGTATAGTTGTTGCACTGACTCAAGGACATGTTGGTCTAACGACAAGTAGTGATGGTGTGGATAGGGCAGTTAGTCGGCGGACACAGGATTTTCTGAAATTAGACCCTCCCACGTTCACCGGGTCAGATCTGAATGAAGACCCACAAGACTTCGTAGACCAAATCAAAAGGGCTCTAGATGTTATGCATGTGACTGGTATAGAAACAGTGGAGCTTGCAACATATAGACTAAAAGGCGAAGCTATATTATGGTACGAAGATTGGAAATGATCTAGGGGTATAGGTGCACTTCCAGCTAGTTGGGAGGAATTCAAAACGACATTCCTTGATCATTATCTCCCATATGAGATCTGAGAGGCTCGTGTGGATCAGTTTTTAAATCTTCATCAAGGGAATATGAGTGTCAGAGAGTACAGTCTTCGGTTTAATTCTTTGGCTCGATATACTCCTAATGTAGTAGCCACTATGGATGACAGAGTCCATCGGTATGTGGATAGATTGGAGCCATATTTGGTGAGAGACTGTACTATTGCTGCTTTGAACAGGGATATAGATATAGCCAGAATACAAGCCTTTGCACAGAAGATGGAGAATCAGAGGCAAAGGAGAAGGGCGCATGAATTTGAAAGAGGGCTAGACCTAGGGGACAGTTCACTGTGTCCCAAGGAGAATTTAGGCCTCGGGTTTTTTCTAGACCACCTAGGCCATCATTTTCTTACCCTACAACAGGTAATCCATCTCACTTTTGAGGGTTTAGAGGCAGTCATGTTGGGCAGAATAGTGGAATACGGGGTTCACAGACAGTGGGGTATCGAGAACAAGGAGTATGAGCCAATCGAGGTCTTTTCGTCCGCTGTGCCAGCACTGCAGGAAGTTTCATTCAGGTGAATGCTGGTTTGAAATGAATATTTACTTTTGTTGTGATAGGTCAAGGCACATGATGAGAGAATGCCCACATAGGGGCACGGGCAGTATGACACGACCTACGGGATCAGTCGTTGCGTTATCATCGTTAGGTGTACAACCTGCTGGTCGTGGAAGAGGTGCTAGAGGAGCAGCTAGTTCTAGTGGAATACAGAATCATACCTATGCTCTAGTGGATCGACAGAATGTGGAGGCTTTTCCTGATGTAGTGACAGGTACATTATCCGTCTTTTCACATAATGTATATGCATTGATTGATCCGGGTTCTACCTTATCATATGTTACTCTATTGATTGCTGAAAAAACAAATTCAAAAGAACACCAGAATTATTAGTTAAGCCACTTGAAGTATCTACACCTGTTGGTGAATCTATTATATTTAAGAGAGTATATCGTAATTGCATAGTAACTATTGGTCATCATGATATGTTGGTTGATTTTATCGAGCTGGACATGGTAGATTTTGATGTTATAATGGGTATGGATTGGTTGGCTTCTTGTTATGCCACGGTAGATTGCTGAGCTAAGAAGGTACATTTCCATTTCCTATAAAAGACTGTCCTTGAATGGAGGAGTAATGTTGGAGTATCGAGGGGTAAATTTATTTCCTATCTTAAGGCAAGGAAAATTATATCCAAGGGAATTCATAAGGCCTAGTATGTCCCCTTGGGGTGCACCAGTGTTATACGAAAGAAAGTATTATTGGCAACTGAATAAGGTGACAACCAAGGATAAATATCCCCCCCCCCAGAATTGGTGATTTGGTTGACCAATTACAGGGTGCTACTATTTTTCAAAGATTGACCTGAGATCGGGATATCATCAGGTAAGGGTTAGAGAAAAAGATATACCCAAGACAGCTTTTCGAACATGGTATGATCATTATGAGTTGTTAGTGATGTCATTTGGACTAACAAATGCACCCTCAGTTTTTATGGATTTAATGAATAGGGTGTTCAACCAGTTTTAGATGTGTTCGTGACAGTGTTTATAGATAATATTCTGAGAGGACCATGCTAATCATTTACGGCAGGTGTTACAGATTCTTCACTACCATAAGTTATATGCCAAGTTCCCTAAATGTGAATTTTGGTTAAAATTTATAGCATTCTTGGGTCAAATTGTGTCGGATGAAGGAATAAGGATTGACACTCAAAAGATAGAAGCTGTGAAGAATTGGCCAGGGCCTACGACGCCTACAGAGATTTGTAGGTTTCTTAGATTGGCCGATTATTATAGAAGATTTGTTGAAGGGTTTTCTTCCATTGCGGCACCTTTAACAAAGCTAGCACATAAGGCAACCAAGTTTCAGTGGAATGATGCATGTGAAAGGAGTTTCCAAGAGCTGAAGGATAAATTGACGACTACATCCATATTGGTACTTTCGGAAGGCACAAAGGGGTATGCAGTATATTGTGATGCTTCAAGAGTTGGTTTAGGATGTGTATTGATGCAGCCCCGTAATATAATAGCCTACATCTCACAATAGTTGCGATCACATGAGAGAAATTATCCAACACATGATCTTGAGTTAGCAGCCGTGGTATTTGCTTTGAAGATATGGCGCCACTACTTGTATGGGGTTCATGTTGACATGTATACCGAGCATAAAAGTTTGCACTACATTTCTAAGCAGAAGGACCTAAATTTGAGGCAGCGGAGGTGACTGGAACTCCTAAAAGATTATGACATTGATATCTTATATCATCCGGGGAAAGCAAATGTGGTAGCCGATGCATTAAATCGCAAAGTAATAGGAAGTACTAATAGCCAGTTGACAGAAAAACAAGATATAGCTGAGGAGCTACATCAACTAGCCAGTTGGGAGTTCGTCTTCTTGAAACTCCAGATGAAGGAATTATAGTGCAAAATGCGGCAGAGTCTTCATTAGTAGCTGAGATGAAGTAAAAGAAATATGCAAATCCTATTTTATTGCAGCTGAAAAAGAATGTACAAAAAGGTTCGACAAAGGTATTTGACTTTACACCAGGGGGAGTGCGTCAGTGTCAGAATAGATTGTGTGTACCTGATGTGGATGAGCTAAGAAGACGAATTATGACAGAGACAAATCATCCAAGATATTCTATTTATCCGGGAGCAACCAAAATGTACCATGATTTGGAAGAGATGTCTTGGTAAGGTTACATGAAAAAAACATTGCAGAACTTGTAGCTCATTGTCCGAATTGTTAACATGTAAAAGTAGAGCATCAGAAACCTGGAGGTTATATGCAATGTCTGAATCTTCCAGTTTGGAAGTGGGACATGATTAACATGGATTTCATCACAGGTTTGCCTCGTACACTGCAGAAATTTGATCATATGGGTACTAGTTGGCAGCGTATTTCCTACCAGTCAAGACCACCTATACAGCGAAAGATTATGCATGATTGTATGTTAAAGAGATAGTGCAACTACACGGGATTCCAATCTCTGTTATATCAGACAGAGGAGCTCAATTTACTGTACATGCTTGGAAATCTTTTCAGAAGAGTTTGGGAACCCAAGTGAATTTGAGTACGGTTTTGTAACACCCCGTACTTTTCTAACCTCACTTGATACCTTGGGGTCATATCTACCTAGGTGTTGAGATGCCATGAGTATGTGTTTTATAGTGTCATTGGTGAAACATTTGATATCGGACCTAATATGTGCGATTAGACCTTCGTAGGAGGTGTTTTGTGATTTCGTGGAGCATTTGTGTAATACCCCGTACACATTCCAACCTCATTTGGTGACTTGGAGTCATGTTTAATTGATGATTAAGATCACTAAGTAAGTATTTTGTAGTGTTTTGATGGGGTATTGGATGATATGCAAGTGTTGGAAAAAGTGGCCGAAAAATTCAGCAAAGTACCAAGACTTGCGCCACTCCCTATTTCAGGGGGTATGGCGCAAGCCTCTGATTCTGAGGGGTGTCATTTCCTGCACCACGAGCTTGTTTTGCAGCTAGTGGCACAAGGCACACAGATTGTGCCCTTCCGTACCCGTTTCGCAATGCAATGCTACGTCGATTCTTTTATGGTTTCTTTTGGTTCCTTGGAGTTCTTTGAGCATTGTTAAAGCTTCAAATACTTCAATACACTACTACATACCCCTACATGATCAAATCATGAAACACAAATAGTTATCCAAAATGTTCAATGAAGCCATGGGCGACTAGAATTTCTATTTTTGCGATTGAGACGACGAATGAGAATCTCGTAAGAGAATATTGTCGTGACATTATGGAATTATTTAACCACGATATATATGATGGATTATGCATGAATATTGGTGGGCTAAGTTGAAATGTGTTATTGGGCCCAAATTGAGGCCCAAAAATGGAATAAAATGCATGGCCCAAATGGGTCAAATGACCCATTCTTTCATTTGACCTTCTAGACCCAACATTAAATTCCATAAGAGTGGCTAAGGATGGAAATTGAGGGCCTATATAAAGGGGTAAAAATCTGATTTTTTATCCATTACAAACACACATGTATTTTTATGTTTTTCTAGAAAATTTCAAGAGAACCCCTTTAGCTCTCAAAACCCTAAGTCAACTTTTGGAGAAGATCATCACTTTTCAAGCTTGGGTAAGTGTTTATTATTATGGTTTAACATATTATATGCATGGGAGATTATGTATATTATGTTGGTTATGCTTGGAAATGGTGTACATGGTACTTTGTGTTTTTATATAAGATTTGTGATCCATGAGATTCACGCTTGAATTATGACTTGTGAATTTGATGGAAGAGCATGGTATGGATAAAATATAAACATGTATGGTGTGATTTTGTTATTAAACTTGTTATTTTTCTAAAAGTATAAATTGTGGGATTTTCGCCGATATGTGCTATGAGGTGTATTAAGGTAATTTGATGGATTATTTGTGATGTGGTGTGGATAAGAAAGTGTAAAGGAGAAGTGTTGTGGTGAAATGTATTTATTATCATGTATTGGTCAATTTATGGAATATTAGAGGATTTTTGGAATAAAAATTTCATCAATGGTTTTTATCAAAGGGGAAAAGGCATGTTAAAGCCAAACATGTAACTTATTGTCGTTATATGCCATTGTAAAGTAGTTGGTGGTTAATATTGGTTCCGTTATGTACTTGTGTTGTAGAGTGAAACATAAGGAAGAAGCTGGACTATTGTGTTCATATATAGACTTGTGTACTTATACGTGGAAGTAAAGGTATGTAAGGTTACTCTTCTATATCTTTCAGCAGCATATGGTGTTCACATTGTCATAGTACTCATTTGATTCCGAAATGCTCTAAGGTATTTCGTATCTGGTAGTTGACTAGTGTTACTCATATGTCTCCTATTCATTGAGCAGTTGTGAACCACATGTCTTATATTCATTGATAGTATTCCAAAAGTCCAATAAGGTTGTGTTCCAAAGTTCCAATGGTGTTATGTTTATAATAAGGCTATGTTTCCAATAATGTTTATTCACATATCCCTCACTCATTGGTTATTGATCCAAAGCTTCAAATAAAGTTGTGATTATCATTGTATCAGTCTCTCATAAGCAAAGTATCAATCTCTCACAAGTAAAGGTATCAATCTCAAAGTCTCAATCTCAAAGTAAAGAACAAAGTAATGCATATGTGGTTCAAGTATGGGTGGCAGCTTTGGGGGCGAAATGTCTAGCTCAAGCCGATCTCGAGATTGTTGGATCAGGGGGCAGTCCTAGAGGCATAAGCCTAGCTCGGACCGAACCTAACAGGGGGTAGCTCTGGAGGTAAGAACCTAGCTCGAGCCGAACCTGCTATATTGATTTATGGGTGGCAGCTCTAGAGACATAAGCCTAGCTCGAGTCAAGCCCAAGGTGGCAGCTCTAGAGGCATAAGCCCAGTCGAGCCGATCCCAACATAACGTTACGTTATGTAAAGACCCACTAATCAGTTGGGGCCCGGGTACAGTATAACACAGTCAAAGATGAATAAGCATTGAGGTAAAGAAGCAAAGAAAGTAAAGAAAGCAAAACACATGGTTCCCAAAGTGCAGAACGTTGACTTATTCATATTGATTATTCATTTGCATTTGAGTTCATTGAAATATTTATGTATTATACAGTTTCATTTGAGCCTTACATACTCAGTACTTTCTTCGTACTGACCCATCTTGGGGGATTTACCTTACTTGCTGCAGGCGCAGGTACTAGTAGGCCTCCCCAATAAGTTGCCAGTTGTGTGCGGATCATTGGTGTGCTCCAGTTAGTTCGGGGCTTCTCCGAGTCACAGTTGTTCATATGTTTGGGTATTGTACATAGTGTATAAAACGGGGACTTGTCCCGACTTTCAGTTGGTTTTGGTAAATGCATTTGTTAGAGGCTTTTGTAGACGTATGTGGGTGTATGGATGTAAGGTGACACATGATGTCTTGACTTGATGGCCTCAACGACCACGTTTCACATATGTATGTATATATATATATATATATATATATATATATCACATGTCCCATGAGTTCCGTTATTAGCATTTTAAAGTCCTTACTTGGTAATGGTGTTTCTTATGACATGCATATGAACGAATAGAAGCAAAGCTTGGTTCTCTCGGGCCTTATCGGTTACGAGTGCCAATCACGCCTCATTGGGATTCTGGGCGTGACAGGTTTTTCATCCTCAAATAGATGGGCAAGCAGAACGTACCATCCAAACACTTGAAGATATGCTACGAGCTTACGAGCTCGCACATTGGACTTTAAAGATAGTTGGGATGGTCATTTACCTCTTATTGAATGTGCCTACAATAATAGTTATCATTCACGTAGCAAGATGGCACCTTACGAAGCTTTATATGAAAGGAAGTGTAAAGCACTAATAGGATGGTTTGAAGCAGGTGAAAATTCCTTACTTGGGCCAGATCTTGTTCATCAAGCTATGGAGAACGTTAAGGTGATACAACAGAGGCTACAAACGGCCCAAAGTCGACACAAGTCATATGCCGATATTAGAAGAAGGGAATTAGAATTTGTCATAGGTGATTGGGTATTCTTGGAAGTGTCACCAATGAAAGGGGTAATGAGAATTGGAAAGAAAATAAAGTTGGCTTTATATAACGTACCATATGAGATTTTTCGAAGATTTGGTCAAGTCACAATGTTTCGAAACTGCATAGGAGATCCATCTCGTATTGCTCCCATTGAAGAGGTATAAGTTACAGAGGATCTCACCTGTGAAAGAGATACCTATGGCCATTCTGGATCGACAAGTGAAGAGGTCAAGGAATAAAGAAATAGCTTCCGTGAAAGTACTTTGGAGAAATCAACAAGTAGAAAAAAAATCACATAGGAAACCGAAGAAATGATAAAGTCGAAGTACCCGTATTTGTTTCAAATGGAAGAAAAAGTTCAAGGTGTGTAATTGGAGAAATAACAAGTAAGTCTTTACAAGCAGTATGTGTATAAGGATAAACTTAGACTTAACTTTGTTTCAATGGGATAATGTTACTAACATTCGAGGATGAATGTTCCTAAGGGAGGAAGAATGTAACACCCCGTACATTTTCGAACCTAATTGATTGTCTTAATATTTATGAAACTATTTAAACATGAGATGGTTGGTGTATTATGCATTAATTTTTGTTAGGATTAATTACTATATGCTAATGGGCTCAATAAAGGCCCAAAAATTAAGCAAAAGGCATGGTCCAAATGGAAAAAAAAGACCCATTCTTCAAGTTGACCAAGTAAACACATTTAATGTTTGGATAAGGATGACATGGGGGACTATAAAAGGGTACAAAAATCAAATTTTATTCACAAAGGCACACTTGCCAAATTCTAGACTTTTCCAAAGAGATATTTTCTCTTCACTCAAACCCTAAGGCAACCATCTCTTTTGGACAAGATCATCACTTTACAAGCTTGGGTAAGTGTTTACTCTTTTGAGTTAATAAATTATATGCATGATAGATTGTGTATATCATGATGATTATGTTGGCAAAGTGTTGGACAGTTCACTATGTGTGAAACAGTCTATGTTTGCTTAATCGGTAAAGGGTTTTGCCTTGAAAGTGGACTTGTGGTCTTGAAGGAAGTGAATTTGATGGATTAAATATCAAAATTTAAGATATGGTTATGTCCTTAACTTGCTTTCTCTTTGTGTTTGACATTTGGAATTGTTGTTGCGAAATTGTGCATGGAATGAGTGACATATTGAAAGAAAAATGTAGTTTTGGTGATGTTCATGTGCATGCTGAAACCATGGGTGTTAATTAGAATCAATTTGACCTAAACTATGAAAAGAGAATCTCACTTATGACCATGGACCATTCATTGCGAAAAAGGACCCGAAAATGACCCCTGGAGGCTGAAACGGGCACCCGCCCTCGCAGAGGGGAACCTGCGGGTGCAGATGCCAACATAGGTGGCCCTGTACAGGGACAGATGGGCACCTTCGGCCACATGTCACCCACCTGCAGGCGCAAGTGACCCCATAGGTCCCTCCAGGACCCCGTTTTGCATGTTTTTGTCTCTCTTTGATCCCCGAAACCCCTAGACCCTTCTTGGATGCAATTATCAACTTATGGTACCTTTTGAATGACTTTAAAGGAGTAGTACGGAGGTATTTTGAATGGTATCAATTATGTATTGTCTTTAATGTGTTGTTGTGAAAGGTGTTTACGTGACGTCGTGAGGTAAATGTGACATTGTATTGAAGAGAAAGTGTAAAGTATAAACTTGGTATGAAATGTTATTGTTTATGATGTCTTGGTGGATGTGTGGCATGATGTGGTGTTGTTGGTATGGTGAGGCAATAAATGGTATTGTAAGAGGGTGAAATGACGTTATATGGCAGTCACGTAGTTCATTGTCATCTTATGCACTTGTAATATAGTTAGTTGTTAACGTGAGCTCCGTTATGTACTTGTGTTGTAGAGTAACACGTAAGGAAGGAGTTGGACTGTTGTATTCACATATAGAATTGTTTTATTTATATTGGGAAGATAAGATATGTAAGGTTTCTCTTTCCCACATTCTTTGACAGCACCTATTGCTCTCATCGTTATTGTACTTGTTCCATTTTGAAATGTTCCAAAGTATCTCATTCAGGGTTGACATATATTGTTATTCACATGTTTCTTATTCATTGACCAATTGTGATGCACATGTCTTTTATTCGTTGACTAATGTTCCAAAGCTCCAATAATGATGTTATAACCACCAAAGTATCAATCTCACACAAGGAAAGGTATCAATCTCACAAAAGTAAGTAAAGAAGTAATGCATATATGGTTACTTTATGATTACTTTATGGGTACTTTATGGTTACTTTGTATTTCTTAGAGGTCGGGTGGTAGCTCAAAGGGGTGAAAGCCCAGCTAGAGAAGATCCCGACGATTGTTGATATGATACATTATATTATATTATGGCCCATCGATAAGGTGGATGATTGTTGATATAATACATTATATTATGTTATGGCCCACCGATAAGGTGAATGATTATGCTATGGCCCACTGATCAGCTGGATGAATGGTAATGATGATGAACGTAAAAGCAAAGAAAGTAATAAATGTAATGTGCATGGTTCCACACATATACAGAACGGTGATTTATCCATAATGCTCATTCACTTGTATTTGATTCCATTTGAGATCCTATGTTTCATACAGTTTCTTATAGCCTTACATATTCAGTACATTCTTCGTACTGACGTCCCTTGGGGGACTTACCTTACTTGCTGCAGGCACAGGTGCTAGTAGACCTCCACAGTAGACTGAGGGTCATCTACGAATTATTAGTGAGCTCCAGTTCGGTTCGGGGCTTATCGAGTCACATGTGTACACTTGTTTTGGTATTATGTAAATGTTATATAAAGCAGGGACTTGTCCTTACTTTAGGAATGGTTATGTATTTGTTAGAGCCTTTTGTAGACGTTGTGGGACAAATGAAGGAAATGTAAGGAATGTATGCTCTTGATGAGATGGCCCTAACGGCCAAGTTTCATATCTATTGAATGTTTTTCCATGACTTCCGCCATTGGTATCTTGTAGCCATATGTGATAGAGTATTGTTCATTTAGTGACATGCATAAAAGTGTACATGAATGAAGATTGGTTCTCTCGGGCCTTATCGACTTCGGGTGCCAGTCCGCCCGGTTGGAATTCGAGGCGTGACACACCTCTTCACCACTCTCAGCCCATTGACCATCTGCCTTAAGGATCCTGTTAACAGGCAATCTCTTCCTTCTTCCATTAACTAGACTATGGAAGAGTCTAGTGTTTTTTTTCCCTTCTAAAAATCACTGAATGCCAACTTTTTACCTCTAGAACTCTTTTTTATAGTGAATGTATTGTTTCAATTCAGTCTATGCTCTTTGTAACACCATTCAATCACAACTGATAGATTTACTTCAAATGAATCCTCCTATAGCCTAACAATTTCCTCTCTAATAATAATCTGCTTATATATATCACCAAATCTATCCCTACTTTAACTAGATTGAATAGTCTTAGTTTTCTTCATTTTTTGCTTAAGATTAATGAAGATATCAGAATCCTCATTAGAGACCCAATTTGTTCTTACCACCTTCTGGAAGTCCTCCTTCTTTGTCCAGAATTTAAGAAATCCGAAAGGTCTTCTAACACTAGCAGACTGATCTCCACAAAAAAGAAGTAGATGGGCATAATCTGAGCCAGTCTTATCTAGATGCTCCATTTCTACCAAACCATTCATGCCCAAAAAGCTTTGATTAACCATCAATCTATCTAATCTTTTGAAAATGTATTCATTATCAGCTCTTCTAATCCACCAAATAAAAGGATTGTACTTAAAATTTTTATTAAAAAGCTCACAAGAATTAACACAAAAAGCAAAATTCTCTTATTCTTGAGGATATACAAAAAGACTCCTAATATTTTCTTCATCACTCAGAATGACATTAAAATCACCTTCGATCAGCCAATGCAACCTCATATTCATACTGAGATTATATATATCATCCCATATATTAATCATCTCCTAAGCATCTCACTTTGTATACACCACAGTAGTAATTAGAGACTTACCAAATTTCTAAAAATTCAACTACAAGGATAGTTGCCACTCTTAATCAGATAGAACACCTACATGAACATGCTCTTGAATAAAAACCCAAATCATTCTAATCTGATTGTAGTTTGCATAATGCATTCCCAACCTTCTTTTGTGTTTATGAATTTGTCTGACAACTTGAAAAGGCTCCATTAAAGAAATAATAAAGAACTTGTGATACCTATGTAATGCCTTAATTTTGTGGAATAAATTTTGAGTCCTCACAAATCTCACATTCCAAAACGATGCTTTCATCTTCATTTATTACTTGATTTCACACTCCTCTTAGGATTTATCCCTGTAGGTTTATTCTCTACCTTGTTTCTACCTTTGTTAGCCTTGGAAACTGTTTGTGGTGATAAAACAACATCATTCAACACTTGAATCTCATTACTTTCTTCTTTATTATTCTCCACTGCCTCTGTTTGTTGTTTTATCTGCAATTGCTCTACTCCAATCTCCAATTGATGTGACACTAACTCATAAGATTTCTGACTGGTCATGTTGTTTTGCAGGGTGTTTAAACTTCAGAAACCACAATTGCTTCACTGCCTGGTGGCTGATCCAACATGAGATTATTGGATACTGCAGTATATCTTCCCACTATCTCATCAAAGGGATTTGAACTATCCACCTGCAAAGGTTCATGAAAAGTAGCCTTTACCATTTCCTGTTGAATTTTCTCCTCCCTTTGACTAATATCCATCTTCTTAATTATATTGCATTTTGGTGTATTGTTTGTAGGTGACTGCTGCCTATCTTCTACCTTGCTTTGCTCCATCTGAGAATTTTCCTTTCTAATGCATAAAGCAACTCCTGAAACCTCTTTGGTACCTCTTGTAGCTAGCTCAAATTTCTCTTGTTGAGAAGAATTTATACTTGTATTATTTCTGCTAGTACTTGTTGCTATATTGCCTGCACTTCCTTCCCGTTCTTTATTGTCCTGCTTTTTGATGTGGTCCTGCTTTTTGATGTTACTTCTTAATTGTTCATCATTTAAACTTGCATCTTCTGCATTGGATATTACAGGTTGAGGACTTACATGTTTAGAGCACAAAACTCTGTGCTGTGATTAAACTTTGTTTGTATCACCCCATTGTAGTATCTTCTGAGTTTCTCTTTGCTGATTCTGTACAACTGATTTTATGTCCACTTTTCTCATATTGTTGGTTTGTACCTCATTACTACTAGCATTTAAATCATTGTCTTCTTCTCCTTCTCCTTATAATATGTCAAATGGATTTACAATGCTTACTCTATTGTTGGTTTGAGTTTCCTCCGCAGTAGCCTCACTTACTAATCTATTAGTGCCCTTTTCTATCTTGAACCTTCTGCTTGTAGAATTCCATCTTGCAAATACTACCTTCCCATTTATGTATCTTCTTTGTATGGATAAAACAGTGTATTCCTCCTTCTTATTCAACTCTCCTTCTTGCTTCCCTTCTTCCACATGCATTCTCAATTCTGGATGCAAACTCCTGCATTTATCTTCCTCATATCCCCGAAGTTTGTAAGTATGACAATGCTTTGGCATCAAATCATATTTAATCTTAATATTTTGCACTCTCGTTTCACTTGTCTTACTATTCACCACCTCTAACTCCACATGATCACGTAGTTTAACAGCCAAGTCCACTTGGACTTTAATCCTCGCACAACTAGGACGAGTTTTGTTAATATTAACGATATCCAGATGGATTGGCTTTCCAATAACAGATGCTAATGAAAAGAGAGATTCCTTCACAAAAAATGTAGGTAGTAGGTCAGGGAAGGATACCCAAGTCGTTGCTTGGGTTATTTCTTCATCCTGTTTAAACTTGGCATCATAAATGAGAGGTCTTATTTGATATGCCACTCCATCCTACACAGTTATATAGTACACATTCTTTGACATCATGTTCACCAAATCTTCCATCAAATTGAACCTCATCAGTATGTGTCTGTTTATGAGCAGTCCAATTTTACAATCACATTTTACTTTGCATTATTTCGATATTTGAATCCTAAGATCATCCAATTCAGGCCATCCATAAGAAAATTTTCCAATCACTGCAAGTTGTAATTCCCCAAGTGCATTCATCTTTTGTATCTCTTCTTCAATCCACATAACTCTTGGTACTCTATTATTGTACTCTTTAGACTTCATGGTAATAGAATTCATCACTAGTTTTTCCCTTGTTGTATATTAATATTGGGCCTCATTAGATCAACATATTTCAACTTAATATTATTCACATCTTCATTGACACCATTTTATCCATTTTCAGAACTATCAGTGTTAGGCAAACTTTTAGGCTCGGTAGGTAAGCTAGGTTTATTGGGAGAACATGGATGGTATAAGTCTGGGAAATTTGTAGGGGAGGTAAGGGAGAACTTTTGGCCAGCCACATCAGATTGGCCAGTGGCCGGACTGGCCATGCCGGCGGTGGTGGAAACTAGGGTTTCGAGAAAATTTTAGGGTTGATGATTTCTAAGGCTAGAGAGCGTTTTAGGACTTGGATTATTTGATTATAATTTGTAACAATTTGTGATTTTTGTTATATAGAATTCATCCATGGAAAAAAACTATAGGCCATGCACATGAGATTTCTCTAAATAACTGTCAAGGTATGTTGTTTGTGCTTAATTTTCCTTTTTAACTAATGTTTTGTTATTTACAATTAACATTATATTTATCTTTTGTCATAGATGCAATTAAGAAATCTCAAGTTCTGACTGATCTGATGTATATAAATACTTACAAATAAAAGAATATTTGAAAATGAACAAGTAGAATGAGGAATCAAAATATATAAAAGAAATTTATCAGATCATTTATGTGAGAAATTGTCACGCCCCGAATTCCAACGAGGCGTGATTGGCACCCTAAGCCGATATGGCCCAAGAGAACCAATCTTTACTCATGTACTCTCATATGTATGTTCGCGTATGCATATCAAGTTATTTCATGTAATTAAATATCAATGGAGGAAGTCATGGCAATATGTGCAATATATGAAATTTGGCCGTTAGGGCCATTACGTCAAAATGAATGTACATCTTTTACCTTCATCTTCCCACATATGTCTACAAAGCCTCTAATAGATACATGACCATAACCATATCTATACAATATGTACAAATGACAAAATCTAATGAACATATGCAACTTGGGAAGCCCCGAAGCAACTGGAGCTCACCAACAATCCGTGGATACCTAGTCACCTACTGCAGAGGTCTACCAACACCTGGGCCTGCAGCATGTAAGGTAAGTCCCCCAAAAGGGGTCAGTACGAATAAAGTACTGAGTATGTAAGGCCAGATGAAACTATGGTAATATATAAGTACTTCCAAGAAAGTAAGCATAAGAGAATAATCAATGTGAATAGACCTCCAACCTGGATGTGTGGGACCATGTTCATTACTTCTATTAATCTCAAAACTTGATCAATCAGTCGCGTCACGATCACTTTCTTTTAACCATTTTTATGTTTATTTAAATCTATACACATGAGGAAAGTATTCTCATCTCTTTCCATCTATTTTCATTACTCTTCACTCAATTAGTTAGTACCGGACCTCCACCTTTGGTGGGCTAAAAGATATAAATATAATACCGGGCATCCACATTTAGTGGGCTATCATATATGTAAATATAATACTGGACATCCACATTTAGTGGGCTCTCATATATGTAAATATAATACCGGACATCCACATTTAGTGGGCTATCATATGTAAATATAATACCGGACATACACATTTAGTGGGCTATCATATGTAAATATAATACCGGACATCCAGCTGATCAGTGGGCTATATAATATACCGGACATCCAGCTGATCAGTGGGCTATAATATATAATATAAGTACCGGACATCCAGCTGATCAGTGGTCTATATAATATACCGTACATCCAGCTGATCAGTGGGCTATAATATATAATATAAGTATCATAGACTATTGGGATTATTCCACCTTGGACTTATACCTCTTTGTGATCCAATGAAACATAACATGAAGTAACCATTTGCATGACTTAGTTCCTTAACCTTATGAGAGTGATACCTTAAAAATCATGACGCTAAAGCTCACACATATGTATACACATCTTCACTTACGAGGAATCACCTTCCTTCTTACTCTTATAAGAATGGTACTTCTACATGTGAACAATTCGTACTATTCTTAGACTCCGGAACATGACATACATTACTTTACGTCTTTACCCGTGTAAGATTGACATCTCTACTTGCAAAGGATACATCTTTAGAACCATTGGACCAATATTCAATGAACAAGATACATGAGTATAACCACTAGTGAAACCTTGGAACATAACCTCATTGGACTCTTAGAACATTACTAATGAATATGAGACATACGTATAACTCTATTGGAACTTTGGATCATGACATGATTGGAATAATGCTATTCAAACTAAACAATCCCTCTTCACCTCATCACCCTTGTTGGGATAGTTCTCTTAGAATTAACAACCTATGACAACTTAAGAATTTCCGTTCATAAATAAGAACCTCGTGGGTCATGATTCGTCTAGGAGTAAAACACATATGAATAACCATATATATATCAACCTTAGGTAGAATACTATAGAACCCCTTTGGAATAGAACACTTTTGGAACCTTAGCATAATGAACAATGATTAAGACGCATGTGAATGTCAACTTCTCACCAACTAGGAATGCGATGCCTTAGAATATTTGGAACTCTTGACTTGTTAGCCAATGAAAGTGAGTCAATCAATGGACATGATCCAATCAATGAGTATAAATCAACCAATGGACATGAGTCAATCAATGAATATAAATCAACCAATGGACATGATTCGATCAATGAATATAAATCAACCAATGGAAATGATTCGTATGATTCACCATTTACCAATGAGTAAAGAACATATGAGCTATACTAGTCAACTACCGAAGACGGAATACCTTAGGGCATTTCGGAGTCGAACGAGTACTATGACAATATGAATCATACATGCTGCAGAAGAATACGGAGAGAGTAACCTTACATACCTTTATGTCTCACTATGAATACACAGGCTTATCTGGGAATATAATGGTCCAGCTTCCTTCCTTACGTCTCACTCTCCATCATAAGTACATAACGAGGCTTATATTAGCAACCAACTACCTTACAAGTGCACAAGATGACCATGAATCACATAGTTACTTTAGAACGTCATTTCACCTTCTTACAATGTCATCGCATCAACATGCCAACACTACCATAAAATTCCACTCATTGACTAAGATTTCATACAACAATAGCATTTCACATCATACTTACCCTTTACGCTTTTTCCTTTATCAGTCCGTCGTAATGATGCCTTTATAACAACATATAAACAACCATCCATACTTAACATAGTCCAAAAAACCTCCATACGACACTTCAAAGTCATTACAATGACATTACAAGTTGGTTATTACATCTCAAAAGGGTATCGGGGCTTTCAGGGATCAAAGGGACACGAAAGCAACCAAAACTCAATTCTGGGCTGACCTGCGCAGCCACCTGCGCACGCAGATGGCCATTGGCAGCAGCCAGTTCCATCTGCGTTGGCATCTGCGCCCGCAGATGCTCTCGTCTGCGGGGGGGGGGGGATGCCCGTTTGGTCCGAAATGGCTCCGTTTTGGGTCTTTTAATGCCATGAATGATCCATGATCATAACCAACTTCATTTTAACATATTTTTGATCATTTAACATGCCAACCACCAGCCATGATTTCACAACACACCAAACATCACCAAAACGACACTTTACGGCCAACATGCCACCAAAACCATAACCAATTTCTCAATAGAAATTTCCAAACACTATGCACAAGTATAAAACAAGTCAAGACTATAATAACATATCATATATCAATATTGAATTCATCAAGTTCATTTTCATCAAGATCACAAACCCATGTTCAAGTTTTCAAGCCATAAATCATCCTCCAATTTAGCAAATACACATTGTTTTGCACATAGGGGACTTCTCCCACTTCACCAACATAACCAACATGATATAAGCTATCTTCCATGCATAATATATATTAAACCATGATAGTATATACTTACCAAGTCTTGCAAGATGATGCTTTGGTCCAAAAGATGAAGAGTTAGGGTTTGTCTTGCATAAGGAAATGGTTGAGAAAATTCTAGAAATGGCATGGGTGTCCAAATGAGAAAAAATCTGATTTTTCCCTCTTATATAGGCCCCCAAGTCTTTCTTATCCTTTATCAACATTAATTATTATGTTAAGTGGGTCAAAAATGGAAGAATGGGTCAAAAATCTTGGGTTGGGCCATGTCTTCTTACTATTTTTGGGATTTATTTAAGGCCCAATGATGCAAGACTTCTTGATGTCCACCAATTAATACATAATTCATACATTCTCTCATGTTTTCATATCTCCTCAAGTGTACACGTAGTCATCTAGGTTCGACAACATACGGGGTATTACACTTCCTACAAAGTTCTAATCCCATGTACTAGGCCCAATATCAATTATCTCCTCACTAATATTCCACAATACATACTTTACACTCTCGACACTTGGGTAATCATTGTTCAACGTCGTCGTATAGGGTTTCGTAGATACGGGGTGTTACATTCTTCCCCCCTTAGGAACATTCGTCCTCGAATGTTAATTACGTCGTCTCATGTACATCGCATGTAGCTTTATCTTATCACATATCTACATATACACATAATGCTTATGGATACCACTTTGTCATTACCCCAATTCCACACTTTCAGCTTCTTTTTCTTTTTTTTTTTATATCAAATCCAAGTACATTAGAGTACCTTCCATTGTGATTTATTCTACATAGTACCCTTACAAAAGCTAGCCAATCTTTGGACAATGTCCCTTTCTTTCCACATTCTCATTATCTTTCTTCATTAGTCACAATGTCAAACATACCCAATCACCAACATATGATTTATATCAATTTTGGGCCATTTGTAGTTGTTGTTATATCACATTCACCTTCTTGATAGCTTGATGACCACAATCTGACTTGAGCAAAGCAAATGATGATCTATATATATATATATTTTTTTTCATCTAAAAGCTTCGTAATGACAAGACTTACCACACTGTGCAATAAAATGAGCTCTCTTTGTAAGATATAAATAGTGAATGGAATCCCATGTAATCGTACTATCTCTGTCACATACAACTTGGTATAATGTTCAGCTGTATCGGTGGTCCTAGCTGGTAGGAAATATGCTGACTCGGTAAGCCAGTTAATTATTACTTATATGAAATCAGCCTTCGCAGTGTACAAAACAGCCCTGTAATTAATTCCATGTTATTCATGTTCCACTTCCAAACTGGGAGGATAATCTATTACATAAAGCATACAGACTTCTGATGCCATACTTACGTTCACTTGAGTCCCAACTTCTTTTGGAAAGATTTCCGCAAATATGTTAACTTGGTAAGCCTATCAACTAGTACGCTCATGGCATCACACCTGTTCTCTACATAACCTATACCCTTCAGATTCAAACACCTTACCTTTACTCGTTGTCACTTCGATCACTAACGTATACCTTTTGTAATATTCCTTTCATGTAACCTTGTCAACAAAATAGCATATCGTGAATGAGGTGCTTTATCATAATGCAGTTCAATAGCCCATATACATATCCGATACATAAAATCTTCCTGACACTTTAATGCACATTCCCGACGTGTCATCCCTTGTCGATATAATTTACACTGATACGCCCTACGGGGGTAGACTTATATCTTTCACATTAGTAGCTTTAACATCACTATCCTTTACTCTGGCTGAGTGACATATGTACCCTTCCATTCAAGAAAATCCTTCGTGGAAGAATGAAAATGACATATCTTGGCTCGGCATTCTATTATGGCCTAATAAGAAGCCAACCAAGTCATACCCATTGTTTAAAATCTATCATGTCCACCTCAATAAAATATATCAATATAACGTGATCACAGCATTTACGATACAATCGTGACATACTAATTTAGTTATAAGAAATTCACTAACTGGTTTGGACACCTCAAATGACTTGACTATTTCCACAGTCAATGGATTAACATATGATAGGGTATTTAGGGAAACCTGTAGATAACATACCTGTCATACTGCCCGTGGCCCTCTGTGGGCATTCTCTCTTCACGTGTCCTGGCTTTTTACACCAAAAACAAACGTCCATCTCAAACCGGCATTCTCCTGAATGAAACTTTCCGCAGCGTTGGCACTACTGACGAAAAGCTCCTGCTGTCTGCGAACCACCCATATTCCACTACTCTGCCCCATCGGAGTGCCTCTAGACCTTTGAAATAGAGGTGGAGTACCCGCTGTAGGGTAAGACAATGATGGTCTAGGCGGTCTTGGGAAAACCCGAGGCCTACCTCCTCCTTGGGATGCCATGAACTGTCCCATAGGTCTAGCCCGCTTTGATGGCCCTGCCGCAGATTCTTGTATCCTTCCCCTTTGCCTTTGATCCTCCATCTTTTGCGCGAAGGATTGTATTCTGGCTATGTCCATGTCTTTATTCAATGCAGCAATAGTACAGTCTCTGACCAAGTAGGGCTCCAATCTGTCTACATACCGATGAACTCTATCGTCCATAGTTACTACCATATGAGGAGCGTATCTAGCCAATGAATTAAACCGAAGACTATAATCCCTGACGCTCATATTCCCTTGACGAAGATTTAAAAACTGATCCGCTCGAGCCTCGCGGACCTCATATGGAAGATAATGATCAAGGAATGCCTCCTTGAATTCCTCCCAACTAGCTAGATTTGCATCGATACCTCTGGACCGTTTCCAATCTTCGTACCATAATCTAGCCTCTCCTTTCAGTCTATATGCCGCAAGCTCCACTGTTTCTACACCCGTCACATGCATAACATCTAGAGCTCTTTGAATTTGATCTATAAAGTCTAGTGGATCTTCATTAAGATCGGATCCGATAAATGTAGGAGGATCCAATTTCAAAAAATCATGTGTCCGCCGACTAGCTACCCTATCTGTCTCCTCATTCCTTACTGTTGGACCAAATTGTCCTTGACTCTGTGCAACAACTATCTGAGTCAATATTTGTACCGCATTTCTCAAATCCCGTAACTCTTGCTTCGTAACATTAACAGGTGATTCTGGGGATTCAGTTTCAACCCCGCATTGTCTAACTGGATCAGGTGGGGATTTACTTGTTCTTTCCCCGGTAGGCATGTCTACCTCCTTTCCTTTATCCACACCTCGTCTTGTAACCGGTATTTTTACTATATCAAGGAAAACCAAGTACAATGGTCAGATATAATCCCACCTATGACAATGGCTCTATTGCACGATCTAGAATGAAGAATTGAAACAACTCCTAACTGTCTCGTAGCCTCCTACTTATAAATGTGGCGCGCAACACATCAATAAGTAAGACTCTACTCAGACACGGCTTTGTAGACACCCGTAGAAAGAACTGCTCTGATACCACTTTTGTCACGCCCCGAATTCCAACGAGGCGTGATTGGCACCCTAAGCCGATATGGCCCAAGAGAACCAATCTTTACTCATGTACTCTCATATGTATGTTCGCGTATACATATCAAGTTATTTCATGTAATTAAATATCAATGGAGGAAGTCATGGCAATATTTGCAATATATGAAATTTGGCCGTTAGGGCCATTACGTCAAAATGAATGTACATCTTTTACCTTCATCTTCCCACATATGTCTACAAAGCCTCTAATAGATACATGACCATAACCATATCTATACAATATGTACAAATGACAAAATCTAATGAACATATGCAACTTGGGAAGCCCCGAAGCAACTGGAGCTCACCAACAATCCGTGGATACCTCGTCACCTACTGCGGAGGTCTACCAACACCTGGGCCTGCAGCATGTAAGGTAAGTCCCCCAAAAGGGGTCAGTACGAATAAAGTACTGAGTATGTAAGGCCAGATGAAACTATGGTAATATATAAGTACTTCCAAGAAAGTAAGCATAAGAGAATAATCAATGTGAATAGACCTCCAACCTGGATGTGTGGGACCATGTTCATTACTTCTATTAATCTCAAAACTTGATCAATCAGTCGCGTCACGATCACTTTCTTTTAACCATTTTTATGTTTATTTAAATCTATACACATGAGGAAAGTATTCTCATCTCTTTCCATCTATTTTCATTACTCTTCACTCAATTAGTTAGTACCGGACCTCCACCTTTGGTGGGCTAAAAGATATAAATATAATACCGGGCATCCACATTTAGTGGGCTATCATATATGTAAATATAATACTGGACATCCACATTTAGTGGGCTCTCATATATGTAAATATAATACCGGACATCCACATTTAGTGGGCTATCATATGTAAATATAATACCGGACATACACATTTAGTGGGCTATCATATGTAAATATAATACCGGACATCCAGCTGATCAGTGGGCTATATAATATACCGGACATCCAGCTGATCAGTGGGCTATAATATATAATATAAGTACCGGACATCCAGCTGATCAGTGGGCTATATAATATACCGTACATCCAGCTGATCAGTGGGCTATAATATATAATATAAGTATCATAGACTATTGGGATTATTCCACCTTGGACTTATACCTCTTTGTGATCCAATGAAACATAACATGAAGTAACCATTTGCATGACTTAGTTCCTTAACCTTATGAGAGTGATACCTTAAAAATCATGACGCTAAAGCTCACACATATGTATACACATCTTCACTTACGAGGAATCACCTTCCTTCTTACTCTTATAAGAATGGTACTTCTACATGTGAACAATTCGTACTATTCTTAGACTCCGGAACATGACATACATTACTTTACGTCTTTACCCGTGTAAGATTGACATCTCTACTTGCAAAGGATACATCTTTAGAACCATTGGACCAATATTCAATGAACAAGATACATGAGTATAACCACTAGTGAAACCTTGGAACATAACCTCATTGGACTCTTGGAACATTACTAATGAATATGAGACATACGTATAACTCTATTGGAACTTTGGATCATGACATGATTGGAATAATGCTATTCAAACTAAACAATCCCTCTTCACCTCATCACCCTTGTTGGGATAGTTCTCTTAGACTTAACAACCTATGACAACTTAAGAATTTCCGTTCATAAATAAGAACCTCGTGGGTCATGATTCGTCTAGGAGTAAAACACATATGAATAACCATATATATATCAACCTTAGGTAGAATACTATAGAACCCCTTTGGAATAGAACACTTTTGGAACCTTAGCATAATGAACAATGATTAAGACGCATGTGAATGTCAACTTCTCACCAACTAGGAATGCGATGCCTTAGAATATTTGGAACTCTTGACTTGTTAGCCAATGAAAGTGAGTCAATCAATGGACATGATCCAATCAATGAGTATAAATCAACCAATGGACATGAGTCAATCAATGAATATAAATCAACCAATGGACATGAGTCGATCAATGAATATAAATCAACCAATGGAAATGATTCGTATGATTCACCATTTACCAATGAGTAAAGAACATATGAGCTATACTAGTCAACTACCGAAGACGGAATACCTTAGGGCATTTCGGAGTCGAACGAGTACTATGACAATATGAATCATACATGCTGCAGAAGAATACGGAGAGAGTAACCTTACATACCTTTATGTCTCACTATGAATACACAGGCTTATCTGGGAATATAATGGTCCAGCTTCCTTCCTTACGTCTCACTCTCCATCACAAGTACATAACGAGGCTTATATTAGCAACCAACTACCTTACAAGTGCACAAGATGACCATGAATCACATAGTTACTTTAGAACGTCATTTCACCTTCTTACAATGTCATCGCATCAACATGCCAACACTACCATAACATTCCACTCATTGACTAAGATTTCATACAACAATAGCATTTCACATCATACTTACCCTTTACGCTTTTTCCTTTATCAGTCCGTCGTAATGATGCCTTTATAACAACATATAAACAACCATCCATACTTAACATAGTCCAAAAAACCTCCATACGACACTTCAAAGTCATTACAATGACATTACAAGTTGGTTATTACATCTCAAAAGGGTATCGGGGCTTTCGGGGATCAAAGGGACACGAAAGCAACCAAAACTCAATTCTGGGCTGACCTGTGCAGCCACCTGCGCACGCAGATGGCCATTGGCAGCAGCCAGTTCCATCTGCGTTGGCATCTGCGCCCGCAGATGCCCTCGTCTGCGGGGGGGGGGGGATGCCCGTTTGGTCCGAAATGGCTCCGTTTTGGGTCTTTTAATGCCATGAATGATCCATGATCATAACCAACTTCATTTTAACATATTTTTGATCATTTAACATGCCAACCACCAGCCATGATTTCACAACACACCAAACATCACCAAAACGACACTTTACGGCCAACATGCCACCAAAACCATAACCAATTTCTCAATAGAAATTTCCAAACACTATGCACAAGTATAAAACAAGTCAAGACTATAATAACATATCATATATCAATATTGAATTCATCAAGTTCATTTTCATCAAGATCACAAACCCATGTTCAAGTTTTCAAGCCATAAATCATCCTCCGATTTAGCAAATACACATTGTTTTGCACATAGGGGACTTCTCCCACTTCACCAACATAACCAACATGATATAAGCTATCTTCCATGCATAATATATATTAAACCATGATAGTATATACTTACCAAGTCTTGCAAGATGATGCTTTGGTCCAAAAGATGAAGAGTTAGGGTTTGTCTTGCATAAGGAAATGGTTAAGAAAATTCTAGAAATGGCATGGGTGTCCAAATGAGAAAAAATCTGATTTTTCCCTCTTATATAGGCCCCCAAGTCTTTCTTATCCTTTATCAACATTAATTATTATGTTAAGTGGGTCAAAAATGGAAGAATGGGTCAAAAATCTTGGGTTGGGCCATGTCTTCTTACTATTTTTGGGATTTATTTAAGGCCCAATGATGCAAGACTTCTTGATGTCCACCAATTAATACATAATTCATACATTCTCTCATGTTTTCATATCTCCTCAAGTGTACACGTAGTCATCTAGGTTCGACAACATACGGGGTATTACACTTCCTACAAAGTTCTAATCCCATGTACTAGGCCCAATATCAATTATCTCCTCACTAATATTCCACAATACATACTTTACACTCTTGACACTTGGGTAATCATTGTTCAACGTCGTCGTATAGGGTTTCGTAGATACGGGGTGTTACAGAAATATTTTCGAATATATTTGTATATGTATAAATATTATTATATTATATTTTTATTTTGCATATTTCTCTTAAGCAGGAAAATGACTTACTGGAGCATTACTATCACATTCACATATTTATTCTTTTTCAGGAAGATTAGAAAATAAATTTACAAGCATTTAAATATTTCAATTGATTTATTCTTTTCTTAATTTTACTTGCAATTATACATTTATGTGTAATTTTTTTTAACTGATTGTATGTCTTTTATAATTTTTTTTTAACCGATTGTATGTCTTTTATCTTATACCCCCAAGTGCAATTTCAAAATTTCTTCTTGAGTAGATCCTTACTATAAATAAAGAAAATAAAGAATTTAAAGTATATGATTACTAATCCATAATAATGAATGTTAAATCACAACTTAAAAGGGTAAATTTTTAATATTGTAGTTTATATTATAATTAAACATGATGTAAACAGATTACACATTAAAATTCTTTTCATAGAATGAATTCATGATTTTATTTTTTTTAAAAAAATATCATATTCAAGAAATTTACACGCTCTATGAAATTCTTCTTAGTTCTTAGGACATGTTAATAAATTTTTTGAATTAAGACTTTGAAATACAATATGAGATAAAATTATATTTCGATAGAGGTGAAAGCATTTAACTTGAATTTTAAATCATAACTATTTTTAACAGACTATATTATTTTAGAGCATTTTCTGTTTTTCATTTATTCTGGCTTGCATAACAAAAATTATCTATTTTAATTTCTATATTTTGAGATAAGGGAGAGGAGAAGTCAACTGCTTATACATGTAACATAAAAAAATAATTTAATTCAAAGTCAAATTAGTAAAAAATAAAAGAATTAAAATACAATAATCAATACACAGAGAGTGGGGGAGGGGTGTTGGGGGGGGGGGTTACCTATAGCCTGTTTGGCCAAGCTTATTTTTTCCTAAAAGTGCTTTTTTTTATGTGCTTATTTTTTAAAAATGAGGTGTTTGACTAAGCTTTTGAAAGAAAATAAGTGCTTCTGAAGAGTAGAACAAATAGTTTTTTTATAAGCTAAAGAAAGTACTTCTCCTTAAAAACCCTTTTTTGAAAAGCACTTTTGAGAATAATACGCTTAAAAGCACTTTTAAAAATCTTAGACAAATATTAATTGCTGCTCAAAAGTACATTTTAAATTGGCCAAACACAAATGCTTCTCATCAAAAGTAATTTTTTGAAAAGCACTTCTAAAAAAAACACTTTTCAAAATAACCTAATTTTAGAAGTTTGGACAATGAAATAATTAGATAATATATATATTATTATTAATAAATTTTTAACTGAATAGATGTGAACAATAGAATAAAAATTAAAAAATTAAAATCAAATATTATGAACAATCTAATATCTCTAAATTATGAATAATATAATAAAAAAATATGAAATATAATTTTGTTACAATTATATAATAATCTTTATTTGTATAAATTTGGTTAGGGATTAGAGGGGTTGGGTTGGGAGGAAGGAAATTTCATTGAGAAATAATATGATAGTTGAATTTTTTTGTTAGGTAATATAATTTAACATTCGCGAACAAGACATAACAATTTGAAACAATTAGAAATAATCTTTTAGTATTACTTATACTAATTCTTTTTTAAATCGATGAAAAAAATAAGAAAAACAAAAAAGATGGATTAAAAATTCCAATTATATGGGAGTTGAAGAGAACATGAAGGGGCGCACAGGAGTACAGTGGTCCACGACGCAGCGTATAGTAGCTCCAGTTACGTTTCATAATTTGCGACCGACCTAACATATATTCTATCGATCATTTCACATAGAATTGAAGTCTTTATATTCATCTCCAATTTTGGGTTTCTCTAATCATCATCCTTTCTTACCTTAACCTTCAAATCAGGTATTTTCTATACCCCTTTATTTGTAGCTCTTCTTTTTATGATGCCTTATTTTTGTCTAGTTTTGCTTATTTTGATTTGTTTCATGCCTTTGATTATTATCTTTGTGTGGAATTATGAAAGGTGCCATCTTTCTTCTACAGTGCTATCTAATTTAAGTTTCAAATTTTCTTTTTCTGCTTTATCTTTCCTTTTCCTTATGTTTAAGGTGTGATGTCTTTTTACATAAGTATTCTGTAGATCCAATTTTAGCTTCACTTAATTCTATACCTCTTGCTATAACTAGTGCAAAGAAAAACAGAATTTTTAGGTACTTATTTGTTAAAAAAAGGGGGTTTTTCTTTAGGTAATACACTCTTTGCTGGTGAAGGTTTGGACTTCTGATGTAGCAGACAATTGCACTCTTGATGCTCAGTTTGTTGTAGTGATTGTTCCCTTTTGTATGCTACATCATGCTTTTTTTTTTTTCTTGGCTTCTTCTTTCTCGTTGTTTTCCTTTTTAAAACTGTTTGGTGATATTTTTACTTGAGCCGAGGGTCTATTGGAAACAACCTCTCTATCCCACGAGGTAGTGGTAAGGTCTGTACCCAATGCTCCCCAGACCCCACTTGTGAGATTATACTGGATATGATATCGTTGTTGTTGTTACTTAGTGGTAAATTTTAGTTTTGGTCCTTGCGATATTTCACTAAGCATATTTAATCTTGAATTCATTGAAATGTTTGTTTTTTTGGTCCCTTTACGTAGGAAATATAAGATTTTTAGATTATTTTTTGAACTATATGTATTACCCTCAAATATGATTTAACAGTATAAATTTAATTTATCATATGGGTAATTAAAGGGTATAATGGTTGATATAAGTCATTAAATTTATGAAGATTCAGAAGCAGAAGAATTAGAAGCGCACATTTCAATTAATTGAAGGTTAAACGTGTATTTTATTCATATCTTAGTCATTATCGGTTGAAGAGATTCATTAACTGACCAGAAAAAAAAAAGATAAGTGTATTAAGGCAGTGTCGTCATCATCATCATCATTATACCCAGTGTATTCCCATTAGGTGGGGTCTGAGGGGGGTAAAGCGTACGCAGTCCATACCACTACCTCAGAAGAAGTAGAGAGGCTGTTTTCGATAGACCCCCGGCTCAGAACAGATAACAATAACAAACAAAAATCATAAAAACCAACAGCAAAAGGGGATAACACATCGCTAGATAATCGAAGAAGCAAGACACTCGCAGATCAACACTATAAACTAGTTATTCAAAAACACAAATATCACCAAAACAACGCGAACAAAAATCTGCCTAAGAAACAACAGTCACAGATACAAGCAAACGCTCTTCCCTGCTAAAACGGACACCTCCCTACCCGCTAACCCTCTACCCTAATCCGCGTCTTCCACATCTTCCTATCAAGAGTCATATCCTCTGTAAGCTGTAACTGCTCCATCTCATGCCTAATCACCTCCCTCCAATATTTCTTCGGCCTACCTCTACCACGCCTAATACCATCCCCAGCCAGCCTCTCACACCAACGTACCGGGGCATCCGTGTGCCTCCTCGTCACATGTACGAACCATCGCAACCTCACTTTTCGCATCTTATCTTCCACCGAAGCCACTCCCAACTTCTCTTGAATAATCTCATTCCTAACTCTATCACTCCTGATAAGTCCACACATCCCTCGCAACATCCTCATCTCCGCTACCTTCAACTTTTGGATGTGGAAGTTTTTAACTGGCCAACACTTGGCTCCAGGCTAAATCATACCACCAGATATTTTTAGCTGTGGAAACAGCCCGTTGCAGAAATGTAAGGTGAGATAGCGTATAGTAGACCCTTGTGGTCCCGCCCTTCCCCGGACTCTGCGCATAGCGGGAGCTTTAGTGCACTGGGCTGCCTCTTTATTCTTGAAAGTTGTGGACTTTATTTCAGTAACTGATCAGAAATAAAAGAGAGCATATTGAGGCCTAATCACACCACCCCAGTCTTTTTGTTCTATATTCTTCAGCAGGCATTCTTCAAGCGGTGAACTTTATGTGATTTTGGGTGTTGCTGCAATGTTGTTTTGTTCATTTTGGCATGTGGGGTCTACTGAGTTTTGGTTGTGTACTGTAGTGGGTAGTTGCTCTTTGTTATTGCTGATGTTGTTTTCATATCTTGGAAATTGCTAGATTGTCGGTTATGCTTAATTTTGTTCTTTGGTGTTGAAATTGCTAGTAGCTTCTGTTTCCATAACAGATTTGTTTCTCATTAGTTAAAGTTGTGATCTTTATTGCTTTCTTTGAGTCGAGGGTCTATCGAAAACAGTCCCTCTGCCTGCCAAGGTAGGAGTAAGGTCTGCGTACACTCTAACCTCCCCAGACCCCACTGTGGGATTATACTGGGTATGTTGTTGTTGTTGTTGAAGGTTAAATGTGCTTAACCAAATATACAAGGTTTAAAATAAGAATTTATTGATATTTCAAAGACAAATATAAGATTTCCCTTTGTATAGTTATTGTGATTTTCCTGCATAGCTGTTTTACCATATTGTGTACCCCTTGTGTTATGCTTATTATAGATGGATGTACTAACTGCTGAAGGGTTTTCTTCTTTTTTTTTTCTAGGTGTAAGCATTCAAGTTTAAAGAATTGTGCGTGCTCTTATTACCCTTTTGTTCAGCCAAGTTTCATGTCTGATCTTGATCTCCTAGTTCCTAATGCTTTTGGTATGCAACTCCTTCAATTAACATTCCTCTTAGGTTGAATTTCGTGCATTTCACCATGTCTTGTCATCTTTTTAATTCGATCACTTGAATATTTTATTCTTGCAAGTAAGCACTTGTGCATAAGAGGTTATATCTTTACATTTATGTGCAAAAAAAGATGAAAATGATGAGCTTGCTGGTTAAGAGGAGCTATATTGTCCAAGTTATGCTTTACAATTGTAAATATTGTGGTGCTTTGCTGTCCTCGTCAGATCCCTTTGCTGAGGCAAATGCTGAGAACTCTGGTGCGGGGACAAAAGATTATGTGCACATCCGTATACAGCAAAGGAATGGTAGGAAAAGCCTGACAACTGTACAAGGTTTGAAGAAAGAATTCAGCTATAATAAAATTCTGAAGGATCTCAAGAAAGAGTTTTGCTGCAACGGAACTGTTGTTCAGGATCCAGAACTGGGGCAGGTTTGCTTTGAAATATTGATCTCTATATTGTCTCGGAGGAAAAAATATGGTGAGCATGACTAATGTAAGGGTGATTTTTCTCTTTGAAGGTTATTCAACTTCAGGGTGATCAGCGGAAGAATGTCTCAACATTTCTTGTCCAGGTAATTGTTCTTCACATCAACCATCAGCTCCTTTCATTTATTTAAAATCATTATACCTGCGATGAGCAGGTAAAATGGAAGAAAGCACGTTATGTGTGTCCCTCGGTTGGTCATGTCTGGCTTAAGATTTTATCTAATTGTCCTTTATTAAAACCCTCCCCCCCAGGCTTTGATCTAGTGGTAAGAACTCAAACTCGTGATGTGCGCACATCACGAGTTTGATCGCTGTCGCAGACAAAAACCTGGTTAAGTGGAGAAGGTAAAGAATGAGCTCATTACCACTAATTTAGAACATTGCGCTAGCTGGCCCTTGGGAATTTTTCGGTTATCAAAATATATACTCCTATATAATAAGCATCTATTCTTGCTGCATTATGAGGGCTTTTTTTTTTTTTTACCTGTGGGAACTGAAATTGGTTATGAATAGTTAGTTGGTTGTATTTACTAACCAGAAAAATCTATTCTGCTCACCTATTATTTTTGTTGCGGGAGAATTTTTTTTCCATCGTTTAGTCGTGGGAGTCCTGGAATTATTTGCTGAAGTTCTCCTGATTACAGGGTCACTAGGATGTTCTCTAGGAAATTACCTCCAATATCACTTTTATTTCTTTTAGGACTACAATATCATCCAACTATCTCTATTTTCCTCAAAATATACTTGACACAGTAAAACATTCTTTTCTCTCCTAATTGGATGCCATTTCACATTAATGTTTTTTTTTTAAAAAAAAAAATTATTCTTTTAAATCAGCCCAAATTTTAAAGACCTTCCCATAAACTAGCTTGAAACTATCAATATTTTTTTTTTATCAAACTAACTTTAGCATTTCAATAGTTTCTCTCATAACTGCTAATCTAATATTAGATTGAATTAATATTTATAATTACGTGTTCAATTAAATATAATATCTTTCCAAATGGTCGTATATAACTCATATCCCAAATGATCCATAGTTCTCACAAGTAATTTAGTGAAAAGTGCTTTAAGATATTATCCTAAATGTATTAAAAGAAATGTGTCAGAGAAAATAAAAAAATATATATAAAAAAATGCATGAACTGAAATTCTCGGCGAAGAATACAATTGATGCGCTATTGGTAATAAATTTGATTTGTCCCGTAACATAATTTTCAAATTAAACTCCTTTTAAGGTGAGTGTTGTTATTTATTTATTTATTTTTATAAATTTGAACTGTAGGATAGATTTTTTGTTTGTAGTTATTTTTTTTTTTTAAAAAAAACTTTGATTTGAAAAGAGAACAGTATATATGCATGTTAAATTAAAATATTTCAAATAATAAACAGAAATGGTAGAAATCATTAGTTAGCTTAGAAATCTAAAAATAGAATGTATATTACATTATTTTATTATTTATTACAAGACAAAATAACGAAATATTTCTTACTACCTTAGCCTTTTATTATTTGAATAAATATTGGACTAAGTTTTTTTAAAAAAGTTTATTTTATATTTTAATAGAAAAGAAGATGAATATTAATGGGCTCTTTATGAACTCCAAATTCAAAATTATTTCGGATTTGAGGATTTGATTATTTTGCATAATCTAAGTTTAAATGTGAAAAAAATTATGTGAATTTGAGAAGAGAAAATTTTATATTATGAAAAGTAAAGTCATAGCGTGGATAAGATTATTAAATTATATAACTAAAATCTTAATTGGAGCAATGAAATTAAAATAAAGATAATGTCAAGGTCATTATACTTTGTTTTAAAATCAGAAAAACAACAATATTCTTCATTAAAGTGATAATTTTACGTAATTATTTTTTAAAAATGTAGATCGTGCATCGTGCGGATACGTTTACTAGGGTAAGTATTTTTATCTCTTTTGAACCCTAGAGAACTAACGTAGAAAACTTTTGCCTCTCTGTATTATCTTTTACTCGGGTGTAAGATTTGGATTGGTATAAAAAAGAAAATATTTATTGTTAAAAAAAAAAGATTAATCTGACAAGGCATCCAATTAGGAGAGAGATTGATGTTTTTGTTGTGTCTAGCATATTTTGAGGAAAATAGAGATAGTTGGGTGATATTGTGGTCCTAGAAGAAACAAAAGTGATATTGAGAGGCAATTTCCCAAACATGGGTGACCATTCAGGGAATTTACCATCAAAATTTACAGTTTGTTTTGATTTGTTTGTTTGTTGTACTTGTCTATTTGAATGTATTTTGTATTTTAGCTGATGTCTGAATCTTTGGCTTTTTTGGAAACAGGTTGGTGTAGTGAAGAAAGAACACATCAAAATTCATGGTTTTTGATTGCCATCATCAATCACTGTGCAGTTACAATACTTGTTTCTGTTCCAAATAATGCTGCTATGAACTTTAAGTTGTTGTGAACTGTAAACTTACTAATGTTGTTATTCTGCTTGTTTGATATAAGTAACACATTTATTCTTGCTTTTCTGCATAATGGTTCTGGTTTGTTTGATATAAGGTAATGTATTTGTTCTTGCATTTCTGTGTAATGGCTCTGGCTTGTTCGATTAATACATATCCATTATATGTAAAAGAGGAAGCACTCTGTATTGGGATTTGTTTTCATTTTTTTGCTCGAATCCGATTCATCCTACAATCGATTGTGACTTGTCCTAGTTGTCCTATAAAGTTGTCGTCCTAGTAAAGCATTATTTTATGTACAGCAAATTGGAGGGACGGGAGGGTGGGGTGGGGTGGAGGGGTTTGGGGGGCGCACATAATTTTAAATTACTAGTTGCAGTGTGGTGATATATTTTTGTGAAATCAGTTGTTCTTATGTAATCTAAAATTGCATATAATTTTGGGCATAGGAGAGGTAATGTGGCGCACTCAAAAGCTAAAATTATAAATTTAGCTTTTACTACTTTTTTTTTTTTTTTGGCCTTTTCTTCCCTTTTTTTTTGGGGAAAGGATAATAATGACCACCCGGTAAAAACAAATTCCACCGCATTGCTGTAGAAATGAGATTCCCACATTGTAGCCATTATGCATATTTCTTGCTTGCCTTTTTTATCCTTCTTTGGCTGCTTTATTTTTTTTTTTAAAAATTGCTCTCTATTATTAATTTTTAATTCTAGCAACAACAACAAAAAAAATCTGCTCTCTATTAGTATTGTTTTAATTTCTATCAAAAAAAACAATCACATAAAATTTTATAGTTTTTTTTAACAATTAAATACAAATTTGTAACATTGTAATTGTTACTTTTCTTTATCAATCAAATACAAAAAGAGTGTATTTATTTATTATATAAAATAAAATATTTTATACTACAATGATACATATACATTTTAATATAACAATGATACAATTTTTATGCACATCCAATACATAGACATCTTCTATACAATAATGGTACATATTCTATACATATCATATACAAAAAAACATATTATATACAACAATTATATAGTTTCTATCTACATTTTATACAATAATTTTACAGTTTTTATACACATTTTATACAATCTTTAGCTGCAATTATTAATTCAGATACATATTTTATACAACAACTATACAATTTATATACACATTCTATACAGTTTCTATATATATCTTATACGAATATGTATTTTATACAACAATTATATAATTTCTATACAATTATATTTATCTATTTATTTTTTTAGAAAGACAGATTTTTTTTAGCCAAAAAAATATAACTAAACCAAAAAGAAAAAGTAACAGTGAATATTTAAAAGGGAGTTGAAATAATGGACCAAATTTAAAAATAACCATTTCATGGAAATATTATGACCAAGTGGCCACACAATGACATTAGTTTGAAATGGCTATTTAGGAGTAACAGTTTGGCCGAATTACCTTGCCATATCCTTTTCCCTTTTTTTTTTTTTTTTTTTTTTTTTTTGGATTTGTGACATTTTAAAAAGTCGAATAGTCACATTGTTAATATTCCGCATAATTCAACCTGTTGAGACTAAATACTAATCCAAAAGTCACTATTCAAAAACTCCACGTATAATTTTTTTGCATACCGGCTCCTCCCTAAAAAAAATAAAATGAAAAAGATTACTTCTCTTTAATTCTCTTTTAACTTGACTTCTATATGGGTATTAATTTATACGTTCTATTCAAGGTAGGGGTGAACATAAAAATCGGAGAACTGAAAAACCGAGCCGAATCGAATTAGTTCAGTTCTTCGGTTCGGTGTTGTTTTTTTTGGGGGTATTTCGGTTCTTCGGTTTGGTGTATGGTTTGAGGGTAACGGTTCTTCGGTACATCGAAGAATCGAAATTTTATTAACTAATTTTTTTTAAAAATATTTATATTACATATTTATTAATTTATATGCTTGCTGACTAGCTGTGCTGGATGCTGGCCGAATAAATAATTAATGACCCATGTTTGAATTGAAGAAGGCTTGGGTTGAAAAATATGCCATGTTTTTTGCTATATTAATTTGGTGGTGCTCCCTTGATTTTCCCTGAATTTAGTATGACTTCTGCTGCCATAGTTTTAATTTAGTATGGCTGCCATTAGGAGCCGATATGTTTTCACTTTACCATTTCTTTGTTAAAAAAAATAGTGAGTGTCATTGAAATCGTTGATTAGTCTGTCTTATAAGCAATTGCGGATATGTTTTTGATAATTTTATTTCATTTGCATCGAAAAGTTGATTTAAAAACACCTAACAAAACCGAACCGAAGATCAAAAAATCGAACCGAACCAAACCGAATTAATTTGGTGTGGTATTCGGTGCTCATTTTCTCAAAACCGAAAATCGAAGAACCGAATCGAACTTTCCCAAAACCTAACCGAAGAACCAAACGCCCACCCCTAATTCAAGGAGAAGCAAATACCTTTTATGCTAATATCAATCCATGTAGTCAAGAAGGAAAGCAAGGAAAGACAAATGCAAGCCTAAAGATTGTCATTTGACATCCGAACATTCAGATTCATCTTGCAGTCTTGACCTCTTTTGTGGGATGGCCCTTCTTCTATATTGAGACATTTTCATTGCACCTCTGCTGTTAACCTGTTGAAAAAATATTTCCTATAAACATGTAGTGTTAGTACTTTAGCATTTTGTACTTATGAGAAAGATCAAAGAAGTATATCCTTATAGATACACGTCAAAGTTGTGGTGTAAATGTGTCATAGGTGTCAAGATGTCGTACTACCAGTTGCATATCTGACGGTGTTCACGGAGTGAACTGCGGTTCGTAAATATTTTCACGGCATATGAGTTACTTCGTAGAACAAGACAATGACAAAGCCTCTGAAGTATTCTGCAGACAGTTTACGACTTGTTTATTACTTCACGGTCATGCCCTAAGTCGTATAATCAGTCTGATTCTCTGCCTATGTTATTGTGGTACTCGACGTTGGGATCTACTGTCCGTAAAGAAATTCGCGCCCGTGGAACCCTTAGTCTGTCGAAGCTATATCCCACACTTAGTATATTTACTTGATTTCAAATATCTTCCTTTGAGAAATGGTAACTAACATGAAAGTAAGGTGATATACAGATCACAGAAGCTAGTGTTCACAACATATCTACACATTTTCAAGCAAGGTTTCATGATTATTTAGCACATGAACGCATGCCCTAGTCCCTACTCCACCTCTACTCAGATCTGGGAGGATCTTTATGCGAATATAGAGTTTATGCCCTTGTTTCATAGTTCTCCGTTGGGTTTGCCGTTTGCAATCCGCCAGAGAAAACCTAATCCTTGGAGCCATACGCAAAGAGAATGAAGATCTTATCTTGATCTTGTGAGAAAGAAAACAGATCTGAACATGGATGATGTGCATTGTTCTTTAGAGAGAAAACAAAGAGAGTTCCTTTTTGAAGTTCAAAGATGGAGAGAGTATGTAGGAGTATGTGTGCATGCATTTAGATAGATATAGGGGGAGGGAAAATGATGAGTTACTTTTTCTATTATGGAAGGAAGAGTGGATGGTGGGAATTTTAAAGGTAGAACTAAATTATGGGTCCGAATATTTTGAACATCCGTTCTAGAAGTTTCTAGCCCTCAGAGGCCTCAAGTGCATTTTACGGCCGTAATATGGTCCGTGACACCAATTACGACTTGTAAAATCTTACTTGGACGCGCTATTCCTTACCCACTTTGCGCGCGTATTGTGATCCGTAGAATGTTATACGGGCCACAGTGTTCATCGTGAAAAACTCCCGTGGGATTTTTTTTGCATCATTTTTCTCCACTTTTATTCCATTTTTCTTCATATGTTATTTTCCTGTCTTATCAAGCCTGCATCATCGCACATATTAGTGGTACCTAATCCTAGACAAGATAAATCAATAAATAGATAAAATAAAAAATTAAAATAAACAAACAAAGAGAAAAACTTGGGTTGCCTCTCAAGTAGTGCTTGATTTAATATCGAAGCACGACAGAAGACGTGATTTTATCAAGTTTCTCCAAGGTAGCTTGCTAAACAAAGATTTCATGTCTCTTTTTTCATATTAACATAGTCTTGAACTTTTTTAGTAGTTCCTACAGTTTATCTAACACGAAATTAGTGAAGGGTGCTGAGATAATTTTATTGATCTCTCTTATTAGATGCCTTCGACCATGTGAAGTATAGAGACTTCTTTATAAGCCTTTAGGGCTTGCAAGTTTCTGCCAGTTGGAAAGAGAATCTTATCTCCTTGGACTTGAAATTTTATTTCGCATTTAGCCGAGTCCATGAGAGCTCTTTTTGTTGCCAGAAAGGGTCTACCTAAGATGATGGAAATATTCTTATCAACCATACAGTCAAGGATGACAAAATCAACTGATAAAGTAGACTTACCCACTTGTATCAGCACATCATGCACTATTTTGATTGGCGTTTTTTACTGATTATCAGCCATTTCAAGCTGCATGCTTGTTTGCCTGGGTCTGGTTAGCTCAACTTTCTTGTAGACCTCTAAAAACATCAAATTGATGCTAGCCCTATTGTCACAAAGGGCGTAATCAAATTTCTGGAAACTAATAATGCAAGGAATCATTAAAGCTCCTAGAGCATCCTCCTTCATTATGCTACCTGCACAAACAATATTACTTACCGCCTTTATAAAGGTAAGTGGTGATAAAGGTGTTGGTACCTCTATTACTTCTTCCGCCTTTATTGGACTCTTTTCATTCAACTCTTCAGTTGGGAAATTTACTCACGCATTTGCTATCTACTTTGGATCCACAATTTCAGATTCCGCCATATTTTCTTAGAGCAAATTGTTTCCCCTTTTTGTGATTATCATACATTGCTCTACGACTCCACTTCTATTATTTTTTTGATCGATTGTGCTTCTTGGAAGTTTTCCTTTCTGAGATGGATTTTTCTCCCTAAATAGATCTCATATCTGCATTTCAAGTTTTTAGATAGATGCGATATGAGAACTTACCATTTCAGACATGCTTTGAATAGCAACTCGTGCCTTTCTCTTAACCTCGTAGCACCCTTTCTATCATACTTTAAATTTTTGTGTTGCTCTTCTTAGGAGATGAGCTGTCTCATCATTGATATGAGTTTGATGCTTACCTTAGTGGAGGGATGTATAGATTTAAACTCTGATTGTTGAAATTGTTGTTTCAGTTGCTCTGTCCTTGGTTACCTTGATTTCCTTGCCTTAAGGTTGTCTCCATTGGTCTTGAAAATTTTTCCTTTGGTAATTTTGAAGTGGATAGCCGGCTTGAGTGTCATTCACATAGTTATAATCCTCATATTGAATTCAAGGAACTTCAACATATTGCATCATTTATTGGGCATAATTCACTTATTGGGCTGGAGAAATCCCTACCTCGGGATGCATGTCCACTGAACTCACCCTATCGGCGTATCTTCTTAGAACTACCACCCGAAGGTAGCCCTGACGAATCGACTCAATCAACTTAACATGCTTTACGATACTCTAGAAAGAACAACCTGAAACCACAAGCTGAGCTGTCGCCAATTGATAATAACCTGCCAAACCCTTAACAAACTTCCTGATCTTTTCAGGTTCGGTTAAGATACTGGCAGTGGCATATCGAGATAGTGTATAAAAATATGCCTTATACTTTGCAATGGTCATGGAGCCCTGCTCCAAGTGATCAAACTCATCCCTTATCTGATCCCTCAAACTGTAGGGCACAAACCTCTCGAGAAAAACCTTAGAAAACTGAATCCATGTCATAACAGGAGAACCGAATGGTTTACAACTAGCAAGAGACCTCCATCACTGCCTAGCCACATCAATCAATTGGTAGGTAACATAGACAACACCATGGAACTCAAGGGATCCGAGGTTATGCAACTTCTTCTAGAAATAAAACAGAAACTCATAAGCGTTCTCACCAATAGCACCACCGAACTTAGGAGGAGCCGACCGAACGAATCTCTCAAATCTCTTCTGATCATCAGAAAACATCACTGAACCTAAAGCAATAAAAGAAACAACGAGTCTATTAGGAAAAGTATCAATAGGTGGGGGTACCCCATCAGCTGGTTGTACCCTTGGAGTTGGAAAACCATAAGTAGGAGCCTGCCCTGGTGGTTGAATACCTTCGATAATCTGTGAACCACTCGGCACACTCAATGGAATACCTATTTGGGGAATGCCATCTAAACAGCCCAAAAGACGAATCAACAAATCCTGCAACATCGGGGTAGTAACAGAACCCTAAGGGGCCTGAGATGGTCCCAAATCCTCTATCTGATTATCCTACTCATCATAGTAAATTTCAGGCTTAGGAGAGGCTACTCTAGCTCGTCCACTATCCAGAGCAGCTCCTCATGCCCGACCTCTACCTCTGGCTCGGCCACAACCCCTGCCTCATCCCCTGATTGGGTCTCCAACAGCAGATGCTGGCTCAGTATCCTCAACATCTCTGGATCTAGTCCTCACAATCTGCGCAAAAAAAATAGAATACAAGTTTAGAATAGTGGGGATGAACAACCCGCATGATAAGAAATCAATTTAGAGAAGTTTTTCCTAAAGATATCCTATAGCCTCTCGAAGATAGATACAGACGTCAATGTATTGATTCGCGAAACTCTATTAGACATCCTGCTCTTTCACTTCTGAGACTGGTAAACCTTATGCTCTGCTACAAATTTGTCACGACCAAAAAGTTCTGGCCATGATGCCACCCATCCAGATCCAACTTTGTTAGGTACGCCAAAAATTCACAATTGAATAGAAAATCAAATTAGGAAAGAGATGAAATAGATATGAGACTTCTAGAACAAAGTCCGGCCATAATACTCATAAAACTAGAATTAGAATATTCAAAAGAAATACAATCAATCCCCAAACTAGGTGTCATAAGTGTGAAGAGCATCTAATAAAATACTGAAATTTGAAATACATGAATCTGTCTTTGATAATAAATAAATACAAAATAAGATAGGGTGAGGTTCAAAATCTGCCCCAAATGTTAGAGCACACCAGTACCTTGAAAATCAGTCTCTCACAGCATAAATCAGCCACCACGGGTCGCCCTTGTACTGGAATCTGCATCAAAAGGGCACAAAAGTATGAGTGAGTATGGTTTACTTGTACTTAGTAGGTATCATAGGCCGACTGAGTAAAGTAGAAAACTAAATAAGTAAAGAATACTATGATCATGCTTTCACCTGCATACAGAAAAGTTCCCAAATAGTAGATCACACCATATCTCCTAACAATTCTACAAGTATAATATCTATATAAAAATAACTATACATGAATATATAAGAAACTCTAAATACACGGTAACAAACATGCAAATGGAAGTACAAATGATGCAATGCAATGCAATATAATGGAATGATGATGATATAAGCCATCGTATAGCAGCCAATGCATGGCTATCGTATACACCTTCGGAGCTAAAGCTCCCAGGACATGACTTATGGGGGGTTCAGAATCCATATACTTTTACAATTTCAATCTCATAGCTCAATCACCTTGCTGGCACATCCCTCAATCAAGGGTTTTGTAAAGTTTTTTATTTGCTTTCAAAATCATTATTTCTTAGTGACATCAATCTCATGAATATGTATGGATGAAATGAGGATGTAATGCTCACAAGCATGCAGTATGGAGATAATAATCAATTCAATACAGGTATAAATGAGCTCAAACTCAACTCAATATGTGAATAATTCATGATATGAGCCATCACATGGAACCACTAGAATAAATAGTCATTTAAGATATCAATAATCTCATTTTAAGTCCTTTTCTCGGGCTTCACTATAATGATATAGGCAAATAATGCTCAAATAAGGCCTATATATCTATTCAAGCCCCCACACGACCATCAAAATGATAATAATCACAATTGATTCACAAATAAGGCCTATAATATAAAATAAAGCCCCCCCCCCACAGATATCACAACAAATATATTCTCTCAAGTCAATAACAGTATGCATATAAGCCCCCCCACAGGTATCACAACAAATACATTCTCTCAAGTCAATAACAGTATGCATATAATCCCCTGTACGGATAACATGATAATGATAATAGTCTCAAGATACAATTTGCATGACTAATTTCCTAACCCATAGAATGATTTACATGAATGGTTAACTACCCAACCCAGTCTAAAGAAAGTTAAGCCATAGCCTACCTCAGAAAGCAAAAATCCAAGCCTAGACCCTTCGATGCGGAGCCTTCCCTTCACGAATGGTCTTGAAATGGACTAAATATATCAAAAATATAATCTATATGTTAAAAGTATTCTAACAATACCTATATTGGATAAAGTTATTTTGGGTACAAAAATAGTTCAAAAATCAGCTCGAAATCAAAAAGGGTAAATCTAAAATTTTATTTGAGAATCATGTTTCCCATATCAAAAGGAGTCTGAAAACCCAACTAAAAATGAGTTGAAATTGGACTTTACCTCGAAGAAAAACCAATTTTATACTTTATTGGGTAATAACCCCAAATTCCAAGTTTGAAATCAAATATTTGAAGTTGTTTTTGAAGATAAAACCAAAAGGAAATGATGAAAATATGAATTTGGGTCTTACCCAAAATAATTTGATGAAAATATCCTATGAAATCGCCACTACCCGAGGTCTCAAGGATGAAAAATGGAGAAAATCATGAAAATAGGAAAATTCCACTATTTTGATAAACAATACCTCGCGAACGCAGTTATCCCTTCACATTAACAAGGGTCATTGTTGGCCAGACATTAATTTTGTTCTTTGAATTTGTGATCAACCCTCCGCGTTTGCAAAGGCTATTGACCCAGATCCCTCGCGTACACGAAGGTCTGGTCACGATCTCAATGAAGACAACCCTACCCGATCCCCAGGTTTACTCTTCGCAAGTGCTTTCCTACCATCGTATTTGCGATGATCTATCTTTTCCTTCTCCACGTTTGTATCCAAGGGCCCCCGTTCACCAAGAAAGAATTTGTTGGCACAAAATAGCAGAAAACCAGCATTTGCACAAGGTTGAAATATCTCCTAACGGACCCTCGGGATTCATTCGGGACCCCACAAAAATAATTCAATTATGATACTAGATTAATTTTGATGTTCGGACTCAATGGAATTACCAATTTTTTGAAAAGAGATTGTTTACAATGAATTATCCTTCGGGATCCTTTTTAAGCTTATTTTACTAGTTTTCATCTAAATGGTCAAAACATAATATAAAGGCTCGAGGCTCGAACTAAATATGCTACTAGCCTAAAATTGACATTTCAGATCTAATGAAACTAACCAAATCACCATCCGACGTCCGGATCATAAAATATTGACCGAGTCAAACTAACTATCTTTAAAGCCTTTGAGGACTTCAAACTCACTCAAATCAATCCCAAATGCATTGGGGACCATGCCAACCAACCCCACAACTCATAAATAATATATAGCAACTATGAGGAAGGACAAAATGGTCAAAATATAGTAAAAGCTAAAAATCACAACCACGGTTGTTACACATGCTAGAGGTGAGGTCTCGAAGAAGTCTTTAGAACACTGTCTGCACTCAACAAAAGAAGAGCACAGAGTGCTATTAGTACAAACACTATGTACATGTAGATGTCATTAGACGATTAACTCAGGCCCATATATACACATAAATTAAACATAAGTAAACTAGCAATCAACACATAGCAAGTAATCTCAAACTCAACCAACAACCTCCACAACTAGAGAACATGAAACCAACGAATACCCTCAACTAGGTCACAACCTTTACCCTATCAACTGTTTCACAACCTCAAAATTAGAGTTCATAATAAAGGGAACCTATGCCCATTCTAAATACACAAGTATAAAATAAAAAACGAATCATCAATGCAGTTAACAATCTCACAAGAGTAGTTTAATGCTACCTCGATCACCACAACACATTATGCATGTTATATGAACAAGCAGATAGGCCAACATTTGTAAATAATGCATATACATTATCAAATCAAATCTATACACACACACTAAGAGGACTTATATTTGCCCGATAGTCATGACCTGCAGAGGACCAACTTCATCTATGTACCGTACTAGTATGGTACCCGATCCTTTGATATAACAATAAGTAAGTAATTAGTATCACCATAGTACCCAACCCTATGAATAACATGGTAAAGTTAAGTGCAATCACTATCATTCAAGATGTATCACAGTGCACCAAGTATTTCAAGTACATAATTTACCATCATAAAAGGCTTAATCAATTTCACTATCATTTAACTCATTACAAGCAATAACAACTCACTCTCAATAGCAAGCACGCCCACTGGCCAATCCAAAAACATTCAATTTACAAATATGCATGACATCTAAATAAAGTCTGCAACTATAATAGAAACCATAACCTACCTCAAACAAAAGTCCAAATGCGACTAATCTGTAAGAGCTTTGCCCTTTCTCAAAACTTTGAATTGTTATCAGTCTAAAAAAAAACAATTAAGGAGTAATCAACAACTTATTCTTCAATTCTAAGCATTATGGACCAAAACCCACTAATTTTACCCTTGTTCATAGCCTAAATCATCAATTTGGGTTTCTTCACCCATTAAATTACCTCAAATCCCCATAATCCATGTTAAAATGAAGGAATTATATGCTAGGAAATAAAATCTAACAACCTAGAATCATCATCAAGTAGTTTTAAGGGTACACATAAGTAATTTCCCACCTTTTCATCAATTTTGGATCAAACCCAAGAATTTCACCATAACTCTTTGTTCAAAGATTAAATGGATTAATCTATGTTAGAAAGGTGTAATAATCTTACCTCAATAGTAAAAATCACCCAAGCTAGTAGGTAATTGCTTCTCTTAAGCCTTAGGTCAAAATTTTGGACGTTTGGGAAAAAATAACATCAAAACTCAGAAACCATGTGACTTAACTGCCTGATGAATGATGTAGCAGTCACCTGTCCTCTATAATGGTCCAGCTATAGTGACCAAAATCCCGCTATGATGGTTTGTTACTTAACCTCATCGACTGCTACGGTGGTCAGTTGACCACTGCTATATCGTTCCCTGAATAGTGACTTGGGTAATTTTCTCGAAATTCCCCCTTTCACAGCACTCTCTTGGTTTTTCAACCACACATATATAACCCCTTACGATAAATGTCATAATCAGTGTTCTACTAATTTATTTCTCATTCCAAAAATTTCTATGGACCACTATATATCTCATCTATCATGAAATCACCTCAAAATCATCAAATGCTACACCTGAGATACAAATGATCTCCAAACCACACAACACTCGATTTTCATCAGAAACCATCCTAGTTTGAGATTTTAACAACTCTCATCCTAAGAAAAACTCTACCTAGGCACTTAAACCCTAACTAATTCTATAACTATGGGATGGGTCATTACATGAGATACCAATTGAATAATCATTCATCCATAAATGAAAACCAGAAAGAAAAGTGGAAAATAAGCAAGTAGTTACCTATATAGGCGATCAAATGAAGATATCATCTATGCATGTCTGCTTTAATCTCCTAAGTGGCCTCCTCCATAGGACAATTTTTTCGCTAGATCTTTATGGACACAATCTCCTTAGTCCTTAATTTTTGGACATCTCTATCAAGAATGGCAATAGGTTTCTCTTCATAAGAGTGGTTCTCATCTAGTAAAATCGAATCCTAATAGATAATATAATCATCATCCCCATGATACTTCTTAAGCATCAAAACATAGAACATGGGATGAACTCCCAACAAACTCAGAGGCAAGGCCAACCTATAAGCCATCGACCCCACACTTTTTAGAATCTCAAACGGTCTAATATACCTTAGACTAAGTTTACCCCACTTTAAAAATTACATAAAATCCTTCATGGTTGAATCCTTGAGCAATACTTGATCACCTTCTATGAAATACATGTCTCTTACCTTTCAATCCGCATACTCTTTCTGTCGGCTTTGAGCCTCCACAAGTTTCTTTTGAATAAATCTTACCTTCTCCATCAAATCCTTAAAAATATCCATACCTCAAGGTCTCTCATCAAATGTATCAAACCATCAAATAGGAGATCTACACCTCTTCTCATACAAAGCCTTAAATGAAGCCATATTAATGCTCGAATGATAACTATTATTATATGCAAACTCGGACAAAGGTAGGAACTGATCCCCATGACCTCTAAAATCCATCACACACGCACAAAGCATGTCTCTCCATACCTGGACCATTCACTGACACCCTATCATTCTGAGGGTGGAAAGCAGTACTCAGATCCAATCTAGTACCCAACTACTCATGCAGCTTCACCCAAAAGTTAAGAGGTAAACTGCATACCCCTATCATAAATAATAGAAATGGGAACCCCATGTAGTATGTCAATCTTCTTGATATAAATTTTAGCCAACTTCGCTGCATTATATGTAACCTATACCAAAATAAAAGTGTACAAACTTAGTCAGCCTGTCCATAATAACCCATATCAAGTCATACTTCCCCAAAGTCATAGGAAGGCTAACAACAAAATTTATAGCTATCCTCTCCCACTTCCATTCAGGAATGGGCATCCTCTAAAGAGTACCGCCAGACTTCTGATGTTCATACTTCACCTATTGGCATTCCTGACATATAGCCATAAAATCAACTATATATTAATTTATTTGGCCTGACCAATAGTGCTGCCTCAAATCACAACACATCTTGGTCGCACCAAGATGTATGGAATATTTCAAACTATGCACCTCCATAAGTGTGGTGGGAATCAAATCATCAACACACGGCATACAAACTTGCCCCTAATCCTCAAAAAACTCTCATCATCAAGAATGGCCTCCTTGGCCTCACCTTGCAAAACCTTGTCAGACATTTTATGTAACGACCAGTTCTATTGTTACTAAAAATATTTGCGGTCAAGGCATGTGTTTCTCATTTGTCATAAGTGCCGGGATTAATTCTTTAGTATGTGAGTGCATTTTATGTGTACTAAGGTCATACAATACTCCTAGCACAAAGTTAAGTTGAAAGTGTCCTTACTGATTTAGTTTCGAGCTAAGTTTAAATTAGGATTAACTTCTAACGAGCATTCCTCCTAGAATATAAGAAGTTAGGGGGACTAATACCCACTAAATTAAATATCTTTGAGTCTTATTTCCAATTCAATCAACCATTTGTTAATTTGATTCCTGAGTAAAATATTATGACCATTTTATTGAAGACTGTCTATACTGAAAAGCTGAGGGCGCTATAGCGGGTAAGGTAGCTATAGCAACGACATGTCACTATATTGATGCTAAAGCAGTTTATAACCCATTTTTGACCGATTTCATCCTCCAAACTCTAAAATTTCATTCCTAAACCCTAGAAGGGCGATATTCTCTTGGTATGGGTGGAAATTCTTTATTGAGGTAAGTTTCTTCCATCATTTTCTTTAATTTTCAATTCTTTAACATCTTAGAATTATTAGAACAATCTTTAATGGTGAAATTCTTGGGGATTTGAACCCTAAGTTCATGATATTTTGGGGAAAACCTATGGGTTGGTTTAATATCACCTAGAATCATTTCTAAATTATTAATTAACAATCCCTAACATGAATTAATGATTATAAAACATGAAAACTGATAGTTGGGACCTTGAATTCAATAAATGTGGAACCTTTAGCCTAAACACTCCCTTAATGGAGTTTGGTTGAGTTTAAAGGAAGTATTTTGATGACTAATTAACCCTTGGGTAATGTTGTAGACCATAAGTGGGTAGAATTAGTGGGTTTGAAGTATTTGTTTGAAAAGTAGTTTATTAATTACTCTTTTAATTGTATTATTAGATAATTTAGCCTTCGGAAACATGAAGAAGAAGGAATATCATCCATGGCATAGCTTACTTGTTGCAGTAGCTTGGCGCCCAGGTAGGTTATGATTTATGAGTAGTAGACTGTGGTTAATAATAACATCCATAATGTAGATTTGATTAGAGAAATCATGCTTAGGCCTACGGGCATGGAGTTTGGGTGGATAAAACATGAATTTAATGTAATAAGGACCTAGTTTTATGTTTATATGTTAATATATGAATCCTTGATGGATGTTTTGTGTTTGTATGACTCTATGGTGGATTGTAATGTGAATTATTTGAATATAGATGACAATGAGATTGTGTGAGCTCATAATCTAGTTATTTAGCCTAATTACCATAAAAGGGTGAACTTGGTATTATGTGTGGTTGGAATATGGGATAATCTTTCTTAAGGTTAGTGATGAGGACTGATTATGGTATAAGGAGGCGGTGACTTAACTTAAAAGCCTACGGTCAAGTTAGGCTAAGGGTTAGGAAGTAAAAGATATAAAGGTGTATGACTAAAACTAGACTGCAAGTTGAATATAGCTGAATGATTGGCTAATAGGGTAGGTCTTTAACCCAGTAATGACTTAAATGTAAGGGTTGCTAGATAATAGCATAATCCTAGGTGTCTGTATACATGGGGAGGCTTAAATTAGTTAATGAATTTATGATTGTTGAATTAGAGTTTAGACTCATTTTGGTTGAATGTGCTCTCCTAAATTGAATACTTGAGTTTAATGAATATGGATTGATAATGCTTTGCTTGAATAAGCTGTGGATTGGTCTTAGTATATGCTATAACTGATGAAACCAATAATTCATATCTACTTGTGATTTAGTGTGTTTAAGTATGATTGTTGCTTACCCGAAATGATTAACTCAAGTTGACCAAGTATTTGGGGGTTGTCTGTTGTTGCAATGAATACTTTAGGAAGGAATGCGTTAACTAATATTCTAAGTGTAATCGTATTCAATGAATTTATATGTAAAGCTTGGGGTTGTTACATGTGTTGGTTGTTATCATTGTTTTCTGTGATTGCTATGATATTATATTGGTTATTTGTGGGATGTACCGATATTTGGACATCTTCATGGAATTTGGTGGAATAAGGTTGGCAGGCACTTGATGTCTAGTTTTTGATACATGGACAGAGCTTGTCCCCTGCAGGTCATTACTAGTGGGCAACCATAAGACCCTTAGCATGTATGTACAATGTATGTATGAGTGTGACGGTTCCTTGATTGGACTGGGTATATGATTATTATTGTTGTTGTTGTTTATAGTAGTTCCATGAGTGGACAAAGTTATATTATGGTTGTTGTTGTGGGTTCCTTGAGTGAACCAGATTATGATATTGCTTGATATATTTGGGATTCTTGTGTGGTACGATTACTTGTTATATATTTTAGGATTTATATTATTAGAGACATTGTTGTTGACTTGTATATGGTTAGAGTCATGGATTGTTGACTTGGATATTGTTAGAGTCAGGGTTGTTGACTTGGTCATGGGTTGACTTGACTTGTTGTCTCTTGACTTGTACTTTACTGAAGTTGTAGAGTTACTTGAAAAGGCTAAGTGTCATAAACTTGGAGTAATTATCGTAATGTACGTTCATAGTTGTACTTGTTATAAGGTGATGATTATTGGTTTTTATTTTTCATTGAGGTTAATCGAGACGTAGGTGAAATAGATGGGATTATAATAAATGAAGATATCATAAGTGGATGAAGGTGTTACAAATTAAATTGATATATAAGTTTTTATGTTTTCTTTTGTGATTTCTGTATTATGTTTATGTGATCTAATCCTGGCCGACCGATGATACCTACTAGTACGTATTGTTTGTGCTGAAAATACTCTTGCTATACCTTTTTGGGGTATAGTCTGGTTGCACGATCAGTTGATGTTTCATAGGTGACGTGGATAGTGATCTTCAGCAACTTCTACTCATCTCATTCATGGTGGAAGTTGTGTCCAGTCTTATCGTTCTTGATTATGAAGCTCTTGCACCTGTTTTGATTAGATCCTAGGGGTAGTTTATATTTCCGCACTTAATATTCATAATAAAATAGTTGTAATAATGGTTGGTTATTTTTATTTTATAAAGACTTCTGCATGTTATGTTGAATGTGCTGTAAGGGGTTCTCCTATCTAGGTGGATTAGAGTAGGTGTCCTCACGATCTGGTAGTTTGGGTCGTTATAACTTGGTATCAAAACCTAGGTTATCGTTCTCCCAGTAGAGGGGCAAATGTCGAGTAGAGTCCTGAGGATTGGTGTGTTGATGTCCATATCTAATCTTTGGGGAGCGATAAAGCATTCTAGGAAATTGTTTCACCTCCTTCTTTCCTCTCGTGCAGTTTATAGAGTTGCTTGTATGAGTTGAATCCAATTGGTATCTCCTGATTCCAATTGGTATCTCTACAATCATAATTGGAATCTTAAGGAGTTCGCAATTGGAACCTAGTTGTTTCCAATTGGTATCTGTCTATAAGGGGTGGAACTTATGATTGTCATATGAATTATGATGAAGTTAGTTGGTTGTAACTTTGTTGGTGTAATATAAGATATGTTTGTGATTTGTAGTTGCTTGATTACCTCTGTATCTGTGACAGGTGAATGTTGCAAGTTACCATGTGTTGTGTGGTGTGTGATAGAATTTGACTACGATTGTTTCTTGCCTTATTGGTAGTAACATAAAGGTTTAAATTGGTGCATAAGGTTAATTGTTTGGTACTTATGTGAATCATAGCTGGTTAAATTATTGTAAATTTCATGAATTGTGAAAGGTCATAACTTGGTTACGTGTTAATGGTTAAAAAAAATTGTTGTTATGTTATTTAAATGGAAAATTGTATGCTAAATACTGGACATGATCTTATCTTTGGTAAAATGGTAAGGGGAAATTTGTACATAATTGTGGAAACTCTTGTTTCAAACAGTTGGTACGTGAATAAGTACCATGGAAAAAGGGTTATTGTTGCTTGATAGCGGAAATTGTGGTAAGAAATTTTTTGTGGTAATTCATGATTGTGACTTAAGGAAAATTTGTTTTGGTTTTGAATTTTGTGATAACTTGAAGGTTTAATTGACGATTGGATTGTCGGTTAAGCGAATAAAAGGGTGAATATGGTAGCCCTTGGCATGAAAGTTAAATGTTTGATGTAGGTGATGTTGTCTGTTTGTGATAACATATATATTTGAACATCAAACTTTATATGATTCAGTGGTTTTTACTATTTATTGAGTAGCTACTTGCATTTTGATGATAATGTGTATTTGATAAGGAAATTGTGAAATTATGGTGGAACTAAGTTCCCAGGTATTTGTGAAATTATGGCTGCCTATTGGTAGAAATAGTCACCCACGTATGATTACTAAAATGACTTGGCATTGACAGTTTATTATTTGATATTGCTCATATGCTTATTATATGACAATAACTATTGATTAATAGTATTCCTTGGGAATGGTATAATTGAATTGCTAGGGTCCTTGAAATGAGATAGCTTGATTATGATTGATGATCCTTAGTTGTAGGGTCGGATGAGGGAACGGGGTTATTAGATTTGTTCTTGAATATTCATGTCCCTCTCATTGATCATAGTAATATTTGGTTGTTATTGCTCATGAGTGATTGAGGTATGTTGGGTTGGTAATTTGACTAGTTGTAAGCTAGTTGTGAGGTTAAATAAGTATAGCTTGTCCTCGGGTGATCACTAAAAAGCTGGTTGGTTATAAATGATTGATTATTGAGGGTCAAATAGACTAATGTAAGTAGTGGTAGAGAACCTATGTATTAATAAAACCCGTATGGTATGTTGGTTTGTGGTTGTACTCTAGATGATCTATTCTTACGTATTGATCATGGAAGGGTGAAAAAGGTCCATAAGGTAGATGTCTCAAGGGTAAAACATGGTGTAGTACTTGGTGATGTTATGTTCTTCATATCATTGTTTAGTGTGTAATTGCCCGGGTTAAGATTTTCCTCGAGTTGAGAGTTAGAATTTTCAGGCTAGGCTAGCCTTGGACGAAATCTGAGCGAGATATGGTATAAGGAATTCCAGAAATGGATTGGGTAGATATAATAAAGTTTAGATTGATTTTATGTTAGTTAAGACGGTAAGGAACCCTTAAGAATTTTTGGAATTAAATTCGGGCGAGTAGAGCTCCCGGTATCGATCTTGACGTAAAATGGTTAGTTTGGGATGTCTTAATTTAAGGTGTGTTGTGAAAAGGGGGATTTAGGAAGAAAATCAGAAATTATTCCTTTCCCATGTCGCTATAGGAATGCCTCTATAACGACATAGGTCACTATAGCGGGGTAAATCGTTGTTTAATCAGATTTTTTTCATCAAAATATTTCATTATTTCAAAAATCTATTTTGGGGAAGGGCAAGGGTGATTTGGGATGATTTAGTTGATAAATGCTAGCGAGTGGGTAATTAAGGTGCTTTATAAGCAACTCTGAATGTAGTATCTTTCTAATTCTGACCTCGTGTTTCACTTCACTCAATGCCCGTTCGGGGACGAACGAATGGTAAATTAGTATCTGTTGTAAAGATAGGTTCCGTTGTTGTTGAAAATATCTGAGGTCAAGTCATGTTTTTCTCATTCTTCATAAGTGGTAGGATTAATTCTTTAGTATGTGAGAGCATTTGATATGCACTAAGGTCATACAATACCCCTAGCACAAAGTTAAGTTGAAAGTGTCCTTACCGATTTAGTTTCGAGCTAAGTTTAAACTAGGGTCAGCTTCAAATGATAATTACTCCTAGAATATAATGATTTAGGGGACCTAATACATACCAAATTAAATATTTCTGAGTCTTCTTTCCAACGCAATCAATCGTTTGTTAATCAGCTTCCTGAGTAAAATGCTATGACTATTTTACTGAAGACTATCTGTGCTACAAAGCCGGGGGCGCTGTAGCGGGTCAGGTGGCTATACTGACGTCTCTATAGAGATGGTATGTCTCTATAGCAATGTTACATCAGCTTATAACCCATTTTTGATGGGTGTCAGCCCCCAAACCCCAAAATTTCATTCTTAAGCCCTAGAGGGGAGATTTTTTCTTGGTATGGGTGGAAATTTTTGTTGAGGTAAGTTTCTTTCATCATCTTCTTCATTTTTCTATCTTTTAACATCCTAGAATTATTAGAACAACCTTTAATGGTGAAATTCTTGGGGATTTAAACCCTAAGTTCATGATATTTTGGGGAAAACCTATGGGTTGGTTTAATATCACCTAGAATCACTTCTAAATTATTAATTAACAATCCTTAGCATAGATTTGTGATTCTAAAACATGAAAATTGATAGTTGGAAACCTTGAATTTAATAAAGGTGGAACCTTTAGCCTAAAAAATCCTTTAATGGAGTTTGGTTGAGCTTGAAGGAAGTATTTTTATGACTAATTAACCCTTGGGTAATGTTGTAGACCATAAATGAGGGTAGAATTAGTGGGTTTGAATTCTCAAGGTATTTGTTTGAAGAGTAGTTTATTAATTACTCTTGTAATTGTATTATTAGATAATTTAGCTTTCGAAAACATGAAAAAGAAGAAAGATCATCCATGGCATAGCTTACTTGTTGCAGTAGCTTGGCATCTAGGTAGGTTATGATTTATGAGTAGTAGACTGTGGTTAGTAATAACATTCATAACGTAGATTTGATGGGAGAAATCATGCTTAGGCCTACAGGCATGAAGTTTGGGTGGATAAAACATGAATTTAATGTAATAAGGACCTAATTGTATGTTGATATGTTAATATATGAATCGTTGATGGATGTTTTGTGTTTTATGACTCTATGGTGGATTGTAATGTGAATTATTTGAATATAGATGACAATGAGATTGTGTGAGCTCATAATCTAGTTATTTAGACTAATTACCATAAAAGGGTGAACTTGGTATTATGTGTGGTTGGAATATGGGATAATCTTTCTTAAGGTTAGTGATGAGGACTGATTATGGTATAAGGAGGCGGTGACTTAACTTAAAAGCCTACGGTCAAGTTAGGCTAAGGGTTAGGAAGTAAAAGATATAAAGGTGTATGATTGAAACTAGACTTCAAGTTAAATAGAGTTAAATGATTGGCTAATAGGGTAGGTATTAAACCTAGTAATGACTTGAATGTAAGAGTTGCTAGATAATAGAGGAATCTCGGGTCTCTGTATAGATGAGGAGGATTGGATTAGTGAATGAATTTATGATTGTTGAAATAGAGTTTAGACTCGTTTTGGTTGAATGTGCACACCTAAATTGAATACTTGAGTTTAATGAATATGGATTGATAATGCTTGCTTGAATAAGCCATGGATTGGTCTTAGGACATGCTATAATTGATGAAACAAATGATTAATATCTACTTGTGATTTGGTGTGTTTAAGTATGATTGTTGTTTATTTGAAATTATTAATTCGAGTTGGCCAAATGTTTGGTGGTTGTCTGTTTTTGCAATGAATACCTAAGCAAGGAATGTGTTAACTGATATTCTAAGTGTAATCATATTCAATGAATTTTTATGTAAAGCCTGTGGTTGTTACAAGTGTTGGTTGTTATCATTGTTTTTTGTGATTGCTGTGATATTATATTGGTTATTTGTGGGATGTACCGCTATTTGGACATCTTCACGAGATTTGGTGGAATAATGTTTGCAGGCACTTGATGTCTGGGTTTTGGTACATGGACAGAGCTCGTCCCCTGCAGGTCATGACTAATAGGCAACCATAAGACCCTTAGCATATATGTACAAGGTACATATGAGTGTGATGATTCCTTGAGTGGACCAGATATATGATTATTGTTATTGTTGTTGTTTATATTGGTTCCATGAGTTGACAAAGTTATATTATGGTTGTTGTTGTGGGTTTCTTGAGCGAACCGGATTATGATATTGCTTGATATATTTGGGATTCTTGTGTGATCTGGTTACTTGTCATATATTTTGGGATTCATATTGTTAGAGCCATGATTGTTGACTTGGATATGGCTAGAGTCATGGTTTGTTGACTTCGATATTGTTAAAGTTAGGGTTGTTGACTTGGTCATGGTTTGACTTGACTTGTTGTATCTTGACTTATACTTAACTGAAGTTGTAAAGTTACTTGAAAAGGCTAAGTGTCATAAACTTGGGGTAATTATCATAATGTGCGTTCATAGTTGTACTTGTTACAAGGTGATGAATATTGGTTTTTATTTATCATTGAGGTTAATCGAGAAGTAAGTGAAATAGATGGGCTTATAATAACTGTTGGGATTGATGTCCCATGATTTCATAGCACTTTCGCTGCTTAAAACAAGGAAAATATGCAATAACTTGGGTATGTTTGATAGGTTTGATGTGTTTTCTGTTCTATCTTGCAGGAAAATAGGTTTTGGAGGCAAAATGGAGAAGATGGGAAGAAGCATGCACTGGAATGAAGTTTTTGAAGACAAAAAGAGTGGAGTTGAAAAAAAAAGTGACCCACGGTCATGAATCACAGACCGTAGGTCAAGTCCGTGAGAAATTCTAAAATCAAGCATGGAGGCTGATTCCTACGGTCTGGACCCACGATCCGTGGAAAGTTGTCGACTTTTTTCTCCTACTTTGTTTAGGATAGGATTAGCTTTGTATCAATAAATACCCTAAGGTTGTCCTATGTTTTGGAGTTGGTTGTTACATTATTTTAAGTAGTCCATTACATTGTTTTGGATTTTATTACCTTGTTTTGAGATTCATAAACACATTGATCTTGTAATCTCAAACATCGATTCTAGGGTTTTGATTTATATTGAGATTTTGGAGTTTTATTGGTATTGTGAGTTTATACTTATGTTTTCATCATTGAATTCATCTTCTATTCTTGAAATCATGAGTAGCTAAACACCATAATTAGGGTTGTGTGAACCATGACGAATTAACGAAACAGATTAAGTGTGAACAATTCTGAATCGGTGTGACTGCATGTATTGGTATTTCCTTCATTATAATTGATCTTCTAATGGTTGGAAACATTAGAAACTCTCCTGTATTCTAAAATTGCTCGAGAGAGAAGTAGAGAATGGGAAAAGGGAATAACAACAGAGATTTGAAACTATCAACCTTCATCTAATAACTTGAACCGTAACAGGGATAGTTAATCTGAGATCAAGAACACGGGTTAGTAGTGCGTTACTTGGAGACTGAGAGAAGAAGAGTGAACTTCATCTAACCAAGGTCGAGAGACATTTTGATGAACCTATCTTGTTAGATTTTGCATGCAATGCCGCGGGACAGTTTGCCAGCACAAGTAACAGGTGGAGTTAAGGAATCTTGGGGATCATTGTCCTAGTGTATTGCTCGCATTGATCACAAATCCGATAGTAAAAAATTGTTACGGTTAATATTTGTTTAAAAAAAAAACCCCTTTTTACTTACTCGCCAATTACTCAGACAAACACTCGATAGAATTTCGTCCTATTCCCCGCGGGATCGACCCCAACCTAGTTGGGTTCTATATTAGATACAGTGAACGCGTTATACTTTTCTGGAGGTATAGTTTGGGCGACATCAAATTTTGGAGCCATTGTCAGGGAAAACGGTTACAAAGTTGATTGATCGTGTTTGTTCAAGTGTTGGTTTCGTTGCAATTTTTATTTTCCTACTATTTGTAGGGTGTACACCGGTGTATGCCCAACACTTGGAGTCAAGGCAATCCCCTGATTCCACTTGATATGGAAATAGAAAGAAACCTAAGGAACAATCAAAGAATGGTGAATACCGACGGAGTTCAGGACCCTGCAATCGGTGCAGATATTCATAACCAACCATAAATTTATCTGGTTGGTCATGAAATTGCTGAAAAAATTACTGCTCGATTAACTACTGAGGAGAATGCAAGACAAACAACTCTTAGACAAGCAGATAGGGATTATCGAGGAATGCAAGAGGCAGCACAACATCTTGCTGCACTTGAAGAGAGACAAAGAAGACTGAGGGTGCAACAACCACCACAGAAACCATATGTGCTGGTTTCTGATGATCCCGAAGACGAGGATGTGGCTTATTTGGAGCCTGTTGAGACAAGTGCCCTTATTTTACCAGAGTTATCTCAGGGCACTAACTTTGACAATACAAGTTCCATGATCTACCTACTAAACTTGAAAGGCGTGTTTGCTGGTCTTTCTACAGATGATCCGAACATGCATGTGATGAACTTTATGGGGGTGTGCACTTTATATAATTTTCCTATAGTAGGCCAAGAGGCTATTCGATTGAGATTATTTCCATTCTCCCTAACATGAGAAGCGACTTTGTGGTTGGTCGAGTTACCACGAGGTTCCATCACTACTTGGTAAGAGTTGAGAAATCAATTTCTGGAGAGATTTTTTCCACCCTCTAAGATGTTACAGTTGAAAGATGATATTTATACTTTATGAAAGCTACATTCTGAGGCACTTTACGAGACTTGGCTAAGGTTCAAGAAAAAGTTGCAAAATGTTCCAAACCATAGGATATATGGTTGAAATTTACTTGAGATCTTAAACAGAGTATTAAACGCTAATACCAAGGCTGTAGTAGATACTATCACTGGCAGAGCATTTATGAGTCTGAGATGGGAACAAGCTTCAGAGATTTAGATCATATCACTAAGACCAACTGAAGATGGAATAATCAACAGGCATATACACCAGCTGGGACGTATGCTATTGTAGCCTTGGTAGCACAACGAGCTTTGGATGAATCTGTAGCTCAAGAGGTCGCATAGTTGAGGACAAAAATTGGCTTGCTAGTCAAACAAATTATTGTTGGGGGTGTTGAGAAGGTGCATAAGGAAAAACACCTAGGCATGATGATTCTGAATCTGATGAGGAGGCTAAGTATTTGGATAAAGAAGTGGCAAGTTTTCGAACCAAGGGCCAAGGGCCTAATCAAGACTATTGGAACTCAAAGCAAGGGAATCAAGGTCGGAACTACTATAGAGATAATTACAATAAGTTAGGATATAGAGACAGAGATCGGGATTGTGATAGTGATTGGAGGCAAAAGGATGATTACAAAGAGAAGAGTGGTGCATATGTTCCATCGGGGAACCGTGTCGCTGATTATGGAAATTCAAGAATGGAAGCCCTTCTTAATAAACTTATTAAGAAGGTGGAGAGTCAAGAAAACTATTTGAAGGAGATTTGGGCAGATATTTTGGGAATAAGTCAAAAGGTTGAGTCTCACTCGACCACTATTAAATAGTTGGAGAAATAATTTGGGCAGATATCTTTAGCATTGAATCAGTTTCAACAAGGTACACTTCCGAGCAACACCATCCAGAACCTGAAAAATGTTGCTCATTGTATGGCTATCACAACGAGAAGTGGGAAGATGCTTATTAAGGCACCAAAAAAGTTGAGGGTGTTCATGCTACACTAAAAGAGCAAGTGAGTGCCACGAAAAAGGTAAAGGAAGCTATAAAGAAGTATATTCCATTCTCAAAAATTCCTCCATCTTTCCATCAACCTCTAAAAAAAATGTGGATGAAAATAAAATTATTAGTGGGGAGATCATGAAAGAAATTGAAGAGCCTCATACGGATGAAAACAAGGTGAATGTTAAAAATGAGAAAGAAAAGGAAGCCCCACAAATGCTAACCCTCATTCCTATGCTGCCACCTTCATTACCTCAGTGCTTTAAGAAGAAAGAGGAGGATGGAAAATTTTATAAGATCATGTCCATATTGAAGCAACTTTCTATAAACATTCCATTGGTCGAAGCTTTGGAACAAATGTCGGGATATGCAAAATTCATAAAAGAGTTGGTAATGAAGAAGAGAACTATCAGTTATGAGTCTGTTGGTGATTTTCACCATTATAGTGAAATTGCATCCCGTTCTCTTGTGCAAAAGAAAGATAATCCCAGTACCTTCACAATTCCATTCACAATTGGGTCAGTTAACTTTGACAGAGCTTTGTATGACCTAGGTACAAGTATTAACTTGATGCCGCTAGTAGTATTCAATAAATAAGTCTTGGGGACCCTCAATCCAATAAAGATGTAGTTATTGATGGCGGATCGTACGATCAAGAAGCCTGTGGGCATATTATTTGATATTTTTATCAAGGCTGAAAACTTTTTCCTGCTAACTTTGTTGTCTTGGATTGTGAGGTCAATTTTGAGATGCCTATGATTTTGGGGAGACCTTTTTTAGCCACCAGCAAAGCAGTGGTGGATATGGAGCGGGGTGAGTTGAAATTCAGGCTGAATAATAAAGAAGTCACGTTCAATGTTTGCATAACTATGAAGCAGCCAAAGGACATGAGGGTGGTTTTAGAAATAAATAGTTTAGATGACCCTGGAGGCCAACCCAAGGGATATTTTTATGAAGTCTGAGTAATCAAGACACCCGTGTCATTCCACGGCATTAAATCAGGTGCTTCTTGGGATGCAATCCAAGGTGTATTGCTCTTCCTACATTTGCTTTGATTTTTGTTATTTTGATCGGCATTAGACCCATGTCCCTAGGGTGCTACAAGTATGTTTCTAACTCCCTTATTTTACTTTGGTCTAATGCATTGGGGACAATACATGCTTATTTGGTGGGGGCGGAGGTACTTGTGGGTCTATACGTCCTCTTGGGGGGTTTTGTTGCCGTGTTTCTTTTCCCTTAAGTGCAATCATTGTAGAATCGGCACGTTTAGGTTATTATTTATTTCATTATGTATTTTTGTGCTTAGTTAGGAGAAAATAGGGGAACCTTATTGCAGTACAGTTTTGAATAAGTTTTTGATGATGTTTTGGTGTTTAAAGGATACCCCTCCTAAATTTTTTTGTTTTGGACTCTGTGTGTAGTTATGATAGTTTGTGAAAACTGTTGGATCTTGTTAGAAAGAATGACTGGATTTTAGCAATGCATGAACTGGATAGGTAGTAGTTGATAGTGTAACCCTGTGCTATGTATGTGTGAGATCATTACCGAGTTCACTTTGTGTGTATGATCCAGAACTTACCCGGTTAGTCTTGCCTAGTTTAGAGGATAGTGGTAAGGAAAGGATCATAGGCCATTGTTGAATAAGTCCACTTTTTGCCTAAATGCCTGACCAAATGAACTAAATATCCCTTGATCCCGAGTTTGAGCCTTAAGTGACCTTTTTCTTTCATTAGCCTATTCACCTTCCCATTTTGACTTACAATGAACCTGTCTTGGCCCTGGTCCCTCCTTGGACATTGTGTACCTCAACTCAAGCAAATCGCCTAAGTTGAGGGTGTCTATCATAGGGGTGCGTAGCTTGATATGGGTATGCAGAAGGGGTTAGTAAAATAAAAGAGAACAGATTTGGGTATGAAGAAAAAAAAAGAAGTAAAAAGAAATAGAGTTTGAAAAAAGAAAAAAAGAGAAAAAAAAGAATATTGAAATCATAAAGAAAATTACAACCAAAATCTGAAAAACAAATGAAGGAGAATAAGGTATGGTTGGAAAATGGAGTCAAAAATAGTGTAGTGTCAAGGAGGGTTTAGTCACTGTATTCATATGTACCACACCCATCCCCAATCCTACATTACAAGCTGATGAAAGTCCTATAGTGATCCTAGTCCAACTGTCCGAAAAACTAATGCATAGAAAATAAGGGCAAGCCTATGATATTTCATGCACACTGTTTGAACTTCTTTGTGAGCGAGAGTGTTTTGATCCAATCCCTAAGTTGATATTCATTAGTACACTGTGAGTGTATGAGACTTCTTTGCTATGAGAGTACATGGGTTGCATTGTTAGTTGCTACTTGTTCGAATAATATCATTTGCATATATGCTTAGTTGTTTGTTCATAATCTGATGCCATCACTTAATCCCTTCTGTGTCATGATAATTGTCACGCCCCGTATTCCAATGGGGTGGACTGACACCCGAAGCCGATAAGGCCCGAGAGAACCAATCTTTACTCCTGTCCATTCATATGCATGCCATTAGAAACATCACCACCACGTAAGGACATAAAATGCTAATAGCGGAAATCATGGAACATGTGATGTATACATATACGTGAAACTTGGCCGTTAGGGCCATCAAGTCACAAGGACATACATCTCTTATGTTCATATACCCACATATGTCTACAAAAGCCTCTAATAGAAGTACATACATGACAAACCTAAATTCGGGACAAGTACCCGCTTTACATAACATTTACAATACCAAAACCAATATACAACTGTGACTCGAAAAGCTCCGATCCAACTGGAGCTCACCAAAAATCAGTAGATGACCCACAACTTACTGTGGAGGTCTACTAGTACATGTGCCTGCAGCAAGTAAGGTAAGTCCCACAAGGGACGTCAGTACAAAGAATGTACTGAGTATGTAAGTCCATAAGAAACAGTACATTACATAGATACCTCAATGGAATCAAATGTAAGTGAGTAATCAATGTGGATAAGTCACCATTCTGTATGTATGAAAATAGGTAAATTACGTTAATTACTTTCTTTAATTTTACACTCATTCGTTCATTCTTCACTCACTTCTTCATTCATTACTTATCCTTCCATTCTTTCAATGCCCGGGCCCCAAGCTGATCAGTGGGTAATCAACAGTTTTTGGGATCGACCCATGCTAGGGTTTTCTTTTGCCCCTAGGATACCACCCGTAGTAGCGGGATTGACCCATGCTAGGTGTTCTTTTCACCCCTGGGATACCACCCATAGATATTGGGATCGACCCATGCTAGGTATTTTAACCCCTGGGATACCACCCAAGAATAGAGACTTCATTACCTCACTTCTTAGTCTTTGAAATAGTTCATTCGATGATTACGTCATTATTGGAACTTTTGAATGTAACATTATTGGAACTTGGAACCATGTTCATAATTATGTGACACATGAATAACAATAGATCAAGAATAAGGTATATATGATTAACAATAGATGATAACCTGAAATGAGACACCTTAGAGCACTTCGAAAATGTACAAGTACAATGACAAGGTGAATACTATATGCTGCAGAAGGATACAGAAAGAGTAACATTACATACCTTGTCTTTTCACTATGAATACAAAATCCTATATGGGGATACAATAGTCCAGCTTCCTCCTTATGTTTCACTCTACAACACAAGTACATAGCGGAGCTTACATTAACAACCAACTACCTTACAAGTACACAAGACGACAATGAATTACATAGATACTTTAGAACGTCATTTGACCCTCTTACCATGCCACTTATTGCATCCACATGCCAACAATACCATAGCATTCCACACATTGACCAAGACCTCATATATCATTTCTCATCAAATTGATCCTTTATACTTTCACATTAACACTACGTTAATATTATTCCATCACATCTTCGCAACACCTTTCGTAGCAACACATGAACAACAATCCATAATTGGTATTATTCAAATTATTGCCGGAATACTCCCTTAAAGTTATTCAAGAGGTCCCATAAGTGGATAATCACATCCATGAAGGGTATGGGGGCTTCGGGGGATCAAAGGGATGCAAAAACATACAAAATAAAAATCTGGATCGGGCTGTGGAGACACCTGTACCCATAGATGGCTGACCTGTGGCCGCAGGTTCCCCTCTGGCAGCATCCAGAGGCACCTACGTTGGCACCTGCCCCCGCAGGTGCTCCAGACGCAGGGGCTGATGCCCGATTTTGCCGAAAAGGGTCTCTTTGGGGCCTTTTTGTGTAATAAATGATTCAAAGCCATAAATAAGCTTATATTTGAAAATTTTAGGTCACTTAAACATCAACAAACAACCATGGTTTCAACATGCACAAAAACATCACCAATACGACACTTTCCCTTCACTTACGTCACCTATTCCATGAACAAATTCGCCATAACAATTCCAAATGTTATACATAAAGGAAAACAAGATAAAAACATAAACAAACCATACATGTTGATATTCAATCCACCAAATCCACTTTCTTCAAGACCACAAGTCCACTCTCAATTTTCTAAGGCAAAACCCTTTGCCAAGTTAACAAACATGTAACATTTCACACATAGTGAACTTCTCAATATTTCATCAACATAGCCAACATGATTTATACACCATCTCATGCACATAATATATTAAACCATAGTAATAAAAAACTTAACAAATCTTGTACAAAGGTGATCTTGTCCACAAAGATGACTTAGGGTTCTTGAGAGCAAAAGGAAATAATGTGAATATTCTAGAAAAGGGCATGAGTGTTGTATTGAAATAAAAATCTGATTTTTCTTGCTATATATAGTCCCTCAAGTCACTCTTATCCAAGTCTTGGCATTAAATGCAATGTTTTCTTGGTCAAATGGAAGAATGGGTCATTTTTGCGCCATTGGGCCATGTCTTTTACTCTATTTTTTTTTGGGCCTCAATTGAGCCCAATGGCTCAAGCCCACATATTTTCATGTATAATACCTCAAAACTCCCATGTTTAATTAATTCCATGAATATTATGAGAATCAATTAGGTTCGAAAATATATGGGGTGTTACAATAATATGCTGCATGTATACACATTGTGGTTTTTATTTACAAATAGGAGTGGGTCGAAAAAGTTTTGGTGCCAAAAGCAATGAGTCGACAGCCGTAGGTCTCTTAGGTTTCTCTTAGTTAAGCATCGAATGTGTTTGTTTTGTTTTGTTTGCCTGAGGACATGCAAACATTCTAAGTTGAGGGTGTTGATATGCCATGATTTCATGGAACTTTTGATGCTTAAAACAAGGAAACTATGCAATAACGTGGGTATATTTGGTAGGTATGATATGTTTTCTATTCTATCTTGTAAGAATATAGGTTTTGGAGGCAAAATGGAGAAGACGGGAAGAAGCATGCACTGGAATGAAGTTTTTGAAGACAAAAAGAGCAGAGTTTGAAAAAAAAAGTGACCCACGGTCATAACTCATGAACCGTAGGTCAAGTACTAAGTCAACTTATGAAATTATACATGAAGGCCTGATTCCTACGGTCTGTACCCACGCTTAGTGGGTTGAATCCACAACCTTAAGTCACGGTCCATGAAAAGCTGACGACTTTTTTCTCCTTCTTTGTTTAGGATAAGATTCGCTTTGTATCTATAAATACCCTTAGGTTGTCCTATGTTTAGGAGTTGGTTGTTACATTATTTTAAGTAGTCTATTACATTGTTTTGGATTCTATTACATTGTTTTGAGGTTCATAAAAACATTGATCTTGTAATCTCAAGCATTGATTCTAGGGTTTTGATTTATATTGAGATTTTGGAGTTTTATTGGTATTGTGAGCTCATACTTATGGTTTCATCATTGAATTCTTCTTGTGTTCTTGCAATCATGAGTAGCTAAATCCCATAATTAGGGTTGTGTGAACCATAATGAATTAACAAATTCGGTTAAGTGCGAAGCAATTCTGAACCGGTGTGATAGCATGTATTGGTATTTCCTTCATTATAATTGATCTTCTAACGGTTCCAAATATTAGAAAATTGTCTATATTCTAAACTTGCTCAAGAGAGAGGTAGAGATTAGGAAAAGGGAATAACAACAAATATTTGAAGCTATCAACCTTCATCTAATAACTTAAGCCGTAGCAAGGATAGTTAATCTGAGATCAAGAACAAGGGTTAGTAGTACGACACTCATTGACCGAGAGGAGATGAGTGAAATTCATCTAACCATCGTCAAGAAACGTTTAGATGAACCTATCTTATTAGATTTAGCATGCAACACAGAGGGAAAGTTTGCCAGCACAAGTAACCGATGGAGTTAATGAATCTTGGGGATCATAGTCCTAGTGTCTTTTTCGTAGTGATCACAAATCTGACAATCAATAATTGCTACTGTTACTATTTGTTTACAAAAGCTCCCCTTTTTACTTACTCGCCAATTACTCAGACAAACACTCAATAGAATTTTGTCCTATTCCCTATAGGATCGACCCCAACCTAGTGGGGTTCTATATTTGATACAGCGACCGCGTTTTACTTTTATGGAGGTATAGTTTGGGTGATATCAGGGGTTAAACAAGGGATGAAGATAGCGTAAGTGGATGAAGGTGTTGCGAATTAAATTGCTATATAAGTTGTCATGTTTTATTTTGTGATTTCTATATTGTGTTTATGTGATCTAACACTGGTCGGCCGATGATATCTAACAGTATGTGTTGTTTGTGCTGATACTACTCTTGCTATACCCTTTAGGGGTATCATCTGATTACTGGATCAACTGATGTTTTACAGTTGATGTGGATAGCGATCTCCAACAGCTTCTACTCCTCTCATTCATGGTGGAAGTTGTGTCCAGTCTTATCGTTCTTCATTTAGAAGCTCTTGTACCTAATTAGACTAGTTCCTAGGGGTAGTTTATATTTCCGCTCTTTATATTTGTAATAAAATATTTGTAATAAAGGTTGGTTATTTCTATTTAATAAAGACTTCCGCATGTTATGTTGAACGGGTGGTAAGGGGTTCTCCTATCTAGGTGGATTAGAGTAGGTGACCTCACGATCCGGTAGTTTGGGTCGTGACAATTTACTCAACTTTGCATCCTTGAATTGTCTAGCCTTCATTTGATCTAAAAATGTAGACCTCACCTCTACACTGGTTAGGAACCCTCCTTTATCTGACACCTCAAGTCGCATGAAGTTAATAGCTAGAGACTTAACCTCCTTATTCAACGAACGTCTAGAAACATCCAAGAAAGCCAAACTACTCATGCTCTCAATCATCCTACTCAATGCATCGGCTACCAAATTAGCCTTACCCGGGTAATACAAAATAGTCATGTCATAATCTTTGAGTAGTTCCATCCACCTGCAATGTCTCAAATTTAATTCCTTTTAAGTGAAGATATGCTGCAAGCTATGGTGGTCAGTGAACACTTCACATCGCACCCCATTGATGTGAGGCCAAAATTATATATATTTAGTTATTAGTTTCCTCACAATTAGTATTCTATTTGTCCTTTTTGAGCATTGATTTTATGGATGATGTTTAATATTATATTTTTATGTGTAGAATTAAATTGGTGTGAAGATGAAGAAATTTGGAGCAAAAATAAATTAAAAATGGAAGATCATATAAGGAAATCAAACCGGCAGCTTAATGGATTGATTTAAATAAAGTATAATATATATGTATATATTTGACCATAGCAGCAATGGAAACTTCAATTAAATTGAAGTGCGGCCACGTGGCATCAATTGAAGAAAAGTGGAAAAAAATTGTGGCGTCCACTTTGTACGGTGTGTATTGTGACAGCTAAATGGACTGGGTTTTGATTTTTTTGTCCATTTTGGACTTATTTATTTTATTTGGGCTTTTTTCTGCACCTATAAATATTCCATAAAATCAATTTTTACATAACTGTTGATTGGGGAAGAGTTAGAAGTCACTGTGGAGGTCGTAGAAAATTGGTTTATTCTTTTATTCTCAATATTTATTTTAGTTTACACACTCTATTGAACTTAGGCATATTTATACGTCCAAGTTAAATTTTCTACATTTTAGGATAATTTCGATTATATTCTCATATATTTTGATTAAATTGTGTCCACGAAGTAACGTACATGATTAGGATTTTTGTAGGTTGGAATTGCATTTGGATTGAGATAATATTAAAGATGAAGGTTCTAATATTGAAGATGAATGTTAAATGTTGGATCATGAGACATTAGATCATCTAAAAATGGTGTTGGATGCCAAATCTGTGCCACAGAGAACACTTGGGGTGTTCATTGGAGTGCCACGGACAGGGGGTAAAGTTTGGACTTAGAGGAACCCCAAAACAATAAGGGTCCGTATCCATGGCATGGCAGTTTGCCTTGTGTTCTGCATTGGTGAGGTTCCACGAAGGCTAGGGCTCCGCAATGGCCAAAGTACCACGGAGCTAGGGCATTTCAACCACACTTTCTCACCCTACTATAAATCGTACACTTAGTATTTTTCTAAGGCATCAAGCACGACTTGGAGGGGAGAACATCATCAAGGAGGATACTTTTAGGGTTCTTATTCTTATTTTTTAAGTATTTTAATTATTGTATGAACTACATAGAATTAGTAATTTCAGTTTAGACTATGAGTGGCTAAAAAGCCTCGTTCTACGTTTGAGGCTACAAGTATGATTGTATAGCATATTTTTTGAGTTGGTTTAAGTTTGTTTATCAATTTGGTTGTTCTTACATTCTTGTTTCTTAAATTTTAATGATTCGCGACCATTAAAATAAATCTTTAATTCTTGTGTGAATCTGGAAGGACAAATACTAGGATAGAATGAAGAATGTGATGAATGAGATCTTATCCCTAATAATTAAGGGCTAGATTTGCATTTAGGATAGGAATATACCTAGTATGCCTAATTTGGTTGGAAAACAAGATGAAATCACATAATACCTAGGTTGGATGCATCACCACTCAACGAATGTAGTTTTAAGGCTAATTTAGGCAAAAGAGTGGAGGTTTGGAAGACCCTAGTCATACTATTAACCCCGTGAATTAACAACCAAGATAGACAACTTAACCGAATGAGAAAGTATTGCTATACATGATTGCAAATTATGCTTTAACCTTGGAATCCCCCTTAATATTGATTACAACCCATTTAATTACATCATTGCTTTTATTATTATTAGTTTTAGAACTATAAAAGCCAACAATTTCTTGATTTTAGACACACTTGTTTAATTTCTTAGTAATACTTGAATTGGTTATTTCACTAAGTCTCTTGTCCTGTGGGTCCTGTGGTTCGACATCCGATTTGAAAGAGACATTATATTACTTGTACAACTGTGTACACTTGCATGTGTGTTAGGATGCAATAAGTTTTTGGTGCCGTTACTGGGGACTTAGAAATTAGGAAATTTCTAGTTTTAGCTGACTGTTATATTGTATAAGTCTTGAGAACTTTGTCTTAGTTGCTGATTTTATAGGTATAGGCTTATCCTTACAAAAAGCTGGTAAGGGATAGGGATTTGGTTGACTTACACCCTGAGCTTGAACGATGATTACATCAGCTGAGAAGTTATGTTGCTCTTCTCTACCCAATCCATCCGTTTCAATGGGAATAGGTTATTACGATAGAAATTGCAGAAGGACCAGCTCGCAAAGTGGAAATCCCACTCGCTACCAATATCACCTCCAACATCCGCAGACCGAAACTAGGGGGTATATTTGAGATTAAATAGAACATGGTGCTACTATTGCACACCAATGGATAGTTCACAGGTCTCACATATGAAGATCCACAATAACATCTGTTGAATTTCTTGTAGGAGTCTCGAATAACTATGTAAGGCTCATATTTTTCCTATTTTCTCTATTGGGAGAAGCGAAGATGTGGTTGAATATAGAACCACCAAACTCAATTACAACATAGGATAACCTGGCGAGGAAGTTCTTGATCCAATTCTTCCTAACTGGCAAAACTGCAATGTTGAGAAGTAAGATTTTAAGTTTTAAGCAGAAACTGGAGGAGAATTTATATCAAGCTTGGGAGAGATTCAAATCTCTTCTCAAATATTTCCCTCATCACTAGCAGACAAATAATGTTTTGGCTCACACCTTTATAGATAGACTTGACCCTCACACAAAAATATTGTTAGATTCAGCAGCAGGTGGTCAAGCTCTGGAGAAGACTTATGATGAGTTGTACACACTTCTAAAACGTATTGCATAGGAAAATACAGAGTGGAATGGAGGTGCATCTAACGGTAAGGTAAATAAGGCTGTGGGTATTTTAGAAGTTGATAGTGTCACAGTATTGGTCGCACAATTGGCTGCCTTTTAGAACCAAATGATGACTCATCTCAACAAGTTGAATTTGGCTAAGCCACAAGTACATGTGAATGCATTGAAACCAGTTCCTACTGTAACACCCCGTACATTTCTGACCCTAGATGGAAGATTTGATATTGTACTAGTAAATGTGATTAGACCCTTGTAGGAGGAGTTTGCGACTTTTTGGAGCATTTGTGGAGTGAAAAGTGAGGTTTGGGGGACTTCCAAGCAAAGGATATTAAAGATAAGAGGCAATCTAAAGATTTGGACTTTGAAGGATCCAACCAAATCCGCAAAGAAAAGTCGAAATAAGAAATTGGGGCGCGCCCAGGGGCGTGCGAGGCCGCTTTTGGCCAAAATTTTTTTGCCAAGGACAGCATAGGGGCGCGCCAGGCAGCGTACCAGGTCTCTCCTGCACACCTTTTCAAGTGCAGAATTTTTTCTAAGTCTCAGGGGCGCCCGGGGGCGTGCCGGGTTGCTTTTTGCCAAATTTCTTCGCCTAGCATTAGTCTATAAATAGGACTCTTGGGTTATGGTATCATTATTCCATTGTAGTAGGACTACTCTTGGGCAAGTTTGGCATCCGAGTTGGGGTTAATTCTTCTTCATAAGTATTTTATCAAATTATGTTCAATTAAGCCATGAGTGGCTAAAATTGCTTATTCTTGGGATTGAGGCTACGAACATGAATCTCGTGAGTTGAATATTTTCGTAACATTTATGGAATCCTTTAAACATGATATAGATGGTGGATCATGCATGGAATTTGGTGGGCTAAGTTAACATGTGTTATTGGGCTCAATTTGAGGCCCAAAATAGAACAAAATGCATGGCCCAAATAGGGCAAAGACCCATTCTTCCATGTTGACCAAGTAAACATGGCATTTAATGCCAAGAATTGGCTAAGGATGACTTGAGGGCCTATATAAAGGCACAAAAGCTGATTTTTAATTCATTATAATTCTCATTCCTTTCTAGATATTTCTAAACACATTTCTCATCTTACAAACCCTAAGGTAACCATTTTATTTGGACAAGATCATCACTTGGAAAGCCTTGGTAAGTGTCTACTCTCATGGATTAATATATTATATTCTTTATATGGTGTGTATATCATGATGGATATGTTGGCAAAGTATTGAGTAGTGCACTTTTGCTTTTTGCTAAAAGATGTGCCATCTATGTGATTTAAACTTGAAAAGAGACTTGAGGTTTTGATATAAGTGAATGGTGTGGCTAAAATATCAACATGTATGATGTGGTTATGTTCCTTAACTTGTTATTTTTCTATGAGTATAACTTGTGGGATTGTGGTTGATATGTTGTTATGAAACGTATTGAGGTGACTTGATGGAGTAATTGTGACATAGTGTTAATGAGGAAGCGTAAAGGATAAACTTGGTGTGAAATGCTATTGGTTTATGATGTCTTGGTCAATGTGTAGAATATTGTGGTATTTTTGGTATGACAATGACGTGAATTATTTTGTAAAGGGGGAAATGACGTTATAAGTCAATCATGTAACTCATTATCGTCTTATGCACTTGTAAGGTAGTTAGTTGTTAACGTGAGCTCTGTTATGTACTTGTGTTGTAGAGTAAAATGTAAGGAAGGATCTGGACTTTTTTATTCACATATAGGACTGTGTATTCATATTGGGAAAATAAGGTATGTAAGGTTACTCTTTCCGTATCCTTCTGCAGCACATATTGTTCACATCGTCATTGTACTTGTTCCATTACGAAATGTTTTAAGGTATATCATTTCAGATTGTCATATATTGTTATTCACATGTTTCTTATTCAGTGCCCAATTGTTATTCATATGTCACATAATTGTGGACATCGTTCCAAAGTTCCATTAATGTTATGTTCCAAAGTTCCAGCAATATTACGTTCTCAAGTTCCAATAATGATGTTATAACCGCAAAGGTATCAATCTCTCACAAGTAAAGGAATAAAGTAAGGTATTTATGTATTTATAGAATGAAGTAATGTATATATGTATTTCTTAGAGACCGGGTGGTAGCTCAAAGAGACAATACCGATGATTATTGATATAATACGTTATAGCATGTTATGGCTCATCGATAAGGTGGATGATTGTACTATAGCCCACTAATCAGCTGGATGAATGATATATGGCCCACTGATCAACTGGATGAATGATAATGAGGATGATCGTAAAAGCAAAGAAAGTATATCGAGTGAATGAAGTATATATGAATGTTATTGTATGGATGATAATTATAAGAATGAATGATCGAATAATGAAAATAACGAAAGTAATGTACATGGTTCCACATATACAGAATGATGGGTTTATCCATATTGACTATTTTCTTACATTTATTCCATTGAAGTATTTATTTATCATATAGTTTCTTATGGCCTTACATACTTAGTACATTCTTCGTACTGACATCCCTTGGGGGACTTACCTTACTTGATATAGGCACAGGTGCTAGTAGACCTCTACAGTAGGTTGCAGGTCATTTGCCGATCATTGGTGAGCTCCAGTTGGTTTGGGGCTTTCTGAGTCACATGTGTACATTTGTTTTGGTATTGTAAATATTGTATACAGCGGGGACTTGTCCCGACTGTAGGTTGGTTATGTACATGTATCTGTTAGAGGCTTTGTAGACGTATGTGGGAAATGAATGTAAAGGATGTATGTCCATTTTGACTTGATGGCCCTAACGACCAAGTTTCATATATAGCATATGTATCCATGACTTCCACATAATTGCATCAGATATAATGATGTTCATACAGAGGCATGAATATGAATGTACATGAGCAAAGATTGGTTCTCTCGGGCCTCAACGACTTTGGGTGCCAGTCCACCCCGTTGGAATTCGGGGCATGACAAAAAGTTGTATCATAGCAGGTCGTCCTATATTATGGTACGAAGATTGGAAACGATCTAGGGGTATATGAGATCTGAGAGGCTCGTGCGGATCACTTCTTAAATATGCTTCAAGGGAATATGAGCGTCAGGGAGTACAGTCTCCAGTTTAACTCTTTGGCTAGATATGCTCCAAATGTAGTAGCTACTATGGTCGACAGAATTCATCGGTACGTGGATAGATTGGATCCATACTTGGTCCGGGATTGTATTAGTGCTTCTTTGAATAAAGATATGGATATAGCCAGAATATAAGCCTTTTCATAGAAAATGAAGGATCAAAGGCAAAGGAGAAGGGCGCACGAAGTTGAAAGAGGGCCGTCAAAGAGGGCTAGACTTATGGGACAGTTTATGGCGTCCCAAGGAGAATTTAGGCCTCGGGTTTTTCCTTGACCGCCTAGACCATCATTTTCTTACCCTACAGCAGGTACTCCATCTCAATTTCTAGGGTTTAGAGGCAGTCAGACTGGGCAAAGTAGTAGTACTCGGGGTTCACAGACAGTGGGGTATCGAGAATAAGGAAGTATGAGCTAATCGAGGTCTTTTAGTCAGCTGTGCCAGCACTGCGGGAAGTTTCGTTCAGGTGAATGCTGGCTTGGAACGAATGTTTGCTTTTGGTGTAGTAAGGCAGGACACATGATGAGAGAGTGCCCAAAGAAGGCCACGGGTAGTATGACACGACCTACGGGATCAGCCGTTACGTTATCATCGTTAGGTGTACAACCTGCTGGTCTTGGCGAAGGTTCTAAAGGGACAGTTGGTGCTAGTGGAACCCAGAACCATACCTATGCCTTAGCGGATTGGAAGGAATCGAAGGCTTCTCCTAATATAGATACGGGTACAGTATTCATATTTTTACATAAGGTATACACATTGATTGACCCATATGCTACACTAATATATGTTACTCCATTGATTGCATAAAAATAAAAAAATTTTGATGGAACACCAGAATTACTAGGTAAGCCATTTAAAGTATCTACACTAGTTGTGAATCTACTATAGCTAAAGAGTATATCATAATTGTATAGTAATTATTTGTGGTTATGACACACTGGTTGATCTTACTGAACTGGGAATGGTAGATTTGGATGTTATCATGGGTATGGATCGGTTGGCTTCTTGTTATGCTTCGGTAGATTGCCGAGCTAAGAAGTTACATTTTCATTTCCACAAAAGAATGTTCTTGAATATAAGGGTAATGTGGGAGTACCGAGAGGTAAAGAAAATTATACCCAAAGGGATACATATGTCACTTAGTAAGAGTGAAAGCTATTGATGTGAAGCCACCAACTCTCCAATCGGTTCCGGTGGTAAATAAAATTCTTGAGGCATTTCCTAAAGATCTTCCAGGTTTACCTCTAGGACGGGAAGTAGTGTTGGTATTGAGGTAATGCCAGGTACTCAGTTTATATCTATTCCTCCGTAAAAAAATAATGGTCCCAGTAAAATACGGGAAGTAATGGAGCAATTAAAAGATTTGCTGGAAAGGGCTTCAAAAGGTCTAGTATGCCCCTTTTGGGGTGCATCAGTGTTAGTTGTACGAAAAACAAAAGATGGCACATTGAGAATGTGTATTGGCTATCGGCAACTGAATAATATGACAATTAGGAATAAATATCCCCTCCCCAGAATTGATAATTTATTTGACCAATTACAGGGTGCCAAAGATTTCTCAAAGGTTGACTTGAGATCGACGCCAGGTAAGGGTTAGAACAAAATGAGATAACCAAGACAGTCAAGACAGCTTTACGAACCTGGTATGATTATTATGGATTTTTAGTTATGTCAATTGGGCTAACAAATGCACCAATAGTTTTTATAGGTTTGATGAATGGGGTGTTCAAGCCATTGTTAGATGTGTTCGAGACCATGTTTACAGATGATATTCAAGACCACGAGAGAGCCATGCTAATCACTTGCGACAAGTGTTACGGATTCTTCGTGACCGTAAGCTATATGCAAAATTCTCTAATCGTAAGTTTTGGTTAAAATCCATATCGTCCTTGGGTCATATTGTATAGGATGTGTATTGATGTAGCATGGTAACTTAATAGCGTATGCCTCAAGACAATTGCATCCATATGAGAGAAATTATCCCACACATGATCTTGAGTTAGCAGATATGATATTTGATTTAAAGATATGGCGCCACTACTTGTATGGAGTTCAAGTTGATATATATATATTGATCATAAGAGTTTGCAATATATTTTTAAGCAAAAGTACCTACACTGAAGACATCAAAGGTGGCTGGAATTACTCAAAGATGATGATAGTGATATTTTATGCCATCTAGGAAAAACAAACATAGTAGCCTATGCGTTAAGCCGTAAAACGTTGGGAAGCATTGATGGATGGTAAACTTACAAAAAGTCAAGGTACTATTAAGGATCTATGTCAATTAGACATCTTGGGGGTTCATCTTTTTGAAACTCCAGATGAAAGAATTGTAGTGTAAAATGCGGCAGAGTCTTCATTTGTAGCTGAGGTGAAAGAAAAGCAGTATGTGGATCCTATGTTATTGCAACTGACAGAGAATGTACGACAGGGCCTGACAAATGCATTTAATCTTACGCAAGAGGGAGTACTGTAATGCTCAATTTACGGAATTCTATTCATATGGGATCCACCAAAATGTATCATGATTTGAAAGAAATGTATTGGGGGGGTAACATGAAAAAAAATATTGCAGAATTTGTAGCTCAATGTACGAATTGTCAATAAGTAAAAGTAGAGCATCAGAAACCTAGAGGATATATGTAATGTATGAATCTTCCAGTATGGAAGTGAGACATGATTAACATGGATTTTTATCACAGGTTTGCCTCGTACACTGCAAAAATTTGATTCCATATGGGTAATAATTGACAGTCTTACCAAGTCAGCATATTTCTTATCAGTCAAGACCACCAATACATCTGAGGATTATGCAACGTTGTATGTTAAAGAGATAGTACGATTACATGGGATTCCAATCTCCATTATATCAGACAGAGGAGCTCAATTTATCGCACATTTTTGGAGATCTTTTCAGAAGAGTTTGGGTACACAAGAGAATTTGAGTACGACTTTTCATCCTCAAACAGATGGACAAACAAAATGTTCTATCCAAACACTTTAAGATATGCTACGAGCTTGCACATTAGATTTTAAAGGTAGTTGGGATGATCATCTACCTTTTATTGAATTTGCTTACAACAATAACTATCATTCAAGTATCAAAATGGCACCTTATGAAGCTTTATACGGAAGAAATGTAGATCACCAATTGAATAGTTTGAAGTGGGTGAAACTGCTTTACTTGGACCAGATCTTGTTCATCAAGCTATGGAGAAAGTTAAGGTGATACAACAACGACTACAAACGGCCCAAAGTCGACACAAGTCATATGCTGATGTTAGAAGAAGAGGGATCGAATTTACCATAGGTGATTGGGTATTCTTGAAGGTGTCACCGATGAAAGGGGTATTGAGATTTGGAAAGAAAGGAAAGTTGAGTCCACATTATATAGGTCCATATGAAATTATCAGAAGATTTGGGCAGGTTGCGTATGAATTAAAACTACCCCAAGAACTCTCCACAGTTCATACAGTATTTTATGTTTTGATGCTTCAAACTTGCATAGGAGATCCATCTCATGTTATTCTCATTGAACATGTAAAAGTTATGGAGAATCTCACCTATGAAGAGATACCTATTGCTATTCTAGATCGACAAGTGAAGAAATTTAGGAATAAAGACGTAGCTTCCGTAAAGGTCCTTTGGAGAAATCAACAAGTAGAAGAGATCACATGAGAAGCTGAAGAAATGATGAAGTCAAAGATTTGGACTTGAAGGTTCCAACCAAATCCGTAAAGAAAAGTCAAAATCAGAAATTTAGTGTGGGGCGCGCCCAGGGGTGTGACGGGCCGCTTTTGGCCAAAATTTTTTTGGCAGGGACAGTAGAGGGGAGTGCCAGGCTGCTCCTGCACACCCTTTCAATTGTAGAGATTTTTCTAAGTCTCAGGGGCGCCCGGGGGCGTGCGAGTTACTTTTTGCCAAATTTCTTCGCAGATCATTAGTCTATAAATAGGACTCTTGGGTTATGGTATCATTATTCCATCGTAGTAGGACTACTCTTGGGCGAGTTTGGCATCCGAGTTGGGGTTAATTCTTCGTTATAAGTATTTTATCAAATTATGTTCAATTAAACCATGAGTGGCTAAAATTGCTTATTCTTGGGATTGAGGCTACGAACATGAATCTCGTGAGTTAAAAATTGTCGTAACATTTATGGAATCCTTTAAACATAAGATAGATGGTGGATCATGCATGGAATTTGGTGGGCTAAGTTAACATGTGTTATTGGGCTCAATTTGAGGCCCAAAATAGAACAAAATGCATGGCCCAAATGGGGCAAAGACCCGTTCTTCCATGTTCACCAAGTAAACATGACATTTAATGCCAAGAATTGGATAAGGATGTATTGAGGGCATATATAAAGGCACAAAAGCTGATTTTTAATTCATTATAACTCTCATGCTTTTCTAGATATTTCTAAACACATTTCTCATCTTACAAACCCTAAGGCAACCATTTTCTTTGGACAAGATCATCACTTGGAAAGCCTTGGTAAGTGTCTACTCTCATGGATTAATATATTATATGCTTAAGATGGTGTGTATATCATGATGGATATGTTGGCAAAGTGTTGAGTAGTGCACTTTTGCTTTTTGCTAAAAGATGTGCCATCTATGTGATTTAAACTTGAAAGGAGACTTGAGGTTTTGATGAAAGTGAATGGTGTGGCTAAAATATCAACATGTATGATGTGGTTATGTTCCTTAACTTGTTATTTTTCTATGAGTATAACTTGAGGGATTGTGGTTGATATGTTGTTATGAAACGTATTGAGATGACTTGATGGAGTAATTGTGACATAGTGTTAATGAGGAAGCGTAAAGGGTAAACTTGGTGTAAAATGCTATTGGTTTATGATGTCCTGGTCAATGTGTATAATGTTGTGGTATTTTTGGTATGACAATGACGTGAATTGTTTTGTAAAGGGGGAAATGACGTTATAAGGAAATCATGTAACTCATTGTCGTCTTATGCACTTGTAAGGTAGTTAGTTGTTAACTTGAGCTCCGTTATGTACTTGTGTTGTAGAGTAAAATGTAAGGAAAGAGATGGACTATTTTATTCACATATAGGACTATGTATTCATATTGGGAAAATAAGGTATGTAAGGTTACTCTTTCCGTATCCTTCTACAACACATATTATTCACATCGTCATTGTACTTGTTCCATTACGAAATGTTCTAAGGTATCTCATTTCAGATTGTCATATATTGTTATTCACATGTTTCTTATTCAGTGACCAATTGTTATTCATGTGTCACATAATTGTGGACATCGTTCCAAAGTTCCATTAATGTTATGTTCCAAAGTTCCAGCAATATTACGTTCTCAAGTTCCAATAATGATGTTATAACCGCAAAGGTATCAATCTCTCGCAAGTAAAGGAATGTATTTATGTATTTATAGAATGAAGTAATGTATATATGTATTTCTTAGAGACCGGGTGGTAGCTCAAAGAGACAATACCGATGATTATTGATATAATACGTTATAGTATGTTATGGCCCGTCGATAAGGTGGATGATTGTACTATAGCCCACTGATCAGCTGGATGAATGATATATGGCCCACTGATCAGCTGGATGAATGATAATGAGGATGATCGTAAAAGCAAAGTATATCGCGTGAATGAAGTATATATGAATGTTATTGTATGAATGATAATTATAAGAATGAATGATCGAATAATGAAAATAACAAAATTAATGTACATGGTTCCACATATACAGAACGATGGGTTTATCCATATTGACTATTTTCTTACATTTATTCCATTGAAGTATTTATTTATCATACAGTTTCTTATGGCCTTACATACTTAGTACATTCTTCGTACTGACATCCCTTGGGGGACTTACCTTACTTGCTGCCGGCACAGGTGCTAGTAGACCTCTACAGTAGGTTGCAGGTCATTTGCCGATCATTGGTGAGCTCCAATTGGTTTGGGGCTTTCTGAGTCACATGTGTACATTTGTTTTGGTATTGTAAATTTTGTATACAGTGGGGACTTGTCCCGACTGTAGGTTGGTTATGTACATGTATCTTTTAGAGGCTTTGTAGACGTATGTGGGAAATAAATGTAAAGAATGTATGTCCATTTTGACTTGATGGCCCTAACGACCAAGTTTCATATATAGCATATGTATCCATGACTTCCGCATAATTGCATCAGATATAATGATGTTCATACAGAGGCATGCATATGAATGTACATGAGCAAAGATTGGTTCTCTCGGGCCTTAACGACTTCGGGTGCCAGTCCGCCCCGTTGGAATTCGGGGCGTGACACCTACTTGGTACAAAATTTGTTGATGTAGTGAGCATTCAATAGACTATGTGGAGTGAATCTAGAGTTAGTCAATTTTGCGGGTACTGCACTGAGAAGAGCAAACCAGAATTTTGGAAATTCCTACAATCATAACTGGAAGAATCATCCCAACTACTCAAGGAGTGGAATTCAAGGGCAGAGTCAGAAAATTCAACAACAGGCTTGATAAGTTGACATTTTACCCATTTTTTAACACATTTGAGCTTGAATTATCTTGTATTTTACATTGATTTGATATTATTCTCATGTTATATAGCTCTTGTATGCAGGTAGTGGATGAATTCGAGCTCGAACGAACCATGCGAGTCAATTAGAATGCGAGAAGTGAAGAAAGGGAGATCAAACTAATACATGGGAGGATTAGAGGCCACCTGCGCACGCATGTCATGGGCTGCGCGCGCAGGTGGACTATGAAGCGGGAAGGCATAACCACCTGCATTAGTGGCCTGCGCTCGCAGGTCTAGCACCTGCGCTGGCACCTGCACCAGCAGGTGACTAGTGCGGTGGCATGTTTGTAATTTCCAAGAAAGCAATTTTTGGGCTATAAAAGGGATTTTTTTCAGATCTGAAAATGTATCTTGGGCATCTTGAAAAGCTAGAGAAAAAGAGAGTGAAACCCTAAGAGAAATTAATTACTTTCCTTTGTTTTAGTATCGAATTGGGATCAAAATCTTGTGATAAACTTGGACTCAATGGAACAAATGGAATAGAATTTGGGTGATTTTCCTCTTTCTCCTTCTATGAGTAGATAATTTCTTCGCTTGGGGTTATGCTTGAGTAAGATGTGATAATTGTATAGGTGTTGTTTATTTAACTTTTTATTTAGATAATCGCTATGGGTTTTAATCCCATTCCATGTTTTGATTCAAATTAGAGGTTGCAAACTCTAATTAACCATAGAACTCTCATCATCCTTGACAAAGGGGATGAGGGTGAGGAATGGGAGTGAACAATAACTTGATATTTATCATTTAATAGCATTTCTTAGACATAAGGATGCTAATTGAGGTATTGGATTGGTTATATAAGATGTACTTGTGAGGTGTTCGAAAGAACCCACGTGTAAGACCATGGTGTTTGGTTGACAAATAAATGACAAGTACTTATAATCTAACCTACCCATAACCTTTAGCTAAATTTAAGCAAGTATTCAATTACCCATACACCCTTTCACCCTTACAATGGCATAAACCCAAGTCCGGTATTACACTTGATTTCAACTATATCTCTCTAATCTTTGAATTGTGCATTTCAAACTACATTTACTTTGATAAATACCAGCTGTTAAACTAATAATTTCCCCCATTTACTTTCATGTATTATTTTTATAGCATCGCATGTTAGCACTAGTTGCTTTTGACACTTAGAGGTGAAAGCTATCGCATTCACTCCTCGTGGATTCAACCCCAACTTTAAGTTGGGTAATTATATTGCTAACGACTGTGTACACTCATTTCTAGGGTGTATTTGAGCGTTATCGAAAATGACGCCATTGCCGGGGAATGAAACCTAGCGTTCATTCTTTTTAGTGTTTTAAGTTACTTGTGTCTTCTATGGTATAATTTTAATTTATTTGTTGTTTTTGTTCTCCACAGGTGAGAACCAAAGTCTTCATGATTCAATGAGTCAACATGGTAATGCCACTTCATTTGACAGACATTTAGAATATGAATACTCTTTGGGAGATGTAGGGAGAGCTAGTACTATCCATATCCTGCCCGCGGACGACAATGGAGTTTTTCACATTACTAGTGTGATGCTCCACCTCCTTCAAATGAAGGTGTTATATGGGGGTCAAGCCTATGAAGAAGCAAATCTTCACTTGACAAATTTCATTGATGTGTGCATGCCATTTGATATCGCCCACATATCACAAGAGTTCATCCGGTTGAGACTCTTCCCCTTTTCATTGATGGGCAAAGCCGCATTGTGGTTGAGGCAATTGCCCGCGGGTTCAATCACTATATGGGTGGAATTGACGAAAGCATTCTTGGATTGGTTCTTTCCACCATCTTGTATGTTACAATTGAGAGACGATATTATTAACTTCCGCCAATTGAATAGTGAACCATTACACGAGACTTGTCAAAGATTTAATAAGAAACTGATGCAATGTCTGACTCACAAGATTTCAGATAAGATACTCCTCCAAATATTTTATCGAGCATTAGATCAATTGAACAAGACGGTTGCAGACAATGCAGCCGGGGGATCTTTGGTGAAACAAACTTATGGTGTTGCATCGTCATTATTGGACCAAGTCACTAAAAAAAGTAGAGGTTGGTATACAAGAGATTCTAAGGTGGCCGTGGGCGCTCCCTCCGCATATTTTATGAGCCAAGAGAAAAGAAAGAAAGATGAGGAGAGAGATGAGAGTATGGCTAAAATGATGACACAACTAGAGATACTCACTAAGCATGTAATGGGGTCAACACCAAAGGCGGTTAATGTCGTTGTTTCCAAGGATGCTAAGCATTATGATGATGATGAATCGGAGGCGCTTGATGAAGAAATCCAATTTATGTCAAAACAAACGGGGGGTTCCCACCCCAACTATCAAAGGAAAGGCGGGAATCAAGGTTGGATGGATAAAGACCATGATTGGAAAGACCAGGAAAGACTGTGAGTGAAAAGATCATGATAGAGACCGAGAGTGGATGGATAAAGATAGAGCCCGTGATTGGCGAGATACAAATTGGGACTATGATAGGTATGTTCCTCCACATGATAGGTCCAAGGGTAAAGAAGCAACTTCTATTAATCTGGAGAAGTATAAGAATGAAGATGTGCTTGCTCGTATCCTCTTGGGAGTTGAAGAAAGTGATAAGATGTTAAGAGAAATGAAAAGGGATTTGTCGCATCTCAATCAAACCGTCACCTCACACTCGGCTCGATAAAGCAACTTGAAACCCAAATGGGTTAACTCTCCTCCCAAATGAATGTAAGACAAAGAGGAGGACTCCTTAGTGATATGGTTGTGAATCTAAAAAATGACGCTCACATCATGGTAATTGTTACTAGAAGTGGGAGAACTGTTGGAAACGATGTTGCAAATCTTGATAACGACCTTAGTAATAAGGGTATTGGAGGACAAATGAGCAAAAAGAGGAATCAGCTTGATAATTCAAAAGATGAAACTCCAATGTCACAAGAGCAAGGTGGTGACGGGTCAAAAAAGTGGAAGAGAAGGTTGAAAATGAAGCAGGCTCACAAGTGGTTGATTGTGGTAATTCAAAATTGAATGAAAACTCGGTTGTCTCTAAGCCACAGATTAAAATCCCTCCTCCATTTCCACAAAGGCTTAAGAAGAAGGAATATGATTCAAAGTTTAAGAAATTCCTTTCTAAATTTAGCAACCTTTCTGTAAACATACCATTGTTGGAAGCCTTACAAGAGATGCCCAGGTATGCTAAGTTTATGAAATATTTGGTAACCAAGAAGCGAATCATGGACTTCGAGACAATTGAAGTTACACATAATTGTAGTGCTATCATGTCTAGTACAATGGTTGTGAATAAGGATGATCCGGGGGAATTCACTATCCCATGTACTATTGGAGTGTACCAATTTGGGAAATCTTTATGTGATCTTGGGGTAAGTATTAATTTAATGCCATTAGCCGTATTTTGAAAGCTAGGCTTAGGATCTCCAAAGCCAACAACAATGCAGCTATTGATGGCCTACCGCTCTATAAAAAGACCCGTGGGTGTGTTGTATGATGTACTTGTGAAGGTGGACCGTTTTATCTTTTCGGCTGATTTTGTCATCTTGGATTGTGAAATTGACAATGAGGTCCCCATTATTCTTGGTAGGCTATTCTTGGCTACCGATAGAGCTTTAGTCGATGTTGAATGCGGTGAAATGAAATTCTGAGTAAATAATGAAGAGGTGTCATTCAATGTCTGCAATTCCATGAAACAACCTATGGATTTGCAAGTTGTCTTCGTAATCAATGTGATTAATGATGTAGTGGCTAATACTATGGAAACTTAATTTGTTAATGAACCTTTGGTGGGGGTCTTATGGAATCTTGAAAGCGAATGAAAGATATGACGAAGAAATTGCATCCTTGAAAGGCTTTGGATCTTACCCGAAAAATCCTTGTAAGTTGGACCTTGACTTGAAAAATTGGGAAACTCCTCCCGCAAAGCCTTCAATTGAAGATCCACCACAAATTGAGCTCAAGCCATTGACACCTCATCTCCATTATGTGATCTTGTGAGAAGGTACGACTCTACCTATTATTATTGCAGGAGACTTGACATCTTGGAAAATTGAGGTATTGAAATCGGTGGTAATTAGTTATATTAGGGCACTTGGATGGACCATAGCCGATATTATTGGAATTTCATCCGGCATATGTACCCACAAGATCAAGCTTGAACCCGAGTTTTTAGAAAGTGTAGAACATCAAAGAAGGTTCAATCCGCCGATGCAAGAAGTTGTGAAGAAAGAAATCATCAAGTGGCTTTATACGGGTGTAGTTTATCCTATCTCGGACAACACTTGGGTAAGTCCAGTTCAATGTGTTCCTAATAAAGGTGGTATTACGGTGGTCCTAAACAAAAATAATGATCTTATACTCGTTCGTCCTGTCACGGGTTGGAGAGTGTGTATTGATTATAGAAAATTAAATTCATGGACCGAGGAGGATCATTTCCCCATGCCCTACATGGACCAAATGCTTGATAGGTTGGCGGGCAGGGGTTGATATTGCTTCCTCGATAGATATTCGGGCTATAATAAAATCTCAATAGCTCCCGAAGATCAACAAAAAACTACCTTCACTTGCCCTTATGGAACTTTTGCCTTTAGGCGCATGCCATTTGGACTATGCAATGCACCTACTACCTTTCAACGATGTATTCTTTTCGTCTTTTCTAACATGGTGGAGAATTCTATGGAGGTATTTATGGATGATTTCTCAGTGGTTGGTGATACATTTAAAGATTGCCTTGATCACTTGGAGAAGGTGCTTGAAAGATGTGTGGCAAACAATCTTGTTTTGAATCGGGAGAAGTGCCACTTTATGGTAAAGGAGGGGATTGTTCTTAGACACAAGATATCGGGCCAAGGAATCCAATTCAATCAAGCTAAGGTGGAAGTCATTGCTAAGCTACCACCTCCAATATCTATCAAGGGGGTCCGGAGTTTCCTTGGCCATGCGGGTTTTTATAGGAGGTTCATTAAAGATTTCTCTAAAATTGCCTATTCGATGTGCAAACTTCTTGAGAAGGAGGTAATGTTTGAATTCAATGGAGAGTGTTTGAAGGAATTTAATTTCCTTAAGGAGAAGCTTGTCTCAACCCCTATTATAGTGACCCCAAATTGGTCACAACCATTTGAACTCATGTGTGATACTAGTGGTCTGGCATTGGGAGATGTCCTTCGACAACGAAAGGAGAAAATTTTTCATCACATCCACTATGCTAGCAAGCTGTTGAATGATGCCCAAAGGAACTATACTATTATAGAACAAGAATTATTAGCTGTGGTTTATGGGTTTGAGAAATTTCAAGCTTACTTGTTAGGCACAAAGGTTATTGTGCACACCGACCATGCTGCTCTCCGGTATTTGATGGCAAAGAAATAAGCAAAACCCCAACTGATAAGATGGATTCTACTACTTCAGGAATTTGACTTTGAAGTGAAGGATCGAAAGGATTGTGAACACCAAGTAGCAGACCACCTATCACGTCTTGAGACAAATGAAGCAATTTCGGGCGATTTTGAACTTGATGATACATTCCCTGATGAACTTGTCATGAGCTTGAAAGGGAGCATACCACTATGGTACGCTGATTTGCCATACTATATAGTGAGTGGACTGCTTCCTGATGAGTTGATTTACTATCAAAGAAAAAGATTCTTCCATGACGTGAAGAGGTACTTTTGGGATGAAACCTATCTTTTTAGGGAATGTACGAATGGAATTATACGTCGATTTTTCATGAAAGAAGAGGTGAAATCCATTCTTGAAGCTTGCCATTCTTCTCTATTTGGTGGCCATCATGGTGGTGTGAGAATCGCCGCTAAAGTTCTTTAGTGTTGGTATTATTGGCCTACCATCCACCGTGATGCTTACGAACTGGTAAAAACTTGCACACAATGTCAAAAGCATGGTGGTGTCTCGAGGAGGCATGAAATTCCTTTGAGGTGGAGTTATTTGATGTATGGGGTCTTGATTTTATGGGTCCTTTTGTGAGCTCATATGGTAATAAGTATATATTGGTGGTCGTTGATTACATGTCCATATGGGTGGAGGCCATTACCTTGCCGACCAACAAAGTAAAAGTGTTATATTCTTCTTAAAAAAATACATTTTCACTAGGTTTGGAACTCCCCGAGCCATCATTAGTGACGGTGGCTAGCATTTTCTCAATCGGCTATTCGAAGCATTGCTTGAAAGATACGAGGTGAGGCATAAGGTGGCTACCCCATATCATCCTCAAACGAGTGGCTAAGTGGAGGTTTCCAATTGGGAGATAAAGTCAATCTTGGAGAAAACTGAAAATGTTGGGCGCACAAATTGGGCAAGACAACTTGATAATGCTCTTTGGGCATATAGGACCGCATTTAAGACTCCTATTGGCATGTCGCCATATCAGATGGTGTTTGGAAAGGCTTCTCATCTCCCGGTTGAATTAGATCACAAAACATTATGGGCCTTGCGTAAATTGAATATAAATTGGGTGGATGCCTCCAAATCACGAATAGACCAAATTCATGAGTGAGAGGAATTCTGACTTAAGGCATATGAGAGCTCAGCATTATACAAGGAGAAAATAAAGAAATGGCATGATGCTAGGATCTTAAAAAGAGATTTTCATGCGGGTAATAAAGTGCTACTCTTCAATTCGAGGTTAAAACTCTTTGCGGGAAAGCTAAAATCCAAGTGGTCAGGCCCTTTTGTAGTGGTTAATGTCTATCCTAGTAGTGCTATTGAGCTAGAGGATCATGAGAAAAGGAGGTTCATGGTAAATGGTCAAAGGATAAAACATTTTTATGAGGGTGGACCTAGAGCGGCTAAGGTCGAGTTGCTCCATTTTAAGGATGCATGATGATGAGGAACAACGTCGAGCCACAAAGATAACCAAGGCTCTTCTTGGGAGGCAAACCAAGGTTACTTCTTGTCATTTTCAAATTATTTGATTGCTAATTCGTAGTTATTTTGGTGGATGCAGGTGAAAAATGCTAAGTGTGGGAGATGGGATACACTACTTTGGGCTAAATCAGCCACCTGCTAGCTCACAGGCCCATATGACCACGCATGTTAGGGTGCATGAGGCCGCCAGGTGAAGTGCAACCTACTGGTTGGGGTCCAGTAGCCACCTACGGGCGCAGGCCAGGCACCTGCGTGTGCAGGCAGGCCAATGCAGGTGGCTCGGCTTCGTAGCTTCGTGTGCCATTTCACTCACCTGCATGAGTAGGTATCCAACATGCGTGCGTAGGTGACCCTCCGCAGCTGATACAGTTCTATCAGGTATTCTGCCCAGGTAAAAATAGCCCACCTGCGTGAGCGTCTCCCCACATGCGTGCGCATGGTGGGGCGCAGGTGAGGTTTGGAGCTCAAATCTTTTAAATTAAGTTGTTGGATCGAACCGACCCAGGTTGACCCATTCTTTTCTTTAAAACATAACCCATAACCCATATCCTTATACTTTCAAAATTCAACCCATATTACCAAAACTGAAAATCGGCTCTTCTCTCTCTCTAATCTCAAGTTTTCTCTTTCTTCACACTTCATCTATTTCACCTTCACTTCCAAAGAATATTTGCACACTTCACTATTTACAATTCAAGAGCTCTTAATCTTCCACATTCTCTTTTCATTACTCCACATCTTCTCTTAAGTTTGGTAAGTTCACTTGGTTTAATCTTTTCTAAGAAGCTTTTAGGCAATAATGGTGAATCATGTTCTATGCTAGCTTATTGTGAAGAGTTGATGCATATGGACTTCCTATGGTGTAATATTGATGTTTTTGTGGATTATTTGAATTAGGGGTGAGGTTTTATATGAAAATTGGGGAATTCTTCAGTACCCAAAATTTATGCACCCCATGTGTTTGATTAGATTCCTACATGAGCATTTCTTTGTAGTTTCTTTTGTGAATGATCTAAGAGACCTAATCAAGGTTTCTTGAGCTTATCTTGAACACTATTCCATTAATAAATGATTTTTTATAATGTTTGTAGTGGATATGTGTGAATTGAAAGCTTTTTCAAGTGCCATGCACCTTATTGCATTTCTCCACTTCATGATGCATACCACATGTTTGTTCGAATTCGCCTGAGTAGTTTGTAACTTGCTTGCTTCAAATGTTTGATAAATGTGATTGTGGAACATCTTTTTCCTATTCATTAAAGTGATTAATGATGGAACCTAATCGGTGATTCTTGTGGGTGATATGAGTTACTAAAGAATAGTTGATCATAGCAAAAATGCATAGTTTGCCCTATGATAGATTAGGTGACACCATTCTTAAGGGTAAAACGTCATTTTTTTTTCATATAAGGGTCATGGATGGAGTGTGTACTTCAAGACAAAGTAGCTTGTGTTTGAGATTTAGTGGTACTCATTTACTCTTACGTGATTTCATATAACATTTTGCCTTGCATTCACCTCATTTAACATAGTTTTAACTTTCTTTTATATCACAAAAACCCAAAAACATGTTTTATCTTTTTCTTTTTGTGTTGTTTGGTTCTTTTGTGTTCCTTTTAGGGATGACTCCACGGAAATCAATGCTGCGAGGTGCAAAGAAGGATCATAGCAAAGACAAAGGCAAGGCCATAGCTACTACTTCAAAGAAGAAGATTTCGACACAACAAGGAAATCCTAGTATTCCCGATGTTCAAAGTACACTTGATATTTCAAGGGGCTTAGCTAAAGATATCGACAAAATCAGATTTGCAGTCCAGGAAATGCGTGAACTTTATGATGAATGGGTTTATACTCGGGTTTCAATCTCGAAAAAGTTTTTAGCTTGAAGGGTGTTCACGATCACTTCCCCGACATCATACGAAAAGTCAAAAAGTATGGATGGGAAGTCTTCACAGCTATTGACCCCGAGTCTCCTCCAGAGGTTTATTATCCGGATCTTGTCAGGGAATTCTACGCCTCCTATGTCATCCGGCAAAACCAACACATGTATAAACCACCGTTCACGGATCAACCTTGTCTACCCAGTGTACTTGTTAGGGGAGTGGAGGTGCCTTGCTCCACCTCCGCTATCAAAAAGCTATATTTTGGTTGTAAGAGCGTACCTGAGACTGAAAGCAAGAAGTGGATGCTAGGAGGGCGTGTTCATTTTCCATGGCTTTCCCAAATAATTGCAAAGGTCTTCCGCTGTGGGCAAATGGGGTAGGACAAATCAAACGAAGGGACCTTTCTATTCAAGCCAAGCATTGGCTTGGTTTTGTGGGCAACCGATTGATTTCCTCTACCAATGATCAAGACGTCACCATCGAAAGAGCTATTATTGTGGGGTGCATCATGGATGGACTGGATGTCAATCCGGGAGAGATTATTGCCAAAGTGATCAAACTTCAATCGAAATAATGGGGCACTTTGTTACCTTTTCCTGTGGTTATCTCTACGTTATGTGTTGTTCATAAGGTTTCTCTCTTTCCCAAGATTGACAATAAAATAAAATGTATGGGAGTTATTGATATTCGGACTAGTCAAGATGATGACAATCCGGTGGGACTAAAAAGAAAGTTTGGTGAGGTTTTTGATTCCTCCTTGAGAGAGGTAACCACTGCTAGTACCTCCCCTATGACTTCACATTGATCTGATGCTCCATTGATTCATAGTGATACTACTCCGATTATTGATCTCCCCCAGGCACCTCCTCCATCACATACTACTCAGACTACCGAGCCTCCACGATCTTCTACATTAACATTTTCTAAGGTTGCAGCCATGACCTTAGCAAATGATAGTTCCATATCTCGCTTGGTGGCTGATATCCCCCATTTCATTCAGGTGGCTATTTAGAGGAGTCTTGGGCCTCTACGTGCTAAAATGTTAGACTATGAGCGGAGATTATCCGCGGTTGAGGCCAGAGGGGATAGTGAAGCAGTTACTACATTGAGGACTGACCTTGATAGTTTGCGTTTGGAGGTTCAGTCGATCCAACCATCCTTCACTTTTGATAATTCCTAGATCACCATTTCATAGGATGATACTAGCCCTATCCTACCATTTGCTGACTTGTTTGGGTACTCTCCTGTGGGGGAAGAGACAATAATTGATTTTACCACAGGGCTTTCTGAGGCTCAACAGGTAGAGCTGGCCAAGAATAAATCCATTGAGGAGCAACATGCGTGAATAGTTGGTGCTGGTCCTAGTTCTTATCCTCCCGAGGAGGTACATATAGGAGCCCAGTCTGAGGAGGCTCCTACTATTACAGCCACAGCGCAGTCACAGTCTTTACATGACATAGATCCGCACGCCTAGTGCGCCTCAGGGAGTTTTGTTTTTTCCCGTCCTCTTTTCTCATTCTATATTATTGCATTGGGAACAATGTAATATTGTTTAGTTGGGGGGTGGGGTATTTTATGGTTTGTAAAATTATTTCATTTCATTATATTAATCAGATAGTGCCCTTGTCGGGCCTTCTTTGTGATTGTGATGTTGATTCGGATAGTGCCCCTATCGGTACATCCTTATGATTTTTGATTCAGATATCGCCCTTGTTGGGTCGTCTTTATGATGTGATTCGGACTATCTTTGTGATTTTTGATTCGGATATTGCCCTTATCGGGCCGTCTTTATGATGTGATTCGGAGATTGCCTTTGTCGGGCCCATATTGTGCGCTTGTTATTAGTTGAGACCCAAATGTCATTATTTTGATAGTAATTCTTGTTTGGGTGACGTCTATTTTAAACATGCGTACTTTCTCTATCGTCTCGTGTCTATACGTGTCGAATAAACTCCAAGGGTTTTCTTCGAAACTCGGTTCTTTCCCAAGGATCATTTTATTTCTTTTCTTTTTTTTTTCTTGTCGAACCGAGTGGTACTCCCCCATGATAGATGGATCGGGCGACATCCTTAGGGGAAATACCCATTGTCTTAAATTAGGGTCAAGTGGTAGTAGAAAAAGTTCAAAAAGTCCCTTCCAAATTTGTCGTGGCAAACAAAATGATGTATGAAAGGTAAAATAGTCTTTGAAAATGATTTTTGAAAAGAAAAAAGCAAAGTGATTTCAAGCTTACTCTTGTGTTGCGACCTTCTAATTCAGTTTTTGTCTCCTTCCTTATAAAAGAAAAGTCTTTGACTCAGAGTAGTTTGTCAATTTCATTTGCTCTAATTGGTGGGAAGACTAGCTTTCTATTTTAATGAAAATATGCCTAGTGTGGTTTTTGATTAATTCTTCTGCACACATGATAGTCTAGAACTTGCCCACGTGTATTCAAGGCAAAATCTGGGATCCATCTTGGTTTGGAGAATGACCTGAGGCCATCTTGAACCGCCATTTGACCTAAATCCCACCTTGACATTTGTCCCTAGTTAACCTACTTGAACCTTTTCCCACTTTCATTCTCTTCTTGGAGATAACCATACTATGACACCCTATTTTTGTCTTTGTCAAATCCCTTTTTGTCACCCAACCTCCTTAAACACATCGCGTGGTTCTAATGTGGGCCAATGTAGGCAAATGCCTAAGTTTGGAGAAGTATGCCTGTGAGAATGGTTGAGATGGACTCAAAGCCTAAGTTGGGGAAAAAGGAGATGTATAAGATGGTAAAGAGAGGTGTACGCTTGGTTATTAAATTTTTTTTAATAATAATGAGAAAGTTTGCAAAAAGAAAAGAGGTGCGTGAGTAGCTAAGGAGTAGAAAGTCTCTTGAAAGAACCGAAAAAGCAAATGAAGAGGGAAGATTCTTTTTGATGGTTAACAAAAGGAGGTTAGAAATCAAAATGTAGCAAAGGCAAAACAAGTGGGGGCGAATAATGTGGAAAACTTCAATGAATTGGGCCTAAGAAGTGATAAAGCGATTGTATTTATGGAAATCTTCTAGTCACTTGATCCATAAATCCTTTCCCTCAACCTAACCTCCATAATTGCCCGCAAGTCCTTGGTGACTTTAAACCTCGTTGGTCCCTATTAGTAGCGAATAGCACAAAGGGCAAGCCTATGTTTCTACTTGTGGTACTTGAATTTCTTTGTGAGAGTGAGCGAAAGTTCTTTCTGTCTTTATGCTCTTAGTGAATTACATTATCTTGTGGGAGCGACAAAAACTTTTGCAAGTGAGAGGCATTGATACCTTGAAGCGGAGAGTGGTGTCTTACCTTCAATAAGGGAAAATGAGCAAGACAAATTGCAAATTGAAGATAAGGAAATCCCTAAAAAATCTTGTGTCACACCTTGAGAAGCATCTCGACTTGAAAATTATTTACTTGTCGATTTCTTATGCTCTTGTTTGATGAAGATTGACTCTTGAAAGGGAAAGCGTGATTTACTTGTTTGTCATGACTTGCTGGAGGGATTGATTGAACTTTATAGTCATAGTTGTTTAGTGAAGTCCCTTGTGGTTGTTTCATGGTTAAGGCCTCATATTTTGCACTTAATGGAGGTCTGAATCTGAATAGTTCAGATTTCAGTCCATTAAGTGCATTTGTTTTTTTTTTAAAAAAGCCTGTTATTATGTCTGGAAGAGTCTGAATCGGTCAGACCTAAAAAAGAGTCTGAATGCTATTCAGACTCCTTTTAAAATGCTAAATTATTTCCCCGAATATCTCTACGTCGTTTTATTTCTCTCTATATACGCGTCCTCTATCTCCCTCTCTCTTCACGTTGCTCTCCCTCCCTCTCTTCACGTTACTGATTCTCTCTTCACGTTGCTCTCCAGGGATCTCTTAGCTATTGAATTTTTTCTCTCTTGAACCGGTAAGATTCCAATACTTTTTATAAGTAGTTTGTTTATTAATTTGTGTGTGAAGTGAAGTATTTTGTTTTCTTCCTTGGATTCTACTGAAATAATACCTTCTCGTAAAATTATTGGATACTAAATCAACCACAGTGATGACTCTGGTTGAAAGTTGTAGGGGTCCACTTGATATATAGATGAATCAACTTCAGGAGGGATTAAAATTGAAGGAAATATAGTATATGCCGCATTAAATAAAAACACTTAAAAATTCTTTGTGAAAAAGTTCATCTCAACAAAAATCTGTATCTATCAAAATTAATATCCGATTTTAAAAGAAGTTCACAGGTTCACTTTTAGATCTATTTTTTCGTTTTTTGATGTGTAAGTTGTGTTATATTCTTTTAAGATTATAGAGTGCTAGAGAAAAGAGGAATTTGTGTTTATCGTAGTAGTACTGTTTTGAGTATATAAGAAGAGAAAAAATTGATTATATGGGAATGGTTGAATGATGAAAGAAGCAGTTTTATCCCCTTATTCATACAAAAAGATAGTAAATTTTGTTGTTATTAAGTCCACAGAGTGATGGTAGCCATCATTTTTTTTTTTGGTTTTTCATTTGATCTGCAATATCTATATTGGGGTCCGACTAAATTTGAATTTACGTTAGAAAGTTTCATGTTGAGGGATAAAATGTGTTCTTAAATCCAAACATTCAAAAGGACAATAGACACCCATGCTAATTAATAAAAATATATTAGATAGACCTGCAACAGTAAAAGAAAACACAAATCCATGTTTGAAAATATTCTATTTAGCACCACTATCTTATTAGAACAAAAAGTTTTACAATGAATCCTAAATCAATTCAACTAAAGCATCAGAATTGCATAAATCTGAAGTTGCTTCTCAATGCACATGTGACCAAACATGTTACATGAACAAGCTGGACATAGTAGCCTTGTAGTTCTTGAGTCTCCTAGTCAGCTAGGATTGGAAGGCAATAATCTTCTTCTCTTCTTTGACAGTACCAAGGTCCAAGCTACTACTGTGTTTTCTCTTTTTGTATAAATCTAATAGCTACATGAATCATAACCTGAATATGCATGAATCATAACCTGAAACTATTGCAAAGTATTATTCTTTTGTTTTTCAAGATTATGAACTCTATCATGCTGAAAAAACTCGTTTCGGCATGTGTAAGATTCTTATTTTCACTTTCTTTATTTTCTAATGTTTATTTCTGATAATGGGGTTACAAATTTATATTTCAGTTATGGAACAAGCTAGTGATAGATTGATTTGGAGAATGGATGTTCTAAAAACTTTTTTAGAATCTTGTATTCAAGAAGTATCATTGAACGGGAGATGTGGAAGTAGTTTGAAGCCTGAATCATGGAATAGAATTAAAGATGTCTTGGAGACTACACATAACTTTGTAGCTACACAAAAGAAGATGAAGACCCAATATGATTATATACAAGAAAAATATCACGCTTGGTTGCCAATAACTAAAAAAACCGGCAATATTTATGATCCAGCAATCAATACTATTCAAATGTCTAATAGTGAGTGGAAAGAGTATATAAAGGTTAGTTCATTATATAGTAATTTTTTCTCCTTTTTTTTTTTTTACTATAAAGAGAAACAGTTTAAGGTATATATAAAAAGTATGACTTCTTATATTTGGATGTAGGCTCATCCAAAAGAAAAGCTATTGAAGAATTTACCGCTACCCTTCCCAGAACTTTGTACAACACTCTTTGAGGGTTCTACTGCAACAGGCGTTCATGGTTGGAGTTCAAGTTGTACAACTCCGCGGCCTGGTGCCTCTTCTACATCTACTAATATAGATCTTGATGACTTACAAGATCTAGTTGGTGAAAAAAATGACGAAGCTTTTAACGATTTTCCATCTCAATCTTCAATTTCAATTGAAAAAAAGAAATTGGGAAAGAAAAGAAAAAATACATCATCCCGATTAGAAATGAATGAGAAAATAAGTACCACATTGGAATTATTGATTAATAAAAATAGTGCACCTGAAGTTGAGGAATGTATGGAAAAGTTCGATGGACTTCGATGGGAAGACCCGTTGTACTCTGCAACTGTTAGTATACTTTGTGAAGGTGAAAGCTATCGGAAAGCATGGATGAAACTAACAGAGGTTGACAAATTAGAGAATTGGGTTAAAGTCATGGGGAAACAATGGGAATTCTTTAATTTTGCGAATTGTTAGTATTTTTATTAGATGCAGATTTCAAGGAACCTAGTCTTTATTTTTTTAGTTAGTTTTTATTATAGTTTTTGGAACTTTGTGATGCTATATGATGCTTATGAAACATGTTTTGTTGGTGAAATACATTATTTTTATGTTTTTCTATGCCTGATGAGTATTAAATTTTTATAATCACTTCATTATTGTTATGTAATTTTTGGTCTTGTAAAATATGTAGCTAGTTGTGCTTATTATTGTGCGTTAATTTTTTTATTTGTAAAACAGATTTGACATGGATATTGATGATCAAATATTATGGTTGATGAGCTTATATTGGCAAAGGAAATGTTATAGACTCACATATGATCGAAGAAATAAAGATTTAACATCATCTTTATTTGGTCAAAAATACACATTAGAATTATTGTCTGGTTCTAATCGACAATGTATAGAATTGATGCGCATGTCACGTGATGCATATGTTCGGCTATGCCAGCATTTTAGACTAAATGGATGGCTCACTGATAGCAAACATATATCTGTCGAAGAGAAGATAGCAATGTTTTTGACTATTATAGGACATAATGAACGTTATGTAGTTACCAAGAGAAGATTTCAGCATTCTTCGCAAACAGTGCACAAGTATTTTCATGAGGTTCTTGAGGCAATGATGAAATTTGCAAAAGAGATGATAGCACCTACAACATTTGATTCGAGTATGAATATTCCTGGTGCTCATAATAACAGGTTGCGATGAATTTTTAAGGTATTATTCTTAAATTGTTATTATAGAATTTTAGTAGAATATTTTTTCATTATGTTGACATAAATTTATATATTGTCAGGGAGCAATAGGTGCACTAGATGGGACATTAGTACATGCTGTTGTTCCCGCTAATCAACAAATTGTTTATAGAGGAAGAGGAAAAGGTAAATGCTTCAGAATGTTCTGGCAATATGTGACTTTAATATGGTCTTTACTTATGTTTATGCTGGATGGGAGGGGGTAGCACATGATGCATGAGTTCTAACAGAAGTTGTATCTAATCCAGATAATGGCTTTCCATTTCCTCCATCTAGTAAGTCATACAATTTAAATAATTAAAATGATTATTTAGCCTTTTAATATGATTAACTAACTTTTTTTTATTTTAACGCCAGATAAATATTATCTATGTGATGCGAAATATTCTAATACTCGAGGATTTCTGGCACCATATCGTAATATTAGATATTGGTTAGGAGATTATCGTCGTAGACATGCTAACTAAGGAGGAAAAGTTTAATCATGCTCATGCACAACTTAGAAATGTTATCGAACGTTCTTATGGAGTACTGAAAGCAAGATTTCCTATATTGGACAAGATGGCTCCATATCCTATCAATATCCAAAGAGACGTTGTTATTGCATGCTTTACAGTTAATAATTTTATTAGAACGGAACGCATCAATGATGACTTGTTTAATCAATTTGATACACCTCAACTAATGTTTGATGAAGAAGAACAACAAGAAGAAATATTGGAGGAAACAAACGGGCCTAGCTGGACAGTTGAAGCTTCTCAGATAATGCACAATATGCATGAGGTACTTGCACTTAAGCTAATGCAACGAAGTTGAAGTACTTGAAAGTTCAATAGTTTAGTTGTTTGATTTTTTGCATTAGTGGAATGTTAAAATTAGATGATTATTAGTTAGTTATTCAAATACTTTAATATTTATGCATTTAATTCAAAACTATATATGAGTAATTGTTTTAGTTTGTTGGATCAATTTGATTGATAGCTTATTTTATGTTAAATTTAATTTTTTATGATTACATTTTATCAAAATATTTTTAATCGATATATCTTTTTTTAATAATTTAGATAGTTCAATAATTATATTTAACCTAATTTATTTATTTATATCTTTAAATATTTTAATTTATCACTCAAATAATAATTTTGTTGTTTAAGTTAATATTTTATTTAATATTTTTTCAATAAAATATTTTATTACTTTTTTTTTTGAATTGCATATTTATTACAAATAAATAAATTACGTGCATTCAGATGTTAAAAAACAAACAGTCTTAATCATTCAGTATTCAGATCTAGAAACAACATCTTAATCATTCCGATATGCATTCAGATTCAGACGTCTTAATCTTAAAAAAACAAATGCACCCTAAGAGTACCCTTTTGTTTTCACTTTAAACATTCTTGATTACTTGAGGACAAGCAATAGTTTAAGTTTGGGGGAGATGATAAGTTGACATTTTACGCATTTTTAACACACTTGAGCTTGAATTATCTTGTATTTTACATTGATTCGATATAATTCTCATGTTATATAGCTCTTTTATGTAAGTAGTGGATGAATACGACCTCGAGCGAACCATGCTAGTCAATGGGAATGCGATAAGTGAAGAAAGGGAGCTCAAACTAATACATGGGAGGATTAGAGGCCACCTACACACGCATGTCATGGGCTGCGCACCCAGGTGGCCTATGAAGCGGGAAGGTAGAACCACCTGCTTTAGTTGCCTGCGCGCGCAGGTCTAGCACCTGCGCTGGCACCTGCGCCAACAGGTGACTAGTGCGGTGACATGTTCGTAATTTCCAAGAACGCAATTTTTGGGCTATAAAAGGGATTTTTCATATCTGAAAATGTATCTTGGGCATCTTGAAAAGCTAGAGAAAAAGAGAGTGAAACCCTAAGAGAAATTAATTACTTTCCTTTGTTTTTGTATCGAATAGGGATCAAAATCTTGTGATAAACTTGGACTTAATGGAACAAATGGAAGAGAATTTGGGTGATTTTCCTCTTTTCCTTCTATGAGTAGCTAATTTATTCGCTTGGGTTATGCTTGAGTAAGATGTGATAATTGTATGGGTGCTGTTTATTTAACTTTTTATTTAGATAATTGTTATGGGTTTTAATCCCATTCCATGTTTTGATTCAAATTAGAGGTTGCAAACTTTAATTAACAATAAAACTCTCATCATCCTTGACAAAGGGGATGAGGGTGAGGAATGTGAGTGAACAATAACTTGATATTTATCATTTAATAGCATCTCTTAGACATAAAGATGCTAATTGAGGTATTGGATTGGTTATATAAGATGTACTTGTGAGGTGTTCGAAAGAACCCACTTGTAAGACCTTGGTGTTTGGTTGACAAATAAACTCCAAGTACTTATAATCTAACCTACCCATAACCTTTAGCTAAATTTAAGCAAGTATTCAATTATCCATACACCCTTTCACCCTTACGATGGCACAACCCCAAGTCCCGTATTACACTTGATTTCAACTCTATCTCTCTAATCTTTGAATTGTGCATTTCAAACTACATTTACTTTGACAAATACCAACTGTTAAACTAATAATTTCCCCCATTTACTTTCATGTATTATTTTTATAGCATCCCGTGTTAGCACTAGTTGCTTTTGACACTTAGAGGTGAAAGCTATCACATTCATTCCTCGTGGATTTGACCCCGACTCTAAGTTGGGTAATTATATTGCTAACGACCGCATACACTCATTTCAAGGGTGTATTTGAGCGTTATCAAGGCTCAGTGAAGTAATGATAATACTCAGTCTAGAAACATAGAGGAGATGTTGAAATAGATCATGGCTAACCAAGCACACATAGAAGTTGGCATTAAGAATCAACAATTGGCTATAATAATATTAGAGAAGCAAATATGCCAGTTAGCTGAAGCTCAAAACATAAGGCCACAAGGGGATTTTCCAAGTGATACAGTTACAAATCCAAGGTAGGTAATGAAAATTACCTTGAGAAGTGGGCGAGACTTAGATGAATTACCTAAAAATAGAAAAGCCATGAGAAACAAGCAGAGTTGACTAGACCAATCTCAGTTGTAGAAAAGGTTCCAGATAGGGTAGTTGTGGAGAATGTGGATAAGCCGACAAAGAAGAAAGTCAAGAGACCTCCACCATCATTTCCTCAAAAACTCTAGAAAAACAAAGAGGATGCATGCTTCAAGAAGTTCTTTGACATCTTCAAAAAACTAACTATAAATATTCCTCTAAGTGATGTTTTGTAGGGAACGACCAATTATGCAAAGTACCTGAAAGATGTGGTGACAAATAATAGATGACTTGAAGATTATGAAACTATGCACTTACTGAAGAGTGCAACTCTAGGGTGATGAGAAAGCTCCCCAAAAATCTCAAGGACCCTAGGAGTTTCACCCTCTCTATAAAAATTAGTGAAAGTGTTGTTGTTCAGGCTTTATGTGACTAAGGGGAAAGTATAAATTTGATGCCTCTGTCTGTGGTCAATACACTTGGCTTGGGAAATCCAAGGCCCTCCACTATAGTTCTACAGTTGGCGGATCGATAGAGAGTGTCTCCAGAGGGGATCATTGAAGATGTACTCATCACGGATGGTAAATTTGTAATCCCTGCTGATTTTATAATTTCTTACTATGAATCGGATGATAGGGTGCCAATCATATTGGAAAATCCTTTTTTATCCATTAGTGGAGCACTCATTGAAGTGAGAATGGAAAATTTAAAAATGCAAGTGAATGACGAGGAGGTTACTTTCAGAGTATACAAAGCACTCAACACATCTTCACACTACAGAGATTTATGCATGATCACCACGTTGAAAGAAGATAAGTGTGGGGTGAAGGAGTGTGAGCTTATGAATGCTCATCCTTTAGAATCTGTCATCAAATGGTCTGAGGTACCAAAAAAATAATGTACAAGTTGCTGGGATATTCTAAGCATGTGTTAGAGGGGCATGAAGGGTATATGAAAATTAAGAAAAAAAAAGAAAATCTTGATGGTGATCCTTCTAAAGTTAAAAAGATAAGAAAGTTGTGTCAGAAAAGGAAGAAGAGATTGGGAGAGTTCTAAGTTGGGTTGTAACATGAGTCATACCGCAATATTAAATCAAACACTGCTTGAAAGGCAACCCAAATTGTAATAGAGGTAGCTTTTTTTTTTTTTTATAGTGTCACCTTATTATCTTTGTTTTGTTTGTGTTTGCAGATTAGGGGAAGTCTGAGTACCCATAAAATTAGGCTAAGAAGCATGAAGAAAGCATAAGTATGGGCTCCTTTGCCCCTTTTGATGGAAATTAGAGAGAGAAACATGTTGCTAGCTAGAGCTAGAGCCTCAGGGTGTATTCTTGACCCTTGTTCTTAATTTTGATTAATGCTTTGGGGACATTAGCATAATTTTAAGTGTGGGGTTGAATCTTTCAATTTGTTTAGGGTGAAGTGTGCTATATGATTTTCTTTTACTTCTTTAGCTACTCTCATTAGATAAACGTAAAAAAAAGGAAAAAGCTTAAATTACAAAAACAAAAGTTTTTTTTTTTTATTTAGATTAGAATAGCTTTTATTAGTTTTTTGAACTTTTTAGTCTTTAGAAGAACATGTTTTGCCCACCACTTGATTTATTTTAGGTTCTTTTCCAAGGGCCCCCCCTTTGAATCGAGTATCCTTTTTATTTTTAGGGAGTAAATTTTTTATTTTTAGTCATAGTTAGGGATTTTCCCGACGATGAATGGATTATGACCGTCTTGAGGAAAAGATAGTCATTAGGAATTAGAGAGTCTTTAGGACCATTTGAATTCTAGGTGCTTTTGTTAGATGTTGTAGATGGATGAATGATGCGAGTTGCTTTTAAATTCAAAAGCATGTTGTGTTGAATGACTTGTTTAGAGACACCTAGGCTTGTTAACTTGATTCTTTTATGATTTTAGCTTAAACTTGAACTCGTGTTGTTTTCTTGATTGAAAGTCTGTATGGATCTTTCTTGAGTAGAACATGTGCCATGAGTGTTAGGTATTTGTTGATATTCCATACTTTCATATTGATGTCTAGAACTTGTATGGTGTGTTTGCAAAGCGTAATGAAGAATGTTGAGTTTAGGAGATGATATAGGCTTTTCTTTAATTAGACATGTTTTTATCATTTGCTTTACCTGCCTATGATGGATTATCTTGAGACTTTAGTCTACTCTTTTGTAGCCAATTATGAAGCTTATTCCTTTTCTTTCAAATGACTATTAATTTGATCCAAAACTCTTAAGTGTTTTAATTTAAAAATAAGAGTCACAAGGAGTGAGAATTGAAAAAGGGAGATAGTTGAGTTTAGAAGCCTGCATTAAAGACTAAGGGTGCAAGTGATTAAAAATTCATATCCTAATGGTAGGGGGTAGTAAAGGAACAAAAGAATTGAATAAGTGTTTGATGATTGAGTACCCCTCACTAGTGGTATGTGAATTTTCTTAAAGAGATGGAAAAACAAAGAAAGACTATGGATGAGAAGAATAGAGGAAGAAGTAGTTAGCCGAAGAAGGTGCTTAATAAGAAATTGGGATGTATTAAAGTGCTTAGGGAAGATATTCACTATTACTATCCATAATAGTTCCTACCCATCCCTTAGCCTACATTACAACCCATAAAGTCCTACTTGATCTTAAATTTTGATATTCTTATATTAGTAGAGTAGTACATTAAGGGCAAGCTTATGATTCATCATATGTTGCAACTGAAATTCTTTGTAAGAGTGAGCAAAATACTATTCGTATACCCATTCATGCGGTGACTTGTATATGTCTGAGTGAATATAGGTAACTCTCTTGTTGTAAGGGTACATGGTTGGTGAAAGATAGGTGACATTTGATCTCTTGGTTGGGTGACTTTCATGAGTTTGCTAATATCATAGAGTCAGTTTTTAAGTCTATGAGGTCTTGAAGTAGTTGCTCATGAGTTTGAATGTGTGAATGAAGCATGCTTAATAAGAACTTTCCATCCATTGTAGTCGTTGTAGTCTTAGCTTGAGTGGTTGAGTTTCAATTGGTGATGTGAAAGCTTTTCTTGTATCATAGGATATAAAAGAGGTGTTAGATAATGCACAAGGTTTTAAGTGTGGGTGGTGATTTGGGCATATTTATACATCCAAGGGCCATTTACTTCCGATCTTTGAGCATCATTTTAGAATAATTTCAATGATATTCTCATATGTTTGATTAAATTGTGTCCATGAACTGACGTACATGGTTAGGCTTTTTGTAGGTTGGAATTGAATTTGAATTGAGCTAATCTTGAATAAAAAGGTTCTAATCTTGAAGATTAATGTTAAATGTCGGATCATGGGACATTAGATGAACTAAAAATGGTGTTGGATGCCAAATCTGTGCCACGGAGAACACTTAGGGCATTCATTAGAGTGCCACGGACATGGGGGTAAAGTTTTGAATTGGAGGAACCCCCAAACAGTAAGGTTTTGTAACCATGGTATGGCACTTTGCCTTGTGTTCCACATTGGTGAGGTACCACGAAGGCTAGGGCTCCGCAATGGCCAAGGTACCACGGAGCTAGGGCATTTCGGCCACACTTTCTCACCCTACTATAAATAGGAGACTTAGTATTTTTCTAAGGCATCAAGCACGACTTGGAGGGGAGAACATCATCAAGGAGGCTACTTTTAGGCTTCTTATTCCTCTCTTTTTCATATTTTAATTTTTATATGAACTGCATCGAATTTGTAATTTTGGTTTAGACTATGAGTGACTAAAAACCCTTGTTCTAGGGTTGAGGCTACAAGTATGATTGTATAGCATAATTTTGAGTTGGTTTAAGTTTTTTTATCAATTTGGTTGTTCTTACATTCTTGTTTATACTATTTTAATGATTTACGACCATTAAAATAAATTTTTAATTCTTGTGTGAATCTGGAAGGAGAAATACTATGATAGAATAAAAAAAGTAAGGAATGAGATCTTGTCCTTAATAATTAAGGGCTAGAATTTCATTTAGGATAGGAATATACCTAGTACGCCTCATTTGGTTTGAAAATGAGATGAAATCACATAAATCCTATTTTGGATTGTTGCATCACCACTCAATGTATGTAGTTGCAAGGCCAATTTGGGAAAAAAAGTGGAGGTTCTAATGACCCAAGTTATACTATTAACCTCGTGAGTCAACAACCAAGATAGACAAATTAACCGATGAGAAAGTATTGTTATACATGATTGCAAATTATTCCTTAACCCTAGAATCCTCCTTAATATTGGTTTCAACCCATTTAATTACGTCATTGCTTTTATTATTTTTAGTTTTAGAACTATAAAAACCAACAATTTCTTGATTACAGTCACACTTGTTTAATTTCTCTGTATTACTTGAATTGGTTATTTCACTGAGTCTCAAGTCCTTGTGAGTTTGACATCATGCTCAAAATAGTCACTATATTACTTGTATGACCGCTTACACTTGTGTGTGCGTTAGGACGCAACATCTATATTACGTTATTTTGTTTTACATTATTCTTGGGTTTTTGGAGATTATTCATACATTGGTTCTTGAATATTAAGATTTCTTTGATAATTCAAGATTCTGGATTTCTTCTACTTATTTCGTAAGTTTAGAATTATAAATTTTTCTACAAATTCTTGTTGTGATCTTGTGAACATGAGTATCTAAATCCCATAACTAGGGTTGTAAGAACCATGATTAATTCACAAAGTAGGTTATAGTAGTTAGCGATTCTTAAATAGTGTTATGCATGTATTGTTCTTCCCTTCGATATCTATTGCTTTTAAATGATGGCCAATGTTAAACTCGCCTTAACTCTTACTTGCCCATAGGGGTAAAGAGTGGAAAAGGAGATTAACAATAGATATTTGAGGCTATCAACTCTCATATAATAGCTTGAGCCTTTTCTAGGGATTGTTAATTTGGGATCAAGGGTAAGGGTTATCACGCAAACACTCATAGACTTATCCAGTGACTAAGTGACATTCATCTAATAGGGGCGACCATCCGTTTAGGTGAACCTAACTTATTGATCTTGCATGCTAGACACCGGGATAGATTACTAGTATGCTACTTAATGAGTTATGAAATTATGGGGAACACAATCCTAGTCCATTCTTAGTGGTTGATTACAATAGAGAAAACTCTCTATACTTGTTACTTGATTTTACAAACTATTATTGTTTACTAGAATCTTCCCTTTGGAATTAACTGATTAATAGTTGAAATAATTGCATTGACCTAGCTTCTAGCCATATTCCCTGTGGGATCAACCTTAACCTTGGTTGGGTTCTATATTTAATCAACGACCACGCTATACTTCATCGCGAGGTGTAATTTGGGAAACATCACCCATATAATAATGTCTCCAAAACTTAAGTGCAAATACCACAACAACCAACTCTAGGTCATGCATAGGATAATTTTTCTCATGCACCTTCAACTGTCGTGATGCATAAGCAATCATATTCAGTTCTTGCATCCAAACAACACCTAAACTAGAATGTCCGGTGTTACAATATACAATGAAATCCTTACCCTGCACCGACAAGGTAAGAATAGGAGCGATGGTCAGTAAAGTCTTGAGTTTTTGAATGCACTCCTCAAATTCATTAGACCAAACAAAATGTACCTTTTTCTGAGTCAGACGAGTTAGATGCAAGGCAATAAAAGTAAACCCCTTCATGAACCTATGGTAATTATTGGCCAACCCTATAAAACTACAAACCTCGATCACTGAGGTAGGACTAGTCCAATTCTTAACCACTTCAATATTTTGTAGGTCTACCATAACCCCTTATTTTGAAACCACGTGCCCCAAAAAGGACATCAAAGACAACCAAAACTCACACTTTGACTATTTGGTGGCCTACAATTGCTTCTCCTTAAGCAAACCTAACATAATATGCAAGTGATTTTCATGTTCCTCTCTACTCTTAGAGTATACCAGAATATCATCATGAAGACAATTATGAAAGTATCCAAGTAGGGCTTAAACAAACTAGTCATTAACCCAATGAAAGCAGTCAAGGCATTAGTCAACCCAAAGGACATCACCAAGAACTCATGGTGCCCAAAACGGGTCCAGAAAGTAGTCTTGAGAATGTCTTTGGCTCGAAACTTTAGCGGTGATACACAAGCCTCAGATCGATCTTGGAAATTACCAAAGCACCCTGTAACTGATCAGACAAATCATATATCCTAGGCAAAGGGTATTTCTTATAAATTGTGAATTTATTCAACTATCGATAGTCTATGCACATACATATACTACCATCCTTATTCTTAATGAAAAACATAGGAGCACCCCATGGAGAAGCACTAAGATGGATGAATCTCTTATTTAGTAATTCCTGCAACTAGGCCTTTAACTCCCTTAACTCAGCTGGTGCCATCCTATAGGGGATAGAGATGGGATGAGTGTCTAGCTATAAATCTATATTGAAATCAATGTCATGATCCGATGGCATACCAAGCAAGTCAATAGAAAAAAGTTTAAAAGTTTACACACCATTGTAACTGACTCAATAGGAGGGATCTCTGCACTAGTATCCCTAAGATGAGCTAGGAAAGCTCAACATCCCCAACCAACTAACCTGTTGGTACTAATAAAGGAGATAAGTTTCATAGGAGTAGGATTATAATCACCATCCCACTCTAGCCTATCCATCCCTGGCACAACCACTATTACAATCTTAGAAAGACAGTCAAGAATTGCATGGTATAGAGATAATCAACTTATCCCAAGAATGAAGTAAAATTCCACCATGCCTAAAATCACCAAATTTGCCCAAGTCTGGTCACCCCATGAATAAAATAGAATATGTACGATAAACCTAATTAACAATAACTGAATCTCTAACTAGAGTAGACACATGTACAAGAATATCAAGCATATCCCAAACTATGTCTAACCCCATAGAAAATCTGACAGAAACATATGCGAATGTAGAACTAGAATCAAACGAAATTCGGATGCTCCGCCTTAGGCCTGCCTGGAAAAGCATAACATTAGGCTGTGTCTCTCTTTTGTGTGCCACCTTTGCCAGGCTGATGACCACCTCAATCTATTTTCTCACCGCCTCAATTAGCTTGGATGCCATCTCTATTTTCCTAGTGATCACCATGCCCACCCTATAGACGAACTCTACCATTACCCCCACCTCCTATACCTGCTAGAATTAGGGCTCGGGAAGCCTAATTTTGGCCCAACTAACCAGACTACCTATAATTAATAAAATATCTCTGAATATGACCAAACTAACCACACTCATAACTTGTACACTCCAGGGTACGCTGCTAATCTGATAAAGATAAAGTGAGATAACCACCAAAGTCTGAAGATGGTTGTCTGGCCTCTAATGGACCCCAACAAACATTTGTATCACAGACTGAATGGGTCAGGCAGGGTATCTTTATAAAACCTGACCCTGAGAATAAGAACCATAATAATTACCTACATTTTAGGCATTCTTCCATGCCAATTTGACATAACCATTTTTTCCACACCCTTTACCTTTTTAACAAAATCAACCATATTTTGGAAGGACTTACCAGAAGATTTCATCTAAAGTATAGAAATTTAAATACTGGTATTCAACCTTTTCATAAAGCAGTAAATTCAATCCTCCTCTATATTCAACATCTATGAATAATATCGAGACAAAAAGTGAAATATGTCCTCATAGGCCATAACTGGCATACTCCCCTACTCAAGATTAGTGAACTCATACTTTTTCCTATCTTTAAAGGTATGAGGAAAATAAGTTTTTAGAAAAATTGAGTAAAACTGTATCTAGCTCAATGGAGGAAACTCTGCAGCCTTGCACTCTATGTATTCCCTCCACCACATTTTGGCATCTCCCTAAAATTGAAAAGTCATAAATTCTACCTCATATCTCTCTCTCCACTACCACCATCTTGTAAAGTCTCTCATGATAGTGGATTATAAATATATAGGCATCCTTAAGCTTAGTGTCATGAAAAAAAGAGGCTTCATCTTTACAAATTTACGGAACAAATCATGCTTATCTTTGGTCATTATTGAACCCACTACCTATCGCTAAAAAACACCTATTTCTGATACCTCATCTATTCTAGGAGCCAAGACAGTAGTATGCTGCACTCCCAATTGATGAATAGTAAGAACTGCGAGTGTAGCCCCAATACCGACCAACCCACTCAGGAAGCTCAAAACCTGCTCTATCTTGTCAGAAGACATCTGAATCAGAGCTGCACCTCCCTAAACTAGTGCTTCCCCAGCCTGAACTGGTGTCATCCCATCCTGTACTATAATAAACCAAATCTTTATTATGCTGAAATAGAGAGTAGAACCTTCACTTAGTTTTCCCTTAGACAAAAATTTGAAGATGTAGGACTGGCCTAATCTGAGGAATATTTTAAGTGTGCGGTGGTCTAGGGAAATCTGGTAGCCATTATAGCAATGGTTAGTAGTTTTTAATTTGATTTTGTGTTAGAGAATGAGTGTAGGAAGTCGTAGCAACTTACGATACGTAAATTATCAGATTTTGAGAAGTATGTTGTGAAATGTCCAGAATTGGGACCAAGTCCCGAGTAATTGGTTTGGGGTCAATGTAGCGACAAAATTACCGCTGCAGCAGCAGAAGTGTCACCGCAGCGACAACCCTTTTTAGCCGAAGGGTCGCTGTAGTGGCTGATCCTCTGCTACAATGATGTCGCTGCTGCAGTAACAAAAGTGTCGTTACAAAGGTGAAAACATAGTGTATCAATTTTAAGAAAGATTAGAAACACTTTTTCCATTCCCACTCTTCTAAAAACGTCCAAAGGCTTAGCAGGAGGCAATTTTGTTCAACTTTTGGGGGTTTTCATCTTCAAGGTAAGGACTCTTTACACTTTAAACTTGAATTACTCATTTAGATTCATAGAAATTATGAGAAACATAATCATGGTGGAATTTAGAGGTTAGCCCTAAATTATGAACTGGTGAGAATTGGTGGGGATTTAGCTTATTATCAATTGTTGTTGATCCTAGGGTGTTAGAAAATACTTTCTATGGTAGAATTCTTTATTGTAATGTTAAAATAAGTAGAATTCAAGAGTTTAAAAGAGTAGAAAAACATAACATGATGAATTAGGGAAAATTCTGAATTAATTCGACAAATGTGAGTTCCTAATATTTAGAATGGTGAAATATTATGTTAAGAATTGTTTAATTATTGTTTATAGATCAAGAATGGGCTGAGAGTGAAAGGTAGGGCAAGTTTATAGCAATATAGTGGTTTCAAGCAAGGAATCGAGGTAGGGTATGTTTTAATTGTAGTAAAGACTTGCTTGACTCTGTTCTTATATGTGAGTTGGGTGTTTGTGATTTGCTTTTAGGCATTACTTATGATTATTAGCTATATCATGCATTGCCATATGGTTCTGAGATGATATATGGATCGGGTGTCACACCGATACTATTATATGGATCGAATATCACGCCAATACTGTTATTGGATTGAGTATAATGCTGGTACTAGTACATAGACTGATCTCATCCCTTACAGGTCATATCTGAGAGCCCCTACTGACTCTAGTATGTGTGTACATCTTGCATGCATGCAATCATCATTTTATTTGACTATATGTATATATATTATGGTGATCATTATTGAAAAACCTGTCTAAGTGTAATTGATGTATTTGTATACTTGTATTCCTGATGAGATGAAGTGTTATGGTTGTATTTGGTTGTCAATTAATTGTAAGTTGTGTTGTGATCGTTCTTACTTGCATTTAACTTATCTATCTATATGGTGTTGAGTTGAGTTGGTCGATGATGCCTTCCAGTACTTAGTTGTTGTACTTATACTACCTATACTATTCTTTTGGTTAAGTGCAGAGCGTGTTCTAGCGTTTGAGATGTGACCTCGACTTTAGTCCATGATTCAAACATCGATTCAAGAGTGAGCACCAAGTTTTGGCAGCCATTGGATCATTCTCATATTGTTCACATCCTTGGTTTCAGTACTAAGACATTTCTTTATTTAGTATTTTAGGTTATATTTTAGAATTGATTTTTGGATACTATTTAGATTCTCTTGTACAGTGACTTTCAAGTCCGGGAGTTGTAATAATTAGAGATACTTTCACAGTCTATTTTGCTTAAGGATATTAATTATGATAGTGTTGAAGGTTGTTGATTAATATTTTGTTTTAATGAATATATGGTAAGTATTTAAGGAAACTGACTTGTGGGGGTCTGTTGTAGTTGGTTAAGGGTTGAGTTAGAGGGTTCTCCTGCCGTAGAGTTAGGGTGGGTACCACTCATGATCAATTAGATTGTGACAAAGATGGTATCAGAGTATTGGGTTTGTTGATCTTATCGTAGTAGAACAGGTCTACTAGAGTCTTGTGGAATGGTACGGAGACGTCTGTACTATTCTTCGAGAGGGTACAGGGCTTTAGGAAACAATTTTCACCTCTTTCTTCCTTTCGTGCTAGTACTTGACTCGTATTTGTATCTAGTGATTCAAATTGGTATCTAAACTCTTTCACTCTTATTTCATAAATGGTGAATACTCGTTCCACCAGGGAAGCAACACTAGTACCGACTGCTGAGGTTGCGGTTCGAGGTAGGCCTCGATTAGGGGAAGAGCTTGAAGAGGAGGATGAGAGGCAACACCTGTCATAGGTAGAGCCTAGAAAACTGAAGGACCGACTAGATAAAGATCACTGTCCCCTCCCCCATAATAGGATACTTCAAATTTGGTTCAAAATGAGAAGGTGATGGTTTAGGAGGACGAAGTTATAGTTCCAGAGAATGTGGTGCCAGTGTAGAATGGTACAACTTAGGTGCTTAGGTCCACATAATTGATTAAGCAAGTGCTAAGGTTTCTGAGTAGTTTTGTTGTCATAGGTACTGCTCTAGTAGTGCCTGTATTTCCATCCCCAACCTTATAGCATGCTACTATTATGGCACCCCGTATTGATAAAGGCTCTGAGACAAGAGTGTTTCCCTGACAGATATTGGGACCAGTGATGATTGATGATGAATATGGGTTGTTGTGTAAGTTCATAAAGATAAAACCTCCAGTATTTTTGGGTACTCAGTCAGAGGATGCATTTGAGTTCTTGACTGACTGTCATGAGCATTTGTACAAGATAGGCATTATGGAGAGGTATGGTGTGGACTTTGTGACCTTTCAATTACAGGCAGTGACCAAACAATGGTCGCAATTTTTTGCTGAGTATAGAACTGGTTTACCTACACTTTTTAGAATGTGTTCCTTAAGAATTATGTGTCTCGTACCTATTAGGATTAGAAGAAGGATGAGTTCTTAAAACTTAAACAGGGTGATTTGTTTATGGCGGCCTATGAGGCCAAGTTTCATGTCTTGTCTTGTTATGCACTTCACCTGATTACTTTAGAGCAGGAGAGAATCAGGTATTTTGTGAAGGGTCTGAACTCAGGTCTTTAGGTGCCTGTACTATCAGTGGCTACGTCTGAAAAGACTTTTCAGAAAGTAGTTGAGTTTACAAAGAAGGTGGAAGGGATTAAGAGGCAAGGAAAGGTGAAAGTAGAGGAAAAAAACGCCTAGAAAATGGGTAAATTTAGTGGTACTTATTTGAGGGTTTGTAATTCACTAGGTTACTCTTCTTGGCTATTTCATTCAACTATGCATGTGTCTGCAAGGGTCCCATCAAGGGTCAGTTATCAGCCCTCTCAGATAGATAGTTATACACCTACAACATCTTCAGTTCAGCGACCTACTTTGGCCATCAAATTTCATGAGTGTAGGGGATTAGGTCATATTCATAGGTATTGTCCTAACTACTTATTTACAGAACAACTGACTCAGCAGATAGCTTCTAGTGCTTTAGTTTCGCTAGATTGTAGTGGTAGAGGTATGGTAGAGGTCATCCACATGTTGGGAGTGGTGGTCATAATAAATAGAGGGGTGGATACTTAGCTAATCATGGTGGAGGATAGGTTGGTCGAGGTGGTGCTCAGGCTGGTAGAACTGGTAGTCATGGTGGTGATAAGGCTCATCTTTATGCTATTTTGACCGATCCTAAAGCTGAAGCTTCTGATGTTGTGATCATAGGTACTATTCTTATTTGTGATCGTATGGCTTCTATATTGTTTAATCCTGAGTATACTTTCTCTTATGTGTCTGTGAGATTTACCTTGGATTGGGACTTAAAATATGAATTTCTTTATACTCCTATGTACGTGTCTACACTAGTGGGGATTTCTGTATATGTTGATTAGGTTTATTTGGCCTGTCTAGTGATGTTTATTGGGTATAAAACATTGGCAGACTTGGTGATCTTAGATATAGAGGAGTTTGATATTATTCTGGGGATGAGTTGGCTGTCTTCTCATCATGCTATTCTTGATTGTTATGCTAAGATTTTCACTGTAGCTATGCTCGGGATGGAAAAGTTAGACTGGGAAGGTACTCTTAAGCCTACTCCTTTGAGAATTGTGTCAGCTATTCGTACCATAGCCCATCTTTAGGATGATAGTTAAGCAGTTCCTCTTATTGCTTGGGTTTCAGTAATTTGTGAATCCTTTGAGGTGTTCCCTGATGACCTCCCCAATATGCCTCTTGACCATGAGTTTGACTTTTGTATAGAATTAGAGCTGGGAAACCGTCCTATATATATCCCTCTTTATAGGATAGCACCGGTAGAGTTAAGAAAATTAAAATCCAGTTGCAAGAGTTATAAGGGAAGGGTTTTATTCATTCGAGAGTTTTGCCTTAGGGTGATCCTGTGCTTTTTGTGAAAAAGAAGGATAGTAGTATGCAGATTTACATAGACTACCAACAATTGAATAAGGTGACGATTACTAACAAGTATCCTTTACCTAGGGCAGATGATCTATTTGACCAGTTGTAAGGAGCTACAGTGTTCTCAAAGATTGATTTGAGGTCAGGTTACAATCAGTTTAAGATTCGAGCAGAGGACATTCCAAAGATAGCCTTTCAAACTTGTTATGGACATTAAGAGTTTTTGGTTATGTCTTTTGGTTTGACCAATGCCCTAGTAGAGTTTATGAGATTGATGAATGGAGTATTCAAACAATTTTTGGATTCATTTGTTATTGTCTTCATTGATGACATTCTAGTTTTCTAAATAAGTAAGGAGGAGTATGAAGCTCACTTGCATACAGTGGTGGGGTAGCTTAAGGAGAAGCAATTTTATGCTAAGTATTCGAAGTGTGAATTTTGGTTATCTTCAGTGTCTTTTTGGGGCATGTGGTATCTAAGGAAAGAGTTATGGTAGACCTACAGAAGGTGGAAGTTGTTAAGAACTGGGATAGACTGACCAATGTGATAGAAGTTTGTAGTTTTATGGGCTTGGCTAGTTATTATCATCAGTTTGTAAAAGGGTTCATTGTTATTGCTTCGTGTATGACTCACCTGACTCAGAAGGAGGTACCTTTTGTGTGGGATGATAATTGTGAGGAGAGCTTTCAAAAGCTCAAGACCTTGCTAACTTCAGCTCATATTCTTACCTTGACTATTGAAGGTAAGGATTTCGTTGTATATTGTGATACTTCACGATATGAATTAGGTCTTGTTTTGATGCAAGGTCAGAATGCAATTGGTTATGCTTCAAGGTAGATAAAGTCGTATGAGAAGAACTATCCCACCCACTATTTAGAATTGGCATTAGTGGTCTTTGCTTTGAAAATTTAGAGATAGTACCTTTATAGGGTGAAGTGTAAATGGTTCACAAACCACCATAGTTTGCAACATGTATTCACTAAGCGAGATCTAAATTTGAGTTAGAGAAGGTGGATGGAGTTGTTCAAAGATTATGACATCGCAATTCTGTATCATCTGAGCAAGGCCAATATGGTGGAAGATCCAATGATCACGAAGTTGGCTAAGCATGGAAAGTTTGGGATGGTTGAAGGTGTTGAGGCTCCCATTATCTAAAGAGATACAAACTCTAACTAATGGTTTTATGAGATTACGAGCGACTAGTAAGGGGGGAGTGTTAGTCTATGTTAGGGCTAAGTCTACTTTCTTTGAGAAGATTAAAAGTAGGCAATTCCAAGACAGGAAGTTGAACAATCTTAGAGAAAAAGTTCTACAAGGTGAGGCCAAGGAGGTCATTCTTGATAAAGAGGGAGTGTTGAGCATTTGAGGGCATGTGTATGTGCCTTGTGTGGGCAACTTGATTCCTACCATCCTTACGAAGTCCTATAATTTGAAGTACTCTATACATCCTGGAGCAACCAAAATGTATAGAGACTTGAGACAACATTATTGGTGGCACAGAATAAAGTGAGACATGGTGGATTTTGTGACCAAGTGTCAAAATTCTCAATAGTTCAAGTATAAGCATCAAAAACCTGATGACACTTTTCAGAGGATACTTATTCTGGAATGGAAGTGAGAAATAATAACTATGGATTTTGTTGTTGGTCTTCCTAAGACCCTAAGGAAGTATGACTCCATATCGGTGATCATTGATCAATTGACCAAGTCTGTACATTTTATTTAGGTGAGGGTGGACTATAATGTAGCTAAGTTGGCCAAGATTTATGTGAAGGAGATTGTGAGACTTCATGGGGTACCTATTTCTACAGTGTCAGATAGAGGTACTCAGTTTACCTCAAAATTTTGGGAGAAGTCTTAGTCAGAATTGGGTACTAGGTTGGACCTAAGTACAATTTTTCATTCACATACTGATGGGCAGTCAGTGCGAATAATCCAGGTATTTAAGGATATGCTTCGAGCTTGTGTGATAGACTTTGGTGGTCAATAGGACCAATATCTACCCTTATGCAAATTTGCTTATAACAATAGCTACAACTCTAGTATTGACATGGCTCCATTTGAAGATTTGTATGAAAGGAAATATAGGTCAACAATTGGATGGTTTGATGCTTTTGAGGTGAGACCTTAGGGCACTGTTATGCTAAAAGAGTCGATGGAGAAAGTGAGGTTTATCCAGGAGAAGTTGGTAGCAGCTCAAAGTCAACAAAAGGAATATGCAGACCAGAAGGTAAGAAATGTGCACTTTGAGAATGGTGTGAAAGTGTTGCTAAAAGTGTCACCCATTAAGGGTGTAATGCGGTTGGTTCAAAAAAAAAGGAAAGTTGAGCCTAAGGTACATCGGACCCTTTAAGGTTTTAAATAGAGTAGGGTTTGTGGCATATAGGTTGGCTTTGCCTCCTAGCTTGTTAGGGGTTCATCCAGTGTTTCATGTGTCAATGCTCAAAAAGTACCACAGAGATGGATATTAGATCATTCGTTAGGATTTAAAATTATTTGACAAGGAGCTCTCTTATGAAGAGGAGCCAATTGCTACCTTGGACAGGGACGTGAGAAAGCTAAGAACTAAAGACTTTCTATCTGTAAACATTGAGAGGATAAACCATCCGGTGGAGGAAGCTACATGGGAGACAGAGGTGGATATGTGCAAGAGCTATCCATACTTTTTCATTGGCTCAAGTATTTCCTTGCTCATTTATTTTATCTTTTTGGTTAGTCGTGGTTTGGGGACGAACGAGGGGTAAATTAGTATCTAATATAAGGACCCAAATTGTTGTTACTCTGAAATAGAGAGTATAACCTTCACTTAATTTTCCCTTAGACCAACATTTGAATATTCAGGGCTGGCCTAGTCTTAGGTGTATTTTAAGTGTGTGCTAGTCTAGAGAAATATGGTATTTATTAAAGAGTTTATTGGTGGTTTTGATTTGATTTTGTATTAGAAAATGAGTTTAGAAAGTCGTAGAAACTTCTAGTGTATAAAATGGGTTAGTAGAACTCTGGTTATAGCAATTACCGTGAAAGGATTAGTTCGTAATGTTGAGTTTTGAGAAGCATGTTGTGAAACGGCATGAACTGGGATCAATTACTGAGTTACTGGTTTGGGGTTACTGCAGCGGTAAAAATGTAGTATATTAATTTAAAAAAAAATAGAAATCCATTTTTCATTCCCACTTTTCTAAAACCATTCAAGGGCTTAGCATGAGGCAATTTTCTTTAACTTTTAGGGGTTTTCATCTTTGAGGTAAGGTCTCTTTACACTCTAAACTTGAATTACTCTTTTAGATTTGTAGAAATTGTGAGAAAAATAATCATGGTGGAATTTAAAGGTTGGCCCTAAATTATGAACTAGTGATCATTGTTGAAGAACTTGTCTAAGTGTAATTGATGTACTTGTATACTTGTATTCCTGATGAGATGAAGTGTTTTGACTGTATTTGGTTGTCAGTTAATTGTAAGTTTTGTTATGATCGTTGTTACTTGCATTTAACTTATCTATCTGTATGCTATTGAGTTGAGGGAATAATTAGTTCCTACACTAGTGGGTTTTTTGTTGTTAACAATGGATCAAGTTGAGCGGTTTCAGTTATAACCCATTGTTTAATTCATCTTGACCCAACCCATCTTAGCCCAAGCAAGTTTTGGGCAGGATTGGGCATTAACCCATCTATTGGTCCGACCTATCTTGACCGGCTCAACTTGAGTCCAAACGACCCAATTTCCACCCCTAAGTGTAGCCAATCATGAGTAAAAACTCAGTTTTGATAATGATGTGTTCTTAGTTTCTTGTCCATCCTCTGACAAGCTTCTATTCTATCTGAGAGATGGACATAAACACCAACGCAAATGCCTCAAATAGCATCTCTTGTTTTCAACTTACTTCTTGCAAGTTGGATTTCTGGTCTAATTTTTTCCTTTTTTTTTTAAACTCCTCCTTAGGAGCTCCAACCTTTTTTCTCCTTTAGTGACTCGAACTCACAATCTTTAGGTTGCAAGTGAGGAGTGCTTACCATCCTAGCAAATCCCTTTTGTCGGATTTTTGATATAAAATTTTCTTCTGCTAGGAAACAACCTCTGGCAGAAATGCAAGGTGTTGGGTTCTAAGTGATAAAAGTGAATGGAAAATGGATGGAAGAGAAATGGAGGGAAAAGTGAAAATATGAGTTCACTTAATGAAAGAGTGTTTCTCCCAAATTGGTGGGAGAAAGGCACATTCTTGTGCTTAAATTAAGAAGCATTCCTTCATGTGGATATTGAGTCAAAAATAAGATAAGCCTCACACCGTCATCATCATCGCTCGCTCGGCTCAGCTTCAGATTCATATTTGGAAAATGATCAAGCGAGAGATTATCTTTTTAGACAAAATTCATTTGAAACTTGAGAGTTAATGACTTTTTAATCCAAAAACTGGTATAAAATTTTTCTCCATTTGCAGATGCACCCGAGCATGTGCAGACATATGTCACAACGCACCTCGAAGGGACGCAACCTATCGAGGCACTGTTTGATAATAAAAAGGTGACCTGCACATGCAAATGCCAGTGTTGGTGACAATGCAGGTCAGCCAAAACTTTCTGGTTTGCGACAATTACTGACCTACAGCCGTAAATGGGGTCCGCAAGTCAGGCGATGTATGAAAAATAGGTGTAATTTTTCATGAACCATTTTTTCTTTTTAGAAGAAACTCTTTATGGCTATAAATACCTAATTTTTCCCTAGGTTTTGGTATGAAATTTTGAAGTGAAAACACTCTTCTTCTTCCTAAAACCTTTAGTATGATTTACAAATCATTTAGTTTGTTCGTTGTTCAGCAAATTTGAGGTACCACCACTTGCTGAAGCGAATTATTTCATCCTGAAAGGATATATTCCATTAACCTCGGGTACTTGATGGGAATAATTTCTTTAAGGACACACCGTGAATTCGGTGGACTTGATTCTTTCATTTCTGAATCTCTTTCTTGATGGTTTCTCTATTTTTCAGAAAATAGTTTGAACTTTATTTTGTTTGTTCATAAGTTTTTTGAACTTGTGTTTGAAGTTTTGGCTGTAAATACAGATTTTGTACTCGAAAAACAATAATCTTAAGGAAATTACTAATCTGTATTTTTTGGTTTTTGAAGATTAAAACCTTTCGGTTTTCTACTTTGTTTGAACTTCATAGTGATTTGAAGATATAAGAACTTTATAACGAGTCAAAGTTTCATTCGGTTGGTGAATTGAAGAATATAAAAACTTCATCGTTAAACTAGAAACAAGTGGTTTAAAGTTTCATACTTTATAGTTAGTAGTTGTGATACTAAATTGGTTGTCTATTTTTGATAGAAAAATGAATACTGAAAATCAAATCAATGATGGAATGACTAATGTTGCAGCAACTGACATTGCTACTTCAAGTCATTTGAATACTGCTCCTGCCATGGCACCGGTGGAAAAACTAGAAAAATTTTCTAGCATTGATTTCAAATGCTGGCAGCAGAAGATGTTCTTTTACTTAACTACCTTAAGTCTGCAAAGGTTCATCACAGAAAGTGTTCTTGAATTGCCTAAAGAAACTCCGAAAAAAGAACGTTTCGTTGTGACAGAAGCTTGGAAGCACTCAGATTTTTTGTGTAAAAATTACATTCTAAGTGGCCTACAAGATGATTTGTACAATGTGTATAGTAACATGAAGACCTCTAAGGAACTCTGGAATGCTTTGGAAAAGAATTACAAAATAGAGGATGTCAGAATCAAGAAACTCATTGTTGCAAAATTTCTGGGCTTCAAGATGGTAGACAGTAAAGCTGTAGTTACCCAAGTCAAAGAGTTGCAATTCGCAATTCACAATCTCTTTTCTAAAGGTAAAATATAATTTAATTCCTTTTTTAAATATTTTAAGAATGTTCTAAATATTCACTAAACCTTTGTTGTAGGTTTGGTTGTGAATGATGCTTTTCAAGTAGCTGCAATAATCGAGAAGCTACCACCTTTGTGGAAGGACTTCCAAAACTACTTGATGCATAAATGCAAGGAGATGTCTGTCGAAGATCTCATTATGAGGTTGAGGATTGAAGAGGATAATAAGGCAACAGAAAATATTTCTCGTGGGAATTCAACTATAAATGGAGCAAATATTATTGAAGATGATCCTACAAAGTCAAATAACAGAAAGAAAGCATCCGGACAACAAGGCAATCTTCCTAAGAAGAAATTCAAATGAAATTGCTTCAATTGTGGCAAAGTTGGCGACAAGTCTACTGATTTTCGGGCTTCAAAGAAGGGCAAGAAAAAGGATCAAGCATACATGGCTAAATCCAAGGAAGAAATGGACAATCTTTGTACCATGCTTTCAGAATGCAATCTGGTTGGTAATCCTAGAGAATGGTGGATGGATTCCGGTTCCTTTTGCCATGTGTATGCCAATAAAGAACTATTTGCATCATATACTCTTGCTCAAGCTGATGAGAAGATATTTATGGCAAACTCCGCTACGACAAAGGTTGAAGGAACATGCAAGATTTGCTTGAAGAAGACATCGAGCAAGGTGGTGACACTAAACAATGTCATTCATGTTTTGGGGTTGCGAAAGAACTTAGTTTCTACTTTACTTATGACAAAGAATGGATTCAAATATGTATTTGTTTCTGTAAAGCTGTAATAAGTAAGGGTGAAGTGTATGTAGGTAAAGGTTACCTCACCAAGGGCCTTTTTAAGATCAATGTAATGACAATTGATATGAATAAAAGTTCTAGTTCTTTTTACTTACTTGAGTCAAATGATTTATGGCATGAACATTTAGGACATGTTAATTATAAAACCTTTCAAAAACTGATTAGTTTTAAAGTTTTACCTAACTTTGAGTGCAGTAAATCAATGTCATGGTCTGAGACTACCCCCCCTCCCCAGTCATAACATGGTGCTTAGAGTCACAAGTGACCTCAAGCTAACCCATGGCCTGGCATTATACTAAGAATAATCAAGCAAACTGATAAATACTGAGCAGAAGCTGAACTGAAATGACATGATTATAATAAAAACCAAAATCAATACTCAATGTCAAAACTAGGACTATCTGACATAATCAACATGCCAAAAAAAATCTAACTGTCTATCTGAAAGCATCTAAATCAGATGAGTTGTTGGGGCAAGCCCCCAACTAACTCTAACTGTCTGAAACTGAAGTAAAATAAAATAAAATATTGATAACTAGTTATCAAATGATGAGGACTTACCCAACACTACTGCTGATATGGTACGGAATCATACTAAGTGCAATCTAGATGTTGAACATCAGAACCTATATTATAAGACAATATAGCGCAAAGGAGAGTATGCGATTAGTACTTTGAATGTACTGAGTATATGAGATGGGAAAATAACTGATATAAGTTAAACATGATGCATGTAGAATGATAAGATGATGTAAGACCAAATAATAAAGGTGTACTGTATGATTAGCTGAACAACTGAATACAAGGTCATGCAAGTATCTGAATCTGAACTATGAATTGTGGACTATGGGAGCTACTATTAACCGACATACCCTAATTTGAGCTAAATGGGGTCCCACTTATAACCCCAGCTAGAAGGATGTTCAGTACCTTGCCGAGGGTATGAACACTGACTGACGTAGATCCACTAAACTGATGTCCCAAAGGACTAAGATATCAAGCCTGGTCTGACGGGTGACCCTTTAGAACCTACGGTGGCACCGTAGTGTCGTAGTTCTAGGACTTAGGGAGTTCTACTAAAGGTCTAATCCTAATTGACGAGTGATCCTTCATCCCTGCATCCTCTTGGAGCTAAGTACTACTCTTAACTGAATAACACTGATAACTGAAATGCTTAGTAAAAGTAATAATCTGAAGATTGAAAATAAATGCATTATCTGAGAAAATTTAAAACATGCAAACTAGAGGATATAATACTCATAAGCATATGCATGAAATCCTAGGTCATTGGGTGTTCATAACTCGCCATCTCAGAAGAATGCAACTATTATGATAATTCCATAAATTGAGTGAATTAAGGAATTTAATAACTCAAGTCCAAAAGTCATGGATTTCACAATGTAATTAGGGTTTATAATATTGAAAATTTGATGATACTGAAATTCATGTTAAAACATGGGTTTATAACTCAACAAGATCAAGCAACTGGATTATCAAGAAATTCACAATATTCACGAACCTTATGCTCTGAAGAAGGAATTAAATTGAGAAATGGGTGAAAGGAGACCTATTGACAGAATCACACATACCTGGAGATGATAAACCTGAAGAAATCTCTAAACTTAGAGCTTGAAGAAGATGAACCCTAGTTTGCTTTTGAGGAAGAGAAATCACCTTTTTGCTCTAATTTTTGCTAAGTACTGACTGAATTTGAGTAATGAGGGATTTAGGGTAAACTTTGGCTTATAATTTAGCTTTGGGATAGCTTAAACAACATATTTTAGGGGTATAAAAAGTGGGAAAATACTAGAATACCCCTTCTAAAATGTAACTGAAAAAGCTGCAGTGGAGGATGTACGACCCATCCCATGATTGTGGGACCCTCATATAATAGTGGGTGGTGCTCATGGTTGGGATGCTGGAGTGAGGCTTCTTTCGACATAATTAGATGAGACATGGTACGATTATGGAACCCACTCATGATCGTGCCTCATTTCGTAGGTCTTAGGTTCCAATCGGGTCAAATTTGGACGTCAAGATCGTACCTAAGATTGTGGTTGCTAAACACGGTCGTGGTTCCCTTTGTGGTTGGAAGGTATGCATGTCCACTTTCATATTTTTGGGGATTTTTCGATCAGACGAGATCATAGTACGGTCGTGGGTTCAAACCACGTTCATGGTTTCTGCTCATACATTCTCTCTGTTAGACAGTGTTGTACTAAAATGGCCATAACTCATAGCTCCAACATCAGATTAAGGTGAATCTGGATGCTTTAAAAAGATAGTTCAAATATATATCATTTGGTTGGTATTGATCTTATAAATTCATCATAATCTAGGAGTTATACTCATTTGAATTTGACTATAGCAAGATTCTTCACAAGAAAACCACTGGTAAGGAAGATTTCAACTTGGCTATGAGCTAAGAGTTACTTGTGGCCTTAATACATGTCTAAATAACTTCTCATAATACCAAAACATGATGTTTGATTTTAATTATACTTGAAGCATGGTTCTAATTGTAGCTTGGATTTTCAGGATTTTATAGTCAAAGTGTTAAATATGTGTTGAATCTAAGTATGCTAAGCATCCATATAAGTCTGTTGAAAGAAATTCCAATCCCTTAGACTTAATTTACACAAACATTTGTGATATGAAGTCAACACTATCTATTGGTGGGAAAAAGTATTTCATAACTTTTATTGACGATTCCACTAAATTTTATTATGTTTATTTGCTGAATAGTAAGGATGAAGCAATAGAAACATTTAGACAATATAAAACTGAAATTAAAAATCAGTTGGATAAAAAGATTAAAATGATAAGAAGTGATAGAGGTGGAGAGTATGAATCTCCTTTTGCAGAGATATATTTGGAAAATGGATCAGATATATGTTTGGAAAACTACTGCCCCGTATTCACCTCAATCAAATGGAATTACGGAAAGGAAAATCCAAACGTTGAAGGAAATGATGAATGCCTTACTTATAAGCTTAGGTTTAATGCAAAACTTGTAGGGGAAATCTATCCTTATAGCAAGTCGAATACTCAATTGAGTGCCCCTGAGTAAGACACAATCTATTCCATATGAGAAATGGAAAGAAAGGAAACCCAACTTGAAATATTTCAAAGTGTGGAGGGTGTTTAGCCAAAGTCCAAGTTCCTATAACCAAAAGGGTGAAAATAGGACCAAATATTGTGAACTGTGTTTTCATCAGATATGCTACAAATAGTAAAGCATGTCAATTTTTGGTTCATAAATCCAAACATCCGGATATCTATGATAATATTGTAATTAAATAAGATAATGTTGAGTTCTTTGAACATATTTATCCGTATAAGACTAGACATGAGCTGTCTAGCGAAGGGTCTAAATGACCTATGGATGAACCAAAGGAGAATGTACTTAATGAAGAGAATCCAAGGCGTAGTAAGATACAAAGGACGCCGACTTCCTCTGGATCAGATTTTGTAATATTTCTTCTTGAAAATGAGCCTAAAAAATTCAAAGAAGTGATGTCGTCTGTGGATTCATCCTTTTGGAAAGAGGAATTCAATAGTGAGATTGATTCAATCTTGAGCGAGATTGATTCAATCTTGAGCAACCATACTTGGGAGTTGGTTGATCTTCCTCTAGGAAATAAACTTTTAGGTTCAAAATGGATCTTCAAATGGAAAATTAAAGCTGATGGTACCATTGACAAATACAAGGCAAAACTTGTTGTGAAAGGATTTAGACAATAAGAAGGTCTTGATTATTTTGACACATATTCACCAGTAATAAGGATAACGTCCATTTGGATGTTGGTTGCATTAGCTACTGTATATGGTATTGAAATCCATCAAATGGATGTGAAAATAGCTTTCTTGAATGGAGAATTGGAGGAAGAAATTTACATGGAAAAACCCGAGGGTTTTGTGGTTCCTGGTAAAGAAAGGAAAGTGTGCAAACTTGTAAAGTCACTTTATGGACTAAAGCAAGCACCCAAATAGTGGCATGCAAAGTTTGACCAAACCATGTTGGCAAACATATTCAAGATAAATGAATGTGATAAATGTGTTTACATTAAAGACACTCCAAATCACAAAGTCATTGTTTGTTTGTTGTATGTGGATGTTATGTTGATCATCAGTAGATACATTTCTGACATAAATGCCACGGAGAGAATTCTAGAAAGCAAATTTGATATGAAAGACCTTGGAGTTGCTGATGTGATCTTAGGGATAAGAATTCATAAAACTCCACGAGGTTTAGCATTGTCACAGTCTTATTACATTGAAAAGGTACTTGATAAGTTCAGGTATTCAAATTTCAATATTACCAAGACAACATTGGATGTGACCTTTGCACTTCAAAAGAATAAAGGTGAAAGTGACTCACAATTGGAGTATGCAAGAGTGTTGGGAAGTTTGATGTATATCATGAATTGTACGTGACTAGGCATAGTATGTGCTATTAGTAAATTGAGTCGGTACACAAGTAATCTCAATCAAACTCATTGGATGGCAATGAAAAGAGTTTTGGGGTATCGAAAATATACTCAAGACTATGTTTTACATTATAACAAATATCTTGCGGTAATTGAAGGATATAGTGATGAAAATTGGATAACCGGGTCAAATAAAGTAAAATCCACGAGTGGATATGTGTTTACTCTAGGTGGAGAAGCAGTCTCTTGGAAATCATCTAAACAAACATGTATTGCCCGCTCTATATTGGAAGCTGAATTTATCGCATTACATGAAGCCGGTGAAGAAGCTGAATGGCTCATGAATATCTTAGAAAATATTCTTTATTGGCCCAAACCTTTGGCACCAGTATGCAGACACTATGATAGCCAAGTTGCAATAAGTAGGGCAGAGAATATGATGTATAACGGTAAATCTCATCATATAAGACGAAGAAATAATACTGTTAGAGAACTTCTCTCTAATGGAATTATCACGATTGACTATATGATGTCAAAGGATAATGTGTTGGATCCACTTACAAAAGGCCTAACTAGAGAGGGAGTTGAGAGATCATCAAAGGGAATAGGTTTAACGCCTAGGACAAGACATTACGATGCTAAATCTACCTAGCAGATTGGAGATCTCAAGAGCTAGGTTCAAGGAGATCAAACGGAGTTGTGACTAACGGTTCAACATTGTAAGTTAACTCAATCCATTCTCATGATGAAGATAATGTTCAGGAAACAAGGATAAGACTTATGGATTGAAGCTTTTTAATGGTTTTTAAGTTTGGCAGGTATGACCAAATAGTTTGATCTATGGGATTAAAATGTTTAGGATTCACCTATGTGAGGGTGAAGTAGAACCCGCTTCAAGGAGTATGATAGTAAAGGTCTATTCTTTAAGCTCTCATGAAACTAGGTAGCGTTCATGGCTAAAACGAACAAAACCATGAGAACCATAAATGGTAAAAGGCTGGTTCTGTGACTTGTATTATCTAGGTGTACACTAAAGTTCGACGGTTATAAGATATCGCATCTACCGATTGATCGAGTGCATCTGATGCAAGTTCACTACGGAAAGTTCAAAGGGAAACCTACTTATCTAGATGTAATTAGTCTTTGCTTGTAGATCACACACTTGTCCGTATAGTTTTTGATGAAATAACCATTCCCCATTAATGTGGGGGATTGTTGGATTCTAAGTAATGAAAATGAATGGAAAATAGAGGGAAAAGTGAAAATATGAGTTCACTTAATAAAAGAATGTTTCTCCCACATTGGTGGGAGAAAGGAACATTCTTATGCTTAAATTAAGAAGCATTCCTTCATATGGATAGCGAGGCAAGTCGTCGGTCGCTCACTCACTCGGCTCGACTTCGGTTTTGGATTTGGATTTGGATTTGGAAATCGATTGAGAGATTATCTTCTTAGACAAAATTCACTTGAAACTTGATAAAAAAAGGTGACCTGCGGACGCAGATGCCAAAGCAGGTCAGCCAGAACTTTTTGGTTTGTGACAATTACTGACCTACGGTCGCAGATGGGGTTCGCAGGTCAGGCGATGTTTCAAAAACAGGTGTAATTTTTCATGAACCATTGTTTCTTTTCTGAAGAAACTCTTTATGCCTATAAATACTTGATTTTTCCTCAGGTTTTGGTACGAATTTGTGAAGTGAAAACACTCTTCTTCTTCCTAAAAACTCTAGTGTGATTTACGAATCGTTGAGTGCGTTTGTTGTTCAGTAAATTTGCCACCATTTGCTGGGAGGATATATTCCATTAACCTCAGGTACTTGAGGAGAATAATTTCTTAAGGACACACCGTGAATTTGGTGTACTTGAGAAAATAGAGAAACCATCAAGAAAGAGATGAAGAAATGAAAGAATCAAGTCCACCGAATTCACGATATGTCCTTAAGGAATCAAGTCTTCCAAGAAATAGTTTGAACTTCATTTTGTTTGTTCATAAGTTATTTGAACTTTTGTTTGACATTTTGGTTGTAAATACAAATTTTGTACCCAAAAAACAACACAAGGTAAGGTTGTGTACAATAGATCCTTGTGGTCAAGCCATTCCCCTGACCCTACGCATAACGGGAGCTTTAGTACATCGGGCTGCCCTTCTTGTTAGGAATATAGAAAATGCAATATACTTCACTTAGAGAGAATTATATTAAAATTTATTTTTAAAAAATGATATATAAAAGGTATATTTGTAATTAAACAATAGACCAGATAGTTAAGAATAATTTAGTCTTTTTTATTCTTTAGTAAATTGTAGGCGACATTTTTTTTAAGGAGCGACAAAGGGTTGAATCTCAGTAGATCGCGACAGCAAGACCACTCTGTCACTTACAATATCCCCATTGCAATTTCCATCCACATGCCAGAACTCAATCGCATGGAATTTTAACATTAGAAGGTTTTCTATTTGTGCCACATAATTTCCTTAAATACCTTTCTGTTTATCATGCTTTCTGGCACTCTTGATGTTTGTCTTGAGCATTCTGTTTACATATCTTACTATCCAATATCAAAGAACATAAAAAGTCACAATAAAGATGAAACATTGCTTTGATCCTCAAACATGGAATGAGATTATCGTCTAGATAAACTTCTTCCTCGATGGAAAATAAAAATTGCTATAGTACAACATTTGGAAGAGTGTCCTTGTAAGTTGTATATAACCCCTAAGAGTATATTATGCTTGGAAAGAGTACACACGTATTTAAACGAGAATGATATTTTACGCGCACATCACAACTACAGTAGCAAAAATAGCTAATGGTCCTTAGCAAGGCCAAATAATATGAATACAGATTTGTGTCATACCTCCTCAGCCAGCAATGAGATGATATTGTCGTTACTTTCACTGAGAATATTACATGAGATCCATAGCAATCGCCTCTTCTCAACTACCTATTTGTGTTGGCTACCTGTTTCAACCAATATCAGTATTTATAAATGAAATCAGTCTTTCATCCAAAAATAATCTTGCAAATACTATGACAGTTTTCATGTACAATTTCTTTTGATATCATGTATTTTCTTTCATATTACTTGTAATGTTACAATAAAGTTGACACAAGTTTTCTTTTATCCGTCAATAGGAAAGGTTACCTTCTTAAGATATTTCTTTTGAAGTTTCATAGCGCTACTGCAAGCCTTTTTGGCATCCAAGTTTCCAGTAATATTATTCAGGATCTGAAAATAATAAGCAAATTATTAGAGTATGAATACATAATGGGTAAAACATGAATTAACTCACGAATGAGTAAAACTTTCAATCAATCGAAAAACACAACCTACCTAACTTTATTTGAATTTCTATGATATATATCTATAATTTGTAAGACACATTTAGATTTATACACTTTTCACCGACTTCTAATCATTTCAACAAAACATATCACTTAGAATATCCACTACATTAAATACACGTGAATTTAAAATCTTTGGTACAATCAGTTACTTCCCGAAGTATCAACAGTAGACATCCACAACACACAAGATAAATGAAAGGCTAAGAGTGTGCATGGAATCATCTTTTATATATGTATTCTTTTTTCATGAAAGAAGAGTTGCAAACAAAAATTTCAAAAACTACATGTCAAAAAACCATCTTATAGCGGGGTGAATTTTTATTTTTAATTGCAATACCCATCCTTACTATTCATCAGGAATGAGAGGAAGTAATGGTAGATGGGAATTATAGTGATCTAAAGTTTGTATGATAAGCTTATTAACTAACTTGTTTTACCATGAACTATGATAATTAACCAACAGAGATTAGGAAAAGGGAATCCATGAGTTGGAGAACCAAATAGCTGTTAAACCAACCTTAACAACCTCATCCAGTCCTCTAGCTTCTATTAACTTCGCACTCTTGTCCTTCAGGACGCTGGCTACTAGGAAAACAGAAATTGGGAGGGGAGCTTCTTCATCTTTGCCTCCACTTCTCATGTTCTCTCTCTCATATTTCCCATACTGGAATATTGACTTTACTTTTGCTCATCCATATTTTTCAGTAGTCAAGTCAGGGTCTTCATACATAAGAAACAACACTGGATCATAGTCCAGAGACCACATCATCTGTTGGCAAAAGGGGATAAACTTTGAGAGGAGAGAAATTTGCTAGTGGCTTCGCAGGCATTCAGATGCAAGGACCATCTAAATAACAGTTTCAAATCAGGAAAACATTATTAGGAGATGAATCTTACCTCCCAACGATATACCGAATCAGCAAAAAAAAATTCTCGACGGAACATAACCATGAGCATTCAAAAAGCAAACACATAATTACTTCCACCTAATGTCTCTGTGGGCGGCCAAGATCACAAAAAACAAAGGAATAAAAAGAGAGAATCACTGACTACTTTTGATAATTAAAAAATTATTCCAAGAGTAATTCTCAAGCAATTAAATATACAAGAGGATATAACTGAGAGACTCAGTTCACAAAAGGACCTCAAAGTGGCTGAAAAGCTCGTTCCTTCATCCAAGTTTGAATGTAGATATGAGACACTTGTAAGTTTTTCAGTGAAATGGGGTTACTATAAATAATTGTTAAGATAAATTGAACAATGAATTGAGTTACTTTAAGTTACCAAGTTCAATAAAAAAAAAAAGAAAAAGAATTGAGTTACTTTAGGCATGGCTTAGAAGATCTAGAGAAACATGCACGATTGTTGATCCTGTTTTTGTCTCGGTGACTAAAGCAATGTAAAACACAATTGATGGAAAAAGTTAAAAAGCTGTATATAAATCAAAAATATTCTAACATAATGGAATTCAAGAAAGTCAAAACAATTCAATGAATTTAAAAGAAGCTTGTGTTAAGAAGTAAGCCGTCATAATAACACTATCCAATATCTATGTTTCCACCCCTCCTTTTTCAACTCTTGAATTTGTTGTAATAAGAATTTGAAAAAATCAAGAGTAGCTTGCAGAAACTAAGCGACTTATTCAAAGACATGGCCAACTAGCAAACAGAATGTTAGTGAATGTCTCTTTAACTTCCAATGTTATTCTTGTTTCGAATATTTTGACACTTCAATTTCACACAAATAAAAAGTGTCTTATCTATTGGGTGTGAAATAATTACTAGGATATATGGTATGGTGCATTATTAAATCCTTTGACTTACATGTTACTCCATCAGTATGAAAAACGTTTACATCAATATGAAGAGTTGTTGATGAAAAAGGAAGTGAAATTTGTTAGTGGACTCGGTATTTAAGTATAAAGTAGAGAGATGGTACCTAAGTGTTGGTGAAGTTTGGGATCTATAACTTGAGTTATTGATGCTAGATTACTTAGCTGCACCTCCACTCCAACAGAATTTCCAGTATATCTGAATTTTATTCTCTTTAAAATCAGATAGAAAATTAGTATTAGCCACAATAATTACAAAAATAAATAAATATATGTTAACACAGGCAACTGAAGATGCAGTAGTATTTCTATATGCACATAAATTAAGGAATGAAGTTTCAGCTACCTGTGTGGTATAACAACTAGAAAATTTGTTGGGCAAGAAACATACTAGCTCATCAGTATTTGCCAGATATATTATCATGAGTAAGATTGTGGTGTAGTAAGTTATTTCCTTCTTCTATATGTTCTTGTTTATGCCCTCTATTATTAAGAGTGTTATTCTGATTTCATAAGAAACTTCATCTCAAATACAAAGGACATAGGATTTTACCTGATTATAGGTGCGATTGCCGATGGAACTATCAGAATCTCAGGAATTGTGATGCTAGATATCAAAAGGATAGATGGACAAAATAAAGTGTTTCTCTCATCTCTACAGAGAAGATCAAATCTGAATGGAATTTCAAAATGCAATGTGTTAAAATGTAGCAATATGTAGCATTATTTCTGTTTTTACTGTAACATTGTGTTACTATTTTATTAGTTACTATTCACAGCTGCAGAGTTAGTTAGAGTTGATTAGTAAATTTGTTAGTTAGTGATGTAATGAGTTGTCACTTGAGTGAGCTGGGCTGAGCTAGATGGAATCTTCTAGAAGCTCAACTGTAGATATTTTATATAGAGAAGGTAGCTTAGTATCTACACCTATATAAGAAGGTGTTAACCTCCTTTGTAGTCAGTTTTCATTCTCTCTTTTCTCAATAAACTTTTAAAGTTTCTTCTTCATTCCTTAAAGTTGTATGATGAAGTATTGTTAGTGTAGTGAGCTAAATTTCATCATGGTATCAGAGCAGTCGATCATGGATGTCTTGAGAAGTTGTTGATGAAGAGTTTAGATATAACACCCCGTATGTTTCTGAGTCTAGTTGATTACCATAACATTCATGAAAATATTTAAACATGATATAATTGGTGAATTATGCATTAAATTGTTGGGATTAAAGGATTCATGTGCCATTGGGCTTAAATGAGGCCCAAAATTACATGGAAGACATGACCCAAATAATGGAAAAGATCAATTTTTGTGTTGACCAAGACAGCATGCATTTAATTGTCTAAGGAGGACCATTAGTACTATATAAAGTGAAGGAAAAATCAGATTTTTATTCTTATCAATACACATGCCCTTTTCTAGATTTTTCCAAACCTTTCTCTCTACACACAAACCCTAAGCCTTCCTCTTTGGACAAGATCATCATTTTGCAAGCTTTGGTAAGTGTTTATATTTATAGTTTAAAATATTATATGCATGGAATATGGTGTAGATCATGTTGGTTATGTTGGTGAAGTGTGAGAAGTTCACTATGTGTGAAACAATTTATGTTTTCTTAATCGGTGAAGGGTTTTGTCTTGTAAACTTGAAAGTAGACTTGTGGTCTTGAAGGAAGTGAACTTTATGGGTTCAATATTGGCATGTAATATGTGATTATATCCTTAACTTGTTTTATTCTTGTACATAATGTTTGGAATTGTTACTGGAAAATTGTGCATAGATTTGGTGGTGTATTGAAGGAAAAGTGTGGTTTTGGTGATGTTCATGTGTGTTGTGAAACCATGGATGCTTGTTGGCATCCAATATGATCTAAAATATTTCAATAGAAGTTTATTTATGATCATGGACCATTCATTGCATAAAAAGACCCAAAAGAGACCCTGTTTGGCCGAAGCGGGCACCCGCTCTCGCAGACGAACCACCTGCGGGCGCAGTTGACTTCGCAGGTGCCTCTGACTAATGCCAAAGGTCACCTGTGGGTGTACCTCAGCCACCTTCGGGTGTAGGTGGCTTCGCACGTCAGCCCAGAACCCCGAATTGCTTGTTTTTGCATCCCTTTGACCCCCCGAAGCCCCTATACCCTTCATGGATGCAATTATCAAATTATGGTACCTTTTAAATGAATATAAAGGAGTATCTCGGAGGTATTTTGAATGGTATCATGTATGGATTATTTTTCATGTGTTTTTACGAAAGGTACTGAGATGACTTGATAGGGTAATTATGACGTAGTGTTAATGTGGACATATAAAGGGTAAACTTGGTGTGAAATGATATTGATGTATGATGTTTTGGTCAATGTGTGGAATGTTATGGTATTATTGGTATGATAATGCAGTGTACTGTGTTGTAAAGGGTGAAATAACGTTATATGGCAATCATATAGCTCATTGTCGTCTTGTACATTTGTACGGTAACTAGTTGTTAATGTAAGCTCCGGTATGTATTTGTGTTGTAGAGTAAGATGTAAGGAATGAGATGGACTATTGTATTCACGTATAGGATTGAGTTTTCAGATTGAGAAGATAAGGTATGTAAGGTTACTCTTTCCGTATCCTTCCGCAGATCATAGTATTCACATTGATGTTGTACTAGTTCATTCCGAAATGTCCTAAGGTATTCCAATTTCGGATAACAATTATTATTAGTTACATACTCCTTACTCATTGATCAATAGTGATTCGCATGACTCATGTTCTTTGGCTTATGTTTCAAACTTCTGATAATGCTACGTTCTAAAGTTTTAAGGTTCCAATAAAGTACTATTACCGATGTATCGCTCTTAAAGTTAAAAGAATGAAGTAATGTGTAATTAGTTGTATCCATGGGGTGAAATAAACACCTGCATGATGATATCCATGGGGTGAAGGAAACACCTGTATGATGACCATCCCAACATTATGGATGTATCCATGGGGTGAAATGAACACCTGCATGGCAATATTATTTTCCCACTAATCAGTTGGGCCCGGGCAGTATATGATTAATGATGGATAAAGTAAGGTAAGGTAATGTAAAGAAGCGAAGAAAGTAACGAAAGTAATATGCTTAGTTCCAACTATATTGATTGATGGCTTATCCATATTGGGCATTCTCTTATAATTATTTTTCCATTAAAGCTCTTATGTACTGATACAGTTTCATATAGCCTTACATACTCAGTACATTCTTTGTACTGACCCCTCTTAGGGGACTTACCTTACTTGTTGCAGGAACAGGTACTAGTAGACCTCCACAGTAAGCTGCAAGTCATCTACTGATCTTTGGTGAGCTCTAGTTGGATCGAGGCTTTCCGAGTCACAGTTGTACATTGGTTTTGGTATTGTAAATGTTATGTAAAGCGAGGACTTGTACCGAATTTAAGTTGGTCATGTATGTACTTCTGTTAGAGGCTTTTGTAGACATATGTGGGTATATGAATGTAAAAGATGTATGTCCATTTTTACTTGATGGCCCTAACGGCCAAGTTTCACGTATATGTATATATCATATGTTCCATGATTTCCGCTATTAGTATTTTATTTCCTTATGTGGTGGTGATGTTTATAATGGCATGCATATGAATGGACAGGAGTAAAGATTGGTTCACCCGAGCCTTATCGGCTTCGGGTGTCAGTCCACCCCGTTGGGATATGGGACGTGACAAAAGTGGTATCAGAGCAGGTCGTTCTAAGGGTGTCTACAAAGCCGTGTCTGAGTAGAGTCTTACTTATCGATGTGTTGTGCCCCACATTTATAAGTAGAAGGATACGGGACATTTAGGAGTTGTTTCATTCCTTCATTTCTAGATCGTGCATTAGAGTCGGAGTTATAGGTGGACTTGTTTCTGACCATAAAAATTATTGTTCTTGTATATTATAGCAAAATGCCGATGACAAGAAGAGGTCGAGGTAAAAGTAAGAGGATAGACAGAATTGCTGGAGAAGGAACTAGTAGAGCCCCACCTGAACCAGTTAATCAAGGCGGCGCTGAACCAGAGATGGCATCACAAGCTTCTTCTACTCTTCCAATTTCAGAAGAGTTAAGAGGAAGAGAAGTACCTGCAGAACCACCAGTAAATACTACTGACCAGGACTTAAAGAATGCAGTGCAAATGTTGACCCGAATAGTTGCTGCACAAGTATAGGGACAAGGTGGTCCAACGATAAGTGATGATAGTGCAGCTAAAGCAGCTAGTCGACAGACGCAGGATTTTCTGAAATTAGATCCTCCCACATTCACTGGATCGGATCCAAATGAAGACCCGCAAGATTTTATAGATTAAATCCAAAGGGCTCTGGAGGTTATGCATGTATCGGGTGTAGAAACGGTGGAGCTTGCGGTCTATAGATTGAAAGGTGAAGTTATATTGTGGTATGAAGATTGGAAGAAAGCTTGTGGTATTGGTGTAAACCCACCTACATGGGAAGAATTTAAAGTGGTATTTCTTGATCACTACCTTCCCTATGAGATCTGAGAGGCTCGTGTGGATCAATTCTTGAATCTTCATTAAGGGAATCTGAGTGTCAGAGAATACAGTCTGTAGTTTAATTCTTAGGCTCGATATGCTTCAAATGTAGTAGCCACGATGACAGACAAAGTCCATAGATATGTGGACAGGTTAGAGCCATATTTGGTAAGGGACTGCACCATTGCTGCCTTGAACAGAGATATGGACATAGCTAGAATACAGGCCTTTGCGCAGAAAATGGAAGATCAGAGGCAACAGAGAAGAACACAAGGGTTAGAAGAGGGCCGTCGAAGAGGGCTAGATCTATGGGACAGTATATGGCATACCAAGCAGAGTTCAGGCCTCAGAGTTTTAATAGACCACCTAGGCCTTCATTTTCTTATTCCACAGCAGGAACTTCATCTCAATTTCGAGGGTTCAAAGGTAATCAAGTCGGGAAAAGTAGCGGGAGTCGTGGTTCACAGACAGCGGGATCTTTTCGCCTGCCGTGTCAGTATTGTAGACGATTTCATTCAGGTGAATGCTGGAGGGGGATGAATGTTTATTATTGGTGTGGTATGGCGGGGCACATGATGAGAGATTTCCCGCGAAGAGGCTTGGGTGGTGTGGTGCGACCTGCGGGATCAACCGTTGCATCATCATTATCGGTTTCTTCCCTAGAAAAAGGTCTATAGACGGAGGGTCTTGGTAGAGGTGCCAGAAGAGTAGCCAGTTCCAGTGGAACTCAGAATCATACTTATGCTCTAGTAGATCGACAGAATTTGAAGGCTTCTCCTGATGTCATCACAGGTACATTATCCATATTTTTGTATAATGTATATACATTGATTGATCCGGGTTCTACATTGTCATATGTTACTCCATTGATTTTTCCAAAATTTGAAAGAACACCAAAACTATTAACTAATTCAATTGAAGTATCTACACCAGTTGGTGACTATATTATTGCAAAAAGAGTATATCATAATTGTGTGGTAACTGTTGGTGGTCATGATACACTGGTCGATCTTATTGAACTGGACATGGTGGATTTTGATGTCATAATGGGCATGGATTGGTTGGCTTCTTGTTATGCCACGATAGATTGCCGAGCTAAGAAAGTACATTTTCATTTTCCCCAAACGAATGTTCTTGAATGGAAGGGTGATGTAGGGGCACCAAGAGGCAAATTTATTTCCTATCTTAAGGCTAGGAAAATGATATCTAAGGGGTATATATGCCACTTAGTGAGAGTGCATAATATTGATGCGAAACCACCAACTCCTCAATCAGTTCCAGTGGTCAATGAGTATCTTGATGTATTTCCAGAAGATCTTACAATTTTGCCCCCAGAACGGGAAGTAGAATTTGGTATTGATGTGATTCCAGGCACTCAGCCTATCTCTATTCCCCCGTATAGAATGGCTCCAGCAGAATTGCATAAATTAAAGGAGCAATCAAAAGATTTTCTGGACAAGGGCTTCATCAGGCCTAGTATGTCCCCGTAGGGTGCACCGATATTGTTTGTACAGAAGAAAGATAGCACATTGAGAATGTGCATTGACTATCGGCAATTGAATAAGGTAACAATCAAGAACAAATATCCCCTGCCTCGAATTGATGATTTGTTTGATCAGTTACAGGATGCCAAGTGTTTTTCAAAGATTGACTTGAGGTCGGGTTACCATCAAGTCAGAGTTATAGAAAAAGACGTACCCAAGACAGCTTTCCGAACACTGTATGGCCATTATGAATTTTTAGTTATGTCATTTGTACTAACAAATGCACCAACCGTGTTCATGGATTTGATGAATAGGGTGTTTAAGCCATTTCTAGACTTGTTCATGACGGTATTTATAGATGACATCCTGGTTTATTCAAAGTCACAAAAGGACCATGCTAAGCACTTACGATAGGTGTTACAAATTCTTCGAGAGCGTATGTTGTATGAGAAGTTATCTAAGTGTGAATTTTGGTTAAAATTCATAGCATTCTTGGGTCACATTGTGTCAGATGAAGGGATTCGAGTTGATACACAAAAGATTGAGGCATTGAAAAATTGGCCAAGGCCTACAACGCCCACGAAAATTCATAGTTTTCTTGGATTAGCAGGTTCTTATAGAAAATTTGTGGAAGATTTTTCTTCCATTGCTGCACCATTAACGAAGCTTACACACAAGTCAGTCAAATTTCAGTGGAATGATGCATGTGAGAAAAGTTTTCAGGAGCTGAAAGATAAATTGACTTCTACACTGGTGTTAGTACTTCCGAAAGACATCGAAGGGTAGTGTATTTTGATGCTTTTGGGATTGGCCTAGGGTGTGTATTGATGCAGCACGGTAATGTCATAGCATATGCCTCACGACAGTTGGGGCCACACGAGAGAAACTATCCCACGCATGATCTTAAATTAGCAGTGGTGGTATTTGCTTTAAAGATATGGAGTCATTATTTGTATGGAGTTTATGTTGATATCTATACTGATCACAAAAGTTTACAGTATATCTTTAAGCAAAAAGAACTCATTTTGAGACAACGAAGGTGGCTTGAGCTATTGAAAGATTATGATATTGATAGTCTTTATCATCCAGGAAAAGCAAATGTGGTAGCTGATGCATTGAGCCACAAGGCGATAGGAGGCACTAGTGGCCAATTGACAGAAAAACAAGATTTAGTCAAAGATCTACATCAATTAGCCAGCTTGGGGGTTCATCTTCTTAAATCCTCAGATGAAGGGGTTATTGTTCAAAATACGGCTGAATCTTTATTGATAGCTGAAGTGAAAGATAAGCAGTTTGCAGATCCTATATTATTTAAACAAAAAGAGAATGTACAACAGAATTTGACAAAGGCATTTGATCTTACACAAGAAGGAGTGTTTCAATGCCAAGGTAGATTATGTGTACCGAATGTAGACGAATTGAGGAAACGAATTATGATCGAGGTGCATCATTCGCGCTATTCTATTCATCCGGGAGCTACTAAAATGTACCATGATTTAAAAGAAGTGTATTGGTGGGGAAATATGAAGAAGAACATGGTAGAATTTGTCACTCAGTGCCCGAATTGTCAACAAATAAAGGTAGAGCATCAGAAACCAGGAGGTTACATGCAATGTATCAATCTTCCAGTCTGGAAATGGGATATGATTAATATGAATTTCATCACAGGTTTGCCTTGTACACTGCTGAAATTTGATTCTATATGGGTTATAGTTGACAGGCTTACCAAGTCAGCGTATTTCCTACCAGTCAAAACCACCTATACAGTGGAGGATTATGCAAGATTGTATGTGAAAGAGATAGTACAGTTACATGGGATTCTGATCTCCATCATATCAGATAGAGGAGCACAATTTACTGCGCATTTTTGGAGATCTTTTCAGCAGAGTCTAGGTACACAGGTGAATCTGAGTACGACTTTCCATCCTCAGACTGATGGACAAGCAGAAAGTACTATCCAAATGCTTGAAGATATGCTACGAGCTTGCACGTTAGATTTTCAAGGCAGTTGGGATGACCATTTGCCTCTTATTGAATTTGCTTACAATAATAGCTATCATTCAAGTATTAAAGTGGCACCTTATGAGGCTTTGTATGGAAGGAAATGTACATCACCAATCGGATAGTTTGAAGCGGGTGAAACTGCTTTACTTGGGCCAGATCTTGTTCATCAGGCTATGGAGAAAGTTAAAATGATTCAACAACGGCTACAAACGGCCCAAAGTCGATACAAGTCCTATGCTGATGTTAGAAGAAGAGGACTTGAATTCGTCATAGGTGATTGGGTATTTTTAAAGATGTCACCAATGAAAGGGGTAATCCGATTCGGAAGGAAAGGAAAACTGAGTCCACGTTATATAGGCCCATATGAAATTATTAGAAGATTTGGGCAAGTCGCGTATGAGTTGGCGCTACCCCAAGAACTCTCCACAGTTCATCCAGTATTTCATGTTTCGATGTTTCAAAAGTGTATAGGAGATCCATCTCATTTTACTCCCATTGAAGATGTGCAAGTTATGGAGGATCTTACCAATGAGGAGATACCTATTGCCATTCTGGATAGACAAGTGAAGAGGTTGAGGAATAAAGATGTAGCTTCCGTAAAGATACTTTGGAGAAATCAGCAAATAGAAGAGGTCACATGGGAAACTGAAGAGATGATGAAGTCCAAGTACCCTCATTTGTTCCAAAGGGAAGAAAAAGTTCACGATATGAGATCGGAACAATGAAAAGTAAGTATTTAGGAGCATTGAGTATGTATATATATATCAGACAACATGAAGAATGCTCCTAGACCTGTAATGGTTTACTTTGAATAATGTCACTAACATTCGAGGATGAATGTTTCTAAGGGGGAAAGAATGTAACACCCCGTATGTTTCTGAGTATAGTTGATTACCGTAACATTCATGAAAATATTTAAACATGAGAGAATTGGTAAATTATGCATTAAATTGTTGGGCTTAAAGGAGTCATGTGCCATTGGGCTTAAATGAGGCCCAAAATTACATGGAAGACATGGCCCAAATAATGGAAAAGATCCATTCTTGTGTTGACCAAGCCAACATGCATTTAATTGGATAAGGAGGACCATTATTACTATACAAAAAGAAGGAAAAATCAGATTTTTATTCTTATCAATACACATGCCCTTTTCTAGATTTTTCCAAACCTTTCTCTCTACACACAAACCCTAAGCCTTCCTCTTTGGACAAGATCATCATTTTGCAAGCTTTGGTAAGTTTTTATATTTATGGTTTAGTATATTATATTCATGGAATATGGTGTAGATATGTTGGTTATGTTGGTGAAGTGTGAGAAGTTCACTATGTGTGAAACAATTTATGTTTTCTTAATCGGTGAAGGGTTTTGTCTTGTAAACTTGAAAGTAGACTTGTGGTCTCGAAGGAAGTGAAATTTATGGGTTCAATATTGACATTTAAGATGTGATTATAGCCTTAACTTGTTTTATTCTTGTACATAATGTTTGGAATTGTTACTGGAAAATTGTGCATAGATTTGGTGGTGTATTGAAGGAAAAGTGTGGTTTTGGTGATGTTCATGTGTGTTGTGAAACCATGGATGATTTTTGGCATCCAATATGATCTAAAATATTTCAAGAGAAGTTTTTTTATGATCATGGACCATTCATTGCATAAAAAGACACAAAAGAGACCCTTTTTGGCCGAAACGGGCACCCGCTCTCGCAGACGAAGCACCTACGGGCGCAGGTGACTTTGCAGGTGACTATGGATAATGCCAAAGTTCACCTGTGGGTGTAAATCAGCCACCTTCGGGTGCAGGTGGATTCGCAGGTCAGCCCAGAACCCCGAATTACTTGTTTTTGCATCCCTTTGACCCCCCGAAGCCCCTATACCCTTCATGAATGCAATTATCAACTTATGGTACCTTTTGAATGACTTTAAAGGAGTATCCCGGAGTTATTTTGAATGGTATCAAGTATGGATTGTTGTTCATGTGTTGTTACGAAAGGTACTGAGATGACTTGATAGGGTAATTGTGACGTAGTGTTAATGTGGACATATAAAGGGTAAACTTAGTGTGAAATGATATTGATGTATGATGTTTTGGTTAATGTGTGGAATGTTATGGTATTATTGGTATGATAATGCAGTGGACTATGTTGTAAAGGGTGAAATGATATTATATGGCAGTCATATAGCTCATTGTCGTCTTGAACATTTGTACGGTAACTAGTTGTTAATGTAAGCTCCGGTATGTATTTGTGTTGTAGAGTAAGACGTAAGGAAGGATCTAGACTATTGTATTCACGTATAGGATTGAGTGTTCATATTGAGAAGATAAGGTATGTAAGGTTACTCTTTCCGTATCCTTCCGCAGCTCATAGTATTCACATTGATGTTGTACTAGTTCATTCCAAAATGTCCTAAGATATTCCAATTTTGGATAACAATTATTATTAGTTACATACTCCTTAATCATTGATCAATAGTGATTTGCATGACTCATGTTCTTTGGCTTATGTTCCAAACTTCCGATAATGCTACGTTCTAAAGTTCTAAGGTTCCAATATAGTACTGTTACCGATGTATCGCTCTTAAAGTTAAAAGAATGAAGTAATGTATAATTAGTTGTATCCATGGGGTGAAATAAACACCTGCATGATGATATCCATGGGGTGAAGGAAACACCTGCATGGTGACCATCCCAACATTATGGGTGTATCCATGGGGTGAAATGGACACATGCATGACGATATTATTTTCCCACTGATCAGTTGGGCCCGAGCAGTATATGATTAATGATAGATAAAGTAAGGTAAGGTAATGTAAAGAAGCAAGGAAAATAACGAAAGTAATATGCATAGTTCCAACTATATTGATTGATGACTTATCCATATTGGGCATTCTCTTATAATTATTTTTCCATTAAAGCTCTTAAGTACTGATACAGTTTCATATAGCCTTACATACTCAGTACATTCTTCGTACTGACCCCTCTTGGGGGACTTACCTTACCTGCTGCAGGCACAGGTACTAGTAGACCTCCACAGTAAACTGCAGGTCATCTACTGATCTTTAGTGAGCTCCAGTTGGATCGGGGCTTTTCGAGTCACAGTTGTACATTGGTTTTGGTATTGTAAATGTTATGTAAAGCGGGGACTTGTACCGAATTTAAGTTGGTCATGTATGTACTTCTGTTAGAGGCTTTTGTAGACATATGTGGTTATATGAATGTAAAAGATATATGTCCATTTTTACTTGATGGCCTTAATGTCCAAGTTTCACGTATATGTATATATCATATGTTCCATGATTTCCACTATTAGCATTTTATGTCCTTATGTGGTGGTGATGTTTCTAATGGCATGCATATGAATGGACAGGAGTAAAGAATTGTTCACTCGGGCCTTATCGGCTTCGGGTGCCAGTCCACCCCGTTGGGATACGGGGCGTGACATTAGATCTCTGATTTGTGGAGTCTAGATCTCTATTTTCAGAGAATTTAGACCTCTATTTTCTGTCGATTAGTTGTTGATTTTTTGTTCAATTTTTCAAAAATGCCTCCTTTGAAGATCGATCAGAATGATCCCTTGTATATTGGTTCATCAGATGTTACAGGAGTTGTACTCATTCCCATAAAGTTAACTGGATCTAAAAATTATGGGATATGGAGTAGGCCGATGATAATTACACTACTTGGAAAAAGGAAGTATGGATTTGTTACAGGAGCTTACACTAAAGGATCCTATAAGGATGAACTTCATGAGAAATGGGAGACATGTAATGAAATTATCCTGTAATGGCTGATGAATACAGTTAGTGAAGAGCTACTCAATGGTGTTGTGTATGCTACAAATGCTTTTTAAGTTTGGGAGGATCTAAAGGAGAGATTTGATATGGTGAATCGAATGCGTAGCTATCAGCTACACAGAGAAATAACCACTCTTTATCAAGGTACTAATTTTGTGTCTCACTATTTTACTAAGCTAAAAACTCTATGGAGTGAATATGATGTTGTTGTACCAACACCTAGCTATGATTGTCCAAGTTCAAGAGAGTATGTAGAACACCTATCTCAAATGAGATTAATCCAATTCTTAAGTGGTTTGAATGAATATTATGAACAAGCAAGGAGACGAATTCCATTGAAAGGAGTGAATCCAATTTTAAACCAAGCATATGCTATGATTAGAGAAGATGAGACTCAAAATTCTGCAAATATGAATGTTGTGATTGTAAAATCAGATCAGGTTGTCATGAATGTGAATAAGAGTTATACTAGAAACCAAGGGAGAGATTACTAAACGGGAAGGAAATATGAGTATTGTCAGGAAGGAAAAGTGAGTATTGTCAATTCACAAGTCATACTAAGGAGAACTGTTACAAATTAATTGGATATTGTAACACCCCGAACTTTAGACTAGGATTCAAACCATTCTTTATACGCGTATAGGCTGCAAAACTCGATGATCTATAATTGAATATTAGTGTTAAGATCAATAACATAGTGTGGTGATTTCTTTTGATGTGAATCATGGTCATAAGAAAATCTAGCGTAAAGTTGAATTGAAAGCTTTTTGATCAATTGAGTTTTAGTATACATTTTTATATGGGTCAATTTCAAACAAGCATTTTTCCTAGAATATAAGGAGTTACGTGACCCATTACCTATCAAATAAAAAATCTTTGAGTCTTCTTTCCAAGGATACAAACGGTTCATAAATCGAAGTTTGGAGAGAAAAGTTATGAGCTTTCCAGTGAGGGTCCGCAATATGACCGTGTCACGGAGCTTGGCCTCCGCGATTTTAAAGTGGCATGGAGACGATGTTCAGCGGCGAATCTTTTTATTTTGTACAAATTTTTAAGTGGTATTTTGGTCTTTTCCTTATCCAAAAGTCGTCCCCTATTATTCTAAAATGTTTCCCTACATTCCTATTATCCCTAAATAGATTAAAATCTCCTCTCTTAATCTCTCTAAGTCCAAGAAAAACTCAAGGTTACATAAGGTGATCCTAAGGTCAAGTTTCAAGGTTCCTCTCCTAAGATCTTCGTCAAAAGACAGGTTGAACACTCTCAACTTCAACTACTATTATAAAGTGTGAATTTAATTAGTATTTATGTATATTATGTTGATGATTTGAAGCTAGGGTTGAGGATTTTACTACGAAAAGATTGATATGAATTTCCTTTTCTTTATAAATGGATGATTAAAGCTTTGTTGGGGATTTTGAGACTAAAATGGCTATTTGAAAACGATGAATCTTTATGTCTTGAAATTTGAATGTTAAATGGATGAACGTTTAAGCCATGATTTTCAAGTCTCTTGAAAGCTTTGAATTCCAAAAGGAATATCAATATTTTCCCCATCTTTTATATCATTGAAGGTATTGTTCTATTCAAATGGTTTGAAAATTGTTATTGGAAATGCAACTATGATTATGCTCATGATTTTAAAGGCGGGGTTTTGGAGTCTAATGTTTAATGATAATGATTTTGGCATGATATGAGTGACTTGCAAGTCTTGATATGACGATACCAAAATGTAAATACCATAACAAAAGAATCCATGAAAAAATGATATGAAAGTTTTTAAATTTTGGCTTGAAGAGAATTATGTAGTTCACCAAGATGGTGTAGTCCTTGTGACCCAACATCGAAAACCGTATTTACCATCGTGGGAAGGTCTTGGCCTGAAAAATGGATGACCGTTGTATGCTTGCTTTGCGCGATAGTATTATAGTTTATGATTATGTTATGATTGGCCTAATATGTTATCTCAATTTATACGACAAACATGGATTGAGGCCCCGCCAGTTGGGTATACTGGACCCATATAGCTCGTGGGTTACTAGATGTCGGTGTAAATGGATAGTTCAAATTAAAGGTTTTCAGGTGATTATATTTCTTTTATGTTTTGAGTCACTTGTATACTACTTCTTTTATGATGGATTTATGTTTTGAATTTTATAAATTGCTGTATAAACTACCTTGATCCCTTTCCTTGGGTAGCATGCCAATACCATCACACTGACCAGCCTCGAATGCTACATCCTTTCATCATGTAGGTTCCAAAGCATTTCCCTGAGATCCTGCTCATTATTTGGATTCATTCAGGACAATAGCTAGCAAGTGGTAAGCCACCATCTTTTGGAGGGCATATATTTCTTTCTTTCTGTTAGACTTGAACTATCCTATTTTTATGGTATTTGTTGGGGCCATGTTCCAGCTTAGAATTTTCATTCATATTGTTAGAGGCTTCGTAGACTGAGTTAGACCAATGTTTCATAGAATGTTTCAAGACTTGGGGTTTGAATTTCTATTCAAGTTGAACTTCATATTTTATAGGCCTATTTCCACACTTTATTATGACTATGCTTATAATGATATGCTAAGGGGTCTTCTTGGGCCTTCATTGGTCTGGGATGCCCGTCACGTCCAGGGCCTGGGCTCGGGTTGTGACAAACTTGGTATCAAAGCATGATTCAAGGTCCCAGGGTGTTTACAAAGCCGTGTCTAGTAACGTCTTTTTTATGGGTGTGTAGCGTGACACACTTATAAATGAGAGGCTACATTACATTAAGGAATGTTTCCCTTTCTTCATGTTCTAATTTTGTGGTAGAAAGTCTAGTTCTATCAAAGTTATCAAGATTTCCTGCCTGAGTCTAATTCTGCTGCTATGCCTTGTTTTCAAAGTGATAGAAGTACAAAAGCTCAGATTTCTAGAGGTCTGGTCCTTTCAGATCGAGTCATCAAAAAGTTACAAAGTCGTCCAAGGACTTGAGGGGAGTCCATTAGTGCATTCAAGTCTATTAGTTTTGTGTACATGAATTTATCTTCATGAATCGTGCGAGTGATTCAAGGTGAGATGTGTATTTAAACCTTTTCAAGAACCTTGTTAGAAATGACTTGAATAAGGGGGAAGGTATATAGCTTAATTTTGGGGGTATGTTTCCACCTAAGAGATAGTGTAAATTAGGGTGTTATTATAAGCTACGAGCAGTAAGATGATCCCAGAGTTAGAAATATGGAGTAGTAAATTCAAAAGTCATAGAGTGGGGCTAGTGATTGATCAAAGAACGTAGCTAGAGTCTACCTACTAAGTGAGTGTTGGGGTGGTATGCCCTTATGGTGATTGGCTAAGGATGTATCAATATTTGTAGATTTTATGGTAGTTAGTAGAGGAAGTGATTAGTTATGATGATTTAGAATTTATTTGAAATAGGGAAGGATCTCATGATGGCTAGTTATTGTAGTAGTAAGATCATTTATAGGTTGTGAATGGAAGGATAGAGTGGTTAAGGATTTATAAATTTACACTTCAAATTGTGGTTCTTAGATAGAAAGAGGCTCCTTGATGTTTATAGAATTTTGAAGGTAGATTAAATGTATGCCTCGAAAAGTAGATATGATATGAGGAAGAAGAATGTGCTAATAGACCATAATGGCTTATATTATAAGATTTAGATCGATTATCCTTATTAAGTGGTTTTACCCTTGATATTTATCTATTAGTTGTAAAATAGTATAGTATGTGACAAAACATGTAATAAATATTAAGGTGTAGTAGTAATGTTGTGAAGAAGAATGTGCTTGTAAGCCGCAGTTAAGCGAAATAAGAAATTAAGGTTGATTAATTTATCGCTTATTTTTTTGGGACTAGTATAGTATGTGAGATGTTTCATTGGTAGTCCATGATTGGTACTAGATATTAAGTTTGAATTTTAGATGATGACTGTGGTGAAAAGAATGGTAGCTCAAGGATAGTGATGCAAGATTTGTGGGAAAAGGATTAGTAGGCTTGATATGATGTATGCAAGAGCTTAGGTTGATAACTTATGGAAAGTTTGAGTGTGTAGTTATGATATATATATATATATATATATAAATGAGGACTAGTGTTGAAATGGTGAATTGTCTCTAAGTCATTAGCTAGAAAAGAGCCTTCAGTTATAAGAATAAGATGTCCTCGATTTTAAGTGTATAAGTGTTATATGTACCTAGCAATATTCTTGATTTTTTCTTTGCATAGAGGAGGCTAGGTGGTTATTATATGGTGTTCATTAAAGATGAATTAAGGAAATTATAGATAGATGATGTGAGCTCTTGGTATGGTTTTTGAATTTCACTGGGTTTGGCGAACATAAGATTAGAAGTTTAATGCTAGTAAACTAAGGATTGGGAAACAAAATGTTAAGTGGACGTGGACATTTATCCCCATGAGAGTTAAGTTTTAGGATGAAAAACTTGGTATAGATAAGGGTAGTGTCTCTGAAAGGAATGGCCTAGAACGAAGTAAGTACCTTTCATATATTATATCTCATGTGTATAGAGTTACTCCATCGCACCGAGTATTGTGCTTGTAGATCTGTCTATATAATAGGTCCACAAAATTAGGATGGTGACCTTGGAGCTAAGGGGGAGATGACAGGTATTGAACCAAGGCAAGTCTTAAATTTCAGAAAGGGGTCTATGATGAGTTCCATAGTGATCCCTTCTTATCCTAACAGATTCCCTATACCTCTGTTACAAAGATACTCTACCTATATCTTCTGCATTTCATCCATGATTATGTGCAAGATCCAGATTCCATACAAACACTCACGTCCATGTTCTGACCCTTTAACTGGGAGCAATAGTGTCTCTAAATGATTCAAAAATTTTCTCTAAGATTTAGAGACCCAATTTCTATGTTATGATGCTCATGATTCGTAAGCCTATGTCTCATGTTATGCTCAGTTCAAAGAAACTATACCTATCTATGTTACGAGTTCATATTAGGTCATGTCTAATCCCAAAACCACACACTCTATGCAAACTCATGACCATTCTCAAACCCCAAAATGAGAAGCGATAGCTCAAGCAGCGATCTTAGTCAATTTTCCTCAAATTTTTGAATTCCAATTATATGTTATACAACTCAGGACATATATTTTCATGTTTCTCAGTATGCCCAGTTCTAAGAACTCATGCTATGTTATGTTTGTGCCAGAACGATTTTTATTCATGATCTATGTGTTACAAATATGAAGTATTTTGTGCCTATTGTACCCTATTTTACTTCGCAGGCTCCATCTTGAGTAGTGTAATATATATGATTCATAATTGAGCAGTTTCATCCTATTCCTGATGCTCGTACTCTAGTTCCTTAGTGATATTCCTTATGTTATGATTATATTAGTGGTGGCAGTAGAGTAATGATTTAGATAAGAGAGTAGATGTTCCTTGTTGTAAAAATTATGGTGTAACTACTCGAGCTAAGGTTATAGATGAAGAGGGAAGAGGGAGATGAACTTTTGTTATGTGAAATAGTTAGAAAGGGGATATATGGCATAAATCTTTGTGAAAGTGATTGAAGTTGCTGATTTTTGTTGTGGAAATCTATAAAGAGGGTGTAGTAATGATAGGCTTGAATTCTATAATTGATAGATATGCAGGCCATTGTATTATGGGGCTAGCACCCCTTGATTAGATCTTGAGGTTGATTGATTTTAATGGTAAGAAGGAGTAGTATTCTTAGGGACCATAGCCGATAGTGTGATATAGGGTATATAATTCTGTAACATAGATCAACATGATTGTATTATAGGTAGAACCTTATGCCTCCACGCTAGGCTTGAACATGGGAACAACATATGGTTAGATTTATACCCTTCTAGTTATGTGTGCCCTTGAAGATTATAGGTTGCAAAAGATAAGGTATAGTATTTTTGAAGGAATGAGTGTTGTTTGAAGTATAGTTAAGCTTAAAGAGTATCACTCGTATAATTTCATGCAAAAGTACTCTTTTTTTCTATGTCCTTCTTAACCTCATTATATGTCATGGATGAATCTTAGTTCAAGCTTTACATCATTGTGAACATGATCCGTAAGACTCATGTCTTAGATCATGTCTATGCTAAGTCTCAACTATATCAATCCAAGTTCTTATCTATATTTGTTCTCAAATATATCTTACATCAATTGAAATGATGTTCCTGGGTACTTATGTTTTAACCCGTACCTATGTTGAAATTTTAACACCAAATTATTCGTGCTTGACCAATTCACTTGATGTTGTCATGAAATTTTTCTGGAGTGTATGTGAGTTAGAAGTGAAGTTGGTTGATAAGTTCCAGTCCATATATTGTGCTTGTAGAGTTCTATAAATCTCCAGCCATCTTTCGAGGATGAATGATCCCAAGGGGGAGATATTGTAACACCCCACACTTTCAACTAGGATTCGAACCATTCTTTGTACGTGTATAGGCCCCCAAACTCGTTGATCTACAATTAATTATAAGTGTTAAGATCAATCTCATAGTGTGATGAGTTCTTTTGATATGAACATAGTCATAAGAAAATCTAGCGTAAAGTTGAATTGAAATCTTTTTGATCAATTGAGTTTTAGTATATGTTTTTACATGGGTCAACTTCAAACAAGCATTTCTCCTAGAATATAAGGAGTTACGTGGCTCATTACCTATCAAATTAAAGGTCTTTGAGTCTTCTTTTCAAGGATACAAATTGTTTCTAAATTAGAGTTTGGAGTGAAAGGTTATGAACTTTCCAGTGAGGGTCCGCGATATCATCGTGCCATGGAGCTTGGCCTCCACGATTTTAGAGTGGCACGGAGATGATGTTCAACGGAGAATCTTATAATTTCCTATGCGTTTTAAGGGGTTTTTTTGGTTTTTTACTTATCCAAAAACCGTCTATTATTCTAAAATGTTTCTTTACATTCCTATTAGCCCTAAATCGATTAAAACCTCCTCTCTTATTCTCTCTAAGTCTAAAAAAAACTCAAGGTTGCATAAGGTGATTCTAAGGTCAAGTTTCATGGTTCCTCACCTAGGATCTTCGTCAAAAGGCATGTTGAACACTCCCTACTTCAACTACTATTGTAAAGTATGAATTTAATTAGTATTTACTTATATTATGTTGATGGCTTGAAGCTAGGGTTGAGGATTTTGTTACGAAAAGCTTGATATGAATTTCCTTTTTTTAATAAATGGATGATTAAAGCTTTGTTGGGGATTTTGAGACTAAAATGGCTATTTGAAAATGATGAATCTATATGTATTGAAATTTGAATGTTAAACGGATGAATGTTTAAGCCAGAATTTTCACGTCTCTTGAAAGCCTTGAATTGCAAAAGGCATATCAATGTTTTCCCCGTCCTTTATATCATTGAAGGTATTCTGTTACTCAAATGGTTTGAAAATTGCCATGGAAAATTCAACTATGATTATGCTCATAATTTTAAAGGCTGGGTTTTGGAGTCTAAATGTTTAATGATAATGATTTTGGCATGATATGAGTGACTTGCAAGTCTTGGTATGAAGATATCAAAATGTAAATGCCTTAACTAAAGACTCCATGAATAAATGATATGAAAGTGTTTTAATCTGGGTTAAGAGAATTACGTAGTTCACTGGGATGGTGTAGTCCTTGTGATCCAACACCGAAAATCATGTTTACCAATATGGGAAGGTCTTGTCCTGAAAAATGGATGGCCGTTGTATGTTTTCTTCGCGCAGTAGTATTACAGTTTATGATTATGTTATGATTTACCAAATATGTTATCTCAATTCATACGGCAAACATAGATTGAGGCCCCGCCAATTGGGTATACTGGACGTGGGTTACTAGATGTGGGTGTAACTAAATAGTTAAGAATTAAAGGTTTTTAAGTGATTATATTTCTTTTATGTTTTAAGTCACTTGTTTCCTACTTCTTTTGTGATGGATTTATGTTTTAAATTTTATAAAATGTTGTACAAACTGCCTTGATCCCTTTCCTTAGGTCGCATGCTAGTACTCATCATACTGACCATCCCCGGATGCTACATATTTTCATGATGTAGGTTTTGAAGTATTTCCTCATGATCCTGCTTAGTATTTGGATTCATTTGGGACAACAGCTAGCAAGTGGTGAGCCATTCGTCTTTCAGAGGGCATATATTTCTTTCTTTCAGTTAGACTTGAACTATCCTATTGTTATGTTATTTGCCGGGGCCATGTTCCAGCTTAGGATTTTCATTCATATTGTTAGAGACTTCGTAGACTGAGTTAGACATATGTTTCATGGCATGTTTCAATACTTGGGTTTGGAATTTCTATTCAAGTTGAACTTCATATTTTATAGGCCTATTTTTGGACTTTATTATAACTATGCTTATGATGATTTACTAAAGGGTTCTTCTTGGGCCTTAATTGGTGTGGGATTCCCATCATGTACAGTGCCTGGGCTTGGGTCATGACAGATATCCACTGGATTGGAAGCAGAGAAAAAAAAAAGGAGGTGGCAATGGTAACTATAGAGGATCATCTGGTTTTTCCCAGGCTGGTAACACTGTAGGATCTGGACATAATGATTATTCTAGTTTTGGAGGACAACCTTCATCTAATAATGTCATGGGAGGACACTATACCCATAGTCAAGAGGCTTCAACCAGTCATGATATGAGTAATACAGGTCTTGCAGGAAATGCAGTTGTTTTTGCAAAGGGGCAAGCATTCAACAAAGTTAAATACAAACAAAGCAGATGCATGTTGAATAAAGATGTGCAGGAAACTAAACAGATCAACATGTTAGGTATTACCACTTTTCGAATGTCACAATTCTTTACACAATATTGGATAGTAGATTCAAGTGCCTATCATCATGTTACAACTAATAAGGATCTGTTGAAGGACATTCATGGTTTAACCAAACATCAAAAGGATAACGTTTATTTGCCTATAGGAGAAAAGGTTGAGGTTACTCATATTGGAGAGGCATTCTTATTTGTGAATAAAGTAATGAGAAATATCTTGTTTGTGCCAGACGTTAAGTTTAAATTGTTGTTAGATTCTAAGATCACCAAAGATTTGTCTTGTCTTATTTCGTTCTACCTTGATTTTTGTGTATTTTAGGACCTCTTCAGTGGTAAAGTGGAGGGGATTGGTAAAGAAAATGGTGGATTGTACATTTTCAAAGTTGAATTTGGAATAAAGAGGAAAGAATCAATAGCCGGACACAAGAAACTAGCTGCAAAATGGCTATACATGATGTCAAGATGTGGCATAAGAGACTTGGACATCCTTCTCCCTGAGCTCTAAGGCATCTAGGCTTGTTAGATTGTAATAAGGATGGTGAAGCAGTCAATAATTGCCCAATATGTCCATTAGCTAAACAAACAAGACTATCATTTGCTCATAGCATATCTAGAGTAGATGCACTGTTTGATGTTGTTCACATAGACCTTTTGGGACCATATATGACCCCTACTAAAGATAAAAAGTATTAATTTTTGACAATTGTGGATGACTATAGTAGATTTGTATGGGTGCACTTGCTTCAATTGAAATCTGAGTTTATTGTTGCTATTAAAAAATTTCTTTTGATGGTAAAAACTCAGTTTGGTTCTCATGTCAAGGTTGTGAGGTCAAATAATGGTAGAGAGTTTTTTAATGCTCAATGTACTGAATTGTTTCAGAATCTAGGCATCTTACAGCAAAGTAGTTGCCCTCACACAGCACAACCGATTGGTGTGGTAGAGACTAAACATAGACACATTCTTAACATGGCAAGAGCTTTCAAGTTTCAATATCATTTACCTATTATATTTTAGGGTTATTGCATTAAGGTCGTTGTGTACTTAATGATTAGGTTGCCTTCATCAGTCATTGATGGTAAATGTCCTTATGAATTGCTCTATTACAAGCCACCTATGTTAGCTCACTTAAGAGTTATAGGGTGTCTTTGTTATGCATTATCCCTGCCAAAGGGAGATAAGTTTTTAGCAAGAGCTATTCCAGCCATTTTGATGGGATATTCAAAGTTGCAAAAGAGATATATATTGCTAGATACTGACAACAACAAATTCTTTATAAGCAGAGATGTGACATTTCAGGAGGAGGTATTTCCTTTTGTTGCAACATCAAAGCCATCTTCTCCAAAAATTTTATTGCACAAATCTCCTATAGAGATGCTACTTGATGAGCATATTCAATAAGAAGAAATAGTAGGTGATGCAACATGTGATCCAGTACCACCTCAAGAAACTTCTATATCATTATCATAAATGATTCAACCTCATGTTGTTGAAGATGTATCACTAATAGCAGATGACAACCATGGCATGCCTTTATCAGTACCTGAAGCTATTGATTCATCAATCCCTAGAGCTGCTGAAGTTCCACCTATTAGGAAGATCACCAGAACTACCAAACCACCTACTTGGATAAAAGATTACACTAGATATGGTAAAGGTCAGAGTAGCACCAGACATCCAATAGCCAATAATCTTTGTTATGACAATACTACAACCCATTATCAATGCTACTTATCCAAGTTTGATTATCTTATGGAGCCCAGAAGTTTTAAGGAGGTAGCTAAAGATGAAAAATTGATTAAGGCTATGTAGTTGGAAATTTAGTCTCTTGAGGATAACAATACATGGTCTAAAGTTGATCTACCACAAGGAAAAAATATAGTTGGTTCAAAATAGGAGTACAAGATTGAGTATCAAGCCAATGGTAAGGTTGAAAGATATAAATCCAGGCTAGGTATAGACAACAAGAAGGCTTGGATTACCATAACACTTTCTCCCTTTTGCCAAAATGGTGACAATGAGATGTGTTATTGCTTTAGCTGTTTCACAAGGCTAGAATTTGTTTCAATGGATGTTTACAATGCTTTTCTTCAAGGTGATTTGGATGAAAAAATGTACATGGACATGCCAGAAGTGTTCAAGATACCAGGAGAAACCAAAGTGTGTAAATTTCTCAAATCATTATATGGTCTAAAACAATCCTTTAGATAGTGAAACATCAAGTTGACTTCAACACTACTATCTGCTGGTTTTACTCAAAGTACAAATGATTACTCTTTGTTTACTTTGAGAAAGATTGATGATCTAGTTATTATTCTAGTGTATGTTGATGATTTACTTATCACTAAGAGCAATGACAAGATGATTTCTACAACAAAAGAGGTGTTACATAAACAGTTCGAGCTAAAAAATTTAGGCCTGCTCAAATATTTCCTAGGCATTGAAATCTTAAGATCAGATGAAAGGGTTATCTTAAATCAAAGGAAGTATGTATTAAAACTGATCAATGGTGCTGGTCTTGGTGGTGCTAAACCTGCTCCAACTCCTCTAGAGTCCAATTTGAAGTTGACAATAGTTGACTATGACAAAGCCACTGGTATTGCTAGTGATGCACTCCTTCATGATGTTACTTCTTATCAGAAGTTAACTGGAAAACTCTTGTATGTTACTATTACTAGACCATCTATTAGTTATGTCGTCTAAACACGTAGTCCGTTCATGCAATCTCCTAAGATAAACTTTCTTTGAATGATGATAAAACCTTGCTCTTCTCTTAAAACATTCATGCCCAAGAAATAATGAATACCTCATAAGTCTTTGACTCTGAAATTTGAACTTAAGAATTGTTTGATGATCTACTTCAATTCTCCCTTATCATTCCCTATCAATAGGATATCATCCACATATACTGCTAAGATAGAAATAGAGTCTCTAGTATTCTTAAGAAATAGAGAATAATTATTGAGGGAAGTATAATATCCCTTGAAACGTAGAGCACCAGCAAGCTTGAAATACTATTGCCTTGAGGCTTGCTTTAGTCCGTATAAAGACTTTCTAAGAAGACAAACATGATTAGCACTAGGAGGGTTTAAACCTGTATGAAATTTTATTAATACTTCTTCTTGAATATCTCCATGTAAGAAGGCATTGCTGACATCTAATTGTGAGACAGTCCAGCCTTTCTTTACTGCAACCCCTAAAAGACACCTAATTGTGGTCATTTTCACCACAGGGGAAAAAGTTTCATTGTAATCCACCCCCTCCTTTTCAATGTCCCCCTCACTACTAATCTTGCCTTTAATCTTTAACACTACCATCTAAATTATGTTAGAACTTGTATACCCATTTACAAGGTAATGCTTTCTTTTTTTGGGTAATTCTACCACATCCCATGTGTGGTTGAGATTGAGTGGCTCTATTTCTGAATCCATGGCATGTTGCCATTCTGGATGTTTAGAAGCTTACAAGAAACTGATAGGGAACTAAGAGGCATGAATTAGTGAGGTCAGTCAAGTAGATTTGATTGCATAAATAGGCATTCAAGTAGGCTGGTTTCTGATGCAATCTAGTGCTCTTTCTAGGGGGTATGGTAGTGCAAATTGGAGGTACTCTAGGAGGACTTTGTGAAGCAGGAGGGCTATTGGGTGTAGCTTTACTAGAACTAGAATGAGAGGGTGGTTGTATAGGTGTGATTTTTCAAGGATCTGGTTGTCTAATAAATAAGATCTGGTAAGGACTTTTTCCTTTGAGAGATTTGAAAGGTAGTTTATTAATTAAGTGAGTTGCAACTAGAATACAGTCTCCCCAATAAGAAACTGGAACTTTGGGTTGAAAAAATAAACCTCTTGCAATTTTTAGAAGGTGTCTATGCTTTCTCTCTACCACCCTATTCTTTTGGGGTGTAGCAGTACAACTTATCTGATGTAAAATGCCATGACTGGCTAGAAAAGCAGCTTCTTGTATTCCCCTCCCTAATTCAAAGGCATTGTTTGATCTAATACATTTCATTTTTAGACCAAACTGTGTTTCTACCATTGCAAGAAAAGTTTTCAAAACAGGAAAAGAATTACATTGGTTGTCAACAAAATTTCCATGTTCCCCTACTATAGTCAATAATGGTGATAAAATACATATATCCATCATAAGAATAATGTTTGTATAGACCCCAAGTGTCTATGTGAATCATTTTAAACACTCTTTTAGATTTGATTGTACTAATAGGAAAAGGACTTCTTGTTTGTCTGGCTTTAGGGCATATGTCACTCACATATTCAAAATTAGAAGGAAACTAAATGAAATTATGCTTTTTCATTACTGAAAAGGGAAAATGCCCAAGTCTCATATGCCAAAGGTTTACATCAGAGATAATATTTGCAGAATTTAGAAAAGAAAAACTGTTGAAATGATTGGAATGACATTCTTTTGAAAAGTTAACAACATCTTCACATGAATTAGAAATTAAACTAGACAAATAAACTGAATTAGAAACTCTAGGATGCAGAAGATATAATCCATCCTTAACTTCACCAAAAACTTCTACCTTATTTAAGGAATGTTCTGCAACAGACACTGATTAGAAGTGAAGAAAAGATGTCTATCAAGTTGTATTCACAACCTATTCACTAAAAATAGATTATATTTAAACTCTGGACATGAAGCATATTCTTAAGAGTAAGATTGGATAGAATAGGTACACTTCTTGTATATGTGACACTTAGTTTAAAGGAATTAAGAAGACTGATATGATAAGGAATAAGAAGTGAAATTAAAGAAGAAATGGAGGAGGCCTCAAAACACATGTGTTCTAAGTCCCCTGAATCAATGATCCAGGTCTTAGTATTGTAAACAAAAAAACAAGAACCTGACTATTTGAGAATTGTACCAGCTATTGCATTGGCATTGATTTCTGATGATTATGCCTGGTTCATTTGCATCTGCATTTCCTTGAACATTCTTTCTATTTCCATGGACTGTTCTTTGCTAAAGTGTTGACTACAATTGTTGGATTCATCTGCTGTACCATCTTGCATTTCCTCAATCCCAATTATTGCATTGGCCTGCACTTGTCCTTGATATCCTTTCTGGTTTGTGAACTTAAAATCCATAGGATATCCTATGAGTATGTAGCAGTCTATCCCCAAATGTCCTTGTTTGAAGCAGTATGTACAAGTTACATTTGGATTGTACTTTACTCTTCTTCCCTTGAACTTCTTATTTCTATCAACTGACTTCTATGGGTAATTAGTTGGTTTTTGAGGGTAAGTATTTGGTCTCTGAGGCTGATATCCACCTCTTTGATATGGAGGAGTGTTTCTTTGGTTGGAAACTTTCTTTCCTTTGTTTTCCACCAAGAAGTAGGTTGAATTATTGTATACTTGTGCAGTAGCATAGATCTCTCTTTGGTTCTCATCTTTAAGGAGTTGTGAGTAGGTAAAATCTTGTTTGGTAATTTACTCATTATCAATATGTTACCCCTAGCTTGAACATAAACATCATTTATACTTATCAAAAATTGAATCAACTACTTATCAAAAATTGAATCAACTTCTAATCCTGAATAGATTTAGACAATTTCTTCTTTCCTTCACAAATATATGTGCATGTGCCTACTATATCTAAGTTGAGTGAATCAATCTTATTCCATATTCATTTGATTTTTGTGAAATACCCAAAAATGTCAGTAGATCCCTGAACTAACATGCACAATTCTTTTTACAGATGAAAGAGCTTTGCTCCATTAGATCTATCAAATCTATGTTCAAGACTGCCCCATAGTTCCTTAGAAGTTTTGGAGTATATAACACTATCTCTAATGTCTTTGGATAGAGAATTCAACAACCAGGAGGTAACCATGTCATTGCAGCAGCTCCATAGCTCAAACTCTTTGGAATTGAGATCTGGAGCTGCACAAATCCCATTTATAAACCCCATCTTTTTCTTTGCTGAAAGTGCTATCAGAACAAACCTTTTCCATCCAGAAAAAACCTTGCCATCAAATATACTATTGACAAGGTTCATTCCTGGGGTTCTGAGGATGCAAATAATGGTAGGAGTTTTATCAGTCATTTTCTCTCAATGGAAAAGCTTAGAAAGAAAGATGAAACAAGGAAAATTTGGATCGAGCTTATTGCTCTGATACCATGAAAGAATTTGGAGAAGATGATTGAGAAATTTTTCTTGTATTCCAAGTAATAATCTGTACATGTATTTATTCAATTATTTCCCTAGGGACTAAGGCTGTAAAATGTAAATAAAATAGAATAATTATGATGACTAATCCTAACTAACTTTGTACTATTATCCACTTATACATTTCTAGAATGTTTACTTAGGATTCCTTTTGTATACTACTATATGGGCAATACTTGTTTCTCAGTATTTGGACCTTTGCTTGTTTGTAATTGAGCTCCGAAAACTGATGCCCAAGTTGTGTTATTGAGACTGGCCTATGTGTGTATCTTCTTTAGGTAAATGATCCAACTTTAGCAGATAGCTCTTTTCCATTTTAAACATAGTCAAATCTTTTGGACTTCTATCTTCTTCAACATTTTTCTGCTATGAGTCCTTTCTCTGCATTTATGATTTTTTTAGAGATAGGTTGTCCAACATTTAAAGATTTTATTGACACTTGTCAAGTAAAATAAGTGTAATGTGATGGTTTTATTATAGCTTTATATTATTTGTGTGTTGTCCTCTTACATGGGTTTAGCAAGCCAAGTGTTTGCACTCTAGACACTTGGCAACATACTATGGACTTTTTCAATTTCTTTTGGCATATAAATAGACCTAAATATTCACAGCAAATATACACCCAATATTCCATCTTGCTCTCTCTCTCTCTCCCTCCCTCTCTCCTCACGTCTTTCTCTTCATCTTTTGCTTTCCTTTTATTTTATTTAGTTATCCTATTGTTTTCTTTTCTTTTCACTTTTAAAACTTGTTGGTATTATTAATTAGTTTTTCTTATTTTTGTACTCTCTAATTACTTAGAGAAGACTTGTTTCATACTGGGGAAGCACTTCACATTGCTAAAATAGTTTCTTAGGACTGTCAAGCATGACTCAAGTATTATTGGTGTATTAATTTAAATATTATTGTATTGATATTTATTTAATTTTCAGTATAGTTATTTTGTTAATATTATTATTGTTATATTTAACCTTGTTTCCCAACAATTTACATGCCAGAATAAATTGAATAAGGTCATAGAATGTTGTCGAGTGTGCATGCACTTATCTTGCTAAACGCATGCAAGATAATAACACACAAATAATATAAAGCTATAATTAAGCCATCACATTACACTTTTTTTTCTTGACAAGTGTTAATAAAATCTTTAAAATATCACTACCCATACTACAACAAAATAATATTATAATCAACCTACACTAAACCATAGATAATAACATAAATCGAAGAACAAGAAACAAGAGTAATGCTACCTAGTCTTAGGCGTATTTTGAGTATGAGGTGGTTTAGATAAATCTGGTTGTTATTAGAGCATTTGTTGGTAGTTTTGATTTGATTTTGTATTAGAGAACGAGTTTAGGAAGTCGTAGAAACTTTCAGTGCGTAAAACGGGTTAGTAGAACTCCAGTTATAGTGATTACTGATAAAAGGATTAGTTTGTAATATTGAGTTTCGAGAAGTATGTTTTGAAATGGCAAGAACTGGGACCAAGTACTAACTTGGGGTCGTTGCAGTGACAGAAGTGCCTCTATAGCGGTAGAAGTGTCATTGCAGCGACAACCCATTTTGGCCTGAGGGCCGCTGCAGTGGTGAAAACGCAATATATCAATTTTTAAAAAATCTGAAACCCATTTTTCGTTCACTTTTCCAAAAACGTCCAAGGGCTTCACAGGAAGTGATTTTCAACTTTTGAGGTTTTTCATCTTTGAGGTAAGGTCTCTTTACACTCTAAACTTGAATTACTCTTTTAGATTCATAGAAATTGTGAGAAACATAATCATGGGAGAATTTGGAGGTTAGTCCTAAATTTTGAACTAGTGAGAATTGATGGGGATTTTACTTATTATCAGTTGTTGTTGATCCTAGGGTGTTAGAAAATACTTTCTATGGTAAGATTCTATATTGTAATGTTAAAATAAGTAGAATTCAAGAGTTTTAAAGGGTAGAGAAGCATAAGATGTTGAATTAGGGCAAATTCTTGGGTTAATTCGATAAATGTGAGTTCCTAATATTAAGGAAGGGTGAAATATTGTGTTAAGAATTATGTAATTGTTGTTTACAGAATAAGAACGGGTTGAGAGTGAAAAGTACGGCAAGTTTGTGGCAATATACTGGTTACAAGCAAGGAATTAAGGTAGGTTATGGTTTAATTATAGTAAAGACTTTCTTGACTCTGTGCTTATATGTGAGTTGGGTGTTTGTGATTTGCTTTCGAGCATTACTTGTGATTATTAACTATATCATGCATTGACATATGGTTCTAAGATGGTATTGAGATGATATATGGATCGAGTGTCACACCAATATTATTATTGGATCGGGTACCACACCGGTGTTGGTACATGGACTGAGCTCGTCCCTTGCAGGTCATATCTGAGAGTCCCTGCTAACTCTAGTATGTGTGTATATCTTGCATGCATTCAATCATCATTTTGTTTGAATATATGTATATATGTTGTGGTGATCATTGTTGAAGAACTTGTCTAGGTGTAATTGATGTACTTGTATACTTGTATTACTAATTAGATGAAGTGTTATGACTGTATTTGGTTGTCAATAAATTGTAAGTTGTGTTGTGATCGTTGTTTCTTGCATTTTACTTATCTATCTGTATGGTGTTGAGTTGTGTCGGCCGATGATGCCTACCAATACTTAGTTGTTGTGCTAATACTACCTGTACTCTTCTTTTTGTTAAGTGCAGAGCGTGTTCCAGCATTTGAGATGAGACCTCGACTCTAGTCACGTCGATTCAAGGGTGAGAACCATATCCGGGCAGCCATTGGATCATTCTCATATTATTCACGTTCTTTGTTTTAGGACTAAGACATTTCTTTATTTAGTATTTTGGATTATATTTTAGACTTGGTTTTTGTATACTGCTTAGATGTTCTTGTATAGTGACTTCTAGGTCCTGGAGGTTGTAATAATTAGAGATATTTTCACACTCTATTATGTTTATGGATATTAATTTTGTATTGAAGTTGGTTGATTAATATTGTGTTTTAGTGAATATTTAGTGAGAATTTGAGGAAACTGACTTGTGAGGGTCTGTTTTAGTTGGTTAAGGATTGAGTTAGAGGTTTTCCCACCGTAGAGTTAAGGTGGTGCCACTCATGACCAATTTGGTCGTTACATCTACAAAATCGGGAATATCCTCAAGTAGATCTCTAGCCGGTACAGCGGTTTCCTAAGCTCTGCCCATCGCAGGCGCGACTCTCCTTCCTCTAGCTCCTCTTCATCGTACATGTCCTCTATCGCAAACTGCAGACCCAACGATTGGTTCAAGCACCTCTGTTCTAGCTATGTTAGCTCATGTTCTCACCATCTGTGAGAATAAGAATGCAAGAAGTCAGCTACCAATTTGGATCACCGGATACCAATTGAAATCAAGTAATTAGCACGAAAGAAAGCAAAAATTGAGTGTTTCCTAGTACCCTATAGCATCTCGAAGAAAAGTATAGATGTCTATATACCGTTCTGCAAGACTTTACTATACATATTGTTGTATGATGAGATTGATGAAACCTGGATCTGATACCAACTTTGTCACGACTCAAATTGTTGTAAGTGGCACCCACACTAACCCTCCGATGGAGAACCATCTAACTCAACGTTAACCCAAGTACTTAGCCAATTTTAAGACTATATAAGAACAAAATCAACTAAAGAATATAATAATCTCTGTAAACGAATAAAATAATTAGTGCAAAATTAATCAAATACTATTTATTACAATCCCCAAGGACATGAAAGTCATCGTACAAGAAGTTCTAACAAGAAAAATGTCTAAAATAATATTCCAAAACTAATAAAATAAATGATAGTTTCATTTTCTGGAAGATGGACGAGAATCGATCTGAAGATCCATGGCAGCCTGAAGATATGTGTTCATCCTTGGATCAGAAACCGTTGGTCACACGCTAGAGGTGAGATAAGTCTCTGGAATACTGCCTGCACTCAATAAAAGAAGAGCACACACTAGTATCAGTATAAACAATATATACTGGTAGGTATCATCGGCCGACATAACTCAGACCCACCCATAAACATAAATAAAATATAAATATTTAGCAATCAACACATAGAAAGTAATCTCAAACACAACCAACAACCTCTACAACTAGAGTATATAAGACCAACCAATACCCTCAACTAGGTCACAACCTTCACCCTATCAACTGCTTCACAACCACAAGTACAATGTTCATAATAAAGGGAACCTATGTCCATTCTAATTACACAAGTGTAAAATCAACACCTAATCATCAATGCAGTTAACAATCTCACGAGTATTCTAATGCTACCTCAATTACCACAACACATTATACATGTTATATGAACAAGAAGATAGGCCAACTTATGTAAACAATGCTTATCCATTATCAAATCAAATTTGTACACTCACATTAAGGGGACTTATGTTTGCCCGATAGTCATGACCTGCAGGGGACAAGCTTCGTCCATATACCATACGGTGTGGTACCCGATCCTTCGATATATTAAGTAATTTATACTGACGCAGTACCCTACCCTCCAAATAATACGATGTAATGAAATGCAATCACTATCATTCAGGATGTCTCACAGTGCACCAAATGTTTCAAGTACAAAATTTACCATCATAAAAGACACAGTCAATTTCATTGTCACTTAACTCATGATATTACAAACAATAACAACTCACTCTCAATAACAAGCATGCCCGAAGGCCAATCCATAAACATTCAATTTTCAAATATGAATAACGTCTAAATCAAGTTTACAACTACAATAGAAACCATAACCTACCTCAAACAAGAGTCAAAATGCTACTAATCGGCAAGGTCCTTGCTCTTCTTCGAAGTTTCAGATTGTTCTATATCTAAAAACAGCTAGTAAGGAGTAATCAATAACTTATTCTTCAATTATATACATAAGGGACCAAAACTCACTGATTTTACCATTGTTTATAGCCTAAATCATTAATTCGGGGGGCTTCACCCATTAATTACCACACGTTAAAGAAAAGGAATTCTATTTAGGAAGTAAAATCTAACAACCTAGAATCATCATCAAGTAGTTTTAGGGCTACCCATAGGTAATTTCCCACCAATTCATCAATTTAGGTCTCAAACCCAAGAATTCCACCATAACTCTTTTTACAAAATCAAATGGATTAACGTATATTAGAAAGGTGTAATAATCTTACCTCAATAGTAGATATCACCCAAGATAGTAGGAAATCACCTCTCTCAAGTCATAGGTCAAAATTTTAGATGTTTGGGAGAAAATAACGTCAAAACTCGAAAACTAGATGACCTAACTACTTGATGACCGTTGTAGCGGACATGCAGGAAATCACCTCTCTCAAGGCTTAGGTTGAAATTTTTGATATTTGGGAGAAATAATGTTAAAACTCAAAAACCATGTGATTTAACTACTCAATGACCGCTGTAGCGATCGCATGTCCGCTACATTAGTCCAGCTGTAGCGACTAGAAGCTACTACGGTGGTCTCTTACTTAACCTCGCTGACTGCTATGGCGGTCAACTGACTGCTACTATGGTATTGAGAATGTTATATCAGTCCCTAAATAGTGAGTTGGGGAATTTTCCAGAAATTTCCCCTTTCACAACACTCTCTTGATTTTTTGACAACACAGATATAACCCCTCGAGGAAAATGCCATAACCGGTGTTCTACTAATTCTCTTCTCATTATGAAAGTTTATATGGACTAATATATTTTCATCTATCATGAAATCACCTCAAATTCATCAAATGCTACACCCTGAGACACAGATGATCTCTAAACCACATAACACTCGATTTTCTTTGAAAACCACCCTAGCCTGAGATTTTAGCAACTCTCTTCCTAGAAAAAACTCTATCTCGACACTTACACCCTAACCAATGCTATAATAATGAGATGGATAGTTATATTCCACCTATCCCAGAATCAATATTTCCTATCTCATATTCTCTACCCTTTTACATTCCACCTATCCCAGAATCCATATTCCCTATCTCGTATTCTCTACAACCTAAATTAACCTAATTAGTTTCAATTTTCTTTTTTGTAGATTTCTTACAAGTCATAACTAGTTACAGAAAGATATGTTGAGGAGGGTCAAATAGGAAAAAGAGACAGAAATTAAAAGTTTCATTTGCCAACTATTTGTGTGCATGCTTTGTATACTTTCACTATTAGTTGTCTTATTTACTTTTTCACCATGTTCTTCTCTCTTCCACTTGTTAGCCTGTTACTTTTCATTTCGGGTTATGGTTTTGGCTTACCTACTGACGGGTTATAGTAGGTGAAATCATGACTTGAGATTTTGGACTGTTACATCCAGCCTCGTCAATCAATAATGTTGACTTTTATCAATTTTTCCAATTTCCAAAATCGAAAAACTTCCTATAGTGCATTCGATCATCTCGGAATATAATTATTATGGAAATAAAATAATTTAATTTCAAAGTTCAATATTGAATTTTAAGATTTTAACTACATCTATTTAAGAAAAATAATGAATAAATACCTTAAAATTCAAATTGTGTGATTAGTTTATTCCTAAATTTGGCCAAATTATATGAATTGACTTTCAGTCATTTAGGTAATTAGTCCTACTAGAGATCTATGTATATGTACAAGCCAAACACTCTTATTTTATATTTAGAGAGTGGTGATCACTTAGATATTATACTCTTTTAATTTTTGTCTATCTAAATATGACAAAAATGGGGGTTAGGCCCAATAGAATTGTGGATCCAAGAATAAAAAAATTCATTCTAGATAAAAGATTAGAATCACCGTATAAGAAAGCAAGAGAATTTTCGATTCTATGCGATATCGAAATTGGTATGATTTATTTTACACCTGGAAAAAATAATATTTTTGCTTGGCCATCTCTAACCCAGGCTAATGATAGAGTGAAAAAATATTTAGCTTCCCCTGAAAACCAATGCCAAATTAATTCGGTCAGACATGACGAATACCTTCAGTTGATACTGAATGCTAACGAAGGAAAAATTAATCAGATAGAGCAGATCGTCAAGAAGAAGGAAATGGAGAACCTATTCAACCAGTTTGTTGAGGCAAGAAAAAGATTTGATGAACTTGAGGTTAGAGAAATTGATGGTTTATCAAAACTATTTGCTATTAAGAGGACCAAACTTCACGAAAGGGAGAAACAAATCAAACAAAATGTTGAAAATGAAATTGATTCTAATGACAACAATGACGGAGAAAAGAATGATGGATACCCTAAGGATTTTTATTGAGCATGTAATAGTTTTTGTTTTTCTTTCATTACTTTGTCTTCTGTCTTTTAATAGCATTTCCTAGATTTGAATTTGTTCTCATTTTTCATCTATTTATGTTATTATTGTCTTTGTAATGATATATGAAGGATATTCTATTTAAGTCCAATCAACCTCATTATATGTATACTTTTAAGTCAAGGAGTGACAAATTTAGCCTAAATTTTGACCCGCCCAATCCACCCAAGTTTTAATGGGTCGAACATGGATTATATTACAAAGTCAACCCTTGAAGTAGCCCAAAATCAACCTATCACTATCCACCATTCAATCCAAATAATTTAATTCTCTTATCGCCAAATTTCACTCAAATGAAAAAAAAATATATTAAATATTTCAAAATTAACCTTCCCAAATTATTTTCTTCATGTCCAAGTTTCAAGTCAATAATGTTTTGTTCTTATATAGATTAAGAACAAAATCTAAAATTTTAGTTATTCTCAGTATATTTTGGATATAATTTATATCAAATATAGAATGTTGCTTAATTAAAATCTAAAATCAGATGAATCGATTAAGAGAATAATTAAAATAATTAATGGAAAAAGGACACGGGCTATCTATTTAGGCAAAAAAATGCCACCCAAAATGACATTTTCAAACTTGACCCATTATGTGGTCATTCGGCCATTTTAATTCCACCCGATGGCCATGCCCAATTTTGGCCATTTCGGGCCCTATATTCAGTTTTGGTTTTTTCGCTATATTTTTTTTTGGCTAAAGGAAACTTTTTTTTAAAACAATTCGATACAATTGCATGAAAAGCTGTATAATCATTGTATAGAATATATATCTAAAAATTATTACGGCTAAAGGTCATACTGTATAATTGTTGTATAGAATATGTATCTCAATAATTATTGCAGCTAAAGGTTGTACAGAAAGAGTAAAGAAACTGTATAATTGTTGTGTAGACTATGTATCTGTATAAAATAGGTATCATTGTTGTATAAAATATGTTATTTTTATATAATCCATAAAAATGTCATCTTTTTGTATTTGATTGATAAAAAAGGAATAACAATTATAATATTGCAAATTTGTATTTGATTGCTAAAAAAAACTACAAAATTTTATTTGATTGTTTTTTTTTTTGGTAGAATTTTTTTTAAAACGAAGGAGAAAAAATGATAAAGTAGCAGCAGCCAAAAAAAACAAAAAGAAGAAGAAGCATCGGCTGACAAAAAAGTAGCAAAACAAAGATAAAAGGATATCTGTCAACTGCCAGCCAAGTGGCTAGAAATGGAAATTTCAATTCCTTGGTCACTTGCATGGCATTAATTTCAACAGACAGGTTATTTTTGTCCTTCCCCCATAATTAAATTGTGTGGTGATCCTTGATGTATTGATTACTATCAATGTTATCGTTGTACACATTGAAAAGAAATCATAAAGTAAAAAAGTACATAATAAAATGGAATCTAAATTTTGTAATACTAGCATAGAGAGAAAGCTAATAAGAACCCAAGATGGTAATGTGAAGCTATAACCTAATTTAGGATGACATCTTTTTAATAACATAACATATACTCCCTTCGTTTAAAAAAGAATGACCTACTTTCCTTTTTAGTCCATTTCAAAAAGAATAACCTTTCCTTTTTTGGCAACACTTTAATTCCAACTTTCCACGTGGCATGTTTAAGACCACATGATTAAATGTCATTTTGGTACATTTGATATAATTTTAATTTAAGACCACAAGATTCAAAAGTCTTTTTTATTTTCTTAAACTCTGTGCCAAGTCAAAACAGGTCATTCTTTTTTAAACAGAGTAGTAATATTCTCTTATATATTACTCATGGAATATTTATTAGGTCTATTCCAGTTAATAAACTTCAATCTTGCATAACACTAGCTCTTTTTGTTCTATAAACTAGTAATGTTGAAATAAAAGACTGTGTCCCAATCGTATATGTACATCTAAATTTTAGATAATTTTCTGTATGTTCCATGTAAATTAAGTTTTGTTAAATTTTTTCAACAAGTTTTGTTACAATTCTCCTTTTTGAGTCTTTGACTATAACCAATATCTTTTAAAAGTCAAAAAGATATAAATAGCCCAATTGCCACCCCTAAGTGTAGCCAATCATGAGTAAAAACTTAGTTTTGATAATGATGTGTTCTAAGTTTCTTGTCCATCCTCTGACAAGCCTCTATTCTATCTGCGATACGGACATAAACACCAACGCAAATGCCTCAAATAACATCTCTTGTTTCCAACTTACTTCTTGCAAGTTGGATTTCTAGTCTAATTTTTTCCTTTTTTAAAAAAACTCCTCCCTAGGAGCTCCCTCCTTTTTGCTCCTTTGGTGACTCGAACTCACAATATTTAGGTTGGAAGTGAGGAGTGCTTACCATCCGAGCAACTCCCTCTTGCAGATTTATGGTATAAAATTTTGCTTCTGCTAGGAAACAACCTCTGGCAGAAATGTAAGGTAAGGATGCGTACAATAGATCCTTGTGGTCAGGCCATTCCCCTGACCCTACGCATAACGGGAGCTTTAGTACATCGGGCTGCCCTTCTTGTTAGGAATATAGAAAATGCAATATACTTCACTTGGGGAGAATTAGATTAAAAGTTATTTTAAAAGAATGATATATAAAAGGTATATTATAATTAAATCATAGACCCGATAGTTAAGAATAATTTATTCTTTTTTTATTCTTTAGTAAATTGTTGGCCACATTTTTTTAAGGAGCGACAAAGGATTGAATCTCAGTAGATCGTGGCAGCAAGGCCACTCTGTCACTTACAATACCCCCATTGCAATTGTAGTCCACATGCAAGAACTCATTCGCATGGAATTTAACTTTGGAAGGTTTTCTATTTGTGCCACATAGTTTCCTTAAATCCCTTTCTGTTTATCATGCTTTCTGGCTCTCTTGATGTTTATCTAGAGCATTCTATTTACATATCTTACTAGCCAATATCAAAGAACATCAGAAGTCACAACAAAGATGAAAAATTGCTCTGATATTGAAACATGGAATAAGATTATTGTGTAGATAAACTTCTTCCTTGATGGAAAATAAAAATTGCTATAGTACAACATTTGGAAGAGTGTCCTTGTAAGTTGTGTATAACTCCTGAGAGTACATTATGCTTGGAAAGAATACACACATATTTAAAAGAGAATGATATTTTATCCGCACATCACAACTACAGTAGTAAAAGCAGCTAATGGTCCTCAGCAAGGCCAAATAATATGAATATAGATTCTTGTCATACCTCCTCAGCCTGCAGTGAGATGATATTGTCATTAAGTTCACTAAGAATACTACATGAGCTCCATAGCACTCGTCTCTTCCCAACTACCTATTAGTGTTGGCTGCCTATTTCAATCAATAGCAGTATTTATAAATGAAATCAGTCTTTCATCAAAAAATAATCTTGCAAATACTATGACAATTTTCATGAACAATTTCCTATGATATCATGTTTTTTCTTTCATATTACTTGTAATGTTACAATAAAGTTGACAAGGATTTTCATTTATCTGTCAATAGGAAAGGTTACCTTCTTAAGATACTTGTTTTGAAGTTTCATACTGCTACTGCAAGCCTTTTTGGCATCCAAGTTTCCAGTAATATTATTCAGGATCTGAAAATAATAAGCAAATTATTTGAGTATGAATACATAATGGGCAAGAAATGAACTTAATTCATGAATGAGTAATGTCAAATTTGTACTAAATGTCTCTCAATGTTGAGAGTCTTTCCATTAAATAGAAAGCATCCAAAGATTACATCCCTAAAGATCTGCCTTTCCTATCCCTAAATATCAGCTATTCTATCCCTCTAAATCTACTATTGTATCCCTCCTAATCTGCTATTCTATCTCTTTGCTTACTACATCAGATCTCTATAATTATACATATACAACAATATATAATTACATTAATACATACAATATTCACTATTAATTCATGATATTTGAGTTGTCCATCATGCTAACATCTCCCCTCAAATTGATGATGGTGGATCAAGAAGCATCAATTTACCCACTTGAAACTAATGACGTTATCGTGCCATGGATTTTGTAAAAGCATCAGCTATTTGAAGATCACTGGAGACATGTGGAAGAGTAATGACTCCATTATCTATAGCTTCTCGTATATAATGACAGTCTACTTTGATGTGTTTGACCCTCTCATGATAAACCGGATTAGTAGCAATCTGAATAGCACTTGTATTATCGGTATGAAGTGGAGTAGGACTAGATTAAGGGAATCCAATCTTAGTAAGTAATCCATGAAGCCATACAACCTCGGAGAAAGCAGTAGACATAGATCGATATTCAGCCTCTGTTAAATATTTTGAGACATGATCTTGTTTCTTACTCTTCCAAGATATCAATGAATCTCCAAGAAACATGCACCAACCAAAATTTGAACGACGGGTATCGGGACATCCCGCCCAATCAAAATCACTAAAAGAATTAAGATGAATAGGAGAACCACTAGGAAAGAATAATCCAGGATTAGAGGTCCCTAGGAGATATCGAATGATGCAACGAACAACCACCAAATGGAGATGAAAGGGAGCTTGCATAAATTGACTAACTTGTTGAACTGCAAAAGAGATGCCAGACCTGGTAATAGTTAGGTAATTTAAGTTCCCAACTAATTGCCAAAATATAGTTGGATCAGGAAAAAGATCGCCTTCCTCACGATGATACTTCACATTCAATTTTAATGGAGTATCTACGAAGGAGGAACCTTGAAGACCAGCCAAAGAAATCAGATCCTGAGTATATTTGTGTTGGTTTAGAAACACACCTAAAAAATCATTATGAACTTCCAATCCCAAGAAATATGTAAGAGTACCAAGATCGTTCAAATGAAAAGAATCTTTAATGGAGGCTAGTGATTAGTGAAGAATAAGTTCCTGTGATAATAATGTCATCTACATATACCAAAAGAAGAACACAACCTATAGATGTTTTTCGAAGAAAAAAAGATGAGTCATATTTGCTCTGCTCAAAAGAGAATTGCAGCAAAGTAGACCGAAATTTGTCAAACCAAGCTCTGGGGGCTTGTTTTAATCCATACAAAGATCGTTTCAACTTGCATACATCTGATGTAGGTGTTGAAAACAAACCAGGTGGAGGTTTCATATAAATATCTTTTTTGAGATCACCACGAAGAAAAGCATTTTTGACATCCATTTGTTGAAGAGGCTAGTTTTGTGAAGCAACAATGACAATAATAGTTTGCACTGTAGTCATTTTTGTTAATGGTGCAAAAGTCTCCTTATAGTTCACACCATACTCCTATCTGTTACTAAGAACAACCAACCGAGCTTTATACGAATCAAGAGTTCCATCATAATGAAGTTTAATTGTATAAACCCATTTACATCTAATTGGGCGGACATTTGAAGGACATGAAGCAATATCTCACGTGTCATTATATTTAAGAGCCAAAAGTTCTTCCTTCATTGCTTTCTGCCAACATTCATGCTTGGAAGCTTGTGAGTAACAAGTTGGAACAGAAATGGTGGATAAAGTAAAGGAAAAGCTATACCAATTAGGAGTACGAGATACTATGGTAGATCGTCGAGTGCGCTCAAGAGGAGCAGCCCTTGAAGAATTCTCAAATTTTAGTTGTGGAACAGTCTCAGGTGGTAGATCAATATCGCGAGGGGGTAAAGTTGGTCGCCGTCGTTCATACACAAATCCAAGTTTTAACCTCTTAGAAGAATATGAAAAATCCTCAAAAGTAGGAAGAAGAGGAGAAACAGGAAATGACTCAACATGAGTAGGAAAGAAATACTGATTCTAAAAAAACAACATTTCTAGAAACACAAAATATATTAGGACATGGATCATAACAGATAAAACCTTTTTGTGAAGTACTATAACCCATAAAAGCACATTTAGTAGACTGAACAGAAAGTTTATTGTGCTGAGAAGAAGGCAGATGCACAAAACAAATACAACCAAATGTATGAAAATTATCATAGCTAGGATTTTTATGATAAAGACGAAAATATGGAGATTCAAGATTTAACACTTCATATGGTAGTCTATTAATTAAATAGACAGCAGTAGACAAAGTTTCCACTCAATATTTAGATGGAATAGAGGACTCAATCAATAAAGTACGAATGACATCTAAAAGATGACAATTTTTACGTTCAGCAACCCCATTTTGTTGTGATTTATATGGGCAAGAGCGTTGTGAGACAATTCCTTTTTCAGGCAATTTTTTTTTGAATTCATAAGACATATATTCTCCACCAGAATTAGATCTTAGCAATGCAAGTAGAAAATTGAGTCTCAATGTAGACCAAAAATGTCTTGAACATGGAAAATACCTCAGATTTTGAACGAAGAAAATACACCCACATAAACCGACTATAATCATATATAAATGTCACAAATTAGAGCATGAGAAACAATTGGTGAAATTCCACAAACATATCTATGAATGACATCAAAACACTATGTAGCACGACTACCAAAATTAGGAAAAGGAATAATTTTACTTTTGCCCAATTTACAAGTAGAACAATCAAAGGAAGCAATGGAAAATTGATTTTTATTCCCCAATAAACCAGAATTTAATAAATGAGACAACACAATAGAATTTGGATGTCCTAAGTGCTTATGTCATACCTCAGTCTTACTAGGTGTAGATGTACAAGCAAAAGATAGAACATGAGGAATGGAAAAGTGTATAGGAAATAGTCGTCCAACTTTAGGTCCTTTCGCAATGATCGTCCCCAACACCTGATCCTGCACAAGGCAACCATTACGAGAAAAATTCACATCACAATTGTTATCTACCAATTGTCCAACTGAAATAAGGCTAGTGGAGAGCTTTGGTGATACAAAAACATTGTTGAAAGTTTTAGTAATATCCCCAACCTTGGTAATAGGTAAATTACTACCATTGGCAACTTAAATTTGTGATGGACCATGATACGTACGAACATTTTTTAGCATACTAGCTGAGTTGGTCATATGATTGGAGGAGCCAAAATCAACTAGCCAAAAATTAGATGTAATATCATTACCTTGTAGTCCCAAAGCTGAAAAGGCTGACACAATCATTTGTTTTACCATTTCAGGAGTAAGAACTTGTGCTGAAGTTGAGTTCTCGGTAGCGAAACCAGTTATCCCAGCTTGAAAAGCATTGACCTTAAGATTTTAAGGGCGTGTGGACACTCTTTGATAATGTGTCCTTGTTGTTTACAATAATTACAAAACTTCCTGCTATAATTGCTAGCAATATGACAATATTTCTAACAAATTTAGCATTGAGTTTTGGTCATATCCCTACTCTTTCCTTTACCTTGGGCAACAAATGCAACAACAACATTATTTACTTGCTTCAAAGCATTTTGTATGACAAAACGCTGCTATTCACAGAGTAGTTCCCTAAAACAACATCCAAGGAAGGTGACGAGTCATGATACATCAAGTTAGAGCGAATACTCTCAAACTCGGAATGTAACTTCATCAAATATTGGTCTCTCTTGCTTTGCTCATGAACTGCCTAAATTACAGAAAGAGATTCGGCAAGTATCTTGGCATAAATAATATCTGTAAATTCAGCCCATAAATTTTGAAATCTAGAAAAATAATCCTGAACGGATTGATCTCCTTGAGAGTAATTAGCAATTTCATACTCTAACTGAAAGCGTCTTGTACTATTTTATTGGTTGTAAACCTTTTGTAAATAATCCTACATGGCCTTAGCGGTCTTGTAAGGCCTGAGATTAAGAACAATAAGCGGGTCAATTGACCCAAAAGCCATGTCAGCACCCGAGCATCTTTAATTTTTCATTCACCTAACTTTGTATGATCACTAGGAGCAGGTCGCTTCCATCTATATGCCCCCATAGTTATTTTTCGGTAAAATATAATTGAAATTAAAATTCCCAGAAAGAATATTTTTTTCCAGTGAAGCGAACATTGAAGGATTCAAATTGATGTGAAGCCATGTTCTTGAATAGCTATGAGAACTAGAAACACTATGACTCAGAAAAAAAACAGAAGGACTAAGACCAAAAGTCCAAGATGTTAACGAACCATCAACACAACCCAAATTTTCAAAAAAAATTGAAATGAACCAAGATGGACTCTATGAAACTAGACAGCTAAGAGAAGGCTCTAATACCATGTCAAATTTGTGTTGAATGTCTCTTAATGTTGAGAGTATTTCCATTAAATAGAAAGTATCCAAAGATTACATCCATAAAGATTCACCTTTCCTATCCCTAAAGATCAGCTATTCTATCCCTCTAAATCCACTATTGTATCCCTCCTAATCTACTATTCTATCTCTTTGTTTACTACATCGGATCTCCATAATTACACATATACAACAAAAAATAATTACATTAATAAATACTATATTCACTATTAATTCATGATCTTTGAGTTGTCTATCATGCTAACAAGTAAAACTTACAAGCAATCAAAAACCACAACCTACATAACTTTATTTGCATTTCTATAATATATATCCATAATTTGTGAGACATTTAGATTTATACACATTTCACCGACTTCTAATCATTTCAACAGGAGATGTCACTTAGAATATCCACTATATTTTGGTCTCCATGAGGAAATACATGTGAATTTCAAATCTTTGGTGCAATCAATTACTTGCTGAAGTATCAACAGTAGACATCCACAACACACAAAATAAATGACAGGCTAAGAGTGTGCATGAAATCATCTTTTATATATGTATTCTTTTTTCATGAAAGAAGAGTTGAAAACAAAAACTTCAAAAATGACAGGTCAAAAAACCATCTTATAGCGGGGTGAATTTTTATTTTTAACTGCAATACCCATCCTCATTAATCATCAGGAATAAGAGAAAGTAATGGTAGATGGGAATTATAGTGATCTAAAGTTTTATATGATGTACTTGTTAACTAACTTGTTTCACCATGGACTATGATAATTAACCAACAGAGATTAGGAAAAGGGAATCCATGAGTTGGAGACCAAAATAGCTGTCAAACCAACCTTAACAACCTCATCCAGTACTCTAGCTTCTGTTAACTTAGTAATCTTGTCCTTCAGGACGCTGGCTACTAGGAAAATAGAAATTGGGAGGGGATCTTCTGCATCTTTACCTTTACTTCTCATGTTCTCTCTCTCATATTTCCCATACTGGAGTATTGACTATACTTTTGCTTGTCCTGATTTTTTAGCAGTCAAGTCAGGGTCTTCATACATATAAAAAAACCTCCGGATCATATTCCAAAGACCACATCATCTATTGGTAAAAGAGAATAAACTTTGAGAGGAGGGAAATTTGCTAGTGGCTTCACAGGCATCCAGATGCAAGGCCCATCAAAATTACCATTCCAGATCAGGAAAACATTATTAGTAGATGAATCTTACCTCCCAAAGATATAATGAATCAGCAAAAGAAAATTCTCGATGGAATAGAGCCATGAGCATTCGAAAAGCAAACACATAGATACTGTCACGACCCGAGCTGAGGCCCTGGCCGCAACGGGTATCCCAAACCAATGATGGCCCGAGAAACCCCTTAGCATTACATCATAAGCATAGTTATAAATAAAGTGCGAAAATAGACCCATAATAGGATGTTCAACAGGAAGAATAATCAAATACAAAACTCCAAATGAAATATCAAAACAACATCCAACTCAGTCTATGAAGCCTCTAACATCATGAATAGAAATCCTAAGCCGGGACATGGCCCCAAAAATACCAAAAAACCCAAATAGACTAAATTTAACTGGAAATAAATCTAGAACGTATGCCTTCTGAAAGATGGAGGGCTCATCACTTATGATCTGCAGTCCTGCGATTAGTCTACTGCTGGGCTGAGTCATGATCAATGGCTTTGGAACCTACATCATGAAAAGATATAGTGTTTAGGGATAGTCAGTACGATGAGTACTGGCATGCGACCCAAGGAAAGGAACCAAAGAAGTTTACATAATAATATAGGGAGTTCATAATCATAAGATAAATAGAGAAACAAGAATAAAAATTTAAAAACACAAAGTTGTGACCATTGAAACATTTAAGCCTGAACTGTGTAGTGGGCACCGACATTAGTAACCAATGGGCTATATGGGTCCAGTATCACGCCTAGCCGCTAGGACACCCAATCCATGTTAGCCGCATAGACTGAGATCAACATAACTTGTCCATCATAAAATCCTCCTTGAGGACAACATAATAAGGTCGTCCCATTAGGAGCAAACCACCCCTACGTCGGCAAACAAAGGTTTCAGGTCATAGACCCCCGTCCGAGCCTACCCATTCTAGGTGTAATACACAATTCTCTTTAAGCCCACATTAAAACATTTTTTCATCTCATTATTTCATAGAGTCTTTCATTTAAGCCATCAACATTATTGGTATCATCGTATCAAGACTTACAAGCCATCCATATCATGCCCAATCATTATCATAAAACATTTTTAACTCTAAGTTCCGTCTTTAAATTCATAAACACAACCAGAATGAGATTTTCATAAGATTCATAAAGACCTTTCACCATTTCATGCCATATAGTGCTCAAAAGACAGAATAAATATCATGATTCTCCATTGAAAAGAAGCTTGTGAAAAGGGTTGAAAATCAGACTTTTCATATTTCTGAAAATTAACCTTGTAAGCCCATTTAACAAAATTTACCCTTACAAATAATATATTCAAATCTAAAAACCCTTTTTAAATGTTTAGAAAACAATTTCTAACAATAGGAAAAAAAAACAATTATCAAGCTTTTCGTAAGTTAAACATTAATCCCAATTTCAAAACATCAACAATTATACATAATAATAATCTTAATCATGTATTGAAATAGAAATTGAAAAGGGAGTGTTCAAACATGCCTTTTGACGAAAAGAACTTGACGAAGGCTTGAATTTTGAACCTTGAAGCTTGAACCCTAGTTGATTTTCTCCTTAGTGTTTAGAGAGAAGATACAGCATGTTTTTGGGGAGTGAAATATGTTTCTAGGGTTTGGGATCATTTAGTATAGGTGGGGGACGATTTCAATCGGGAAAGGACCTAATTTCCCTTAAAATGGAGTTTCGTAAGGCAAAATAGGGGGTGCAGCTCACACCCCATCGCACGACCCCCACTTTTGCGGTGCGGCCCCATCACGAGATAGGCCCCATGCAGTGCGAGGCCAATATGAGCTCGAGGTATTAGCCTCTCACGCAGCCTGTACGATGCGGGCCTGATGCGAGGCTGACCCCCTTGCGATGCACGACCCTCCTTTTCTCCCTAAACACCCCTGAATGCTATCAATCTCGTTCCCAATTGATTTCTACTCAATCTAATGGTCATATGGGTTCGTTTCTAAGCTTTAAAAAGGCATATAAACTTTTGGGTGTTACAATTACTTCTACCTATGTCTTTGTGGGTGGCCAAGATCACAAAAAATTGAGGAATAAAAAGAGATAATCACTGACTACATTTGATAGTTAAAAAAAAATCCCAGAAGATTAATTCTCAAGCAATTAAATATACAAAAGGATATCACTGAGAGACTCAGTTCACAAAAGGACCTAAGTGGTTGCAAAGCTTGTTCCGTCATCCAAGTGTGAATGTAGATATGAAACACTTGTAAGTTTCTCAGTGAAATAGGGTTACTATAAAGAATTGTTAAGATAAATTGTAAAATGAATTGAGTTGCTTTAAGTTACAAAGTTTCAACAAAAAAATAATTGAGTTACATTAGGCATGGCTTAGAAGATCTAGAGAAATATGCACAATTTTTGATCCCGATTTTGTCTCGGTGACTGAAGCAATGTAAAACACAATTTATGGAAAAAGTTACAGAGCTATATATAAATCAGAATATTCTATCTTAATGGAATTCAAAACAATTCAAAACAATTCAATGAATTTAAAAGAAGCTTGAGTTAAGAAGTAAGTCGTCATATACTATCCAATATCTATGTTTCCACCCCTCCTTTTTCAACTCTTGAATTTGATGTAATAAAAAATTGACAAAATCAAGAGTAGTTTGCAGCAACTAAGCGACTTCTACAAAGACATGACCAGCTAGAGAACAGAATGTTAGTGAAGTTCTCTTTAACTTCCAATGTTATTCTCGTTTCGAATCTTTCGACACTTCAACTTCAAACAAACAAAAAATGTATTATCTATAGGGTGTGAAAGAATTACTAGGATATACGATATGGTGCATTATAAACTCCCTTGACTTACCTGTTACTCCATCAGTATGACAAAAGTTTACATCAGTATGAAGAGTTGTTGATGAAAAAAGAAGTGAAAAGTAGAGAGATGGTACCTAAGTGCTGGTGAATTTTAGGATCAATAACTTGAGTTATTGATGCTAGATTACTTAGATGCGCCTCCACTCCAACAGAATTTCCAGTAGATCTGAATTTTTTTCTCTTTAAAATTGGACAGAACAATTAGTATTAGCCACATTAATTACAAAAATAAATAATATATGTTAACATAGGCAACTGAAGATGCAGTAGTATATCTATATACACATAAATTAAGGAATGAAATTTCAGCAACCTGTGTGGTATAACAGCTAGCATATTTTTGGCGAAAGAAACATACTACCTCATTGTGATTTTCAAGATATATTATCATGAGTAAGATTATGGTGGAGTAAGATATTTCCTTCTTCTATATGTGCTTGTTTATGCCCTCTATTATTATGAGCGGTATTCTAATCTCATACGAAACTTCATCTCAAATACAATGGCCATAGGATTTTCCCTAATTGTAGGTGTGATTGTCGATGGAACTATCAAAATATAAGGAATTGCGATGCTAGATCTCAAAAGGATAGATGAACACAAATTAGTGTTTCTCTCTCTATGGAGAAGATCAAATCTAAATGGAATTTTAAAATGCAATTAAAAGAAACTGTCAAGGTGCAAAAGGAATCAGGGGAGATAAAATCAACATACCCTGTGTAGTCCCATAAAGTCGGGTCTGGGGAGGGTAGAGTGTATGCAGACCTGGCCTTTACCTCAGAGGTAGAGGTTGCTTTTGATAGACCCCGACTCAAGATAAAAATAATCTAGAAAAAGAAGTAATGGAAATAAAAGAAACAACAGACACTAATAAAACAACATATAGTAAAAGAACCATATTGTATTCATATTTTAATGAAAGAATTTGGAGAAGATGATTGAGAAATTTTCCTTGTATTCCAAGTAATAATTTGTACATGTATTTATACAATTATTTCCCTAGGGAATAAGCTGTAAAATGTAAACAAAATAGAATAATCATAATGACTAATCCTAACTAACTTTGTACTATTATCCACCTATACATTTCTAGAAGGTTTACTTAGGATTTCTTTTGTATAATACTATATGTGCAATAGTTGTTTTCTTTATATTTGGGCCTTTGCTTGTTTGTAATTAAGCTCCAAAAATTGAGGCCCAAGTTATGCTCTTTAGATTGGCCCATGTGTGTATCTTCTTTAGAAAAATGATCCAACTTTGGAAGATAGCCCTTTTCCATTTTAAACATAGTCAAATCTTTTAAACTTCTGTCCTCTTCAATGGTTTCTACTATGATTCCTTTCGGTACATTTATGCAGTTTCTAGAGATAGGTTCTCCCACATCAACCCTCAAATTGATGGGTAGAGAATAAACCCCTAATTTGGTCAGAATATTTTAATGTGATTCACCTGAGAAGGGTTTGGTGAAAAGTTTAGCTAATTGATGTCAGTATGGTAAGAAAGAGAGTGAAATGAGATCATCTTAGAGTTATTGACGAACAAAATGGCAATCAAGCTAGACATGCTTAGTTCATTAATAAAAAATAGGGTTTCGAGCAATGTGTATGGCTACTTTATTATCTGAGTGAATTGGAATCGGTAGTGATGGAGGAATAGAGAGATCAGCGAGAAGATGAACCAGCCATAAGAGTTTTGCAGTTATGTACCTCATAGATTGATATTTTGCCTCGGCAGTTGAAAGGAAAATTGAGGCATGTTTCTTTGATTTCTTGGAGATTTGGGTTCATCCTAGAGTGATAAAGAAACCAGAGAATAATTTGAGAGAGTCAAGGTAAGATGCCTAATCAGCATCGCAAAAAGTTGTCAAGGAGAAGGAAGGAGTAAAGGAAAGTAAAACACCCTGTCCTAGGACTAAAGATAGGTACTTTACAACCCGAAGTGCAGCTGTGAGATAAGAAATACTTGGTTGCTACATGTACTGACTGGTATATGTAAGGTAATTCAATTTTGCCACCAAATATTAGTAAATTGTAGGACTGGGAAAGAGATTCTGATTATTAATATGTAATTTATGTGCATGATCGAGTGGAGAAGAGTCCTTAGGCAAGTGTGTGCAGTCAAATTCAGCTATCAGGTCTAAGATAAACTTTCTTTAACTGATGATAAAACCTTTCTCTTCTATTAAAACTTCCATGCCCAAGAAATAATGAATAGCTCTTAAGTCTTTGACTCTGAATTCTGAACATAAGAATTGCTTGATCTACCCCAATTCCCTCTCATCATTGCCTGTGTGCTAGGATAAAAATATTATCTCCAGTCTTCTTAAAAAATAAGAATAATCATTGAGGGAAGTAGAATATCCTTGAAATGTAGAGCACCAGCAAGCCTAGCATATCATTGTCTTGAGGATTGCTTAGTCCATATAAAGACTTCCTAAGAAGACAAATATGATTTGGACTAGGAGGGTTTAAACCTACACGAAACTTCATGAATACTTCTTCTTGAAGATCACTATGTAAGAAGGCATTGCTGACATCTAATTGAGATAGCCCAGCCTTTTTTTCCTGCCAACCCTAAAATACATCTAATTGTGGTCATTTTCACCACTAGAGAAAAAGTTTCATTGTAATCCACCCCTCCTTGTCAATGTCCCCCCTCACTACTAATCTTGCATTTAATCTTTAACACTAGCATCTGAATTGTGTTTGACCTAGTATACCCATTTACAAGGTAGTGCTTTGTTTCCTTTAGGTAATTCAACCATATCCCATGTGTGGTTGATATTGAGTGCCTTTATTTCTGAATCAATGGAATGTTTCCATCCTGGATGTTTAGAAGCTTCCAAGAAACTGGTAGGCTTAGATAAGATAGTTAAGAAACCAGCCTACTTGAATAGACAAAGTAGTGAATGAGAAACTAGTAGGTCTAGGTGGAATTGAAAGGCATGCATCAGTTAGGTCAGTCATGTAGATGTGATTACACAAATAGTCTGTCTAGTAGGCAGGTTTCTGATGCAATCTAGTGCTCTTTCTAGGGGGTATGGTAGTGTAAATTAGAGGTACTCTAGGAGGACTCTGTGAAGCAGGAGGACTATTGGGTGTAGGTTCACTAAAACCAGAATGAGAGGGTGGTTTTATAGGTGTGATTTGTGAAGGATGAGAGGATTCTTGAGGATCAGAGGTACCCTCCAAATCTGGTAGAGTAGTGTGAAGAGGAAATAGAGTAGGAGGAGAAGATGTATCATTTGTAAAATGGAAGTGAGTTTCATGGAAATGGACATCTCTTGAAACAAATGTCCTTTTTTGAAGTGAAAATCTAAGAGTTTATATCCCTTTTGGTCTAGAGAGTATCTAAGAATACACAGGTCCTAGCTATTTCATCAAACTTCCATCTTCTCTGACTCAAAGTAGAAGCAAAACATAGGCAACCAATGGTTTTGAGGGAATGAAAATATAGTTTCCTCCTATATAGGATCTGGTAAGGACTTTTTCCTTTGAGAGCTTTAGAAGGTAGTCTATTAATTAGGTGAGTTACAACTAGAATATAGTCTCCCAAATCAGAAACTATAACTTTGGTTTGAAAAAATAAACCTCTTCCAATTTCTAGAAGGTATCTATGCTTTGTCTCTACCACCTCATTCTGTTGGGGTGTAGCAGTACAACTTCTCTGATGAAAAATGCCATGACTGGCCAGAAAGTAGCTTCTTGTGTTCCCCTTGCTAACTCAAAGGCATTGTCTGGTCTAATACATTTCATTTTTAGACCAAACTATGTTTCTACCATTGCAAGAAAAGTATTCAAAATAGAAAAAACATTACATTGGTTGTCAACAAAAATGTCCATGTTCCCCTAATATAGTCATCAACAATGGTGATAAAATACTTGTATCCATCATAAGTATGATGTTTGTATGGACCCTAAGTGTCTAAGTGAATCATTTCAAACACTCTTTTAGATTTGATAGCACTAACAGGAAAAGGACTTTTTGTTGTCTGGATTTGGGGCATATGTCACACGCATATTCAAAATTGGAAGGGAACTGAATGAAATTAAGCTTTTTCATTACTGAAAAGGGAAAATTCCCAAGTCTCATATGCCAAAGCTCTACATCAAACATTTGAAGAAACTGGAAAAGAACAACTGTTGAAATGACTGTAAGGACATTCTTTGGAAAAGTTAACAACATCTGGACAAGAATTGGAAAGTAAACTAGACAAAAAAACTGAATTAGAAACTCTAGATTTCAGAAGATATAATCCATCCTTAACTTCACTAAAAACTTCTACCTTCTTCAAGGAATGGTCCTGCTACAAACACTAATTAGGAGAGAAGAAAAGATATCTATCAAGATGTATGAATAACCAATTCACTGAGAGTAGATTATATTAGAGCTCTAGGACATGAAGCATATTCTTAAGAGTAAGATTGGCTAAAATAGGTACACTTTTTGTATGCGTGACACTTACTTTAAAAGAAATAGGAAGACTGATATGAATAGGAACAGGAAATAAAATTAAAGAAGAAAAGGAGGAGGCCTCAAAACACATGTGTTCTGAGGCCTTTGAATCAATGATCTAGCTCTTAGAGTTGTAAACAGAAAAATAAGAACCTGAGTATTTGAAAATCGTACCAGCTATTGCATTGGCATTGATTTCTGATGAAGATCCATGGCTCATTTGCATTCTCTTGAAAATTCTTTCTATTTCCATAGATTTTTCTTTTCTAAAGTGTTAGCTATAGTTGTTGGGTTCATCTGTTGCTCCATCTTGCTTTTCCTCAGCCTAATTTTTGCATTAGCCTGCACTTGTCCTTGATATCCCTTCTAGTTTGTGAACTCAAAATCCTTAGGATATTCTATGACACTATAAAGTCTATCTCTAAATGTCCTTGTTTGAAGCAATATGTACAAGTTACATTTGAATTGTACTTTACTCTTATTCCCTTGAACTTCTTATTTCCATTATTTGACTTTTGTGGGTAATTAGTTGGTTTCTAAGGGTAAGTATTTGGTCTCTGAGGCTGATATCCACCTCATTGGTAAGGTTTATTTGGTTGTAAATATTCTTTCCTTTTTTATCCACCAAGAAGGAGGTTGGATTGTTGTATACTTATACAGCAGCATAGATCTCTCTTTGGTCCTCATCTTGAAGGAGTAGTGAGTAGGCCAAATCCATGTTTGGTAATGTACTCACCATCAATATGTTACCCCTAGCTTGAGCATAAACATTATTTAGGCCCATCAAAAATTGAATCATTCTCTGATCCTGGATAGATTTGGACAGTTTCTTCTTTCCTTCACAAATATAGGTGCATGTGCATACTATATCTAAGTTGGGTGCATCATTCTTATCCCATATTTGTTTGATTTTTGTGAAATACCCAGAAATATCACTAGATACCTTAATTAACATGCTCAATTCATTTTGCAGATGAAAGAGATTTGCTCCATTGGATCTACCAAATCTATGTTTAAGATTGTCCCATAGTTCCTTAGCAGTTTTGGAGTATATAACATTATCTCCAATGTATTTGGATAGAGAATTCAACAACTAGGAGGTAATTATGTCATTGCAGCAACTCCATAGCTTAAACTCTTTGGAATTGAGATCTGGAGCAGTTAAATCCCATTTATGAACCCCAGCTTTTTCTTTTATGAAAGTGTTGTTAGAACAGATCTTTTCTATCTAGAAAAACCCTTGCCATCAAATATGCTATTGACAAGGTTCATGCCTGGGGTGTCTGAGGATGTAGATAATAAGGGTTATTTGAATCCACTTTAGTGATATTTGTAGTTTGTGATACAATGGCGTTGGTAGGCGTTCCATCAGCCATTTTTTGTCAATGGAAGAGCTTAGAAGGAAAGATGATGCAAGAAAAATTTGGATCGAGCTTATTGCTCTGATACCATAAAAGAATTTGGAGAAGATGATTGAGAAATTTTCCTTGTACTCCAAGTAATAATCTATACATGTATTTATACAATTATTTCCCTAGGGACTAAGGCTGTAAAATGTAAATAAAATAGAATAATCATGATGACTAATCCTAACTAACTTTGTACTATTATCCACCTATATATTTCTAGAAGGTGTACTTAGGATTCCTTTTGTATACTACTATATGTGCAATATTTGTTTTCTATGTATTTGGGTCTTTGCTTGTTTGTAATTGAGCTCCAAAAACTGAGGCCAAGTTGTGCTCCTGAGACTAGCCCATGTGTGTATCTTCTTTAGGCAAATGATCCAACTTTGGCAGATAGCCTTTTTCCAGTTTAAACATAGCCAAATCTTTTGGAGAACTTCTGTCTTCTTCAACATTTTCCACTATGAGTCCTTTCTCTGCATTTATGAAGTTGCTAGAGATAGGTTCTCCAACATTTAAAGATTTAATTGACATTTGTCAAGCAAAATAAGTGTAATGTGATGGCTTTATTATAGCCTTATATTATTTGTGTGTTGTCCTCTTGAATGAGTTTAGCAAGCCAAGTGTTTGCACACTAAACACTTGGCGACATCCTATGGCCTTGTTCAATTTCTTGTGGCTTATAAATAGACCTAACTATTCACAGCAAATAAACACCCAACATTCCATCTTTCTCTCTCTCTCTCCTCAGGTCTTTCTCTTCCTTTTTTTCTTTCCTTTTATTTTATTTAATTATCTTGTTGTTGTTCTTTTCTTTTCACTTTTAAAAATTGTTGGTATTATTAATTAGTTTTTCTTATTTTTGTATTCTCTAATTAATTAGAGAAGACTTGTTTAATACTGGGGAAACACTTCACATTGCGAAAATAGTTTCTTAGGATAGTCAAGCACGACTCAAGTATTATTGGTGTATTAATTTAATATTATCGTATTAATATTTATTTAATTTTCAGTATTGTTATTTTGTTAATATTATTATTGCTATAATGTTACCTTGTTTCTAAACAATTTATAGGCCAAAAGAAATTGAACAAGGTCATATAATGTTGCCAAGTTTGCAAACACTTGTCTTGCTAAACGCATGCAAGATGACAACACACTAATAATATAAGGCTATAAGTAAGACATCACATTACTCTTGTTTTGCTTGACAAGTGTCAATAAAATCTTTAAAATATCACTACCAATACAATAACAAAATAATATTATAATCAACCTACATAAACAAATAGATAATAACAGAAATCGAAGAACAAGAAACAAGAGTAATACTGCCTAGTCTTAGGCGTATTTTGAGTGTGTCATGGTCTAAAGAAATCTGGTAGTTATTAGAGCATTTGTTGGTGGTTTTGATTTGATTTTGTATTAGAGGACGACTTTAGGAAGTTGTAGAAACTTTCAGTGTGTAAAACGGGTTAGTAGAACTCCAGTAATAGCAATTACTGGTAAAAGATTAATTTGTAATGTTGAGTTTCGAGAAGTATGTTGTGAAATGGCAAGAACTGGGACCAAGTACTAAGTTACTCGTGTCACGCCCCGAATTCCAACGAGGTGGACTGGCACCCGAAGCCGTTGAGGCCCGAGAGAACCAATCTTTGCTCATGTACATTCATATGCGTGTATGTATGAATATCATTCTATCTCATATAACTATAAAATACCAATGGCGGAAGTCATGGAAACATATGTTATATATGAAACTTGGCTGTTAGGGTCATCAAGTCAAAATGGACATACATCTTACATTCATCTTCCCAAATACGTCTACAAAGCCTCTACAGATACATATACATAACCATCCTAAAGTCGGGACAATTCCCCGCTTTATACAATATCACAGTTCCAAAATAAACATATACACATGTGACTCGAAAAGCCTCGAACCAACTGGAGCTCACCAAAGATCGGCAAATAATCCGCAACCTACTATGGGGGTCTACTAGCACCTGTGCCTACAGCAAGTAAGGTAAGTCCCACAAGGGACATCAGTACGAAGAATGTACTAAGTATGTAAGGCTATATAAAACTGCATGATATATAAGTACCTCAATGGAATCAACTATAATAGAATAGCCTATATGGATAAACCATCGATCTGTATGCGTGGAAACAAGTACATTACATTTGTTACTTTCTTGCCTTTACGTTCATTCATCTTTTTCGTTCTACCCATGCTAGGCTTTTCTGTTGCCCCTGGGATGAGATTAACCCATGCTAGGTATTCAAATCCCTGGGATGTGATTATGATAACCCATGCTACGCTTTTATATCGCCCCTGGTATGAGATCGTAATAACCCATGCTAGGTATTTTAACCCCTGGGATGTGATTATGATAACCCAAGCTAGGCTTTTATATCGCCCCTGGCATGTAATTGTGATAACCCATGCTAGGTATTTTAACCCCTGGGATGTGATTATGATAACCCATGCTAGGCTTTTGTATCACCCCTGGGATGTGATTGTGATAACCCATGCTAGGTATTTTAACCCCTGGGATGTGATTATTATAACCCATGCTAGGCTTTCATATCGCCCCTGGGATGTTACTCAAGAACATACAAACAATTATACATTACTTCATTCTTTCATTATAAGAGCAATACATTCCTTCATTTCTTTACGTCTATGAGATTGATACGTTGGTAGTCATAGCATTATTGGAACTTTCGAACATAACATTATTGGAACTTTGGAACGTAATATTATTGGAACTTTGGAACCATGTCCACAATTATGTGACATATGAATAATAGTTGGTCAATGAATAAGGTACATGTGAACAACAATATATATGACAACTCCAAATGAGATACCTTGGAACAATTCGGAATGGGATAAGTACAATGACAATGTAACCACTATGTGTTGCAGAAGGATACAGAAAGAGTAACCTTACATACCTTATCTTCCCAATATGAATATACAATCCTAAATGTGAATACAATAGTCCAGCTCCTTCCTTGCGTTTCACTCTACAACACAAGTACTTAACGGAGTTTACATTAACCACCAACTACCTTACAAATGCATATGACGACAATGAGTTACATGATTGCCTTAAAATGTCATTTTCCCTTGAAAATACCATTTATGAAATTATCATACCAACAATACCACAACATTCCATACATTGACCAATACATCATAAACCAATATCATGTCACACAAGTTCATACTTTACACTTCTCGATCAACACAACATCACAATTACTCCATCAAGTCACCTCAATACACTTCATAACAACATATCGAAAACAATCCCACAATTTATACTAATAGAAAAATAACAAGTAAAGGAACATAACCACACCATACATGTTGATATTTCCTTCACACCATGCACTTTCATCAAAACCCCAAGTCTCCTTTCAAGTTTAAATCACAAAGATGGCACATCTTTTAGCAAAAAGCAAAAGTGCCCTATTCAACCTTGCCAACATAACCATCATGATCTACACCATCTCTCATGTATATAATATATTAAATCACAAGAATAAACACTTACCCAATCTTGCAAGGTGATTATCTTGTCCAAAATGTCCAAAGAAAATGGTTGCCTTAGGGTTTGGAAAATACAGAAATGTTTTGGAAATATCTAGAAAATGGCATGTGTGATTGTTGGAATAAAAATCTGATTTTTGCCTTTATATAACCCCTCAATTCATCCTTAGCCACTTCTTGGAATTAAATGTCATGTTTTACTTAGTCAAATTGGAAGAATGGGTCATTTGCTCTTTGGGCCATGCATTTTATTCCATTTTAGGCCTCAAATTGAGCCCATTTACACATATTAACTTAGCCCACCAATTTCAATGTGTAATACTCCAATTATCGCATGTTTAAATAATTCCATCAATGTCACAACAATATTTAACTCACGAGATTCATGTTCGTAGCCTCAATCTCAAAAATGAGAAATTCTAGCCACTCATGGCTTAGTTGAACATAATTTGATAAAACACTTGTGACGAAGAATTAATCCCAACTCGTATGCCAAATTTGCTCGATATTAGTCCTACTATGATGGAATAATGATTCCATAACCCAAGAGTCCTCTTTATAGACTAATAATGGTAGAAGAAATCGGGCAAAAAGCACCCCGGCACTTTCGGGCTAGAATTTGAACCGTCCTTTACATGTATATAGACCCGAATCATATGATTTCTATTAGGATAATAGTGTGAATATAAATTTCTTAGTGTGGAAACATCTTTGGAGATGAATTGAGGTCATAAAAATTTCCTAGCTCAAAGTTGAGTTGAGAACTTTTCTACCGATTGAGTTTTAGTATATGTTTTTATATGGGTCAACTTTAAACGAGTATTTTTATTAGAATATGAAGAGTTATGTTTCCCATAACATATCAAATTAAATATCTTTGAGTCTTCTTTCCAACGCAACTGACCGTTCATTAATCCGAGTCCGGAGTAAAAAGTTATGTGCAGTTTAGTGAGGCAGTGTCCAGAGTCACGACACCAACTCACGTGACGTGAGTTGGACCTACGTGACGTGATTTGGACCTACGGAACCATAGGTCCCTTCCGTGAATCAGATTCTGAAAGCTAAAAAAATTCCCTGATTCTCACGAAACCATTCCACGGCACGTGGGATGACCTACGGCACGTGGGTGGGTCCCGTGACCTGTTTTTGAGAAATTTTTTTAAAGTCGGCCCAGGGGTATTTTGGTCATTTTCCCATAATGAGATTCGACTTTTTCAACTTAAAATCACCTCCCAAACCCTAGAAACATATTTTCTTTCCCCAAAAACATAATTCATCTTCTCTCTAAACACAAAAGGAGAAATCAACTAGGGTTCAAGCTTCAAGGTCCAAAGATTCAAGTTTTCTTCAAGTTCTCTCCGTAAAAAGGCATGTTTGAACACTCCCTTTTTCAACCATTATTTTATTATATGATTAAGATTAATATTATGTATATTTTGTTGATGTTTGAAATTGGATTTAATATTTAACTTATGAAAAGCTTGATAATTGTTTTTTTTCCCTTTTCTTTAAGAATGGATTTTAATCTTTAATTGGGGGTTTTGAGACTGAATTGGCTATTTGAAATTAATGAACTATTATTGATTCAATGTTTTAGCCATGATTTCTAGTCTCTTGAAAACTTTGAAACTTCATAAGGAATATAAATGTTTTCCCCGTCCTTTACATCCTTGAATGTATTATGTTGTTTAAATAGTTTGAAAATTGTTATGAGGATTTCAATTATGATGATGTTATGATGTTAAAGGCGGGGTTGACTTTGGAGTTAAAAGATGTTTAATGAAAATTATTTAGCATGATAAGATTGACTTGCAAGGTTATTGGTATGACGATACCAACATGTTAATGCCTTAATGAAAGACTCCATGATTGAAAGTAATATAAATGTTTTAATTGGGCCTGAAGAGAATTATGTAGTTTACCGAGAAGGTGTAGTCCTTGTGACCAACACTGGAAACCGCATTTGCCGACGTGGGGAGGTCCTGTCCTGAAATATGGATGACCACTGTGTACTTGCCTTGAGCAGTTGTATGCAGGTTCAATTATTTAAGGATGTTATCTCAGTCCATGCGGCTAACATGGATTGAGGCCCGGCCAGTTGGGTAGTACTGGACCCATATTGCCCGTGGGTTACTTAATGTCGGTGTAACTACATAGTTCAGAATTAAGAATTTGCAAAAGATTGCTTTATTTTATATTTTAAATGTTCTTTATTTCATACCTCATTTATGGCAAACTTATATGGTGAAGCTGTTCAAAAATTTCTATTATTATATTATATGGACTGTTTGGATCCCTTTCCTTGGGTAGCATGCCAGTACTCATCGTACTGACTGTCCTCGGACACTACATCTTTTCATGATGTAGGTTCCGAAGCCTTTGCTTCAGCAGTAGATTATTCGCAGGTCAACAGTTCGTAAGTGGTGAGCCCTCCATCTTTCGGAAGGCATTATGTTTATTTTCCCTAGAACTTCATTTTGATTTTATGGTATTACCGGTGCCATGTCTCGGCTTAGGATTTCTATTCATGATGTTAGAGGCTTCGTAGACCTAAGTTAATTATTGTTTTGATGTTACATTCCAAAAATATTGGACTTTGGAAATCTTTTATCTTATGGGCCTAGTTTCCGCATTTATATTATTATGACTATGCTTATGATGTAATGCTAAGGGGTCTTCTCGGGCCATTATTGGTTTGAAAAGCCCGTCACGGCTAGGGCCTCGGTTCGGGTCATGACAAACTTGGTATCAGAGCACGGTTCATGGTCCTAGGGTGTTTACGAAGCCGTGTCAAGTAGAGTCCTTTTTATGGGTGTGTAGCGCGCCACACTTATAAACGGGAGGCTACAAGACATTTAGGAATGTTTCCCTTTCTTCATGTTCTAAGTTCGTGCTAGAAAGTCTAGTTCTAAGAAAATTCTTCTGACTCCTACTTTTCCATGTTTCAGATCATGCCTCCACTAAGAACTAACGGCCAAGGAATTCCTGCAGGAACCTCTGTTCCCACTGGGGGAAATGCTGAAGAGGTTCTTTCTACTCATGGGATGCGGACCCGTAATGGAGTTCGTACCTCTGGCCCGACTGCTCCTGTTGGGGTTCCACCTGTCCCAACCAGTCTTCCACGAGCTCCTAGAACCGATACCAACCGCACCCAGGCTTCTCAGGGTGAAGTTTCAAATGCCGAGTTCAGACAGACTATTCAGATGCTTGCACAGATTGTGTCATCTCAGGCTTGTCAGTCAGGTAGTGGTGGTTCTGCCATTGGTTCTTCTGACGCTACCCGGGTGGGTCAGTTTATGAGACTGAATCCACCTACATTTACTGGGTCCAAAGTTGAGGAGGATCCTCAAGGGTTTATGGATGAAATGGAAAAGATTTTTAAGGTGATGAATGCTAGTGATACTGAAGGGGTGAAATTTGCATCTTATCAGTTGAAAGATGTAGCTTATCAGTGGTATGATGAATGGGAAGAATTTAGGGGTGAAGATGTTGAGCCTGCAGTTTGGGAGGATTTCTCTCAAGCCTTTCTTGATCACTTCTTTCCTCAGGAGCTGAGGGAAGCTAAGGCTGAGGAGTTTGTGAACTTGAAGCAAGGGAAGATGAGTGTCAAGGAATATGCTTTGAAGTTCACTCAGTTGTCTCGTTATGCTCCAGAATTAGTGTCTAATATGAGGTCTCGAATGAGGAAGTTTGCTTCCGGTCTTAATGATGGTATAGTTCTGGAATGTCAGGGTGCGATGTTGAATAGAGACATGGATATATCTAGATTAGTGGTGTATATGCAGCAGGTAGAGGATGAAAAGAAGAGACAGGCAGAGGTTGAGGATAGGCAGAATAAGAGGGCTAGGCCGGCAGACCAGGAGACTAATCAGCAGTCTGGTGGCAACGGTAAGTGGGGTAAGAGATGGCAGAAGAAGAAATCTTGGAGTAATGTTCAGTCTTCAGCTAGTGTACCTGCCCCTAAGCCTTCAGGCGACCATCGCTTTCAGTCTAACAATGGTTCTAAAGTGCAGGGCACTCAGTCTCAGCCCAGTATGACTCAATCGGCTCCTTCTTATCCTCCTTGTCTCACTTGTGGAAAGAGGCACAGTGGGCCTTGCCATTTGGGCAAGGGTGTATGTTATGGTTGTGGTCAAGCTGGTCATTTTAAGTGGGAATGCCCTTCGAAAAAGGGAATTTTTGGGGGCAATAAATCCCAAGTTACCGCTCTTTCAGCCCGAGCAGGTAAGGGTACTACTTCGGGGACCAACGGAGGCCGTAACCGTCTATATGCCCTATCTACTCGTCAGGATTCGAAGGCTTCACCAGATGTTATCACGAGTATGTTACATATTTTCTCTCGTGATGTTTATGTGTTACTTGATCCCGGTTCCACTCTATCATATGTGACCCCTTATGTGGCTGTGAATTTTGATTTTTGTCCTGAAAATATCCCTGAACCCTTCTCAGTCTCTACTCCTGTTGGTGAGTCTATTATTGCTAGACGGGTCTATAAAAACTGTGTGGTGTCTATTTTTCATCGGGACACTATGGTGGATTTGGTAGAACTTGATATGGTGGATTTTGATTTAATTCTAGGAATGGATTGGCTCCACTCTTGTTATGCTACCTTGGACTGTAGAATCCGTAGAGTCACTTTTCATTTTCCCAATGAGCCAGCTATAGAATGGGAGGGTAATTGATATCTAAGGGTTGTTTGTACCACCTAGTTCAGGTCAAGGATTCTAGCGTTGAAAGTCCCTCACTGCAGTCTGTTCCAGTAGTCAGTGAATTTCCCAAAGTTTTTCCTGATGATCTTCCCGGTATTCCTCCCGACAGGGAAATAGAGTTTGGTATTGATCTTTTGCCTGACACTCGACCTATTTCTATTCCTCCCTATAGAATGGCTCCGACGGAGCTAAAAGAGTTGAAAGATCAGTTGAAAGACCTTCTTGATAAGGGTTTTATTCGTCCTAGTGTCTCTTCTTGGGGTGCTCCGGTACTCTTCGTGCGAAAGAAAGATGGGTCCCTTCGTATGTGCATAGACTATCGTCAATTGAATAAGGTCACTGTTAAAAATAAATACCCTCTTCCTAGGATTGATGATCTTTTCGACCAGCTTCAGGGTGCTAAGTGTTTCTCCAAAATAGATCTCCGTTCGGGTTACCATCAGTTGAAAGTTAGAGAAGCGGATATTCCCAAGACCGCTTTTCAAACCCGTTATGGCCATTATGAGTTTCTAGTTATGTACTTTGGTTTGACTAATGCACCTGCAGCCTTTATGGATCTTATGAACAGGGTGTTTAGACAGTTTTTGGATCTATTCATCATAGTCTTCATTGTTGATATTCTGGTATACTCCCGGAGTGAGGAGAAGCATGCCAATCACCTCCGTATTGTACTTCAGACCCTTAAGGACCAAGAGTTGTATGCAAAATTTTCTAAGTGTGAATTCTGGCTTAATGATGTGACGTTCCTTGGTCATGTTGTTTCTAGTGAAGGAATTAAAGTTGATCCCCAAAAGATTGAAGCGATTAAGAAATGGCCTAGACCAACAACTCCGACCGATATTAGGAGTTTCTTGGGTATGGCAGGGTATTATAGAAGGTTCGTGGAGAGTTTTTCCTCTTTAGCTGTTCCACTAACGAAGTTGACTCAGAAAAAGGTAAAGTTTTTGTGGTCTGATGCTTGTGAGGGCAGTTTTGAGAAATTGAAGGATCGTTTAACCTCAGCCCCTGTTTTGACACTTCCCAATGGTACTGAAGGATTTGTGGTGTATTGTGATGCGTCCCGGGTGGGACTTGGTTGTGTAATTATGCAACATGGAAAGGTTGTGGCTTATTCCTATAGACAGCTTAAAGTGCATGAGAAGAATTATCCTACTCATGATTTTGAGTTGGCGACTGTGGTTTTTGCACTTAAGATTTGGCGTCATTATTTATATGGAGTGCATGTGGATATTTATTCAGATCACAAGAGTTTGCAGTATATTTTCACGCAAAAGGAGTTGAATCTCAGGTAGAGGAGGTGGCTTGAGTTACTAAAGGATTATGACATAAGTTTGCACTATCATCCAGGTAAAGCTAATGTTGTTGCTGATGCTCTTAGCAGGTTGTCCATGGGGAGTCTTTCTCATGTTGAGGAAGAAAAGAGAGGATTAGTGAAGGATATTCACAGGCTTGCTAATTTGGTAGTCTGACTATTGGATTCTGAGAATGGGGGAGTGATTGTTCACGAGGTGGCTAAGTCTTCATTAGGTGCTGAAGTTAAGGAGAAACAGGTTGATGATCCCATACTTATGCAAATCAAGAAAGATGTTAGGTAGCAAAAGGTTTTAGCTTTCGAGATTGGGGGAGATGGTATTTTACGGTATCAAGAGAGACTGTGTGTTCCCGATGTCGATGGGCTACGAGAGAGGATCTTGACTGAAGCCCATGTCTCCAGTTATACTGTTCATCCCGGTTCTACTAAGATGTATCATGACTTGAAAGAGATGTATTGGTGGAATAATATGAAAAGGGATGTTGCGAACTTTGTTGCTAAGTGTTTGAATTGCCAACAAGTTAAGGTTGAGCATTTAAGGCCTGGTGGTACGTCTCAGGAGATAGCCATTCCCATGCGGAAGTGGGAGATGATAAACATGGATTTTATCACTGGTCTTCCGCGTTATCGGAACCAATATGATTCCATCTGGGTCATTGTGGATAGGATGACCAAGTCTGCTCATTTTCTGCCTGTGCGGACAAACTATTCGGGGGAGGATTATGCTAAGTTATATATTCAGGAGATAGTTCGAATTCATGGAGCTCCGGTGTCCATCATATCTGATAGAGGTACGCAATTTTCTTCTCAATTTTGGAAATCCTTTCATAAAGGTTTGGGTACACAGGTGAACCTTAGTACCGCTTTCCATCCTCAAACGGATGGGCAAGCGGAGCGTACTATTCAGACTTTAGAAGATATGCTAAGGGCTTGTGTTATTGATTTTAAAGATAGTTGGGTGGATCACTTGCCGCTTATTGAGTTTGCTTATAATAATAGTTATCACTCTAGCATCCAAATGGCTCCTTTCGAGGCTCTTTATGGTAGGAAGTGTAGGTCACCGATTGGATGGTATGAAGTGGGAGAGACTCGATTGTTTGGGCCGGATCTTGTTCACCAAGCGATGGAGAAAGTTAAAGTTATTCGCGAAAGGCTTAAGACTTCTCAAAGTCGCCAAAAGTCATATGTAGATGAGAGGCGAAGAGAGTTGGAGTTTGAGATTGATGATTGGGTATTCCTGAAAGTTTCTCCTATGAAGGGAGTAATGAGGTTTGGAAAGAAAGGTAAGCTCAGTCCTCGTTATATTGGCCCATATCAGATTTTGAGAAAGTTTGGTAATGTTGCTTATGAGTTAGACCTGCCCGCGAGTTTGGCATCGGTTCATCCCGTGTTTCACGTGTCTATGCTTAAGAGGTGTGTGGGTGATCATTCTCTTGTGGTTCCCGTAAAGAACATTAGTGTGGATAACTCTTTGTCATGAGGAAGTTCCTATAGAGATTTTGGATAGGCAAGTCCGAAAGTTGAGAACCAAGGAAATAGCTTCAGTTAAGGTTTTGTGGAGAAATCAAAAGATAGAGGAGGCTACTTGGGAAGCTGAGGAAGACATGAGGACTAGATATCCCTTCTTGTTTCCGATGCCGGGTGACGTTGTTTGAGGTACTAAGATACTCAAATTTTATCTTATAAGTTCATGTCCTTCAAGTTTCTTGCAATCTCTTTTTTCAAGCTAAATTTTCCCTAATCATCATTCGGGGACGAATGATCCCAAGGGGGGGATATTGTAACACCCCACACTTTCGGGCTAGAATTTGAACCGTCCTTTACATGTGTATAGACCCGAATCATATGATTTCTATTAGGATAATAGTGTGAATATAAATTTTTTAGTGTGGAAACATCTTTGGAGATGAATTTAGGTCATAAAAATTTCCTAGCTCAAAGTTGAGTTGAGAACTTTTCTACCGATTGAGTTTTAGTATATGTTTTTATATGGGTCAACTTTAAATGAGTATTTTTCTTAGAATATGAAGAGTTATGTGGCCCATAACATATCAAATTAAAGATAACTGACCGTTCATTAATCCGAGTCCGGAGTAAAAAGTTATGTGCAGTTTAGTGAGGCAGTGTCCAGAGTCACGACACCAACTCACGTGACGTGATTTGGACCTACGGAACCGTAGGTCCCTTCCTTGAATCAGATTCTGAAAGCTAAAAAAATTCCCTGATTCTCACGGAACCATTCCACGGCACGTGGGATGACCTACGGCACGTGGGTGGGTCCCGTGACCTGTTTTCGAGAAATTTTTTTAAAGTCGGCCCAGGGGTATTTTGGTCATTTTCCCATAATGAGATTCGACTTTTTCAACTTAAAATCACCTCCCAAACCCTAGAAACATATTTTCTTTCCCCAAAAACATAATTCATCTTCTCTCTAAACACAAAAGGAGAAATCAACTAGGGTTCAAGCTTCAAGGTCCAAAGATTCAAGTTTTCTTCAAGTTCTCTCCGTAAAAAGGCATGTTTGAACACTCCCTTTTTCAACCATTATTTTATTATATGATTAAGATTAATATTATGTATATTTTGTTGATGTTTGAAATTGGATTTAATATTTAACTTATGAAAAGCTTGATAATTGTTTTTTTCCCTTTTCTTTAAGAATGGATTTTAATCTTTAATTGGGGGTTTTGAGACTGAATTGACTATTTGAAATTAATGAACTATTATTGATTCAATGTTTTAGCCATGATTTCTAGTCTCTTGAAAACTTTGAAACTTCATAAGGAATATAAATGTTTTCCCCGTCCTTTACATCCTTGAATGTATTATGTTGTTTAAATAGTTTGAAAATTGTTATGAGGATTTCAATTATGATGATGTTATGATGTTAAAGGCGTGGTTGACTTTGGAGTTAAAAGATGTTTAATGAAAATTATTTGGCATGATAAGATTGACTTGCAAGGTTATTGGTATGACGATACCAACATGTTAATGCCTTAATGAAAGACTCCATGATTGAAAGTAATATAAATGTTTTAATTGGGCCTGAAGAGAATTATGTAGTTTACCGAGAAGGTGTAGTCCTTGTGACCAACACTGGAAACCGCGTTTGCCGACATGGGGAGGTCCTGTCCTGAAATATGGATGACCACTGTGTACTTGCCTTGAGCAGTTGTATGCAGGTTCAATTATTTAAGGATGTTATCTCAGTCTATGCGGCTAACATGGATTGAGGCCCGGCCAGTTGGGTAGTATTGGACCCATATTGCCCGTGGGTTACTTAATGTCGGTGTAACTACATAGTTCAGAATTAAGAATTTGCAAAAGATTGCTTTATTTTATATTTTAAATGTTCTTTATTTCATACCTCATTTATGACAAACTTATACGGTGAAGCTGTTCAAAAATTTCTATTATTATATTACATGGACTGTTTGGATCCCTTTCCTTGGGTAGCATGCCAGTACTCATCGTACTGACTGTCCTCGGACACTACATCTTTTCATGATGTAGGTTCCGAAGCCTTTGCTTCAGCAGTAGATTATTCGCAGGTCAACAGTTAGTAAGTGGTGAGCCCTCCATCTTTCAAAAGGCATTATGTTTATTTTCCCTAGAACTTCATTTTGATTTTATGGTATTACCGGTGCCATGTCTCGGCTTAGGATTTCTATTCATGATGTTAGAGGCTTCGTAGACCTAAGTTAATTATTGTTTTGATGTTACATTCCAATGATTTTGGACTTTGGAAATCTTTTATCTTATGGGCCTAGTTTTCGCATTTATATTATTATGACTATGCTTATGATGTAATGCTAAGGGGTCTTCTCGGGCCATCATTGGTTTGAAAAGCCCATCACGGCTAGGGCCTCAGTTCGGGTCGTGACAATACTTGGTTGACTCTATGCTTATATGTGAGTTGGGTATTTGTGATTTGCTTTCGGGCATTACTTATGATTATTAACTGTATCATGCATTGATATATGGTTCTAAGATGGTATTCAGATGATATATTGATCGTGTGTCACGCCGACACTATTAAATGTATTGAATGTAACACTGATACTGTTATTGGATTGGGTACCACACCGGTACTGATACATGGAAAGAGCTCATCTCTTGTAGGTCATATCTGAGAGTCCCTGCTGACTCTACTATGTGCGTACATCTTCCATGCATGCAATCATTATTTCATTTGAATATATGTATATATGTTGTGGTGATGATTGTTGAAGAACCTGTCTAAGTGTAATTGATGTACTTGTATACTTATATTCCTAATGAGATTAAGTGTTATGACTGTATTTAGTTGTCAATTAATTGTAAGTTGTGTTGTGATCGCTGTTACTTGCATTTAACTTATCTATATATATGGTGTTGATTTGAGTCGGTCGATGATGCTTGCCAGTACTTAGTTGTTGTACTAATACTACTTGTACTGTTCTTTTTGTTAAGTGCAGAGCATGTTCCAGCATTTGAGATGAGACCTCGACCCTAGTCCGTGATCCACATATTGATTCAAGGGTGTGCACCATGTCTGGGTAGCCATTGGATCATTCTCGTATTATTCACGTTCTTTGTTTCAGGACTAACACATTTCTTTATTCAGTATTTTAGATTATATTTTAGACTTGGATTTTGGATACTGTTTAGATTTACTTGTACAGTGATTTTCAACTCCCGGAGGTTGTAATAATTAGAGATACTTTCACTCTCTATTTTGTTTATGGATATTAATTAAGTTTGTATTGAAGTTGGTTGATGAATATTGTGTTTTAGTGAATATCTGGTGAGTATTTGAGGAAACTACCTTGTGAAGGTCTATTTTAGTTGGTTAAGGGTTGAGTTAGAGGTTCTCCCGCCATAGAGTTATTGTGGTGGCACTCATGACCAATTTGGTCGTGAGATCTACAAACTCGGGAATATCCTCAAGTGGGGGAGGAGATTTTACCCTCTTTCTAGCCGGTAGAGCGGCTTCCTGAGCTCTGCCCCTGGTAGGCGTGACTGTCCTTCCTCTACCTTCTCTCCACTCACCTATCCTCTATCATAAACTGCAACCCCAATGGTTGGTTCAAGCTCTCTGCTCTAGTTATATTAGCTAGTGTTCTCACTCTGATATTAATTTGGATAACGAGATACCAATTGAAATCAAGTAATTAGCACGAAAGAAAGCAGAAATTGAGTGTTTTCTAGTACCCTATAGCATCTTGAAGAAAAGTAAAGATGTCTCTATATTGTTCTGCAGGACTTTACTATACGTATTGTTGTATTACGAGATCGATGAAACCTAGATCTGATACCAACTTTGTCATGACCCAAATTGTTGTAAGTGGCACCCACACACTTTCCGATGGGAGAACCGTCTAACTCAACCTTAACCCAAGTACTTAGCCAATTTTAAGACTATTAAGAACAAAATCAACTAAAGAATATAATAATCTCCATAAACTAATAAAATAACAAGTGCAAAATTACTCAAATATTATCTATTACGATCCCCACGGACCTGAAAGTCATCGTACAAGAAGTTCTAACAAGATGGACAAGAATCGATCTAAAGATCCATGGCAGCCTGAAGATATGTGTTCATTCTTGGATCGGAAATCGATGGTAACACACGAGAGGTGAGATGTCAAAGAGGTCTCTGGAATACTGCCTGCACTCAATGATAGAAGAGCACAAAGTAGTATCAGTATAAACTATATGTACTGTTAGGTATCATCGGCCGACATAACTCAGACCTACACATACACATAAATCAAATATAAATATTTAGCAATCAACACATGGCAAGTAATCTCAAACTCAACCAACAACCTCTACAACTAGGGTATGTAAAACCAACCAATATCCTCAACTAGGTCACAACCTTCACCCTATCAATTGTTTCACAACCACAAGTACACTGTTCATAATAAATGGAACCTATGTCCATTCTAAATACACAACAGTTAATAATATCACAAAAGTAATCTAATGCTATCTCTATCGCCACAACACATTATGTATGTTATATGAACAAGCAGATAGGCCAACGTATGTAAACAATTCATATCTATTATCAAATTAAATTTGTACACACAAACTAAGGGGACTTATGTTTGCCCGATAGTCATGACCTACAGGGGACAAGCTCCAATCATACACCATATGGCGTGGTACCTGATCCTCCGATATATCAATATGTAATTCATACCGACACAGTACCTGCCCCTTCAAATAATACGATATAAGGAAATGTAATCACTATCATTCAAAATGTATCACAGTGCACCTAATATTTCAAGTACACAATTTACCATCATAAGTAACTTAGTCAACTTTACAGTCACTTAACTCATTCTATTACAAGTAATAACAACTCACTCTCAATAACAAGCATTCCCGAAGGCTAATGTGCCGCAGATTTACGGCACTTGAGACACTTAAAACAATGGATAGTTGTGAGTTTAAGGGTACTTTTGGTGGATTTTATGTGTTTTTTGAGTGTTTGTGGGACTGAAGGACTCAGAGAAGAATAAGGTGAAAAGTAGACAAAAAGGGGCATCAGATGAGTTATGTCACGATCGTGAATTCAAACCACAATCGTGGGTAGGCTATAGTAGAATCGAACAAGAGATGCCATACTCAAGATCCATTAGACTACTAGATTACAAAATCGTAAGATCATGTCATGATCTTACCCTGAGATCATGACATGAAGTAGAATTGAACCTGTAGGAGTCAAGTGTAGCAGGATCAGACGATGGATCTCACGACCGTTAGTTGATTGTACGATCGTACAATGTGATCATGGGAAGTAGATCTAGATTTGAAGAGTTACAGGACTTTTATCATAATAATCATACAAAATAAGTCACAATCAAGGGTTCAACCCATGATCGTATGTTCTTCTCGTCCGAGGCGGCTAACCGACGTTCATATGTTCTTCTCGTCCGAGGCAGCCAACACCAGTTTTCTGTTTTGTTTAGGATAGGATTTGTTAAGTCTATAAATACTCTTGTAGGGTTATTTTTACATGTTAGACATTATTATTATTCTATAACACCATTTTGTGGGATTCCAAGGCACTCTCTTGGGATTTTATGAATATTGGATTTACGGTTTCAATTAAAGTAGAGATTTCGGAGTTTATTCATTCTTGTATGCTTCAATGCATGTTTTCATACATGAATTCTTATTTTGGTCATACAATCATGAGTAAATAAATCCCATAACTAGGGTTGTGGGAAACATAATGGATTAACAAAGTAGAGTTCAAAGTACAAGGTGTTTCTCAAAGTGTATTGGCGCAAGTATTGTTGTTTCTTCTGAATCGATTGCTTTTTAACGAGTGCACGTGTTGGGACTCATCCTGTCTCTACCCTGTACTGTATCAAGGGTAATAAGATACGATTAGTGATTCAACAACAAGACTCAGAGTTATCTTCGTTTAATCATCTTTGAGTCGTGATACAGGATAGGTTGTATTGGGATCATTGATAGGGGGCAACATAGAAACTTTCATGACTCATTAACCTTTATGTTTGAGGATAGTCATCTACAAAGGGCGTAACATAGTTGGTTAGACGATACTTAGCGTATCAATTCTGCTTGTTGGATACCTGAAGAAAACACCAAGTACTGGGGACCTATAGAGTTATGAAGTGCTTGGGGAACACAATCCTAGTACTTTTCTCATCTTGATTACAACCTCATTAAATGACTACTAGTTTACTTCACATAAACCCCCCTGTTTACTTATTTTTTTATTTGCCAAGTAACTCAAACAGACTTTGTTAATCAGATTTTGACCTATTCCTTATGGGATCGAGGTGTAATTTGGATGACTTCAAATTTTGGCAGCGTTGCCTGAATGACGATTACAGAGTTAATTGATTTTTCTTGTTGGAGTTGATTTGTTGCGGTTACTTCAGTTACTTTTCTGATATTTTATAGGCACACGCTGGTGTATGCCCAACATTCAGAGTCAACGTAGCTCCTTGATTCCATTTAACCAAGAAATTGAAAGAACTCTAAGGAATAATCAAAGAATGGTGTATAACAACAAAGTTCAAGATCCCACAGTTGTGGGTGACATTCATAATCAGCCACCACTTAATTTGGTTGGTCAGGAGACTGCGGAACAAATAATTGCTAGGTTGATGGCTGATGAGAATGTGAGACAAACAAGCTGCTAGACAAGCAGACAGAAACCATCGAGCAATACAAGAGGCAGCACATCTTTTTTCTACATTTGAGAAAGGATATAGAAGACCTAGAGTGCAATAACCCCTGATCTACGAGGAGCTAGAAGAAGATTTAGCCTATTTGGAGCCAGCAGAGACTGGTGCCATTATCCCACTTGAACTTCCTGAAGGAACTAAGTTTGATATTATGAGTGATATGATTCATCGCTTGAACTTAAAAAGGGTATTCGTTGGCCTCCCTACTGATGATGTGAAAGTGCATGTGATGAATTTTGTGGGAATTTGCACTTTGTATAATCCACCTGTAGTGATTCAAGAGGCAATTCAGTTAAGGCTATTTCTGTTCTCTCTTAGGAAGCAACTCTATGGTTGGCTGAATTACCATGAGGTTCTATTACTAATTAGAAAGAGTTGAGAAATCAATTTCTGGAATGATTCTTTTTGCCTTCTAGGATGTTGCAATTGAAAGATGAGGTCTATAACTTCAGACAGGTACATTCAAAGGCAATTTACGAAATATGGTTGAGGTTCAAGAAGAAGTTGTAGAATGTTCCAAGCCATAAGATGAGTGGTAGGAATCTACTAAAGATCTTCTACATAGCTTTGAATGCAAATACTACGGTTGTAGTAGACACCATCACTAAAGGCACATTTATGAGTTTGCGCTGGGTGCACCCATCAGAGATTCTAGATTGGATCACTAAAACCAATCGAGGTTGGCATACTCGGGAAGCAGATAGACCCGAGGGTACATATGCTATTGGATATTCAGCAGAACAAAGGGATTTGGATGAATTTGTGGCTCAAAAGGTAGCACAACTGAGAATGGAAATTGGCTTGCAAGCCAAATAGATTTAAGCTGGAGGTGCAAAAAAGATTAATGTAGTAGGTTCACAAGGCAGAGCACCTAGGTATGAGGAATATGATTCTGAAGAGGAGGCTAAGTACTTAGATAGAGAAGTGGCGGGTTTTCGAGCCAAGGGTCAAGGGTCTAATCAAGACAATTAGAACGTGAGGCAAGTGAATCAAGGTCGAAACTATTATGGAGACAATTATAACAAGTACGGGTATAGAGATAGAGATAGGGATCGTGATAGTGATTGGAGGAAAAATGATGATTACAAGGACAAGAGTGGCTTGTATGTTCCACCAGGGAATTGTGATGTTGAGTATGAAAATTCAAGGATGGAAGCCATGCTTGCAAAACTTGTTAAAGGGTCAGAGAATCAAGAAAATTACCTTAACGAGATAAGAGTAGACATTTCAGGGATAAGCCAAAAGATGGAATCTCATGCAACTGCTATTAAATAATTGGAGGAGCAATTTGGATAGATGTCTACTACCTTAAATCAGTGTCAACCAGGCACTCTTCCTAGTAACATCATCAAAAATCCTAAAAACAACGGTCATTTCTTAACTATAACTACTCGAAGTGGTAAGCCTACTATTGATCCACCTATGCCTGTAGTACTTGATGATGAGCATGTAGTACTTGATGATGAGAATAAGAATAAAACTGAAAACTTGGTGGTTGAAGACAAAGTAGCTCAAGAGGCTCGAGTTGCTGAAAAGAAGGTTAAGTCTGATAAAGGGAAGGTAAAAGAGGTCTCTCAACTATTAAAGCCTATTCCACAACCTCTTCTTCCCTTTCCATAAAGGTTGAAGAAGAAAGTCGGAGAGGGAAAATATCAAAAATTTATTTCAATATTGAAGGAATTATTGGTGAATATCCCTCTTGTTGAGGCTTTGGAGTAAATGCCGGGTTACACAAAATTTATGAAAGATTTGGTGACAAATAAAAGAACTGTCAGTTTTGAGCCTGCTGATAACTTGCATTATTATAGTGCAATCACTTTTCGTTCCCTTGTTGAGAAAAAGGATGACCTGAGAAAATTCATGATTCCTTGTACTATCAGGTCTTATAATTTTGCAAAAGATCTATGTGATTTGGGTGTTAGCATTAACTTGATGCCGCTTGCTTTCAAACAGCTCGGATTGGGATCACCTAAACTGACTTCTATGAGACTTCTCATGGCTGACTAGACTGTGAAATCTTGTGGGAATTTTATATGATGTTTTGGTAAAGGTGGAGTCTTTCATTTATTTGTCTGATTTGTGATTTTGGACTGTGAAGTTGATTTTGAAGTTCCCATTATCTTGGGAAGGTCATCCCTTACTACCGGTCATGTATTGGTTGATATGGAAACTGGGTAGATGAAGTTTAGACTGAATGAAGAACAAGTTACTTTCAATATATGTCGATCCATGAAGCAACCAAAAGATATGCGTGTAATCTCTGTGATAGATGCAGTAGTCGAGGATGATTTGGTCACTCCTATTGAGGAGAGATTGAGGGTCGAAACACTTGCAACCATGATCATAAACTTTAATAGTGATATTATCGATGAGTACGATGAGACAATAAAAGCACTTATTGGTAAGGGTTCCTACATTTATATGACAAAAAAGCTTGATCTTGATCTGAAAAATAGAGTGACCCCACCGGCTCGTCCTTCTATTGAGAAGACTCCCATCTTAGAACTTAAGTCTCTTCCTTCCTATCTCTGTTATGCTTTCTTGGGAGCCAATAACACATTGCCGATTATCATTTCAGTAGACTTGTTAGAGTGGCAAGTTGAGGCCCTTATTTCTGTTTTGCAGAGGTTTAAGCAGGCCATTGGATGGTCCATTACGGATATCGTCTGAATCCCACTTGGAATTTGCACTCATAAAATCTAACTTGACCCGGATTGTATACCTAGCATTGAGTATTAACACCGTATTAATTTACCTATGCAAGAATTATGAAGAAAGAGATTATAAAATAGTTAGATGCTGGAGTGGTTTACCCTATCGCTGATAGCAAATGGGTGAGCCCAGTCCAATGTGTGTCGAAAAAGGATGAAATCACCATCATTCTAAACGAGAAGAATGAGTTGATCCCAATGAGGCCAGTGACTGGATGGAGAGTTTGTATGTATTATCAAAAGATGATTCGTGGATCGAGAAGGACCATTTTCCTATGCCTTTTATAGGCCAGATGTTAGACCATCTTGCTGGTAGAGGATGGTATTATTTTCTTGATGGATATTCGGGGTACAAACAAATTTCCATCGCCCCTGAAGACAAACAGAAGACCACTTTCACTTGTCCATATGGGATTTTCGCATTCAAGAGGATGATATTTGGTTTATGCAACACACCGGTTACTTTTCAATATTGCAAGATATCTATATTCTCCGACATGGTGGAAGACACTATTGAGGTATTTATGTATGATTTCTCTATTATGGGTGACTCATTCAATGAATTCTTAGCACACCTTCCTAATCTTTTTCAAAGGTGTGAAGAATGTAATTTAGTGTTGAATTAGGAAAAATGCCATTTTATGGTAAAACTAGGTATAGTGTTGGGACACAAACTTTTGAAAAAGGGAATGGAAGTCGATATAGCGAAGATTGATGTAATTGAAAAGTTACTACCACCTATTTCTATGAAAGGTATTCGTAGTTTTTCAGGCCACGTGGGATTCTATAGAAGGTTCATCAAGGATTTTTCTAAATTGCAAATCCATTGTGCAAGCTATTAGGTAAAGAGGTGAAGTTTGTGTTTTATGATACATGCCTTAAGGCATTCGAGTGTTTAAAAGAGAAGTTAGTTTTAGCTCCCACTATTGTGTCGCCATATTGGACCTCACCGTTCGAGGTTATGTGTGATGCTAGTGGGGTGGCCTTGGGTGTAGTCCTTGGCCAAAGGTGAGAGAAGATTTTGCATCCTATTTACTATGCTAGCAAAGCACTTAATCCACCCCAGAAGAATTATACAGTAACTGAGCAAGAACTATTTGTTGTGGTCTTTGTGTTCGAGAAATTTTGGTCTTATTTGATTGTCACAAAGGTGATTGTGCATACCGATAATACAGCACTGAGATACCTCATGGCAAACAAAGATGCCAACCCGCTGGATGGGTGCTTCTGTTACAAGAGTTTGATTTTAAGGTGAAGGATCGAAAAGGGATGGAGAATCAGGTTGCTGACCATTTATCACACCTTGAAGAGGAGGCCATGTTAAAACTGAGGGATGATCTTGATATTGATGATGCTTTTCCAGAAGAGAATGTTTTGGCAGCATCACAAGACTTAAGCCCATGGTTTGCAGATTTTGCCAACTTTTTGGCAAGTGATCTAGTGCCAGAAGATATGATGTATTAGCAGAGAAAGAAGTTCATGCATGAGGTGAGAACATTCTTATGGGATGAACCTTATTTATTTAGGGTGAGTGCAGATTTTCTGATTCGAAGGTGTATTCCTGAGGTCGAGATGATGAGTATATTAAAAGCATGTCATTTGTCTTTAGTTGGGGCTCATCATGGGGGTGTGCGGACTGCACACAGGATCTTGTAATGTAGTTATTATTGGCCTACCATTCATAAGGATGCGCATCATTATGCTAGGCGTGTGACCAATGTCAGAGGCAAGGAAATATCTCAAGAATACATGAGCTCCCAATGACTTCGATCCTTGAGCTTGAATTAATTAATGTCTGGGGTATTGATTTCATGGGTTCATTCTTGAGTTCCCATGGTATGAAGTATATCTTGGTGGTTGTGGACTATGTATTGAAGTGGGTGAAAGTAATAGCGCTTCCCAATAATGAAGGTAAGAGTGTCACTGCTTTCCTAAAAAATAACATATTCTAATATTTTGGAACACCTCGGATTATCATTAGTGATGGAGGTTCCCAGTTTTGCAATCGATTGTTCAAATCCCTACTAGAGAAACATGGGGTAAAACACAAGGTGGCAACACCTTACCATCCTCAGACAAGCGGGCAAGTTGAGGTCTCAAATCGAGAGATTAAGTCCATCTTGGAAAAGACTGTGAATGCCAATAGGAATGATTGGGCTAGAAGATTGGATGATGCCTTATGGGCATACCGGACTGCATTTAAAACACTAATCGGTGCATCTTCATATCAGTTTGTATATGGCAAAGTATGCCACTTGCCGGTTGAACTTGAGCATAAGGTGTTGTGGGCATTGAAGCGGTTGAATCTAGAATGGCAAGAAGCAGCCAAATTAAGACTTGAGCAGATGAATGAGATGGATGAGTTTCGTCTCTGTGCATATGAGAGCTCAGCTTTGTACAAGGAAAAGATGAAATTGTATCATGATAGCAAGATTGAAAAAAGAGAATTTGCTACAGGCGACTTGGTACTATTGTTTGATTCAAGGCTGAATCTTTTTCCTGGCAAACTAAGATCAAAATGGAATGGAACATATAGAGTGGTCACTATGTTCCCCCATAGTGCAATTGAATTGGAGAATAAGGATAGAAAGAAATTTAAAGTCAATGGCCAACGGGTGAAACACTATATAGGCGAAGGAAAGGAGGCCCAGATGATTTGTGATATGGACTTGAATGAGGCTTGAGTAATCAAGCCCACCTAAGTCATGCCACAACGTTAAATCAGGCACTTCATGGGAGGCAACCCATGGGCTTATTGGTGAAGTCTGAGTAACTGACATAGCCACGTCATGCCTCAACATTAAATCAAGTACTTCATGGGAGGCAACCCATGTTTTATACTTTAAATTTATAGGTTAATGTTTGTTTTGGTGCAGGAACCCATAGAAGAAAAATTAGTGTTGAACTGAACTCCATACTGAACCCACAATAGGGTTGTACGATCATAACTTGAACACACGATCGTGGGTTCAGTCGTCTGATGGGAGTTCTGTAAGGTGACAAGTTAAGGAGTCATCCCACAATTATGTATCAAGATCGTAACATGAAGGCATGATTGTGGTCTTAATCATCTGATGATACTCCTACAAACCTTCAAACTAGGGCATCGAACATCTGACCATGAGTCACGATCGTGAGTATAACCCACGATCATACTTAAGGATTGTATGTTCTCAAGTAAGTTTTTTGATTTCATCAATGCACGATAGGATTGTACTATTATAGAATCAAACTAAGATCGTACAATCTCTCCGTCTGAAAGGTGCGACAGTTTTAAAGGCGTGACCTGACCCAACCCAAAAATAAGGGTTAAAGGTATAAATACATGTTGAAACCATCTCTTAGGCTCTTCTTACAATTTCAAAGCAGTTTATTGAGCAAGTATAGAAAACCCTAAGTATTTCAATGGCTAAAAATATGATTATCTTCGATTTTAACTCTGATCTCATCGTTTCCTCCAATTTCTTCCATTTTCAACACTCATCTCACACTATAAGTGCATATCACTCATTAACCCAAAATTCTTGGGTATTTTCTTAAGTTTTATTTATGGGTTGTTTTGATTTAAGTGGGGAAAGATGAAAATGGGTATGTTTGGTTTCAACAACAAAGGGGAAGTCTGAGTACCAGGTTGTGTTTACGCACTTTAAAATTCTAGTCAAAAGTGGGGTCAAAAAAGGGTCAAATTATGGGTCCAAATATTAAGTGGTCAAATTTGGTAGTCTTTGAGGTCCCACGACACAACCCACGATTGTGAGTTCTACTTTCGATTGTAAGTTAGATCATTATAGGATACTAGTTGATGATCTTCAGGAGTTCATCAAACGAACATATCCCACGATCGTAATATTAACATACGATCATGGTATGTGATCTTCTGATATGACATGACTTTACTGGTTTAAGGATCGAACCTATGATTAGAAGGCACGATCGTACCTTTATTGCACGATCATAGGTTGTGATCTTCTGATAGATATACCGCAAGTCAAATTTTACTGGATCAACCCATGATCAGAAAGCACGATCGTACCTTCATTGCACCATCGTAGGTTGGATCGTCTGTTTATGCACGTGAACCTATACATATATTGCACTGTGATCTAACCGATTTTGTAAATACAGGTACCATGGCACCCAAGTCCATGGCTGCTTTCGACAAGGCTCTTCGAGAATGAGTTTCAAAGAAGAGGGCCCCACCAAGTTCCTCAGAGAGTGGGTCAAGTACGAGTGGGTCAGTAGAGAAGCATGACATTAGCTCTTCTGATGACCAAGTCACCACCAAGGAAACAAGGAACCAGAAGAAGGCCAGGGAGGCTAAAACCTCCAAGGCCATTGTTGAAGCCACCACCCCCGTCAATGTTCCCCAGTCTGAAGAGGGAACGGAAGACACCCAACATGATGGGAGTGAGAATAATGATCATGAGTCCCAATCTATAGAGGATGAAAAGTAGACAGACTCGACACCTTCAAACACTAATCCTCTGGCAGAAGCTAGTCAGAGGGGGCCCAGTCCACGATGTTGGCTTGTTTCAAACTCTGGCCAAAACTATGTAGACTAGGTTTCTCTCAAGGATAATGGGAACTAAAAGAGGATCATTCAAGAGAAACAGCGTATATTCAAAGATTCTTTACAGAGAATGTCGGAGGTGGTGCATGTTTTTTAGTGGTACCAGTTGTGGTGGATGAAAATGCCACTCCATCTTTATAGTAGAGAGCTTGTGAGGGAGCTCTACACAAACTATGTCGTGACCCTCAAAAAATATTACTCCCTCTAGCAAGGACAAAGATATGAAGAAGCAGACTTGATTAGACTTGATAATGGTATGGGAGAGGGAAGTTGATATTTTGGTTGAGGCTATTTCTAGGGTATTATTTGGAGAAAATTTTACACCACATACAGAGACTCCAGAGTAGGATTACTAGATGTCGGAATTAAAGAAGGTTAAAAAGTTATTCGTCAAGGACAAGACAATGCACTTCACTTGGCTAGCAGGACATATTGTTGAGTCCGGCATAAATGCCTCTTGGGTGAATGGGGAATATATTACAAAGAAGAGTCTCAAGTTTGCATCCAAGGCATGGTGGTCCATTGTAAGGCACCGTATAGTACCCACAGCAAATGATAACACATTGGGCATGACTAGTGGTTTCCTGGTAGCCACATTTGTAGCAGGGTTTGAGTTGAACATTCTATGCATTATTATGTAAGAAATCAGAGATTAAGACTTAGAGAGTAGCTCTACCCTTCCGTTCCCATGTTTGGTTACTCAGCTGATGCAAAATGGTGTCACAAATTCTGCTGGTGGATAAATTTCTTCAGCCCACTAACACTGTGGATTTAGCCATGATAAAAGACAAGCGCAATCCAGCAGCATCAATTCGAGGTTTGGGGATCCCGGAGGTAGGAGGGGATTCCCCGAGTGGTGATATACCAGCAATTTTAGATACATGTGCTTCACATTATTTCATACCAGTAGGTTCTCAACCTAGGACATTGGTTCTGACAGGGTACACTTTGATTTCATCCACTCAGTTGGAGGAGATTCTCCAGAACTAAGTCTTACACGATGCCCGGATCCAAAACTTGGAAGTAGGGGTCAAGCCCCATGTTACTGATGTGATTCAGGTGGTTGTACGAGTGGTGTAAACACGAATGGACAGTATGCAGGGTCGGATCATGACCTGAATTGATGCAGTCCAGCCGCTTGACATAGTTTCTATCCAGACAGAGTTGACCTAGTTTAGGGAAGTGGTCCAGAAATTAGCTGTACGACTTGACATGGCACCTCTACCTCCACCACCACCTATGCCTTCCACGGTATCTATGCAAGTGGATATTACTTCACTAGTAACCCCATTCTACACTCCTCCCACTCTGCAGATTGAGCTAGATAATGATGAAGGATGTGTCTGAATAGGGTAAGAAGAGAGAGAGATCTGGTAAGAAGAGAAGAAGGAAGGAAAGAGTTACTGAGGATACCTCTGAGGGAGTTACTCCGAAGGGTGAGACTATGGTAGGGGGTTCAGAGACAAGCCTCGTATCTTTTTCTTTGAGTGTCCCTACCACCAGTAGGGCCCATGAGACTGCGACTGCCGCAACCAAGCCGAGTCCACTCCTGCTGATGTCACTGTGGGGGACCCAGTCGCATCCTCAAGTGACCCGAGTTCCACTGGTGCCTAAAGCACCCCAGGTATTCCCTTTACCCTAGTTTTTATTTTTATGTGATTTCATGCAATAGGGATACTGCATGATTTCAAAGTTGGGGTAAGGATATACCATAGCCTAGGGTTTTTGTTGCCGTGTTTATTTTCCCTCGGCTGCAGTATCATAGTTAGAAATGACATGTTTAGATGTTTTTATGTTTTTATGTGTTATTGTGTTGTGTTTAGTCATTGTAGTGTAACTTAGAGTAATAAAAGAGAACTTTGGTGTAGTGTGGTTGAATTAAGCATGCTTACCTGTTTTGAAATTGTTTTAAATGATACCTTGTTTTAAATGATACCCCTCCAAAAATATGTTTTTTGTGATGTAGTGTTTGCATAGCATGTACAGAAATCGATGTTATGATCTAGATATGGCATTAGGATTGTAAATAGGACAAACTGACAGACTTTGCATGAATTGAATAGGTAGCAACTTAGATAACCTCCTTAAGCCATGAGAGAGTGAGATGTATTAAAAAGTCGATGTGTGTGTGTGTGATCTAGAACTTGCCTGGTTAGTCTCGCTAAAAGCTGTAGGATTAAAGGTTAGGAAAGGATCATAGGCCGTGTTTGAAGTAGCCCACTTTAGCCTAAACGACCTACCAAAAAATGTGTATCCTTTGAACCTAAATGTTGAGCCTTAGACTGTTTCTTGGAACTACCCATGACACCTTCTCATTTTTTACAATGAACCTTCTTTGGACCTGGTTCCTCCTTGGACACTACGCACCTCAACTCTGGTAAATCGCCTAATTTGAGTGTGGCTATTGTATAGGGGTGCGTAAAAATTGGGTATGAAGTTTAAGTAGTGAAAATAAAGAAAAAGGACGTGGATGCGGTAAGAAAAGAAAATAAAAGAGGTAAAGAAAAAAATAATAACAAATAGTTGTGAAAGATTTAAAATTAAGTCGCACCCGGTGTCCGAAAAAAAATGAAATAAATGGAGAAAAGGGAGGTAAATAAAGAAGAAAAGGAAAAGTGGAGCCAGAAATAGTGGAGTGTCAAGGAGGATTGAGTTACTTTATCCAAATGTACCATACCCATCCCCACGCCTACATTACAAGCCTAGAAATACCTATAGTGATCCTAACCCAACATCCGAAAGATGAGGCATAGAAAATAAGGGCAATCCTATAGCATCAAAACGCGCACAACCTGACTTCTTTTTGAGAGTGAGAGATTTGATTAAATCTCGGTGTAGATTTCATTAAATATACCGAGAGATTAGGGACTTCTTTGTTGTGATGGAATAGGAGCTATAATCTAGTTGTTGCTTGTGTAGGTAATGTATTGGTCAATGTGTTAGATTTTGTAGTTACAATGTACTGCCATATCTTGATCCCGTTGTATTTTAGTAATTGTATAGCATATACACTGCATTGGTTGTTTTTTATGAGAACGGAGTGTGTTGAACATATGTATTGTTTGCATGCATAATTTAAGAAAGTTGACTGCTATAGTGACCTTTATTGTACTCTAGGTTAAGCATCTTAGATTGGTTATGATTTTGTTTGCCCGAGGACGTGCAAATGTTCTAAGTTAAGAGTGTTGATGTGCTACAGATTTACGGCACTTGAGACGCTTAAAAAAAGGGATATTTGCAAGTTTAAGGGTACTTTTTATGGATTTAATGTGTTTGTTGAGTATTTGCAGGCCTGAAGGACTTAGAGAAGAATAAGGTGAAAACTAGACAAAAAGGGGCATCAGATGAGCTATGTCACAATCGTGGGTTTAAACCATGATCTTGGGTAGGCCTTCGTAGGATTGAACCAGATATGTCATTCTCAGGAGTCCATGAGACGACTGGATTACACAATCGTACCTTGAGATCGTGATATGTAGGAGAAGTGAACCTGCAGGAGTCAAGTGTAGCAGGATAAGACGATAGATCCCATGATCGTGAGTTGATTGCACGATCGTACAATGTGATCATGGGAAGAAGATCAAAATTTGAAGAGTTACAGGACTTTTAACACAAGGATCAGACGAAAGGAAGTCACGATCGTGGGTTCAACCCACCATCGTATGTTCTTCTCGCCTAAGGCAGCCGACACAGTTTTCTGTTTTGTTTAGCATAGGATTTGTTAAGTCTATAAATACTCTTTTAGGGTTATTTTTACGTGTTAGACAATATTATTATTCTATAAAACTATTTTGTGGGATTCCAAGGAACTTTCTTGGGATTTTATGAATATTGGTTTTTACAGTTTCAATTAAAGTTGAGATTTCGGAGTTTATTCATTCTTGTATGTTTCAATTCATATTTTCATCCATGAATTCTTATTTTGTTCATACAATCATGAGTAACTAAACCCCATAACTAGGGTTGTGGAAATCGTATTGGATTAATGAAGTAGAGTTCAAAGTACAAGGTGTTTCTCGAAGGGTATTGGGGCAAGTATTGTTGTTTCTTCTGAATCAATTTTCTTTCTGACGAGTGCACGCATTGGGACTCATCCTATCTCTACCCTGGACTGTAGCAAGGGTAATAGGATAGGACTAGCGATTCAACAACAAGACTTAAAGTTATCTTTGTTTAATCAGTTTTGAGCCGTGATACGGGAAAAGTTGTATTGGGATCATTGATAGGGGTTAACATAGCAACACTCATGACGCATTAACATTTGTTCTTGAGGATAGTCATCTACAAGGGGCATAACATAGTCGGTTAGACGACACTTAGCCTATTGATTTTGCTTGCTGGATACCTAAAGAAAACACCAAGTACAGAGGACCTTGTAGTTATAAAGTTATTGGCGGACACAATCCTAGTGCTTTTCTCATCTTAATTACAACCTTAACAAACGATTACTAGTTTAATTCACATAAACCCCCCCTATTTACTTATTCGTTTATTTGCCAAGTAACTCAAACAGACATTGTTGATCAGATTCCGACCTTTTCCTCGTGTGATTGACCCCAACCTCAGTTGGGTTATATATTTGAACAGCGACTGCTTTATAATTCATTGTAAGGTGTAATTTGGGCGACATCAAAGGCCAATCCACAAATATTCAATTTACAAATATGCATAATGTCTAAATCAAGTCTACAACTACAATTGAAACTATAACCTACCTCAAACAAGAGTCAAAATGCAATTAATCCATAAGATTCTTGATTTTCCTCAAAGTTACAGATTGTTCTAGGTCTAAAAACAACTAGTAAGGAGTAATCAATAACTTATTCTTCAATTCTAGACATTAGGGACCAAATCTCACTGATTTTACGTTTTTTTATAGCCTAAATCATTAATTCGAGGGGTTTCACCTATTAATTACCCCATATCCCCATAATCCACATTAAAGAAAAGGAATTCTATGTTAGGAAGTAAAATCTAACAACCTAGAATCATCATCAAGTAGTTTTAGGGCTACCCATAGGAAATTTCCCATTAGTTCATCAATTTGGGTCTCAAACCCAAGAATTCCATCATAACTCTTTGTTCTAGGGATTTAACAAAATCAAATGGATTAATCTCTATTAGAAAGGTGTAATAATCTTACCTCCATAGTAGAAATCACCAAATCTAGCAGGAAATCACCTCTCTCAAGGCTTAGGTCAAAATTTTGGATGTTTGGGAGAAAATAACGTCAAAAATCAGAAATCAGATGACCTAACTACTTGATGACCATTGTAGCGGACATGCAGGAAATTACCTCTCTTAAGGCTTAGGTCAAAATTTTTGATATTTGTGAGAAAATAATGTTAAAACTCAGAAACCAAGTTATTTAACTACTTGATGACCACTGTAGCGGTCACCTGTCCGCTACAGCAGTCTAGCTGTAGAGACCAGAAGCTGCTACGGTGGTCCGTTACTTAACCTCGCTGACTGCTATGTCGGTTAGCTGACTGCTACTACGGTATTGAAAATGCTATATCGGTCCCTAAACAATGACTTGAGGAATTTTCTAGAAATTCCCCCTTTTCATAACACTCTCTTGATTTTTTGACAACACAGATATAACCCCTTGCTGGAAATTCCATAACCGGTGTTCTACTAATTTGCTTCTCATTTTGAAAGTTTCTATGGACCACTATTTTCATCTATCATGAAATCATCTCAAATTCATCAAATGCTACACCCCGAGACACAGATGATCTCTAAATCACACAACACTCGATTTTCGTAGAAATCCACCCTAGCCTGAGATTTTAACAACTCTCATCCTAGAAAAAACTCTATCTGGGCACTTACACCCTAACAAATGCTATAACAATGAGATGGATTGTTACATTCCACCTATCCCAGAATCCATATTCCCTATCTCGTATTCTCTACCCTGTTAAATTCCACCTATCCCAGAATCCATATTCCCTATCTCGTATTCTCTACCACCTAAATTAACCTAATTAGATTTAATTTTCTTTTTTGTAGATTTCTTACATGTCATAACTAGTTACAGAAAGATATGAGGAGGGTTAAATTGGAAAAAGAGACATAAATTAAAAGTTTCATTTGCCAACTATTTGTGTGCATGCTTCGTATACTTTCCCTATTAGTCGTCTTATTTACTTTCCCTATTTGTGATATGGTTTTAGTTTATCTACTGGTGGGTTATAGTAGGTGCCATCATGACTTGAGATTTTTACATCCAGCCTCATCAATTAATAATATTGACTTTCATCAATTTTTCCAATTTTCGAAATTGAAAAACTTCCCATAATGCATCCGATCATCTCGGAATATAATTATTATGGAAATAAAATAATTGAATTTCCAAGTTCAAGATTGAGTTTTAAGATTTTAACTAAATCTATTTAAGAAAAGTAATGAATAAATACCTTAAAATTCAAATTGTGTGGTTAGTTTATTCCTAAATTTGGCCAAATTATGCGAATTGACTTTCAGTCATTTAGGTAATTAGTCCTACTAGAGATCTATATATTTACAAGCCAAACACTCTTATTTTATATTCAGAGAGTGGTGATCACTTAGATATTATACTCTTTTGATTTTTGTCTATCTAACTATGACAAAAATGGGGCTTAGGCCCACTAGAATTGTTGATCCAAGAATGAAAAAAGGCATTCTTGATAAAAGATTAGAATCACTGTGTAAGAAAGCAAGAAAATTGTCTATTCTATGTGATACCAAAATTGGTGTGATTTATTTTACTCCTGAAAAAAATAATATTTTTGCTTGGCCATCTCTAACCCAGGCTAATGATAGAGTGAAAAAATATTTTGCTTCCCCTGATAACCAACGCCTAATTAAGTCGGTCAGACATGACGAATCCCTTCAATTGATACTGAAAGCTAAGGAAGGAAAAATTAATCAAATAGAGCACATCGTTGAGCAGAAGGAAATGGAGAACCTATTCAACCAACTTGTTGAGGCAAGAAAAAGATTTGATGAACTTGAGGTTAGAGAAATTGATAGTTTGTCAAAACTATTTGATGTTAAGAGGACCAAAATTGACGAAAGGGAGAAACAAATCAATGAAAATGTAGAAAATGAAATTGATTCTAATGACAAGAATGATGGAGAAGCAAATGATGAATACCCTAAGGATTTTTACTGAGCATGTAATAGTTTTTGTTTTTTCTTTCATTACTTTGTCTTCTATTTTTTAATAGCATTTCCTAGATTTGAATTTGTTCTCATTTTTTCATCTATTTATATTATTGTTGTCTTTGTAATAATATATGAAGGATATTCTATTTAAGTCCAATCAACCTCATTATCTGTATCCTTTTAAGTCAAGGGGTGACAAATTTAGCCCAAATTTTGACCCGACCAATCCACCCAAGTTTTAGTGGGTCGAGCATGGGTTATATTACAAAATCAACCCATGAAGTAGCCCAAACTCAACCTATCACTATCCACCATTCATTCCAAATAATTTAATTCTCTTATTGCCAAAGTTCACTTAAATGAAAAAAAAAATATTAAATATTTCAAAATTAACCTTCCCAAATTATTTTCTTCATGTCCAATTTTCAGCACAATAATGTTTTGTTCTTATATAGATTAAGAAAAAAATCTAAAATTTTAGTTTCTTGCTATATTTTGGATATAATTTATATCAAATATAGAACATTGCTTAATTAAAATCTAAAATCAGATGAATCGATTAAAAGAATAATTGAAATAATTAATGAAAAAAGGACACAGGCTGTCTATTTGGGAAAAAAAATGCCACCTAAAATGGCTTTTTCAAACTGGACCCATTATGTGGTCACTTGGCCATTTTAATTCCACTCGATGGCCATTTCCCAAATTGGGCCATTTCGGGCCTTATATTCAGTTTTGCTTTTTTTTTTCCTTACAATTTTTTTGGCTAAAGAAAAAATAGTTTTTTTTTAAACAATAAAATACAATTGTATGAAAAACTATATAATAGTTGTATAGAATATATATCTAAATAATTATTGTGGCTAAAGGTTGTACAGGATGTGTATAGAAACTGTATACTGTATAATTATTGTATAGAATATGTATCTAAATAATTATTGCAAGTAAAGGTTGTATAGGTTGTGTAAAGAAACTTTATAATTGTTGTATAGAATATGTATTTTATATATGATGCGTATAAAAATTAAATCATTATTGTATAGACTATGTATCTACATAAAATATAAACAGAAAATGTATAATTGTTGTATAAAGTATGTTAATTTTATATAAACCATCAAAATATAGTATTTTTTTGTTTGATTAATATAAAAAAGAATAAGAATTATAATAGTGCAAATTTGAATTTGATTACTAAAAAAACTACTAAATTTTATTTATTGTTTTTTTTTTTGGTAGAATTAAAAAAAAAAAAAAAAAAGATCACTTGTTTTTTTTAAAAATTGAGAAGAAAATATGATGAAGTAGCAAAATCCAAAAAAAACAAAAAGAAGAAGAAGCATCAGCTGACAAAAAAGTAACAAAACAAAAATAAAAGGAGACGTGTCCGCTTCCCGCCAAGTGGCTAGAAATGGAAATTTCAATTCCTTAGTCACTTGCGTGGCATTTATTTCAATTGACGGGCTATTTTGGTCCTTCCCCATAATTAATTGTGTGTTAATCCTTTATGTATTGATTGCTATTGATGTTGTCGTTGTACACATTGAAAAGAAATCATAAAGTAAAAAAGTATGTAATAAAATTGAATCTAAATTTTGTAATACTAGCATAGAGAAAAAGATAATAAAAACCCAAGATCGTAATGTGAAGCTATAACCTAATTTAGGATTACATATTTATAAATAACATAACATATACTCCCTCTATTTCAAAAAGAATGACCTGTTTTTCTTTTTAGTCCGTTTCAAAAAGAATAACTTTTCCTTTTTTGGCAACACTTTAATTCCCACTTTTCACGTGGCATGTTTAAGACCACATGATTAAATGTCATTTTGTTACATTTGATATAATTTAATTTAAGACCACAAGATTCAAAAGTCTTCTTTATTTTCTTAAATTTTGTGTCAAGTCAAAACATGTAATTCTTTTTTAAACAGAGGAGTAGTAATATTATCTTATATATTACTCATGTAACATTTATTAGGTCTACTTCAGTCTTGCATAATACTAGCTCTTTTTGTTCTATAAACTAGTAATGTTAAAATAAAAGACTGTGTCCCAATAGTATATGTACATCTAAATTTTAGTTAATTTTCTGTATGTTCCATGTAAATTAAGTTTTGTTAAATTTTCTCAACAAGGTTTTTTACATTTCTCCTTTTTGAGTCTTTGACTATAACCAATATCTTTTAAAAGTCAAAAAGATATAAACGGCCCAATTGCCACCCCTAAGTGTAGCCGATCATGAGTAAAACTGTAACACCCCATACCTTCTCAACCCTACTTGACGACGTTGAAAAATGTATACTTAGGTGTTGAGATGCCATGAGTATGTGTTTCATAGTGTCGTTGGTGAAACATTTGATATCGGACCTCATATGTGCAATTAGACCTTCGTAGGAGGTGTTTTGTGATTTCGTGGAGCATTTGGGTGATGCCCCGTACATAGTCTAACCTCATTTGGTGACTTTAAGTCATGTTTACTTGATGGTTAATATCACTAAGTAAGTATTTTGTAGTGTTTGGATAAGGGATTGGACGATATGCAAACATTGGATAAGTGGCCGAAAAATTCAGCAAAGTGCTGAAACTTGCGCCACTACCCTGTTTCAGGGGTGTGGCGCAAGCCACCTGCATTCTGAAAATTCAGAGAAGTCTGAGATCTTGCGCCACAGCCTGCTTTGTAGCTAGTGGCGCAAGGCACAACTTTTGTGCCTTTCCGGACCCGTTTTGTAACGCAATTCGACGACGCTTCTTGGATGGTTTCTTTTGGTTCTTTGGAGTTATTTGAGCATTGTTAAAGCTTCAAACACTTCAATAGACTCCTACATACTTCTACATGATCAAATCATGAAATGTGAATAGTGATCCAAAATGTCCAATGAAGCCAAGGCAACTAGAATTCCTATTTTTGCGATCGAAAGGACGAATGAGAATCTTTTAAGAGAATATTGTCGTGACATTATGGAATTATGTACACATGAGATATATGGTGAATAAAACATGAAATTTGATGGGTTACATGGATATGTGTTATTGGGCCCAAAGTTAGGCCCAAAATGGAATGTAAAAGACATGGCCCAAGGGCCAAATGACCCATTCTTCCACTTTGACCACATTTAATGCCAAGGAATGGCTACGCTTGACTTGGGGTCTATATAAAGTCCCCAAGATCAGATTTTTATTGTCCGAAAGCTCTCATGCCTTTGTGATATTTTCTCAAATATTTCGTTAAGCTCCAAACCCTAAAGTAAAATATTCCTTTGGACTCGTTGGACAAGATCATCCTATTCCAAGCTTTGGTAAGTGTTTATTCTCATGGATTAACATATTATATGCATGGGAGATTATGTATATTATTCTAGTTGTGTTGGCAAGGTGATGAATAGTGTATTTTTGCTTTTGGTGAAAGATGTGCTATCTTGGTGATTTGAACTTGAATTAGGACTTGTGCCTTTGATGAAAAAGCATGGTATGGACAAAATATGAACATGTATGGTGTTATTTTTGGTATTAAACTTGTTCTTGTATATAAGTGGAAATTGTGGGATTTTGGCCGATATGTGTTATAAGTTGTATTAAGGTCATTTGATGGGTTATTTGTGATGTGTTATGGATAAGAAAGTGTAAAGGAGAAGTGTTGTAGTGAAATGTATTAATTATCATGTATTGTTCAATGTTGGGAATATTATGGAATTTTTGGAATAATAATGTTATCAATGGTTTTGTCAAGGGGAAATGGAATGTTTAAGGGCAAATATGTGACTCATTAATTTATATGCATTTAAAGAGTAGGTGGTGGTTAACGTGAATTCCGTATTGTATTTGTGTTGTAGAGTGACACATAAAGAAGGAGCGGACTATTGTATGCACCTCTAGGATTATATATTCGTATTACGAATCCAAGGTATGTAAGGTTACTTTGTCCGTATCTTTCTGCGACAAATAGTGTCCATATGACATGTCACTAGTACTATCCCGAAATGTGCTAAGGTATCCGATATCCATTTATCATTCGTCATTGTCATATATTTCCTACTCATGGATCATTTGTGAATCTCATGTCTCCTATTTGGTTAATGTTCCGAAAGCTCAAATAAGGTTATGTTCCAATGTTCCAATAGTGACTACACTTGTGTCTCTTGTTCATGGATTATTGTCCAATGGTATCATGGCGCTAGTAATGTTATATTTCTCATGATGTTTATTCACATGTCTCTCACTCATTGGTTAATGATCCAAAGCTTCCAACAATGTTATGTTCCAAAGTTCAAGTGATGTTATGACTATCAAAGTATCAATCTCAAAGTAATGAACAAAGTAATGCATATGTGGTCAATGATCAAGTATGGGTGGCAAGTCTAGGGGCATAAGCCTAGCTCGAATCGATCCCGATGTATTGATTTATGGGTGGCAGGTCTGAGGGGAATAAGCCTAGCTCGACTCGATCCCGATGTATTGATTTATGGGTGGCAGGTCTGAGGGGCATAAGCCTAGCTCGACTCGATCCCAACATGACGATAAGTCATGGAAAGAACCACTGATCAGTAGGGGCTCGGGTACATTGTGATACATGCATTGAGATAAAGAAAGTAATGAAAGTAATGAAAGCAATCCACATGGTTTCCAAAATGCAACATGGTGACTTACTCACATTGATTAGTCATTTGTATTTGAGTTCATTGAAATATTCATGTATTGTACAGTTTCATCTGAGCCTTGCATACTCAGTACTTATTTCGTACTGACCCCTCTCGGGGAATTTACCTTACTTGCTGCAGGCGCAGGCACCAGTAGGCCTCCCCAGTAGATTTCCAGTGTTAGCGGTTCTTTGGTGAGCTCTAGCTCATTCGGGGCTTCTCCGAGTCAGAATGTATATATGTTTTGGTGTTGTACATGTTGTATAAAGTGGGGACTTGTCCCGACTTTTAGTTCATTTTGGTCAATGCTTTGTTAGAGGCTTTTGTAGACAGGTGTGGGTGTATAAATGTAAAAGGGATATGTCGTACTTGACTCGGTGGTCTCAACTGCCCAGTTTCGCATATGTATATATATATCATGTTCCATGACTTTCATTATTGGTCTCTATAGGTGTTATGTGCTTATGGGTTTCTTATGGCATGCATATGATTGTACATAGGCAAAGGTTGGTTCTCTCGGGCCTTATCGGCTACGGGTGCCAATCATGTCTCGATTGGATTCGGGGCGTGACAAAAGTGGTATCAGAGCAGGTCGGTCTAAGGATGTATACAAAGCCGTGTCTGTGTAGAGTCTTACTTATCGATGTGTTGTGCACCACATTTATAAGTAGGAGGCTACAGGACATTTAGGATGTCGTTTCTTTTCTTCATTCTAGATCGTACAATAGAGCCAATATTGTAAGTTGCATTGTATCTGATCATGGTATTTATTTTTCTTTGGTATAGTCAAAATGCCAATCACGAGAGGTAGAGGTAAAGGGAAGCAGGTAGATGTGCCTGTTGAAGAAGGAATGAGTAGACTACCACCTGACCAAGCTAGTCAAGGTGGAGCAAATGCTAAAATTTCATCGCGGTCTTCATCTACTGTGCCAGCTCTGGGGGAGCCAAGAGGTAGAGAAGTACCTGCAGAACCTCCGATGAATGCCACTGACCAAGATTTAAGGAATGCAGTACATATGTTGACACAGTTAGGGGCAGCACAGACACCGAGACAAACTGGCCCATTGATAAATGAAGATGACGCGGCTAGAGCAGCTAGTCGGCGTACACAGGACTTCTTAAAGCTAGACCCTCCCATATTCACAGGATCAGATCCAAAAGCAGATCCACAGGACTTCGTGGATCAAATTCATAAGGCCTTGGAAGTTATGCATGTCACAGGGGTAGAATCAGTGGAACTTGCTACGTACAGGTTGAAAAGAGAGGCAATACTGTGGTATGAGGATTGGAAGAAATCCCGTTACATTGGTGCAAATACACCTACGTGGGAAGAATTTAAAATAGCTTTCCTTGATCATTATCTTCCCTATAAGATCCGTGAGGCACGTGCGGATCAATTTTTAAATTTGCGTCAAGGAAATCTGAGTGTGAGGGAGTACAGTTTGCAGTTTAACTCATTGGCTCGATATGCTCCAAATGTGGTGGCTACAATGACTGACAGGGTTCATCGATATGTGGACCGACTAGAGCCATATCTAGTGAGGGACTGTATTATTGCAGCATTGAACAGAGACATGGACATCGCGAGAATTCAGGCATTTGCACAGAAAATGGAGGACCAAAGGCAAAGAAGAGGGACACAGGAATCTGAGGAAGGGCCAGCAAAAAGGGCGAGACTTATAGGCCAGTCTATGGTGTCCCCAGGAGAATCTAGATCTCAAATGTTACCACCTAGACCCTCATTCTCATATTCTATAGCAGGTGCTCACTCTCAGTTCCGAGGGTTTAGAGGTGGTCCATCTGGGCAGAGTAGTGGAGTTCACGGATCACAGGCAACAGGTTTTCCTCGTCAGCAGTGTCAGCACTGTGGGCGTACTCATGCAGGTACATGTCGAGTGGGGACAAATGCTTGTTTCTGGTGTGACACAGAGAGGCATATGATAAGAGAATGCCCACAAAGGGGTGCGAGTGGTGTAGCACGACCTACGGGATCAATCGTTGCATCATCAGCATCGGTTCCTTCCCCTGGCAGAGGCGTTCAGTCTATTGGTCGTGGTAGAGATATGAGAGGAGCAGCTAGTTCCAGTGGGGCCCAGAATCGTACCTATGCTCTAATGGACCGGCAGAATGAAGAGGCAACTCCTGATGATGGTACCGATAGTTAGGGATATTACCATATGTTACATGATGTATATATAACTACTCTATCGTATGTTACTCCATCAGTAGTTACTAGGAACATAATGGGACACCGAAGTTATTAGTTAAGTCAATGGCATATTTCTATCCGTCAGAAAATTTAGTATATATTGAAATGGTATAGTAGATATTTGCACTCATAGATGATTCAGTACTCTTAACAGTGTTACTCATGAAAGGTAGAAAGAAGGGAAAAGTGAACCTATACCACATGCCATGTGAAATTGTTGAAAGTGTATAAGAGTATCCTTACATATTGGTTCCATTAGAAATATACCAAGTTTGGAGGAACTCACTAGGGAAGACAAGTGTGAAGGTTAATACATAACGACTACGAAAGTATCCATGTGCCTTAAGTGTTTATGTGTGCGTATGCTAATAAACAGATGCATGTGTTGTCATTTAAGCGACATCGTAACATTCGAGGACGAATGCTTCTAAAGGGGGGAGAATGTAACACCCCATACCTTCTCAACCCTACTTGACGACATTGAAAAATGTATACTTAGGTGTTGAGATTCCATGAGTATGTGTTTCATAGTGTCGTTGGTGAAACATTTGATATCGGACCTCATATGTGCAATTAGACCTTCGTAGGAGGTGTTTCGTGATTTCATGGAGCATTTGGGTGATGCCCCGTACATAGTATAACCTCATTTGGTGACTTTAAGTCATGTTTACTTGATGGTTAAGATCACTAAGTAAGTATTTTGTAGTGTTTGGATAAGGGATTGGACGATATGCAAACATTGGATAAGTGGCCGAAAAATTCAGCAAAGTGCTGAAACTTGCGCCACTACCCTATTTCAGGGGTGTGGCGCAATCCACCTGCATTCTTAAAATTCATAGAAGGCTGGGATATTGCGCCACAGCCTGCTTTGCAGCTAGTGGCGCAAGGCACAACTTTTGTGCCTTTCCGGACCCATTTTGTAACACAATTCGACGACGCTTCTTGGATGGTTTCTTTTGGTTCTTTGGAGTTATTTGAGCATTGTTAAAGCTTCAAACACTTCAATATACTCCTACATACTTCTATGTGATCAAATCATGAAATGTGAATAGTGATCCAAAATGTCCAATGAAACCAAGGGCGACTAGAATTCCTATTTTTGCGATCGAAAGGACAAATGAGAATCTTTTAAGAGAATATTGTCGTGACATTATGGAATTATGTACACATGAGATATATGGTGAATAAAACATGAAATTTGATGGGTTACATGGATATGTGTTATTGAGCCCAAAGTTAGGCCCAAAATGGAATGTAAAAGACATGGCCCAAGGGCCAAATGACCCATTCTTCCACTTTGACCACATTTAATGCCAAGGAATGGCTAAGCTTGACTTGGGGTCTATATAAAGTCCCCAATATCAGATTTTTATTGTCCGAAAGCTCTCATGCCTTTGTGATATTTTCTCAAATATTTCGTTAAGCTCCAAACCCTAAAGCAAAATATTCCTTTGGACTCGTTGGACAAGATCATACTATTCCAAGCTTTGGTAAGTGTTTATTCTCATGGATTAACATATTATATGCATGGGATATTATGTATATTATGCTAGTTGTGTTGTCAAGGTGATGAATAGTGTATTTTTGCTTTTGGTGAAAGATGTGCTATCTTGGTGATTTGAACTTGAATTAGGACTTGTGCCTTTGATGAAAAAGCATGGTATGGACAAAATATGAACATGTATGGTGTTATTTTTGGTATTTAACTTTTTCTTGTCTATAAGTGAAAATTGTGGGATTTTGGCCGATATGTGTTATGAGTTGTATTAAGGTCATTTGATGGGTTATTTGTGATGTGTTATGGATAAGAAAGTGTAAAGGAGAAGTGTTGTAGTGAAATGTATCAATTATCATGTATTGTTCAATGTTGGGAATATTATGGAATTTTTGGAATAATAATGTTATCAATGGTTTTGTCAAGGGGAAATGGCATGTTTAAGGGCAAATATGTGACTCATTAATTTATATGCATTTAAAGAGTAGGTGGTGGTTAACGTGAATTCCGTATTGTATTTGTGTTGTAGAGTGACACATAAAGAAGGAGCGGACTATTGTATGCACCTCTAGGATTTTATATTCGTATTACGAATCCAAGGTATGTAAGGTTACTTTGTCCGTATCTTTCTGCGACAAATAGTGTCCATATGACATGTCACTAGTACTATCCCGAAATGTGCTAAGGTATCCGATATCCGTTTATCAATTGTCATTGTCATATATTTCCTACTCATGGATCATTTGTGAATCTCATGTCTCCTATTTGGTTAATGTTCCGAAAGCTCAAATAAGGTTATGTTCCAATGTTCCAATAGTGACTACACTTGTGTCTCTTGTTCATGGATTATTGTCCAATGGTATCATGGCGCTAGTAATGTTATATTTCTCATGATGTTTATTCACATGTCTCTCACTCATTGGTTAATGATCCAAAGCTTCCAACAATGTTATGTTCCAAAGTTCAAGTGATGTTATGACTATCAAAGTATCAATCTCAAAGTAATGAACAAAGTAATGCATATGTGGTCAATGATCAAGTATGGGTGGAAAGTCTAGGGGCATAAGCCTAGCTCGACTCGATCTCGATGTATCGATTTATGGGTGGCAGGTATGAGGGGCATAAGCCTAGCTCGACTCGATCCCGATGTATTGATTTATGGGTGGCAGGTCTGAGGGGAATAAGCCTAGCTTGACTCGATCCCAACATGACGATAAGTCATGGAAAGAACCACTGATCAGTAGGGGCCCAGGTACATTGTGACACATGCATTGAGATAAAGAAAGTAATGAAAGTAATGAAAGCAATCCACATGGTTTCCAAAATGCAACATGGTGACTTACTCACATTGATTAGTCATTTGTATTTGAGTTCATTGAAATATTCATGTATTGTACAGTTTCATCTGAGCCTTGCATACTCAGTACTTATTTCGTACTGACCCCTCTCGAGGAATTTGCCTTACTTTCTGCAGGCGCAGGTTTCAGTAGGCCTCCCTAGTAGATTGCCAGTGTTAGCGGTTCTTTGGTGAGCTCCAGCTCATTCGGGGCTTCTCCGAGTCAGAATGTATATATGTTTTGGTGTTGTACATGTTGTATAAAGCGGGGACTTGTCCCGACTTTTAGTTCATTTTGGTCAATGCTTTGTTAGAGGCTTTTGTAGACAGGTGTGGGTGTATAAATGTAAAAGGGATATGTCATACTTGACTCGGTGGTCTCAACGGCCCAATTTCGCGTATGTATATATATATATCATGTTCCATGACTTTCATTGTTGGTCTCTATAGGTGTTATGTGCTTATGGGTTTCTTATGGCATGCATATGATTGTACATAGGCAAAGGTTGGTTCTCTCGGGCCTTATCGGCTACGGGTGCCAATCATGTCTCGATTGGATTCGGGGCGTGACAAAAACTCACTTTTGATAACGATGTGTTCTAAGTTTTTTGTCCATCCTCTGACAAGCTTCTATTCTATCTGTGATATGGACATAAACACCAACGCAAATACCTCAAATAAAATCTCTTGTTTTCAACTTACTTCTTTCAAGTTGGATTTCTGGTCTAATTTTTTCCTTTTTGTTAAACTTCTCCCTAGGAGCTCCCACCTTTTTGCTCCTTCGGTGACTCGAACTCACAATCTTTAGGTTGGAATTGAGGAGTGCTTACCATCTTAGCAACTCCCTCTTGTCGGATTTTTGGTATAAAATTTTGCTTCTGCTAGGAAACAACCTCTGGCAGAAATGCAAGGTAAGGTTGTGCATAGTGGGAGCTTTAATATACCGGGTTGCCCTTCTTTTTAGGAATATAGAAAATGCAATATACTTCACTCGGGGAGAATTAGATTAAAAGTTATTTTAAAAGAATGATATATAAAAGGTATATCTATAATTAAATCATTTACCAGATAGTTAAGAATAATTTACTCTTTATTTTTATTCTTTAGTAAATTGTTGGCCACATTTTTTTAAGGAGCGATAAAGGGTTGAATCTCAGTAGATCACGGCAGCAAGACTACTCTATCACTTACAATATCCCCATTGCAATTGTCTTCCACATGCAAGAACTCATTCGCATGGAATTTTAACTTTAGAATGCCACATAATTTCCTTAAATCCATTTTTGTTTATCATGCTATCTGGTGCTCTTAATGTTTGTCTCGAGCATTCTGTTTACATATCTTACTATCCACTATAAAAGAACATCAAAAGTCTCAACAAAGATGAAACACTGCTCTGATCCTGAAACATGGAATGAGATTATCATGCAGATAACCTTCTTCCTTGATGGAAAATAAAAATTGCTATAGTACAACATTTGGAAGAGTGTCCTTGTAAGTTGTACATAACCCCTTAGAGTACATTATGCTTGGAAAGAGTACACACGTATTTAAATGAGAATGATATTTTACGCGCACATCACAACTACAGTAGCAAAAGCAGCTAATGGTCCTCAGCAAGGCCAAATAATATGAATATAGATTCTTGACATACCTCCTCAGCCTGCAATGAGATGATATTGTCATTAAGTTCACTGAGAATATTACATGAGCTCCATAGCACTCACTTCTTCTCGACTACTATTAGTGTCGGTTGCCTGTATCAACCAATATCAGTATTTATAAATGAAATCAGCCTTTCATCCAAAAATAATCTTGCAAATACTATGAAAATTTTCATCTACAATTTACTGTGATATCATGTTTTTGCTTTCATATTACTTCTTATGTTACAATAAAGTTAACACGCGTTTTAATTTATCCGTCAATAGGAAAGGTTGCCTTCTTAAGATACTTCTTTTGAAGCTTCATAGCGCTACTGCAAGCCTTTTTGTCATCCATGTTTCCAGTAATATTATTCAGGATCTGAAAATAATAAGCAAATTATTAGAGTATGAATACATAATGGGCACGAAATGAATTACCTCATGAATGAGTAAAACCTACAAGCAATCGAAAAACACAACCTACATAACTTTATTTGCATTTCTATGATATATATCCATAATTTGTAAGAGACATTTAGATTTATACACATTTCACCGACTTCTAATCATTTCAACAGAAGATATCACTTAGATGTTAGCATTTGCGGGTTACGGGTCGCCCATGTGTACCGACCCGACCCGACCCATTTTGTTTTTATCTGATAAGAAGATAAAATGAAGTTATATTAACTCAAAATTTGGAGGGAACGGTTACAAAGTAACCTCTAAACTGCTAATGAAGATCCCCTTTATATTTTGTGCTTCTTTCTCAGAAAAATGATGGAAAAACAGACAAAAAAATAAGTGCTAAGAAGGAATACGAATTTCGATCTTCACTTAACAAAAACACCTAAAGGCATCTAGTTTGTGATAAATAGAACTCTGTTTCCTAGTGATTCAAAGGTGATTTGGGGCAGATTCGTGTGGTAGCAAGTTCAACAAATCTTCCATTGTTTTAAGGTACATAATTCATTGTCCTTGCTCCGTATAATTAACATTGGTATCATAGCGAGGGTTAATTGTCTCATTTTGAATGTTAACTTCATTGGAAGAAATTTTGTAGATGAAATTATTAAAATTGAGATATGTTCTCACCTGTTAAAAGGAATAAATGAACCGGATTTGATTCAGGATTATGAACTCGTCGTGAATTGAACACACAACCTTCTGATATGGAATCAAACGCGCTACCATTGCGCCGCGAATCCAGTTGTAGATCTGAAGTTTACTTCAATTTCTACACAATACAAATCTATGAAAAAAAAAAATCTCATTCCCTGATAGGGATTAATTCAATTGAGAAGAGAAAAAGAAAAATCAGAATTTTTTTCGATCTGGCATTAAAATGTTCATTGAAGAAGAAATTTAGAAATAGTAGCATATAGTATTTCCGTAGAGAAGATGAAAAGAAAAACATAATGTAGTACTATTTTTTTTTTAAAAGGAACTAATGAATTGCTCCTAGTAAAATGTGAAAGTAGAGTATAGCCAACTTTTTATTACTTTATTTCTTGAAAGAAGTATTATTTATTAGAATAGCAAGTGGTAGTTGTCCCACCAACTTGTGATGAATAATATATATATGTATATGAGTGCTCTGCAAATCCCTATAAAATTATTTGGGATAAGATAAGAAGTGTTGTACTCTTAAAAAATTTTCAAGAAATATTATGGGATACGTGATGGCTTCTTAATTTTTTTTTGTTGTGGATTTATTGATCCTTTTAATTTAATTATGGTTCAAAAAAATATTAATCTTGATATTATTCTTGTCTTAATTAGTCCTTGAGTCCCTTTAACAGATTTTGCCTTCTACAATTAATTGTGGCATAAGTTGCTACATTGAATGGTATATCCATTCTAATTGTTTCTTTGTTCCTATTTCATACATGGCTGAACAAGGAAAAACTCTAATCACTCCAAGTGGGAGTTCAGGATGTCGAGCAAAGAGACAAAGTGGAAGAGCACGTCGTAGACGGACATGTTTTCGAGGTCGTGAGATCATACAAATTAGTGTCCCAAGGGCGACACAAAATTTGTTACGGAATGAGAGGACTATTCGAAGGGAAAGAGAGAAGAAACTAAAAGAGTTCAAGTCTTTTAAGATGTCCCCTAATATTTCAGTTGCTAGTTTTATTCAATTTTTTGAATTAAAACTTGTAGAACCGGAAAACTATGTTGAAATCTCGGATTGGGAAACTTTAGCTATTTTAGCAGATTCTCTCCGTAATCCTTGGGGAAAGAGGCTAATTGATATTTATCATGAGATTTGGCCTAGCGAGCCTTTTTGGGTGTATATTCGTTGTCTCGAATATTTGTGGGATGATTTTCATCTTTGAATTGACTTGTAACTTGATGTTATTTATTAACACTATTATATATTATATTAATTAAGTTGTTTCTCTCTTTTGATATTGTCACGACCCAAACAAACGGACCGTGCGGGCACCTACGCTATCCTAAGTAGCTAGGAGAACCCTTATTACCCAACCAAAAATATGCGGAAGACTTCTGTTTTTAAGAGAATACTGAATTAAATATAACAAAGTAAATTAAACACCAATAAATAAATTTTTCAAAAAAACTTCTTACAACTGTCCTTCACTACCCCAAGACCTGGTCAGACATGTACAAGAGCTACCTATTACAGAATAGATTGACAATAAAATAAATAACACAAAGACTCTAACATCTGCCAGGAAGGAAGTGCAGAAGTTAGTGCTGAATATCGCCATTGATCTAGTAACTGCAAACTAACCTGCATCCAGTCTACACCCCAATAAGGGATGTAGAAGAGTAGGGTCAGTACAAACACACGTACTGGTAGGCATCATCGGCCGACCAGTGTTAGTCCACATAATCATAAAATAGAATCAAAGAAAAGAAATCATGACATCTTAATAGAGTATAATTCTACTAAGGCTGTAATATCATTATAACACTTTGCCAATATAATTTACAATTTTCCAACTCTATTAATGAGATTATATTCACCACTAGCATAGTCTAGCCTCACTAATTCACACCATCCACCACAATCTAACACTAAACCATCACTATCACCCTTTTATTCACGTTGCCGTTTCCATTATCCACATCTATAGGATCAACCCAATAATCATAGATAACTCACACTAAACTCTCGGGCTAACAACCAAACACTCTCTTATAATATTAAAGAATAATAACTAGCCAATCGGATAAGCCAAGATCACACCAAGTATAAATAAAGTAAGTCGACCAACATATAGCAAGTAAGCACAGAGTTCCACTTTTCCAAGTACATGTCACACAATCAATCTCAAGGATACAATCAAACAGGGAATACAAATCAACTCACATCTCAGTAAAACACACAAGAGAACTCAAGGTTCATTAGCAAACCTTATAGATACTCTTGGAGAAAGATTAATTCAATTATTGAAACTTTGGGATTGTTTCTTTGAGATTATTCATTGGATTCATCACTTTAGATCACTTCATTATCAATTCCTTTATTATTAATATTACCATGCCGGCTCGTGGCACCCGATCCAATCACGTCTTATAGCAATACCGAAATTTAACGTCGGCCACATTGCTACTAACAATCTTTCCACTTTTCTGTTCTTAATAAATATTCATCATTCACTTTTCAACCTGTATGAAGGTATATCACAAGCCTTCTTTACTCAAGGCATTCTTTTCAATCACATTATCATTATGAATCAAGATTTTTCATTTATCAACAATAGTCTGTACACACATGCTAAGGGACTTATTTCTGCCCAACTAGTCATGACCTGCAGGGGACAATCTAAGTCCATGTACCGTACCGGCGTGGTACCCGATCCTCCATAAATAAGTAATATCAACATCCATATCCGTACCGGCGTGGTACCCGATCCTCCATAATCATATTATGTATATTTTATCAACTTCATACTATCTCTCAGGATACAACACGACGTACTAAATTTACAAGTACACTCATAATCACAAGACGATTCGATCAAGTTGGATTTTTCATAATTATTCATGCAAGTATCAACAATCCAAATATCATCAATTCAAGTATGTACGAAAACCAATCAACAAGCATCCAATTTAGGAGCATACACACAATTAAATTGAGTCTAAACTCTAATTAAATCATAACCTACTCAAATACCACAACTTGGGTTCTAACATCACCACCCATAACTAGCGCATTCAACCTTATCATTATTCTTTACCTCTCTCCGCATAATACAATGCACACAATGATTCAAGTCATCTATCCCTTAGGCCTCACCATTATCATGGCACAATATGCAACTTAAACCTTTATAACTCAATTAGGTTCATCACTAGAACAACTAAGAAACATCATGTCCACATACTTCATTCACAACAATCCCCTTTCGGGCACATAACACATAATATCATAAATATCACATAATCAATCAATAACATAGTTTTTGGGATTAAAGTAAAGTTCTTATGTCTTTATTCACCTCAACTCTATGTCTGCAGGCCTAGACATGCTTTCTCCCATCAATTATAAATTATGAAAATATGAAATAACACAGTCTTCTACTCATTAACCTAGCCTACCTGGACGCCAAGCTTTTTGAATCAACAAGTCATGTCAAGGATGCTCATTCCCTTTCTTCATGCTTCGGAATAATCAATCATCTAAATATCAAACAATTATAAGAGTAATTAATCAATTACTCTTTAAATAAATATCTTTGCAAATTCAAAACCCACTAATTCTACCCTAATTTCAGGTTTATATCATTCTCCAAGATCAATTAACTATTAACTAGTTCTTTCAAACTTAACCCATCTCCATTAATGGAGTTTTTATGCTCAAGGTCTCATCTTTATGGAATTCAAGATTTCCAACCAACAAAATACATAATCTAGTTTACCAAGTTCATACTAGAAATCATTAATTTATAATCTAGAATTAGTTCTAGGTGATATTAAGAACACCCATAAGTTTTTTCCAAAAATCCACCATTAAAGGCTCTAACCCAAAATTTCACCATTGAAGGTCTTTCTAAGGATTCTAAGATGTTAATGGATTAAAAGACAAAGAAGATGATGGAAAAACTTACCTCAATGAAGAAATTTCACTCTAAACCTTGGGAAATCACCTCTCTAGGGTTGGGGAATGAAGTTTTGGAGTTTTGGACCTGAAAATCGGCTAAATATGATTTAAATACCACCAGAATTTTCGCTACAGCGAATTCCCGTTTCAGCCCGGACAGTGTTCAGTAAAATGGTCATAAATTTTATTCTAAACTCGGATTGACGAACGGTTTATTGCGTTGGAAAGAAGACTCATAGATCTTTGATTTGGTGGGTATTGGGACCCCTAACTCCTTATATTCTAGGAGATATGATCGTTTGAATTTGGCCCATAACAGAAACCCATATCGAAACTCTATTGGTTAAAAAATATTTTCAACTTAACTTTGTGCTAGGATATTGTACGACCTTAATTAATATCTAAAGAACTTCCAAATTAAAGGATTGATATTAGTATTCATGAATAATTAAATTCATCAGGCTTAAGTCTATCTAGACACATCGAAAGGCTAAAATCTTCGCCGAAAAGCTTGAGGTCACACAATGAACAAAATGATAGCTATTTTGGACTCAAGTTAATATTGAGGAATGGATAATTTAGTAACGACAAAATGGGTCGTTACAATTAGATACCAATTTACCATCCGTTCGTCCCCGAACGGGCATTCAGTGGAGAGAAGCGCGATATAGAAATTAGAGAGACATTACTAACAGAGTTTCTTATTGTACCATATCCCACTCACTTGATATCATTAATAATTAACCTACATTCTATACTCAATCGTTCTATCAAGGCTTTTCAAAACATGAAGAGGCCGAGCCAAACATTTACGCACGAATCACTTATTCTACTTACAACGGTCCACGTCTCAAACTTGAGTGTTATGAGTCAAATCAAGATAAAGAGGGTTCATAAATATATATATAAAAGATTCACCTTGAAGACGACAATCACCCAAAATCACCTCTTTTTCACCCTAGGTTCGTTCTCTCTTCTTACAACGGAAGAATGGGGAATGAACTCCGAAACTGAAAAACTGCATTCTTTACCACTGCTGCGGTGCGATTGTCGTTGCAGTGCTAACTGCCACAGAAGACCCACAACGCTAATTCCCTTGACCAAACCAGTGAGCTCTGCCTAGCTCACAGATGCTTCTATTTTACAACACAAAATCAATATTTGGACATAGAATTACAAGACTATCACGATAATTATCATTATCGGAGTTCTAGAGCCCCGAATTCAATTTTGAAAAGTGCTATGGGATGCTACATGAGTCTACTACTCGAATTTCAATACCCGACAAGTCACATCTAATCCACCCAACATACAGGCTCACCCTGAGACACCCGAGTAAGTTTCTAGCCAAGACTACCCCCTGAAAAATCTACATCTTGCTCATATTTAAGTTACTACTCCATTTACAAGTCACATAACTTAGATACTCGCATGCGCCTAATCAAGACTACTAGATTCATTCTATAAAGATAGCTTCAACATCTCGCAATCACTATTCTTTTCACCTCAAGATCACCCACGGTTCAAGCTAGCAGTTTACTACTATACATAGGTGACAAGACAACCTCTCACTCATTACACAGACTTACAACTATTAGCCATAGAGATCCTACAGAATTAGAGACTACAACACATTCTCCTCCAAAATATCGCTAATACTCATCTAATCATCATATCTTAATCACTCAATAAGCAATATCCACCAAGTAACACCCACGGAAAGATCAATCATGTCATTTAATAATTCACTTATATTATCCCATTTAGGACCATTCTTAATTATTCTATGGGTATAACTACACCATTTAATTCTGTATTAACACCATCATGGAGATTACTACCCTCTAAAATTATCATCTATCAGTCAATTATATAGGACGCTAATCACACAATTCAATCGCAAGACCAAGTCAACAATCAACTTATATTCTCAAGGCCTCCCTTAATACACCAATCCCCAACTAAAATTTATGCCCAGGCAATCACTAACTTCAATACTTAGAACACGACAAAACCTTCATTGTCAAGCCCAATGACCCTTCCATCACCAACACCAAGCTAAGGTATACAATGTCATTCTTATTTCAACCTTACAACATTTTTATTACAGGCTTCACTAACTCTTAACCACTTCGAGATTGATCTCTATATAATAAGCATATGAGCAAAGTCAAACAACATCATCGATTACAGGTCATTAACAGCCTCATTACTAATATCACATTTCAGATAAGTTATCAATCAAATTCCTTAGGTATCAACAACCTCCACTAGTTTTTGTCACTTTTATTTAAAACTTATTATTTTGTCAAATCTTAAAAGTCAGTTCATACAAGGAGCTCAAAGATAATATCACTGAGTCAGTCCTCACAAGAAACTAATTAAAATTTTAAATAATAGGATTGCAAAAGAATCCAAATAAAGTCTCAATAACCGGACAGTACAAGAATCCACATATAATATCAAATAACTAGACCACACAAGGATCCATTCACAATATCAAGTAACTGAACCATACAATTGAATTCATTCACAATATCAATTGCAAGAGCCCGTCATTAAGGGCAACACATATCACCTCAGTCTTTTGTTCATGTCTTTTTCATTAATCTTCCCTTGACATCATGTCCTCATATCATCCTCTCAATTCTCATATCATAAATATCATCAGCATAACAATAGTATCAAGAACAAGGAAGCACCAAAGAATTTATTAATTTCACAACAACAAGATCACATAGTTCCATTACACTTTTCAACAAAAGCAACTTAGTCAATTTATTTCACCACAATTCAAACAAAAATAATTCACAACAATCATACAGTTTAACAATCCAAGTTCAGCCAAATATCAAACAACAGGCAACCAAATAAGTTCACTACTTTCATACATTTTCATATTATGATATTAACTCTTAGCCATTATTAATAGATACCAATTGGAATCTCCTAGATTCCAAAGCGAACTCACTAAGATACCAATTGGAATCAACTAGATTCTAATTGATCTTTGTTGAGATACCAATTGGAATCGTCTAGATACCAATTGGATCCAACCCAGTAGTCAAAGAATATTACGCCACGATGAAGAGGAAGAAAAAGGAAACGACTTCTACAAGCCTTATAGCCTTCCAAAGATTGGGTGTGGGGCCCTACACACCAATCTGCGGAACTCTACTTGACATTGCTCTTGTACTTGTGGGACCGGTTAACCTAATGCTTTGATACCAACTGTCATGACCCAAACAAACGGACCGTGCGGGCACCTGCTCTATCCTAAGTAGCTAGGAGAACCCTTATTACCCAACCAAAAATATGCGGAAGACTTCTGTTTTTAAGAGAATACTGAATTAAATATAACAAAGTAAATTAAACACCAATAAATAAATTTTTCAAAAAAACTTCTTACAACTGTCCTTCACTACCCCAAGACCTGGTCAGACATGTACAAGAGCTACCTATTACAGAATAGATTGACAATAAAATAAATAACACAGACTCTAACATCTGCCAGGAAGGAAGTGCAGAAGTTAGTGCTGAATATCGCCATTGATCTAGTAACTGCAAACTAACCTGCATCCAGTCTACACCCCAATAAGGGATGTAGAAGAGTAGGGTCAGTACAAACACATGTACTGGTAGGCATCATCGGCCGACCAGCGTTAGTCCACATAATCATAAAATAGAATCAAAGAAAAGAAATCATGACATCTTAATAGAGTATAATTCTACTAAGGCTGTAATATCATTATAACACTTTGCCAATATAATTTACAATTTTCCAACTCTATTAATGAGATTATATTCACCACTAGCATAGTCTAGCCTCACTAATTCACACCATCCACCACAATCTAACACTAAACCATCACTATCACCCTTTTATTCACGTTGCCGTTTCCATTATCCACATCTATAGGATCAACCCAATAATCATAGATAACTCACACTAAACTCTCGGGCTAACAACCAAACACTCTCTTATAATATTAAAGAATAATAACTAGCCAATCGGATAAGCCAAGATCACACCAAGTATAAATAAAGTAAGTCGACCAACATATAGCAAGTAAGCACAGAGTTCCACTTTTCCAAGTACATGTCACACAATCAATCTCAAGGATACAATCAAACAGGAAATACAAATCAACTCACATCTCAGTAAAACACACAAGAGAACTCAAGGTTCATTAGCAAACCTTATAGATACTCTTGGAGAAAGATTAATTCAATTATTGAAACTTTGGGATTGTTTCTTTGAGATTATTCATTGGATTCATCACTTTAGATCACTTCATTATCAATTCCTTTATTATTAATATTACCATGCCGGCTCGTGGCACCCGATCCAATCACGTCTTATAGCAATACCGAAATTTAACGTCGGCCACATTGCTACTAACAATCTTTCCACTTTTCTGTTCTTAATAAATATTCATCATTCACTTTTCAACCTGTATGAAGGTATATCACAAGCCTTCTTTACTCAAGGCATTCTTTTCAATCACATTATCATTATGAATCAAGATTTTTCATTTATCAACAATAGTCTGTACACACATGCTAAGGGACTTATTTCTGCCCAACTAGTCATGACCTGCAGGGGACAATCTAAGTCCATGTACCGTACCGGCGTGGTACCCGATCCTCCATAAATAAGTAATATCAACATCCATATCCGTACCGGCGTGGTACCCGATCCTCCATAATCATATTATGTATATTTTATCAACTTCATACTATCTCTCAGGATACAACACGACGTACTAAATTTACAAGTACACTCATAATCACAAGACGATTCGATCAAGTTGGATTTTTCATAATTATTCATGCAAGTATCAACAATCCAAATATCATCAATTCAAGTATGTACGAAAACCAATCAACAAGCATCCAATTTAGGAGCATACACACAATTAAATTGAGTCTAAACTCTAATTAAATCATAACCTACTCAAATACCACAACTTGGGTTCTAACATCACCACCCATAACTAGCGCATTCAACCTTATCATTATTCTTTACCTCTCTCCGCATAATACAATGCACACAATGATTCAAGTCATCTATCCCTTAGGCCTCACCATTATCATGGCACAATATGCAACTTAAACCTTTATAACTCAATTAGGTTCATCACTAGAACAACTAAGAAACATCATGTCCACATACTTCATTCACAACAATCCCCTTTCGGGCACATAACACATAATATCATAAATATCACATAATCAATCAATAACATAGTTTTTGGGATTAAAGTAAAGTTCTTATGTCTTTATTCACCTCAACTCTATGTCTGCAGGCCTAGACATGCTTTCTCCCATCAATTATAAATTATGAAAATATGAAATAACACAGTCTTCTACTCATTAACCTAGCCTACCTGGACGCCAAGCTTTTTGAATCAACAAGTCATGTCAAGGATGCTCATTCCCTTTCTTCATGCTTCGGAATAATCAATCATCTAAATATCAAACAATTATAAGAGTAATTAATCAATTACTCTTTAAATAAATATCTTTGCAAATTCAAAACCCACTAATTCTACCCTAATTTCAGGTTTATATCATTCTCCAAGGTCAATTAACTATTAACTAGTTCTTTCAAACTTAACCCATCTCCATTAATGGAGTTTTTATGCTCAAGGTCTCATCTTTATGGAATTCAAGATTTCCAACCAACAAAATACATAATCTAGTTTACCAAGTTCATACTAGAAATCATTAATTTATAATCTAGAATTAGTTCTAGGTGATATTAAGAACACCCATAAGTTTTTTCCAAAAATCCACCATTAAAGGCTCTAACCCAAAATTTCACCATTGAAGGTCTTTCTAAGGATTCTAAGATGTTAATGGATTAAAAGACAAAGAAGATGATGGAAAAACTTACCTCAATGAAGAAATTTCACTCTAAACCTTGGGAAATCACCTCTCTAGGGTTGGGGAATGAAGTTTTGGAGTTTTGGACCTGAAAATCGGCTAAATATGATTTAAATACCACCAGAATTTTCGCTACAGCGAATTCCCGTTTCAGCCCGGACAGTGTTCAGTAAAATGGTCATAAATTTTTATTCTAAACTCGGATTGACGAACGGTTTATTGCGTTGGAAAGAAGACTCATAGATCTTTGATTTGGTGGGTATTGGGACCCCTAACTCCTTATATTCTAGGAGATATGATCGTTTGAATTTGGCCCTAACAGAAACCCATATCGAAACTCTATTGGTTAAAAAATATTTTCAACTTAACTTTGTGCTAGGATATTGTACGACCTTAATTAATATCTAAAGAACTTCCAAATTAAAGGATTGATATTAGTATTCATGAATAATTAAATTCATCAGGCTTAAGTCTATCTAGACACATCGAAAGGCTAAAATCTTCGCCGAAAAGCTTGAGGTCACACAATGAACAAAATGATAGCTATTTTGGACTCAAGTTAATATTGAGGAATGGATAATTTAGTAACGACAAAATGGGTCGTTACAGATATGAATTCCATTTATTTATTTAAGTTTACTAAGACTTAATTGAAAGCTATCATTAAAATACACATTAAGAAATTAACTTCTAATTTTGGTCAAATGTTTAGTTCGTAGATGATGATCGGATTCTTATGTGTCCTTTCAATTTTACACTAAACATGAAACCTTTATGTGAAGTGATTTACTTGAATGTGTAATTCACATGCATTATTGATAAAACTAGACTTGCGTGATTGTCTCTACAGACATGGCATCAAAAGGAATTATTATTGATTTTCCCAAAAAAGGTTAAATAAAGAATGGTGGTTGTGGGGTTCGAACCCACGCGCACTTATGTGCAGAAGATCTTAAGTCTTCCCCCTTTGTTCAAGTCAACCAGAAGAGGGAAACACTGCACAACACAGAAGAGAGCTTGAATCTTATAAGGCTTGGAAAAAGGCTGATTCCGTTGCACGTGGAATCATTGTTAGTTTTGTGGTTGATGACCTCATTCATGAGGTTGATGAATTTCCTACTGCTCATGCCATCTGGGCACACTTTCGAGGAACATATGGGGGTACATCTGTCACCCGCCTCATACAGCTGACTATTAAGTTTGACACTTACAAGAAGCATCACGATCAGAATATCAAACAACACCTTAGGGTGATGTCTAATATAATAGCTCAACTCAAAAGTGTTGGTCATGTTCTCTCGGACGAGCAACAGGTTTAGGAAGTGATTCGGTCTCTTCCCAACAATTGGTAACATTTGAAGGTTAACATAACCCATAATGATAGCATCAAAACTTTTTATGATATTGCCCATCATGTTGAACTTGAAGGCGAGCGGCTTGGTGCTGCTAAAGCTGCTTCTAATGCCTTTATGGTAGAATCAAGTGGTAAGAAGTCTTCAGGCTTCAAGCATAAGAAAAATTGGAAAAAGAACGGGAAATGTAAGGAGGCCGAAGAAGGACCCTCTAAGAAAAAGAACAAGCCAAATTCCAAGAAGGGAAAATGGTTTTTCAAGAAGAAAGACAAGAGCAAGATGAAGTGCTACAATTGCCAAGTTCTGGGGCATTTTGCTCGTGATTGTCCCTAGCAGAAAAAGGTAGCATTTCTAAACGCATCTCTAAGTGTTATATATGTTTCTAGCACTGCTTTATTAACTGAATCTTATCCTATATGGATTGTAGAATCATGAGCCACCGACCATGTGAGTCGTGATCGAGAAGCATTTGTGGAGTTTCGTCGAGTTTCACCTGGATCAAAGTGGATATATGTAGGAAATAATGCAAGACTAGAAGTCAAAGGGATTGGCACTTGCAAAGTAGACTTGCGTGGTGGCCGGTCATTGATGTTGCATGACGTCCTATATGCTCCAGAGATTTGATGAAACTTAGTATCTGTGTCTGTTCGTTTAGATGTTGGTTTCAATTTGTTTTTTAGTCGCAGCGGTGTTAGAATAACTCTAGATAATGTTTTTTTATAGTTTTGGACTTCGTTATGATCGCTTTATCATTTTAGATTGTAATCCTTCAACTTATGATTATTATGTTGACCGTTGTGTAATGGCATGTTATTCTAGTAATAATGATGTTGATGTAATTACATGGCATGCTAGATTGGGTCACATAGGGCAAGATCGAATGAATAGATTTGCAAAGGAAGGACATCTAGGTTCTTTTTCCAAAATTGAAATGCCAACTTGTGAAAATTGTCTTGCCGGAAAGATTACACGTAAACCATTTGGGAAGGCTAAAAGAGTTGAGTTCCCATTGCAATTAATCCATTCTGATATCTGTGGTCCAATGAATGTGAGGGCAAGGTCTTGTGCTTTATATTTCATTACATTTATTGATGATTTCACACGCTTTGGTTATGTCTATTTGATTTCTCATAAATTTGAAGCACTTGAATGCTTTAAAAGATACTTGAATGAAGTTGAGAATCAATTAGATAAAAGTATAAAGGCTTTAAGAACTGATAGAGGTCATGAATATTTGTCAAAACAGTTTGAAGAACTGTGTACTAAAAAGGGCATTATTAGACAGTTAACTACTCCTTATACACCTTAACAAAATGGTGTAGCTGAAAGAAGGAATAGAACATTGTTGGACATGGTAAGGTCTATGATGGCGCAGGCAAATTTACCAATCTCTTCTGGGGGGATGCGTTATTGAATGCGGCCTACATATTGAATAAGTCCCTTCTAAATCAGTAGCTTCTACTCCTTATGAACTGTGGACTGGTCATAAACCAAACCTTAAGGATCTACGACCTTGGGGTTGTGCTGCATATATTAAAGATCGTTTTGGTGAGTTTGGTAAACTAAGTCCAAAAGGTAAGAAATGTATCTTTATAAGATACTCATAACACTCCAAAGTGTATGTGTTCATTGGTAAATTCGACGATGGAAGTACTACTAAAATTGAATCACGAGATGTCACATTTCTGGAAAATGATTTTCCCAAAAAAGGTGAAATAAAGAATATTGAGCCTTTTTATGAAATGTTGAATTCAGATGATCAAATAATGTTGTCGGACATGCTTGATAATCCATTAGATCAAGAAATGGTTCTTGGTCCAAGTGGGAGTGATGATTCCCAAAATCCTACAGAGGAATCTGAACTTCAATTATGTAAGAGTACCAGAAAAGGTGTACCTAAACGATCTTATGAGATTGAGGATTATGTTTTCTTGGTATCTCCCACAGAATTGGATGAACCTAATTCTGTGACTGAGGCATTATTAAGCCCTGGAAAAGATGAATGGATGAAAGCGATGAAAGAAGAATTAGATTCCATGAAAACCAATAAAGTCTGGGATCTAGTTGACCTTCCTTCTGGGCGTAGAGCTATTGGGAATAAATGGATTCTCAAAGTTAAACGCAAATCATATGGGTCAATATAAAGACACAAAGAACAATTGGTGGAAAAAGGTTTTACTCAAGAAGCTGGAATAGATTATGAGGAAACTTTTTCACCAGTTGTGAAGTTCACCTCAATTCGCTTACTTTTGGCTATTGTTGCATGTTTGGATTTAGAATTACACCAAATGGACGTGAAGATCGCTTTTCTCAATGCAGAACTAAACGAGGAAATCTACATGGTACAACCTGTAGGTTTTGTTGTTAAAGGCCAAGAAAAGAAGGTTTGTAAATTGAACAAATCAATATATGGCCTAAAGCAGTCTTCAAGACAGTGGTACCTGAGATTTCATGAGGAAGTGATTTCATTTGATTTCACCATGATCGATGAAGACCATTGCATCTATGTGAAGAAGTCCAATGGAATGTTTGTGATTATTTCGCTTTACGTGGATGATATTTTATTAGCTGGAAATAATTTAGAGTATGTGAAAACTGTTAAGTCATGGCTTTCAAAGTCATTTGACATGAAAGATATGGGTGAAGTAGACTATATATTGGGTGTAAAAATCCAAAGAGATCGTTCCAAGAAAATTTTGAGTCTATCTCAAGAAACATACATAAAGAAAATTTTGGAATGCTTTCGAATGAATAGTTGCAAATCTATGGATACTCCTATAGCAAGAGGTGAAACTTTAATCCTTGAAATGTGTCCAAGGACTGAAAAAGAAAAGGAAGACATGTCTCGAGTACTATATTCTAGTGCTATTGGGAGCTTGATGTATGTTATGATGTGTACTCGCCCAGACATTTGTTATGTCGTAGTTCTGGTTAGCAGGTATCAATCCAATCCTGGAAGAGATCATTGGAAAGTAGTAAAGAGAATTTTTCGATACCTGAAGGGAACTGCAGATTATTCACTATGTTATAGTGGGTCGGATTTATTCATAAGAGGTTATACAGATGCTGATTGGGCTGGTGACCGGTATGATAGAAAATCAACCTTCGGTTATGCTTTCTTACTAAATGGTGGTGCTATTTCATGGAAAAGTAAGAAACAAACTTGTACAGCCCTTTCAACCATGGAATCTGAATTTGTGGCTTGTGCATCTGCAGTACAAGAAGTTGTTTGGTTAAAGAGATTCTTTGAGCATTTGAATATTGCAAAGAATTCAAAGGGTCCCATGATTTTACATTGTGACAGTCAAACGGCTATCGCATATACAAAGGATCCTAAATATCACAGCAAAACCAAACACATTGACATCAAGTATAACTTTGTGAGAGACATAGTACCAAGTGGAGAAATAAATTTACAATACATTCCTACACAAGAAATGATAGTTGATCCATTTACAAAGGCGATATCTAGAGACTTGTTTGAGAAACATGTTATGACTCTAGGTTTGCGTAGGATATGATTATATTTTTGTATTGTAAAATAACTTAATTGTTATAATATTTTTTATCAATATAAGACTCTTGAATTTATGTTCATATCTCATATGCATGTGATAATGTGTTTTATTTATAAAGTGTGTCGAACAAGTCGCGAGATTGGCTCTCTCACACGAGCAATCGCCTCTTACATCAAGGAACTTAAAGAGATGAGTTCCACCATAATATTATGACTTGTTTTGCAAGATGTGAGTTTCTATGAGAAGATGGATTTGAGGATCATTAAAGAAAGAAACTCAGGTTAGACATTTAAAGGTGTCTATACCAAGATCTGTACGATGTTGAATGACTAAAAGAATAAGACACACGCACCAATATAAGGTGAGAACATCATAGCACGTGTTTCATACCACGTGTGCTTAGAGACCATTGGGTTAATGGAAGAATGAATCCCTGCTTCTTCATTGTGTGAGACCCTAAAAGTTTTATTAATTTTTCATTGAAATACCCTTTGACCTTTAACTGTTTCTTGAAATTTCGATCGGTGTTGCTACTTTAGCATGTTACTAATAGACATGAGTGAATTCAGAAATGCAGCGCATGTCTAGGAAAGCAGTCGATTTGGAATAGATAGATTCGACTAGAAAGGGAAGACGATTAAATGAATAATTTAACTTATATACATAAGTCGGCTATTACACTAACCATATAGGTATCAAGTGTAATTGTGTATGTAAAGTTAAACATGAACTTCACCTCCTTAAGAGGATGAGGGATCGGATAAGTAACTACTGAAGTAGTGAATAATGTCTGGGGTATTGTGAGTAAAAGTATCCTCATATTAGTAGCGAATTCTTTCCATATGTGATTGATTTCCTACGTGTAGCTTGTAAAACCTTATAGGTAAAGCTCTTGATGCTCACAGGTCACACGAACTATTTGTCGTATGAATTGGGTGTCTTGTTAATTTTGTACGGGCTTGGATCTTGTCCACCATGTGCTAAGTGGGAGATGTTAGCATTTGCGGGTTACGGGTCGCCCATGTGTACCGACCCGACCTGACCCATTTTGTTTTTATCTGATAAAAAGATAAGATGAAGTTATCTTAACTCAAAATATGGAGGGAACGGTTACAAAGTAACCTCTAAACTGCTATTGAAGATCCCCTTTATATTTTGTGCTTCTTTCTCAGAAAAACGATGGAAAAACAGACAACAAAATAAGTGTTAAAAAGGAATACGAATTTCAATCTTCACTTAACAAAAAAACCTAAAGGCATCTAGTTTGTGATAAATAAAACTCTGTTTCCTAGTGATTCAAAGGTGATTTGGGGCAGATTCGTGTGGTAGCAAGTTCAACAAATCTTTCGCTGTTTTAAGGTACATAATTCATTGTCCTTGCTCCGTATAATTAACATTAGAATATCCACTATATTTTGGTCTTCATGAGAAAATACATGTGAATTTCAAATTTTTGGTGCAATCAGTTACTTCCCAAAGTATCAACAGTAGACATCCATAACACACAAGATAAATGAGAGGCTAAGAGTGTGCATGAAATCACCTTTTATATATGTATTCTTTTTTCATGAAAAAAGAGTTGCAAAAAAAAAACTTCAAAAACTATAGGTCAAAAAACCATCTTATAGCATGGTGAATTTTTATTTTTAACTGCAATACCCATCCTCATTATTCATCAGGAATAAGAGGAAGTAACGGTAGTTGGGAATTACAGTGATCTAAAGTTCTATATGATGTGCTTGTTAACTAACTTGTTTCACCATGGACTATGATAATTAACCAACAGAGATTAAGAAAAGGGAATCCGTGAGTTGGAGACCAAAATAGCTGTCAAACCAACCTTAACAACCTCATCCAGTACTCTAGCTTCTGTTAACTTTGCACTCCTGTCCTTCAGGACTCTGGCTACTAGGAAAACAGAAATTGGGAGGGGAGCTTCTACATCTTTACCTCCACTTCTCATGTTCTCTTTCATATTTCCCATACTGGCGTATTGACTTTACTTTTGCTCGTCCATATTTTTCAGCAGTCAAGTCAGGGTCTTCATACATAAAAAACAACTCTAGATAATATTCCAGAGACCACATCATCTATTGGCGAAAGGGGATAAACTTTGAGAGGAGGGAAATTTGCTAGTGGCTTCGCAGGTATCCAGATGCAAAGCCCATCTAAATAATAGTTTCAGATTAGGAAAACATTATTAGGACATGAATCTTACCTCCCAAAGATATAACGAATCAGGAAAAGAAAATTCTCGACGGAACATAACCATGAGCATTCAAAAACCAAACACGTAATTACCTCCACCTAATGTCTATGTGGGAGGACAAGATCACAAAAAAATAAAGAATAAAAAGAGAGAATCACTGACTACTTTTGATAAGTAAAAATTTGTACCAGAAGATTAGTTCTCAAGCAATTAAATATACAAGAGGATATCACTGAGAGACTCAGTTCACAAAAGGACCTCAAAGTGGCTGCAAAGCTTGTTCCTTCATCCAAGTGTGAATGTAGATATGATACACTTGTAAGTTTCTCAGAGAAATGGGGTTACTATAAAGAATTGTAGAGATAAATTGAACAGTGAATTGAGTTAATTTAAGTTACCAAGTTCAAAAAAGAAAAAAAAGATTTGAGTTATTTTAGGCATGTCTTAGAAGATCTAGAGAAACATGCACAATTGTTGATCCCAATTTTGTGTCAGTGACTGAAGTAGTGTAAAACACAATTGATGGCAAAAGTTACAGAGCTGTATATAAATCGGAATATTCTAACATAATGGAATTCAAGAAAGTCAAAACAATTTGATGAATTTAAAAGAAGCTTGTGTTAAGAAGTAAGCCGTCATAATAGCACTATCCAATTTCTATGTTTCCACCACTCCTTTTTCAACTCTTGAATTTGATGTAATAAAAATTTGACAAAATCAAGAGTATCTTTCAGCAACTAAGTGACTTCTTCAAAGACATGACCAGCTAGCAAACAGAATGTTAGTAAAGGTCTCTTTACCTTCCAATGTTATTCTCACTTTGACTCTTTCGACACTTCAACTTCACACAAACAAAAACTGTCTTATCTATTGGGTGTGTAATAATTACTAGGATATATAGTATGGTGCATTATTAACTCCCTTGACTTACATGTTACTCTGTCAGTATGACAAAAGTTTACATCAATATGAAGAGTTGTTGATGAAAAAAGAAGTGAAATTCGTTAGTGGACTCGGTATTTAAGTATAAAGTAGAGAGATGGTACCTAAGTGCTGGTGAAGTTTGCGATTAATAACTTGAGTTATTGATTCTAGATTACTTAGTTGCGCCTCCACTCCAACAGAATTTCCAGTAGATCTGAAATTTTTTCTCTTTAAAATTGGACAAAACAATTAGTGTAAGCCACAGTAATTACAACAATAAATAATATATGTTAACACAGGCAACTGAAGATGCAGTAGTATATCTATATGCACATAAATTAAGGAATGAAGTTTCAAGAACCTGTGTGGCATAACAGCTATCAAATTTGTTGTGCAAGAAACATACTAGCTCATCAGTATTTGCCAGGTATATTATCATGAGTAAAATTTTGGTGTAGTAATATATTTCCTTCTACTATATGTGCTTGTTTATGCCCTCTATTATTATGAGTGGTATTCTGATCTCATAAGAAACTTCATCTCAAATACAAAGGACGTAGGATTTACCCTGATTGTATGTGCGATTGCCGATGGAACTATCAGAATCTAAGGAATTGCAATGCTAGATATCAAAAGGATAGGTGGACACAAATTAGTGTTTCGATTTCTACAGAGAAGGTCAAATCTGAATGGAATTTCAAATTGCAATGAAAAGAAACTGTCAAGGTGCAAAAGGAATCAGGGGAGATAACAACAACATACCTAGTGTAGTCCCACAAAGTGGGGTATAGAGAGGGTAGAGTGTATGCAGACCTGACCTCGACCTCAGAGGTAGAGGCTGCTTTCGATAGACCTTAGCTCAAAATAAAAACATTCTAGAAAAAGAAGTAATCGATATAAAAGAAATAATAGGCAGTAATAAAACAACAGATAGTAGCAGAATCATACTGTAGTCATATTTTAATGAAAGAATTTGGAGAAGATGATTGAGAAATTTTCTTTGTATTCCAAGTAATAATCTGTACATGTACTTATACAATTATTTCCCTAGGGAGTAAGGCTGTAAATGTAACACCCCATACCTTACCAACCCAATGTGACGACGTTGAACAATGGTTACTTAGGTATCGAGATGCCATGAGTATGTAATTTGTAATGTTAGTGATGAGAAAATTGAAATTTGGCCTTGTACATGTGATTAAACTTGCGTAGGAGATGTTTTGCAATTTTCATGGAGAATTTGTGGGGTTCAAAATGAGCCTAAGAGGACCTCCAAACAAAGGATATCAAGGGTAAGAAGTAAGTTAAAAATAGGACTTGAAGTATCTAACCAAACCCGCGAAAAAAAGTCGAAAAATGAAATTTTCAAAAAATTAAGGTTGGGGCGTGCCAGGCCGCTCTGGGCTAAAAATTTTAGCCCATAGGCATCAATATGGTGCGCCCAAGGGCGTTCCAGGCTGGTTTCGGCCACTTTTCAAAATTGAAAATTTTCTTAAGTCTCAAAGGTGCCCGGGGACGTACTGGGCCAATTTTTGCCACGTTTCTTCTACAAACACGAGCATATATATATGAAAGGATTAAAGTATTATATTGGTATGGTAAAATTACTCGTCAACGAATTTGGCATCAAAATGACGATTTTACCCTTTTGGTCAAAATAGGTCATACGTGGCTAGAATTGCTTGTTTTTTTGGGATTGAGGCCACAAATATGAATCCCGTGAGTGGGAATATCATCGTAAAGCGTATGAAATGATATAAACATAAGAAATTATTGATTTTATTGGGTTAAGTGAAGTGGTCCCAATAAAAGGCCCAAAATGAGAAGAAGGCATGGGCCAAAAATGGGTCAAATGACCCATTCTTGCCTTGACCTTCTAGACACAACATTAAATTCCACAAGAGTGGATAAGGATGGAATTAAAGGCCTATATAAAGGGGGAAAAATCTTATTTTATTCACTTGGAAACTCTCATGCTTTCTAGATATTTCTCAACTTATTTTCTCTCAAACCCTAAGAGTTCAAGGCCAACTTTTGGAGCAAGATCATCATTTTTCAAGCTTGGGTAAGTGATTATTCTTATGGATTAATATATTATATGCATGGGAGAGTATGTAAATCATGTTGGTTATGCTTGTAAGTGTTGAATATGGTACTTTGTGTTTTTGCTAAAAGATGTGTTATCCATGGAATTGTAACTTGAAATATGACATGTGGGTTTGATGAAATAGCATGGTATGGATGAAATAACAACATGTATGGTGTGATTATGGTCCTAAACTTGTTATTTTTCTATGAGTGTAAATTATGGGATTTTCGCCGATTTGTTGTTGTGAGGTGTATTGAAGTAATTTGATGGAATAATTGTGATGTAGTGGTGATGGAGAAGTGTAAAGTATGAAATTGGTGTGACATGCTATTGGTTATCATGTATTGGTCAGTGTATGGAATATTGTGGGATTATTGGTACAATAATTTCATAAATGGTATTGTCAAGGGGGAAATGACATGTTAAAGCCAAACATGTGACTTATTGTTATTGTATGCCATTGTAAGGTAATTGGTGGTTAATATTGGTTCCGTTATGTACTTGTGTTGTAGAGTGAAACATAAGGACGGAGCGGGACTATTGTATGCACACTTAAGATTGTAGAATCGTATTGAGAATACAAGGTATGTAAGGTTCCTCTTTCCGTATCCTTCTGCAACATATTGTTCATATTGACATTGGGCTTGTTTCAATTCCGAGGGGCCTTGAAGTATAGTAATTCAGGTTGACATATATTGTATCCATATGTGTCCTATTCTTAGATGACTTATGATTCACTTATCTCTTATTCATTTATTGAAGTTACAAAGACGTCATAACGTGGTAATTCCTAAAAGAACTACCTCAAGAGAGTAATAACATAAGAGAATCTATTTATCCTTGAAAAGCATTTTCCAATCATGTCATGTTCCAAAGTCCAATAATGTGATGATTATCTTTATACCAATCTTTCACAAATAAAAGTACCAGTCTCATAAGAGTAATAAGAGAGGTGATGTGCAAGTTAATATATCTATTTCTCAGAAGTGAAGATGTCAATCTCATGAAGTAATATATATATATATATATATATATATATATGTGTGTGTGTGTGTGTGTGTGTGTGTGTGTGTGTGCTTCAAATCATGTCATGATCCTCATTGTATCACTATTAAAATGGAAGTAAGAATATAAGAGATGTATAATTAATAAGTAATCATGGGTGGTATCCCAGGGGTTAAAATACCTAGCATGGGTCGATCCCAATAACACGGGTGGTATCCCAGGGAAGACAGAAAAGCCTAGCATGGGTCGATCCCGATACATCCCAGGGGCGATATAAAAGCCTAGCATGGGTTATGACGGTACATCCCAGGAGCGACACGAAAGCCTAGCATGGGTTACGATAACATCCCAGGGGTCACAGTACCTAGCATGGGTTAGTGACATCCCAGGGGCGACACGAAATCCTAGCATGGGTTCACATAACATCCCAAGGGTCAAAGTACCTAGCATGGGTTAATCTCATCCCAGGGGAGACAGAGAAGCCTAGCATGGGTAGAACAAATAAGATGAAAGTATGTAAAGACAAGAGGAGTAAAGAACATAATATACATGGTTCCCCACATACAGAAAGAGAGTTTATTCACGTTCATTAATTCTTTTATATTTGATTCCATTATGATGTATGATGATTTTTTTATGAGCCTTACATACTCAGTACATTCTTCGTACTGACCCCCTCGGGGGACTTACCTTACATGTTACAGGTGCAGGAATTAGTAGACCTCCTCTGTAGACTGGGGATCATTTGCATATTTTTGGTGAGCTCCACTCGGTTCGGAGCTTTCTGGGTCATAGTTGTATATTTGTTTTGATATTGTAAATATAGTATAAAGCGGGGACTTGTACCGACTTTAAGTTGATCTTGTTGATACATCTGGTAGAGGCTTTTGTAGACATATGTGGGTATGTGCATGTAAAATACGAATGTCCGTTTAGACTTGATGGCCCCAACGGCCAAGTTTCATAAAGATGTATTTCTATAGCATATGTTCCATGTCCATGACTTTCGGATAGTCGTATGAGGTATAATAAGATTCATACGAGGTTACGCATATGAATGTTCATGAGCAAAGATTGGTTCTCTCGGGCCATATCGGCTTCCGGTGCCAGTCCGGCCCGAATGGGATTTTGGGTCGTGACAGTCAAATCTAAATAAAATAGAATAATCATGATGACAAATCCTAACTAACTTTGTACTTTATTCGAGCTATACATTTCTAGAAGGTTTACTTAGGATTCCTTTTGTATACTACTATATGTGCAATATTTGTTTTCTCTGTGTTTGGGCTGTTGCTTATTTGTAATTGAGCTCCGAAAATTGAGGCCCAAGTTCAGCTCTTGAGACTAGACCATGTGTATATCTTCTTTAGGAAAATGATCCAACTTTGGCAGATAGCCCTTTTCCATTTGAAACGTAGTCAAATCCTTTGGACTTCTGTCTTCTTCAATGTTTTCCACTATAAGTCATTTCTCTGCATTTATGAAGTTGCTAGAGATAGGTTCTCCAACATCCCCCTCAAATTGGAGGGTATAGAATAAACCCCCAATTTGGTCAGAATATTCCGATGAGATTTGCTTGAGACAGGTTTGGTGAAGAGATCATCTAATTGATGTCGGGATGGTAAAAAGAGAGTGAAATAAGACCGACTTGGAGTTGTTGATGAATAAAATGAAAGTCAAGCTCTACATGCTTGGTGTGTTCATGAGAAATAGGGTTTTGAGCAATGTGTATGGCAGCTTGACTGTCTGAGTGAATTGGAACTAGAAGTGATGGAGGAATAGAGAAATCTGCGCGAAAACGAGCCAGCCATATGAGTTCTACAGTCACACGCCTCATGGATAGATATTTTTCCTCGACAGATGAAAGGGAAATTGAGGCATGTTTCTTTAATTTCTAGGAGATTGGGCCTCCTACTAGAGTGATAAAGAAATCAGAGACTGATTTGCGAGAGTCAAGGCAAGATGCCCAATCAACATCGCAAAAAACTGTCAAGGAGAAGGAAGGAGTAGAGAAAAGTAAGATACCCTAACCCGAATCTAAAGATAGGTACTTTACAACCCAAAGTGCAGCTGTGAGATGAGAAACACTTAGTTGGTGCATGTACTGACTGAGTTTTAACATAGCAAATGAAAGATCAGGTCTGGTATGTGTAAGCTCATTTAATTTTCCCACCAAATATCTGTTAATTATAGGATTGGGAATGAGATTCTGATCATTAATATGTAATTTGTATGTAGGATCGAGTGTAGAAGAGACCTTAGGCAGGTGTGTGCAGTCAAATTTAGCCATCAGGACTAAGGTAAAATTTCTTTGTCTGATGATAAAACCTTGCTCTTCTCTTAAAACTTTCATGCCCAATAATAGCTCCTAAGTCTTTGACTCATAATTTTGAACTTAAGAATTGGTTGATCTGCTTCAATTCCCCCTCATCATTATTTGTCAATAGGATATCAGCCACATATACTGCTAGGATATAAATAGAGTCTCCAATCTTCTTAAAAAATAAATAACAAACATTGAGGGAAGTAGAACATCCCTTGAAATGTAGAGCACCAGCAAGCCTGGCATACCATTACCTTGAGGCTTGCATTCTTTCATATAGAGACTACTTTCTAAGAAGACCAAAATAATTTGAACTATGAGGGTTTAAACCTGCACGAAACTTCATGAATACTTTTTCTTGAAGATCTCCATATAAGAAGGCATTGCTGACATCTAATTGTGAGACAGTTCAGCCTTTCTTTACTACCACCCCTAAAAGACACCTAATTGTGATCATTTTCACCATAGGGGAAAAAGTTTCATTGTAATCCACCCTCTCCTTTTGAATGTCCCTCTCACTACTAATCTTGCCTTTAATCTTTAACTCTACCATCTAAATTGTGTTTGACCATGTATACCCATTTACAAGGTAGTGCTTTCTTTCCTTTGGGTAATTCAACCACACCCCATGTGTGGTTGAGATTGAGTGCCTCTATTTCTGAATCCATGAAATGTTGCCATCCTAAATGTTTAAAAGCTTCCAAGAAACTGGTAGGCTCTTACCAGCCTACTTGAATAGACAAAGCAGTGAATGAGAAACTAGTAGGTCTAGGTGGAACTGAGAGGCATGAATCAGTGAGGTCAGTCAAGTAGATATGTTTGCACAAATAGTCATTCAAGTAGGCTGGTTTCTATTACAATCTAGTGCTCTTTTGGGGGGATGTAGTAGTGGGAATTAGAGGTACTCTAGGAGGACTTTGTGAAGCAAGAGGGCTATTGGGTGTAGAGTCACTAGAACCAGAATGAGAGGGTGGTTGTATAGGTGTGTTTTGTAAAGGATGAGAGGATTCTGGAGGATCAGAGCTAACCTCCAAATCTAATAGAATAGTGTGAAGAGTAAATAGAGTAGAGAGAGAATATGTATCATTTGTAAAAGGGAAGTGAGTTTCATGGAAATGGACATCTCTTGAAATAAATGTCCTTTTGGAGTGAAAATCAAAGAGTTCATATTCCTTTTGGTCTGGAGAGTATCCTAAGAATACATAGGTCCTAGCTCTTTCATCAAACTTCCCTCTTCCCTGACTCAAAGTAAAAGCAAAACATCGGCAACCAAGGTCTTGAGGGAATAAAAATCTGGTTTTCTCCTAAATAGGATCTAGTAAGGACTTTTTCCTTTAAGAGTTTTGAAAGGTAATCTATTAATTAAGTGAGTTTCAACTAAAATACAGTCTCCCCAATAAGAAACTGGAACTTTGGATTGAAAAAATAAACCTCTTGAAATTCTTAGAAGGTGTCTATGCTTTCTCTCTACCACCCTATTCTGTTGGGGTGTAGCAGTACAACTTCTCTGATGCAAAATGCCATGACTGGCCAGAAAAGCAGCTTCTTGTGTTCCCCTCCCTAATTCAAAGGAATTTTCTGATCTAATACATTTTACATTTAGACCAAATTGTGTTTCTACCATTGCAAGAAAAATTTTCAAAACAAGAAAAGCATTGCATGGGTTGTCAACAAAAATGTCCATGTTCCCCTTCTATAGTCATCAATAATGGTGAGAAAATACATGTATCCATCATAAGAATGATGTTTGTATGGACCCCAAGTGTCTATGTTAATCATTTCAAACACTCTTTTAGATGTGATTGCACTAACATGAAAAGGACTTCTTGTTTGTCTGGCTTTAGGGCATATGTCACACACATATTAAAAATTGGAAGGAAACTGAATGGAATTAAGCTTTTTCATTACTAAAAAGGGCAAATTAGGGTATGGGGAGGGTAGAGTGTATGCATACCTGACCTCTAACTCAGAGGTAGAGGCTGCTTTCGATAGACCCCAGCTCAAGATAAAAAAAATCTAGAAAAAGAAGTAATGGAAATAAAAGAAACAATAAACAGTAATAAAACAGCAGATAGCAGAACCATACTATTGTCATATTTTAATGAAAGAATTTGGAGAAGATGATTGAGAAATTTTCCTTGTATTCCAAGTAATAATCTGTACATGCATTTATACAATTATTTCCCTAGGGACAAAGGCTGTAAAATGCAAATAAAATAGGATAATCATGATGACTAATCCTAACTAACTTTGTACTATTATCCACCTATACATTTCTAGAAGGTTTACTTAGGATTCCTTTTGTATACTACTATATGTGCAATATTTGTTTTCTCTGTATTTGGGCCTTTGCTTGTTTGTAATTGTGCTCCAAAAACTGAGGGGGCCATGTGTGTATCTTCTTTAGGCAATTGATCCAACTTTGACAGATAGCCCTTTTCCATTTTAAACATAGTCTAATCTTTTGGACTTCTTTCTTCTTCAACATTTTCCACTATGAGTCCTTTCTTTGCATTTTTGAAGTTGCTAGAGATAGGTTCTCCAACATTTAAAGATTTTATTGACACTTGTCAAGCAAGATAAGTGTAATATGATGGCTTTATTATAGCCTTATATTATTTGTGTGTTGTCCTCTTGCATGGGTTCAGCAAGCCAAGTGTTTGCATACTAAACACTTGGCGACATCCTATGGCCTTGTTCAATTTCATTTGGCATGTAAATAGACCTAATATTCACAGCAAATACACATCCAACATGCCATCTTGCTATCACTCTCTCTCTCTCCTAACGTCTTTCTCTTCATCTTTTGCCTTCTTCATATTTTATCTAATTATCCTGTTGTTGTTCTTTTCTTTTCACTTTTAAAACTTGTTGGTATTATTAATTAGGTTTTCTTAGTTTTGTATTCTCTAACTAATTAGAGAAGACTAGTCTAACACTGGGGAAGCACTTCACATTGCTAAAATAGTTTCTTAGGACAGTCAAGCACGACTCAAGTACTATTGGTGTATTAATTTAAATCTTATTGTATTAATATTTATTTAATTTTTAGTATTGTTATTTCGTTAATATTATTATTGTTATATTTTACCTTGTTTTCCAATAATTTATAGGCCAAAAGAAATTGAACAAGGTCATAAAATGTTGCCAAGTGTGCAAACACTTGTCTTGCTAAATGCATGCAAGATGACAACACACAAATAATATAAGGCTATAATTAAGCCATCACATTACACTTGTTTTTCTTGACAATTGTCAATAAAATCTTTAAAAATATCACTACCCATACGACAACAAAATAATATTATAATCAACCTACATGAAACAATATATAATAACAGAATCGAAGAACAAGAAACAAGAGTAATATTACCTACTCTTGGCGTATTTTGAGTGTGTGGTAGTATAGAAATATCTTGTAGTTATTAGAACTTTTGTTGGTGGTTTTGATTCTATTTTGTATTAGAGTATAAGTTTAAGCAATCGTAGAAACTTTCAGTACGTAAAACAGGTTAGTAAAACTCCAGTTATAGCGATTACTTGTAAAGGATTAGTTCGTAATTTTGAGTTTTGAGAAGTATGTAGTGAAATGGCAAGAAGTGGAACCAAGTACTAAGTTACTAGTTTGGGGTCGCTGCAGTGACAGAAGTGCCTCTATAGCGGTAGAAGTGTCATTGCAGCGACAACCCATTTTGGCCTGAGGGTCGCTGCAATGGTGAAACCGTAGTATATCAATTTTAAAAAAAATCAGAAACCCATTTTTCATTTCCACTTTTCTAAAAACGTCCAAGGGCTTAGCAGGAGGCGATTTTCTTCAACTTTTTGGGTTTTTCATCTTTGAGGTAAGGTCTCTTTACACTCTAAACTTGAATTACTCTTTTAGATTCGTAGAAATTGTGAGAAACATAATCATAGAGGAATTTGGACATTAGCCCTAAATTATGAACTAGTGAGAATTGGTGGGGATTTAGCTTATTATCAGTTGTTGTTGATCCCAGGGTGTTAGAAAATACTTTCTATGGTAGAATTCTTGATTGTAATGTTAAAATAAGTAGAATTCAAGAGTTTAAAAGGGTAGAAAAATATAAGATGATGAATTAGGGAAAATTCTTGGGTTAATTCGATAAATATGAGTTCCTAATATTTAGGAAAGGTGAAATATTGTGTTAAGAATTATGTAATTATTGTTTACAGATCAAGAACGGGTTGAGAGTGAAAGGTAGGAAAAGTTTGTGGCAATATAGTGGTTACAAGCAAGGAATCAAGGTAGGTTATGGTTTAATTGTAGTAAAGACTTACTTGAATCTGTGCTTATATGTGAGTTGGGTGTTTATGATTTGCTTTCGGGCATTACTTATGATAATTAACTGTATCATGCATTGACATATGGTTCTGAGATGGTATTGAGATGATATATGGATCGGTCAAACAATACCTAACTGAGCCCCCATAATCCCGGAAGATTCATGGAAGCACTCAATAAACAACAATCATAACTTGAACCTACACGCCCCCTCCCCCCTATAAGACCGATAGATACAGGCACCAAACAATTATACTGGTGATAGGCGATGCATATGAATGAATGAATGAATGCAACATAAACCGAAATACCATAACCAATCCAAGTGCCATAAAGTACCAAGTGATACACCTTCTCCAGCTCAGTAGCTTGCAAAAGAAGGACCTACGGCGAATATCCTTCTATGACACTGCGGCTCACAGACGAAGTGGCCCATAGGGGATTCGGGATATTCGTATACACTGCCTGGTCCCAAACTAGGACTTCCAATAACTATCATAATCAATATATTCCGTCCAGTACTGGAGATATATATATATATATATATATATATATATATATGTACATACGTAATGAGTGTACAGACTCGAACCGTGACTAAAAGAGTGTATATTGTATAATAAGTGTCCGGACTCGAACCGTGACTAAAAGAGTGTACATCTGTAAGCCATTGTCCGAGATAAAGTTCGGGACTAAATCATCATAATAATGTAGAAAGGGTTAGAATCTCCGTCGATCGAAGTAAATAGTAGTGGTAAAAGAGTGGGTAAACCATAGACCGGATTCGATCTCAATCTAATTTCCAAAAGATCATTTTTAGTTTCAAAAGCCCACGATTCATTAAATAAGGTGGTACAATTCTCGTCATAAAAGAGTCCATTTTAAAAGTGAAAAGTGGGAATAAATCCCTTTTTGAAAAATAGTAGTAAAATCAAGGTTTCGGTTGGAATTATACCACTAAGTGAGCACGAATGCGCCTAAAAGTATGCATGCGATCAGCAGTATCCAAACAATACAACCATAAGAGCCTAAGCATCTATAAACTAGAATCATGTCCTCCTTAAGGAAAAAATACTAACCTGGAGTCCAACTGGCATCGTAACCTCGGGCTAAAACCCGAATGAACTGTCTGATAACCAAACTCATAGTTCTAGCAAGTCATAAATGACTTGTAGCCACTGTGGGAAGTCTCAAAATACCAAAAATGCACAAAAATCAAGAAAATGACCTGGATGGTCATTACATCAAATGACCTAACTACTCGATGACCGCTGTAGCGGACATGCAGAAAATTATCTCTCTCAAGGCTTAGGTCAAATTTTGGATATTTTGGATAAAATAATGATAAAACTCATAAACCAAGTGATTTGACTACTCGACAACAGCTGTAGGGGTCGCCTGTCCACTGCAATAGGCTAACTGTAGAGACCAGAAGCTGCTACGGCGGTTCGTTACTTAACCTCGCTGACTGTTTATGGCGGTCAGCTGACTGCTACTGCGGTATTAAGAATGCAATATCGGTCCCTAAACAGTGACTCGGGGAATTTTTCAGAAATTCCCCCTTACACAACATTCTCTTGATTTTTTGAAAACACCGACATAGTCCCTCGTGGCAAATGCGATAACTGGTGTTCTAGTTACAAAAATATATGAGGAGGATCAAATAGGAAAAAAGAGAGAGAAATTAAAAGTTTCATTTACCAACTATTTGTGTGCATGCTTCGTATACTTTCCCTGTTAGTCGTCTTATTTACTGTTTTTACCATGTTCTTCTCTCTTCCACCTATTAGCCCGTTACTTGTCATTCCGGGATATGGTTTTAGCTTATCTACTGGTGGGTTATAGTAGGTGCCATCATGACTTGAGATTTTTACATCCAGCCTCATCAATTAATAATATTGACTTTCATCAATTTTTCCAATTTCCAAAATCGAAAAACTTCCTATAATGCATCCGATCATCTCAAAATATAATTATTATGGAAATAAAATATTTCAATTTCCAAGTTCAAGATTGAGTTTTAAGATTTCAACTACATCTATTTAAGATAAGTAATGAATAAATACCTTAAAATTCAAATTGTGTGGTTAGTTTATTCCTAAATTTGGCCAAATTATGCGAATTGGCTTTCAGTCATTTAGGTAATTAGTCCTACCAGAGATCTATATATATATACAAACCAAACACTCTTATTTTATATTCAGAGAGTGGTGATCACTTAGATATTATACTCTTTTGATTTTGTCTATCTAAATATGAAAAAAATGGGGGTTAGGCCCACTAGAATTGTCGATCCGAGAATGAAAAAAGCCATTCTTGATAAAAGATTAGAATCACTGTGTAAGAAAGCAAGAGATTGTCTATTCTATGCGATATTGAAATTGGTATGATTTATTTTACTCCTGGAAAAAATAATATTTTTGCTTGGCCATCTCTAACCCAGGCTAATGATAGAGTTAAAAATTATTTAGCTTCCCATAATAACCAACACTTAATTAAGTCGGTCAGACATGACGAATACCTTCAGTTAACACTGAATGCTAAGGAAGATAAAATTAATCAAATAGAGCAGATCGTCGAGAAGAAGAAAATGGAGAACCTATTCAACCAGCTTGTTGAGGCAAGAAAAAGATTTGATGAGATGGTTTGTCAAAACTAATTGATGTTACGAGGACCAAACTTGACGAAAGGGAGAAACAAATCAATAAAAATATTGAAAATGAAATTGATTCTAGTGACAACTATGATGGAGAAGAGAATGATGGATAACCTAAGGATTTTTACTGAGCATGTAATAGTTTTTGTTTTTCTTTCATTACTTTGTTTTCTGTCTTTTAATAGCATTTCGTAGATTTGAATTTTTTCTCATTTTTCATCTATTTATGTTATTGTTGTCTTTGTAATGATATATGAAGGATATTCTATCTAAGTCTAATCAACCTCATCATATGTATCCTTTTACGTCAATGGGTGACAAATTTAGCCTAAATTTTGACCCGCCCAATCCACCCAAGTTTTAATGGGTCGAGCATGGGTTATATTACAAAGTCAACCCATGAAGTAGCCCAAACTCAACCTATCACTATCCACCATTCAATCCAAATAATTTAATTCTCTTATCGCCAAAGTTACACTCAAATGAAAAAAAAAAAAAAAAAAAAAAAAAAAACTAAATATTTCAAAATTAACCCTCCCAAATTAATTTCTTCATGTCCAAGTTTCAGCACAATAATGTTTTGTTCTTATATAGATTAAGAACAAAATTTAAAATTTTAGTTATGCTCACTATATTTTGCATATAATTTATATCAAATGTAGAACGTTGCTTAATTAAAATCTAAAATCAGATGAATCGATTAACAAAATAATTGAAATAATTAATGGAAAAAAGGACACGGACTGTCTATTTGGGCAAAAAAAATGCCACCCAAAATGGCTTTTTTAAACTTGACCCATTATGTGATCACTCAGCCATTTTAATTCCACCTGATGGCCATGTCCCAATTTGGTCCATTTCGGGCCTTATATTCAGTTTTGCTTTTTTTTAGCTATAATTATTTTTTTTTTGCTTCAAAAAATTGTTTTTTTAAAAACAATTAAATACAATTGTATGAAAAATTGTATAATCGTTGTATAGAATATCTATCTAAATAATTATTGCGGCTAAAGGTTGTATAAGATATGTATAGAAACTGTATAATTGTTGTATAGAATATGTATCTAAATAATTATTGCAGCTAAAGGCTATATAAAATGTTTAAAAAAACCTGTATAATTGGTGTATAGAATATGTATTTTGTATATGATGTGTATAAAAATTATATCATTGTTGTATAAAATATGTATCTGTATAAAATATGTACAGAAATTGTATCATTATTGTATAAAATATGTTATTTTTATATAATCCATAAAAATATAATCTTTTAGTATTTGATTAATAAAAAGAATAACAATTATAATATTGCAAATTTGTATTTGATTGCTAAAAAAACCTACAAAATTTTATCTGATTGTTGGTAGATTTATTTTTTAAAAAAATAGGAGATCAATTGTTTTTTGAAAACAGAGGCGAAAAAATGATGAAGTAGCAGCAGCCAAAAAAAAATCAAAAAGAAGAAGAAGCATCGGCGGATAAAAAAAGTAACAAAACAAAAATAATAGGAGACGTGTTAGCTGCCAGCCAAGTGGCTAGAAATGGAAATTTCAATTCCTTGGTCACTTTTGTGGCATTATTTCAACAGACGGGCTATTTTTGTCCTTCCCCCATAATTAATTGTGTGGTAATCCTTGATGTATTGATTACCATCGATAAAAGAAATTATAAAGTAAAAAAGTACATAATAAAATGGAATCTAAATTGTGTAATATTGGAATAGAGAGAAAGCTAATAAAAACCCAAGATCGAAATGTGAAACTATAACCTAATTTAGCATTACATCTTTATAATAACATAACATATACTCCCTCCATTTCAAAAAGAATGACCTAATTTCCTTTTTAATCCTTTTCAAAAAGAATAACGTTTCCTTTTTTGGCAACACTTTAATTCCAACTATCTATGTGGCATGTTTAAGACCACATGATTAAATGTCATTTTGGTACATTTGATATAATTTTAATTTAAGACCACAAGATTCAAAAGTCTTCTTTATTTTCTTGAACTCTGTACCAAGTGAAAACAGGCCACTTATTTTTAAACGGAGGAGTAATAATATTCTCTTATATATTACTCATGTAATATTTATTAGGTCTGCTTCAGTCAATAAGCTTTAGTCTTGCATAATACAAGCTCTTTTTTTCTATATGTAGTAATGTTGAAATAAAAGACTGTGTCCCAATCGTATTGGTACATCTAAATTTTAGTTAATTTTCTGTATGTTCCATGTAAATTAAGTTTTGTTAAATTTTTTCAACAAGTTTTGTTACAGTTCTCGGTTTGAGTCTTTGACTATAACCAATATCTTTTAAAAGTCAAAAAGATATAAACGGCCCAATTGCCACCCCTAAGTGTAGCCAATCATGAGTAAAACCTCAGTTTTGATAACGATGCGTTCTAAGCTTCTTGTCCATCCTCTGACAAGCTTCTATTCTACCTGCGATACGGACACAAACACCAACGCATATGCCTCAAATAACATCTTTTGTTTTCAACTTACTTCTTGTGAGTTGGATTTCTGGTCTAATTTTTTCGTTTTTTTAAAATTTCTCCCTAGGAACTTTCATCTTTTTGCTTCTTTGGTGACTCGAACTCACAATCTTTAGGTTGGAAGTGAGGAGTGCTTACCATCCGAGCAACTCCCTCTTGTCGGATTTCTGGTATAAATTTTGCTTCTACTAGAAAACCTCTGTCAGAAATGCAAGGTAAGGCTGCGTACAGTAGATCCTTGTGGTCGGGCCATTCTTTGGACCCTGTGCATAGCGGGAGCTTTAGTACACCAAGTTGGCCTTCTTTTTAGGAATATAGAAAATGCAATATACTTCACTTGGGGAGAATTAGATTAAAAGTTATTTTAAAAGAATGATATATAAAAGGTATATCTGTAATTAAATCATAGATCAGATAGTTAAGAATAATTTACTCTTTTTATTCTTTAGTAAATTATTGGCCACATTTTTTTAAGGAGCGACAAAGGGTTGAATCTCAGTAGATCGCGGCAGCAAGACCACTCTATAACTTACAATACCCCCCATTGCAAGTGTCGTCCACATGCAAGAACTCATTCGCATGGAATTTTAACTTTAGAAGGTTTTCAATTTGTGCCACATAATTTCCTTAAATCCCTTTCTATTTATCATGCTCTCTGGCTCTCTTGATGTTTGTCTCAAGCATTCTGTTTACATATCTTACTAGCCAATATCAAAGAACATCAAAAGTCACAACAAAGATGAAACATTGCTCTGATCCTGAAACATGGAATGAGATTATCGTCCAGATAAACTTCTTCCTTGATGGAAAATAAAAATTGCTATAGTACAACATTTGGAAGAGTGTCCTTGTAAGTTGTATATAACCCCTGAGAGTACATTATGCTTGGAAAGCATACACACGTATTTAAACGAGAATGATATTTTACGCCCACACCACAACTACAGTAGCAAAGCAGCTAATGGTCCTCAGCAAGGCCAAATAATATGAATATAGATTCTTTTCATACCTCCTCAGCCTGCAATGAGATGATATTGTCATTAAGTTCACTTAGAATATTACATGAGCTCCATAGCACTCGCTTCTTCTCGAATACCAATTAGTGTTGACTGCCTGTTTCAACCAATAGCAGTATTTATAAATGAAATCAGTCTTTCATCCAAAAATAATCTTGCAAATACTATGACAATTTTCATGTACAATTTCCTGTGTATAACCTACATAACTTCATTTGCATTTCGATATATACCCATAATTTGTAAAAGACATTTAGATTTTATACACTTTTCACCAACTTCTAATCATTTAAACAGAAGATATCACTTAGAATATCCACTATATTTTGGACTCCATGAGAAAATACATGTGAATTTCAAATCTTTGGTGCAATCAGTTACTTCCCGAAGTATCAACAGTAGACATACACAACACACAAGATAAATGAGAGGCTAAGAGTGTGCATGAAATCATCTTTTATATATATGTATTCTTTTTTCATGAAAGAAGAGTTGCAAACAAGAACTTCAAAAATTACAGGTCAAAAAACCATCTTATAGCGGGGTGAATTTTTATTTTTAACTGCACTACCCATCCTTATTATTCATCAGGAATAAGAGGAAGTAACGGTAGATGGGAATTTTAGTGATCTAAAGTTCTGTATGATGTGCTTGTTAACTAACTTGTTTCACCATAGACTATGATAATTAACCAACAGAGATTAGGGAAAGAGAATCCATGAGTTGGAGACCAAAATAGCTGTCAAACCAACCTTTACAACCTCATCCAGTCCTTTAGCTTTTGTTAACTCTGCACTCTTGTCCTTCAGGACGCTGGCTACTAGGAAAACAGAAATTGGGAGGGGAGCTTCTGCATCTTTACCTCCACTTCTCATGTTCTCTCTCTCATATTTCTCATGCTGGAGTATTGACTTTACTTTTGCTCGTCCAGATTTTTCAGCAGTCAAGTCAGGGTCTTCATACATAAAAAAAAACTCCGGATCATATTCCAGAGACCACATCATCTGTTGGCAAAAGGGGATAAACTTTGAGAGGAGGGAAATTTGCTAATGGCTTCGCAGGCATCCAGATGCAAAGCCCATCTAAATAACAGTTTCAGATCAGAAAAATATTATTAGGAGATGAATCTTACCTCCCAAAGACCTAACAAATCAGCAAAAAAAAATTCTCGATGGAACATAACCATGACCATTCGAAAATCAAACACGTAATCACCTCCACCTAATGTCTCTGTGGGCGGCCAAGATCACAAAAACAATGAGGAATACAAAGAGAGAATCACTGACTACTTTTGATAAGTAAAAATTTGTACGAGAAGATTAATTCTCAAGCAATTAAATATACAAGAGGATATCACTGAGAGACTCAGTTCACAAAAGGACCTCAAAGTGGCTGCAAAGCTTGTTCCTTTATCCAAGTGTGAATGTTAATATGAGACACTTGTAAGTTTCTCAGTGAGTTACTATAAAGAATTGTTAAGATAAATTGAACAGTGAACTGAGATACTTTAAGTTACCAAGTTCAAAAAAAAAAAGATTTGAGTTAATTTAGGCATGGCTTCGAAGATATAGAGAAACATCCACAATTGTTGATCCCGATTTTGTGTCGGTGACTGAAGCAATGTAAACGTAATTGATGGCAAAATTGACAAAGCTGTATATAAATCAGAATATTCTAACATAATGGAATTCAAGAAGGTCAAAATGATTTGATGAATTTAAAAGAAGTTTGTGTTAAGAAGTAAGCCGTCATAATAGCACTATCCAATATCTATGTTTCCACCCTCCTTTTTCAACTCTTGAATTTGATGTAATAAAAATTAGACAAAATCAAGAGTAGCTTGCAGCAACTAAGCGACTTCTTCAAAGACATGCCCAGCTAGCAAACAGAATGTTAGTGAAGGTCTCTTTAACTTCCAATGTTATTCTCGTTTCGAATCTTTCGACACTTCAACTTCACACAAACAAAAAATGTCTTATCTATTGGGTGTGAAAGAATTACTAGGATATATGGTATGGTGCATTATTAACTCCCTTGACTTACATGTTACTCCATCAGTATGACAAAATTTTACATCAATATGTAGAGTTGTTGATGAAAAAGGAAGTGAAATTCGTTAGTGAACTTGGTATTTAAGTATAAAGTAGAGAAATGGTACCTAAGTGCTGGTCAAGTTTGGGATCAATAACTTGAGTTATTGATGCTAGATTACTTAGCTGCGCCTCCACTCCAACAGAATTTCCAGTAGATCTGAAATTTTTTCTCTTTAAAATTGGACAAAACAATTAGTATTAGCCACAGTAATTACAACCATAAATAATATATGTTAACACAGGCAACTGAAGATGCAGTAATATATGTTAACACAGGCAACTGAAGATGCAGTAGTATATCTGTATGCATATAAATTAAGGAATGAAGTTTCAGCAACCTGTGTGGTATAACTACTAGCAAATTTGTTGAGCAAGAAACATACTAGCTCATCAATATTTGCCAGATATATTATCATGAGTAAGATTGTGATGTAGTAAGATATTTCCTTCTTCTATATGTGCTTGTTTATGCCCTCTATTATTATGAGTGGTATTCTGATCTCATAAGAAACTTCATCTCAAATACAAAGGACGTAGGATTTGCCCTGATTGTAGGTGAGACATCCGATGGAACTATCAGAATATAAGGAATTGCGATGCTAGATATCAAAAGGATAGATGAACACAAATTAGTGTTTCCCTCTCTACGGAGAAGATCAAATCTGAATGGAATTTCAAAATGCAATGAAAAGAAACTGTCTAGGTGCAAAAGGAATCAGGGGAGATAACAACAACATACCTGATAGACCCTGGCTAAAGATAAAAATAATCTAGAAAGAGAAGTAATGGAAATAAAAGAAACAATAGACAGTAATAAAACAACAGATAGTAGCAGAACCATACTGTTTTCGTATTTTAATGGAAGAATTTGGAGAAGATGATTGAGAAATTTTCCTTGTATTCCAAGTAATAATTTGTACATGCATTTATACAATTATTAAATGGCCCGGGACTATGGCTGTAAAATGTAAATAAAATGGAATAATCATGATGATTAATCCTAACTAACTTTGTACTATTATCCACCTATACATTTCTAGAAGGTTTACTTAGGATTCCTTTTGTATACTACTATATGTGCAATATTTGTTTTCTCTGTATTTGGGCCTTTGCTTATTTGTAATTGAGCTCCAAAAACTGAGGCCTAAGTTGTGCTCTTGAGACTGGCCCATGTGTGTATCTTCTTTAGGAAAATAATCCAACTTTGGCAGATAGCCCTTTTCCATTCTAAACATAGCCAAATCTTTTGGACTTTTGTCTTCTTCAATGTTTTCCTCTATGAGTCCTTTCCACTATGACTCAACAAAAATGTTCATGTTTCCTTACTATAGTCATCAACAATGGTGAGACAAAACATGTATCCATCATAAGTATGGCTTTTGTAAGGACCCCAAGTGTCTATATGAATCATTTCAAACGCTCTCTTAGATTTGATTGCACTAATAGGAAAAGGACTTCTTGTTTGTCTGGCTTTAGGGCATATGTCATATACGTATTCAAAATTTGAAGGAAACTGAATAAAATTAAGCTTTTTCATTACTGAAAAGGGAAAATGCCCAAGTCTCATATGCCAAAGCATTATATCAGAGATAACATTTGAAAAACCTAGAAATGAACAACTGTTGAAATGACTAGAATGACATTCTTTTGAAAAGTTAACAACATCTTGACAAGAATTAGAAAGTAAACTAGACAAAGAAACTGAATTAGAAACTCTAGGCTATAGAAGATATAATCCATCCTTCACTTCACCAAAAATTTCTACCTTCTTCAAGGAGTGGTCCTACAACAGACACTGATTAGGAGTGAAGAAAAGATGTCTCTCAAGTTGTAGGCACAACCTATTCACTAAGAGTAGATTATATTTAAACTCTGGGACATGAAGTACATTCATAAGAGTAAGATTGGCTAGAATAGGTACACTTCTTGTATGTGTGACACTTACTTTAAAGGAATTAGGAAGACTGATATGAATAGGAACAAGAAGTACAATTAAAGAAGAAAAGGAGGAGGCCTCAAAACACATGTGTTCTGAGGCCCCTAAATCAATGATAAATGTCTTAGAGTTGTAAACAGAAAAACAAGAACTTGAGTATTTGAGAATTGTACCAGCTATTGCATTGACATTGATTTCTGATGATGATGTATGGTTCATTTGCATCTGCATTTGCTTGAACATTATTGCTATTCCCATAGACTGTTCTTTGCTAAAGTGTTGGCTACAATTGTTGGATTCATCTGTTGTACCATCTTGTTTTTCCTCAACCCCAATTGTTGCATTAACCTGCACTTATCTTTGATATCCATTCTGGTTCAAGAACTCAAAATCCTCAGGATATCCTATGAGTCTATAGCAGTCTATCTCCAAATGTCCTTGTTTGAAGTAGTATGTACAAGTTACATTTGGATTGTACTTTACTCTTCTTCCCTTGAACATTTTATTTCCATCGGCTCACTTCTATAAGTAATTAGTTGGTTTCTGAGGGTAAGTATTTGGTCTCTGAGGATGATATCCACCTTTTTTATATGGAGGGGTGTTTCTTTGGTTGGAAATATTCTTTCATTTGTTTTCCACCAAGAAGGAGGTTGGATTGTTAAATACTTGTACAGTAGCATAGATCTTTCTTTGGTTCTCATCTTGAAGGAGTAGTGAGTAGGAAAATCCATGTTTGGTAATGTACTCATCATCAATATGTTACCCCTAGCTTGAGCATAAACATCATTTAGGCCCATCAAAAATTGAATCAACCTCTGATCCTAGATAGATTTGGACAGTTTCTTCTTTCTTTCACAAATATAGGTGCATGTGCATACTATATCTGAGTTAAGTGCATCAAGCTTATCCCATATTCGTTTGATTTTTGTGAAATACCCAGAAAATTCAGTAGATCCCTGAACTAACATGCTCAATTCTTTTTGCAGATAAAAATACTTTACTCTATTGAATCTACCAAATCTATGTTCAAGATTATCACATAGTTCTTCAGTAGTTTTGGAGTATATAACACTATCTCCAATGTCTTTGGACAAAAAATTCAACAACCAGGAGGTAACCATCTCATTGCAGCAGCTCCATAAATCTAACTCTTTGGAATTGAGATCTGGAGCTGCACAAATCCCATTTAAGAACCCCAGCTTTTTCTTTGCTAAAAGTGATATCAGAACAGACCTTTTCCATCCAGTAAAACCCTTGCCATCAAATATGCTATTGACAAGGTTCATGCCAGGGGTTTCTGAAGAATGCAGATAATAAGGTTTATTTGAATCCACTATAGTGGTATTTGTAGTCTGTGCTATAGTGTCATTGGTAGGAGTTCCATCAGCTATTTTCTCTCAATGGAAGAGCTTAGATGGAAATATGATGTAAGGAAAATTTGGTTCGAGATTACTTCTTTGATACCATGAAAAAATTTGGAGAAGATGATTTAGAAATTTTCCTTGTATTCCAAGTAATAATCTGTACATATATTTATACAATTATTTCCTTAGGGACTAAGGCTGTAAAAGGTAGATAAAATACAATAATCATGATGATTAATCCTAACTAACTTTGCACTATTATCCAATTATACATTTCTAGAACGTTTACTTAGGATTCCTTTTGTATACTACTATATGTGTAATATTTGTTTTCCGTGTATTTGGGCCTTTGCTTATTTTTAATAGAGCTCTGAAAACTGAGACTCAAGTTGTGCTCTTGAAACTGGCCCATGTGTGTATCTTCTTTAGGCAAATGATCCAACTTTGGCAGATAGCCCTTTTTCATTTTAAACATAGTCAAATCTTCTGTACTTTTGTCTTCTTCAACGTTTTCCACTATGAGTCCTTTCTCTGCATTTATGAAGTTGCTAGAGATAGGTTCTCCCACATTTGAAGTTTTTATTGACACTTGTCAAGCAAAATAAGTGTAATGTGATGGCTTTAATATAGCCTTAAATTGTTTGTGTGTTGTCCTCTTGCATGGGTTTAGCAAGTCAAGTGTTTGCACACGAAACACTTGGCGACATCCTATGGCCTTGCTCAATTTCTTTTGGCATATAAAAAGACCTAAATATTCACAGCAAATACAGACCCAACATTCCATCTTGCTCTCTCTCTCTCTCCTCACGTCTTTCTCTTCCTTTTTTTCTTTCCTTTTATTTTATTTAATTATCCTGTTATTGTTCTTTTCTTTTCACTTTTAAAACTTGTTGGTATTATTAATTAGTTTTTCTTATATTTGTATTCTCTAATTAATTAGACAAGACTTGTTTAATACTGGGGAAATACTTCACATTGCTAAAATAGTTTCTTAGGACAGTCAAGCACGACTCAAGTATTATTGGATTATTAATTTAAATAATATCATATTAATATTTATTTAATTTTCAGTATTGTTATTCTGTTAATATTATTATCATTATATTTTACCTTGTTTCCCAACAATTTATAGGCCAAAAGAAATTGAACAAGGTCATAGAATGTTGCCAAGTGTGCAAACACTTGTCTTGCTAAACGCATGCAAGATGATAACACACAAATAATATAAGGCTATAATTAAGCCATCACATTACACTTGTTTTGCTTGACAAGTGTCAATAAAATCTTTAAAATATCACTACCCATACTAAAACAAAATAATATTATAATCAACCTACACGAAATAATTTATAATAACAGATATCGAAGAATAAGAAACAAGAGTAATACTACATAGTCTTAGGTGTATTTTGAGTGTGTGGTTGTCTAGAGATATTTGGTAGTTATTAGAGCTTTTTTTGGTGGTTTTGATTCGATCTTATATTAGAGGATGAGTTTAGGAAGTGGTAGAAACTTTCAGTGCGTAAAACGGGTAAGTAGAACTCCAGTTATAGCGATTACTGGTAAAGGATTAGTTCGTAATGTTTAGTTTCGAGAAGTATGTTGTGAAATGGAAAGAACTGGGACCAAGTATTGAGTTACTATTTTGGGGTCGTTGCAGTGATAGGAGTACCACTATAGTGGCTGAAATGTCGCCGCAGCGACAACCCTCTTTAGCCTGAGGGCCGCTGCAGTGATGAAACCACGGTATACCAATTTTTAAAAAATCAAAAACCCATTTTTCATTTCGACTTTTCTAAAAACATCCAAGGGCTTAGCAGGAGGTGATATTCTTCAACTTTTAGGTTTTTACATCTTTGAAGTAAGGTCTCTTTACACTTTAAACATGAATTACTCCTTTAGCTTCGTAGAAATTGTGAGAAACATAATCATGGTGGAATTTGGACGTTAGCCCTAAATTATGAACTAGTGAGAATTGGTGGGGATATATCTTATTATCAGTTGTTGTTGATCCTAGGGTTTTAAAAAAATACTTTCTATGATAGAATTCTTGATTATAATGTTAAATTAAGTAGAATTCAAGAGTTTAAAAGGGTAGAAAAAATATAAGATGATGAATTAGGGCAAATTCTTGGGTTAATTCGATAAATATGAGTTCCTAATATTTAGGAAGGGTGAAATATTGTGTTAAGAATTATGTAATTGTTGTTTACAGATCAAGAGGAGATTGAGAGTGAAAGGTAGGGCAAGTTTGTGGCAATATAGTGGTTACAAGCAAGGAATCGAGGTAGGTTATGGTTAAATGGTAGTAAAGACTTGCTTGACTCTATGCTTATTTATGAGTAGGTTTTTTGTGTCACGCCCCGAGCCTACACCCTAGACGTAACCGGCACCCGAACCACGAATGGCTCGAGAGAATCACTTGGCCTGGCATGCAACTAATAAAACTGAACTTTTTATAAAATGCGGAAGCTGGAAACATGGGCTAACTTTTGTAAACAAAATGAAATAAATTAACTTAAACTTTCATTATTTGAAACATAAAAAAAATGTTTATAAACTGATACAACTGACTTGACTTGACTATGTCTATGAAGCCTCTACTGCATCATGAGTACAACAAAACCTTATGTAACAAAAGAAACTAGTGATTGAGACACTGTTAAGTCCTCGAAAGAATGAGAACTCCCTCAAGCTGATGTCATAGCCTATTGAAAAGTCTGAACACGAACCTGCATATCTGAAAGTTGGGTACTACATCGTCCAGTGATGCAGCGCAAAAAGAGCGTCAATACTTTGAATGTATTGGTACATAATAGCGGAATGAAAACTGAACTGAATAAACTTTTGAATTAAATCATAACATATGACATGAGTAAGGAGATATGGGACCAAAGACTTACTGACCTTTTCTTGCAAATCTGTCGGGACTAAATTAGTACAATTGAATAAGTTATTTAAAAATATTAAAAGCATGTAAAAACTTAAATAGTAAACTTCGTAAAATATAAGCCCGACAACAATAATTACAATATTGTAATAAAACAACTTTAATAAAATTCATTGACTAAAACTGAGACTAGAGAATAAATGACTGAAGTCTGGATAAAACTTGAAAACAATGCTTCATTAAACTTTCTTTAAACTAGTGGCCTCGGCCAATCATATATTCTCACAAAATAAGTTTGTTTTCTTTTGGGGAGTTTCTCTTAACCGACATAAACCATGTGAGCAACATGGAGTCCAATCTCTTGCCCACATTGAGAAGATCCATCTTCTACCTTGCCAGGGTATAAGACGAAATCATAACTTATGGATCCAAAACTAGCCCGAAGGCCCACGGTGGCAACGTGGTTCTGGGGCATATGACCTCGGACTCATACCCAACTCGGTGCTAAATAATCCTCCCAAAACATACTAGCTGCTCATAATATAGTCTTAAAAACATTCTTAAAACCATATTAGTATCTAAAATATCGTATCAAGAAACATATCTTTCTCTGCGAGCCTTGGCTCTAAATATTTATAACTTTGCTTTACTTTTCAAGATACGATAACTTCTTTTCACTTTTCAAGTCATGAAATATGCATAAGGGTTTTTCATAAAAAATTTCAATTTATCAAATCAACTTTCAATACAAATTCCCAAGTCATAAGCTTTATATGAAAACAATCTCTTGGTTATAGAAATTAAATTCAAGTTCAATAATGACCGTAACTCGGGGAATAATTCACAATACTTAAAGCATATAGAAGGAAATTATGACAAAACTCAAGAACAACACTTAAAATATTTGAATCTTAAAACCCTAACTTGAAATCATGACTTAACATGGAATTATGACTCACTTATGGGGATGAACAGGGTTCCCCATGAAAGGTATTGCTCTTGCGTACCTCGAAGATGAACTATGGAGAAGAATCGTTTGGATTTGGAGCCCTAGCTTGATTTTCCTTGCAACTTGAAAGTTGAAAGCTTGAGAGAATAAGAGAGGAGAAGAGTTTATCGTGACTTATGAAATCTGATTGAATTTGGCCTTTTAGGGGAAGTTAATAGGCTTGATTAGGGTTATGGGATGTGGAAAGGACAAAAAAGACCTTTTTTAATAAATTTCCGTCGGCCAAAACGCGGCCCAGTTCACTGCACTGTGTCATGTTAGTAAAATGATCATAACTTTTTACTCGGGACTCGGATGGATGAACGGTTGGTCGCTTTGGAAATAAGACTCGAATATATTTCATTTGGTAAGTCTTAGGTCACAAAATTCTGCATATTTCAAGAGTTATTCTCGTTTGAATCTGACCCAAGTAAAATCACATACTAAAACTTGATTGATCGAAATGCTCTCAACTCAACTTTGCGCTAAATGTTTCTTATGACCATAATTTACATCAAAAGAACTCACTACACTAGGGAATTGATCCTAACACTTATATTTAGTTGGAAACATTGGGTTTAGGGCCTTTACTCGTACAAAGAATAGTTCAAATCCTAGTCGAAATTTTCGGGGTGTTACAGTTTGTGATTTGCTTTCGAGCATTACTTGTGATTATTAACTGTATCATGCATTGACATATGGTTATAAGATGGTATTAAGATGATATATGGATCGGATGTCCCACCGATACTATTATATGAATTGTATGTCACACCGATACTGTTATTGGATCGGGTACCACACCAGTACTGATACATGGACTGAGCTCATCTCTTGCAGTTCATGTCTAAGAATCCCTGCTGACTCTAGTATGTGCGTACATCTTGCATGCATCCAATCATTATTTCATTTGAATATATGTATATATGTTGTGGTGATCATTGTTGAAGAACCTATCTAAGTGTAATTGATGCACTTGTATACTTATATTCCTAATGAGATGAAGTGTTATGACTCTATTTGGTTGTCAATTAATTGTAAGTTGTGTTGTGATCACTGTTACTTGCATTTAACTTATCTATATATATGATGTTGAGTTGAGTTGGCCGATGATGCCTATCAGTACTTAGTTGTTGTACTGATAATACCTGTACTCCTCTTTTTGTTAAGTGCATAGCGTATTCCAGCATTTGAGATGAGACCTCGACTCTAGTCCTTGATTCACACATCAATTCAAGGGTGAGCACAATATCCGGGCATTCATAGGATCATTCTCATATTATACACGTTCTTTGTTTCAGGAATAAGACATTTCTTATTTAGTATTTTGGATTATATTTTAGACTTGATTTTTGGATACTGTTTAGATGTTCTTATACAGTGACTTTCAGGTCCCAAAGTTTGTAATAATTAGAGATACTTTCTCACTCTATTTTGTTTATGGATATTAATTAAGTTAGCATTGAAGTTGGTTGATTAATATTGTGTTTTAGTGAATATCTTGTGAATATTTGAGGAAACTGACTTGTGAGGGTTTGTTTTAGTTGGTTAAGGGTTGAGCTAGAGGTTCTCCCGACGTAGAGTTAAGGTGGTGCCACTCAGGACCAATTTGGTCGTGAAATCTACAAACTCGGGAATATCCTCAAGTGGGGGAGGAGATTTCGACCTCTCTCTAGCCAGTACAGCGGCGTCCTGAGCTCTTCCCTTGGCAGGAGCAACTCTACCTACCCTCCACCGCACCTGTCCTCTATAGTAACCTGCAGGCCCAATGGTTGGTTATGGCGCCTCTGCTCTAGCTATGTTAGCTCGTGTTCTCACCATCTGTGAGAATAAGAATGAAAAAAGTTAGATACCAATTTAGATCACCAGATACCTATTGGAATCAAGTAATTAGCACGAAAGAAAGCAAAAATTCAGTGTTTCCTAATGCCCTATAGCATCTCGAAGAAAATTACAGACGTCTCTATACCGTTCTGCAAGACTTTACAATACATATTGTTGTATGATGAGATCGATGAAATTTGGATCTGCTACCAACTTTGTCACGACCCAAATTGTTGTAAGTGGAACCCATACTAACCCTCCAATGGGAGAACCATCTAACTCAACCTTAACCCAAGTACTTAGCCAATTTTAAGACTATATAAGAACAAAATCCACTAAAGAATATAATAAACTCCATAAACGAATAAAATAATTAGTGCAAAATTAATCAAATACTATCTATTACAATCCCCAAGGACCTAAAAGTCATCGTACAATAAGTTCTAACAAGAAAAATGTCTAAAATAATAGTCCAAAACTAATAAAATAAATGATAGTGTCATTGTCAGGAAAATGGACAAGAATCGATCTGAAGATCCATGGCATCCTGAAGATATATGTTCATCCTTGGATCAGAAACCGTTGGTCACACGCTACAGGTGAGATGTCAAAGAAGTCACTAGAATACTGCCTGCACTCAATAAAAGAAGAGCATAGAGTAGTATCAGTATAAACAATATATACTGGCAGCTATCATCGGCCGACATAACTCAGACTCACACATACACATAAATCAAATATAAATATTTAGCAACCAACACATAGTAATTAATCTCAAACTCAACCAACAACCTCTACAACTAGAGGATGTAATACCAACCAATACCCTCAACTAGGTCACAATGTTCACCCTATCAATTGTTTCACAACCATAAGTACAATGTTCATAATATAGGGAAGCTATGTCCATTCTAAATACACAAGTGTAAAATCAACACCTAAGCATCAATGCAGTTAACAATCACACAAGAGTAATCCAATGCTACCTCGATCACCACAACACATTATGTATGTTATATGAACAAGCAAATAGGCCAATGTATGTAAACAATGCATATCCATTATCAAATCAAATTTTTACTCACACACTAAAGGGACTTTCGTTTGCCTAATAGTCATGACCTACAGGGGACAAGCTTCATCCATATACCATATGGTATGGTACTTGATCGTCCGATATATCAATAAGTAATTCATACCAGCGCAGTACCCAACCCTCTAAATAATACGATATAATGAAATGCAATCACTATCATTCAGGATGTATCACAGTACACCAAATATTTCAAGTACACAATTTACCATCATAAAAGACTTAGTCAATTTCACTGTCACTTAATTCATGCTATTACAATCAATAACAACTCACTCTCAATAACAAGCATGCCCGAAGGCCAATCCATAAACATTCAACTTACAAATATGCATAACGTCTAAATCGAGTCTACAGCTATAATTGAAACCATAACCAATCTCAAACAAGAGTAAAAATGCAACTAATCTGCAATATCCCTGCTCTTCCTCGAAGTTTCAGATCATTCTAGGTTTAAAAACAACTAGTAAGGGGTAATCAACAACTTATTCTTCAATTCTAAAGATTAGGGACCAAAACTCACTGATTTTACCTTTGTTTATAACCTGAATCATTAATTTAGGGGGTTTCATCTATTAATTACCCCACATCCCCATAATCCACGTTAAAGAAAAAGAATTCTATATTAGGAAGTAAAATCTAACAACCTAGAATCATCATAAAGTAGTTTTAGGGCTATCCATAGGTAATTTCCCACCAGTTCATCAATTTTGGTCTCAAACCCAAGATTCCACTATAACTCTTTGTTCTAGTGATTTTACAAAATCAAATGGATTAATCTATGTTAGAAAGGTGTAATAATCTTACCTCAATAGTAGAAATCACCCAAGATAGTAGGAAATCACCTCTCTCAAGGCTTAGGTTGAAATTTGGATGTTTTGGAGAAAATAACATCAAAACTCAAAAACCAGATGCCATGACGCGATTTCTCAGGTCAGGATGGTACCTACTCTAACCCACCAGTAGGTAAGGCGACCCGTAGTCCAAAATAGCTAGTAATGGACTGCCGAGAGAAAACAAGAAACTGTGGAATAAATGTAATAAAAAGGCTACTATAATCCCCAAAACCTAGTGGAGCCAGTACAAGAGCTTCTAATACATCAAGAGTACAAGTGAAATACAGAATAAATGTATATACAAAGGTGTCTCTGAATACAACATAGAGATCAGTCTAATAATAAAAGAGAGGGAGTAGGAGTAACTCCAATCGTCAAGAGCTCACCCCAAATCTCCGATCCATAGCTGCTCTGCATGATGTACACAACAATGGCGATAACTCCTACTATGATCAGCAGGCTGCAGAAGTGTAGCATTAGTACCAAACACGTGGTACTCAGCAGGCATTGGCCAATTGAGCTCCAGAAATAATGCAAGCACTCAATTAACAATAACTATAACTTGAAACTACATGGGCCCCACTACAAGACCGATAGATACAGGCACCAAACAATTATACTGGTGATAGACGATGCGTATGAATGAATGAATGCAACATAATACAAAATACCATAACCGATCCAAGTTCCATAAAGTACCAAGTTTATACACCTCCTCCAGCTCAGTAGCTTGCAAGGTAGGACCTATGGACACCATCCTTCTCCGGCACTGCGGTTCACGGACGAAGTGGCCCATATGGGATTCAGGATATCTGTATGCACTACCTGTTCCCAAACCAGGACTTCCAATAACCATCACAATCAATCTACTCCATACAGTACCGGAGAGATATATATATGTACATATGTAATGAGTGGACAGACTCGAACCATGACTAAAAGAGTGTACATTGTATAATAAATGCACGAATTCAAATCGTGACTAAAAGAGTGTATATCTGTAAGCCATTACCCGAGATAAAGTTGGGGACTAAATTATCATAATAATGTAGAAAGGGTCAGAATCTCCATCGATCAAAGTAAATAGTAGTGGTAAAAAAGTGGGGTAAACCATGGAGCGGATTCGATCTCGGTTTAATTTCCAAAAGATCATTTTTAGTTTCAAAAGCTCACAATTCATTAAATAAGGTGGTACGATTCCCGTCATAAAAGAGTCTATTTTAAAAGTGAAAAGTGGGAATAAATCCCTTTTTGAAAAATAGTAGTAAAATCAAGGTTTTGGTTGGAATCGTACCACTAAATGAGCACGAATGCGCCTAAAAGTATGTATGCCATCACCAGTATCCAAACAACAAAACCATAAGTGCCTAAGCATCTATAAACTAGAATCATGTCCTCCTTAGGATAAAATACTCACCTGGAGTCCAACTGGCATCGTAACCTCGGCCTCGGGCTCAATAATACATAGTCAACATAATAATGCCTCATAACTCAAGAAGCTATGGTAAATGAGGGCGTAAAGTCACTAAAGGATCTAATTGGGGAAAATATCACCCAAATCACTAAGTTAAATGGTAATTCTTATACTAAAGGATCCTTAATAATCAAACTAGGGTTAACATGCTTATGATCGAGGGTAATAGGATTCTATGGCCATAACAAGTATTCAAAGCTAAGGTTCAGGTCACATTTCTAGCCCAAATTCCCTAAATAGACTAAGTCATGACATACTAGTCATAATCCCATCCTATAATCCCAATCTAGTATGAAATCTATACATAACACCATCTCATAGAGAAAAGTAGATCAAAGTCTACCTCGATGTCGAACCGCAAGTCTTGAATCATCCAAAATTTGCTCGTCTTCACTCCACAATCCCAAAAAGTTGCCATGCTATCAAAATAACACTCTACACATCATTACGAGTAAAACGAGACCCATATTATGATATAAAACATCAGGTCAAAAGTTGGGTCAAGAATGGGCCCGCGGGGCCAGCAAGGCCCTCAAATGAAATTCAAAAATTGAATCCATCACGAAGTCCCTTGAAGGAAAAGGAATGTGTGCTCAAAAGTTGAGCACAAACAGGGCGTAAATTGGGGCTCAAATCAGCCCCTAAATTTTATGAACCAAAGACCTAATTTCTAAGAATTTACAATGGAAATGATGGAATTTAACGGGGAATATAATGGGAAACGACCTAGGAGTGTTGGGCTAGCTTACTTTAGCTTCAACGGATGATTTTCCACACTTTACCATGTGCCATGCTCTCAAAAATGAAGAAAAAAGGTTTAATAAATGAGGGAGAAAAAAGTGTGAAGAAAGGAATTTAAAACCTCCAGGTGATGCTAAAGCGGCTACTGACCGCTAAAGCGGTTGGTGCAAAAGGGCGAGTGGCCACTAAAGAGGAACTCTGGTTGGTTAAGCAATGTCTGTAAAAGTAGACAAAAGCCTCTAAAGCAATGTTGCTAAAGCAGTCGCACCAGATATCAGGCATCAGATTTTTGCTAAGTTCCAAATGGACTTCGATAGGGTGTTCGGGATTCGTTCGGAACCCCGTACATGCAAACGAACTATACTACCATATCAAATTCGACATTTTGAACTCAATGGAACCATCAAAAATTTCATCCGAGATCATTTCAATTAAATTTGGGCGTCCTACACCCATAGTACCATTTTTCATTAAATCTACCCAATAGCCCAAAACAAGTTTGGAAGCCTAAATTCAACATTCCAAAGCTAATAGCATTGTCAGAATTTTCATCTGAGGTCGTTTACTAGAAGTTTTAGTCCGAGATCAATTTCTTAACAGCAAAAGCTCCAAAACAAGGAAATGAGCCTAAAACCCGAACGAACTATCCAATAACCGAACCGACAGTTTTGACAAGTCACAAATGACATGTAGCAGCTGTGGGAAGGCTCAAAACACAAAAAATGCGCTAAAATAAAGAAAATGACCAGAATGGTCACTACACCAAATGACCCAACTACTCGATGATCGTTGTAGCGGACATGCAAGAAATCACCTCTCTTAAGGCTTAGGTCGAAATTTTGTATATTTAGGAGAAAATAATGTTAAAACTCAGAAACCAAGTGATTTAACTACTCGATGACCACTGTAGCGGTCTCCCGTCCACTACAGTAGTCCAACTGTAGAGACCAGAAGCTGCTACAGCGGTTTGTTACTTAACCTCGTTAACTGCTATGGCGGTCAGCTAACTGCTACTGCGGAAGTAAGAATGCTATATCTGTCCCTAAACAGTGACTCGGGGAATTTTTCAGAAATTCCCCCTTTCACAACACTCTCTTGATTTTTTAACAACACAGATATAACCCCTCGTGGCAAATGCCATAACCGGTGTTCTACTAATTCGTTTCTCATTTTGAAAGTTTCTATGGACCACTATATTTTCATTTATCATGAAATCACCTCAAATTCATCAAACGTTACACCCCGAGACACAGACGATCTCTAAACCACACAACACTTGATTTTCGTTGAAAACCATCCTAGCTTGAGATTTTAACAACTCTCATCCTAGAAAAAACTCTATCTGGGCACTTACACCCTAACCAACTCTATAACAACGAGATGGATTATTACATTCCACCTATCCCGAAATCCATATTCCCTATCTCGTATTCTCTACCCCGTTACATTCCACCTATCCCAGAATCCATATTCCCTATCTCGTATTCTCTACCAACTAAATTAACCTAATTAGATTCAATTTTCTTTTTCTCAGATTTCTTACAAGTTATAACTAGTTACACAAAGATATGAGTAGGGTCAAATGGGAAAAAGAGACAGAAATTAAAAGTTTCGTTTGCCAACTATTTGTGTGCATGCTTCGTATACTTTCCCTATTAGTCATCGTATTTACTGTTTTTACCATGTTCTTCACTCTTCCACCTTTTAGCCCGTTACTTGTTATTTCGTGCTATGGTTTTAGCTTACCTACTGGCAGGTTATAGTAGGTGTCATCATGACGAGAGATTTTAGGTTGTTACATCCAGCCTCGTCAATCAATAATGTTGACTTTCATCAATTTTTCCAATTTCCAAAATCGAAAAACTTCCCATAATGCATCCGATCATCTCGGAATATAATTATAATGGAAATAAAATAATTCAATTTCCAAGTTCAAGATAGAGTTTAAGATTTTAACTACATCTATTTAAGAAAAGTAATGAATAAATACCTTAAAATTCAAATTGTGTGGTTAGTTTATTCCTAATTTTGGTCAAATTATGTGAATTGACTTTCAGTAATTTAGGTAATTAGTCCTATCAGAGATCTATATATATGTACAAGCCAAACACTCTTATTTTATATTCAGAGAGTGGTGATCACTTAGATATTACACTCTTTTGAATTTTGTCTATCTAAATATGACAAAAATGGGGGTTAGGCCCACTAGAATTGTCGATCCGAGAATGAAAAAAGCTATTCTTGATAAAAGATTAGAATCACTATGTAAGAAAGCAAGAGAATTGTCTATTCTATGCGATACCGAAATTGGTATGATTTATTTTACTCCTGAAAAAAATAATATTTTTGCTTGGCCATCTCTAATCCAGGCTAGTGATAGAGTGAAAAATTATTTAGCTTCCCCTGATAACCAACGCCTAATTAAGTCGGTCAGACATGACGAATACCTTCAGTTGATACTGAATGCTAAGGAAGGCAAAATTAATCAAATAGAGCAAATCGTCGAGAAGAAGGAAATGGAGAATCTATTCAACCTGCTTGTTGAGGCAAGAAAAAGATTTGATGAACTTGAGGTTAGAGAAATTGATGGTTTGTCAAAACTATTTGCTATTAAGAGGATCAAACTTGACGAAAGGGAGAAACAAATCAATGAGAATGTTGAAAATGAAATTGATTCTAATGACAACAATGATGGAGAAGAGAATGATGGATACCCTAAGGATTTTTATTGAGCATGTAATAGTTTTTGTTTTTCTTTCATTACTTTGTCTTCTGTTTTAATAGCATTTCCTAGATTTGAATTTGTTCTCATTTTTCATCTATTTATGTTATTGTTGTCTTTGTAATGATATATGAAGGATATTTTATTTAATTCCAATCAACCTCATTATATGTATCCTTTTAAGTCAAGGGGTGACAAATTTAGCCCAAATTTTGACCCGCCCATCCACCCAAGTTTTAATGGTTCGAGCATGGGTTATATTACAAAGTCAACCCATGAAGTAGCCCAAACTCAACCTATCACTATCCACCATGCAATCCAAATAATTTAATTCACTTATCGCCAAAGTTCACTCAAATGAAAAAAAAATATATTAAATATTTCAAAATTAACCTTCCCAATTTATTTTCTTCATGTCCAAGTTTCAGCACAATAATGTTTTGTTCTTATATAGATTAAGAACAAAATCTAAAATTTTAGTTATTCTCGCTATATTTTGGATATAATTTATATCAAATATAGAACGTTGGTTAATTAAAATCTAAAATCAGATGAATCTATTAAAAGAATAATTGAAATAAATAATGGAAAAAAGGACACGGGCTGTCTATTTGGGCAAAAAAATGCCACCCAAAATGGCTTTTTCAAACTTGACCCACTATGTGGTCACTCAGCCATTTTAATTCCACCCGATGGCCATGTCCCAATTTGGGCCATTTCGGGCCCTATATTTAGTTTGCTTTTTTTTTTCGCTATAATTATTTTTTTGGCTAAAAAAAACTAGTTTTTTTAAACAATTAAATACAATTGTATGAAAAACTGTATAATCGTTGTATAAAATACATATCTAAATAATTATTGCGGCTAAAGGTCATATAGGATGTGTATAGAAACTGTATAATTATTGTATAGAATATGTATCTAAATAATTATTGCAGCTAAAGGTTGTATAGAATGAGTAAAGAAACTGTATAATTGATGTATAAAATATGTATTTTGTATATGATGTGTATAAAAATTATATCACTGTTGTATAGAATATGTATCTGTATAAAATATGTATAGATACTCCCTCCGTTTCAAAAAGAATGACCTACTTTCATTTTTAGTCCATCTCAAAAAATTAACCTTTTTTTTTTTTAGCAACACTTTAATTCCTACTTTTCACGTGGTATATTTAAGACCACATGATTAAATGTCATTTTGGTACATTTGATATAATTTTAATTTAAGACCACAAAATTCAAAAGTCTTCTTTATTTTCTTAAACTCTGTGTCAAGTCAAAACAAATCATTTTTTTTTTTGAAACGTGGGAGTAGTAATATTCTCTTATATATTACTCATGTAATATTTATTAGGTCTACTTCAGTCAATAAACTTCAGTCTTGCATAATACTAGCTTTTTTTATTCTATAAACTAGTAATGTTGAAATAAAAGATTGTGTCCCAATCGTATATGTACATCTAAATTTTAGTTAATTTTCTGTATGTTCCATGTAAATTAAGTTTTGTTAAATTTTTTCTACAAGTTTTGTTACAGTTTTCTTTTTGAGTCTTTGACTATAACCAATATCTTTTAAAAGTCAAAAAGATATAAACGGCCCAATTGCCACCCCTAAGTGTAGCCAATCATGAGTAAAAACTCATTTTTGATAACGATGTGTTCTAAGTTTTTTGTCCATCCTCTGGCAAGCTTCTATTCTATCTGCGATACGGACATAAACACCAACGCAAATGCCTCAAATAACATCTCTTGTTTTCAACTTACTTCTTGCAAGTTGGATCTTTGGTCTAATTTTTTCCTTCTTTTTTTTTTCAAACTTCTCCCTGGGAACTCCCACCTTTTTACTTCTTCAGTGCCTCGAACTCATAATCTTTAGGTTGAAAGTTAAGAGTGCTTATCATCCAAGTAACTTCCTCTTGTCGGATTTCTGGTATAAAATTTTGCTTCTGCTAGGAAACAACCTCTGGCAGAAATGCAACGTAAGGCTGCGTACAATAGCTACTTGTGGTCGGGTCATTCCTCGGACCCTACGCATAGCGGGAGCTTTAGTACACCGAGCTGCCCTTCTTTTTAGGAATATAGAAAATACAATATACTTCACTTGGGGAGAATTAGATTAAAAGTTATTTTAAGAGAATGATATATAAAAGGTATATCTGTAATTAAATCATAGATCAAATAGTTAAGAATAATTTACTCTTTTTTTATTCTTTAGTAAATTGTTGACCACATTTTTTTTAAGGAGACAAAGGGTTGAATCTCAGTAGATCGCGACAGCAAGATCACTCTGTCACTTACAATACCCCATTGCAATTGTCGTCCACATGCAAGAAGTCCTTCGCATGGAATTTTAACTTTAGAAGGTTTTCTATTTGTGCCACAATTTCCTTAAATCCCTTTCTGTTTATCATGCTTTCTGGCTCTCTTGATGTTTGTCTCGAGCATTCTATTTACATATCTTACTAGCCAATGTCAAAGAACATCAAAAGTCACAACAAAGATGAAACATTGCTCTGATCCTGAAACATGGAATGAGATTATCGTCCAGACAAACTTCTTCCTTGATGGAAAATAAAAATTGCTATAGTACAACATTTGGAAAAGTGTCCTTGTAAGTTGTATATAACCCCTGAGAGTACATTATGCTTGGAAAGCATACACATGTATTTAAACGAGAATAATATTTTACGAGCACATCACAACTACAGTAGCAAAAGCAGCTAATGGTCCTCAGCAAGGCCAAATAATATGAATATAGATTCTCGTCATACCTCCTCGGCCTGCAATGAGATGATATTGTCGTTAAGTTCACTGAGAATATTACATGAGCTCCATAGCACTCGCTTCTTCTCAACTACCTATTAGTGTTGACTGCCTGTTTCAACCAATAACAGTATTTATAAATGAAATCAGTCTTTCATCCAAAAATAATCTTGCAAATACTATGACAATTTTCATGTACAATTTCCTGTGATATCATGTTTTTGCTTTCATATTACTGGTAATGTTACAATAAAGTTGACACGCGTTTTCATTTATCCGTCAATAGGAAAGGTTACCTTCTTAAGATACTTCTTTTGAAGTTTCATAGCGCTACTGCAAGCCTTTTTGGCATCCAAGTTTCCAGTAATATTATTCAGGATCTGAAAATAATAAGCAAATTATTAGAGTATGAATACATAATGGGCAAGAAATGAACCTAACTCATGAATGAGTAAAACTTACAAGCAATCGAAAAACACAACCAGCATAACTTCATTTGCATTTCTATGATATATATCCATAATTTGTAAGAGACATTTAGATTTTATACACTTTTCACCGACTTCTAATCATTTCAACAGAAGATATCACTTAGAATATCCACTGTATTTTGGTCTCCATGAGAAAATACATGTGAATTTCAAATCTTTGGTGCAATCAGTTACTTCCCGAAGTATCAACAGTAGACATCCACAACACACAAGATAAATGAGAGACTAAGAGTGTGCATGAAATCATCTTTTATATATGTATTCTTTTTTCATGAAAGAAGACTTGCAAACACAAACTTCAAAAACTACAGGTCAAAAAACCATCTTATAGCAGGGTGAATTTTTATTTTTAACTGCAATACCCATCCTTATTATTCATCAGGAATAAGAGGAAGTAACGGTAGATGGGAATTATAGTGATCTAAAGTTCTGTATGATGTGCTTGTTAACTAACTTGTTTCACCATGGACTATGATAATTAACCAACAGAGATTAGGAAAAGGGAATCCATGAGTTGGAGACCAAAATAGCTGTCAAACCAACCTTAACAACCTCATCCAGTCCTCTAGCTTCTGTTAACTTCGCACTCTTGTCCTTCAGGACGCTGGCTACTAGGAAAACAGAAATTGGGAGGGGAGCTTCTGCATCTTTACCTCCACTTCTCATGTTCTCTCTCTCATATTTCCCATACTGGCGTATTGACTTTACTTTTGCTCGTCCAGATTTTTCAGCAGTCAAGTCAGGGTCTTCATACATAAAAAACAACTCCGGATCATATTCCAGAGACCACATCATCTGTTGGCAAAAGGGGATAAACTTTGAGAGGAGGGAAATTTGCTAGTGGCTTCGCAGGCATCCAGATGCAAAGCCCATCTAAATAACAGTTTCAGATCAGGAAAACATTATTAGGAGATGGATCTTACCTCCCAAAGATATAACGAATCAGCAAAAGAATATTCTCGACGGAACATTACCATGAGCATTCGAAAAGCAAACACGTAATTACCTCCACCTAATGTCTCTGTGGGCGGCCAAGATCACAAAAAAATGAGGAATAAAAAGAGAGAATCACTGACTACTTTTGATAATTAAAAATTTGTAACAGAAGATTAATTCTCAAGCAATTAAATATACAAGAGGATATCACTGAGACACAATTCACAAAAGGACCTCAAAGTGGCTGCAAAGCTTGTTCCTTCATCCAAGTGTGAATGTAGATATGAGACACTTGTAAGTTTCTCAGTGAAATGGGGTTATTATAAAGAATTGTTAAGATAAATTGAACAGTGAATTGAGTTACTTTAAGTTACCAAGTTCAAAAAAAAAAAAAAAAAAGAATTGAGTTACTTAAGTTACCAAGTTCAAAAAAAAAAAAAAAGAATTGAGTTACTTTAGGCATGGCTTAGAAGATCTAGAGAAACATGCACAATTGTTGATCCCGATTTTGTCTCGGTGACTGAAGCAATGTAAAACACAATTGCTGGCAAAAGTTACAGAGCTGTATATAAATCAGAATATTCTAACATAATGGAATTCAAGAAAGTCAAAACAATTTGATGAATTTAAAGTAGCTTGCGTTAAGAAGTAAGCCTCATAATAGCACTATCCAATATCTATGTTTCCACCCCTCCTTTTTCAACTCTTGAATTTGATGTAATAAAAATTAGACAAAATCAAGAGTAGCTTGCAGCAACTAAGCGACTTCTTCAAAGACATGACCAGCTAGCAAACAGAATGTTAGTGAAGGTCTCTTTAACTTCCAATGTTATTCTCGTTTCGAATCTTTCGACACTTCAACTTCACACAAACAAAAAATGTCTAATCTATTGGGTGTGAAAGAATTACTAGGATATATGGTATGGTGCATTATTAACTCCCTCGACTTACATGTTACTCCATCAGTATGACAAAAGTTTACATCAATATGAAGAGTTGTTGATGAAAAAGGAAGTGAACTTCGTTAGTGGACTCGGTTTTTAAGTATAAAGTAGAGAGATGGTACCTAAGTGCTGATGAAGTTTGGGATCAATAACTTGAGTTATTGATGCTAGATTACTTAGCTGCGCCTCCACTCCAACAGAATTTCCAGTAGATCTGAAATTTTCTCTCTTTAAAATTGGACAGAACAATTAGTATTAGCCACAGTAATTACAAAAATAAATAATATATGTTAACACAGGCAACTGAAGATGCAGCAATATATCTATATGCACATAAATTAAGGAATGAAGTCTCAGAAACCTGTGTGGTATAACAGCTAGCAAATTTGTTGCGCAAGAAACATACTAGCTCATCAGTATTTGCCAGATATATTAACATGAGTAAGATTGTGGTGTAGTAAGATATTTCCTTCTTCTATATGTGCTTGTTTATGCCCTCTATTGTTATGAGTGGCATTCTGATCTCATAAGAAACTTCATCTCAAATACAAAGGACATAGGATTTGCCCTGATTGTAGGTGTGATTGCCGATGGAACTATCAGAATCTAAGGAATTGCGATGCTAGATATCAAAAGGATAGATGAATACAAATTAGTGTTTCTCTCTCTACGGAGAAGATCAAATCTGAATGGAATTTCAAAATGCAATGAAAAGAAACTGTCTAGGTGCAAAAGGAATCAGGGGAGATAACAACAACATACCCAGTGTAGTCCCACAAAGTGGGGTCTGGGGAGGGTAAAGTGTATGCAGACCTGACCTCTACCTCAGAGGTAGAGGCTGCTTCTGATAGACCCCGGCTCAAGATAAAAACAATCTAGAAAAAGAAGTGATGAAAATAAAAGAAACAAGAGAGAGTAATAAAACAACAGATAGTAGCAGAACCATACTGTAGTCATATTTTAATGAAAGAACTTGGAGAAGATGATTGAGAAATTTTCCTTGTATTCCAAGTAATAATCTTTACATGTATTTATCCAATTATTTCCCTAGGGACTAAGGCTGTAAAATGTAAATAAAATAGAATAATCATGATGACTAATCATAACTAACTTTGTACTATTATCCACCTATACATTTCTAGAAGGTTTACTTAGGATTCCTTTTGTATACTACTATATGTGCAATATTTGTTTTCTCTGTATTTGGGCCTTTGCTTGTTTGTAATTGAGCTCGGAAAACTGAGGCCCAAGGACTGGCCCATGTGTGTATCTTCTTTAGGCAAATGATCCAACTTTGGCAGATAGCCCTTTTCCATTTTAAACATAGTCAAATCTTTTGGACTTCTGTCTTCTTCAATGTTTTCCACTTTGAGTCATTTCTCTGCATTTATGAAGTTGCTAGAGATAGTTTCTCCAACATCCCCCCTCAAATTGGAGGGTAGAGAAGAAACCCCCAATTTGGTCAGAATATTCCGATGAGATTCGCCTGAGAGGGGTTTCGTGAAGAGATCATCTAATTGATGTCGGGATGGTAAAAAAGAGAGTGAAATAAGACCGACTTGGAGGTGTTGACGAACAAAATGGCAGTCAAGCTCCACATGCTTGGTGCGTTCATGAAAAACAGGGTTTCGAGCAATGTGTATGGCAGCTTGACTGTCTGAGTGAATTGGAACCGGTAGTGATGGAGCAATAGAGAGATCTGCGAGAAGACGAACCAGCCATGTGAGCTCTGCAGTCACGCGCCTCATGGATCGATATTCCGTCTCGGCAGATGAAAGGGAAATTGAGGCCTGTTTCTTCGATTTCCAGGAGATTGGGGCTCCTCCTAGAGTGATAAAGAAACCAGAGACTGATTTGCGAGAGTCAAGGCAAGAGGCCCAATCAGCATCGCAAAAAACTGTCAAGGAGAAGGAAGGAGTAGAGGAAAGTAAGATACACTGCCCTGGGTCCAAACCTAGGTACTTTACAACCCGAAGTGCAGCTGTGAGATGAGAAACACTTGGTTGCTGCATGTACTGACTGAGTTTGAACACAGCAAATGAAAGATCAGGTCTGGTATGTGTAAGGTCATTCAATCTTCCCACCAAATGTCTGTAAATTGTAGGATTGGGAATGAGATTCTGATCATCAATATGTAATTTGTATGCAGGATCGAGTGGAGAAGAGACCTTGGGCAAGTGTGTGCTGTCAAATTCAGCCATCAGTTCTAAGGTAAACTTTCTTTGACTGATGATAAAACCTTGCTCTTCTCTTAAAACTTCCATGCCCAAGAAATAATGAATAGCTCCCAAGTCTTTGACTCTGAATTCCGAACTTAAGAATTGCTTGATCTGCTTCAATTCCCCCTCATCATTGCCTGTCAATAGGACATCATCCACATTTACTGCTAGGATAGAAATAGAGTCTCCAGTCTTCTTAAAAAACAGAGAATAATCGCTGAGGGAAGTAGAATATCCCTTGAAATGTAGAGCACCAACAAGCCTGGCATACCATTGCCTTGAGGCTTGCTTTAGTCCATATAAAGACTTCCTAAGAAGACAAGCCTGCAGGAAACTTCATGAATACTTGTTTTTGAAGATCTCCATGTAAGAAGGCATTGCTGACATCTAATTGTGAGAGAGTCCAGCCTTTCTTTACTGCCACCCATAAAAGACACCTGATTGTGGTCATTTTCACCACAGGGGAAAAAGTTTCATTGTAATCCACCCCCTCCTTTTGAATGTCCCCCCTCACTACTAATCTTTCCTTTAATCTTTAAAACTACCATCTGAATTGTGTTTGACCATGTATACCCATTTACAAGGTAGTGCTTTCTTTCCTTTAGGTAATTCAACCACATCCCATGTGTGGTTGAGATTGAGTGCCTCTATTTCTGAATCCATGGTATGTTGCCATCCTGGATGTTTAGAAGCTTCCAAGAAAGTGGTAGGCTCAGATAAGATAGATAAGAAACCAGCCTACTTGAATAGACAAAGCAGTGAATGAGAAATTAGTAGGTCTAGGTGTCAAGTAGATGTGATTGCACAAATAGTCATTCAAGTAGGCTGGTTTCTGCTGCAATCTAGTGCTCTTTCTAGGGGGTATGTTTGTAACACCTCGAAAAAAAAATTTCGAATTAAGCTAACATCTTAAACGAGTGCAACTCCGAGTCTATAAAGAGAATTATGGTGCATTGGCAAATGGTGTAATAAATATATATAATTGGAGTGTATGTACTAGTATGGTTACTGTTGGTAAGATAATGGATATTTGTGTGTGTTTTGGGTATTTCAAGTGGCGGGGCCACTTTGACCTTTTGTTATATTTCATTAAGTAACAATGAAAAAAAGGGGAAAGTTAAGGATAATTTCAATTAGAAATTATCCTCCCCCCTCCCCCCCCCCCCCCAAAAGAACGTGAGCAGCAACCAAGAGCAGGCAAAATACTTTCTGTTCTTTCTCCATTTTTCTTTAAATTGACAAGAAGAGTTAAAGGGTCATAAGACATCTAAGAATTTTTTTCAAAGGAAAGGCGTTCCATGGTCCTTGGTTGGACAACTACTAGTTTTATCCAAGGATCCTCAAGAACTCAAATTGGGGATTAATTCTAAAAGGTAATCTCTTTACTCTATATTCGAATTTAATCATGGAATATATTGGGGTACAGTATAAGTTGTTGATTATCGTTTGATTTGGATTTTCGCACTAATTCTCGAAGTAGGTTCATGAGAAAAAGGGGGAAAAGGTGAAATTTTGATAAAAGTTGATTTTTTTGGGAATTCTTATCAATTGGGTGGATTTGATATTGAAGTATATAAGTTGGAAAAGTTAAAGAATTCATTTTGGATTCTTATTAAGAAATTCTATTAATTTTGGTCATAGGTGAATATTATTTGGGATAAATTGCTAAATGCACATATGGGTTATTGATGGACGTACGTTATTCTTGTAATTAGTGGGTTGCCTATCGGATAGCGGGTACTAGTAGTTTGAAGGATAAAGACTACGCTTACGCGGGTTGAATTATTTGGAGCCCGGAATACTATTGTAGCTAGTAAAGCGCTAAGGTATGTAAAGCTAAACCTTCCCTCGCCACTAAGGCACCACCTACGTCATCATGTATTCCTTTTTATAAACGTCAATATAGTTCTCATAGAATATAAAGGAAGGCCTTTCAATTGTTTTATACATCGTTCCCTCGTCCTACCATCAAGCCGAAAAGCATCCACTTTTCTCTCTTTATGTCAAATCTTTACAATATTCAATATTATCGTAAGTTCCTTTACTTGAAGTTCTTAGGCCACATGGTATATATATATATATATATATATATATGTCACATGTTACGAATGGAAGTAAATATCCATAGTATAGTTACACTTGTATGTAGTAGCTAAATGATCATTATCGTAATTCATATGTCATAGGCCTTTGAGGCATTATTTGATAAACGTTGACGACGGGAGGGTACATAAGTTATACTTGGCATATGCGCTCGGCGTGATTCTGTGCACAGGATCGAGACTAGACCATTATAGTGAGCCTGAATATTGGGGCGTACCCGCCTTTGTGGCATCATTTGTATTTGGAGTCAGCTGGAAAGTCATGCACTGTTTCCCCTGACTCGAGCCAACATATGGCATATATGGCCTACGGGCAGACCCTCATAGTGAGCCCCTGGAAGGGCGTATCTTGTATCAGACTGCGATTACAGTTATACGTATATATCATAGTCATATGTATTTGGGTGACGTACGCCTTATATGTGATTCAGATCGCCTTTGGTAGGCCATCCTATGATTATTTATACTACAGATAGTTTAAGTACATCACTTAGGCAAATTATAGGTTCTATATTATAATAAATGTCCTCATGGACATTATACGACGAACTAATAAGGTTGGTGCATAGGTTACAGTTTCATATTATATATGTTGTACTTATATGCTCATAATTCTTTCACCTTGGTATTTGATTCATATGAGCTTCCGCACTTGTCTAGCTGTTATTTTGTCTGCTTTCATACCAGTACATGTTGTATATGTACTGACATCTCCACATCACCACATACTATTGATGCAGACTCAGATTCACAGGATAGAAGACGTCCACGTTAGGCTCTATTGCCATTTTCCGCTGATATTTTTGGTGAGCTCCATCTCTCTTTGGAGCCAGTTTATGTTTAGTATTTTTGGTTATATGTACAAGTCTCTAGTTGGGTATGTCAGGCCCTATGCCAACTAATTATTCGCAGTATAGTGTGTTAGACTGACTAGAGGCTTCATGGACATCATGCAGTAATGTATCGTACAGTTTTTGTTAGTATAACTCCCTCGTGTATATACACAGCTCATATTAGATATCCTGCTCATTATTATCCCATAATCTTGTATATGTCATAGAGTACTTGTAAAGTAAGTGCATACGGTTCTTGTTCGTCCCTACCAGTTTGGGGCGTGACAAACTTGGTATCAGAACCTAGGTTCAGTTGTCCCAGGGAGTCTATGAAGCCGTGTCTAGTAGGACCTTACTTATTAATGTGTTGCGCGCCACATTTATAATTAAGGGACTGCATGGACATTTAGGAATTTGACCTTCATTTATAATCTAGATCATGCAATAGAGCTGAGTTTCTGACTCATATTCTGCTTATCTGTGATACAGATAATGTCTGCTACAGAAAAGGATAAAGCAGCCCAACATGCCACTACTAGCGCCACTCAAGAGGCAACCACTACAGGGCAATCTCCCGTATTGGTGGATCTGAATAGGACTCAAGAAAGTTTGGGGGGTTCTATGCTTCCAGGTTCTCAAGTGCCCGGGACAGAAGGATCTGCAAGGGCTCCTGCACCTTCAATGGTACCAACAGTAGTTCATATCCCGCCACCAGGTGCCTCAGATCAAGATCTTAGAGGAGCGATACAGTTGCTCACACAGTTGGTAGCCGCTCAGGCCCAGAGACAGAATGTGGATGTACCTGTTGCTGCTCAGGGAGGGGTAGCCGAATCTAAGATCAAAGATTTCCTCCGTATGAATCCGCCAAAATTCACAGGTTCTAATCTTATAGAGGACCCTCAGCAGTTCATTGATGAGACTCATAGAATTTGTAGGGTGATGTGGGTATCAGACACAGGTGCTTTGGAATTGGCCGCTTATCGATTGAAAAAGGTTGTCGTTGATTGGTATGATATGTGGGTAGCCTCAAGGGGTCAGGATGCTCCTCCAGCAGTCTGGACGGACTTTACGAGGGCCTTCATGGATCATTTCGTGCCATTAGAGCTCCGACAGGCAAGGGTAGATGAATTTCTGTCTCTAAGGCAAGGTAATCTTAGTGTCAAAGAGTATTGTTTGCGGTTTACACAGTTATCCAGAGTTGGTTAGCACTCAGACATCACGGATTCATCGCTTTGTGAATGGCCTTGTGGGTCCTTTGAAGGACCGTCTTTCTGTTGCTGCTATGAATAAAGATTCGGATATAGCGAGAATCATGGCACGTGCTCAACAGTTAGAGGAGGATCAGCGTAATCGTAAAATAGATAGCGAGAGGGAGCAGAGTAAGAAAGCCAGGACGGCCAGCCAGTATCAGGGGAGCAGGGGAGCAGTGGAGCTTCCACTAGTAGAGGGCCACCTAGGCATGCCCAGTCAACTGTGCGCTTCACATCTAATGCTCCAGCTCCATTCTCGAGACGCAGATATGAGCAGAGTCAGATTTTTAGAGCACCCGACTCACGTCCTCAGAGGGGCATCAATCGGGAATTACCACCTCGACCTATATGCAGACAGTGTGGCCGAGCACATTGAGGAAAGTGTCGGCGTGGTTCAAATGCATGTTATTGGTGTGGTGTAGAGGGTCATATGGTTCGAGATTGTCCTCAGCTCAAAGATAGAGGTAGAGGTGATCGATCACAGCCTACAGGGTCTGCATCAGCCTCTTTGTCATCAGTACCTTCTTCTTATCGCGGTCCTCAGGCACCATCAGGTAGAGGATCTGGTAGAGGTAGAGGGTCTGGTTCGAGCGCTGGCCCGAATCGTATGTATGCACTAGCTGGTCAGCAAGATTCAGAGGCATCTCCAGATGTGGTCACAGGTACCTTAGTTGTTTTCTCACACGATGTATATGCTTTGATAGACCCAGGATCTACCCTGTCATATGTTACTCCTTTTGTTGCTAAAAAGTTTGGAATAGAGTCAGAGTTGTTACGTGAACCATTTACAGTATCGACTCCAGTAGGAGAGTCTATCATAGCTAGACGAGTATATTATGATTGTGTAGTGACAGTATGTGGTCGTGCTACTTTGGCTAATCTGGTTGAACTTGAAATGGTCGACTTCAATGTCATTATGGGTATGGATTGGTTATCCTCTTGTTATGCTACAGTTGATTGTCGAGCTAAGATGGCCCGATTCCATTTCCCAGGAGAGCCAGTCCTGGAGTGGAAGGGTAATTCTATGATGCCTAGAGGGAGGTTTATTTCCTATCTTAAAGCACGAAAGCTTATTGCAAAAGGGTACTTGTACCACCTAGTCCAAGTGAAAGACCTTGAAGTCGAAAAACAGGCACCGACTCTCCAATTTGTACCAGTGGTGAATGAGTATCCAGATGTGTTTCCTGATGAACTTCCTGGATTACCTCCTATCAGAGAGATCGATTTTGGCATTGATGTAGACCCCGGTACTCAACCAATATCAATTCCACCTTATAGGATGGCGCCTGCAGAATTGAAAGAGCTAAAGGCACAATTGAAAGACTTGCTTGATAAAGGCTTCATTCGACCCAGTATATCACCTTAGGGTGCGCCAATGTTGTTTGTACGCAAGAAAGATGGCACGTTGCGAATGTGTATCGATTGTAGGCAGCTGAACAAAGTGACAATAAAGAATAAGTATCCTCTTTCTCGAATAGATGACTTATTCGATCAATTGTAGGGAGCTAAATGTTTTTCAAAGATCGAGGTCTGGTTATCACCAGCTAAGGATTCGTGAAGTAGACATTCCTAAGACAACTTTTCGAACAAGATACGGGCATTTCGAGTTACTTGTTATATCATTTGGGCTGATGATGAATAGGGTTTTCAAACCTTTTCTTGATATGTATGTGATTGTATTTATAGATGACATTTTGATATATTCACGTAATGAAGCTGAGCATGCAGATCATTTGAGGTCAGTATTGCAAAAACTCAAGAGAGCACCAGTTGTATGCTAAATTTTCTAAATGTGAGTTCTGGTTGACCTCAGTAGCTTTTCTTAGTCACGTGGTATCTGGAGAAGGCATCAGAGTAGATTCTCAAAAGATAGAAGCTGTGAAGAACTGACCTCGACCAACCACTCCTATAGAGGTAAGTAGTTTCTTGGGGTTAGCTGGTTACTACAGGAGATTTGTGGAGGGATTTTCCTCTATTTTTGCCCCATTGACTAAATTGATGGTAACTACAGGAGATTTGTGGAGGGATTTTCCTCTATTTTTGCCCCATTGACTAAATTGACGCAGAAAGCAGTTAAGTACCAATGGTCAGATGCTTGTGAAAGAAGCTTCCAAGAGCTGAAACATAGATTGACTACAGCGCCAGTATTAGCCTTACCATAGGGCACAGAAAGGTATGTTGTGTATTGTGATGCTTCAGGTATTGGCTTGGGTTGCGTTCTTATGCAGCATGGAAGAGTTAAAGCGTACGCTTCTCGGCAGTTGAAGAAGCATGAACAAAATTATCCCACTCAGGACTTGGAGCTTGCAGCAGTGGTATTCGCGCTAAAAATATGGTGCCACTATCTATATGGAGTGCATGTTGATATTTTTACAGATCATAAGAGTCTTCAATATCTATTCAAGCAAAAAGAGCTGAACTTGAGGCAAAGAAAGTGGCTAGAGTTGCTGAAAGACTACGATGTCTATATTTTCTATCATCCAGGTAAAGGTAACATTGTAGCAGATGCTCTTAGTCGACTATCCATGGGTAGTCCAGCACATTTGCCACCTATTCAGCGTGAGGTAGCCAGAGATGTTCATAAATTAGCCAGCCTTGGAGTCCGTCTTATGGATTCCGAAGATGGCGGCATTATGGTACTCAATACCGCTGAGTCATCACTTGTGGCATTAGTGAAACAGAGGCAGTATGATGATCTTTTATTGCTCCAGTACAAATAGGGAATTCAACAACATCGAGTCACAGCATTTGAGCTAGCAGGCGATGGCACTTTGAGGTGTCGAGGTAGATTATGTGTACCTAATGTAGATGGGTTGAGACAACAGATTATGGCTAAGGCACATTGCTCCCGTTATTCAATCCATCCCGGCTCTACGGAGATGTATCATGATCTTAAAGAGATCTACTAGTGGAATGACATGAAGAAAGATATAGCAAAGTATGTGGCACGGTGCTCCAATTGTCAACTAGTGAAAGCCGAACATCAGAGACCCGGTGGCCTAGCTCAGACCTTTAGTATTCCAGTATGGAAATGGGATGCTATCAATATGGATTTCATCACAGGTTTACCTTTTTCTTATCGGAAACATGACTTTATTTGGGTAATAGTTGATCGTCTAACTAAATCAACCCATTTTCTTCCTGTTAAGACTACCAGCACAGCTGAAGATTATGCCAAGTTGTATATAAAAGAGATTGTTCTCCTACATGGGACTCCGATGTCCATTATTTTAGATAGAGGTGCCCAGTTTACATCATATTTTTGGAAATCATTCCAAAGGAGTTTGGGTACACAGGTGAATCTTAGTAATGCCTTTCATCCGCAGACAGATGACCAAGCCGAGCGCATCATTCAGACACTCGAAGACATGTTGAGAGCATGTTTGCTGGACTTTAAAGGTAATTGGGATGATCATTTACCCTTAATAGAATTTGCTTATAATAACAGCTATCACTCCAGCATTGGTATGGCTCCATTAGAAGCTCTATATGGGAGACGATGTCGATCGCCTATTGGTTGGTTTGAAGTAGGCGAGACTCAGGTATTAGGAACAGATTTAGTCCATTAAGCCATTGAGAAGGTTAAGTTGATACGAGAGCGGTTAAAGACTGCTCAGAGTAGGCAAAAGTCATATGCGGATGTACGACATAGAAATTTAGAATTTCAAATTGATGATTTAGTATTTTTGAAGGTGTCACCTATGAAAGGCGTTATGCGATTCGGAAAGAAGGGTAAACTGAGTCCCAGGTATATTGGGCCTTATATTCGCAAAATTGGCCTTGTAGCCTATGAGTTAGAATTACCTCCAGAGTTAGCTGCCATACATCCCGTCTTTCATGTGTCTATGCTACGTAAATGCTTAGGAGAGCCTTCACACGTCATTCCTACAGAGGGTATTGAGCTTACAGAAGACTTGTCATTTGAGGAAGTCCCCGTGGCTAAATTGGATCAGCAGGTAAGAAAGTTGAGAACTAAAGACATAGTTTCGGTTAAAGTGCTTTGGAGGAATCTAGACATAGAAGAAGCCACTTGGGAATCAGAAGCAGATCATCATCATCATCATCATACCCAGTGTATTCCCACCAAGGGGGGGGGGGGGGGGGGTAAAGTGTACGCAGTCCATACCACTACCTCAGAAGAAGTAGAGAGGCTGTTTCCGATAGACCCCCGGCTCAGAAGGAATCAGAAGCAGATATGAAAACTAAATACCCATACTTGTTCTAGGAACCATCAGAAGGTTCTTAAACTACTTGCCCCCTTTATATGATCGTTAATTCCTACTATATTTTATTCTGTTGACATTTGATTCTTACTTGATATGTTTAGGTACATGAAGTGTGCCTATGATTCTTGAGATTTACATGGATACAGCGTGCGGATACGGAGTATAAGGTAAGTTGCATCATTGGTTATGACTTTTATTTGAGCTTAAAGCCTCGTGTATTATTTGTTAAGTTTAAGGCCAAGCGGAGCCTCGTGTATTATCAGTTGAATATTATAATTGTTGTGACGCTCTGTGAAGCGTATTTGGATATATTCTGGCTTGCTGACAGGTTCCCAATAGGCCTATTTACAAAGGAAACTCTGGCGAAATTTTTGAAAATTTGGAGAGTTAGCCAAATTTTGAGGCCTTAAGATAAAGTAAAGTGAGACCGAAGTGGATTAAAGGATCTTATGGATGTCTTGGATAAATATGGAATGGAAAGTAAATTATAAGTATCATTCGAGGACGAATGATCCTAAGTGGGGGAGATTGTAACACCTCGAAAAAAAAAATTCGAATTAAGTTAACATCTTAAACGAGTGCAACTCCGAGTCTATAACGAGAATTATGGTGCATTGGCAAATGGTGTAATAAATATATATAATTGGAGTGTATATACTAGTATGGTTACTATTGGTAAGATAATGGATATTTGTGTGTTTCGGGTATTTCAAATGGTGGGGCCACTTTGACCTTTTGTTATATTTCTTTAAGTAACAATGAAAAAAAAGGGGAAAGTTAAGGATAATTTCAATTAGAAATTACCCCCCCCCCCCAAGAACGTGAGCAGCAATCAAGAGCAGGCAAAATACTTTTTGTTCTTTCTCCGAATTTCATTAAATTGACAAGAAGAGTTAAAGGGTCATAAGACATCTAAGAATTTTTTTCAAAGGAAAGGCTTTCCACGGTCCTTGGTTGCTAGACAACTACTAGTTTTATCCAAGAATCCTCAAGAACTAAAATTGGGGATTAATTCTAAAAGGTAATCTCTTTACTCTATATTCGAATTTAATCATGGAATATGTATTGGGGTATAGTATAAGTTGTTGATTATCGTTTAATTTGGATTTTCGCACTACTTCTCGAAGTAGGTTCATGAGAAAAGGGGGGAAAGGGTGAAATTTTGATAAAAGTTGATTTTTTTGGGAATTCTTATCAATTGGGTGGATTTGATATTGACGTATATAAGTTGGAAAAGTTAAAGAAATCATTTTCGATTCTTATTAAGAAATTCGATTAATTTTGGGCATAGGTGAATATTATTTGGGATAAATTGCTAAATGCACATATGGGTTATTGATGGACGTACGTTATTCTTGTAATTAGTAGGTTGCCTATCGGATAACGGGTACTAGTAGTTCGAAGGATAAAGACTACGCTTACGCGGGTTGAATTATTTGGAGCCCGAAATACTATTGTAGCTAGTAAAGCGCTAAGGTATGTAAAGCTAAACCTTCCCTCGCCACTAAGGCACCACCTACGTCATCATGTATTCCTTTTTATAAACGTCAATATAGTTCTCATAGAATATGAAAGAAGGCGTTTCAATTGTTTTATACATCGTTCCCTCATGCTACCATCAAGCCGAAAAGCATCCACTTTTCTCTCTTTATGTCAAATCTTTACAATATTTAATATTATCGTAAGTTCCTTTACTTGAAGTTCTTAGGCCACATGGTATATATATATATATATGTCACATGTTACGAATGGAAGTAAATATCCATAGTATAGTTACACTTGTATGTAGTAGCTAAATGATCATTATCGTAATTCATATGTCATAGGCCTTTGAGGCATTATTTGATAAACGTTGACGACGGGAGGGTACATAGGTTTTACTTGGCATATGTGCTCCACGTGATTCTGTGCACAGGATCGAGACTAGACCATTATAGTGAGCCCGAATATTGGGGCATACCCGCCTTTGTGGCATCATTTGTATTTGGAGTCAGCTGGAACGTCATGCACTGTTTCCCCTGACTCGAGCCAACGTATGGCATATATGGCCTACGGGCAGACCCTCATAGTGAGCCCCTGGAAGGGCATACCTTATATCAGACTGCGATTACAGTTATACGTATATATCATAGTCATATGTATTGGGAGACGTACGCCTTATATGTGATTCAGATCGCCTTCGGTAGGCCATCCTATGATTATTTATACTACAGATAGTTTAAGTACATCACCTAGGCAAATTATAGGTTCTATATTATTATAAATGTCCTCATGGACATTATACGACGAACTAATAAGGTTGGTGCAAAGGTTACAATTTCATATTATATATGTTGTACTTATATGCTCATAATTCTTTCACCTTGGTATTTGATTCATATGAGCTTCCGCACTAGTCTAGCTGTTATTTTGTCTGCTTTCATACCAGTACATGTTGTATATGTACTGACGTCTCCACATCACCACATACTATTGATGCAGACTCAGATTCACAGGATAGCAGACGTCCACGTTAGGCTCTATTGCCATTTTCCGCTGATATTTTTGGTGAGCTTCATCTCTCTCTAGAGCCAGTTTATGTTTAGTATTTTTGGTTATATGTACAAGTCTCTAGTTGGGTATGTCAGGCCCTATGCCAACTAATTATTCGCAGTATAGTGTGTTAGACAGACTAGAGGCTTTATGGACATCATGCAGTAATGTATCGTACAGTTTTTTTAGTATAACTCCCTCGTGTATATACACAGCTCATATTAGATATCCTGCTCATTATTATCCCATAATCTCGTATGTCATAGAGTACTTGTAAAGTAAGTGCATACGGTTCTTGTCTGCCCCTACCAGTTTGGGGTGTGACAATGTTAGTGGGAATTGGAGGTACTCTAGGAGGACTTTGTGAAGCAGGAGGGCTATTGGGTGTAGGTTCACTAGAACCAGAATGAGAGGGTGGTTGTACAGGTGTGATTTGTGAAGGATGAGAGGATTCTGGAGGATCAGAGGTATCCTCCAAATCTGGTAGAGTAGTGTGAAGAGGAAATAGAGTTGGAGGAGAAGATGTATCATTTGTAAAAGGGAAGTGAGTTTCATGGAAATGGACATCTCTTGAAACAAATGTCCTTTTGGAGTGAAAATCTAAGAGTTTATATCCCTTTTGGTCTGGACAGTATCCTAAGAATACACAGGTCCTAGCTCTTTCATCAAACCTCCCTCTTCCCTGACTCAAAGTAAAAGCAAAACATAGGCAACCAAAGGTCTCGAGGGAATAAAAATCTGGTTTCCTCTTAAATAGGATCTGGTAAGGACTTTTTCCTTTGAGAGCTTTGAAAGGTAGTTTATTAATTAGGTGAGTTGCAACTAAAATACAGTCTCCACAATAAGAAACTGGAACTTTGGATTGAAAAAATAAACCTCTTGCAATTTCTAGAAGGTGTTTATGCTTTCTCTCTACCACCCCATTATGTTGGGGTGTAATGGTACAACTTCTCTAATGCAAAATGCCATGACTGACCAGAAAAGCGGCTTCTTGTGTTCCCCTCCCTAATTCAAAGGCATTGTCTAATCTAATACATTTCACTTTTAGACCAAACTGTGTTTCTACCATTGCAAGAAAAGTTTTCAAAACAGGAAAAGCATTACATTGGTTGTCAACAAAAATGTCTCTGTCTCCCTACTATAGTCATCAACAATGGTGAGAGAATACCTGTATCCATCATAAGTATGATGTTTGTATGGACCCCAAGTGTCTATGTGAATCATTTCAAACACTCTTTTAGATTTGATTGCACTAACAGGAAAAGGACTTCTTGTTTGTCTGGCTTTAGGGCATATGTCGCACACGTATTCAAAATTGGAAGGAAACTGAATGACAAGCTTTTTCATTCTGAAAAGGGCAAATGCCCAAGTCTCATATGCCAAAGCTTTACATCAGAGATAACATTTGCAGAACCTGGAAAGGAACAACTGTTGAAATGACTGGAATGACAGTCTTTTGAAAAGTTAACAACATCTTGACAAGAATTAGAAAGTAAACTAGACAAAGAAACTGAATTAGAAACAGACATTGATTAGGAGCGAAGAAAAGATGTCTATCAAGTTGTATGCACAACCTATTCACAGAGAGTAGATTATATTTAAACTCTGGGACATGAAGCACATTCTTAAGAGTAAGATTGGCTAGAATAGGTATACTTCTTGTATGTGTGAAACTTACTTTAAAGGAATTAGGAAGACTGATATGACTAGGAACAAGAAGTGCAATTAAAGAAGAAAAAGAGGAGGCCTCAAAACACATTTGTTCTGAGGCCCCAGAATCAATGATCCAGGTCTTAGAGTTGTAAACAGAAGAACAAGAACCTGAGTATTTGAGAATTGTACCAGTTATTGCATTGGCATTGATTTCTGATGATGAAGCCTGGTTCATTTGCATCTGCATTTGCTTGAACATTTTTGCTATTTCCATAGACTGTTCTTTGCTAAAGTGTTGGCTACAATTGTTGGATTCATCTGCTGCACCATCTTGCTTTTCCTCAATCCCAATTGTTGCATTTGCCTGCACTTGTCTTTGATATCCCTTCTGGTTTGTGAACTCAAAATCCTCAGGATATCCTATGAGTCTGTAGCAGTCTATCTCCAAATGTCCTTGTTTGAAGCAGTATGTACAAGTTACATTTAGATTTTACTTTACTCTTCTTCCCTTGAACTTCTTATTTCCATCAGCTGACTTCTGTGTTTAATTAGTTGGTTTCTGTGGGTAAGTATTTGGTCTCAGAGGCTGATATCCACCTCTTTGGTATGGAGGGGTGTTTCTTTGGTTGGAAACATTCTTTCTTTTGTTTGCCACCAAGGAGGAGGTTGGATTGCTATATACTTGTGCAGTAGCATAGATCTCTCTTTGGTTCTCATCTTGAAAGAGTAGTGAGTAGGCGAAATCCATGTTTGGTAATGTACTCATCATCAATATGTTACCCCTAGCTTGAGCATAAACATCATTTAGACCCATCAAAAATTGAATCAACCTCTGATCCTGGATAGATTTGGACAGTTTCTTCTTTCCTTCACAAATACAGGTGCATGTGCATACTATATCTGAGTTGAGTGCATCAAGCTTATCCCATATTCATTTGATTTTTGTGAAATAACCAGAAATGTCAGTAGATCCCTGAACTAACATGCTCAATTTTTTTTGCAGATGAAAGAGCTTTGCTCCATTGGATCTACCAAATCTATGTTCAAGACTGTCCCATAGTTCCTTAGTAGTTTTGGAGTATATAACACTATCTCCAATGTCTTTGGACAGAGAATTCAACAACCAGGAGGTAACCATGTCATTGCAGCAGCTCCATAGCTCAAACTCTTTGGAATTGAGATCTGGAGCTGCACAAATCCCATTTATGAACCCCAGCTTTTTCTTTGCTGAAAGTGCTATCAGAACAGACCTTTTCCATCCAGAAAAACCCTTGCCATCAAATATGCTATTGACAAGATTCATGCCAGGGGTGTCTGAAGGATGCAGATAATAAGGGTTATTTGAATCCACTGTAGTGGTATTTGTAGTCTGTGCTACAATGGCGTTGGTAGGAGTTCCATCAGCCATTTTCTCTCAATGAAAGAGCTTAGAAGGAAAGATGATGCAAGGAAAATTTGGATAGAGCTTACTGCTCTGATACCATGAAAAAAATTGGAGAAGATGATTGAGAAATTTTCCTTGTATTCCAAGTAATAATCTGTACATATATTTATACAATTATTTCCCTAGGGACTAAGGCCGTAAAATGTAAATAAAATAGAATAATCATGATGACTAATCCTAACTAACTTTGTACTATTATCCACTTATACATTTCTAGAAGGTTTACTTAGGATTCCTTTTGTATACTACTCTATGTGCAATATTTGTTTTCCCTCTATTTGGGCCTTTGCTTGTTTGTAATAGAGCTCCGAAAACTGAGGCCTAAGTTGTGCTCTTGAGACTGGCCCATGTGTGTATCTTCTTTAGGCAAATGATCCAACTTTGGCAGATAGCCCTTTTCCATTTTAAACATAGTCAAATCTTTTGGACTTCTGTATTATTGGTGTATTAATCTAAATATTATCATATTAATATTTATTTAATTTTCAGTATTGTTATTTTGTTAATATTATTATTGTTATATTTTACCTTGTTTCCCAACAATTTATAGGCCAAAAGAAATTGACTAAGGTCATAGAATGTTGCCAAGTGTGCAAACACTTGTCTTGCTAAACGCATGCAAGATGACAACACACAAATAATATAAGGCTATAATTAAGCCATCACATTACACTTGTTTTTCTTGACAAGTGTCAATAAAATCTTTAAAATATCACTACCCATACTACAACAAAATAATATTATAATCAACCTACACGAAACAATAGATAATAACAGAAATCGAAGAACAAGAAACAAGAGTACTACTACCACTACTAGAATGGACAGCAAGTCACTACACACCTACCTACTAGTATGGACACCATCCTACCTGATCAGTGGAGATAATGTTGATATATAGTGCATTTAGAATTAGAAGGATGAGCCTGTCTGTATAGTTCAAAATGCTGAAAAAGAGATGCTAATCGAAGAAACTTTTGCCTTGATCTAATATCAAAGCATCAGAAACCACAATCTTAGACGAGGTATTCTAAGTAGTTGATTGTCAAATAGATGGCAATCACTGGTCTCTCCTTCTTCCCCCCTTTCCCCCCCTTCCCCAATCTCTCTCTCTCTGTGTCAATGGACACCACCAATGTCCTTCTCTAGTTGGTACACGCTATTATGATGGCAGACCTTCAACAAACTCTCTCATGGGAAACATGCCCCGAACCATTTTTGTATATTTCGTTGGGGTATATACTGCTCCAACCATTTTCATGGCAAGCATTCTGATAGACTCCGAAAAAGAAATCACCTTTTTTAATTTACATCCAGATGTATACCTGAATTCATGTTGAGGTAACCAGACGAGTTCTGTTATCAAATGATGCGGGTACTCATGAAAATTCAGGAAATTACCAGAGCATCAGAGTAGTAAACTAATATTAGGATAGTACACAGTAGTTCAAAAGTACAAATTACACAATTAGGGCATACACAGGCAGTCAGAGTAAAGTTATGTACCAGTCTTTTCATCATGCGTTCAAAGCACCAAAATGCATCTGCTTCATCATCAAGTAGAATAATCATGGGAGAGCAAAGATCACTCATTCCTGTTCAGCATTGCCAAATGTTAAAATAGTTTTCCGCACAAGCTAGAAGCAATAACTAAGAGATAAGCTTGTGATCATGTATAAGGAAATACTTGGACTGGAAGGGAAAAAACAAAAGGATGATTTTCCCCTGGAGATGAAGTTAATGCTGACAATGACAAAAATATTAATGCTGGAGTGTGAAAAGACACAAAAGGACCATTTGTAAAATATGGATATCTTCCCTTGCAAGAATTATTTTATGGATGGAACATTTAACTTTATAGAAATTTTGAGAGTGCAAACAGGAATTGTCATCAACTTAAGCATAGTGCATTGTAGCAAGTCAAAACGAGATATAAGTAGACACTAGAACATTCAAACTAGTATCAGAAACACAAGTTCTAACTATAATTTACTGCAGACTGCAATTCACTGTAGTAAAGCAATTACAGGATCACAAAGAAGCCAAAATACTGGAAGAATTGTCTATAATAACCCACCTTGACAATAACCAACTTCTTTGTCAAACCAAGCATAAACAGCCAGAATATCCCAAAGCTTTGATAGATTCTCTTGTTTCTCATAAAAGACAAGTGTCCGGTCAGTACGAATCACATCCAATCCTAGCATAAATACGAACAAGGATGAAAAGATGTAACATACAAATAAGGAAATTAAATGTGAAGATAAAGAAAAAGGAAGTGATAGCCAAATTAATAAGAGAATTCCGTGGTGCATCCCAAGTCAATATTTGACTTGCCAAAACCAAAAAATAGATATATGCATTGACAGTTGGGCATGATAAGAAACAAGTGCATGCAATCTGTATACATAACCAACCTATCTGGTGTAATGAAAGTTTCCACTGGATTAATCTTTTGTCGTGCTCCTTCACCATTTCAAAACCACCAGAAGGACCTGTAATTGCACGATGTCCAAAAAAATCGTCACCGTATACAGCATCCAAGAAACCTTCCACCAGAAAGACAGAAAGGCAGAGAGGAAGAGAAAGAGAAAGCACACTACTTGGGGACTAGGAATTACCAACTGAAGTTGGTTCTTTTGCCGCATTCAACTCTTGAAGAACTATAGGATCTAGAATAGGGTCACCATCTTCAGTGATTACAGGTGCAGAAATAAACCGACCACTTCCAATCAAGGGAAACATCACACGGCATTCTTCTTTCAATGCAGCATACTTAACCCTGAATGCATACAAGAAATGTGTGTTGAGAATGTGATTTGGCATGGATCAGGTATTGATAAATACTGTTGAATGGCAAAGTATTATAAAATTTCACATGAGAAGATAATGAGTTAATAACTCAAATGGTCACTCAACTACGGACTATTATCTCAGAAAGTCACTCAACTTTGGACTTTACTCCAAAAGCCACTCAACTATCACATTTTTACACAGAAAGTCACTCAACCTATTTAATTATTTTTTAAATAAAATTTGCTTATGTGAAATTTCTATTTAAAAATAAAATTCTGAAAAATAAAAAGTATCCTTTAATGACCCTTTTATCCTTATTCCCCTAAATTAAGGATTTATCTCCTCTCCATTTTTTCCAAGTTCTTGCTTGGATTGAGGGACACATGTCATAATTTAAAATTAATGGTTAGGATTTAATTAGTTCAAACAAAGTCCTAGCTATGATTAGGAATACTTAATTACTTCCATAATTTGCTCCCATAATACTTTACAATCCCATAATTTCAGATTTATATTATATCCTTCCTAAATCTATTAAAAACTTTTCTTTATTGTCTTGAATAAATATTTGCAGTGCATCGATTTTTTATTTAACTTTTTTTTTGGTCATCCCTCAATATATTTAGCTTCTATATTTCGTAAGAATATACTTGCAGATAGAAAATTAGAGTAAATTCCAATCAATGATGATAAAAATTAAAGAATTTTACAAAAAAAATATTGAAAAGTGTGGTTTGACATATTTTTAGTTTTAAGAGAAAAATAAATTTTAGCACTCAACTTTAAATTCTGTATTAATCCCTAAAAGGTGGATTATTGCTTTATAGACACCGTGACTGATGTTTCGAATACTGATTAGAAAAAATAAAACTTTTACTTATATTAAGAACTTAAAAAAAAAGAAGGAAAGAAGTAAAAATATTTTATTGCATGGCAAAAAGTTACTTACGGCAATAACAGTAAGTTTTTAATATATATTGAAAAGATATAATATAAATCTGATTTCATGTGATTGTAAAAGTATTTTGGGAGAAAATTGTGGAAGTAATCAAGTATTCTAATCATAGTTAGGACTTTGTTTGAACTAATTAAATCTCAACCATTAATTTAAAACTATGACATGTGTCCCCAATCCAAGTAAGAACTTCAGTAAAATGAAAAGAAGAGAAATGGAGAGGAGCTGGATCCCTAAATTAATATCTCTTCCTCTTTCTCATTTTTCTTCTCGTTCTCACTTTCTTCCCATAAATCGCACATTTGCAGTATAATCTAGGAAATTAACAATTAAAATTGTATGAACTACAATTTTTTTCAATAAAAAAAATAAATCATAATCAGTTTTATCTTTATAAGATTTAGAATGAGAAGAGTTTGACAAAATAAGAGCAGATTGTTTTTCTGCCGATGTATTCTTGAATATATATAAGCTTTGTACATGTTAAAGATAAATATAAGAGTCCTTATCTAATACCTATTCTAAAGGAAGAGTAATCTTTTTGTTACAAGGATAAGCTACAATAATTTGCATTCAAGATAAGCTCTAATAGCCCCCTGCAAGATCATGTTCGGGATCGAACCATGAGCTTGGATCGAAGGTTGAGGAACCGAGTTGTGCCAACAGCTTTAGTAAATATATCTGCGATTTGATTTTGAGATGAAACATAGCGAACCACTAAAGATTGATCTTCAACCATCTCTCGTACAAAATGATAATCAAGACGGATATGCTTTGACCGTTGATGGATGACAGGATTCCGAGATAAAAATTGTGCACTGAGATTATCACAAAGGACAATGGGAGGAGCAGCAAGAGGAGCACGTAGCTCACTGATAAGATGTTGAACCCAAATTAATTCAGTAGTTGCAAAAGCTAAAGCACGATACTCAGCTTCAGTGTTTGAGCGGGCTACAGCCTTCTGTTTTCGAGAAGACCAACTGATCAAGTTACCTCTATAAAACAGTGCAAAACCATGTTGGGAGCGACTATCATCAAGGTCAGAAATCCAACCAGCATCGGAAAAGGCCACAAGGCTAGAATCAGACATAGGTCGTAGTAAGAGGCCATCATGGATGGATCCTTTTAGATATCGAAGTATGCGTTTGACAGCTGACCAATGAGCAATGGTGGGTGATTGCATAAATTGGCATACACGATTGACTGAGTAGGATATTTCTGGCCTAGTGATAGTAACATATTGAAGGGCACCAACAACACTGCAGTATAAATAAGCATCAGGCAGGGGATCACCTGAAAGAGCAAGTCTTGATCCAGGTTCAGCCGGACTAGAGATAGGCTTAGCGTCGACCATGTTAGTTCGACGAAGTAACACGAATGTACTTGCCTTGAGATAAAATGATCCCATTTGATGTTGGAGATACTTCAATACCAAGAAAATAATTTAAGGAGCCAAGATCTTTGAGAGAGAATTGTTGATCAAGAGAATGAATAAATGTAGTGATGAAATCATGATCACTGCCAGTTATAACAAGGTCATCCACATAGACAAGAACATATATGTTGTGTTCTTGGTAGTTTGCTGCACAACAAGAGAAGAGTCAGATAGACAAGAGCGGAAGCCAATGCGAAGGAGAAAAACCTTTAGCTTATTGAACCAAGCGCGTGGCGCTTGTTTGAGGCCATATAAGGCCTTGTTCAATTTGCAGACGAACTGTGGCCGATGAGGATCAACGAATCCTTTTGGTTGCTCCATAAACACTTGTTCAGAGAGATCACCATTTAAGAATGCATTGTTAATGTCGAGTTGGCGAATGGGCCACTTATTTGTCACAGCTAAAGCAGAATAAGCCGAATTGTTGTGGGCTTAACAACCGGACTAAAAGAATCAAAGTAATCAACACCCTCCTCTTGGTGAAAACCTTTAGCAACAAGGCGAGCTTTGTGACGTTCAATAGATCCATCAACTTTCCTCTTAATCCTGTAGACCCATTTACAACCAACAATGTTAGAATTAGACGGTGGTGGAACCAATGTCCAAGTCTTATTTCGCATAAGAGCTAAAAATTCTGTCTGCATAGCATGGTGCCATTCAGGAAATTTGGAGGCTTGATGATAGGTTGTAGGTTCTGGAATGTGAGAGGGATCAGGAGGAAGAGAATGTCGAGATGTTACAAGATCTTTTGGTTTTAAGGAATTAGTTTTACTTCGAACAACCATGTGATGACGAGAGGTGTCGGAGGGGCGAAAATAGGAAGGAGTTGAGGTCGGGTAAGAAAAACCAGTGGATGGTAGAAGATGTTCAGGTGGGTCAGTAGATGATATATTCTCTGTTTGTGGAGGATTCGGAGGGGGTACAGTAGAGGGTATGTGGGTATGATTATTATGCTCAGATGAGGGGATAGGTGGTTCAATTGGAGGACTTGATAATGACCTTGACACGAGAGGGTGTGCAAGAGAATGTGAATGCACTGGATGTGGAGTGGCTTGATCGAGTGAAGAAAAGGAAGAGTTGCTAACATGTGACGAGGAGGAGGACGATTTTGTGATCGGTAACATGGAGGAATACGGGAAAGTATTTTCATCAAAGACAACATGGCGAGTAATATAAATACGAGAGGACGCGACATGATAACAAAGGTAACCTTTGTGACGAGAACTATACCCTATAAAGACACAAGGAAGAGACCGAAAATCAACTTTATGATGATTGTAGGGTCGAAGAAAAGGATAACAAAGGCAACCGAAAGTTTTGAGAAAACCATAATCAGGAGAACTTTTGTACAATAATTGATATGGTGATTTAAAGGACAAAGAAGAAGATACTGTAATATTAGATAAGTACGTAGCTGTGAGAAATGCATGCTCCCAAAATTGAAATGGAAGAGAAGCATGGGAAAGAAGAGCGAGTCCTTTTTCAATTATAATTCGATTCCGGCGTTCCGATGCACCATTTTGTTGAGGTGTATAAGGACAAGAAATACGATGATGAATACCTTGATTTTGTAAAAAGGAGGATACATTTCGGTACTCACCTCCCCAATCAGTTTGGACAGATTTTATTTTAGTTGCAAACTGAGTTTCAACGGCAGACTTAAATTGAGTGAAAAATTGAAAGACTTGCGATTTATGTGACATAAAATATATCCAAATAAATTTGGTGCAATCATCAATGAATAAAACAAAGTAGGAGGATCCATTGATAGAAGGAACGGGGGAAGGTCCCCAAACATCAGAATAAATTAATTGAAAAGGACTACTGCTAGAAACATGGGAATGGGAAAAGGGTAAGCGTCGACTCTTGCCTAGTTGACAAGGTTCGCAAACATTAGGAAAATCAAAACGAGAAACAGGTAGCCTAAAATTAGACACAAGACGCCGAAGAAGAGCTTCATTTGGATGAGCCAGTCGACAGTGCCAACCAACAAGAGATGTGCGTTCACCAAGAAATACTGAAGGTGGGGAAGACCGAGAAGGATGCGATAAAGGTTGAAGACGGTACAGGTCATCATCAAGTGTTCCTCGAAGCAGTTTCCTGCCCTGCAAATCCTTCACATAGCAATCATAAGGATGAAATTCCATATAGACATTATTATCACGAGTTAGTTTAGAAACACTAAGTAAATTCTTGGAAATTTTTGGGACATGGAGAATATTTTTCAGATGAATGGGCCGTGTGCGTGTAGACAAAATTGCTGAGCCAATGTGCGAAATAGGAATTTTCATACCATTACCAGCCGCTAAACCATCATTGCTAGTGTAAGGCTGTAAGGAGAGGTTAGCCATGTCTGAAGTCACATGATGTGTAGCACCCGAATCAAAGTACCAAGCAGGATCAGCAATAGCCGAAGGAGAAGCAAGATGTGCTTGTTTGGGAGTTGACCGGGATGGTGGTGTCCTTGTTGGTGGATAATCTTTGTCGTTGGAGCGATGGTAGCAATTACGAGCATCATGATTAGTTTTACCACATATTTGGCATGGCACACGGCGCTTAGACCGGTGATTATTGAACCGAGAGAGTGAGGAATGGGAATATTGTTGAGGTACCATAGATTGAGCATGACTATGAGAATTGTGGGCAAGGAAGTTAGAGAATGGGGGCGGGCCAAGAATAGATGACTGGTTGGTGTTAAGGGGTGGAGCGGGTGGAGGATAAGATGAAGTTTGAGTTAAGAGGGCATGAGAAGGAGTAGAGCCAAATTGAGTGTTAATGGCGGTAGAGCGAAGTTCTTCAGCTAAGCGTTCTTCTTCCTGAAGGAGGAGTCCAAACAATTCTTCAGGAGTGATAGGACCAGAACGCATATTAAATGCAGCCTTGAAAATTCCAAATGAAGAATCAAGGCCATTAAGAACAAATGAGATGAAGTCATCATCTTGTACGATGTACAAGCTTTCTGCTAAAGAGTCCGCAATTGCGCGTTTCTTCTCAAAGTACGCTGTGATGGAAAGATCGCCTTTAGGAAGGTTTTGAAGTTGAGATTTTAATTGCATAACTCGAGCACGTGTCTCAGACTGAAACATACGCTCGATTTTAGTCCAAGCATCATAGGAAGAGGTGGCTCGAGTTAGGTGACCAAGAAGAGGATCAGAAATTATTTGACGAAGCCAAACAAGAATAAGTAGATCACTGCGTCTCCATTCCTCATAGGCAGGGTTAGAGGTAACTACTGGGTGTTCTTGGCTGGTAGAGGAATCTGTAGCAGTAGGGTTAACAGTAATGGTTTCTGGAGGAGGATTAGAGCCAAGAACAAAGGAGTCAAGAGAAAAGGCTTTGAGTATGTCCAAGGTATTTTCTTTCCAAAGACAATAGTTGTTTCTGTCTAAGTTTGAGAGAAAGGTTTGGGAGTTGAATAATGGTGGAAGAACTGGACTGTTTTGCTAATGTCAGCAGGTTGCTGGAGTGTTGAGAAGTGGCCATAGGATCGATGGGCAAATCTGATACCATATAAGATTTAGAATGAGAAAAGTTTGACAAAATAAGAGCAGATTGTTTTTCTGCCGATGTATTCTTGTATATATATAAGCTTTGTACATGTTAAAGATAAATATAAGAGTCCTTATTTAATACCTATTCTAAAGGAAGAGTAATCTTTTTGTTACAAGGATAAGCTACAATAATTTGGATTCAAGATAAGCTCTAATAATCTTTGAACTATCTGATTATTGATGGGTCCTACCAAATCATACGACATCATATTACCTCAAAACTGAGACTTGTACAAATTTGAGCATGTCAAAGATCCAAAAAAATACATTTTGTCGAATTTTATACTAAAATAAAAGGAGCATTTTCATGTGAAAGATCTAAACTCATCATTTAAATGACGTGCATTGTGTAAAATATGATTTTAAGAATTCACCGTTTCATCTCAAATTACTGGATGATAACACTCCTCACTTCTAACTACGTAATATAAAGAGAAAGAAAGTGAGAAGGAGAAGAAAAATGAGAAAGAGGAGGGAGAGATATTAATTTAGGAGAATAAGGATAAAATTGTCATTAAAGGAATACTTTTATTTTTTAGAATTTTATTTTTAAATAGAAATTCCACATAAGTAAATTTTATTGAAAAAAAATAATTAAATAGATTGAGTGACTTTTTGAGTAAAAATGTGATAGTTGAGTGACTTTTGGAGTAAAGACCAAAGTTGAGTAACTTTCTGGTATAAAAATCCATAGTTGAGTGACCATTTGAGTTATTAACTCAGAAGATAATTTGTATGTTGCCGAATCACAGATACAAAATTCGCAATAGGAAAATCTTCAGATATGAAGCTTTGGAAGCCACTGAGCTTAGAAATCCCATGCAAGATAGAGTAAAAGGTTTTCCAGGATGCAACATTTGAAAGCGAGATAGCAATGTGCATATTTTATGACGAAAAGAACAATGCTCATTACTATTAGGGATACAAACATGCGTTTAAGTTTCACTATCTAATTGTAAATTAGCATCTATTTACAGGGTTTTATCATCTGGACAAAATGATGGGTTAAATTAGTGATGTCACTATTTCATATGGAGCGGCTTGTAAAGAATAGATCTTGCAAGCAGCTGACAAGAAACATTATTGAATCACCTCCAACAACTTCTATTGTAATTCTACTCGAGTAATTACCTTAGGATGATGAAACACATAGTTCGCAAAAATTTAAGTGTTGTCTAGATATGATTTTATACTTGCTTAATAAAGAAAATAAAATACCTCCGATGTTGTCGTAACTGCTCTCGTTCCTCAAATGTGCTCTTTGAATCATAACAACCCAATAAGAACTCCCAAACTTCTCCTCTAATTGATGGATGAATTCCCTGAAAGCCACAAATACTTGATACTTAACATTCTGGTCACTGATGAACGTGCCAGAAATAGTTATGAAAGACTAGGATTATGTCACACAAGTTCTTTAATTAGTCCCACAAAAAAAGACATCAAACAAACAGTAAAGATGATAAAAATGCAGAATTGCAATATTCCTGAATCATATGGCAGATAAACCGAAAGAAACTTTAGAATCATGAAGCTAAGCTTACCCCACGACAAATTCGACTAAGTATTTTGCCTATGTCAAGATAACCTTCTGGGGTAAATGCAGCATGCCATTTTCTTGAGCTTAGGGTTTTCCCAACCTGAATAAGTAGATTATTAGATAATAAATATGAGGCAAAATATTAGAAGTGAAGGGTGACAAGGATCAATTCAATCCATCAATCAATCAATCACATCTGAATCCCAAACCAAGTTGAGGTCGTTATATGAATCCCCTTCCTTACGCTCTATTCAGGCTCATTCATTTCAGAGTAAATCATGAGTTATCTAAAACTAGAGGTTCTTTAATTCTCACAATTATCTTTACATTGACATACAAGTTTTTAACAAAATTAAAAAGATCCATTGCAAATGCCGAACCTTATGTAAGTGTAACAACAACTATGATGGTTAGATATTTGGGACTCTTTCTGTAGCTGAGGGTTTATAGCTAACAAGTGTTGGTTGAATCAGAGAATAGCTGTTTACTCTTTAGGAGCTTAATGTATATGCTACAACCTCTGTAAATAATCTCACCAACTTGGTGCATATCAATGAATCTTTGAGTTACTAAAAATATCACAGCTAGTTGGTATCACTAATATAGATCCTTTACGCTCATTTTATTTTATTCTTATTTAAGTCCTCATTGATTCCAAGTAATAGTAGGTCTTTTAAGAATATAATTTTAGATCTATTCATACCCCTTCAAGTACCCTCAAGCATCAGTGTTGCACCTGTACATCAATACAATTTGAGGTCTAAATGGGACATGATCAAACCATCTCAGGTGATCTTCTCTAATTTGTCCTTTATATGTCACTACTTGCAACTCTATCTATGGTCATTTATAATCTTATCCAATGTTGTATAATAACATATCCAACAATTTTTAGTAATAGAAATATCAATACAATTTTTAACCAATCTTATAAAATTATAATCGATCAGTCCCTCATTTTATGAATTAATACAAGTTTATTCTGGTGTAAATAGAAATGACAATTTCTTTTCATACAACCAAAAATGAAGCAGGCTTTGAGCATTCAGCCGCAAAATCCTGCTGATGTAAGGATCACCTATGGACACTACAAAATTAGGATAAGCAACAAAAGAGATGCCTTGTTTAGCTAGAGCTGAAAGCATTCCAGTCAAAACGATATTTTGATAATAGCGGAACTGATCACTAGGATAGATTGCCTTTTGTATATAGAGAAGAAAATCAGAAAAAAAACAGCTCTAAAATGAAATTGAATATTAGATAAACTATGTTTTGTGTATATTTAACTACCTATTGTTGCTTGTACTTCTACTATGACTGTTTTGCCTTGAGCCAGGAGTCGATTCGGAAACAGCCTCTCTACTTCACCTCTGAGGTGGACGTATGCACTGCGTACACTCTACCCTCCCCATCCCCAGACTCCACTTTGTGGGAATACACTGAGTATGTTGTTGTTGTTATGTTTGGTGTATAGTTTAGTTTTTCAGTACATTTAAGAATAGTACTTAAAATGGTAAACAAATTTTTCTTTTATCCGTTGTCATAGTTCTTGTCATCCCCTTCATAATATTTTTGTATCCTCGCTATTCCATGTTTACGCAGGATTTTGAGTAAGCTTTGGCCCCTGAAGTTTATACGGTAAAATTTCAGTTCGGAAGAAAGTTATGAATTATGAGCAGTCTAGAAATCAGTCTACACCATTTAAGTAGAGTGAAAACACCAGTGTTGTAACGGGAGAAATTCTAGACTAATTCCCACCACCTGTATTCAGTATTGCGAGGATTCACCATAAATTAACTAGCTAAGATGAGCTTAAATGGAGCGACATGGACAGTGAGGATACATATAGTTGACTTCAACTTGCTTGGGAATGAGTCGTAATAGTTGTTGTTGTTAGTCCCACCTATATAGTAGAACCAAAATAATTGAGAAATTGATGATCTTTTCTAGAGATCATGCCAGCAATTCGTGAAATGCTCCTCATCAGCTCCTAACTATGGAAGTGATATCCCGATTTTAATTTCTTGATCAATGGGTTAGAGAATTGAGAAGAGCCAAATATTCTTTGACAAGATTAAAGGAACCAATAGACCGTAAATTTTGACTAGCAGGGAGCAGCTTCTAGAACATGAACACCCTCTCCCAAACTCAACTTCCTAGACAACTTCGTTCCATGTAATTTTTCCAAATTAAGGTTTAGACACGTCCGTAATTTTATATTAGGTCCAACACTTGCTATTGGAATTAAGGTTTAGACAGGTTGATAAGTTTATATTAGGTCCAATACTTGCTAAGAGTCCTTTTAATCCCGTCAGAGATTTGTATGTTAGTAAAAACTGTAGAAACTTCCTACTGTTAGAAAACTTAAATTACTTATTGCACAATGAGAATTCATATAGCCGATCCAATTAGCCGTGATTGAGGCTTTGTGTCGCTATATGTTGTCGAATTCTGAGTGAAAAGAATAAGAGAAAGATTTCAGTATTACTTTTAACCTTTGATTACTTCTCCAACTTTAGTTATGTCGATTGCATTAATGTACTCTCTGTAGAATCCAAGGATGCAGGTCTAATTACGATGGATCCATTTATCCCAAAGAAAGCGAACGATTCAATCAAATCTTTCAAAGTAATAAAATAAGATAATCAAAAGCCTAAAATGCATACTCCAAGTCAAAGTACAGTTAACTTTGCAATCAAAATCCTTGTACCAAATATTTGCATCTCTAATAATCTCAAAAGTTTAAAATAAAAAAATAAAAAGTCAAGCGTTCAATGTGACAGACCAAAACAAAATATATGGTACATAATCAGGGGCTGATGCAACTTTACTTCATCTGAACCCAGTACTTTTTGACGTGGAGCATAAACTTATATATAAAATTTCGCTAATATTACAATAAATACTCCTTCTATCCCAATTTATGTGGCACCTTTCGAGATTCAAACAAGTCTTTCTTCGATAATAATTTTTTCATATATCTTTTATTTATCTTGAATTATCAATTATTGTGTCTTATAATATTCTTTTACGTAGTTTTTAACCATGTAAATTTTATTTTAAAAAACTCAAAAGTTCATGCCCGAATTCACAATCAAAATTGAACTGTTTGAGTTTGAAATCCGAATTGGGTCACATAAATTGAGCACAAACTTGGGAAATATAATTGATTGAACTCATGTGATCTTTAATTTAAGATCACATGATTCAAAAGTTTCTTTATTTTCTTAAACTTCGTGTCAAGTCAAAATAAGACAAACAAACTAAAATTGAAGAAGTAATTAGTTGAACACATGTGACTAATAATATATGTCTAGAAATACTAGCAATTACCTTGATTCTAAACTTGGTTTCAGGAACATCATCGACACATTCAGGACGAACTTGATAGAATGAATCAGCAGAAGCTCCATAGTTCCTCCACATGCTTCAAATGTCTTAAAAGTTTTTGCTACTTCGAAAACTCCTTAAATCAACAATTCAATAGTCAATACCAACAATTTTGATCAGAATATCAACAAGAAGAACACAAGTGGGGACCCACACACATCATACCTTTTCTTCTTTTTTTTTTGCTTAGCTGGTTAGGGGGTTTTAATAGACAGATTAGTTGTTAAAACTTAAAAGCAAAAGTACAAGGTGGAAGTTAAAGAAAAAGATAGAAAAAGTTGCCCGTTAAAAAGAAAGGACAGAAAAAGTTGCCCCTTTTTTACCCTTATACTTATCCTAATTTATAAAATAAACACTTCTACTTAATTTTTTATCATCTAAATTCTTTAACCTATCAGAACATAATTTTTTAAACTTTTTTGATAGAATAATTTAAGCGTATAGTATAAATATTGACATGTCATTAAAATTATAAAAATTAATCAACATGTAGGAAATTACGTGTAATGAACTTAAAACTCATACCCTCTTTGTATTTTAGACCCTCCAACTCACCTCCTTGTCAACTGAACCCTTAAACTCAATAAAACGCAATATTTTAAACCCTTTTCTTATCTGATTAGTGTGTGTATAATACAATCGATTACACATGAAATTTTCACGTTATTTTTTATTGACACTTAAGAAATTAAATGTTAAATATATAAATAAAAATAAATAGATCATTTTGTGCTTTTTCAACAATTGTTTTTTCATATATTATTCATAAATTGAACACCAAATTCATGTCAAATAAGTGAAATCTTTCTCATTTAACTTGAAATTTCAACTACATGTTTACAAAGACAAATTACAATAAATCTCAATCACAATTTTGAATTAGTTTTCACCAATTCACAAGACCATTTGTTATTATTCAAGCTTTCTCAAGCTTATCAATGAAGTTTTTGAATTTTTCAATATCCACCATTAAAACCACATCCATTACACCAAAAAAAGGAGTAAAATTGAACTGAAAAAATCATTAGGGAACATCCATTACGATAAAAAAGCAGAGTAAAATTGAACTGAAAATGCATGAAAAAGAGAGCAGTACAACGACAGCAAAAAAAAATAATGGACAAGAAATTTGGAGAGAGAAAAATGGGAAAAAAGGCTCAAATTTTTCCAATGATGTTGTAAGCAAATGAAGAAGAAGGAGGCTAATAAAAGCCCTAATTTGACTGTTGGGTAAGCAAATGAAGAAGAAGGAGGCTAATAAAAGCCTTAATTTGACTGTTGGGGGCCCTTTTTATAAGGTCTGATGCGTTGTTTTGGTTTGTATTACACGCTCCTACGTGGTTTATGCCACATAGGATGTCATGTCAAAAAAAAGGTTTAAAATATTGTGATCTGATGGGTTGAAGGATTTAGATGATAAAGGTGTAAGTAGAAGTGTCCACTTTACAAACTCGGACAAGTACAAGGGTCCAGAATATCATTTCGCCTTTCTTTTATTAAGGCCTCGTTTAGCCACGAGAAATATTCATTTTTCTAGAATTTTTTTTTAATTTTGTTTAAAATTTGATGTTTACAACTTAAATTTGTATTTGAAAAAGTGCAAAACAAGTCTCAACCTATTTTCACCTTTTTCCACTCTCGCTTCTCTCAAAAAAATTTGAGAAAATTCATAAAGGCACCCTTAAACTTGTCTGTCCAACTCACTTTAGCGCTTTAACTTTATGGGTATTTAAATACCCCCTTAAACAAATTTGAAGTGAATAAATTTCACCCCTAAGGCTGACGTGGCACTAAAAAAAAAGAAAAAAAATATATAAAATGCGTAATTCTTATTTTTTTAAAAAAATGGTCCCACTAAAATGTACTATATAGTAGAAAAAAAGAAAAAAGAACCCCCCCCCCCTCGCCCACGCCCTTTCTTCTTCAACCCCCAACCCTGCGTTTTTTTTTTCTCGTGCAAACTCCTCCACAGTCCACACTACCCCTACCCCCTTCCTCCTTTTTCTAACCCCCACCACTTCTACACCTTTGTCTTCTTTCTTTGTTATTTTTCTCTTCTAATTTTCCTTTTTATATAGTAGATAAATTAAAGAAAGTAAAATCACCAATAAAAAATGGATAAAATTATCAAAATTTTATTTTTATTAGAATTGAGTTTTTGTGGGGGATGAGGGTGGGGTGCGGGGTGGGGGTGGGGGGTGTTTGCGGATTGAAGAAGTGGATTGGGGTGGATGGGTATGAAGAAGAAAGGGTTGGGCAGGGTATTTTTTTTTATTATTATATAATATAATAAAAATGATGTGGCGCTTGATACTTATGTTGCTCTGACGTAAAAATGATGTGGAGCTGACATGGTAATAATATAGAGCGAGTGTAATGCACTTTCCATGGTGAGAGTGGTATTGTATTTTTAGGGTGCTACTTATTCACTTCAAAGTTGTTTAGGGGGGTATTTAAATACTCGTAAAGTTAAAGTGTTAAAGTGAGTTGGACAGACAAGTTTAAGGGTGTTTTTATGTATTTTCTCAAAAAATTTAAAAACAACTCCAATTCATATTCATGACCAAACACAATTCCAATTCTAAATTTTTTAATTTTCATGGCCAAACACCTACTAAGTACTCCTTGCTAGCGGAATTTCAGTAGCACAATTAGATGATTATATAAACTTTTATCCATTCTCAATTTTGTAATTTATTTCCTTATTTCTCTTTTCCCTACTTTTAATTTAAAAAGAAAAAAATATTTTTTTTGTTTAATTTATTTATCTGATTTTGATTTGATACGATAAATTGATTTTTAAAATTTATGATCTTAAATTAAATATACGTAGAATATGTCGACAACAATAAGACCAACAAATTCACTATAGTTCAGGTGGAGTCTAAAAGGTAATGTATCGGACCTTACGCCTATCTCGAGGAGGTAAAAGGATTAAATTTTTCTTTAATCTTATGGTTTTAAACATGTAATATTAAAATGAAAAAACTTATTAAAAAAATAAAAGAAACATTAAAGTAAAATAAAATGGAAAGGAGTAAGTATATGTTTATTTTTTTTTAAAAGAAAAAAAAAAAAAAGAGGTGGAAAGGGGAGGTGTGGAAGTTTACGATTTGAACAATGGGTCGTGGATTGGTCTTTGACTGAGAAATGCGGCGAGGGGTAGAGGAACGTGGGACATGGTCCACTTGTATTTGGTCTGAAATTAAAGGGAACAACTTTTCTTCGTTGAGTTTTCAAGAAATTTCCTTGCTTTGTCCTCCTTAAGGATAGGTCCCTTTATTTTGGAAAAAGGACCACATGATCCATCTAAAAATAAATAATTTATATTTATGTTATTAGACATGAAGTAGTCAATTAGTCTAAATTAATTTCAAATATGGTCAGTTGACACTGTATCAATATGATATATTTGTTGTATTAATATGATATAAAAAGTGTATTAATATGGTACATGGTCTGTATCAATATGGTATAAGGATTGTATCAATATGGTATATAGACAATATAATAGGGTATATGAACTATATATGCATATGTTTTCCTGTATAAACTATATGAATGTAGTATGAAGACTGTATCATTATAATATAGGGATTGTATCAATATGGTATAAGGACTGTATCACTATGATATAAAGATTGTATCAATATACATATACACACGATGTGTATCAAAACTGTATCATTGTTGTATAGAATATGTATATGTATAGAATGTGTAAAAAAAATTGTATCATTGTTATATAAAATATATATGTGTATAATTGTTGTATAAAATATGTTATTTTTATATAACAAACTAAAAATACATTATTTTGTATTTGATTAATAAAAAAAGTAGCAATTACAATATTATAAATTTATATTTAATTGTTAAAAAAACAATTAGAAGAGTAAATTTTTTTTTTTTTTTATAAAATGAACCCACACACAAAAAAAACAGAAGAACGAATAGTGAAAAGAATAGAAGAAGAAGAACCCACAATAAAATAAAAATACTACTAAATTCTTTTCTAAAATAGCAGTGAACAAAAAGAAGAAAAAAGGTACCAAAAAAAAATTAAAAAAGGGACACAACGATGGATAAAAGCCAAAAATGGCTAAACATGGGATTTATAATTCATTGGCCACTCGGTGGCATTTCTTTCATTAGAGTGGCTATATTTGTCCTTTCCCCATTTATTTTTGGTCCTATTAAAAAGAATTATTCTCTTCATTCCTAAATAAGTGTATGTGGGTTTAGCACATTCCTTAATAAACTATTAATTTTTAGAAAATAAAATGTAATTTTACCAATTTACTAAATAAAATTTATGTCTCTTTCCAAGTTGATATTGATTACATTTAAAATGAATAGTTAGACATTAATGGTACAAGGGCATATTAGGAAGATTATGATCAAAATATTATTAAAGGCCTAAACATTCACTTATTTAGGAATAAAATCAAAAGGTAAAACATGCACTTATTTAGGAATAAAATCAAAAGATAAAGCATGCACTTATTTAGAAACGGAGAGAGTAGTAAATAAGATATTCTTTAAATTTATGTTCCTCCTTCATTTTGCTCTCCATCTTCTTTCTTACTAGAGGTAGAAGATTGAAGATTTATTATTTATTTGTGGTTGATTTAGATTGATGTCTTTGAAGAAATTTGAAAATTACTATGGTTGAGTTTTGAAGAAAACAAATTATGTCTATTGATTTATTGATTTTTGAGGGTTTGAATTAAAATAACTATTGGAAAATATTGTAATTTTAAAGTCATATTTTTAGCTTGTTAGTTTTTGAAGAAAACTGATGATGTCTATTGATTTTTGAAGGTTTGAATTGAATTTAACTATTGAAATTATTGGAATTGATATTAGAATGAAAGTTGATTGGGATAAATTTTGTAGTAAAAATATGTTGTTGATGTTTTTAAGAAATTTCTAGGATTGCCATGATTTGTGAATAATTTTTTCCAAAATTGAGACACCATTTATATTAAAAGCCTAGTATCCAAGATATGTAACAAGTCAATTCATTGGAATTTTTAGTGATTCTCCATGATATTTTTGTGCTAAATACTGATGATCGTAATGAACGACAAGGCAAGTTCTTGGATGATTTGCCAGGATTTGGACTCCAACTTATGATGTAACAACTATTTTTTCACAACTTTTTTAAACAGGATCAAATGTAAAATAATAATGTGAAATAATTCTATTTGTGTAAATCTCCCTTTTTTTTCTCGATCCTTCTTTCTATTTCAACTTATTAACTTATCCGATCATATTAGTGAACAAGAGTCTTGATCTTTTTTTCTCTCTTTAATTCTTTTTAGGATAAAAAAAACAATAACTATATAGAAGTATTGTGAACTTATTACTGTTAGGATATACTATTAACCATGTTGGTTTAAGTTATAGTATTAATTTTACATCCCATGTAAAGAGTATTTATTTTATTTAATTAATTTAATAAAATCTTTGTTTAAATAGATTATTATGTTGACATGTGTGTCCTTTACTTATGTAGTAGGCAATTTTGTGCATGGAGTTATTTAACTCATGCACGGAAGATTAAAATTGTCGGTTCTTATAAGTTATCACAATCAAAGATGAAGTAGGACAAACATCTTGATGATTGTAGCACAAGATTAAAATATAATTTGATCTTAATTATGGGAGTGGTAATATTCCAACTTCTTGTGCTAGTACATTTTGTATGTATTGAACGGACCAAGTAGAGATGTTTGTTTATGTTCTGAATATTAATAAACAACTTCTCTAGTCCATTACATGTACTTATACTCTTAATCTTGATATAATTATTATGATCTATGTAATTTGATTTATTATTTTAATCTATTAAATGGTGAGACTCTATTGAGAGTCAACATATTCCTAATAGATTGGATAATGACAAATCACTTAGTGAAATAATAATTAGTTGATAGAACCATGTCTCGGACTTGAGAAGACACCCCTATATGGTTGCTTATAAGTGTTCACGTGTAAACCCTGCAGGTGGATTTAGTATCCGTCACGTGAAATAAGTTAAGCATAGTAATATAGGATTGAGTTAGTCAATAAATTAAATTTTTCAGAAAAATTTGATTTAATTGATTGGTGTCGGTAATTCTAACATGGGGAGTTAAATAAGATGTAATGGTAGATTTTGAAGTTAATATCGAGGAGTACAGTTACAGATTTTTAATGGAATAATTTGTAATTTATTATGATATGGTAATTCATTCATTTGCGAATTAATATCATAATTAGAAGCCTCAGTTAATAAATCTGCGGTCCCTGCTACGCCTGATTAATTAACCAATTTGAAAAAGAAAATGGATTTAGAAAAGGTTTTACACGTTTGTTTTAATGGGAATAAATTCCTATTGATGACATGAATTATGACTCCCATTAAACATTTGTCATTATGGACAAAACGTCCATGACTTTATGTTGGTATTGATGGGAGGTCTTAATGAAAATTCGTGTGCATTAAATGGATGAAAGAAAACCCTTTCAACTTCAACTTCAGTTGAATATATAGGGGTTTTCTTTTGTTCATTGTACAGACCTTGAAAATTCATTTCAGAATTTTTTTTTAAGTTGTCCACACAAGTATTGGTTGAGGCAAATTATTCAGGTAGTAGTAGAAGGCAGCAGACCTGGAGAACAAGGTGATAAACGAATTGTGCAAAAGCTTCAACATGTATGTATAGTTTTTCATGAATTTTGATTTTTAATTTACATTATCATGTTGTCATGTAAGTTAGTGATCCAGAAATTATGCTTCCGCTGCGTATGTGAATCATACGTATTGGTATCACGAGTCATCTTACATCTAACTGATAATGTAATATGAATTTCATGATTGTAATACATGTTTTTGTTAGTTCACAAATGTATATATCATGCTGTTTCATGATTGTTTATCCTGTTGTTGATAATGTAACAAGCAGTCCATGTTTCCTATATTTCCAGAGGTTTATGTACTCATCATGTGTTGTGATTTGTTATGGTCTAAATGTTTTCGGAAAATATATGTTCATCATGATATGTGTGTTTTCTGGAAATATTGTTTATCATGAATTGATTGTTTTCTGGAAATCCATGTTCATCATGATATGTGTGTTTTCTGGAAATATTGTTTATCATGAATTGATTGTTTTCTGGAAATCCATGTTCATCATGATATGTGTGTTTTCTGGATATGTATGTTAATCATGGTTTGATTGTTTTCTGGACATATATGTTCATCCGTGACATACTTGAATTATGGCTTTGTTATCCTTTTGCCATATGGATTGAGGGTGAAACTGTTTCTAGTTATGACTATGCCCACCTATAGTCATTACTCACTTTCTCTATTGATCAGTTTGGTGTCAAGGCAAGGCTGTCTAGACAGTCCATGTTACCCTCGCTGACAGCCTTGCCGATAACTGTCTAAATTGATTTTGTGAATTGAGGTAAAATTTGTAATGATTTATGAAGCTGCCCAACTGCCTTGGTTGTTTATTTGACTAAACAAGTAGTGTAGTGGAAAGGCCAAGCTGCGAGAGAGTCCCTGCTGACCCTCGCAAGCAGCCTTGCCGATGAATGCCGGTTTTGGAGTTTTTCATTTTTTGACGAACTTCGATTGGCCTGAAATTTGGTAGGTTCATTGGAAATGACCCACTGACCAATACTCATAGATTTATTGTGACATATGACCTTTTTTGGCCAACTGGAGCTCACCAAAAGTCGGCAAAAGATCCGCAACAGTGGAGGCCTACTAGTACCTGCGCCTGCAACAAGTAAGGTAAATCCCCCGAGAGGGGTCAGTACGGAGAATGTACTGAGTATGTAAGGCCATAAGAAACTTGTTATAAATACATCAATAGAATCAAAATGTAATAGGATAGGCAACATGAACAACTCATCGATTTGCATATGTGGAACAGTGTAGCTTACATAAATTAAGTTCTTCTCTTTATGGTTTATTCCTCATTGCTCATATCATAACGTACCCGGGCCCCGACTGATCAGTGGGTCTTAACATCACATCATGTGATGTTGGGATCGGGTCGAGCTAGGCTTATGCCCCTAGACTTGCCACCCATCGGGATCGAGTCGAGCTAGGCTTATGCCCCTAGACTTGCCACCCATAAATCAACACATCGAGATCGAGTCGAGCTAGGCTTATGCCCCTAGACTTGCCACCCATAAATCATAACCAATAACAAATGTATATTACTTTATTCTTACTTTTGATTGATTGATACTTGTGAGGAATTGATTCATCCTCTTATGAGAGAGTGATACAATCAGTGATGAGAGATTAACGTATGTACATAGCCACAACATTCTTGGAAACTCAAGAACACAACAGGATTGGGACTTTTGGAACATGTCCATAATTATGTAACCCATGAACCACAATAACTCATGAATGAGGAGTATAGGACTCAACAATAGATAAAATTATTGGAATCATTAGACACAAGTCAATGAACAAGAGGTATGTGTATAGCCACTATTGGCACTTTGGAACATAACCTTTTTGGGCTTTTGGAACATTGACTAACGAATATGAGACATACAATTCCCAAGTGATCAATGAGTAGGGAATATATGATAATAACCATTTCTAACCGGATATAGAATACCTTAGCACATTTCGGGAGAGGACTAGCATAATGCCAAAGTGAATACGACGTACCGCAAAAAGATACGAACAAAGTAACCTTACATACCTTGTATTCTCAATACCAACACACAAGCTTAAATGCGCATACAATCGTTTCGCTCCTTCCTTATGTTCCACTCTACAACACAAATACACAACGGAGCCAACATTAACCACCAACTACTTTATAATGCATGTAATAAGTATAATTCTCATGTTTGCCTTTAAACATGCCATGTCCCGCTTGACACAACCATTCATGAAAGTATTATTCCAAAAATCCCACAATATTCCCAACATTGACCAACACATGATAATCAATAGCATGTCATGCCAAGTTCACACTTCCCACTCTCCATCATCACAACATCATAATTATGCCATCAATTTCCTTCAACACACCTTACAACAACAAATCGGCCAAAATCCCCTAATTGACACTTATATGAAAATAGCATGTTTAACAAAAAAATAACACCATACATGATCATATTTTATCCATACCCTGCTTTTTCATTAAGACATCAAGTCTCTTTTCACCTTCAATTCACAAAGATAGCACATCTTCCACCAAAAGCAACAATACATCATTCACCACCTTGCCAACATAACTATCATGATATACATAATCTATCATGCATATAATATATTAATCTATGAAGATAAATACTTACCAAGGCTTGGAATAGGATGATCTTGCTTCAAGAGTTGTCTTTGAGCTTCTAGGGTTTGAGAGAAAATAAACTGAAAAATAGACCAAAAGGCATGAGCTTCCAAATGACCAAAAAAATCAGATTTTTGGTCCCTTTTATAAGCATTTATGACCATCCTTAGCCACTTCTAAAGCATTAAATACTTGTTCTAGAAGGTCTTGAAAGAATGGGTCATTTGACCCATTTTGGGCCATGCATTCTTTTCATTTTGGTGCCCAATTTACTTAACCCAGTAAAATCAATAATTTCTCTTATTCAAGTCATCTCATACGTGTTACAACAATATTCCCACTCATGTTATTCATATCCGTAGCCTCGATCCCAAGAACAAGCGATTCTAGCCACGTATGGCCTATTTTGCCCAAAAGGGTAAAATCGTCATTTTGACCCCAAATTCGTTATCGAGTAATTTTATCATGACAATATAATATTTTAATCATTTCATATATATTGTAGAAGATACGTGGCAAAAATCAGCTCGGCACGTCCCCGGATACCCTTGGGACTTAGAAATTTCCAACTTTCGAAAAAGTGGAAAACCCAAGGTGGCACGCCCCTGGGCGCGCCAAATTACTGCCTATGGGCTAAAAATTTTAGCCCATAGCGGCGTGGCACGGTCCCAAATGCGCCCCTCCTTCAAATTTTTCAAAAATTGCATTTTTCGACTTTTCTTCGCGGGTTCGGTTAGATACTTCAAGTCCTATTCTTGAACTCATTTCTTAACCTTAATATCCTTTGTTTAGAGGTCCTCTGAACCTCGTTTTGAACCCCACAACTATCCCATGAAAATCACAAAACACTTCCACAAAGGTTTAATCCCATATAAGAGGCCAAATTCAATTTTTCTCATCCTTAGCATTACAAAATACACACGTATGGCTCTCGACACCTACATAATCATAGTTCAATATTGTCAAGTAGAGTTGGGAAGGTACGAGGTGTTACATCAAGTGCTATCATTGTAAGCAACCTGATCACTTTAAGAAACAGTGCCCCGGTTACATAGAGAAAATGCAGAAACAAGGTACTTCTTTTTCATATGTCGTTGAAACATTTTTAGAGGATGTTTCTACCCAATTTTGGGCTATAGATTCGGGAGCCACTAATCATATCTGCACTTCTTTGCAGGGGTTTCAGGTAACACGGCAGCTAAATAAAAATGAGCTCAACGTGTTTCAAGCAAATGGGGAACCAACACCAGCCTTAGATATAGGGACTATTTCCATTACGTTCAGTAGTTCTAGAGTTTTGACTTTAAATAATGTCCTCTACGTACCTTCTATAAGAAGGAATTTACTTTCAGTTTCAAGAATAATGGATGCTTGTTACAATGTTTATTTTGCTAATAATTTTGCAATTATTAAGTTTAATAAGCATTTTATTATTTCTGCTCCTAGAATAAATGACCTGTTTGTGTTTGATGTGTCTCAAAACATGCTACAAACTTCGAAACTTAATAACATTGATCAATCACATAAGAGAAAATGAATTTCTGAATTGAGTGAAACCTACTTATGGCACTTACGTCTAGGTTATATTAATATAAATAGGATCTCACGGTTGGTTTCTGATGGACCTTTGAGTTCATTGAAAGTGGAGGCACTTCCGACTTATGAATCCTGTTTAGAAGGAAAAATGACCAAGAGACCTTTTCCTTCCAAAGAAAATAGAGCCGGTAATAAGTTAGAATTAATTCATTCTGATTTGTGTGGTCCTATGAATATACAAGCAAGAGGTGGTTTTGAGTATTTTGTGACTTTCACAGATGATTACTCGAAATATGGATACATTTATTTGTTGCGCCGTAAATCTGAATGCTTTGAAAAATTCAAGGAATTTAAGATGGAAACGGAAAAGCGACATAATAAACATATCCATACATTATGATCTGATCGTGGTGGTGAATACCTTTCTGCGGAATTCATTAAATATTTATCAGAATCAGGAATTACAGCTCAATATTCTGCTCCGGGAACACCACAACAAAATGGTGTGGCAGAGCGGAGAAATAGAACTCTTATGGAAATGGTTAGATCAATGTTAAGTTATTCAGACTTGCCTTTTTCCTTTTGCAGGTATGCATTGAAAACAACAAATTATATTCTGAACTTGGTTCCTTCAAAGTCAGTACCTTTAACCCCATCTGAATTGTGGAGTGGGCGCAAGCCTAGTTTACAGCATATTCGGGTTTGGGGTTGTCCAGCACATGTGCTAAAAGGAAAAACTACTAAACTGAAATCTTGGACAGAAGTATGCATTTTTATTGGATATCCAAAAGGTACTAAGGGAGGTTTATTTTACTGTCCTACTGAACAGAAGGTAATTGTCTCGACAAATGCCAGATTTCTAGAAGCGGACTATTTAATGAACCATGTTCCTAGAAGTAAACTAGTTTTACGGGAATTGAGCAATAGAATAACGAATAATGAAACACAACAAGAACATATTTCGACAACCGTTATTGACATACCACTGCATCCATGTAGTGGGAGAAATGTCAATAGGCAAGAGGTTGCACAAGAGCAAACACTTGACATTACACTACCTCAAAGTAGTGGGAGTAATGTTGAGCAACATGCAATTGTGGAGGAACCTGTTCAGGGTAATGTCGAGCAACCTGCAATTGTGCAGGACGACGTTCAAGGTGTTCAGAATTTAGTTCCAAATGTAGCGGATCCTGTAGTGACTGTTCGTCATAGTGGGAGAATTATTAGAAAACCTTTACGATTTGCACTCTTGGGAGAATCATACGATCGAATCCCTGAGGAGCCTAATACAGAACCCCTTAATTACGCCAAAGCACTACAGGACAAAGATGCTGAAATGTGGATTACTGCTATGAAATCTGAAATGGAGTCTATGTACTCTAATCAAGTCTGGGATCTTGTAGAACCACCTGCGGGAGTCAAACCCATTGGCTGTAGATGGATCTATAAGAAAAAGAGAGGTGTGGATGGAAAAGTACAAACTCTTAAGGCAAGGCTTGTTGCGAAAGGGTTTACTCAAAAAGAAGGAATTGATTATGAGGAAACTTTTTTGCCGGTAGCTATGCTTAAATCCATTGCTGCTCATTATGATTATGAGATTTGGCAAATGGATGTCAAGACGGCCTTCCTAAATGAAAGTCTTGATGAGTGCATTTATATGGCACAACCAGTAGGTTTCATAGAAAGTGGCAATGAAAATATGTTTTGTAAACTTAAGAAATCCATCTATGGATTGAAACAGGCATCTAGGGCATGGAATACTTGTTTTGACAATTCGATTAAGACTTTTGGTTTTGATCAATGTGAAAATGAGTCATGCATATATAAAAAATGGGACGGAGACAAAGTAGCATTTTTGATTCTGTATGTAGATGACATTTTGCTCATAGGAAATAATGTGAGCATGTTGAATTCTGTTAAAGAGTGGTTGTCCTCGCGTTTTGATATGAAAGACTTGGGAGAAGCGGCTCATATCCTTGGGATCAAGCTTATGCGAGATCGCAAACAAAGGAAAATAGGCTTATCTCAAGCGCTTTATATTGACACTATTCTTGCAAGGTTTAGCATGCAAAATTCCAAAAAGGGATTCCTTCCTTTTAGGCATGGAATTACTTTATCAAAGGATCAGTCGCCCAAAATGGCTGATGAGATAGAGAGAATGAAGACGGTCCCTTATGCTTCTGTTGTAGGGAGTCTCATGTATGCTATGTTGTGCACCAGACCTGATATTTGCTTTGTTGTTGGCATGGTCAGCAGATTTCAGTCTAATCCTGGACAAGAACACTGTATGGCGGTAAAGCATATAATCAAGTACCTGAAAAGGACTAGGGATTACATGCCTGTCTTTCACTCTGACAATCTTGTACCTATTGGGTATACAGATTCAGATTTTCATTCAGATAAGGATTCTAGAAAGTCTACCTCAGGATATGTGTTTACTTTAAGAGGTGGAGCCATAGTTTGGAGGAGTATCAAGCAATCATGTGTTGCTGATTCCACCATGGAAGCTGAATATGTGGCTGCCTCTGAGGCGACCAAGGAGGCTGTTTGGCTCGATAGCTTTCTGAAAGAGCTTGGAGTGGTTCCTTCGGTTCAAGCACCACTCACACTTTATTGTGACAATAGTGGTGCGGTTGCAAACTCGAAAGAATCACGAAGCCATAAAAGAAGTAAGCATATTGAGAGAAAATATCACTTGATTCGGGATATAACTCAAAGGGGTGATGTGAGAGTTTTGAAGATTGAGTCGAAGAACAATTTGGCGGACCCATTTACAAAGGGTTTAACTCAGAAGGTCTTTGATAAGCATGTGGAAGAAATGGGTGTTAAAATTGTGCATGCATGGTTATGAGTCTAAGTGGGAGATTGTTAGGATATATTATTAACCATGTTGGTTTAAGTTATAGTATTAATTTTACATCCCATGTAAAGAGTATTTATTTTATTTAATTAATTTAATAAAATCTTTGTTTAAATAGATTATTATGTTGACATGTGTGTCCTTTACTTATGTAGTAGGCAATTTTGTGCATGGAGTTATTTAACTCATGCACGGAAGATTAAAATTGTCGGTTCTTATAAGTTATCACAATCAAAGATGAAGTAGGACAAACATCTTGATGATTGTAGCACAAGATTAAAATATAATTTGATCTTAATTATGGGAGTGGTAATATTCCAACTTCTTGTGCTAGTACATTTTGTATGTATTGAACGGACCAAGTAGAGATGTTTGTTTATGTTATGAATATTAATAAACAACTTCTCTAGTCCATTACATGTACTTATACTCTTAATCTTGATATAATTATTATGATCTATGTAATTTGATTTATTATTTTAATCTATTAAATGGTGAGACTCTATTGAGAGTCAACATATTCCTAATAGATTGGATAATGACAAATCACTTAGTGAAATAATAATTAGTTGATAGAACCATGTCTCGGACTTGAGAAGACACCCCTATATGGTTGCTTATAAGTGTTCACGTGTAAACCCTGCAGGTGGATTTAGTATCCGTCACGTGAAATAAGTTAAGCATAGTAATATAGGATTGAGTTAGTCAATAAATTAAATTTTTCAGAAAAATTTGATTTAATTGATTGGTGTCGGTAATTCTAACATGGGGAGTTAAATAAGATGTAATGGTAGATTTTGAAGTTAATATCGAGGAGTACAGTTACAGATTTTTAATGGAATAATTTGTAATTTATTATGATATGGTAATTCATTCATTTGCGAATTAATATCATAATTAGAAGCCTCAGTTAATAAATCTGCGGTCCCTGCTACGCCTGATTAATTAACCAATTTGAAAAAGAAAATGGATTTAGAAAAGGTTTTACACGTTTGTTTTAATGGGAATAAATTCCTATTGATGACATGAATTATGACTCCCATTAAACATTTGTCATTATGGACAAAACGTCCATGACTTTATGTTGGTATTGATGGGAGGTCTTAATAAAAATTCGTGTGGATTAAATGGATGAAAGAAAACCCTTTCAACTTCAACTTCAGTTGAATATATAGGGGTTTTCTTTTGTTCATTGTACAGACCTTGAAAATTCATTTCAGAATTTTTTTTTAAGTTGTCCACACAAGTATTGGTTGAGGCAAATTATTCAGGTAGTAGTAGAAGGCAGCAAACCTGGAGAATAAGGTGATAAACGAATTGTGCAAAAGCTTCAACATGTATGTATAGTTTTTCATGAATTTTGGTTTTTAATTTACATTATCATGTTGTCATATAAGTTAGTGATCCAGAAATTATGCTTCCGCTGCGTATGTGAATCATACGTTCTAGCAATTACATATTGGATATTGTTTAAATAAAGTTTCTTTTCACTAAAATAATATCCAAAATAAAGAAGATAAATTATGTTGATATATGGACCTATAGAGCGTTTTTCAAATGAAGGAGTCAAAATACAAAATTTTAATTATTTGGAGAATAAAATCGATTCTATTAAAAACTAATGATAATTGATGTCCAAATAAAGTCTTTCAAATGGGTATAACCGATTATTGATAACCCGTAATTTCTTAAAACTACAACCATATCTCTTTAACTGGTGCATATAAATAACTGGCAGTCGTATATAAACTAAAGACAATTTTAAAAAATAGTGGTTGAAAAATTGTTGCCTAGCAAAAATAACTAATGAAAAGCTCATAGATCAAAACAAATTGGTCTAATATTGAAACCCAAGCTCTTTTAGCCATTTTAAATTTTTATTTTATTTTATGTGCAGTTTGATGTATCGGCATTAGAACTTGACTAATTTAACTTTTTCATATTCAAGGCTCGAAATCCAGACCTTTGATTAAGGGAGGAGTAGCCTCATCCACTGCACTAACTAGACTTGGTAAAGGTTGGGAGAGTTTGACAATGACTCATTGAAAATCTAATCAAATTTCAGAGTCAAACAAATATTTAAAGATAAATTTTTATAATTTGATTCAAAATTTATGGTCAAACACTAGCCAAGACTTGGTAAAAGTTGGGAGAGTTGGTGATGACTCATTCAAAATCTGATCAAATTTCAGAGTCAAACATATATTTGAGGATACATTTTTATAATCTGATCCAAAATTTATGGTCAAACACTAGCTAAAACCTAGTAAAAGTCGGGAGAGTTTGGCAATGACTCATTGAAAATCTTATCAAATTTCAGAGTCAAACAGATATTTGAAGATAAATTTTTATAATCTGATCCAAAATTTATGGTCAAACACTAGCTAAGACTTGGTAAAAGTTGGGAGAGTTTGGCAATGACTCATTGAAAATTTGATCAAATTTCAGAGTCTTAGCATATATTTGAGGATAAATTTTTATAATTTGATCCAAAATTTATGGTCAAACACTAGCTAAGACTTGATACAAGTTTGAAGAGTTTGGTTACGCCCCGTTACTTAGCTCATCCTGACCTAGTTCATCTCAACTTAAATAACCTTTGAAAGAAATTAATAACTCGTGTACTTATTAACTTTGGAAAAGGATAACAAATGTCCTTAAACTATGCGATATTGAACAAAAATGCCCTTCATTAATAATTTAATCTAAAATTGCCCCTACCCTTAATAATTTGGTCCAAAATGTCCCCGCCTCTATTAATTTGGTCCAAAAATACCCCTATTGTTACTTAATGGGTCAGAAATATCCCTTTTCAATAAATATATTATTTCTTTTTAACACATTCTATACCTAATAAAACATTACATACCTAATAAAACATTACTTTTAAAATTCCATAGTCTTATTTCTTGTCTTTTTAAAATTACTTTAACTAATAAATAAGTAGGAAATAATCTTTTTCCTCTGCTTAATAGTATCATTTTATAAATTAAAACAAAACAACTCCATGTATATTTTTAACTGATAATATAGATTATATATATAAGATCTTAATAATTCCGTCATTAATTTTCATTTAGACATCGATAATTTTTTTTAAATAAAATACGAAATATTTTTATTTCTTAATATTTTCTAATTGAAGTAAGATTAGAATTAGCTAATTTAAAAACTATTATTAGGAAAAGAACATGATTTTTTTTAAAAAAGAAATAATATATTTATTTGAAAAAGGGGCATTTTTGATCAATTAAGTAACAACATGGACATTTTTAGATGAAACAATTGACGGTAGGAAATTTTTTAGACCAAGCTATTAACTCGAGACATTTTTATCCAATTTCGCATAAAGAGATTTTAAATATGGTATTCATAAAGATCTAGTATTCTTTGGGAGTGTAGCTGTCAATTTAATGACAATTTAACTACCCAAACAACATTCTTGATAATGGACAAATTTTTGTCCCTTCTCACGAGCATTAATCTACTTGTCCCTATGCTTCGAAGAATGTTGACTTTTATAATGTCAAGGCAAATCTTGTACTAGTTTCTAAGCTAAATAACAAAGTGGAAAAATTTGAAGAAAAAATCATAGAAGGTAGGTTTATGCGGGGCATATTTATGTGGTGCTGAATGGGACGGGTTGAAAATATGAAAAAATGTTATACAAGGCGAAACAGGATGGGGCATGATGAGGTCGTCAAAGGTTTGTGCGGATTTACCCCGCAATCACATTCGCCCCATTCCAGTCTCATTTGCCATTCCTATTAGTACCCCCTAATATAATATAAAATATAGATAAATACCTTATATTTATCGCAACTGAACATCTTAGCTATTGGCAAAAATTTCGTCCGCATCCGATCTTCAATTCTTGTTCATCCCAGATGATTGTGTTGGGTGAGTGAGGAAGGCAAACTTTATCCCTTACCCTTTCACGATTTTGAACTGGTACAAATAAGTAATCAATTATTAATTTCTTTAATTATTTCAACTACGTGCTTAATGAGTTAAGCAGAGTCGCTTGGACCTAACCTACACAATTGGAGTCTATCTGACTTGAATTAAAAAGTTAAGGCAGACATTATGTTATCTATAATGATATACTAGACAAAGTTGAATGATCTAGTTTAAGAAGCAGTTATTTGAAAAGCACTTCTGAAAAAAATACACTTGAAAACACTTTTATATAGCTTGACCAAATACTAATTGCTGTTCAAAAGTGTTTTTTGAATTTATTGGCCAAACACAAATTGCTTATCACCAAAAACACTTTTTTGAAAAGCAATTCTAAAAAGCACTATTCAAAATAAGTTGATTTTAGAAGTTTGGCCAAACAGACTATAATACTCTATAAAAAAAAATACTATTCTTTCTATTTCAATTTGTTTGTCTTATTTTTTTAAATTTATTTTAAAGAATATCTTTTTTCTTTCTTGACAAATCACAACTCCTTAATTTTAACTTTTTACATTATATGTTTAAGAAGAAAATATTAATGGGCAATTTAGTACATTTTACATATATTTAGTTTTAAGACCACAACATTTTAAAATCTTTATTTCTTAAACTCCGTATCAAATCAAAACCAAACAAATAAATTGAAATGGAGAGAGTATGCTATAACTTTATATGATATTTAAGTAAAGTTGAGTGATGTTCTGTGAGATTAACGAGTTAGAAGGTAGGATGGTCACTCAACTTTGAATAACTGGCCTTTCTATTCACTCAACTTTGTTTTGTCTTTTAGAAATCACTCAATTTGTCAAGCTAGCTTTAGTTGTTATTATTTTCAAAATTTTTTTTTTTTTTGATACTTACTTAATGACGTGACAGTTACATAAACTTTTAGAAAAAAAGATATTTAAAAAAATTAAAATAGATATTTAATTATTGGATTCTCAGTCAAATCCTTTATTATTATTTTCTTGTTCTTTAATTTGTTTTTGTTTTTTCTTGTTATTCTTCATTAATCCTATTTAATAAGATGTTGTCTTGAGTATGAATATTTTATATATATTTTAAAATATACTCAAATAGTCAAATTCTTTTTAACTTACCTTTCAAATACCAAAAATAAGCAAGAATTTATTTATTTCCAAGAACACATTTTTTGGAAAGACATTTTTCATAAAAAATATTTTCCGATCATAACAAACTCTCATAGTCTATGGAATTTTCTTGAATTATGTGATGATTTTACTTACAACTCCCTACTTAACACATGAAAAGGGAGGAAGGAGGGCTGGAACATGCAAGGTTAAAAGGTGAGAACTGTATACATATAATTTTTGATCCTCCCCGAACTTTAACCTATTTTAACTTTAAATATTTATTATATGTCTAATCTTTATTTTAACTTATATTTCATTTTTAGTAGGTCTTACTTGAAAAATTGTGAAAAAGGGTTCAAAAAAATAGAATCACATTTTAGGATAAGTTTCATTTAATTTTTTTTTTCAAAAAAAGAAAAAAAAATTTACAAAAAAAAAGCATATTTTATTTAGGTTTTAATAAATAGGTTAGTAATTTTAGTATTCTCTTAATTATAGTTTATTTTTAGGCTAATTATAAACTCTTCCTATATTTTCTTACTATAAAAATTAATTAGTAAATATCATCATTTATATCTTTAATTTAATTTCTAAAAAAAAAAAAAAAAGGAAATCCTAAGCTACCCCACGTCCCCTACCCTTTTCCCCCCACAATCTGCACACACAACACACACGACTCCCTACACTATCTGCACACACACACACGAAATAGCACACACATGCACTCTATATATACACACACTAAAACAGAAAAAAAAATAGAGGAGAAAACAATACAATTAGAAGAAAGAGAATAGGAAAGGATAGAAGAGTTCAGAGAGAAAGAAAAAGGAAGGCAACAACATTAGAAGAAAAAAAATACTTAGGCAATAGAGAAAAAAAAAAAAAACACGGACAGAAAAAAAAAAAACACTTGAAAAAAAAACTACATTTAGAAAAGAAAAGAAAAAGAGAAGGGAGGGAGCAACACAAAATACTAAGCAATTTGGAAGGTTTGTGGATTAGAGTTCGGAGTTTGGTCTTTGATTCGAGTTTCCGGTGACGACATTTCTATTCTTACTTTCATTTAGTTCATCATACAGGTTCTTATCCGATCTTGCGCTACTTATTTTTATAAGTTTTATTGTGAACCAAATCATGAACAAAATTATTTAAATGGCTTCATGCATTATTTGATGTGCGAGGTTGATTATTTATGTGAGGTCCATCTTTTCCTTTATTATTTTAATGTTTTTACAATTCTTGATTTATTTTGATATGTGAGAGTTTTGTACATTGATGAATTTTCTATTAAAAAGTGCGTAATATTGTCTTACTATTTGTCTTGATAAAGTTAATGCTAATGAACTATAATAATTAAGTATATCTTGGGGATATTAAGTCAAAAGAATATTTGATGAGATTAAAAGAGGGTGCGGGTCTAATTAAAGCGAATTAGGATTTGGATTCGATTTAAAAAAAAAGGGGTTGCACTTTGGGTTGATTATCATGCCCTCTTGAGATGTGAAATATTCTGAAAATTTGGTTCTAATTGATCTTGCCACTCTACCTTATATATTTGGACTTAAGGTTAATGCAAATAGGACTTAATTAAGCATATCCAGAATCGTAATTTTAATATCAATAATTTTAAAGTCATGTTCTCGAGTTTAAGTTGTATGTATTAACATTTTGTTTAGAGTCAAATTCACAATAAGCATGTGTATTGTTCCAATGAATTCATGTCAGATTTAATTTTGTGGTGATTTTAATTGTGGACTTGTTTTAATTTATTTGATATTCTTCATTTATTTAGTCAAAAGCATGAACATATTGAATGGGTTTGTTTGATTTTTCTACGTGGGGATATAAATGGAAAAGAACAAAAATTTAATTAGGATTGAGGTTTTAGGCTCGATGAAATAATCATCACTTTTATTTTATAAGAAATGAGATTTTTTTTATATTACGATTAGTCAATGTTTAGCCGGACTAGAATAAAAATGGGAATGTTTATATGTATCATTTTTGACATTAGTTGTAAGGCCAATTAAAATCAAAAGATAGAAGGGAAAAATGAATCATGACTTAAGACCGTATCTTAAAGGTTTAAACCTATTTTGGTTCATTTCAGTTACAATGTCAATTTGTTGCCATCTTCTTAGTTCAGCGGTGTATTTAATTATGTACTGAGGAAACCAGAGTTATGACTTACGTTGTTCGAGCACTAAAAGAAATCTGTTTCGGGCCTACATCAGCTTTCAAAGGCTCAATTAATTAAAGTAAGAAGGAGTGAAACGGGATGGGGATTTATTCTAAACCTTATGGCATCGATAAGAGAAAATAGAGGAAAAAACATATTTGTAAGGAAGCGAGGCGAGTTGCGGATTAATCCAAGACTCGTTGCATAATTGAAAAAAAAAAGAAGTTAGAAGAGTGTAAGATGAATAAGAAATGCCTTTAACGCTAGATAAGCTTTAGGCTCGATAAATTTGGTTTCGATTAAGAATGCAATTATGCATCTTTCTCGATACGTGTAATAACAAATATGAAATTCGAGGATGCAATATTGCACCTTGGAACAGATTGTCGAATTAATTAATCAAAACTGAGACTTGTAGATGAAACCCCATAGATACAGTGTATTTGAGTGAAGAAGATTGTCTGTTAAGACTTAGAGTGCAATTATGCATCTAAGTCGAGACCAATGGAAATTAGACATCAAATGAGTGTACTAAGGCCTATAAACACAATTTATCCAAAATAGTTTAAGTTAAGTATAAGTTGATAAAAGCGACCGTGCTAGAACCACGGGACTCGAGGGATGCCTTATACCTTCCCCTCGATCAACAGAATTCCTTACCCGATCTTCTGTTTTCGCAGACCAATAAAGAGTCAATTCCTTTTGATTAGGGATTCAAAAAGGTGACTTGAAACACCATAACTCAATTCCAAGTGGCGACTCTGTAAATTAAAATAATCCTAATTCAATACCGTCACTTTAATTGGGAAAACCCTTCGACGTAAATGAAAAAGGGGTGTGACATCTCTGGCGACTCCGCTAGGGAACTAACTAGAATTCGAGCTTCATGATATTGACTTATACTTGCTTTGATTATTTGGATATTGTGTTTTTGGCCTAACGTGCTACTTGTCGCTCCTTTACCGCTTTGATATTGTTGAATTGTATTATAAACTGTCATATCTCGCGCACCCCTCTGAGTCTCTAAAATATAGGATAGAAGGAATGCAAAGCATGCATCCTACTTTCTTTTTGAGATAAAGCCAGAGTGCCAAGGCACCTGGTGAAAGATTATTAGTCACACATGTTAGGTGGGGTTTGGACCAGCAATGAAGGAGGAGTAGCACTGCTACCGAACAAGTTGCCCCTCCCCGACTCGAGTGTCCGCTCGGGTAAGCCAGTCTAGACACATATCTCCATCAGGTTAAACCTAGTAGAACTGAAACTCAGACGTGGCTATCCCTATTAGGCTTTGCTTTATCTGCATCATGTGCATTTGACTTAGGGGGACTTGGCAGAGGGGTCGAGTCCGTCTAGGACAGGTGTCCCTCTTTATATGACCAACATGTGCATCCTATGTGCTCTTTGACATTTATTTGGAAGGCCTATTCGATTGTTGACCGGCTTTAGGCAACTTAATGAAATAGAAAAAGTAATTTTTCCTGTAAACTTTTATAACCGTCTTCTTAATATATATATATATGTTTGAGGAATAAAACAGAAAATAGATTACCTGTTGATTGAGGGTCATTTTAAAAATATGACTACTATTTTCTTATCCTCAAATTTATTATTTATACATATATCTTAATAGCCCTGAACCTTTAGGGGTCATGAGGCTAAGTGTTTTACAAAAAATATATACATATGTCCTAATAGCCCTGAACCTCTAGGGGTCGTGAGGCTGAGTTTTTACAAAATTTATATATATATCTTAATAGCCCTGAATCTTTAGAGGTCGTGAGGTTGAGTTTTAAAGAAAATTTTCATATGCACGTATCTTAATAACCCTGAACCTTTAGGGGGTCATGAAGTTGAGTTTTGCAAAAAATATATAAAATAATTGTGTTTTTCTTCTAAGTTACTATTATTATTATTTTTATTTTTTTTTAAAAATACTTGGTTGACATTTATGTTTCCCCCACCTCCCATTTTGAATAAAATTATTTTTTGGAGTCCTATTTTTTGCACTAACATTCACGAGTTAAGTCAAAATTTGAGAATTGAGTTGCGTCAGAAGCTTAGACGTTTTCTAATCCCGTGTCTCTATCCATAGGTGTAACATGTCTCGTCCAGTTCGTGGGGAGTGTCAGAAGAGGAAAAGAGATGGGAATGTACCACTGCAGGTTGTAGATTGTGCACCCTGGCAACTTTGGACATGGTGGAATGAGATGGATTCTTCGAATCATGATGAAATATTCAAATCTTTGGGTTTTCTGACAAAAATCATGGCAATCAATCCTAGGACTGACAAAAATCATGGCAATCAATCCTACGAGGGATGTAATTAAAGTCCTGCTATCTTTTTGGGACCCATTGAACAACGTGTTTCATTTATAAAATTTTGAGTTGACTCCAACTTTAGAAGAGATAGCGGGTTATATCGGATATGGGAACATGCATCGTAAAAGACTTATAGCCCCAAGAATCATTTCAGTGAACAGATTTTGTGCGCTCCTGAACATGCGCGTTCCAAAAGAGAAATCACTGGAAAAAGGATGGATTTCCTTGCAGTTTTTATATGCAAGGTATGGAAGTCAAGAGGGGTTTGAGCAGTTCAGAAAACAACTCGTTCACAAGGGAAATTTTGAAACCTGGAAAGAGCATAGGCGATTTGCATTCATGGTAGCCTTTTTGGGAATGATGGTTTTTCCAAGAAGGGAGAAAAAAATCAACATTCGTTTAGCTGGAGTGGTGTATGTCTTGATTAAGAAAGAGAATCACACCCTGGTGCCGATGATCTTGGCAGACATATATCGTGCTCTAACTGTCTATCAGAAAGGAAAAAGGTTTCTTTGAAGGGTGCAACATCTTACTGCAAATGTGGATTGTGGAACATCTTTACCAGTGTCCTGTGGTAGCAAGGTTTGTTCCTGAGCAAAATGATCACATCACGGACTATGAAAAGAGGATGAAAGGATATAAATGTCCAGAAGGGGTTAGTGCTTGGGATAAGTGTTTTCGCTCTCTAATAGCAGATAAGGTCACATGGAACCTCCCTTGGTTCCCTTGGAGGCAGGTCATGCATAGGTATACTAGTCGCCCTTTCTTGCTGTTGATGGGTATTAGAGGTGTTCAACCATATGTGCCATTGCGGGTTCTACGTCAGTTAGGCAGGCGTCAAATATTACCTGTAACTTAAGACATGATAAGGTTTATGTTCTACGTCAGACTAGAGATTCCCCTTCCAGAGGGGTTGGCCCATCAGATTTGGGATGGTTGTCGTCTTATGGGAATTGAAACGATGGTCGTAGAACGCGAGGATGGAGAAGTACACCCGGGTTACTCTGAATGGTTCAAGAAACAACCACTTCCGCCAGTCAGACCAGAAAGATCAGTTAAAGGATCGATAGATCAAGAAGCTACAATAAGGATAGGAATTGAGATAGCTATGCGAGATCATTATGCTGCCGATCAGACTTTGAGAGTAGAGTTGGAACGTGCTAGGGTATCGTTGACTCAACGACAAACAGAGAGTGATGCAGTGAATGAGGCAATAGTCAAGAAATTGGATATGGAGAGAGATTATCAGTCTACTATTCAGGTATTGAATGCCGATTTGGAACGAGCTAGGGAAAGGATCGAGGAACAACAAAGAGAATTTATTGAAGAAAAGACTAAGTTGGCTCAGATTGAGGTTGCGCTTCGGGGACAAATCAAGCTGGCAACAACCAGGGGGTCACATGTCGCAGAGCTCGCCCTGCATCCAGCCGCCAACAATTACAGGAATATGAAAAGAAAATGCAATCAGAGTTTGATCAAGAAAGGTCCTAGTGGATGCGTGAAAGGGGAATATTGCGAGAAAAGCTAGAGGAAGCTTCCACTCGAGAGCAGTGCGCAAAGGAGACGATTGCCTCCCATAATCAGCAGATGCAGCAATGGGAGCAAGTTTTAGTTCTCTTCGTGGGAAAATCCATTGTGTGGCTGAGCAAACTGCTCAAATGGACTTGGATTATCAAGAGTTGACTCACGAACAGTTTCTGGTGAAAGTGCCAGCCTTTTCTTAACGTCTCACTGCTTCATTGCAAGACATATACTTGGGTTTGGGAGGTCATCCGAGCCCAAAGTCTCCATAAGCAGACAGTTCGAGGCCAGGAAGATCGCTAGCATATCTCGAGACATTTAGAGACTACTCGTAGTGATGTATACTTATTTCCTTCTGTTGCGTTATTTCAGTTTTAGTTTTTGAATCTTTTCCCCAAATTTATGTCTTTTAGTTAACCTTGTCTATTTCAGTTTAGTTTCATTTTCAAGTGTCAGTTCGTAGAGCTTGTCGTTAGGTGTCTTTTCACTGTTTTCTGTCGTATTTATGTTTGAAAAAAGAAATATTCAATTAAGGGTGAATGTGTTGGAGCTTTCTATTTAGCTCTTTTTTTTTTTATGTATATTTTTACTTTTAGTCTTGGAAGAAAAAAAAATAATTATTAGTTTTCTTCGAACTACGCAATGATCTGATTCATGTCCCTACATGATACGTAGGCAACCCTACAACAGGTTCGATCAAAGCTTTTCAAAAAATTAAAAAAAATAACAAAATAATAAATAAATAAAAATAAATAAATATATATATATATAGAGAGAAAAAGAAAATATGCCTAGATAAGCCGGGATGAAACATAAGGCCTCCCACATTAAGATGGAAGTGCATTTAGAAGCATAACATGCAATGTGTTATATAAATTTAAATGTGTAACACTTACCCATTTGTCACTTATTACAGAAAAGTTTAAAATTTTGTAAGGTGGTTGGTTTGTGGTTAAACTGGAATCTCATCCGTACAATACCAGATCCAAAGGAAAGGGCAAAATGACACACAAAGAGGGGATAGAGTTTGACAGCGAAGATGACCAGAATCAGTTGATTCAACAAGAATTTGCATCTATAGAAGAGAATAAATTATTGAAACAGCAGATGGCCAAAATGTATCAAGCCTGGATAAATGGGCGAGCGACACCTTCCTCAATTCCTGGACTTTTGAAACGACTGTCCCAATTTCCACTCAGGCCCAAACTGATGATCCGTTTTACCCACCAGGATTCGGCCCATATACTAATGTGCCTAGCACAGTTGGGACCTCCAATGTGCACCCCCCAAATCCATCTCTCACAAATAACTCGCTCTTCATTCCCGCAGTACCAACTACTATACATCCTCAACCAAAGCTGGTACCGAAGTCTGTGGGTGAGCTACCTCGTGATCAATTCTATTCCACTGGAGTAACTTTTAAGGTCCCAGAATCCTCCAATCCTACTTATCTACACAACTCCCCTATTGTGATCGAAAAGACAACGAAGAATAAGGAACAAGAGGAGATGGACAAAAAAATGAGAAGCTTGGAGCAAAGCATGAGGAACATGCAAGGACTAGGAGGGAACAAGAGTGTTTCTTACAAAGATTTGTGCATGTTCCCCGATGTCCACTTGCCTCTAGGTTTCAAAACCCCAAATTTTGACAAGTACGACGGCCATGGTGATCCCTTAGCTCATTTGAAAAGGTTTTGTAATCAACTAAGAGGAGTAGGAGGTCATTTGAGTTGAAGCAACCTCCTTTCAAAAATTAACTTTTCTCAAACAATCATAACTGTTTTCCATAAATTAGTTGAATACTCGTTTTTGAATTAGTATCTGTTTGAAAAATCTTACTTTTTCACAAAATAAATGTCGTAACTATTTTTTTTAGAAATGTTTCATGTCCTCTCAACTTAATCAATAATTAGCATCTAATTTGATTCTGTTCTTTCAAGAAAATCCCGTCAAGTTAAATAGATTATTTTTCATGAATAGAATAGATTCCATTTTTGTGAAATATTTTCGACAATTTCAAAACTTTAAAAGTTAGTCATTTTTTACAAAGTCAGTCAAATTTTCTCCTGGTCAACCATTTATATAGAGGTTCTTGAGAGCCTTTAAAACCATCTCAACACATTACCAGAATACTTACCCATTTTCTCTAATGTTAAGTGTTTGTTTCTATTTTCAAATCTTTAAAAAAAAAAATTAAAGTTTTCTTGATATTTTCTGTAAAAATCAAGTGGAGACTCTGTCTTTTTTAAATTGTTTTGAAATTTTCTTTAAGTTTTGAAATAGTTTAAGAAGTCAAAAACCAATTTCTTTTTAAATGAAATTCAAAAAAGGAATAAAACAATGAGGTTGACTGGACTTAAACAAAATATCCTTCATATATCATTAAAAGAAAACAATTACAGAAATAGATGAAAAATCAGAAATAAATTCAAATCTAGAAAATGTTCTTAAAAGAGAAGAAGACAAAATAATGATAGAAAAAATAAAATTATAACATGCTCAATAGAAATCCTAAGGATATCCATCATTTTCTTCTCCATCATTGTTGTCATTAGAACAATGGTTCTTTTTCAACATTTTTCGTTAACCAGTTTCTCCCTTTCATCAATTTGGGTCCTCTTAACAACAAATAGATTTAACAAACCTCTAATTTCTCTAACCTCAAGTTCATCGAATCTTTTTCTTGCCTCAAAAAGTTGGTTGAAACTGTACTCCATTTCCTTCTTCTCAAGAATTTGCTCTAACTAATTAATTTTACCTTCCTTAGCATTCAGTATCAACTGAAGGTAGTTTTCATGTCTGACCAACTTAATTAGGCGTTGGTTATCAGGGAAAGCTAAATAGTTCTTCACTCTATTTTTAGCCTGGGTTAGAGATGGACAAGCAAAAATATTGTTTTCTCCGGGAGTAAAAAAATCATATCAATTTTGGTATCACATAAAATAGACAATTCTCTTGCTTTCTTACACAGTGATTCTAATCTATTATCTAGAATGACTTTTTTCTTTCTCGGATCGACAATCCTATTAGGCATAACCCCCATTTTTGTCATAATTAGATGAACAAAAATCAAAAGAGTATAATGTCTGAGTTATCATCACTCTCTGAATATAAAATATGTGTTTGACTTATACATATATATAGATCTCTGGCAGGACTACATACCTAAATGACTGAAAATCGATTCACATAATTTGGCCAAATTTAGGAAAAACGTAACTATGCGATCCGAATTTTGAGGCATTTATTCATTATTTTTCTTAGATGCAGTTACAATCCTAAAACTCAATCTTGAACTTGGAGATTAAATCATTTTACCATGGGAAGTTTTTTTTAACACCCTGGGATCTATTACAACTGATAATAACATCATTCCCTACCAATTCCCACTAGTTCATATAACTTATGGCTAAATTCCAATTTCCACCATGGTTGTGATTCTTACAACCCTAAGAATCTAAAGGATTAAATTCAAGTTTGCAGTCTAAAGGGAGCTTACCTCAAAGATGGAAAACCCCAAAAGTTGTGAAGAATCGCCCTTGAATGTTTCTTAGAAAATTGGAAATGAAAAATGGATTTTCTTACTTAAAAACTAAAATTCAGCATTTTTGCCACTGCAGCGGCACTTTTGTCGTTGAAGAATCACCGCTATAGTGAAGGATCTGCTGCTACAACAACACCTAGGCTAGAAGGGTCTGTCTCTGTGGTGACGCTTCTACCGATGCAGCGACACTGCTATAGCGACACTTCTGTCGTTGCAGTGATCCCAAACTAGTAGCTTGAGAATCAATCCCAGCTCTAGCCATTTCACAACACACTTCTCAAATTTTGACATTACAAACTGACCCTTTCACAGTAATCACTATAACCGGAGTGATACTAACCCCTTCTATGCACTGAAAGTTTCTATGACTTCCTAAACTCATCCTCTAATATAAAATACAATCAAAAACACAAACCAATACTATAATAATTCCCATATTTCCCTAGACCACCACACACTCGAATTATACCTAAAACTAGAACAACCCAGAATTTTTATATTTTTGGTCTAAGGGAAACTAGGTGAAGGTTTTACTCTCTATTTCAGGATAACAATATTTCGGTTCATTACAGTTTCTTAAGTGTAAATGGTTATTTTAAGTAATATGAGATGAGTTATTGCAAGAGAATATTTGGGAATTGTAAAGGCTGGATGTGATTTTGAGGTATGTCTTCATTTCTGTGATTTGAGGTATGTCTTGAATTTCGTGATTTGAAGTATGCCTTGTTCTCTATTTGATACTTGACTATATACTTTGATATCCTTGTGTGGTTGACCTATGATTATTATGTTAGGAATTTGTTTGACGTATAGTCTTTTTGAGATATTGGTTAAGTGTAAATGAGATAAGAGATTTGAAAAATGCATGATAACAAGTATAGAGTTAAGGTGTCGGGGTCTATTTCATTAAAAATTGCTAGAACATGGGGATGGGAGTAATAAAGTATTTGTGGGATACCATCGTGTTGGAAAAAAACTGGAGGAAAAAAAATTTAGAGTCACTGTTTGGGAGTCATTGTAGTGACAGATTCATTGTTGCAGCGACATCACCACAGTAACTCCTTGTTGCTCTTGTGACACCAATGCGGCGATGGATCCATCGCTACAGCGATGCCTAGGAAGAATGCTGCCAGTGAGAATCCCTTATTTTTGTGATCTTTCGTGCTTCATAAAAATGATCCTGTAATTGTAATATACATATATAGAAATAGTTTTCCTGGCATAAATAGTAAGATACTAGCGTATTAAGCTACATTTCGATAAAATAAGAGATTTGAAAAGTACGAAAAAATAAAAGATTGTTTGTTGCATGCCCCAAAAGATGGCAACCTAAGTCTAGAAATAGTAATAAATTAGGGGAACAGGGAAATAGGCTAATGTGCACTTGGGGGATCTAGTTGGATGCCCCATCATTGTTAAAGCTTAATGCATCGAAGCCCTCCTCCTCCATGCCACTCACAAAGGAGAACTAGTCCACTTCCTCCTTCTTCAACTTGGGGAATTTCTAATCGAGGACTGCATATTGTACATGACCTTCACGGTCTTCCACATCCAAGCAAGCATGTGATCCTAGGAGTGCCTCTTTCTCTTCTTCTCATCTTACTCCATTTGAAGCTCTGTATAAGCTTGAGATGGGTCAAGTGGAGCATGGAGATCAAAGGAGCCAAACCTAGGAGAGGTAAGTGGGACCGCCTTAAGTAGCTCCACACCACATCCATATCTGCCTCCAAGCACTCAAAAGACATAAGGGTTTGGTGGGAGGGGTACCAGACTCCTCTCACTCTCTGTCCCTTCTGCTCTCACCCTCCTCCCCTATTTTTCTTTATTTCTTGCTCCCTTTCTGTGAGCCCTTCATCGGTGATCAAAGAGGGAAAAAATAAATCCTTCATAGACCCTCCTCTCGAGTAAGAAAAACTTTTACTCATTGATGATCTGCATCCCTACATTCATCACAATCCCTGACAGAGCACAAGCCACCCTCATAGCCCGGTGGAAGGTCACATCTATAATATTTCCTAAAGGACGGATCCTTCGAGATGCCAAGTTCAGCCACCTCCAAGCCTCCACTAAAAATGGGTTTCTTTTGGTCCCACTAATACCTATATACCGCACCTTGTTCTCCTGACCTCTATCTCCAAATTCCTTTCCAGTCACTTTAAGTCTACCTTTTCACTCTTCCCTTCGAAAATTGTAGTAAAAAGGTTTGGCACCCCCAAAGTGTCATTGATTGTGGCAGTATCCACTGGCATATTTTTCCCTCAGATATGGATGGTGGGTTTGGGAAAAGACTAGTCCACCATAGGGAGTATGGCATAGAACTCCCGAACTATCTCCAGATTGCATGGAGGAGTGGACTTTGTCAACATCTCCCATCCAAAGGCCTATAACTGGTTAAAGAACTTGGGCTTCTCTTCATCCATGTCCTTCATCATGAATCCCCTCTCAATAATGAAGCCCCTAATACTGAACCCCACCTCATAGCGGTTACGACAAGCATTGTTGGGGAATTCTCTGTATGAAGGTTAGTTGGTATTTGGGCTAGCCATAGTAAGTATTTCTGCAAATGTCACATTATAGTAATTAGAAACCAATAAGGGATTCTATGGAAAGGAAGAAAAATCAAAATTTGTTTTGAAAAATTTCTGGGCAAGCTACTGCCCTACTAGTACTACATCGATGCTTTTGTCATTGCAACAATATTACTGCTGTGGCAGATCATTGATGCAATGATGTTGCTGCAGTGATGAATCCATCACTATAGCGATACCATCATCCCCAACCAGTGACCTCCCCTTCCATGGTGATTTTTTTAAATTTTTCGTCAAATTTTGAGTTTTAGGCATAGATCAAGCTTGGTAGAGTACTTTTGAACTCTTTTACACTGAATTAGGAGTGATTAAAACCCAATACAAGCCCTAATTGATTGGAAATCTTTGGGGAAGATGACTCTTCCTCTTCTACCCTTTTCAAGCCCAAAACTTGCCATGAACATATTGAATCTTACGCCTAGAATGCTATAGGAGCGTTGAGAACGTAAAATAGTTTAGCATGCTTTGTAAATCCATTCAAAGAGACAAGAAATTCAAAATTTTAGTTGCATCCAAAACCAATTGGAGAGTACTTTTTCATCCTAATTTCTATGATTCCACGATGATGAATGCATACGTAAATAGTAGGGATGAAGAATTACCTTAATAGTGATGCCGGAAAGTGGATTTCTTAAGGTTAATTTGAGAGAATTTTTAAAGTTGGGAAGTTGGAAAGAAATGAATCCCACTTCCACTTTTGAAATTGTTGAACCATCATTGCAGTGATGGATCTATTGCTACAGAGATGTCACTGTAGCGATAGATCTATCGCTATAGTGATGGGTAACATAAAGTTCTATTTCATTCTAATTTTTTCGTGTGTCGTAATATTATGTGGTGTTCCGGGTATTTCAAATGACCCATTACATAAATTTTAGTATGAATCATATTTCTTGGGTTATAGTGATCGTGTATAGTGCTAGAGCTTAATGACCTATGATACATAAAATGGTCGAGTACGATGGCAGTTTGATAAGGAATTATCGAATTTATCAACAGGAGTAGAAGGTCACGTAGAATTACAACCGTTGTATATGCTGAGATTCCAAGAATCATGCTAAAAACTTCCCTTTCTAATTTGTAACTATTCGGAGATGAATGGTGGGTAAATTGATATCTATTATAATGACCAAATCATTGTTATGCTAAAAATTATTTTTGAAAATAATTCGATCAAGAAAATTTTGTTTGAAGTCGTTTAGAAATAATTTTCATGGGAAAGGCTTATGGCCCTAATTAATTTAGGCCAGATTCTCAAAATTGGGCCAGGCCTGCTGGTCCATCGCTGTAGTGATAGATTTGTCGCTGCAGTGACACATTCATCACTATATCGATGGCGAGGCAGTAAGGCCACCTAGGTTTTTAATTAACCATTTCCCCAGCTGAGGCCTCCTATTTAATTTGCCTCCTCCAAAAACACCCCAGATGAACTCTATGTTTAGAATGACAAGGTTTTAAAGGCAAAACTCTGAGAGGGTGATTTCCAAGCATTTTCGAAAGAGATTCCAATGGATTGGAGAGGAAAAATGCACGCGAAAAAAGAATCCTCTCTCTCTCTCTATAACAGCAAAGTTCACCCACGAGGTAGGTTATGGTTTAATTATAGTAGACTCAGGATAGACGTATGTAATAACTGTAGTTATGATGGGGATTTCATATCTAGGCCTACGAACACAGAGTTTGGAAAGATTTTATAGTAAAACTGAACCTAGGATAATGAATTGATTAAATTTGCGATGCATATTGAGGTGATGAACTGTGTTAAACCTTTAGTTATTGGGAAGTTAAGATACTTGTATGGAACTAAGGTTAGGTTGGTAAATAGGGGTTGTCATGAGTGTGTTAAAATGGTAGGTTAATTGGTGGACCTATTGAGCAGACGTAAAGTTACCTTGTGTGTGTTTCAAATCAAAAATAGAGGTTAGGAGTGATATTGAGGTTGGAGGGAGGAGTCGGTAGATTTGAAGGATAGTCATGGCGATATTAAGAGCAATAAAGGAGGTTGTGGGTGTGTGAACCAAAAGTGGGGTTAGTTACTTGTTCTAGGATTTATAGTAGTGTATTAAAAAGGGGAAAAGGTAGGGTCATAGCATCCTTAAATGGATAGGGGAGTCGGGATATGTATAGACGATAATCGGTTAGTAATGATCCTTGATGTTGGGTGCGTAGGATATGGTTTAAATGTAGTTATAGACTTGATTTGACTCTATGCTTATATGTGAGTTGAATATTTGTGACTAGCTTTTGGGCATTACTTGTGATTATTGATTGTCATTATGCATTGAACATTGTATCTGAGGTTAATCATTGAAATAATGTATTTGGATCGGGTGTCACATTGTCACTGTTATTTGGATCCGGTGTCATGTCAACACTGTTATTAGAATGGGTGTCATGCTGACACTGGTACCTGGACTGAGCTAATCCCCTGCAGGTCAAAGTTGAGGGTCCCTGCTGACCCTAGTATGTGTGTACACCTTGCATGCATGCAATTATTATTACGTTTGTACATATGTTTGGCTTTATTATTATTGACTAAACTTCTTGAACATAAGTGACAGACATGGGTACATGGATATAAGGTATCTCTTGGCTGTGTATAGATCTTATCTCCTGTATGTATGTTAATTATATGTGAGGGAACTAGGTTACCTTTTGTATAGATTGTGATTGTCTACTTTAGGGAGAGTGTAGCTGTATTGTCAGTGGGTATTAGGACATATAGTAGTAGGTCAGAATTGTTGTTAGTGCGGAATATTAGATGTTGTTTAAGGAATGTAAGTGCGTAGTTAATATAGGCATTGGCAGTGCTATGGGGTTGTGGTACTTGATCTCTTAGGAGAAGATAAAGAGGGCTATCATTAAAGAGAGGGTGGTAAGGTTGGGAGTTGGGGAATGTTGGAAGATGTTAGCAAGGTTTAGTTATTTAAGTATTTATTACTGTCATGATCCCTCCTTAATTTCTATTACTATTATTTGTTTCTAACCCTTATCGGCTAATATTATTTGTGTCTAACCCTTGTCGGTCGATGATACCTACTAGTACATATGGTTTGTACTAATACTACAGGTACTATATCTCCTTTGGAGATATAGCCAAGTTGCAGGTCAATTGGAGTTTCTATAGATGTAGTGGTGGTCAATTGGAGTTTCATCAGAAACAAAGTTTAAATTGACTTGAAATCATTAGGTTACCATTTTATAACTTTACCCAAAAAACCTCAAATTTTGATTAGATAGGAACTTGCAGTTAGAAGAAAAGAGGATGGAGAAGAGTTATATTTTCTCTCTTGGTGTATTTTAGCGTGGCTTGATAATGTGCAAGGATCTCAGGAAAATGTCTCTTATCTTAACTGTAACTCTGGAAAATGTAACGAGGGCCGATGCATATAGGTCACGGCGTCCTCCAATTACTTTTGGCAGTTACCTCCCTCTGCAATTCTGCTCAATTTCAGAAGAGGGAGAGGGGACATCAAAAACCTTAGTATACTCTAATGGACTGGTAGATTTTGGGATTAATGGTACAAATTCGGTGGTACGATGATTACAATTCTTCACGGCAACATAGTCAACTCAGACCCCGGAGGAGAAAACCAACTTGCAGGAAAATCGGCAATTACAAAAGGGGAAACCCCTTACATATGTTGCCCCGAGTACAAGCCAAGGGAAACACGTAGTGACACTAGATGAAGCAGATCTAAATTTGCAGGAGGAGCACTAGAAAACCTCACTAATAGGCTTTGTCATGGGGGACACCCCATTCTTAAGGAGCATGGAACTTTATATTGCCAATGTTTGGCGATTTGCCAAGAAGCCACAGATCTTAGCTCATGAAGACGACTACTTCATTTTTAGATTTCACTCAAAGGAGGACTATGAAAAAGTGTTGATGGGGGGACCCTAAACGTATCACAATAAACCTTTCATGATTCAAGACTGGATAAGAAATTTTAAGTATAATCCCGACTACATCACAACAGTTTCCATCTAGGTCACACTGCCTAGTTTGCCTGTGGGTTACTGGTCCAATGGAGTATTAAGTAATATTATTAGTGCAATAGCAAAGCCATTATACTTGGATAAAGTTACTTAAAGTACGTAAAGGATATCCTATTCCCGGGTTTTGGTAGAGGTAGATGTAGCTTATCCATTAGTAGAGTTAGTGGAGATTATTTCTCCTAATGGGAATTATCCTCAACGTATTGATTATGAGTGGTATATCCTGAGCTGGGGGTTTATCGGAAACAGCCTCTCTACTTCATCTGAGGTAGTGGTATGGACTGGGTACACTTTACCCTCCCCAGACCCTACGCTGTGGGAATACACTGGGTATGTTGTTGTTGTTGTTGTGTCGATTATGAGTGGTGGCCTAATTATTACCATCATTGTATGCATTTTGTACATGATGAAGAAGTGTGTAGAATCAAGAAGGAGCAGAAAAAACTAGAACAAGATTTTCAAGAGGCCCCTCAAAAAAGAAGGAGGAATAGAGGACGAAGTGGTCAAGAAAGGAATACTCATCAAAATTGGGTTGCATGAGCAGAGGAATAAGCTGCTAAAGAAGCTGTAATCATTACACCACCAACTGAGTAGAATTCACCACCAGTAATATGCCTAATATGGTGCAATAATGTACCTCACAGGTGGTAGAACAAATAATAAACCAGCATATTATGATGAATCAAACATGGGTTATGTCTGCAAATAGATATGAATGCTTACGAGAGAGTGCAAATGATGGGACATCTGGGTTATCCACTGACCTAGGGGGACTCACAACCCTCTATGATCATATCCATATAGAACATTAGGGGCTTAAATTAGCCCCAAAAGCAAAAGGAGGTTCGTCTCTTCTTGCATAAGTATAGTGAAGGTGTTTGGGTGTCTTGAAACTAGGGTAAAGTAGAACAAAGCAGCTGCTATACTGGTCAAGGTGGTTCAAGGATGGAATACAAAATTTAACTACCCTATGGCTCCAAATGGAAGGATTTGGCTTATGTGGAAACCTCATGTTCAAATGCAGCTCTTAAATATTAGTGAACAATTTATACATTGTAAGGTGGTGTCTACTACTTTTGACTCTCTTCTTACTATTATCTATGAAAAGAATAAATCTAGTAATCATAGATCATTATGGAGTGAACTGATTCAGTTGGGTAGGAACATTCAGGAACCTTGGCTCCTGAGTGGTGATTTTAATGCTATACTCAGTTTTGAGGACAGGCTTGGCTCTGGTGTGACTCTAGCTGAAACACAGGAGTTCCCATAACAGGTGGATGAACTTTATCTCACTGTGCTTAAGTCTAAGGGATGGTATTTTACCTTTTTCAATAAGCAGGACCAGGGTTCTAGAGTCTACTCTAAATAGATTGGTCTTTTCGGAATATATAATGGTTGCAAACTTATGGGCATATTAAGGCAAAATTTCTTAATCCTGGGATTTCTGACCACTTTCCAATTATCATGGAACATAGACTTGCTATAAATATGAAGCCAAAACCTTTTCAACTGTGATGAATCATCCTGATTTTCAGGGCATTGTACAACATGTATGGGCTCAACAAGTGAGGGGATCTTATATGTTTCAATTATGGATCAGGCTCAAAACACTGAAGTTAGAACTAGGGGGATTGAATACTTAGCCTCATATGGCCAAAGGCTCCAGCAGGCTAGAATACATTTAGAAGTTATTCAAGCTCAAATAAGTAGCTGGCCACAGGATTAGGATTTAATTGAAGATGAAAGAGAGGCATTACATGAGATCATTAAGTAGAGCTTGATTGAGGAACAAGTACTTTGGCAAAAATCAAGGGCCACATGGATTACAAGTGGTGATGTAAATACAAAGTACTTTAATGCCCGACTAAAAAATAAGGTCCAGTAGGAACTCTATAAACTCTATATGCACTGAGGATGGTGTAAAGCTCACTAAACCTGTAGATATTAAGAAGGAGATTATTGCAGTCTTCAAGAATCTCATGGGAAATTCAGCAGAAATGTTTCCATGCCTAGATGCTGAAGTTATAAAGAGTGGTCATTGTCTTACCTATGACAAAAAAAATCTATTAGTTAAAGTAACTGACTTGGAGATACTGGAAGCAATCAAAGGTCTACCCCCAGAGAAGGCACCTGGAATAGATGGATATCCCATAGAATTTTTCAATCAGTAATGGACAATAGTGTAAACTTTTATTTACACTGTAGTGAAGGAATTTTTCTGGGAAGGTAAAATGTGCAAATCTTTTAGCAGTACTGCAATCACCCTAATTCAAAAAGTGGCCAATCCAACTGTTATAAAGGACTACAGGCCCATAACATATTGCACCACTGTGTATAAGATCATTACTAAGATCTTAACTAACAGGCTTAAGCGTATTGTTTGATCAATAGTGAGTCCTTCCCAATCAGTTTTTATTGAGGGGAGATGTATTATGGATAATGTGCTAATTAGTCATGAAGTTTTAAAATGGTACACTAGGAAAGACATGTACCCTAGGTGTGTTATGAACGTTGATCTCCAAAAAGCCTATGATTCTATAGAGTGGGCTTTTCTGAGGGGTGTACTATCTGATTTGGGGTTCCTAATTAAATTCATAAATTAGGTTATGGAATGTGTATCTTCTGTGTCTTATTCCTTGGTGATCAATGGTAGCCTTATAGAACCTTTTCAAGTTAAAAGTGACATTAGATAGGGTGATCCTACATCACCCTATTCATTTGTCATAGACATGGAGTATTTGAATAGAGAGCTAACAGTAGTGGAAAGAAATCTTGTCTTTCAGTTTCATCCAAGGTGTAGGAAGCTGAATATGATACATATTTGTTTTGCGGATAACCTTTTAATGTTTTGTAAGGCAGAGAAGCAGTCAGTTCTACTTATTAGGCAAGATTTTGAGAAATTCTCTAGGGCTTCTAGTTTACAAGCAAGTTGTGATAAGAGCTCAGTATATTTCTCAAGTGTCAAATCTAATGTCAAGTAGAAAATTCTCAGGCTATTGGATTTCAGTGAAGGTTCCCTACCATTTAAATATTTGGGTGTTCCTTTGTCATAAAAAAAGCTTACTATCAGTCAATGTATGCCTGTGGTGGACAAGATTATAGAAAAAGTGAGGTGCTGGACACCCAAATTATTTACTTATGCTGGGAGCCTGTAAATTATTAAGCCTATTCTATTTAGGATGCAAATATATTGGGAAAAATGTTCATCCTTCCTAAGAAGATCATGAATTTAATAGAACAAGTGTGTAGAACCTACTCATGGACAGGATCTGTGGCTAATTCCAAAAGAGAATTGGTTTCTTGGGAAAAGGTATGTCAACCTAGAGGAGTTGGAGGGTTAAATGTACTGAAGTTATGTGATTGGGACAGGGCAGCTATACTTAAACAACTCTAGGCTCTTGCAACAAAGAAAGATTATTTGTGGGTGAAATGGGTTCACATTTACTATATAAAGCATGAGGCAGTTGATACATGTCTAATTCCTGGTAATGCAACATGTGTAATTAGGAAGATTATAGAGGTAAAAAGGTTTATCATGTCAGTGATGTCTCAGCAGGGTGGCTTTTGTAATAGATTACAGACAATGGTACATGGGAATAATTTCAGCATCAAGAAGATGTACATCACACTAAGACCACACTATCTATAGGTGCAATGGAGGAGCCTCACAACTAATCCAGACATTCATCCTCAACATAAATTTTGTCTGCGACTGTCTTTGGACAAGAGGTTGCCTAAAGTAGATAGATTACAAAAAATTAGTATTGGTGTTCCTAGTGCATGCATTTTTTATGATAACCTTGAGGAAACACTGGAGCATTTATTTTTTTATTGTCAGGTTACAAGAAGCTTATGGAGTAGATTATTGCACTGTATGGGTGAAAGTAGGACAGTTGGGAGTTGGCAAGATAAAGTTGCAATGGCCATACACTTGGCTAAGAAGAGTTATGGTAAGGGTGGTATCTTCAATTATTTGTTTTCCATGGTGGTAACAGTGATTTGGAGAGAAAAAAATCTGATGCACTTTCAGGGAGGCCATTTCCAGCTAGATAGACTGACTCAGGAGATTGCCATCCATATCCATACTAAAGGTAGGAGATTGAAGATCTGACAACCATGCCTGCAGATGCTGAATTATATGCCTTGACACCTGCACTGAAGAAGCAAGAAGCTGTGATTCTGTTAATGTCTTTTTTCACTTATATAGCATTAGTTTGAATTTTCTCTAATCTTGCATTGATGTTCTAGGTAGTAGAGATAGTGATAAAGAGGAGTTATGCCTGTTTAGCTTTGTAATGATTAGCTTTTGGTATTAATAAAATTGTTTATTTACAAAAAAAGAAGATGAAATCATGAAATAATCATTAGAAAAGTGTAAAAGTGGTGTAAGAACCTTACCTAAAGAAGAATTGTTGAAAATTACATTTTGAATCTCCCAAAATTAAGTTTCCAAGCTTTAAAAATTGAATTATGGAGTTTAGATTTGAAAAATGGAATTTAATCTGTCCATGTCACATTGTTCTTCACAAACACGGTAGGCCTGTTGCAAATACGATCGACCCATCCCACTACCTGTCGCTAAAGCGAAAATTCCATTGCGGACGCAATTAGTAATCTTCCTATGCAGACCCATTTCCCTTTTGCGAATGTGATCCCCTCCACGCATTCGCGATGACCATTTTCTGCCCTCCCTCGCGAACGCGTCCAAGTGCTCGCGAATGAGAAGGATTATATCAGCCAGACCAACAACTTTTTCACCAGCAATAAAGAGAACTAAGAATTCATTTAACGGATCCTTGAGATTCGTTCAGAACACCGTGAACACAAACCAACTATTCTATAAGACTAAAAATGAACTATGCTACTAGACTAAAAATGATATTTTAGACTCAATGGAACCATCAGATTCGCAAATGAAATTCATTATCAATGGATATTTATCGAAGTCAACTCTAGGCCATAAACTGTTAACTTTCCAACTAACTACTCAAAATCCATCCAAACACCTCAGGATCGAACCAAAGGTTCCTGCAACCTAAAAAAGACATTCTGGAGCTAACGAAACTGACGAAATACTCATACAACATCTAAATCTCAAAATGTTGACCGAAGTATAATACAAACTTCAAAACCTTCCAAAATGAAAAACTCTTATTATACTCAACCAACCACCTCGAGAAGCATTCCACCTACTCCCACAGACCACAAATACCAAAATACAACTATGGAAAGAGGTAAAATGGTCAAAATGCACCAATAGTCAAAAATCAGAATGAGGATTGTTACGTCATCCACCATTGAAACACACGTTCATCCTCGAACGTAAGAGTAAGGAAAATACCTGAACAATTTAAAAGTTAGGGATACATACTCCACATATTTGACTCTGCCTCCCATGTAGCCTTCTCAACTAGGTGATGCTTCCACTAAAGCTCCACTAATGCTATATCTTAGATCTTAATTTCTTATTATGTCTATCCAAAATGGCTATGGGCTCTTCCTCAAGTGTCAGATTCTGATCCAAGTATACCGAATCACATGAGAACCGTCAGAATGATGCTTCTTTAATATTGAAATATTGAAAATTAAATGTACAGATCAAAGACTCAGAGATAAAGCCAACTCATAGGCCACCTCCCAACATGCCGAAGGATCACAAAATACCTCAGGCTAAGCTTGCCCTTCTTCCAAAACCTCATCACCCTCTTCATGAGTGATACCTTCAACAAAATTCACTCACTAACCATGAACTCCAAGTTACCAACTCTTCGATGTGCATAACTCTTTTGCCTACTCTGGGCTATTAAAAGTTGATCCTACATTAACTTTACCCTATCGATCAAATCTCTCAAGTATGTACCCCATGACCAAACCTTAAAGAAATCAAACCAACCAACTGAAGACCACACTTGATCAATCACAAGGCCTCAAATGGTGCCATTAGAATGCTGGAATGGTAATCATTATCGTAGGCAATCTCCACCAAAGGTAAGAACTAGTTCCATTGACCTCCAAAATAAATCATATAAGCACAGAGCATATACTCCAAAACCTAAATAGTCCACTCTAACTAACCGTCTATCTGTGAGTGAAAGGCTATACTCATCTCCAACTGATGCCTAACTCCCACTGCATAAAACTCAAAATTGTGATGTGAACTGAGTACCTTTATTTGAAAAGATGGAAATAGGCACACCATGTAACCAAACTATCTCTCGTATATAGATCTTAGACAATTTCTCTGCATTGTAGTTCACTTTCACTAGTACAAAATGAGTTGATTTTGGTGAATCTATCCATAATCACCCAAATAAAGTTAAACTTCCCCAAAGTCTGAGGCAATCCAATCATAAAGTCCATAGTAATTTGTTCCCACTTCCACTTAGATATATTGAGTCATAACACTTCATCTCTGGCGCTCATACTTCACTTGCTAACAATTCAAATGCTTAGTCACAAACTCCACGATGTCCCTCTTCATCCTACACCAATAATCATATTGCTTTAGGTCATGCTACATCTTGGCTGATCCAAGAAGATATAATACCTCAAACTATGAGCCTCTTCCATGATTAATCTAGTCAAGTCACTAATTCTAGGAGCATAAATTTGACTCTTGATCCTCAAAATACCCTCTAGATCAAGAATTGCTTCCTTAGCTTTACCCCTCAACACTTTATCCCGAATGAAGCACAACATCCCATCCTTAAACTATCAATCCTTAATTTACTCCATCAACAAGGATCGTGACTTAACACAAGCAAGAATCCTACCAGGCTTAAAAATATCAAATCTCACAAAGCTATTGGTCAAACCCTGAACATCTATAGTGAAAGGTCCCTCCTCCACCACCAATAAGGCAAGACTACTCATACTCACCGCTATTCTAATCAAAATATCCACCACTACATTGGCCTTTATTGAGTGATAGAGAATAGTCATGTCATAGTCCTTCAACAACTACAACTACTTGCGTTGTCTCAAAACCAGATCCTTCTGGTTGAAAATATGTTATAGGTTGCGATGACTGGCGGACACCTCCTAATGAACTCCATAAAAGTAATGCCACCACAATATCAAAACAAACACTACCACTGCGAACTCAAAATCATGATAGGGGTAGCTCTTCTCATGGGTCTTCAACTTCATCAAAGCATAGGCTATCACCTTTCCCTTCTGTAAAAAAGTGCCACTATGGTCAACTCCTGAAGCATCACAATACATGATAAAACCTTTACCCTCCACAGTGTAAGGTCAAAATAGGTGTTGAAGCTAACAAAACCTCGAGCTTTTGAAAGCTCTCCTCACACTCATCTGACCATTGAAAGGCAAATTTTTCTTAGTCAATTTAGTCAAAGGAGCTGCAATAGTAGAGAAGCCTTATACAAACCATCTGTAATAGCTAGCAAACCCAACAAAATTCAAATCTCTATAAGTGAAATAGGGCTGGACCAATCTTTGCTAGATCAACCATAATACCCTCATTGGACACAATATGCCCCAAGAATGACACAAAAGTCAACCAAAACTCACATTTGAACTTATCATACAACTTTGCATCTCTCAATCCTAACACACAATCCTTAAATACTTCACATACTCTACCTTACTCTTGGAATACACCAAGATATCATGAATGAACGCAATCGTAAAGGAAATAAGATAAGGCAAAAATACTTTATTCATTAACTGCATAAATTCCACTGAGGTATTGGTTAACCCAAATGACATAATAAGGATCTCATAAAGACCATACCATGTCCTAAAGTCATCTTAAGGATATTCAAAGCCCTAATCCTCAACTAATGATACCCCCACCTCAAATTAATCTTTGAAAACATCAAATCACCCTAAAGCTGATCAATTAAATCATCAATGTGCAAAAGAGGATACTTATTCTTGATGGTCACATTGTTCAACTATCGATAGTCAATACATATATGCATAGACCCATCCTTCTTCTTCACAAATTACACTGGAGCTCCCTAAGGCCAAACACTAGGTCAAATGAATCCTTTACTCAGTAAATCCTGTGACTAGTCCTTCAACTCCATCAGAGACATTCTATAAGGAGGAACAGAAATGGGCTTGGCTCTTAGCTTCTAGTTAATGCCAAAATCAATATCTCTATTAGGTGGAATCCTAGAAGATCAATGGGAAACCCATCCTAAAATTCTCTCACTACCCTCACTGACTCTAAAGAAGATATGCCAGCACTAGTATCAGGAACATAAGACAAGTAAGAAAGGCACCCCTTCTCAACCATCTGTTTTAGCGTGAAGGAAAGAAATCGCTTTCTTTGAATAGGAACCCTGGTTACTCCAATCTCGATACACCCTATATAACTAAGGTAATTATCCTGGCATGGTAATTTAAGGCATCATGATATGGAGAGAACCAATCCATACCTAAAATCACAACAAAATCAACCATATTTAGAATGATCAAGTCAACCCAAGTATCATACCCTAAAAGAGTCACAAAACAGGATCGATACACTAGATCCACCACTAAATAATCATCTAATGGGTAGTAACACAAATAGGCATAGTAAGTGACTCATAGCATATCAAGACTCGATGCAAAATATGCAGACACATAGAAGGAAGTAGAACCAGGATCAAGTAATACTGAAGTAGACTAATGACACTAGATGATACCTATAATAACTACATTGGTAGCCTCTACCTCGAGTTTACTCAGAAATGTATAACACTACCACACCTGCCCTTGATTTGAGCACCTCTATGACCAACCCTACAGACTACCTAAGCTCCACCCATAGCAACCTAACAACCACCTCTACCATTCTATCATCTCCTCTAGTTGTGGAGATGGTGCCTGGGACACTTTCTAGCAAAATGACCAAATGCTCCACAATCATAGTATCATCCATATGTAGTAGGATGATGGGATAGTTCATATGACCTAGAACATTCACTGCAAATTAAAAACCCAAAATAAGAACCTTTAGATATCTGACCAGAGCTTTGGCTACCTAGAATAACCACTATCAAAAATCTATAATACTACATAAATTGTCCTACTAGGCTGATAATTTTGATCCCTACCTGAGAAGTCTCTACCCTAGATAATGAACAACTGAACCCAACATGCATGTAAACCCTTTTATTACTGCCTCTATAGGCACAGTGATGGATATTTTCAATACTCTTAACATGGTCCACTATCTACTGAAAGGTACCTCTAGTACTCAGTAACCAAATGAAGAAAAGTAATCAATCATTTCTCAAACTTTCTAATTTGTTCCACTTTCAAAGGTATACTCATCAAGGAATACCTAGACAGGGCATGAAACATGGTCTCATACTCTATTACTGTTATGGTACCCTGCTCTAGGTCATCAAACTCATTTCTCAAACTCTCTCTCATGTTATGAGGCATATTCTTCCCAAAGAAGGCCTTAGAGAACTGCATCTATTTTATAGGGGTGACCCCACTGGTCTACAATCAAGGTAAGATCTCCACCACTGCTTCATTACCCCCACCATCTGAAAATTAGTGTAGTCCATCCATGAGACTCAATCAAACCAATATTATACAACCTCTCCTAACAATTAACCAAAAACCCATAGGCATCTTCCTCAGGTGCACCATTAAATCTGGAAGGACCCATCCTAACAAATATATCAAACCTCTTCTTCTCCTTTATTGTCATCATTGGCCTAGCCAAAATCGTAGAGCAATAAGTCAAACTAGCAAAGCATCAATACATTGAACTAGATCAGCAACTGGTTATTTCGTAAGAGTCTAAAAACCCTAAACTGGTACTCACTCTAGAGGTTGAACCCCATCCCTAGTTTGTGATCTATCAAGAGTGACAAGTAGAGCTCTTGTCTGAGCCATACCCTCTAAGAAACTCAAAATATAAACTATGGTACCTGCAATATTGGAGTGGCTATGAAACACTATAGAACCTAGGGTAGCCCTACTCTCTTGGCGTGATAAGCCATATCCTTAATCTTAACCTTGGTCCCAAGAGATACAAACTTAGTACGACCCCTAACTAGTGTTGCACCTTGTGCTTTACCTCTACCACAACCGTGATCCCTGCCTCAATCCCTAGCTATGGTCCTGACAATGGTTGCAAGTACATTACCTTCACTAGCAGTTAATCTCATCCACATAATTTGTTGAGAGAATGAAACACAAAGTTTAGAGCTCAAGAGATGAATTAATTCACACAATAAGGAATCAAATAGTAGAATTTTCCTAAGAATGTCCTATAACCTCCTGAAGATAGATAGGGACATTATTATACAGATCCGCGAGACTCTACTAGACACTTGCTCTAATATTTGTGAGATTGGTGAACCTAGATGCTCAATACCAACTTTCCACAATTCAACTAATAGGGTTTATGATGGCATCTACCCCAACCCTCCATGATAGGTAAAAAATAAACAGTATAATATCAATGCAAACAACCAATAACAACTCCAACTCGTATATCCTGAAATATCCCAAGACTCAGCTATCACGAGTAGAAGAGATACTATAATATAGGGTGTCAAAGTAAAATACAACACCATCTAATAAATAAAGGAGATTGAAAATAAAATGTAGAGGAAACCGGGGTGGTTTTCAAATATAGGAGCTCATCATGGCTTTAAAAATTGCAACCCCGTAAGGTCAAGAGCCGCACTGACCATTCATGTTAGGATCTGCATCAGAAAGATATAGACAAGTAGAGGTGACTACAACTACTAGTGCCAGTAGGCATAATAAGCCGAATGAGCTTAAGTAGCTACTATTTCAAATAAAGAATAATAAAATAACCCTGCACGCAGAAAAGTCCCAGCAGCTCAATATTAACAATTGCTAAAGATCACCTGAGTACATAACAATAATCAATGAATAGTGCATGAAATGATATGTAATGATATATAATGGCCAATGCCTGCCAATATACACCCCATCCACAGTGGTATGCTACAAGGTGGGATCCATAGGAGATTTACGAAACCCATATATCATGTCCTGACTCAAATCAAGACTTCCACAAATTTTTCTTGGACTCAAATCAGGACTAAAATTAGTATCAATCAGTGTTTTAAAAAGCGGAGGCGTAAGATGAGGCGTTTTACCTGTTATGGGGCGAGACGTAAGCCTCGAGGTGATGGGGCGTAAGCCTCATGGAACTTTAATTTTAAATATTTTATAAATTAATCTTATTAGAAAAATATTTTTAAAAAGGATGAATCACCAAAAAAATAAGTAAAACTACATACACAAAATATAAAAAATAAATGGAGTATGTATCTAAAACTATTTTAGATAAAAAAAACTAATCAAAGCAACACAATACACTCAATATATAACGCCAACTTTTTACATAATAAAGTAATAAAACCATTATATATCCTCAAAAATATAAGTTTGTCCAAAAAAAAAGTGCATAATTAATCAATCGCCACCCATATTTGGGAACAAAATAGATAATTCTGAATTTCTGATTCAATATTCAGTCACTATCAAAAAAGAGCTCTTCATCATCATCCATATTGCCAATCAAATATTCAGAACTTGTTGTAGTGTGTCTAACTTCATCAACAATCTGAAAACCCTTTTCATTTGTTTCACTTTGGGTATTGTAGAAGTCAAAGAGTTTAAATACTCTTTAAGTTTAAGTGTTTAATAAGTAAAATATTTAGTCTTTTACTATTTAAGCTTAAATTAAAGATTAAATAGGAAAATATATTTTAATTTTTAGTAGTTCACGGGGCTTACACCTTGAGAAAAAAGCGCGCCTCACGCCTAGGCGTACGCCCCAAGTGGTGAGGCGTACGCTTTTAGGTACTTTCGCCCCCCCCCCCCCCCAACGCCTCGGTGTGTTTTAGCTTCGCCTCGCCCCGCGAACACCTTTTAAAACACTGGTATCAATTATCTAGACTTGAATTGAAATTTTAACAAATCTTATCGAACTAGAATTGGTCAAAAAATAGTTCTTTCGTTCAACCATTTTGATGATCCATAAGATGAATGAATATGCATGATCATGTTGATACTATGAAACCTAATACACTGGATATATCCAAAATTTCAAAATAACAATCAACTCATGAGCACAGGCAACAAGCCCTAATATCAAGTCAAATATCCAAATTCCACATCACTAAAATGATATACGCCCCAATTGGGGCACCACAACAATGATTCATATTATTTACTACTATAATTTTTGAATTCGCCCAACTCATAGCATGCTTTACATAATAAATCCTCACCCAAGCAAAGTCTAAAGAAAGTTAAGTAACAACTTAACTCAAAATAGAATTGCAAGCCACCAACAGTCACAAACTAGTGTTCCTCTTCTAAATGGCCTTAGAACACTCTCAATCTATCAAGAATAAGTTCTACACTTAAATATGAGTCTATTGATACCCATATTGTAATACTTTTATCCCGGGCAAAAAGTCAACCACAAGTCCCCAAAGGCAAAATTGAGATTTTATTTGAATATCAAGTTACCCATAACTTAAGGAGTTCAAATATGAAATTTTATTGAAAATGAAATTAAAATCAACCTTGAAATCATCAATTTATTATTCTTTAGCTTTACTGAACGAACCCCTAAATTTTCAAGTTGAAAAATCAAGATTTGAAAATGAAATAATAAAATAATCATTGGAAAATGTGTAAAAATAGTGTAAGTACCTTACCCAAAAATGAATTATCGAAAAATACCTTTTGAATCTCCCAAATTGAGTTCCTAAGCTTCAAAAATTGAGTTATGGGGTTTTGATTCAAAAAATAAAATTTAATCGGTCCAGGTCCCATTTGTCTTTGCGAACGTGGTGGGCTTGTCGTAAACACAACTGACCAAGTCCACAACCTATCGCGAACGTGAAGGTCCTATCACGAACACAATGAGTAATCTTCCTGGCCCAGACTTGATTCTCCTTCGCAAAACTGATCCCATCCTCTCTCCTTTGCATATGCAACCAAGTCTTTGTGAACGTGAAGGAGTAATTACAGTTGCACTAGCAATAAAAAGAAATCAAAATTCACCAAATGAACCCTTGGGATTCGTTCAAAACTCTATAAACATAAACTGACTATATGTCACAATGCAAAAGCCGAGGTCATGATGGCACCTACCCCAATCCAACCTTGGTAGGTAAGCCCAACTCCACAAGAGATAACAGATACAAAAAGAAGATAAATAACACTTAAATACAAGACTTTGAAATAAAGTCAAGCCAATGATATAAAAAACAAATCCTAAACTGAAATGAAAACAACTCATTTCCCTAAATCTAGTGCCATGAATAAAGAGCACTAATAAACTAACAAATACACAACTTTGTCTCTAAAATGTAAAATAAATACAATATAAAAATATGATGAAGTCTGAAAACATGCTCCAAATAAGGAGTTCGCTAGTACTTCGAAACAGCCTCAACTCAGCATGAACTCAAGCTTTGTGGGTGGGTCGTACTCGAACTGGGATCTATATCGAAAGGGTACAGAAAGTATGAGTGAGTACGACCCACTTGTACTCAGTAGGCATCACAGACCGACCAAGAAAAGTAGAAAACAAAGCATATAAATGATACTATGAGCACGCCTCCACCTACATACAGAAAATTTCCCAACTGTGACACAACTCGTATCTCCTAACAGTATAAATAATACAACTATAATAAAAGTATAAAAGTACCTATACATGGATATATATATATATATAAGGAAGAATCAATTATAAGATAACAAACACATAAGAAAAATGCAAATAATGCAATGCAAAGATATGATAAGGATGGAAAATCTCAATATCACCACGTATACACCTTTTGAGCAAAAGCTTCTAGGAGAGGACCCATGGGGGGTACACAACCCATATACTATTACAATCTTATCAATCAACCTTGCCGGCATATCCCTTGGTTAAGGATTTTTCATGGATTAATGAATTAAGGATGCATGCTTATAACCAAATCAATTTCATGTAATGAATCACTCAATAATGGTATTAATATGCTCAAATATCAATAGATCATGATATAAACCATCGTACGGAAACATAGTAGCGTGGAGTCGTATAAATCATCAATAATATCAATCTAATCCCCCACTCGGGCATCACAATAATAATAAAGAACAAATAATGCTCAAACAACATCAATACCAGCCCCCGCACAGGCATCATAGTGATAATAATCTCTCAAGTCAATAATAATATTCACATAAGCCCCCACATAGGCAACATGATAAAATAATAATCTCAAAAGATGAATATCACAATAATATCACTAACTCATAGCATATTAATGGTTAACTACCCTGTCCATTCTGAAGAAAGTTAAGCCATAACCTATCTCAAAAGCCAAAACACGAGCTTCGACCCTTTAACAAGGAGATTTTCCTTTTCGTAGAGTCTCGAAACAAATCCAATCTATCAAAAACATAATCTACATGTCAAAAGGAGTTTAATGATACCCATATTACCTACTTTCATTTTGGGACTAAAAATACTTTTTTAAAAAGCCCCCCAAATAAAAAGGATAAAAGTGGAAATTTTATTGAACAAACATGTTTCTCATACTATAAGGGTTCTAAATATGAAAATTCATCGTAAAATAAGTTGAAATTGAGCTTGAAATCGAAGAAAAACCATTTTTTTACTTTACCGGTTGAAACCCCAAAGTTCCAAGTTTATAATCCAAGTTTTGAAGTTGTTTTTGAGATTAAATCAATGGGTAATGAGAGAAATAAGGTTTAGAAACTTACTCAAATCCAATTTGATGAAAAACCTGATGTTGCCCAAATTACACCTCGTAATGAGATATAAAGCAATCGTTGTCAAATATAGAACCTAACCAAGGTTGGGGTCGATCTGTAATGACCCTCTAGGTCATTTTTCAATTTTTGTGTATTTTTGGTGTGTCAAGCTTTCGAATAGTGGCTACCCATTATTTATGACCTGTGGGGATAGGTAATTCGGTTCTCGAGAAGTTCTTTTGAGATTTTATTAATACCGAGCGTATTCTAAAATATTTGATTTAAATTAGAATTTATTAAAAGATATATTTTATTACCTTTCTAAATTGTTTTAGATATTTATGAAAATTCTTTAGCTATGATATATTTATATTATTTTTATAATAGTTTTATAATTTATTAATATTTTAAACGAAGATAGTGAGTTTAGTTATGTTGAAATTTTCTTATTAGATAGTGAGTTTAGTTATGTTGAAATTTTCTTATTATTTGATATAGGCTTTTTATTCGTAATAATTTTCTATTAATTATGATATATTCAAAATATTGTATTTGTTTTAACACGAACCTATACAATACCCGAGTATATACATAACAGAGTAAAAAAAATTTAGTATGCCACCTCTCCTCCACGTGGAAGTGGAGGGAGTGGACAACAGACCTTCCAAATTTGTTTTGTTGTCACTTGCCCATTCATATATTAATGAATTACTACATTTAGTATATAGATTTGATTAGTGCATGTTGATAAAATCACAATCCCTACAAGATTTGTATGTATATGCATAACTGCCTTTTTTTTTATTTTTTTTATTTTGCATTAAAGACTAGTGCAAGTTTTCAATGTAACCTGTTGCATATGTTCAAGGTTTGAAACAAAATTTAGCATGAAAATATTTCACGACTTATTCTATCACTGGAAAATATCAATTTTCTACATCAAGTTATTCAATCCCGGATTCTAGTGTTAAGCTCGAACCTAGAAGGATTTTTCCTGACCCTTGGAGGTTGTTGACGCAGCGGCTTCTGAGGTCGAGTAAAGGGGACAAGTAACACATGGTCGGTCTGAGGCTGCTATCCGGCCTCCAGTTAGGCTAGACTTACCTTTCTTTAGACTTTGCTCTATTAAATTATTGGTGTGTTATTGTGCTAATTTTGGTGGGTATTTATGGCTCAAATAGTTTCTTAGACAATTCCTAATTATTTTAGATGATTAGGGGACCGTAGGATAGATTCTGACCTCAAATTTCCTTAGGTTGGTAGTTACATCTTCTTTAGAACCTGTTTTAGCTTACTCGGGGCCCTAAGGATTGAACTTAGAAGCCTTAGTCTAGGCTAGGGTAGCTGCTTGCCATAGTTTGGGTTTTGGGACTTGTAATTAGCTTTACCGCCCTTTTTAAGGTAAAGTACCTTAGGGTAGTGCCTAGTTAAATAGCATTAAAGAACTTAGGTGGGATAGTTATCGGGACTAGAATGGTTTACTCATTATATTAAATACTTTGACTTGGTATTCCCAGCGTTTAGCTCTTTTGGCCTTGATTCGTGACCTTCAACTTAATAATCGGAACCTTGCCCTCCATTAAATGAAATTGGCTTCTAAAATAGAAAAAAAACTAGATAGACATTAAACAAATCAGACCTTTGGGATGTTATTACTTATCTTCTATTAGTTCCGATTCTATAACGACCTAAACCGTCGTTACGTGTAAAAATGCCCTAAAAATAATCTATTATAAAAAATAGGCTCAAAATGGACCAGGGAAAAAGTAAATCAGGAAGGAAAATTAGGGCCTGAGGGAATTGGGCCAAAAGGCCCAATAATGGACTGGGTTGAACTTCGGTAACCGCTACAGTAGTTGGGAAACCACTGCATTGGTACCATTGCAACGGTAAAAGAACGACTACAACGGTAAGAGGCAGTACCCAGCCGAGGAATTTTTAAAAACCCTCTCTATCTTTACTTCCCTATGTCGCCCCCTTCCTCCAAAAACACTCTGAACAACCCTATCTCCCCCAACCTGAGATTTCAAAGGCCAAGGTTCATGAGGACAATTTTAAGACATACCCAGAGAGAACCCGACATGGGAATATATATAGCATGTGCGGGACAACTCACTTCTCTCCATAGCAGTATGTTTTGCCTAAGAGGTAAGTTATGGTTTACTTTGTAGCAACTAGACTTGGAGCTAGATGTATCTAACATTAATAGTGATGTCAGGAGTATCATGCATTAGGCATTCAGGCACGGAGTTGGATGGATGGACACTTTTAAAAATTTAGTTAGGTCCGAATATGTTGTATTGTTGTATATTATATTATTGTTGATTGTGATAGAGGATGGATAGATGGTGGAGTGAATGTATGTAGTTTAATATCTTCTAGGACCTTTGAGATTTGTGGAAAGTTAGACGATATAGTGAAGTATAGTAGACAAAGATTAAGGTGACTCAATTAAAATATAATGCCAGGGATGTTCAAATAGCATTAAGGAAGTGGCTGAAGGGTGAGGAATGGTAAGCTGATATTAGTAATTAGCATAATCATACTTCGTGATGGACGAGTGAACATAAATGATTAAATGTTGTAAAATAAAGATATGTTTTTAGTTAAAAGTGATTAGGGAAGTACAGAGCACAATGTGAAAATGTGGAGTTAGGACGTAGATAGGTAGAAAGTGGTGATAGCATAAATTTGGATATTTGGTAGCCCCGTAGGGGTGTGTGGTATATGATGGTTATGAATACATTTTTATAAATTAAGGTCCCCATTTAACATGAGCTATGGTTTTGTTAAAGCACTTGGACTTTCTTGTCTTTGTGCTTGTTTGTGAACTTGACATCTATGATTGCCTTCTGGCATGACTTGTGATTTAATGAATGTATTGCATTTCATTTTCATTACGATGATATGTTGAGATAATGGATCGGGTACAACAACGGTATGGATATGATAAATTGAGATGATGGGTCGGGTACCACGTCAGTATGAATATGATATGTAGTGATAATGGGTCGGATGCCACACCGGTATGATATGATGTTAATAATAAGGTTTAGAAGGGATAAGGAGAGATGATGCGCACATCTTGCATACATTCACTCATTCATATGCATTAAGTGTTTTTATGATGATTATATATGGTGATAAGTTGTTGATGAATATGACTAAGTATGAAAGCTTGCGAAAGTGAACTTGTGAGTTTTATTACATGATGATACGTGGTGTCTTCAGTTGATTGATAACATTGGTTATGAGTGATGTCATGATCGTTTTTGTATTTGAATGTATTCTATTTATATATATGTATATGTTCTCTCACATGTTTTGTGTTGTGCAGATGGTGTTGAAGGGTCTACAGTATTAGGTGGTCCCTTGTGTGGACTGGGTTGGGGATGAGAATCTATGGTTCCCTGAGATAACTGGTTAGGGTAGGATATGATTGGTAGAACTCTGATTTCATGGTGTGTGTAGGGTATTGTAATGTCATGTGATGGTAAGTACCAAGAGGATTTGGGCGGAGGTAGACTAAGAGTTGTTGGTATTCTAAGAGTAAGGTAGATAAAAGTGGAGGAAGTATAAGCTGGAACAGGTAGTCAAAGGACTAAGCTGGAACGGGTCGTCAAAGGACAAAGATATACGAAAATGTTAAATGACAGGTAGGTCACAGAGATGCTAAAATGAGGTGTTAGGGATTCTATAATTGGGAGTTTAGAACTTTACTTGATGTTATGATCTCTCCATATTTATTATTGATGTTATTTGTTTCTAACCTTGGTCGGCCGATAATGCTTACTAGTATGTATGGTTGTATTGATGCTACACTAACTATACCTCCACTTGGGGGTATAGCCACGGTGTAGGTTAGTTGGAGTTTTTATAGCAGCGATGTCGATCACTCAGCAGTGGCTCCTACTATTTTTATTCTGCATGGATGTTGTGTCGTGGATGTCCCTACTCCTTGTCTAATGCTCTTGTACTAGTTTAGGCTAGGTTCTAGGGAATTGCTTATAGTTATTTTCCATATTTACTTTACATATCTAATGTACCAAAGCAAGTTATGGGATGAATTGATTGAGTAATCATATTTTACCTATTGATTAATTATTCATATGGCAGACATAAATTGACTAAGTGAATTCTATAATAATTTTCGCATTGGGTGAATGGTGGGTTATTCAGGGTTCTCTTATCTGGGGTAGGTGTAGATAGGTGTGCGGCACGATCCGATAAGTTGGGTCATGACAGATTCGAGTCCGGCACCTGGGTTATTGTTTGTTACTTGATAGTTCTAGTTTGAGTTTGGCATCTGATTATACTGTTTATCATTTGTTAGTTCTGGTTTCAGTCCGGCACCTGGTTATACAGGCTATTATTTGTTAGTTTTGGTTTGAGTTCGGCATCCGATTGTACCGCTTATTAATGTCAGTTCCAATTCGAGTCCGGCATTCACTATTATTAACTTGAAATTGAGAAATCTAGGTTGCGACTGGTATGTTCATGGTAATGACTGGAGGAAGAATGTATGGTACGCTTACCGCACTTCTTGGCTTGTTATTACTTTACTTACTATTTGTAACGATCTATTTTGTTGTTATAAAAAGGCACCTCATTTATGGGTATGGGTTAAGTGGATTTTTAAAAATACGGTCTCGAATAGTATAGGATAACATAGTTAAAAATTTTGAAATTTTTAAAGTTGGGTCGGGCTGACGCCATCCCGCTATAGTGGAAGTTTTCTCGCTATAGCAGAAATTTTTGGACTATAGCGGTGCCTTGGTAGCGGCTGACCGACCGCTATAGCGGGATGCTGAAAGTAGAAATCAGACCCGATTTTATTTAATTTTCATTCTCTTCTTCAGTTGTAAAGGGGCGAAAGAGACTTCTAAAAAATCCTCCTTGGGTTGCCTCATGGCCATGGAGCAATGGAGAGAGGGAAATACACTCGGATAGGGTAAAACCCATGGTTTTACCATGAAATTCACATCGGGAATCACTAGCATGAATTTCAAGGCTCACGTTCATGCCTTCATAGCAGTTGCTTGGCGTCCAGGTAGGCTAGGTTCATGTACAAGAGCTCGTCCCCTATAGGTCATGACTAGTAGGCGACCATAAGACTCTTAGCATGTGTGTACAGGTATTGGTGAGAGTGACGGTTTTTTGAGTGAACCAGTTTTATTTGCTTACTTGTTATATATATTGTATTTGGTTTTTTTGAGTAAACCAGGCTTATGTGTTGACTTGTTTTATTTGGTTTCTTGAGTAAACTGGGCTTATCTGTTGACTTACTATATTTAATTTCTTGACTAAATCGGGATTATGTGTTGACTTACTGTATTTGGTTTCTTGAGTAAACCGAGCTTATACGTTGACTTGCTATATTTGGTTTCGTGAGTAAATTGGGTGTATGTGTTGACTTGTTATAGTTGGTTTCTTGAGTAAACCGAGCTTACGTGTTGACTTACTATATTTGGTTTCTTGAGTAAATCGAACTTATGTGTTGACTTACTATATTTGGTGTAATGACCCAAATCGTCATTACGCTAAAATAAGAGATAAAACCTTCGTCAAGCCTTCCCTTGGACAATTTTTAAGAAATTCAGGGCTAGTCTAGCGTTAGGCAATTTTTGAGGGTGTACTAGTATAAGGAAATCTGGTATTAATATGAGCATTGGTGGGGGTGTTTGACTTGATTTTTAAATAGATGATGAGTTTAGGAAGTCGTAGCAACTTTTGACATGTAAAATGGAGTTATAGAACTCCAGTTATAGAGTTTATCGAGGAAGGGTTGGTTCGCGATGTTGTATTTTGAGGAATGTGTTGTAAAATAGACCCAATTGGAGAGATTCCCCAGGATTATGCCTCGGGAATGCTACAGTGGAAAAAGGAACTGCTGCAGTAGTAGCCTGCAAATCATCGTGAACCACTGCAGTGGTAACTTTACCGCTACCCACTTTCTGAAAAACAAACCAAGGCTCTGGGGAAGGCAATTTTCTGTAATTTTTTGGAAGTTTTCATTTTTGGAGGTAGATTCTTTACATTCTAAACTTGAAATACTTTTTAGAATCACTAAAAACCATTATAAACTTGTTCATGGTGGAAATTGGGGTTTACCCCTAATTCATAAACTTGATACAAATTGGTGGGAATGAGTATAAAATCAATTGATAATGATTCTGGGGTGCTAGAAAACACTATTTGGAGTAGAATCATAGTTTTTCATGCTAAATAAAGTAGAGTTCATGAGGCTTAAAGGGGTAGAAAACCCTAAGATAATGAACCAGGGTAATTTCATGGTTAAAATTATTAATTATTAATCCCTAGTTTTTAAAAAGGGATGAAATGATTGAATTGGGTGTACAACCTTGTTGTTATAGATCAAGAACAAGGAGAAAGAGAAATGAAAGACAAACTTGTGGCCTAGAATTGATTTTGAGCAAGGAATCGAGGTAGGTTACGATTTATGGTAGCAATTAGACTTGCTTGACTCTGTGCTTATATGTGAATTAAATATTTGCGATTGCTTTCGAGCACTACTTGTGATTATTGACTGCATTTGTATATTTATACTTATTGATGATAATGATGGTGATATCGATATCATGATGTTCATGATGTTGTTGATGATATTAATGATAATGATGATGATATTGAAATCATGATGTTCATAATGTTGAGAATGATGTTGACGAGGTTGAGAAAAAAGAGATGATGCGCACGTCTTGCATTCATACAATCATTTATATACATTGAATGTTCGGTTATAACTATATGTTGTGATGCAACTTGTTGCTAAAATTGGCTAAGTGTAAATATACATAAATATGAGCCTGTATTCCCTTTAAAGTGAAGTGTCATAAATGTGTCATTGTCTTTGATTATGAGTTTTGTGATGATCATTGTTGCATTTATTTGGTTTGCTTATTTGTATGATGTTTATTTGAGTCAGCCTATGATGCCTAACGGTACTTTTTGATGTACTGATGCTACCTATGATCTTCTTTTTATTGAGTGTAGAGCGTGTTTCAGCATTTGAGATGAGACCTTGACTCTAGCCAGCAGTTTTGGATTTCGATTTAAGGGGGAGCACCATGATCGGGCAGCCATTGAATCTTAAGATTTATGTTTATGTCCCTTGTTTCGGGATTAAGACACTCTCTTATTTTATTCCATATTTTGGATAATCTTTTAGTTATAGACTTGAGTACTCTTAGTTGTTCTTGTACGGTGACTTCAGGTCTTGGGGATGTAATAAGTAGAGGATTTTCGCACTCTATTAGTGATTTGATGATTATGTTGGATTTGACATTTTTACTTCTTTATTCAATAATTGATCTTAGAACTTATTAATGATAAGAATGGTAGAAAGTAATTGTTAACTATTGGACTTGATTAGTGAGGGTGGGTTAAGCATAATCCTCCCGCCAAAGTTTAGGGTGTGTGCTAATCATGACCGTTAGAGTCATGACATTTGGTTTCTTGAGTAAATCAGGATTCATGATTATTAACATTGTTGTTGTTGAAATGGATCCTTGAGGGGTCCGGGTTAAGTTGCAAATGAATGGCATACCTCTTAATTGCCTGTCTACTTATGTATTTGAGACATGCTCAGTGTATCGTTGTGTACTCATGGTTTATTGACTCGGCTGATGCTGGTAGTCATGATCTGGACTTGAGTTGTTGTCTATTTGACTCGTACTTAATTAAACTCGGTGTCTTGTTGAAAAAGACTAAGTGTTCTTAATGTATATAAGTTACTTGAAGGGTGTTCACAGTTATAGTTGTGGGAAGGTTATGGTCATGGGTCTACTGGTTGATATTATTGAGATTGGGTAGGTGGGGTGTTGTTGTCTCACTAAGTTAATTTTTTATAGCATTAAATGAATCTCTAATTACTAAAGTGTTAATGCGTAACCAGAATATTGGAACAAGGTTAAGTGCTGCGTAAGAGTCTAAAATGATGGGTTGTTAAGGGTAGGAACCCTTGGGCTAAGCATGGTTGAATTTATATTTGATTATGGGATGAGGTATGATTTGATGACACCATGTGAGGGTGGTGATTAGGGCTAGATATGATAAGGGAAAGTCGACTCACAATTAGTAAGGTTAGTAAGAGCTAAAGGTGTTAAGGAACTAGAGGACGGAGGATCTTTGGCTAATAAAACTCTTAAGTTCCATGTATCCTTTCGGATATTTATGTGATTTAATTTGGGTCAACCTATGATGCTTATCAGTACGTGTTTTTTGTACTGATACTACTTTTGCTATACCCTTTTCTAGGGTATAGTTTGGTTGCAGGATCAGAAGATGTTTCATACTTGATGCGGCAAAGATCTCCAACAGCTTCTGTCATTTTTCCTACAGTGGAAGTTGGGTCATATGTATAGTTTTGTGTCTTCATTTAGTAGCTTTTTTTACCTGTTTAGACAAATTCCTTGGGGAAGGTATTCAGTTATATTTAAAGTTTTTTAAACCAGATGTAATAAATAAAGGCATTTTATTGTTGCTCATTGACTTCCGCATATATTTTGAAATAGGTTGTAAGGTATAAAGACCTATTTTGTGAAAACTAGCTTTTTACATATTTTGACCATTTTGCCCTTCCCCGTAGTTGCTACATATTGGTTTTGGGGTGTAGGGATGGTTGGCACGGTTTTGGATGCGATCGAGAGTGATTTGAGCGAATTTGAGGTTGTTTGAGGCTTTAAAAGCCATACAATTGACTTTGGTCAACATTTGATGTTTCGAGTCTCAAATGATGATTTGGACTACGCCAGCAGACCCGGAATGTCGAATTTGGGTTAGTAGCGAGGTTGCTTCGGGTTCGGGACCTTTATTTTTTATGTCGATCCTTCATTTGGAAATTGCCTAAAAGGGGTCCCGGTAATTAATTTATTGAAAAAAGCCTCTTTTCAAAAATTTGACGTTGACATTGAGTCCGGAACATCGAAATTATCCTAGCATCTTTGCTGATATCTAGCCAGGTCCTTCTTCACAAATGCAGGCCCCTGGACGCAATTGAGGAGAAGGAAATTTCCTTTATCGCGATCGCAAGGTGTTGGCCGCAATACCGGGTCGGGTCGGGTTGAGTTCTCCCCTTCTTTGCGAACGCGACAGGATTTTCGCGAATGTAATGGTTCAAGTCGTGGACCTTCACGAATGTGAAGGCCAATAATTTGGTCGGTCAACATTGACCCTCGCAATCACGAGGTGAGGTCCACACTGTTCACAGAACAGTATAAATACCCCATTTCCAGGATTTTATTCTATTTTTGGACCTCCAAGCTTCGGGAAAGGTAATTTTCAAGGGTTTCATCATCGAATTTTGTGTGGGTAACTTCTAAACTCATAATCCCACTATTTCCCGTTGATTATATATTTGAAAACACCTTTAAATCTTGATTTCAAAATGGATTTTTGGGGGTTTTGCTGGTAAAGCTTGAAAATGATTTTTCTTCGATTTGGACCTCATTTTCACGTGGGTTTTCAACTGTAGACTCCTATAATCTTGGGGATTGTGTTTCTAGAATAAAATTCTAGATTACCCCTCTCATTTTAGAACTCGTTTTTCAAGTCCATTTTTGACTCGGCATAAATATGGTCAATATGGGTATCAATAGCTTTCTTTTAACGCGTAAATGCTATATTTGTATATTTTAGTTGATTTTGAGGCCATTTGAAAGGGGAAAGCGCCATGTTGAAGGACTTTAGGCTCGGATTTCATTGTTTTGAAGTAGGTTATGGCTTAACTTCTTTCAGATTGAGTTGGGTAGTTAATAAATAAGTAAAGCATGTTATGGGTTGGGGAAAATAACTATGGGGTTTATATTTTGAGAATATTATTACTATTCTGGGCCCGAGTGGGGGCTTATATACGGTGGTTGTTGACTTGTGATATCTTATATTGTTTGTTGCCCTAGTGAGGGACTTATTTGACATCATTGGCCTTATTTGTGCATTTATATGCCTTATTCTAGATATAATACCCGTGTGGAGGCTTAAGTTGTTATTATAGGCCTTATTGAGCATAGATTGCCTTTATGATGATAGAAAAACCTGAGTTAGGTATTGATATGATATTAATGATATCTTACACGCATATTTATTTCGACGGTGCCTATTTAGAGTTGATAATCATGAATTATGGACATATTGAGTTGATTCTGGGATCACTTATATAAGTATCAAATTGATTGGATATCTTTGTCCTAATTTGATTGTTAGCATTACATCCTCATTCCATATATATATACATTCATGAGATGCTGATACCATTAAGAAACATTATTTTTGAAAGAAAATGATATATTTTCATAAAAATCCTCTCCGTGAACACAAGCCAGAGAGGTGATACTTCAAATTCAGTTTTTATTATTAGATGCTCTACACTTATGACATCAGATTCTGGGATGGTTTTGTATTTTGTTCGGATTTCTGTCCTTCACTTATATTTATGTGTGGCTTGACTTCCTTCTAAAAGTCTCGTTTCACTTCATTGCCTTATTTGTTTCGCATTTCCATTCTTTGGGGTGATTGGCTTACTTATCAAGACTGGGCCGCGATAAGTGCCATCATGACCTTATTTTTGGGTCGTGACAAATTTGTATCAGAGCGCCAGGTTCACCGGTCTCATAAGTGTAAGAGCAGGATGTCTAGTAGTGTCTCGTGGATTGATACGTAGACATCCGTATCTATCTTCAAAAGGCTATAAGATGTCTTTAGGAAAAACTTCTCTAATTTGATTCCTTATCATGCGGGTTGTTCATACCCAATGTTATAAACTTGTATTCCATTCTTTCTACCCAGATGGTGAGGACTAGGTCCAGAGATGCTAGGGATGTTGAGCCGGCACTTGATACGGGAGCTCTGGTTTGAAAATGAGGCAGGGGTCATGGATGGCCCAGATGTAGAGAACGGGAACGAGGAACTGCCCTAGTCAAAATATATACTAGGGAGGCCTCTCCCAAGCCTGAGGTTGAGTATAGTAGAGATGATTATCAGACAGGGGGTGCAAGGCCAGCTCAGGTCCCACAGGGCTCAGTTGATACCCCAGTGCTTCAGGATTTCTTGATTTGCCTTTTAAGTTGATTGGATGGTGTTCCTTTGAGTGTGCTGGGTTTCCCTCAGACTTCGAGGGGTATTTTGCCATCTGTACCAACATCTGCTTATGGTATTCCTGCTTATGGGGTATAGCCATATTCTATGGTACCCCCGCATACTGGCTCTTTGACTACCAAACTTACTATTCCTCTGGTTGCTTCAGGTACAGTGATGTCTTCTGATGATCAGAAGAGGTTTGAGAGGTTTATTCTCTTAGGTCTGCCGAAGTTCAGTAGTGCTATTAGTGAGGATGGACTCAGTTTTCTGAGGCATTCATGGAGAGGTTTGTACCGTATATCTTGAGAGATCAGATGAGGGATGAGTTTGATCATTTGGAGCAGGGCTCCATATGTCACGACCTGATTTCTCGAGTCATGATGGCGCCTACCTTATCCCACCAATAGGTAAGCCAAGCCATAGCTCGAAACGGCAAGTAACGGGCAAACGGGCGGAAGACTTGAAAGACAAGCTGGAAAGGACAACTACAGCAATAAAATAAGCAGAAGTAGAAAGAAAACATGTAAGACATAACATATATATACAGAAATGGGAGAAGAAAGAGGACAAAATGTACAAATGGACCCTCCCAAGACCTGGAAAGGCCGGTACTAGAGCCACTACTAAAACATAACCACAGTACAAGACAGAATCCAAAATGTACATAGCATATATAAGTAGTCTCAAAAGCAAAAGACTATACTGGAGTGGACAGAGGAGGACCAGCCTCGAACTCTAGTAAGCTCACCCTGCTTCGGATCAGCACTGGGATAGGTGGATCGTGTGAATGTTGTCGGCTGGTACCCGGATCTGCATCAAGGAAAGAGATGCAAAGTACAGTATGAGTTCCAAAGCAATGGGTACTCAGTAGGAATCATCGTCCCACTAAACTCAAATACAGAAAAAGTATAACTAAAATGTGAGGGTATAATCTAAGTCAGCGGTAACTAGAGATAGAAAGGTAAACAGTTACCGAGCTATGCAAACATGATAAAAGAATAAGTAAAAGTTATACAAAAAGATAAATAACACAGTAATAAGAAGGAAAACCAAACATAACCTAATTTGGCCCCCATAAGCCCACCAAGCACACTGAAGAAGAAAATTAACTCAACTGTGCCCCTATTAGTCGGTGGGACACACAAGAAGTAATTAAAGAAAAAGCATAAATAATCTGTAGCTGAACCAGTCCCAAGAAACCATAGTAGCCATCCAGATGTGCACCGGGCTTGAACCGGCACCAATGGGTAGTAACAAGAGGCCAGAGCCCAGGCTCGAACCAAAAATAGTGGGTAATGAGAGGCTACATAAATGATATACAACAGAGCTCATAATCAAATGTTGGACTGGAACCAGAACTTTAAGGAACCACATCTCCCAGAACAACAGTAATCAGTACCAGAACTCCCAAATCGTATCATAACCAGATGTCGGACTCGAATTGGAACTCATAGTAACTGAATTCAACTATAATACTAAAACCCAAACCATACCGTAACCGATGCCAGAGTGGTACCAGAACTCATAATAAATAACAGAAATAAAGTATATGTTGGCCATGAACCGTAACTGAAATGCATTTAAATAAACACAAGCATACTTATCTAAAAGGATTTAATTCAAGGTTTTCAAGCTTAATACCACACCCTAAGATCATAAACATTACACCATACTAAGGTATAACTGGACCAAAATCTACGAGAACAGGGCCCTATCCGGATAAATAAAACATGTAATATTTCAAAAGATACCCGATCTAAAACTACCTGCCCAAAACTAGCATAATAGTATACTAATACCATACATAATCTCAATCTAAAGATAGGGTAAGCCTAGCCTACCTAGACGCCAAAGCTAAAAGTCCCTCCGACAAGCCTCCGGATAGTGCCCCACAAGAACCCGAGCTTGAACAACTTGATGTAAATAATTAATCTTCCTTTTGATGGTAAGCTATAACATTTGATATATATACATTTATATGTATATATATATATATATATATATATATATATATATATATATATATATGATTCCATTTAAAACCCTTCAATGTATCTGCATGTATACTACTGCTACTATTATATATTTTATTTGCTTAAATGAATCCACAAAACTCCTAAATGAATAAGGGAAATGATGAGATAAGTAGTGGTAAATATATATTTACATGCATAGTTTCCAAACTAGTAGATGATTCATTTTGTTATTAATTATAAGACTAGCATATGTCACTCTAACAACACTACTAACATGGTGTATACTCCATCTACTTCCACGTGGAAGTGAAGTGGACTAAATATCTTTATCTCATTATATACATACTTGGATATTGCATAGATTCGTGGTAAAATAAATATCATATTTTGAATACACCATAATTAATAGAAAATTATTTCCAATAAAGCCTCTATTATATAATAAAAATATTTTAACATATCTCTAGATTCACTATCTCCGCTTAAATATTAATAAGTTATAAAATAATATAACTGTATAGTAACTAAATTTTTTTCATAAAAATCTAAAATACTTTAGAAAGGTAATTAACTATATCTTTTTACCAAATTCTAATTTAATTTAAATATTAAAATTCTCACGCTCGTTTTAATAAAATTCTCAAACGAACTACTCAAAAATCGAATTGTCAGTGCCAGCAAATAACTTGGGGCAGTTATAGGAAAGCTCCAAATGCTGAGAATGCACAAAAACGAGGGAAATAACCAGAAGGGTCATTACATCATCCACTACTAAATGGACTTTCGTCTGCAAAAGTAAAGGATAAGGAAGTACTTGAAGGCTCGAACAGGTAAGGATACTAGGTCCGCATAACATGCTTGGTCTCATAGAACCCTTACCCAAAAGATCCTGAAGCTGACTTTTTATCTCCTTCAGCTCGGCAGAAGCCATAGAAATAGGTCGGGTGCCCAGCTCGAGGTTAATAACAAACTCTATATCATGCTCGGGAGGGAGGTCGGGTAGGTCGATAGGAAAAACATCGGGAAACTCACGAACAACAGGAATGGAGTCAAGCAAAGGACTCTCAGCACTAACATCCTGAACATAAGCAAAGAATGACTCAAAACCCCTCGACATCAGTCTCCTAACCTGAATGTAAGAAATAATCCCTGTTGGTATGCGGCTAAAAGAATCCTGCCACATAACTGAGATTATGCCAGGCATGGCTAAGGTGACAATCTTAGAAAACCAATCCAAGACCGCATGGTAAGTGGATAATAAGTCCATGCCCAGAATCACATCGAAATCTACCATATCTAATATATGAGATCAACCCGAGTATCAAACCCCTAAACAGTCACCAAACAAGATCTATATACCCAATCCACTACTATAAAAATCACCCATGGGGGTAGCTACATGTAATGGCACAGATAAGGACTCCAAACATAAACCCAACTGTGGTGCATAATAAGTAGAAACTGGCTAATGGCATATGGAAATTGTACATGTGATTACAGCATCCAAAGCCTCAGCCTTTGGCCAACCTGGTACAGCATAAAAATGGCCTTGTTCGCTACTGGACTGGGTGCCTACCTGACCACCTGTCCTACATCCCTGAGGACTACCTATGGAACCCTGTGCACCACTCCTAGCTGGAGGTGGTACTGCTCTAATTGGATGCATAGTCTGCACTAATGGCTCAACTATCCCACGCCGGGGACATTCACGAGCGAAGTGAACCACAACCCCCCAGTCAAAACATGCCCTTGGCACTCAACTCTGTCTGGAAGGTCCAGCTGATCCAGAATGGGGCTGAACACTCATCTGAGGTTGACTACTACTATGACCACCCGAACCACTACAACAAGGATGACCCCCATCTGATATCTAAAGCGCTGACTGAATGGGCCTACTAGACTGACCCTGAAGCTGACAAGGCTGTTGTTGCTGCTTGGGGTCCCTATCCTAAAATATGCAGCCTCTAGACTGTGTATCGCTCTGGCTACCACTGTAATTACCCTAATAATAGGGTCTTTTATTACTGCCCCTTGGGCCTCATGATCCATTTCCTCAATCAAAAACACATACTCCGCAATATCAGAAAATGACTTTCCCAAAGTCACCAAACCTTGTGTAGCCCTGTAAAGCGGTAGTATCAAACCCCTAACAAAACATTGAATCCACTCATACTCATCAGGCAGAATCATAGTAGCATATTTGGCTAACTCATGAAATCTCACCTCATACTCAGCCACAGACATGAAACCCAGTCTCAACCCTAAAAACTCATCCCAAAGACGCTCGTGCATGCTACGAGGTATATACTTCCCCAAGAAAACCTTAGAAAACTGAGCCCAAGTAACAGGTGGAGAACCAACTAACCTAGAATCAAGATAACCTCTCCACCACCTCCTCACTGTTGCGCCTAGCTGATAAGCAACAAAATTTACTCTGCACGACTCAATCAACCCCAAGTACTGTAACTTCTCCTCACAACGGGACTCTCCTGGCCTCCTGACAAACCTAGGTAGAGTCAATCTTAGAAATAGGCCCAATATCTTCTGCTTCTCCATAGATATAATTGGTCTGGATACTACAGGCTGTGGGACTACCGGTGCTGGCAAAATCTTTGCCTTAAGAGCCACAGCTGCACGTTGTGCTCCGATATCAATACCACCCTGAGCTGCATCGGTCGACAATCTGCCAACTAACCCCAATAACTATACCAAAGCATCCCAAAGAACAAAAGAGGATATAAACCCAGGTGGGTCCTGGGCTGCTCCCTATCCCACCAGCTGCAGTAGTGGCAGAATGCCTTGAACTATGTCATGCTTATGATCTATAATAGGGTTTGGTGATGGATCCCTAGACTGATCGAGGACTGGGGCTGTTACTCAATCCCGCCCCTGACCTCTGGGTCGACCTCTGCCCCTAACTAGAGCTCTAGTAGTATGCTCAGGGAACTAACCCCCTGCAGCCGCACCCCGCATCCTAGCCATCTACGAAAGAGTGAAACAAATAAAGATTTAAAGGCCAACACAGACCCAACACATAGAAGTGAATCAAAAAGATGAGACTTTTCATAAAAATGTTTTATAGCCACCCAAAGATAGAACACAACCGTCTTCATACCAATCCGCGAGACTCTACTAAACATTGGATATTGTAACAACAATACCAGTGAAACCTAGGCTCTGATACCAAGTTGTCACAACCCGATTTCTTGAGTCATAATGGCGCCTAACTTATCCCATCAATAGACAAGCCAAGCCATAGCTCAGAATGGTAAGTAATGGGCTAACGGGTGGAAGACCAGAAAGACAAGGTGGAAAGGACAACTACAGTAATAAAATAAGCAGAAGTAGAAATTAAACACGTAAGACAACATATATATACAGAAACAAGAGAAGAAAGAGGACAAAATATACACATGAACCCTCCTCAAGACCTGGTAAGGCCGGTACAAGAGTCACTACTAAAACATAACTAGAGTACTAGACAGAATCCAAAATATACATAACATATATAAGTAGTATCGAAAGTAAAAGACTATACTGGAGTAGACGAAAGAGGATCAACTTGGAATGCTAGTAAGCTCACCCTGCTTTGAATCAGTATTGGGATAAGAGGATCGTGTCAATAACGTCGGCTGGTACCCAGATCTGCATCAGGGGAAGAGATGCAGAAGTGCAATATGAATAGCAAAGCAATGGGTACTTACTAGGCATCATCGGCCGACTAAGCTCAAATACAGAAAAAGCATAACTAAAATGTGAGGGTATAATCTAAGTCATCAGTAAATAGGGATAGAAAGATAAATAGCTACCGAGCTATGCAAATGCGATAAAGGAATAAGTAAAAGTGATACAAAAAGATAAATTACGCAGTAATAAGAAGGCAAACCCAACATAACCTAACTGGGCCCTCATAAGCCTGTCAGGCAAAAAAGATAATTAACCCAACTGTACCCTCATAAGTCGGTGGGACACACAAGAAGTAATTAAAGAAGAAGTGTAAATAATTTGTAATTGAACCAGTCCTGAGAAATCATAGTAGCCATCCCAGGCTTGAACTGGCACCAATGGGTAGTAACGAAAGTCCAGACGCCGGGGCTCGAATAAAAAATAATGGGTAATAAGAGGCCACATAAATGATATACAACAGATCTCATAATCAGATGTTGGACAGGAACCAGAACTTTAAGGAACCACATCTCCCAGAACAACAGTAATCAGTACCAGAACTCCCAGATCATATCATAACCAGATGCCGGACTCGAATTGGAACTCATAGTAACCGGATTCAACTATAATACTAAAACCCAAACCATACCATAATCGATGCCAGAGTGGTGCCAGAACTCATAATAAATAACAGAAATAAAGTAGATGTTGGCCCTGAACCGTAACTGAAATGCATTTAAATAAACATAATCATACTTAGCTAAAAGAAAGGAATTCAAGTTTTTCAAGCTTAATACCACGCCCTAAGCTCATAAAAATTACACCATACTAAGGGATAACGGGACCAAAATCTACCAGAAAAGGGCCCTAATCGGATAAATAAAGCATGTAATATTTCAAACGATACCCGATCTACAAATACCTTCCCAAAATTAGCATAATAGTATACTAATATCATGCATAAGCTCAATCTAAAGATAGGATAAGCCTAGCCTAACTGGATGCCAAAGCTAAAAGTCCCTCCGAGAAGCCTCCGGATAGTACCCCGCTAGAACCCGAGCTTGAACAACTTGATGTAAATAATTAATTTTCCTATTGATGATAAACTATAGCTTTTGATACCTATACATTTATATATATATATATATATATATTCCACTTAAAATCCTTCAATGTGTCTGCATGTATAAGTATACTACTGCTACTACTATATATTTTATTTGCTTAGATGAATCCACAAAACTCCTAAATGAAAAAGGGAAATGATGAGATAAGTAGTGGTAAATACATATTTACATGTGTAATTTCCAAACTAGTAGATGAGTCATTTTGTTATTAATTATAACACTAGTATATGTCACTCTAACAACACTACTAACATGGTGTATACTCCATCCACTTCCTCAGGGAAGTGAAGTGGACTAATAGTTGTATCTTATTATATACATACTTGGATATTGCATAGGTTCGTGGTAAAATAAATATCATATTTTGAATATACCATAATTAATAGTAAATTATTTCCAATGAAGCCTCTATTATATAATAATAATATGTTGACATATCTAAATTCACTATCTCCGCTTAAATATTAATAAGTTATAAAATAATATAAATGTATCATAACTAAAAGTTTTTCATAAACATCTAAAATATTTTAGAAAGGTAATTACCAATATCTTTTCACCAAATTCGAATGTAATTTATATATTTCACAACACACTCAGTTTTAATAAAATTCTCAAATAAACTTCCCAAAAATCGAATTATCTATCCCAGAAAGTCATAAACAACTTGGGGTAGTTATACAAAAGCTCTAAACACCAAAAAGTCACAAAAATGAGGAAAATGATCGGGAGGGTCATTACACCATGTCTATTGTCGAGTATGAGGTACGTTTTCATGCTCTCTCTAGATATTCAGCCGCTAGCATCTCTACCAATCTGAGAGGATTCAGAAGTTTGTGAAAGGGTTTGATGGTTCATATCAGTTGTCTATAGCTCAGATGATAGTTTCAGGGGCTTCTTTGTAGAGTATTATTGAGCACGCCAAGATAACCGAGTCTATTATCAAGGCTACTCAGGGAGGCACCAAGAAGGTGCATTATCAGGGTGAGTTTAGTAGACCCCCCCCCCCCCCCCCAAGGTTGAGACTTCTCTAGTCGAGGTTTCTGTGGTTATCATGGTATCCAGGTATCATTTCATGTGAGTGGAGGTTCCAGGTTCAGTTCTTTAGGCCAGAGTGGTCGTTCTGGTTCATTCGTACTTTCTCATATTGAGTCAGACCATATAAGATATTCTGTTTGTGATAAGTTTGGCCGTGTGGCCTAGGATTGCCTTCAACGTATGTTTGGACCTACTCTGCAGGGATCTCAGCTTTAGCTTTACCCTACTCCTATATCTACAGTCAGAGGTGGTTCATAGAGTGGTAGGGGTGGTGCTAGAGGTGCTTGAGGTAGAGGTAGGGGAGCTCGTAGTAATGGTCGCAAGGTTGCTCAATCCGAGAGCGGACGTGGATAGTGTTATGCTATACCGGAGAGACCTGAGGTGGAGGCCTCTGATGCAGTTATTACAGGTATCATCTCGGTTTCCTATAGATTTTCTTTCATGTTATTTCACCCTGGATCTACATTCTCCTATATGTCTAAACATATTTTGCTTCTAGTTTGGATGTTGCATATGAGCCCCTTGCTATAGGTGATTCTTTAGTAGTGGATCGGGTGTATCGATCTTGTGTGGTTACCTTCGCGGGGCGTGAGACTTAGGTAGCCTTGATTCTCTTAAATATGATTGACTTTGATGTTATCTTGGGTATGGACTGGTTAGCTCCCTATCATTCTCTTTTGGACTGTTATGCCAAGACCGTAACCTTAGCTACAGTTGGTATGCCAAGGTTAGCTTGGAAGGGTATGCCTCATTCTATCCTAAAGGGAGTTATATCTTTTCTACGTACTCGTCGCATCGTAGAAAGGTGTTGTTTGTCTTAGTTGGCTCATGTTCATGATACTAGAGTTGCCTCACTACCTCCTATGGACTCTATTCGGGTTATTCGTGAGTTCGTGGATGTGTTTCCTACTGATTTGCCTGGTATGCCTTCGGATCGTGATATTGATTTTGCTATTGATATGGAGTCGGGCACCAAGCCCATTTCTATTTCTCCTTATAGAATGACCCCAGCTGTGCTGAAGAAATTAAATTAGCAATTGCAAGATTTGTTGAGTAAGGATTTCATTAGGCCTAGTGTATCTGGATTTCATTAGGCCTAGTGTATCTCCTTAGGGTGCGCCTGTCTTATTTGTGAAGAAGAAGGATGGTTCTATGCACATGTGTCTTGATTATCGGGAGTTGAACAAAGTGACAGTTAAGAACAAGTATCCTCTTCCTTGCATTGATGATTTGTTTGACCACCTTTAGGGTGCTTCTGTGTTTTCTAAGATTGCTTAGAGATCTGGGTATCACCAATTAAGGATTAGAGCTTCGGACATCCCGAAGATAGCTTTTTGGACTTGATATGGCAATTATGAGTTCTTGGTCATGTCATTTTGGTTGACGAATGCCCCAGCAGTGTTCATGGAATGGATGAACCAGGTGATTTGACCATATTTTGACTCCTTTGTGATTATATTTATAGATGAAATCTTGGTCTATTCGAAGAATGAGGTCGATCATGTAAGACACATGAGGACTGTACTTCAGAGATAGTGTGATGAGAAGTTGTATTCTAAGTTCTCCAAGTGTGAGTTTTTATTGGATTCTATCTCTTTCTTGGATCATGTGGTGATCAAGAATGGTATTATGGTCGATTCGACCAAGATTGGGCAATTTGTGATGGGGAGGCCCACTAGTCCTATTGAGATTCAGAGTTTTGTTGGCTTGGCAAGTTGTTGATCGTATTTTGTTGAGGGTTTCTCTCCTATTACGACTCATTTTACCAAGTTGACTCAATATAAGATTACCTTTCAGTGGTCAAAAGCATGTGATAAGAGCTTTCAAAAGCCAAGAAATTGTTGACTTCGGATCCTATCTTGACCTTGCCCAAGAAAGGAGTAGGTTTTACCATGTTTTGTGATGTTTTTGATATTGGATTGGATGCAGTTTTGATGCAGGAGGGTAAGGTGATTGCTCACGCTTCATGTCAGTTGAAGCCTCGTGAGAAGAATTACCCTACCCATGACTTGGAGTTGGTCGCGGTTGTGTTTGTGTTGAAGTTGTGGAGGCACTACTTGTATGGAGTCCATTATGAGATCTTCTCAAATTATCGTAGTCTTCAATACTTCTTCACCTAATGAGAGCTAAATATGAGACAGCGGAGTTGGCTTGAGTTTCTTAAGGATTATGACCTCACTATTTTGTATTATACAGGTAAGGCTAATGTGGTTGCGGATGCCTTGAGTCGGAAGTCGACTAGTATGGGAATTTTAGCCTATTTCTTGACTCAGGAGTGTCCTTTAGCCTTAGAGGTTCAGTCTTTAGCTAACTAGATGGTTAGGCTTGTCATTTCAACACCTGGTCATGTTCTAGCCTTTCTTGATGCTAGATCTTCTTTGATGGAGTAGATTTGAGCTCACTAGTTTGATGATGATGGTTTGAGAGTGATTCGAGATAAGGTGTTGAGTGGCAAGGCCAATGAGGCTTCACTTAATCCTGATGGTGTTTTGAGGATTGGTGGCCGAGTTTGTGTGCTGAGAGTTAGTGGATGGGTGAGATTGATTTTGGAATAGGTGCATTGTTCCAGATATTCCATTCATCCTGGGTGACTAAGATGTATTGTGATTTAAACTAGTTTTACTGGTGGTGTGCTATGAAGAAGGATATAGTGAATTTTGTATAGCATTGCTTCTGTTGTCAGCATGTGAAGCTGAGCATCAGCGATCGAGTGGTTTGATTCAGAGATTACCCATTCCAGAGTGGAAATGGAATAGGATCACTATGGATTTCATGAGTGGATTGCCTCGTACTTCTCGTGGTTCTGACAGTATTTGGGTCATTGTGGATTGATTGACCAAATTAACCCATTTTATCCCTATTTAGATTTCCTCTACTACTGAGAGGTTGGCTCCTATCTATGTTTGAGAGGTAGGTCATCTTCATGGAGTACCCATGTCTATCATTTCAGACAGAGGTTCAGTGTTCACCTCTAGCTTTTGGAGGATGTTTCAGGAGGAGTTGGGTACTCAGGTTGACCTTAGCATAGCTTTTCACCCCCAGACCGATAGTTAGTCAGAGCAGACTATTCAGGTTTTGGAGAATATGCTCCGCTCGTGTGTTATGGACTTTAAAGGTCAGTGGGAGCAGCATTTAGCCTTGGCAAAGTTTGCTTATAATAATAGCTACCATTCAAGTATTGAGATGGTACCTTTTGAAAGTTGAATAAGAAAGTTCTGTCTCTAGTTCAGGGGAAGGACAAAGGAAGATTCAACAAAGGATAAGGTGGAATGAGATCCTCCGATTTAGCTCCTTTAGTTAAGGCGCCCAACAATTGAGTTTCGTAGCTTAGGTAAGCATCCGACATTGTATGGTAGGTGTTATAGCTCTCCGATTGGTTGGTTTGAGACTTTCAAGGCTAGATCTTGTGGTACCGACTTACTTCACGAGTCTTTGGATAGAGTTTGGGTGATTCAAGATAGGCTTCGGGCAGCCCAGAATAGGCAAAAGAGTTATGGCGATCGCAGACTTTATGCCTTGAAGTTTGGTATTAGAGATTGGGTTTTCCTTCGTATGTCACCTAGAAAAGGCATGATGAGGTTTGGGAAGAGGGGCAAGCTTAGCCCAAGGTACATCGGACCTTTTGAGACTCTTTGGACAATTGGGGAGGTTACTTATGAGTTGGCTTTACCTCCAGATTTCTCAGTTGTTCATCCAATTTTTCATGTATCTATGCTCCGACGCTATATTTTAGATGAGTCACATGTGCTTTATTGGGATTCGGTCCAGTTGGATGAGATGTTGACCTTCGTTGAGGAGTCAGTGTCCATTTTAACCAAGGATGTTAGATGATTGCATTCTAGAGATATTCCAGTATTTAAGGTTCAGTGGAGACACTGTTCCATTAAGGAGGCTACTTGGGAAGTCGAGTCTGATATACATAGTAGTTACCCCCAACTTTTGATCGATTCATGTATTTCTTTGCCTTTTAGTTAGAGCACGAACTGGAGCCTTAGTGGTAGATATTGTAAAGACCTATTTTGTGAAAACTAGTTTTAATATGTTTTAACTATTTTACCCTTCCCCATAGTTTCTGCATGTTGATTTTGGGGTGTGGGGATGTCTGGTACAGTTCTCGATGCAAGTGGGAGTGATTTGAGCTAGTTTGGGGTTGTTTGAGGCTTTAAAAGACATACAGTTGACTTCGGTCAACATTTGATGTTTTGAGTCTCGGATAACTATTTGGACTGCGTCAGCAGACCCAAAATGTCGAATTTAGGTTAGTAGCGAGGTTGGTTCGGGTTCGGGACCTTTATTTTTCATTTCAACTCTTTATTTGGAAATTACCTAAAAGGGATCCCGAGGGTTAATTTACTGAAAACAACCTCTTTTTGAAAATCCAACATCGCCATTGAGTTTGGAACATCAAAATTAGCCTAGTAGCACTTATGGTTTACTTTTGTCGGGTCCCAAACGAATTTCGAGGGTCTATTCAAAGATTTTGGATCCATGCAAATCAGCATTTTTGTGGATATCTGGTGCATGCTAGATCCTTCTTCATGAACGTAGGCCCCTGTACGTAATAGAGGAGAAGGATATTTCCCTTCATTGTGATCGTGAGGTGGTGGTCGTGATCGCGAAGGGCATTCGGGGTCGGGTTGGGTTCTTTTTTTTTTTTTGCGAAAGCGACAAGGCTATCGCAAACGCGATGGTACGAGTCGTGGACCTTTACGAATGCGAATCCCTAGCCATGAATACGAAGGCTAATAATTTTTCCGATCAACATTGACCCTCACAATTGTTAGGTGGGGTCCGCGATCATGAGGTACTTCACAGAACAGTATAAATACCCCATTTTCGTGATTTTACTCCATTTTTGGACCTTTAAGCTTTGGAAAGGCAATTTTCAAGGGCTTCATCATCGATTTTCATATGGGTAACTTCTAAACTCATAATCCCACTATTTTCCATTGATTATGTCTTCGAAAACACCTTTTAATCTTGATTTCAAGATGGAATTTTGGGGGTTTTGTCGGTAAAGCTTGAAAATAGTTTTTCTTCAATTCGAACCTTGTTTTTAAGTTGTTTTCCTGTGGGTTTTTAACTGTAGACTCCTACAATCTTGGGAAATGTGTTTCTAAATTAAAATTCTAGTTTTATCCCTCTCATTTTTGAACTTGTTTTTCAAGTCCGTTTTTTACCTGACTTAAATATCGTCAATATGGGTATCTATAGCTTTCTTTAACATTTAGATGATATATTTGTATGTTTTAGTTGATTACGAAACCGTTCAAAAGGGGAAAGTGTCGTATAGAAGGACTTTAGGCTCGGATTTCGTCGTTTTGAGGTAGGTTATGGCTTAACTTCTTTCAGATTGAGCTGGGTAGTTAATAAATAAGTAAAGCATGCTATGGGTTGGGGAAAATAACTATGGGGTTTATATTTCGAGAATATTATTACTATTGTGTACCCGAGTGGGGGCTTATATATGGTGGTAGTTGATTTGTGATATCTGATATTGCGTGTTGCCCAAGTGAGGGACTTATTTGACATCATTGGCCTTATTTGTGCATTTATACGCCTTATTCTAGATATGATGCCCGTGTAGAGGCTTAAGTTGTTATTATAGGCCTTATTGAGCATAAATTGCCTTTATCACTATAGAAAAACCCGAGTTAGGGATTGATATGATATTAATAATGTCTTACACGCATATTCATTCCGATGGTGCCAATTTAGATTTGATAATAATGAATTGTGGACATATTGAGTTGATTCTGGGCTTACTTATATGTGTATCGAATTGATTGGATATCTTCATACTGATTTGATTGTGAGCATTACATCCTCATTCCATATATATACATTCATGAGATATTGGTACCATTGAGAAATATTATTTTTGAAAGAAAATGAGATATTTTCATAAGAACCCTTCTCGTGAACACGAGCTAGAAAGGTGGGTTGAGATTGAGATATGAGTTATAGTATATGGGTTGTGAACCCCCCATGGGTCCTGTTGCGGAGCTGCGAGCTTGGTAGGTGTATACAGAAAGTCATGCGATAACCTTCACCATTCCATCAATCATCATTGCATTGCATTACATATGCATCTTTTGTGATTCCTCTAGTTTTCCTTGATTTGTGTTTAGTTTCCGTATACTTTTTGTGTATGTATGTGTTGTTTCAATTCAATATTACATTAGAACTGTTAGTGGAGACGGTATGAGCTACCGTTTGGGAACTTTTCTATTTACAGGTGACGTGCTCATAGTCTTCTTTACTTATATTATTGCCTACTTTGCTCAGTCGGCCTTTGGTTCCTACTGAGTACATGTGGACCATATTCACCCTTACTGTGCCCTTTCAGTGCAGATCCTAGCACTAGTATGACACGCGGAGTTTGAGATCATGTTGTTGATTGGTAATATTGGAGGTACCGGTTGCTCTATGTCTTCAGAGTCAACCCCAGACCTCTTCTTATCTATCTAGATGTCTTTATTTTCGGTTTCAGAGACAGATTATGTACTTCAGATTCAGTTTGTCTTATTAGATGCTCTACACTTATGATATCATATTTTGGGATGGTTTTGTATTTTGTGCGGATTTCTGTCCTTTACTTATATTTATGTGTGGCTTGACTTCCTTCTAAAAGTCTCGTTTCACTTTATTGCCTTATTTGTTTCGCTTTTCCTTCCTTTGGGTAATTGGCTTTTTTGTCAAGGCTGGGCCACAAAAAGTGTCATCATGACCTTGTTTTTGGGTCGTGACATAAGAGTTCTCCTATCTAGGTGAATTAGAGTAGGTGCCCACACGATCTGGTTTTGAGTTACTTATATTCGATTTACCGCATTTGCTTAGCATAGCATATTATTTCAATTTTTGACCCACACTTATTGCCTTTAGTATATATTCACACTTTATCTATACTTTTGTTATAATTGAGCTCAGTCGACCTATGATGCCTATTGAGTATCTCGTGTTTTGGTACTCATACTACACTTCTGTATCTTTTTCCCTGATGCAGATCCTAGTAGAGTCATCGTCATTGACACTGGTCTCGAGCTGTGCTGTTGATCAAAAATTTGGGTGAGCTTTCAGAGTCCGGAGCTGATCCTTCTCCTTATGCTTTAATAGTCTTATTTGGTATATCCTGAGACTATTATGTATATTTTGGTATTGTCTAGTACTCTTTTTGGTATAGTGACTCTTGTACTAACCTTATCAGAGCTTGGGGGATTCATTTTATGTATTTTGTCCTTTCCCTATCTTGTACAGCATGCTTATATATATATATATATATATATATATATATATATATTCCTCTTCTAGTCGTATACTATTATTGTTTTATCCTTATTTCTTTTTCTTCCGCCTGTTATCCCATTACTCGTCGTTTCGGGCTATGGTGTGGCTTACCTACTGCTGGGTTGAAGTAGGTACCATCATGACCTGAGATATTGGGTTGTGACACGATCTCAGAAGGAAAAGGCTAGAAGCTAGGTCGATGCAGTTATCTAAGCTATTAGTAAATTATTTTTGGAAAGTGGGGGGGTTTGAAAGTAGTGATTTATCAAGTAACAGTTGTGAATTTCTTCAAGTTGTAATCAATAATGGTGAGACATCAGGACTATGTTCCCTGTGATTTCATAATTCTGTAGGTTCTCTATACTGGAGATCTATTTCGGTGCTTAGCATGCAGAATCGAAAAGTTAAGTTCACCTAAATGGCCGTCCAGCCCCTATTAGATGACTATCCTCAATTACTCATCCAAGTCTCATGAGTTTTACAATCTAACTCTTGTTATGGATCCCAGATTAGCTTTCCCACGTCCACGGCTCAAGCTATTAAGTGAAGGTTGGTAGCTCCAAGTCTCCATTGTTTATTCCTTTTTCCCATTTGTTACCCTCTCGTCCAAAGCAAGTAAGAATAAGGCGAGTTCTAACATTGTACACCATTAGAAAGTAATCAAAGAGAAGAAAATAACAGTGCATGCATAAACACCATTCAAGAATCATCGTGTACTTCGAACCTTACTTCGTTAATCATCATGATTCCCATAATCCTAGTTGTGGGGTTTAACTACTCATTATTGCAAGAACACAAAAGTAATTCTGGAAAGAAAACATAATTATGCACTTACAAGAAGAAGAATAAAATCACGAATCTCAACTATAAATTAATCTCTCAAAGTATGAGTTTACAACTCTGTAGAATAAGTATATGGACTCAAAAGATGTAATAGTACGTAAAAATAAATAAAGATGGAGAAGAAAACAATAAATAATTTTCTCCAGCCTCCATGGCGGCTCCTAGCTCTCTCTCAATCAAAAGTTCTGTAAAAGTTATTTTTATGGAATATTTATAGATATAGAAAAAAAAACCAAATAAAATAATTGCGTCCATAATGGACTAGGAAAACCAAAACCCAGACCGATTTAGACTGCTTTGTCGCTGGTCAGTGTTGCCTCAAGAATTCTCTTGAATTTGATTGTTGCCACGTAAAGTCTTCAGTATCTTTTTCAATTCAATGGCAAGCTTATATAGAAAATAATATTATTATATTTAATTCAATCTATTAAGCTGCTTGCTCCAAACTTCTTCATCTTAACACCAATTTATTCTTACACATAAAAATATAATATTAAGCATAATTCATAAAATCAATGCTCAAAAAGGACAATAAAAATTCTAAATATGAGGCAAATAATGACTAAATATATGAAATTTTGGTCTGACATCAACACCCCACACTTGGACTTTTGCTCGTCCTCGAGTAAGCATTTAAAGAGCATCTCAATTAATCAAGTCTAGAAGCACCATTACTTTGGTTGATACAAGCAATTAGACTATATAGAAATTCATAACACCAAGTAAAGTTTCCGATCATTATGCAAGAAATACAAACAAACAACAAACCTCCAACCTCCCAACATCAAAGATAAATTCTAACTCATCAAATTTAAGTTTGCTTACCTATCTTATCAAAGAAAGCTAATAACATCACATATCTATCATGAAACAAGTGCCCTCACAAGAGGAAATAGTCCACAACTCAATTCAAAAGATGAAATATAATTTAAGGACTTAGCATCAAAGAACAACTCTCACTCACACAAAAGAATTCACATGTATGTACAAAGAACCATAGGCTTGCCCATTATGTACATCTCCACTAACTACGCATACTTGAATAGAATCAAATAGGACTTTAACGGGCTGTAATGTTGGCTAGGGGACAGGTAGGAAAACTATATAATAGTAACTTACACTTCCCTATGTAGTTTGCACTTTTTAGACTTTTGCACCTATTACAACAAACCGTTACCAAAAAAAGACTACAGGCTCAAAGGGGCTAACTAGTGATATAATATCTAAAAGGCTAAAATTTACAAGACATGTCAAAGAAATCCTATTATCATATTCTAAACAAAGCAATACTTTTTATTTCGCTTCAATAACATGCAAGGCAAGTTTTAGACTAAGATGTAAAACATGGAATATATGCAAAAAATCCTCACCACACATGGAACAAGTATCAATCAAGATGGATCTATTCCACTTCTAAGACAGACAAGGTCATAGCAAACTACAAAATAAGAATAAGCTATATACATAGTCACAATCATAAGCCTAGGTTTCAAAAAGTTTATTATTTTATTTTATACTCAAAACATTCATAGAAAAGTACTGCTCAAGATTAGCCTAAATTGCTAGTATCGACCAAATTAAAAAAAGTCTTTTCTTTTCACTCCAAAAAAAATAAAAATAAAAATAAAAATATTACTCCTAAATTGTAATGACCTTCCCGGTCATTTCCTTCGTTTTCGTGTGTTGTCAGCGTTTAGAGCTTTTCTATAACTGCCCCAAGTTATTTATGACTTGCTGGGACCGACAGTTCGGCTCCCGGACAGTTCGTTTGAGAATATTATTTAGACCGAGCACGTTGTAAAATATTAAATTAAATTAAAATTTGGTAAAATGACATGTTTCTATGCTACGACAATATATTCCAGATGAGTCGCATGTGCTTCAGTGGGACTCGGTTCAGTTAGACGAGAAACTAACATTTGTAGAGGAGCCTGTGTCTATTTTAGCTAGAGATGTCAGACGGTTACGCTCCCGGGACTTTCCAGTGGTTAAGGTACAGTGGCGTCACCGTCCGGTTGAGGCGGTAACTTGGGAGCTTGAACGTGACATGCGAGCCCAGTATCCCTACTTGTTCACATCTTCAGGTACGTGCTTATTCTTGACTTTCGCGGACGAAAGTCCTTTTAGTAGTGGATATTGTAATGACCTTCCCGGTCATTTCCTTCGTTTTTGTGTGTTGTCAGCGTTTAGAGCTTTCCTATAACTGCCCCAAGTTATTTATGACTTGCTGGGACCGATAGTTCGGCTCCCGGGCAGTTCATTTGAGAATATTATTTAGACCGAGCACGTTGTAAAATATTAAATTAAATTAAAATTTGGTAAAATGACATAGTTAATTACCTTTCGAAAATGTTTTTGAAATTTATAAAATGTATAAAAGTTTTTAGTTATGATATATCTATACTAATTTATAATAGTTTTATAATTTATTAATATTTTAAGTGGAGATGTGAATGAACAAAAATGAATGCAAATGGCACTTGAAACAATATATGTCACTTAGTTGCTAAATGCACTAAGTTGCTGCCACCAGTACACTTGTTGTATGCTTTCCTCCACTTCCACGTGTGAAGTGGAGGTGTTTAATACCTCACTCTGGGTCGTGACATAAGAAAAACAACTCAGTTCAAATCCTTCCCTCCCTCCCCCCCCCCCCCCCTCAAAAAAGAACCGAAAAGAAAAATCAAGGGGGGCGAAGTATGCTCCACTAAAGACTAAAAAACTAAAAATCAACAAAAACTATTTTAATCTAAAGAATATAAGAAAATTCTTTTTTTATTTTTGAACTTTTTCAATTTTTTTATTTTATTTTTACTAAAAATAAATAAATAAAAATCCTATAGCATACTTCACTCTTAACAAATATCGGAAGATATCCCACCCCACACTTAGAATCATTTTTTGTCCCCAAAACAATAAATAAAGTAAAACACGGGTTAAAGATGCTCCCTGAGGCCCTCTAAGGCCTAGCTAGCAACATGTTTCTTCAATTTTCATCAAGGATCACGCGCACCCCACACTTAAGCTCGAACATGCTTTTTAGTTTCAAATTTGGGTACTCAGACTTCCCCTATATCTACAAAAACAAAACAAAAAAAATGAGACACTATAAAAATAAATAGAAAATTAGAAGTTACACTACTAGTTGGGTTGCCTCCCACTTTGAACTTATGAATCTCACCTGTAACTTATTTTCCAATTTTCTACTATGCTCAAGGAGCGATGGTATAAAAATAAGGGAACCAAGCAATAAATGTTGTATCATGCACTTTATAGATGTCGTATCAAACACTTTTTGATATATCCCAGTTGTGGATTTCTTCAAGTTGTGATCAATAATGGTGAGACACTAGTATTGTGTTCCCTATGATTTCATAACTCTATAGGTTCTCCATACTGGTGATATATCCCAACGCGTAGCATGCAGAATCTATAAGTTAAGTTCATCTAAACAAGCGTCCAGCCCCTATCAGATGACTATCCTCAATTACTCATCCAAGTTTTATGAGTTTTACAATCTAACCCTTATTATGAATCCCAGATTAGCTTTTCCACATCCACAGGTCAAGCTATTAAGTGAAGGTTGGTAGCTCCAAGTCTCCGCTGTTTATTCCCTTTTCCCATCTGTTACCCCCTCGTCCAAGGCAAGCAAGAATAAGGTGAGTTCTAACGTTATACACCGTTAGAAAGCAATCAAAGCAAAGAGAATAACAATACATGCATAAATACCATTCAAGAATCATCATGTACTTCGAACCCTACTTCGTTAATCAATCATGGTTCCCACAATCTTAGTTGTGGGGTTTAGACACTCATTATTGCAAGAACACAATAGTAATTTTAGAAAGAAAATATAATAATGCACTTACAAGTAGAAGAATAAAACCACGAATTTCAACTATGAAATTAATCTCTCAAAGTAAGTTTTTTCAAAGAATAAAACCACGAATTTCAACTATGAAATTAATCTCTCAAAGTAAGTTTTTTCAACTCTCAAAGAACAAGTATATGGACTCAAAGATGTAATAGTACATAAAAATAAATAAAGATGGAGAAGAAAAGAATAAACCAATTTTTTCCGGCCTCCTTAGCGGCTCCTAGCTCTCTCTCAATCAAAAGTTCTGTAAAAATTATTTTTATGGAATATTTATAGGTGTGGTAAAAAAATTTAAATAAAATAACTGAGTCCAAAATGGACTAGGAAAAACAAAACCTAGTCTGATTTAGACTGTTGCTTTGCTGGTCGGTGCCGCATTAAGAATTCTCTTGAATTTGATTGCTGCCATGGGTAGTCTTCAGTCTCTTCTTCAATTCAATGGCAAGCTTATATAGAAAATAATATTATTATATTTAATTCAATCCATTAAATTGTCTACTTGATTTCCTTAGATGATTTCTTGTTTTTAATTTGTTTTTTGCTCCAAATTTCTTCATCTTCACACCAGTTTAATTCTACACATAAAAATATAATATTAAGCATAATCCATAAAATTAATGCTCAAAAAGGACAAACAAAAATACTAAATATGATGCAAATAATGACTAAATATATATGAAAGCTTGGCCGCACATCAAAACCCTAATTGAAATTGCCTTTCCCGAGGTCTCAAGGTCAAAAAAATAGAGAAAATGGAGAAAAATCACGAAAAAGGAGTTTTTATACAGTGATCACTGCCTAGGTAGTCAAATGATCACCTAAACGACGTTACCTAGGCATCCAAACAACCTCTAAGGCGGTAGTCACTTACCACGCAAGCGACTCGCCTAAGTGGCCCTTGAGCCGCTAAGGCAGCTAGCCCATTGCTTAGGCGATGGTTGCCCTGACGAGTTAGCTACCTCTAAGGCGGTCCCTCGGTCTGCCTAGGTACAATCGCTAAGGCGACCAAAGGCCCTCTAAAGCGGTTGTACAGAAACTTTAGACAGCTGAAAATATGCACCCAAAAATGACTCTGAAAAGACCCTCGAGATTCGATCGAGAGCCTATAAAATAATCAAATAATGCTACTAGTATCATCTTGACATTTCGGACTCAATGGAACCATCAGATTTATCAAAAAAGGACATTTTCAAAAAGTTACCCTCCCCCGTCCCCCGAAGAACCCCCCTTAAGCTAATTTAACTAGTTTCTCGTCTAAATGCTCAAAACTCAAAATAAGGACTCGAAGCCCGAACCAACCATGTTACTAACCCAAAATGACATTTCGAATCTAATGGAACTGACAAAATCACCATCCGATGCTCGGATCACAAATGTTGATTGAAGTAACTCTTTAAAGGCTACTCAAACTCATATAAATCACTCTCGAATGCTTCGGAGACCGCGCCAACCATCCCCACAATTCATAAATGATATAAAGCAACTACGAGGGAGGGCAAAATGGTCAAAACACAAAAGAAGCTAAAAAAAATCATAGTGAGGGTTGCTACACTGTGCTACTAAACTAAAAATGACATTCCCAGACCCAATGAAACAATTAGATTCATGAACGGAGGTCGTTATAAACGGATGTTGACTAAAGTCAACTCTAGGCCATAAACTACTAACATTCCAACCAACTACTCAACATTCTAGAGCTAGTCACTACTAAAAAAAACAGTAAAACCGACCACATGTGGTCGATTTTTCATTAAATTTATTTTTTAAATTATTTTAATAAAAATCGACCACCTTTATATTTTAAAATTGCAAAAAATTAATTAAATTATCCTGTGAAAATATAATTCCTTAAAACCGACCACTTGTGGTCGGTAATAACAAAAATAAACAAAGTAATTATTTAAAAATTATTTTTTTTATTCAAAATGTATTATATTTTATTTTACAAATTTTAGATTAAAAAAACATATTTAAATAATTTATTAAAAATCGACCACTTGTGGTCAGTTTTTGCGAAAGTTATTTTACAAAGTGGTCGGTTTTTGATTAAAAAAATTAAAAAATATTTTATAAAAAACCGACCACCTGTGGTCGATTTTTGAATTAATAAAAAAATAAAAATCAATTACTATTAAAAAACCGACCACAGGTGGTCGGTTTCTGTAGAAAGAATTAATAAAAACCTACCACTTGTGGTCGGTTTTTGTAAAAAATATATTAAAAATAAATTAAGAAATAACATAAAATACAATCTTTATTTTATACTTACATTTCAATAAAATAAATATATTGTCCATCGAGTATCGCGTGTAGTTATTTACGTAGTAGTCAAAAGCTAATTGAATGTATACAAGTATATTGAATACATTGATAGCATACGATCGAGGTAATTATAATATATTGTTGGCGTTATGATAATGTAATGTAAATAATTGACAATTCATTAGACTATAAGGAATACGCTGCATTATGGAGTAATATACGCGTGCATGTGATGTATATGTATATCTCGTGCAGTGATGTACGTAGTAGTCAAAAGCTAACTAAATCTATCTAAGTATATATATTGAATATGTTGATATCATACGATCGATGTAATAATATAATGTTGAAGTTGTAATAACGTAAGGTAAATTAACCGATAATTCAGTAAAGTATATATGAAATACGTTGTATTACAGGGAAATATACTCGTGTATGTGATGTATATAGTACGTATTTAGAACCTGATAGTCGATAGAGTGTGTGTGTATATACGTATATATATCTCGTGTATTGATGTACATAGTAGTCAAAAGCAAGCTAAGTGAATCTATCCAAGTATTTCGAATAACACGTTGATATCATACGATCGACGTATATATACTGTTGAAGTTATAATAATGTAAGCTAATTAATCGATAATTCATCAGAGTACATGTGAAATACATTGTATTACGGGATAATATACTCGTGTATGTGATGTATATAGTATGTATTTAGAACCTGATAGTCACTCGATATGTATATATATGTCTATCTCGTGTAGTGATATGTATACATATTAGTCAAAAGAAAGCTAACTGAATCTATCTAAGTATTTTGAATAACATGTTGATATCATACAATCGACGTAATAATATACTTTTGAATTTATAATAAAGTAAGCTAATTAATCGATAATTCGTTAGATGATATGTGAAATACGCTGTATTAAGAGGTATATAATATGTATTGATCAAAAGCTAACTAACCCAAAATTCATCCTAATATACGAAATACATTGATATTATTATACAACTGAGAAAATATACTACTCGTGTGTAACGATAAATTAACTAATTATTCAATTTATATACATCGTATTAATTTTTTTTTATATTTATTATAAATATTACACTATTTATTATATATTTTTTAATTTTTTTTGTAATGAAAATCGACCACAAGTGGTCGGTTTTCAAATAAATATTTTTTTTAAAAATAAAAACAGACCACAAGTGGTCGATTTTCTCAATGTTTTTCCCCACCCGACCCAGCCCAACTACCACCTGACCCGACCGAACCATCAGCCTTATAACCCCTTTCCTAATTACCCTACCCAATCGATACACAACAACATCAACAACAACGACAGCAGAAACCAACCAACAACAGCAGCAACCAAACAACGACGGCAACAACAACATTGACCAACGACAACAACAGCCAATGCCGACCACCTGCAGCAGCAGCAACATTGACCGCAACAACAACAACAACCAATGACGGCAACAACAACATCGACCAACGACGACAGCAGCAGCAGGTCCGATTGGTCACACTTCTCCGACCAACGACGACAGCAGCAGCAGCTCCGACATATTTGAAAAGATTCTTCGCAACTCCATTGATTTGCCTATCGCCGCTTTAATAATTAGTTACATAGTTGATTTGAAAATGACATTTTTTCTTTAGATTTGGATTAGATATTTGCAAAGAGACATATTAAGGAAGGAGCAATTTTTGTAAAAGCAATTTTGGAACATTAATGTACTTGAAGGTAAGTTGATCTCTCTCTATCTTCTTATATTTAAGTCTTTAAATGTAGTGTTATGGTGGGATTATTTGCTGTAAAAGGCTTTGAAATCCATAGGTTTTGTGATGATTATATGGTGTGAGAGGGACATGCGACGCCTCTACTTATTTGCTTTATTAAATTTTGTTGAATTGTTTGACTTATACTAGAATTGAAAATTTGAACTAGTGACTTGAAAATGGTTAAATATAGTGACTTGAAATTATGAACTTGTGACTTGAAAATGGTTAAGGTTAGTTATTTGAATTGTGAACTTGTGACTTGAAAATGGTTAAGTGTAGTGACTTCAAATGTGTATTAGTTACTTGAAATTGGTTAAGTTTATTAAGTTGAATTGTGAACTTGTGACTTAAAAATGGTTAAGGTTAATTACTTGAAATGTGAACTTGTGACGTGAAAATGGTTAAGTGTAGTCACATAATTGTGAACTTGTGACTTGAAAATGATTAAGTGTAATTACTTGAATTGTGAACTTGTGACTTGAAAATGGTTAAGTGTAGTTACTTTAATTGTGAACTAGTGACTTGAAAATTGTTAAGGTTAGTTACTTCAAATGTGAACTTGTGACTTGAAAATGGTTAAGTAGTTACTTGAATTGTGAACTAGTGACTTGAAAATGGTTAAGTTTAGTTACTTCAAATGTGAACTAGTGACTTGAAAATGGTTAAGGGTAGTGACTTTAATTGTGAACTAGTGACTTGAAAATGGTTAAGTGTGTGTAGTTGAAATGTGACCTAGTTATTTGAAAATGGTTAAGGTTAGTTACATGAATTGTGAACTTTTGACTTGAAAACGGTTAAGTGTATTTAGTTGAAATGTGAACTTGTGACTTGAAAATGGTTAAGTTTATTAAGTACAAATGTGAATTAGTGACTTGAAAATGGTTAAGTGTAGTTACTTTAATTGTGAACTAGTGACTTGAAAATGGTTAAGTGTAGTGACTTTAATTGTGAACTAGTGACTTAAAAATGGTTAAGGTTAGTTACTTCAAATGTGAACTTGTGACTTGAAAATGGTTAAGTAGTTACTTGAATTGTGAACTTGTGACTTGAAAATGGTTGTGTGTTGTTACTTTAATTGTGAACTAGTGACTTAAAAATGGTTAAGGGTAGTTACTTGAATTGTGAACTTGTGACTTGAAAATGGTTAAGTGTAGTGACATGAAATGTGAACTTGTTACTTGAAAATGGTTAAGGTTAGTTACTTGAATTGTGAACTTGTGACTTGAAAATGGTTAAGTGTAGGGACTTCAAATGTGTATTAGTTACTTGAAATTGGTTAAGTTTATTAAGTTGAATTGTGAACTTGTGACTTGAAAATGGTTAAGGTTAGTTACTTCAAATATGAACTTGTGACTTGAAAATGGTTAAGTAGTTACTTGAATTGTGAACTTGTGACTTGAAAATGGTTAAGTGTGGTTACTTTAATTGTGAACTAGTGACTTGAAAATGGTTAAGTGTTGTTACATTAATTGTGAACTAGTGACTTGAAAATGGTTAAGGGTAATGACTTTAATTGTGAACTAGTGACTTGAAAATGGTTAAGGTTAGTTACTTGAAATGTGAACTTGTGACTTGAAAAGGTTTAAGTGTATTTAGTTGAAATGTGAACTTGTGACTTGAAAATGGTTAAGTTTATGAAGTTGAAATGTGAATTAGTGACTTGAAAATGGTTAACTGTAGTTACTTTAATTTTGAACTAGTGACTTGAAAATGGTTAAGGGTAGTTAATTGAAATGTGAACTTGTGACTTGAAAATGGTTAAATATAGTGACTTGAAATTGTGAACTTGTTTCTTGAAAATGGTTAAGTGTAGTGACTTGAAATGTGAATTAGTGTCTTGAAAATGGTTAAGTGTTGTTACTTTAATTGTGAACTAGTGACTTGAAAATGGTTAAGGGTAGTTACTTGAATTGTGAACTTGTGACTTGAAAATGGTTAAGTGTGGTGACTTGAAATGTGAACTTGTTACTTTAAAATGGTTAAGGTTAGTTACTTGAATTGTGAACTTGTGTCTTGAAAATGGTTAAGTGTAGTGACTTCAAATGTGTATTAGTTACTTGAAATTGGTAAGTTTATTAAGTTGAATTGTGAAGTTATGACTTTAAAACGGTTATAGTTAGTTACTTCAAATGTGAAATTGTGACTTGAAAATGGTTAAGTAGTTACTTGAATTGTGAACTTGTGACTTGAAAATGATTAAGTGTTGTTACTTTAATTGTGAACTAGTGACTTGAAAATGGTTAAGGGTAGTGACTTTAATTGGGAACTAGTGACTTGAAAATGGTTAAGTGTATTTAGTTGAAATGTGAACTAGTTACTTGAAAATGGTTAAGGTTAGTTACATGAATTGTGAACTTGTGACATGAAAATGGTTAAGTGTATTTAGTTGAAATGTGAACTTGTGACTTGAAAATGGTTAAGTTTATTAAGTACAAATGTGAATTAGTGACTTGAAAATGGTTAACTGTAGTTACTTTAATTTTAAACTATTGACTTGAAAATGGTTAAGTGTAGTGACTTTAATTGTGAACTTGTGACTTGAAAATGGTTAAGGTTAGTTACTTCAAATGTGAACTTGTGATTTGAAAATGGTTAATTAGTTACTTGAATTGAGAACTTGTGACTTGAAAATGGTTAAGTGTTGTTACTTTAATTGTGAACTAGTGACTTGAAAATGGTTAAGGGTAGTTACTTGAATTGTGAACTTGTGACTTGAAAATGGTTAAGTGTGGTGACTTGAAATGTGAACTTGTTACTTGAAAATGGTTAATGTTAGTTACTTGAATTGCGAACTTGTGTCTTGAAAATGGTTAAGTGTAGTGACTTCAAATGTGTATTAGTTACTTGAAATTGGTTAAGTTTATTAAGTTGAATTGTGAACTTGTGACTTGAAAATAGTTAAGGTTAGTTACTTCAAATGTGAACTTGTGACTTGAAAATGGTTAAGTAGTTACTTGAATTATAAACTTGTGACTTGAAAATGGTTAAGTGTTGTTACTTTAATTGTGAACTAGTGACTTGAAAATGGTTAAGTGTTGTTACATTAATTGTGAACTAGTGACTTGAAAATGGTTAAGGTTAGTTACTTGAAATGTGAACTTGTGACTTGAAAAGGTTTAAGTGTATTTAGTTGAAATGTGAACTTGTGACTTGAAAATGGTTAAGTTTATGAAGTTGAAATGTGAATTAGTGACTTGAAAATGGTTAAGTTTAGTTACTTTAATTGTGAACTAGTGACTTGAAGACTTTGATTTTGAACTAGTGACTTGAAAATGGTTAAGGTTAGTTACTTCAAATGTGTATTAGTTACTTGAATTGTGAACTTGTGACATGAAAATGGTTAAGTTTGTGAAGTTGAAATGTGAATTAGTGTCTTGAAAATGGTTAAGGGTAGTTAATTGAAATGTGAACTTGTGACTTGAAAATGGTTAAATATAGTGACTTGAAATTGTGAACTTGTTTCTTGAAAATGGTTAAGTGTAGTGACTTGAAATGTGAATTAGTGTCTTGAAAATGGTTAAGTGTAGTGACTTGAATTGTGAACTTGTGACTTGAAATTGGTTAAGTGTATTTAGTTAAAATGTGAACTTGTGACTTGAAAATGGTTAAGTGTAGTGACTTTAATTAAGATTGTGATTGTTTGTGTAGATGGAATCTGATTATAGCTGGATATATCAACGAAATAATGATAATAGAGTGGGCATGAGCGAGGAATATGCAGAAAGTGTCAATCGATTTATGGAAAATTCCAAGAAACTTGATTATTTGTCAATTTTCGGATTGATTCATTGTCTTTATGTAAAATGTGATGGTACATGCATTCTAAAAGAAGATGTTGTGAGGAATCATCTTTATAGAAAGGGGTTTCATGAAGACTATTTAAGATTGAATACTAGTCATGGAGAAGTTGGGCAAAATAACTTTGTTGTTGGTGAAAGTAGTAGGTCTGTGGGGCATAATAACTATCAAGATACTAGGAATTCAGAAATGGTGCATGACGCTTTTGGGATGCAAGGGGGGGTTGAATTCATGGAAAATGTTGAAGATGTTCCCAATGTAGAAGCACACTGTTTTTATGAAGAATTGTGTGCTGCTAGTCATCCTTTGTTTGACGGGAGTTCGCACTCTCAATTGTCTGTTGTTGTTAGATTATTAAGTATCAAATCTGATTGGAATATTGCTGAAGGAGGAATGGACTCTATGATAGACCTTACTAAAGAGTTAGTTGACCCTGCTTTAGAGGTTCCTGATTCTTTCTATAAGGCAAAAAGACTGGTGTCTAAGTTAGGTCTCTCGTCGATTAGAATTGATTGTTATGAAAATGGTTGCATGTTATACTTTAAGGAGGATGTTGAACTAGAGTCTTGTAAGTTTTGTCAACACCCTCGCTAAAAACGTAGTTGTACAGGAAATAAAATTGCTATTAAGGCGATGCATTATTTACCTCTTATACCAAGGTTGAAGAGGTTGTTTGCATAAAATAGCTCAGCTCCCCACATGAGATGGCACAGGGAAAATAGAAGGCCCCCTGGTGTTATGTGTCATCCATCTGATGGAGAGGCTTGGAAGAATTTTGATGAAACTTATCCAGATTTTGCAACTGAACCACGAATTATTAGGTTGGAGTTGTGTGCGGATGGTTTCTCACATTTTTCTGTTGGTGCTGCGCCATATTCATGTTGGCCTGTGTTTATCACACCGTATAATCTTTCTTTTGAAATGTTGATGACTAGTCCATATATATTTCTGAATTGTGTTGTTCCTGGCCCGCGTAATCCAAAAAATGGGATAGATGTTTACTTGCAATCTTTGATTGATGAGCTGCAATTGTTATGGCATGAGGGGATTGAAACTTGGGACATTTCACTTAAACAGAATTTCAATTTGTGTGCTTATCTAATGTGGACTATTAATGATTTCCCTGATTATGGAATATTGTCTGGGTGGATGACATTCCAGCACAACCCTCTCATTCTAGGTCGTCGCACCATTCATATAGCGCTCCTACGCATGTGGGTCCATTACATGGCTCTACTGAGACTCAGCCCGCCCCCATAGCCATGCCACCACCTTCACAGTGCTATCAGACGATCGATGGTACTTATACTCATCTACCATCGCCTGTGCTACCGGAATACTAGCAGTTAGCCAAGGACTCATAGTGGTTCTACTGGATTGATTGGGCTGACCAATCTTCGTCTGAGAGACACCACCCCCAGTACTTCAGCTACACCCACGCCACAGCACTCAGGAGCACCTGCTCCATATCCAGGACAGAGGAATGCTATTCGGAGGGAGTACATTATACCATATTGAAAAGGGTATGATTTCAATATATAACAATTCTATTTATTACTTATTTACTATATTATGCTCCATTATATTAATGTTTAATCTTGTATTGAAGGTTTAAGCCCGATAATAGGATTGCCAAAATTGTTCGCAAATGCATTCGTCGCAACTACAAAGGTTATTGGACAAGTTGACTAAAGGTTCCAGAATTTTATCGATAGAAAATGTTTGAAGAATCTCAGGTAACTTAGCATTTCTCAGCAAACTTTTAAATTTTTGGTTAATCCCTTCTTATTTTACCTTGTACTAACTAACTCAACATTACTCTTCTATTGTTATTTAAATTAGTCTAGTGATAGATATTTGATCTTTTTACTTGTTAGATGAAATTTATTTCACGATTTTGTCATTAATCAAGAAAACTAATATTGGAGTCTAATGACATACTGTGAAATTGGAGTCTCCTATTTATTTTACATGTTTAAGTACTTTAGGGAATTAAACTTCTTTAATATAGACTTGTAGTAACTAATAATGAGTACTATTATTTTTGTTGTAGAAATACTTTTGGTATGATTCAGCGGATAATTATGCTATAAAGAGAAATTTCTTTAGGAGAGCCAAACTTAGATTTAATGGTCTATTGGAGTATGTAAGAAATCATAAGAAAATGCCAAAGTTTATTGGGGCTGATATGTGGCAAGATTTCCTTCACTATTGGAGTAGCGAAGAATTTAAGAATTTGAGTGAAAAAGGAAAGAAAGCCAGAGCATCTAAGAATGGTGACTCTCTACACACTACGGGAGTTGTCAGTCAGATTGTTGTGGAGGATAAAATGGTACGTAACTTTTATCAATTTAAATATTTATTTCTATTTTAAATATTTTTATTTTTTGAAGATTAATAATTTTATCATATGCAGATAAAAAATTTGGGTAGAAAGGTATCTCAGGGTGAGTTATTTGCGGAGACTCACATAAGAAAGAAAAAGAACTCAACGGATGAAGATAGGTGGGTAGAGCCACGTGCTAAAGAAACCCATGTAAGAACTATATTCGTACTTATAATTTTTTATTACTGAATATGATAATATTTAAGTTTGAATAGTTTAGTATCTTTTTATTACTAATGTTTCAATTTACTTTAAATATAGGACAAGTTTATGCTGAAGATTAGTGAGGTACGTGCGATTCAGTCTTCGAAAAGTCAGACTAACCCACTACCTCAAGAAGTAGAGGAGAAGTGTTGGCAAGAGCGTGCGGGTTCACTCGTTAGGGGTAATGCCTACGGCTACTCAAGAAAATGCTATACCGAGAACATTACCTCTTCGTATTGTGGATCCTCCTATACTCCACCAGCTGATGCTCAGCTCACTAGTCAACTGGCTGCAGAGGTTGAGAGGACGAGGAAGAGAGAGGAGGAAAATACCGATAGGACGAGGAAGAGAGAGGAGGAAAATGCCAAGAGGACGAGGAAGAGAGAGGAGGAAATGGCTATGCAATTGAAAATATTGCAGGAGCAGATTAATAGTTTTTGTCATGCTCCACAGATACTTCCTTCGTGTCCCGGTGATGCACCTCGGGCTGCGAGAGGCCTAAGCTCACTTGATGATTACACTATGGAGGAGGAGGAGGATTTTGATGATGATGTGGTTGGGGATAATGAGGACGAGGATGACTTTTAGTTTATTTTTGATTTGTAAACTTTGATGTTTGGAATTTTTTATTTTGATATTTGAATGTTTAAGTCGTTTTAATACTTTTCTAAATTGGTGGCTTGTATTGAGATGATTGAATGTGTCTGAATTGATGGGCTGTTTTGTATTAGCAGGTTTTATATTGGAAATGCAGCATATTTGTTGTAATTTTTTTTACAAAATTTCTAGAAAAACAATTTTCAAAAAAATCGACCACTTGTGGTCGGTTTTGGTAAAATTTACCAGAAAAAGCGACCACTAGTGGTCGGTTTTTTTTTAAAAAAATTAAATATTATTTTAAAAACCGACCACACGTCGGTTTTATTAAAAAAAATTATTTTTTTTTTAAAGAAACCGACCACTTGTGGTTGGTTTTGTTAAAAAAAATTAACTATTATTTTAAAAAATCGACCACATGTGGTCGGTTTTATTTAAAAAATTAAATATTTTTTTTAAAGAAACCGACCACTTGTGGTCGGTATACTAAATTAAAAAAAAATTATTAAATATAAAATCGACCACTCATTGTGGTCGTAAGTTTTTAATAAATATTTTTAATATAAGAAAAATTAATTTTTTTATTTCTAATATAATTAATATCGATATATAAATAAATAATTTTTTTTGAAAAACCGACCACGTGTGGTCGGTTTTGGAAAAGCTACCACTGTTTTACCAACCACACTTTGTGGTCAGTTTTTTGGTCGAAAAAACAGGAAAACTGACCACTTGTGGTTGCTTTTGGTGGTCGGTTTTCCTGTTTATTTTAGTAGTGGAACTGACAGAATCCTTATACGACCTTTAAATCTCTAAATATTGATCGAAATCAACCATACCAACTCTAAAACCTTCCAAAATGAAAAACTCTCGTAATACTCAACTAACCACTTCAAAGATCATGTCACCCACTCTCGAAGATCATAAATACCAAAACATAGCTACGGAGGGAGGTAGAATGGTCAAAATACGCTAAAAATAGAAAATCAATATGAGGATTGTTACACTTCCTCATACCGCGATGTGCAAAAGACGTGGGAAAATTTTCTCCTTTTCCTAGTCCGAATTAGCGGGCACTTTTTGGTGTCTTTAATTATTATAAATATCCATCCTTAGTCGTTTTTAGTGGAGGAAGAACATTGTGGAGGTACAAAGCAAGAGCAAAGGCTAAATTTATCCACACTTACCTCTTTATTTATTTTACTTAGCATTATTTCTTGTTATTACATGAATTATAGCTTTTGCAATCAGATTATGAATAGCTAAAAGCCCCTTTTCAAGGGTTATGGCCTTAGTATAAACATCATATTCTATATATAAATTGTTATTGTGGATTCTTACCATCAAAATTTTGTTCTCTTAATCTTGTGCTTACTAATCTGTTGATTCATGACCAATAAGATAAACAGATAATTGCTAGTGGAACTCGACGTAGGAAAGCTAATTATAGAACGTGGCTTAAGGAGAATAGGATGAATCTGAGGATGGATTTGTAGCTAGGATGAAAATCATAATTAGTTTGCCCTACTTGGCTCAAATACAAGAAGATATATAAATGCATTCAGATTAGCTATGATTATCATCACTTAACAATAATATAGGCATGATGCTAATATGGGTAGATGGTTTGAGGCTCGAAGGGCAATGACCATAATATCAAAAAGTCATAATCACCTTCGGACTTATTGTTACCTTCAAAAACTCATATCTGACCTCGTCAATACAAAATGTTGACTTTGGTTAAATTTTCAAAACTAAAAATCTTCGTTGAAACACATCTGATCACCTCAGGAATCAAACCATCTATCCCTGCATGTCATAAATAGCTAAAGAAAGTTATAAGGGTCAAATAGGAGAAAAGAGACATAAATCACCAAATGACCATAAGGGTCGTTACACGAAGTAATGGTCCAAGGTTAATATTAATTTAGTTACAGTGCTAGCATTTTAAACTTCTAAGTTGTTACATAAAGTCAAATAAGGTATATCGTTTAATGTATGACAATAAAAGTAATATAATAAAACTTCTAAGTTGTTACATGAATTCAGTTAAAAACAACTAACGTACACATTGATGTTGTTTCTTATTTGCGTTATTGGAGAAATTAATACCTACACAAATTTTCATCTAAAATAATACAATATTTGTAAGTGAATATGGCACTAAAAATATTTGGACTAAAGGAAGGGGAAGGGAAAGAGAGAATTATTACCGCATCTGGTTAGTCTTGTTGTAAAATACAATTTCCACATAATTGACGAAACCTTTGGGTGACGGTATTAAATACATTATACAGTCAAACATTTTTATAGTGGAAGTGTTTATTCGAAGATTTCATGGCTGCTATAGAGAGGTGCTGTTATATATGTATACTGGCATTCGACGTTCAGATTTAATTTAGCTGTTATAAACAAAAAGTGACGGAGCCACATGTGACGAAGGGGTGTCGATCGACACCCCTTCGTCGGAAAATTACACTTTGTAGTTAGATAAAAATATAATTTTTATATATATATATATTACATATTGACACCCCTTGGCTTCTTCATGAATTTACTTCTTTATATTCTGACACTCCTTAGTGAATATTCTGGCTACGCCACTGTAAACAAAAGTATGCAAAATTAGAAAGCTCATGAGTATAAAAAAGGCAAATATTAGTAGTCTTTTCATCGTGAAGTTATGAAATACCTAATGTCCACAATTTAACTACAATTTTTTTCATTAAATTAGTTATTCGTACTTGAAATTTACTGTGTGTATGACATTAATGATGATTACCATAAATATTTTGGTAGTTTATTTTGTATATAATATATTTCTTACAAAATATTATTACATAATATTTGAGTATGTTGTTATAGAGAGGTAATTTTATAAAGAGTGTACCGCTATAATAAACGGCGTTGTTGTTATAGGTAAAATGTCGTTATAGAGAAGTAAAATATAACATGAAAAATCGATTCTAAAGAAAATAAGGCCGTTATAGTGAAATGTTGTTATAACGAGGTAACGTTATAGAGAGGTCTGACTGTATTCATATTATATTATGTGAAAATCTATATACTATTATACAGATGGGAGATAATATTCTCACCATTTTATTTTACTTGACCCATGTTTGTTTGATTATTTCCTTAACAAAATATTTATGAGGGGTTTATTTTACTAAACTAATCTTATTAGATATACTTTGAAAATCTAAATTTGACTACTAATACTTTATGTAGTCATTTTCATGATAGAGATAGTATTAGAAGAAACTGATAAACTTCTCTTAATTTCATAAATTGAACAATTAAATTGAAATAACTATTTTTAGAAAAGAAGCCACCGGAGAGAATATACAATATATATATATATATATATATATATATATATATATATATATGAAAATTAATATATATCTTTGATACGACTATTGAAAAGCGTGGAAGTAAATGATAAAACCAACCCTCAACCTCGCTTCATATATATATATATATATATATATATACTAGTTTAGGATACATGCTTTTCACGTGTGTATAGCACGTTAATTATTAATAAATATATAAAAAAACAAATTGTAATTGTGTGTACGTTATATTACTAAGGAAAAAACTTTGTAAAAAAGAACATAATATTTATAAGAGAACATGATAACTCATCATCACACTATTAATAATAGACTCTAAAATGACTTTGATATTCGTTCAAGACTAAACCTTAAAACAAAAAACAATAGAATAAATCAGATATAAATATATATGTAGTAGATAAAGCAAACATATACTTAAGACTCTTCTAATCCAAATATAAATAAATTAGTAAAATAATCAAAAAGAGACATATCGCCTGAACAAATCTCACTTCCACTTTTACAAATGGAGATTAAAGTACGATTGAAGTCCAGTTGAGTTTGTAGAGTTTTCTTATTATTCTCTTCATAATATAAGATATGTATTGCTTCGAGAATCTATTTTCTTTCTATCAGAAACAACCTCTCTACCCTTCAAAGGTAAGGGTAAGATCGAAAACAACCTCTCTACCCTTCAAAGGTAAGGGTAAGATCTGCGTACATCCTGTCTAGTATATTGTTCAATCTTTGTTTTCTTTTTTCAGGAAAAAAACTTAGTATATACCCCCATTGACGCAAATGTGTTGAACCCTCCTCAAGCATGCAAGTTCTATAGCAAAAAGAAACCTAGCTTCACACTGAATGGTGCAGTTGTCATGAATCGTGCAAGCAAAAACACATGCACACTTCAAATTCTTTTCGTCAGCATTTACAAAAACCACGCAGAGATCAGTTTTGCTTTTCTTTCATCCACTCTACAAAATTATCCAAAATCACATGCCATGCTTGTTCAGTATCGTAGTTTTCAAGGTTTGAAAAGCTAACCTCTTGGCAAAATAGAAGAAAATTCGTCCATTGATTCATATTGATCACTTTATAATTAGGCTGATTCTTGAAAAACTCACTAAATGAGTCAATATGAACACGGAATTAGGACCTCAGAATAAGATCAATCAGTAGACAACTGCTTTCGAAGTCCACTAAATTTTGCTTATCCTCGGTAAGGCACTAACGAAAAGTGTAGCAATGAAAGTCCTTGAAATAATTCTCAGGCATCATGACCTCCCCTTCTAATTTTGGCAGGACTTTTTTCAATTTGTTAATAGTATCAACCTGGAAATCTTTTAAGCCTTTTCTCAATTCATCCTGAGTAACACATCCCTGCTTTTCAGCTTTCATTTTCCAAGCGAGTATCCAAATAATGACATTTATATGACCTACTCCAAGATCTGAGCATAGTTCCTCAATCCCCTCGGGATCAATCATGCCTAGCAACTTATTGGCATACTTCTGAAAAAGATTATCGACAGAAATGTCAAACTTTGTAGCCTTGCCTGAAGCAGCGGTGGCAGACTTAGTGCGTGAAGATTTCGAACTACCCATTAAATATCACCAAATTGTCACCACAGGGAACAAAATTTCACTCTTCCCTTCAACCTTCCTATTGATGCCTGAGATTAACAATCCGAGTTAGGAACAAAATTCAATTGAGGCACAATTAATCATACTGCTGACACCAAACAAAGTATAGCATCAAAAACTTCAAAAAAAAATTATTTCTATGGTAATGAAACTTTTACCTTTTCTCAGATATTACTTTTCTCATTTTCCCATACGTTATTTTTTTTACTTCTACTCTATCTTTTTTTTCTCTTGCTTAATAAGTTAAATTTTAGTTGATTTCAAATATCAAATATAAAGAAAATAGTAAATGACCATTTTGTCTATTATACAGTTTTTAGTAAAGGTAAAAAGTTCAATCAATATTTTTAAGAACCTTACAATGTTTATTTAAATAAATTAATATAGCACTTATTTTTCTCATGCACCTCGTATCATATATTTTTCTCTTACCGTATATTTTAGGAGTCTTTAACTTTTCACGACTTAAAAGTCCTTATTTTATCACAATTCTTCTCATATAGTTTAGAAGTCAATATTATAACCTTCCGATAATATATCCAATAAATTATACGAATAGAAAGAAATTATTACCTTTTTGTCAACTAATGTCACAATCTTTCGAATGATAATTATGTTCATTAGCTTGGCAAAATACCCTATTTTTTTAAAATAAACACTTTTGAGAAGCAATTAGTGTTGGTCAATCTTTTAAAAGTATTTCTAAGTGTATTTTTAAAATCGATTGAGTTTAATTAATTAATATTTATGACATAATTTCTTATACTCTTATCTTATTTTCAAGATTACAAATTTCATTTTTTATGAAGGGCGACATGTACTTATCATTTTGTTTCTGAAGTGTCTTTATTAATTATTTTTTCTATTTGTTATCTTCTAATACATGACTCGAAATTGGATCACATTAAAAGATATCTTTTGTATTCGGATCATAAAATTAATATCCAAGAGAAAATTACCAAAGTACGTCAAAATTCATTGTGCATATGTCGCAATTTACCATTTTACCCTTTTTCATTAGATCTATCTAAAACTTGAAATTATCAATATTTACCTCTTTATCTAATAATTATTCATCTATTGCAGAGATACTCTTTTGGTGTGCTTAGTGGTTTAAATCCATATTGTACCATAAAACGTAATAGAACAATTATCATTTTTTGAAATCGATAAGATATTATGAAATACTTCTCTCAACATATGTCATCAAGCACAAAGTTTATTCTGTAACATATGTTATCAAGCACAAAGTTTATTCAATATAAAATTAGATGAACAAATACAATTAGTAGCTATTTCCAAACTATTAGATCGATATAATATATATCTTGATCAACAAATATTGCCACGACACTTATTTCTTGAATTTGTATTTTTTATCAAATATTAGTAACTTACTCATTCGTTAGATGTAGCCAATTCTGTTTCATGATCCATCTTAGTCTACCTGTAATACATAAGAAGACTTAGCAAAAAAATAATCAAAAAAGTTATTGTAGACAATAAAATTCGAGTCGAAAAAATAATAATTAAGACAAGAAAATAATCGCAACAATCGTTTTATTTGATTTCAATATATGAGTGTTACAATCTTTATGAATCCTCTGATTTACCTTTTCAAATGTAAATTTAAGGACCTTCGAGCATGATCTTGAATTTGATGATTTTGAACTTGATTTGACAACTTGATGGATTTGATCTTGATTTGTGAATTTAGATTCAAGGGCCTTTGAGCTTGATCTTGAATCTTTGTCTTGATCTTAGGTTGTGTATGGACTTGAATGCTTGATTTGTAGCTTGTAGAGAAATCTGCAGCATTTGATCCACAAGCTCTCTCTTGCTTCTTGTTAGAATTGTTCTGGTCCTCTTTTTTGAATTATGAAAACCCCTATTTATAGTTATGGGATGGAGGAGTTGTGATGATAAAAGTGTAATGACCTGAATTGTGAAATCTTGTTTTTTATGTGTTTTGACCATTTTTCATAGTTGCTACATGTTGATTTTGAGGTGTGGAGATGGTTGGCACGGTTTGCGATGCGATCGAAAATGATTTGGGTTAGTTTGTGGTGTTTAGAGACTTTGAAAACTCTATAGTTGACTTTTGTCAACATTTAATGTTCTGAGGTTGGAGTTTTGGACAGTTCCATTAGATTTGAAATGTCGAATTTGGGTTGGTAGCGGGGTTGGTTCAGGTTCGGGGCTTTTATATTGCATTTTGATCCTTCGTTTGAAAATTAAGCTTTAAGGGATCCTGGGGGTTAAGTTATTGAAAACGATCCTTTTTTGAAAATTCAATGTCGCCATTGAGTCCGGAACATCAAAAATAGACTAGTAGCATATATGGTTTACTTCTGTGGGGTCCTGAATAAATCCTGAGGGTTCGTTCGGAGGTTTTAAAGCATGCAAAACTTAGTTGATTTGCTAATATCTGGTGCATTCCAGATCCTTCTTCGCGAATGTGGGCCACTGGCCACGAACGAGGAGAAGGAATTCTCCCTTCAACGCGATCGCGAAGGGTAAACTGGTCTGGATCGGGTCAATTCCTAATGCTACAGGGCTGTCGGGAATGCGAAGGTCTAATTTATCGACTTTCATGAATGTGAATCCCTGGCCGCTAAGACGAAGGCCAATTTTATTGGCCGGCCAAAGTTGACCCTCGCGAATGCAAAAGGTTGACCGCGTTCGCGAGGTACTACTCACAGAAAAGTATATAAACTCATTTTCGCGAATTTCTTCCATTTTTAGACCTCCAACCTTCGGTAAGGGTAATTTTTGAGGGTTTCTTCATCTTGTTTCGTGTGGGTAACCTCTAAACTCATATTCCCAATATTCCCCATTGATTATATCTTCGAAAACGCCTTTTTAATCGTAACTTTGAAATAAATTTTTGGGGGTTTTGCTGGTAAAGATTGAAAATGATTTTTCTTCGATTTGAACCTCATTTTTCACTCGTTTTCTCATGGGTTTTCAACTATAGACTCCTTAAACCTTGGGAAATGTATTTCTAAAATAAAATTTTGGTTTTACCCATCTTATTTTTAAACTCATTTTTCGAGTCCGTTTTGGACCCGTCTTAAATATGGTCAATATGAGTATTGTTGGCTTTCTTTTAACATGTAGATGCTATGTTTGTATGTTTTGGTTAATTCCGAGACCGTTTGAAAGGGAAAAGTGTTGTGTTGAAGGACTTTAGGCTCGAATTTCATCGTTTCGAGGTAGGTTATGGCTTAACTTCCTTCAGATTGAGCTGGGTAGTTAATAAATAAGTAAAGTATGTTATGGGTTGGGGGAGAATAACTATGGAAATGGTATTTTGAGATTATTATTACTATTATGTGCTCGTGTGGGGGACTTATATTCTTATTGTTGTTGACTTGTGAATATCTTATTTTGCGTGTTGCCCGTGTGGGTGCCTTATTTGACATCATTAGCCTTATTTGTGCATTTAAATGCCTTTATTCTAGATATAATGCCCGTGCGGTGGCTTGAATTGTTATTATAGGCCTTAGTGAGCATTGGTTGCCTTTATGATGATAGAAATGCCCGAGTTAGGGGTTGATATGATATTAATGATGTCTTACATGCATATTTATTCTGATGGTGCCTAATTAGAGTTGATATCATAAATTGTGGACGTATTGAGTTGATTTCTGTGCTCACTCCTATACGTATTGAATGGATTAGATATCTTCATACTGATTTGACTGTGAGCATTACATTCTCATTCCATACTTACACATTCATGAGATATCGGTACCATTGAGGAACACTGTTTATGAAAGAAAATGAGACATTTTATAAAAACCTTCTCCATGAACATGAGCCGGAGAGATGGGTTAAGATTTAAGATTTTGAGATATAGTATATGGGTTGTGAACCCTCCATGGGTCCTATCTTGGGAGCTGTGATCTCTGTAGGTGTATACAAAAGTCATGCGATGACTTTCACTACTCATCCCATCATTATTGCATTGCATTGCATATGTATTTTTCATGGTTCTTTTGCTTGTCTTGACGTGTATTTAGTCATCGTATACTTTTTGTGTATATCTGTGTTGTTTCTTTTCAGTATTTTTATTAGAACTATTAGCGGAGACGGTGTGAGCTACCGTTTGGGAACTTTTCTGCTTGCAGGTGACGTGCTTATAGTGTATTTTACTTATCTTATTTTCTACTTTGATCAGTCGGCCTATGATACTTACTCCTATTATGTCCTTTCGGTGTAGATCCTAGTACGAGTACGATGCGCGTTGGTGAGTTTGTCCGTGAGGATTTGGTGATTTCGAGGTACTGGCATGCTCTAGGTTTATCAGAGTTGACTCCAGGCCTCATCCTATCTTTAGTTATGTCTTTATTTCGATTTCAGAGGCAGACTTTGTATCTCCAGATTTGATTATATATTAGATGCTCTTATACTTATGACATCAGGTTTTTAGATGCTTTTGTATTTTGTTCAGACTTTCGCACTTGTAAATATTATGGTTTGACTTCGTTCTAGAAGTCTCGCCTTGTTTTATTTTTTTGTTGTTTCCGATTTTCTTTATCTTTGGATAATTGGCTTACTTATCAAGGCTGGGCCGCGATAAGTGCCATCATGACCTTGTTTTTGGGTCGTGACAAAAAGGCTTCTTTCGGCCAATTAGATTTAAGTAACATGGTGACATTTGATTGGTCGGAATATGTCACTTATACACATGTCACATTTTTATTGCCCTTTGATTTGGTTGGGCATTCTGTATCATTTTGATACGTGGAATGATCCTATTGGCTCATTTATTGGATTGGCAGGCCACATCATTCGACACGTGGCAACAAATTGGGCCTCTAGAATAAGATGACATCCTGGGCTTAGCAAAAGCGGGCTCATCATTTGTAACCCAAATTAATGGAATAGCCCAACAAAATTTTGGACTTTAATTAAATCATATTTATTGGACTTAAATAATTAGTTCAATTATATTAATCCACAATTTTTATTTGTACTAATATATTTTAAATTTATATGATCACAAATGCCCCACTTCAAGGCTTATCGAGATATTAATTTATGTGAATCGAAGTCGAGTCTTGAAGTATTAGCGGACTATTAAATCAGATTTGGATCGAAACAATTCAATGAATCATATGCAATATATATATATATATATATATTTCCTATGATTAAAAAATAAGGAGAAGTTCCTTTTCATTGTGATGATTACGTTGTCAGGGGCTTAATTTCAATACATGTATTTTATAATGCAATCAATATTGATCCCTTTCGTTGGTGTTAATTTCAGTACATGTATTTTGCCCAATCGTGCGCTTCCCTGTGGTGTTGAAATGTTACTTCCCTCTGAGAAGTCCTTTCACGTGATTCTGGTCAGTCATCAATTTGAATCCTAATTTTTGCAGGAGACAAACGACAATAGACAACTCCAACAAAGTTTGGGATTCCAATGTCAACGTCACTGCCCTTAGCAGACCGAATATGAATAGGATTTAACTTTTTTTTTCTTGTAGCCGCCTTTCCACGGGTCTATAAATACCCATGTTCTTGTCACATCTTTTTAAATTATTGCATGAACTTCCAAGATTTTCAACAGTGGCTTTGTGTCCTGCTAGAAACAATCAAAGTGCATGTATATCTTCCTCATTGTTTTCATGGTCTCTCTTTTTGTTTTTTTTGTAGGCTTGAGACGACTAACATTCATGAAGGTTAGCTTAAGGTGAGAGAGTTTAACTTCGCATTCGACACCTTAAGACCTGACGAATTCATCTTTAAATTTGATAACTATGCAGCAATCGGTTTAAGGTGAGAGAGTTTGACTTCGCCTCGATATCTTAAAACCGACCAATTCAGCTTCAAGTTTGGTTCCCATGCAACAATCGGCTTAAGGTACGAGAGTTTAACTTCGCCTCCGACATCTTAAAACCGACCAATTCATCTTCAAGTTTGGTTCCCATGCAACAATCATCTGAAGGTGCGAGAATTTAACTTCGCCTCCGACACTTGGAGACTAACAAGTGCGGCTCCTTTACATGACAAATCCGTAAAAAGATTAGCTTAAGGTGCTAAGAAAAAAAATTTGTCCACCTTAAGGTATGAAAATTTAGAGATCCTTTTAAGGATGGTCTTGAATTTGAAAAGCTTCGTGACATACAGTTTAAGCTCGTGTATCATAGAACATTTTAACTTGAAGATTTATCTCAAATTTGAAGAACTTTATGACATACAGTTTAAGCTAGTGTTTCAAGGAGCATTTCAACTTAAAGATTTTGTTCAAATTTAAAGAGCTTCACAATTTGAAAATTTAACTCGTAATTTAGTTAGCTTTGTGAGATTTAGCTCAAATTTGAAGAGCTTCTTGATTTGGAGGTTTGACTTAGATTTGAAGAGCTTTACTGCTTGAAAATTTTATCTCAAATTTGAAGAGCTTTACAGCTTGGAGATGCAGCTCAAACTTTAAGAGCTTTCCAACTTAGATAAATGGCTTAAATTTGAAGAGCTTCGTAACATGTAGTTTAAGTTCGTGCGTCTAAGGAGCTTTTGACTTGAGATTTAGCTTGGATTTAAGGAGCTTCACGACTTTGATACTTGTCTTGAATTTGAGAAGCTTCGCGATATACAGTTTAAGCTCGTGTATCAGGAAGCATTTTAACTTGAAGATTTTGACTCAAATTTGAAGAGCTTTTGACATAAAGTTTAGGCTCGTGCCTAGGACGGTAACTCATTTGTATGTTAAAAAGGCTTTATGTAGTTCTGGTATTCCGCTTATCTCATTTCCGTCGTAGGTATATACGGTATTGAGTAATCCAAAATGGTAACAAGTTCTTACTAGGTTTGAATTTGTCTTTGGTTGGGCAATTAGCTTATTATAGCCTTGTAGTTTTTGGGTTAAATAGTCTTGGGTCTTATCTACTGTTGTGGTAGTTTTTGGCTGAAGGTTTAGGTATGTTTGGATTTTGTGGATATTTTTTATGTAGGTTTGGGATATATGGTTATATACTTTTTTATCTTGGTTTAAGCTTGCTGCATATGTGGATGTCTGTGGTTGTGCGGTATTTTGGGGTCTTTGTGGTTTTTGTGTAAATGGTTTTGTAAATATGCTGTTTAGATTGGTTTTACATAAGGTTTCCTCGTAACTTTTCCGCTTGTACCTGCATCATGAGCAAACTCATTATGGATTTTTCGGAGTTTTCCATCGTCTCCTTTTAGCTCTGGATATTTTGAGTCTTCCGATCAACTTAGCTCAGCATTTTTATAGTCATGCGGCTGACTTATATTGGCTTTAGATCTCAGATTAACTTCATTGACCTTTAGCTTTTGTACTTCATTGTCAATACTGTGTCTTAGTGGGATTAATCTAAAAATTTCGTTTATATTTTCTATTATTTTTCCTAGATATGCTATATCTTGGGTTTCCTGATATGTTGCTATATTTATTCTTATTAAATTTTCTTGTAAGGTTATTTCTTCAATAGTTTGAAGCCAATATTCGTAACTATTGTAGTTAGCCATTAATCTGAGTAGTACCAATCCGATTCATATCTATCATCATAGTCTGATGTATTAAATTCTAACCAATTATATTGCATTAAGTTTATGAGTTCATAAGTAGCTAATGTATCATAAATATTTCTTCTTATATCATTATCAAGGTGTCTAAGCGTATATAACCAGAGTATCTTATATTCCTCGTCGGTATCTAGTAAGTATGTATATGTACTTAGCTGGTAATTTTATTGGTTATCAGTATTTTGATTATTCACTTCAGTAGTTTGGTTATTCATTTCATGTTTTCTAAACATATATTCCATTTAACCTCTATATTTATCATTATCCTTAATCATGTTTTAATGAAGTTATTCTAAACAATCTTTTCTTGTCACTACTATGGTTTCCAGCTTTAATCATTTACCCTAAGTTGGAAAGCAAAAGCTATGGAAGATATGAATCCCGATAAGCTACAAACTGAGGTATATACATACATAAGCATGTATAACTAAATTATTATATTCCTAATAATCTCTTAGTTATTATTATTATTTATCATGTTATAATATTGTTATAATAAACATCTTGAGCAAGTTTGCTATGTGTTAGTAAGCTGGGAGTAGTTATGCCCAGACTATGTCATCCTAAAGTGGAAACCATCTTGGCAAGGAATGTCGTAATAGGGGAGTACACAAAGTTGAGGCGCTGTTAGGGTAAATGATTAAAGCTGGAAACCATAGTAGTGACAAGAAAAGATTGTTTTAACTTGAGATTTATCTTGGATTTAAGGAGCCTCACGACTTTAATAATTGGCTTGAATTTGAGAAGGTCTACAATATATAGTTTAAGCTCATGCATCAAGGAGCATTTTAACTTACAGTTTAGGCTCATGAGTTGAGGAGCATTATAACTTGCAGTTTAGGCTCATGCGTTGAGGAGCGCGAGACATACATAGACTCTTTAAATTTATCTTCGGATGCAGACTTGCCCCCACTATGAAGTTCTTCTATATCTTCATCTTTGAGAGCCTCAAAAATAAGCAGTCGTTATTTCTCTTGCAGCCATGCTTAATTCTATAACATGCGCACTTTCTAACTCTTCAAATATTTTAGGTTTTAACCCTTGCAAAATATAGTGAAGAGCCCAATTCATGCCTTCAATGCACATCTCAATGCTAGACTCTTCACTAAGGCGATCTTTGCAGTTGAGGCTTTAGCCTCTCCAGCTATTGATAAAGTGAACAACTTTGGCTCATCTTCATATTGGCGGGCCTTTGTAAGTCCAATCATACTAACAACACATCTTGTGCTATAGAAACGATTGAGGAACTCTTGCTCCAACTGCTCCCAACTATCTATAGAACTAGGTTCAAGATCTGTGTACCAATCAAAAGCATTTCTTTTGAGAGATCGGACAAACTGCTTGACAAGATAATCATCATAAGTCCCAGCATTAATTACAAATCTCGATTAAGTGTGCTATATGTTGTTTAGGATTCCCTTTGCCATCAAATTATTAAATCTTAGGGGGTTGATAGTCATCAGGCATCTTCAACTTATCAATTCTTTGTGTATACGACTTTACATATGTGAGAGAAAATTTTGATGAAGACTCAGATTTATCTTCGATAACTCTATGATGAAGTCCTTCAATTGATCAAAAGGAATCATACCTTCAGCAAAGACATCGATCTTTTTTATCGTTGTTGTTTTCTTTATGAACGACTCTCCTTCCACTTGATTTTCAGGAACCTCCATAGGTACTTGACTTGATTCTCTCTCAATCATGCTATTCATCTTATTTGTTAGCTTGGAAAGTTTAGCATCTTGTCTTGCAAGTGCTTTGTCAAGTCTTCAATTGTTTCAGTCAAACTTGCAAGTTGTTATTCTATAGTGGAAGTATCAACCATCATTGCTTATACCACTATCGTAGAGGATGAAGAATGATGTGAATCTCTATCTGAAGAGAGCTTGGACTGGGGAACAATTTGATTGCATATTGGAGCATATCGAGCATTTAAGACATCATCTTCTTGCATGAATGAGTTGTCAAATTTGTAATGACATTCTTGTGGAAGATCAAGTTGAACCAAATTTCATTTGATTTGATCAATGATCTCCATGGCCACTTTCAATTCGCTTTTATAGTGAGTAGCCACAGTAGCATTGTATTTGGAGTTGATCTTCATTTGAGTCATTTTAGTATTCTTTGACTTTTAAAGGAAGAGATGACAGATAGAGATAGTCCCACTAGGCATGCTAGAATTTGTAGACAATAAAATTCGAGTCTGAAAAATAATAATCAAGACAAGAAAAATATCGCAACATTCGTTTTATAAGATTTCAATATGTGAGAGTTACAATCTCTATGAATCCTCTGATTCGCCTTTTTAAATGTAAATTTAAGGGCCTTTGAGCTTTATCTTGAATTTGATGATTTTGAACTTGACTTGAGAACTTGATGGATTTGATCTTGACTTGTGAATCTGGATTCAAGGGCCTTTGAGCTTGATCTTGAATCTTCGTCTTGATCTTGGGTTATGTATGAACTTGAATGCTTGATTTGTAGCTTGTAAAGAATCTACAGCATTTGATCCACAAGCTCTCTCTTGCTTCTTGTTAGAACTATTTTGTTCCTTTTTTCTGAATTATGAAGACCCCTATTTATAATTGTGGGATGGAGGAGTTGTGATGATAAAAGTCTTCTTTCGGCCAATAAGATTTAAGTAATATGGTGACATTTGATTGGTCGGAACATGTCACTTATACACATGTCACATTTTTATCGGCCTTTGATTTGGTTGGGTATGCTGCATCATTTGATACGTGGCACGATCCTATTGGCTCCTTCGCTTGACTTTGCATGCCACATCATTTGACACATGGCTCCAAATTGTGCCTCTAGAATAAGATGACATCCTGGGCTTAGCAAAAGTGGGTTCATCACTTGTAACCCAAATTGATGGACTAGCCCAACAAAATTTTGGACTTTAATTAAATTCATATTTATCGGACTTAAATAATTAGCCCCATTATATTAATCCACAATAGTTATTTGAAGTAATGCATTTTAAATTTATATGATCACAGTTATGATTTCTTTATGGAAGAATTATAAATATCGGTATCAAAGAGAGGACTATATAATTAAGCTGGAAATAAGTAATACTATTATAAGTAGGGTTGGCAATTGGGCGGGTTGGGTCAAATTTGGGCTGGTCAAAATAGGTCAAGATAACAAACGGGTCAAGACCCAACCCAATCCAAATTTATTTGGGTTAACATAGGTTGGGTCCAAACAGGTTAGATAACAGGTTATAACCCAACCCGTCCAATTCTTACTAAAGTTTTAATTACTTTATTTGTTCTTTTATAAATTTTTAGTACCGAATAAAATTATTTTTTTCTTTATTATGACTAAATATTACATATTAAATTTTAAAAAAATCTTTTAAAAATATTTTAACAAGATTTCTCAAAAATCAATTCGGGTTACATATCAACCCAAATTTTAATGGGTTGAAATGGGTTGGATTAACATGGATTGAGCTAATAAATGGGGGGGGGGGGGGGTCAATAACCAACCCAAACTTGAATGAGCTGGGTCGGGTTGGACGAGTTGGGTTTGATTTTTCCACCTAAAGTTCTACTCCTATTTGATAAGAAATATATTGTTTAACTAATTATATGACACTCGATAGAGTAGTTCAAATAATCAATTAGTTACCAAATAAGCTTGTGAACACATAGGTTGTAATATCAAATATTGCTCCAGAGAATTTAAAGCAAAATGAATATGATAAGCTACACTATAGCAAATTATAATATTAACAAATATATCATTATAAGTTTTTAGGTTTTTGATCCATAGTCTCTATGGGATCCGATTAATTTGGATTGTCGCTGAGAAAATCCACTTTAGAGAAAAAAACTCTCAGATTAACCTGATTTTTCTAATGCCTAGTGAAAAGCAAAGAAAACCAATTCTCTATCAAAGCGACTCTTATAACTTGTAAAACTTGGGTTACAGATGAGGGAGCGCTTACCACAATTTTAGTGGGCCACAGTTCGAGAATTTACCTTTTATACCAAAATAATTTCAGGTTCTTGTTGCCATATTTCTTTAGATCAATCTATTTATAGTAATGTTTTCCTTACTTCACTACCATGTGAGGCAACAACACGTTCCTGAATAATCAAATTAATAGCGATGAGAATATAACAAAGGATAGAATGAGATGCCTACCTTTTCAACGTTGGTGAATGCGCAGGCAGATGACCAAGCAAACCCCCCGCCATTAGAGCATCCTACAAGCACATCTAATATCTGCAGCAGCAACAACAACAATAACCTATGTACACGTAGAACTTACCCCTACCATACTACTACTACTACTTTTATGGGGTAAGAGATTGTTTTTATCCCTATCTATAACTCTCTTCAGGCCCACCATATCTAATCCCCCACACCCCCTTACAAACATCTTCTCTTCACATGTCCAAACCATCTCAATTTTGCCTCTCACCTTGACCATCACTGGAACCACTATCACCTTCTCCGAAATATCCTCATTCCTAACCCTATCTCTTCCTTGTATGCCCATACATCCATCATAGACATATATTTGAAAGCTTTCCAGTGGTCGACATACAGTACCACTGCTATTCTTATATAAGGCAATTATGCTAATCAATCATAAGTAAAGCACCTAAGCAACTTAAATATGTTAAAATGAGATTCCATGTTCAACTTCAACTCCAAACACTTTCATTTCTCAAATTTAAATAGTAATGAAAAAATAAATCCAAATGTGTCCTGATCACAAGATCTGAAAACCTTAATCAAATCTGAAATAATCAAGTTCTCGAATAATGTTTGGACAAAATTTCATTCCAATAAACAGAGACAGGTACATGTTACAGGGCGAGGAATCAGGATAACTCATAAGTTGAATCGTGTATCAATATAAAATACAGTTTCTTTGTATGAACGTTTTAATGATGCTCCCAATCTGAGAATAATAGGGGGAGTGGGGCTGGAAGTGAATGAAGAAAATGCAATAAAACAAATTTCCACTGTTGTCCTCCCACAAGGTCGATAACATTTTGTTACTGACCCCTCTCTACCAACAAAAGCTCGTGCGAAATGCATGTAGCTTCAACTTTTATATGTTTGCTATATATAGACACTTTTCAGAGGTGCCTAAATACTTTCACCGGGAGTAATCTCAGCAAGCTTTGTATAACATATTACAATTTTTTTGAAAAAATAACAAAAGGAAAAAAGGAAAACCTATTTTCTACACCCAACCAAACTTTTCCCTTTATTCTTACCATCAGAAGAATAAAAATCCAAAGCGTGGGAAATGAAAGAAAATCATAAAGAATATTAGGACTACCTTTGCTAATGTGTTAACCGGTCAGTTTGCTTCGCTGATTAAAACTTTGATAAACCGATTGAATTATCGGCTACGGTTCAATTTTAAACAGCCCTAAGAATTGCCCGTAAAGCTCTTTCAAATTAGCAAGTTCAATCATGTCCCAACAAAAATTCTGAATTCATATAATTTAGAAGTTCTTCTATATCCTGCAAAACATAATGCAAAAATACCACTGACAAATAAAATAAGCCAAAAACAAAGAAAAATAACGTGACATCAAAATTTCAGAAGATTTTTGACATGAGGAAAAAAAAGTGGGAGAGAAGAAAAAATTAAGCATCTACCAATCTAGATGGATTGAAGGGTTCATTATAGACATGCAACTGAATCAAGTTAGATGAGCATCAATCATATTCTCAAACTAGGTAAACGGTTTCTTCTCCTGTTTAATAGAACGTGCATCTCAATATTTATAGGAGTAAATATACTTAAAGAACTTACCTAAATATTACCTGATTGTGTAAAACAAAATTTACACTGTCAGTGGATATTGTGGTAAGCGCTCCCTCATCTGTAACCCAAGTTTTACAAGTTATAAGAGTCGCTTTGATAGAGAATTGGTTTTCTTTGCTTTTCACTAGGCATTAGAAAAATCAGGTTAATCTGAGAGTTTTTTTCTCTAAAGTAGATTTTCTCAGCGACAATCCAAATTAATCGGATCCCATAGAGACTATGGATCAAAAACCTAAAAACTTATAATGATATATTTGTTAATATTATAATTTGCTATAGTGTAGCTTATCATATTCATTTTGCTTTAAATTCTCTGGAGCAATATTTGATATTACAACCTATGTGTTCACAAGCTTATTTGGTAACTAATTGATTATTTGAACTACTCTATCGAGTGTCATATAATTAGTTAAACAATATATTTCTTATCAAATAGGAGTAGAACTTTAGGTGGAAAAATCAAACCCAACTCGTCCAACCCGACCCAGCTCATTCAAGTTTGGGTTGGTTATTGACCCCCCCCCCCCATTTATTAGCTCAACCCATGTTAATCCAACCCATTAAAATTTGGGTTGATATGTAACCCGAATTGATTTTTGAGAAATCTTGTTAAAATATTTTTAAAAGATTTTTTTAAAATTTAATATGTAATATTTAGTCATAATAAAGAAAAAAATAATTTTATTCGGTACTAAAAATTTATAAAAGAACAAATAAAGTAATTAAAACTTTAGTAAGAATTGGACGGGTTGGGTTATAACCTGTTATCTAACCTGTTTGGACCCAACCTATGTTAACCCAAACAAATTTGGATTGGGTTGGGTCTTGACCCGTTTGTTATCTTGACCTATTTTGATCAGCTCAAATTTGACCCAACCCGCCCAATTGTCACCCCTACTTATAATAGTATTACTTATTTCCAGCTTAATTATACAGTCCTCTCTTTGATACCGATATTTATAATTCTTCCATAAAGAAATCATAACTGTGATCATATAAATTTAAAATACATTACTTCAAATAACTATTGTGGATTAATATAATGGGGCTAATTATTTAAGTCCGATAAATATGAATTTAATTAAAGTCCAAAATTTTGTTGGGCTAGTCCATCAATTTGGATTACAAGTGATGAACCCACTTTTGCTAAGCCCAGGATGTCATCTTATTCTAGAGGCACAATTTGGAGCCATGTGTCAAATGATGTGGCATGCAAAGTCAAGCGAAGGAGCCAATAGGATCGTGCCACGTATCAAATGATGCAGCATACCCAACCAAATCAAAGGCCGATAAAAATATGACATGTGTATAAGTGACATGTTCCGACCAATCAAATGTCACCATATTACTTAAATCTTATTGGCCGAAAGAAGACTTTTATCATCACAACTCCTCCATCCCACAATTATAAATAGGGGTCTTCATAATTCAGAAAAGAGGACCAAAATAGTTCTAACAAGAAGCAAGAGAGAGCTTGTGGATCAAATGCTGCAGATTCTTTACAAGCTACAAATCAAGCATTCAAGTTCATACACAACCCAAGATCAAGACGAAGATTCAAGATCAAGCTCAAAGGCCCTTGAATCCAGATTCACAAGTCAAGATCAAATCCATCAAGTTCTCAAGTCAAGTTCAAAATCATCAAATTCAAGATAAAGCTCGAAGGCCCTTAAATTTACATTTAAAAAGGCGAATCAGAGGATTCATAGAGATTGTAACTCTCACATATTGAAATCTTATAAAACGAATGTTGCGATATTTTTCTTGTCTTGATTATTATTTTTCAGACTCGAATTTTATTGTCTACAAATTCTAGCATGCCTAGTGGGACTATCTCTACCTGTCATCTCTTCCTTTAAAAGTCAAAGAATATTAAAATGACTCAAATGAAGATCAACTCCAAATACAATGCTACTGTGGCTACTCACTATAAAAGCGAATTGAAAGTGGCCATGGAGATCATTGATCAAATCAAATGAAATTTGGTTCAACTTGATCTTCCACAAGAATGTCATTACAAATTTGACAACTCATTCATGCAAGAAGATGATGTCTTAAATGCTCGATATGCTCTAATATGCAATCAAATTGTTCCCCAGTCCAAGATCTCTTCAGATAGAGATTCACATCATTCTTCATCCTCTACGATAGTGGTATAAGCAATGATGGTTGATACTTCCACTATAGAATAACAACTTGCAAGTTTGACTGAAACAATTGAAGACTTGACAAAGCACTTGCAAGACAAGATGCTAAACTTTCCAAGCTAACAAATAAGATGAATAGCATGATTGAGAGAGAATCAAGTCAAGTACCTATGGAGGTTCCTGAAAATCAAGTGGAAGGAGAGTCGTTCATAAAGAAAACAACAACGATAAAAAAGATCGATGTCTTTGCTGAAGGTATGATTCCTTTTGATCAATTGAAGGACTTCATCATAGAGTTATCGAAGATAAATCTGAGTCTTCATCAAAAATTTCTCTCACATATGTAAAGTCGTATACACAAAGAATTGATAAGTTGAAGATGCCTGATGACTATCAACCCCCTAAGATTTAATAATTTGATGGCAAAGGGAATCCTAAACAACATATAGCACACTTAATCGAGATTTGTAATTAATGCTGGGACTTATGATGATTATCTTGTCAAGCAGTTTGTCCGATCTCTCAAAAGAAATGCTTTTGATTGGTACACAGATCTTGAACCTAGTTCTATAGATAGTTGGGAGCAGTTGGAGCAAGAGTTCCTCAATCGTTTCTATAGCACAAGATGTGTTGTTAGTATGATTGGACTTACAAAGGCCCGCCAATATGAAGATGAGCCAAAGTTGTTCACTTTATCAATAGCTGGAGAGGCTAAAGCCTCAACTGCAAAGATCGCCTTAGTGAAGAGTCTAGCATTGAGATGTGCATTGAAGGCATGAATTGGGCTCTTCACTATATTTTGCAAGGGTTAAAACCTAAAATATTTGAAGAGTTAGAAAGTGCGCATGTTATAGAATTAAGCATGGCTGCAAGAGAAATAACGACTGCTTATTTGTGAGGCTCTCAAAGATGAAGATATAGAAGAACTTCATAGTGGGGGCAAGTCTGCATCCGAAGATAAATTTGAAGAGTCTATGTATGTCTCGCGCTCCTCAACGCATGAGCCTAAACTGCAAGTTATAATGCTCCTCAACTCATGAGCCTAAACTGTAAGTTAAAATGCTCCTTGATGCATGAGCTTAAACTATATATTGTAGACCTTCTCAAATTCAAGCCAACTATTAAAGTCGTGAGGCTCCTTAAATCCAAGATAAATCTCAAGTTAAAACAATCTTTTCTTGTCACTACTATGGTTTCCAGCTTTAATCATTTACCCTAACAGCGCCTCAACTTTGTGTACTCCCCTATTACGACATTCCTTGCCAAGATGGTTTCCACTTTAGGATGACATAGTGTGGGCATAACTACTCCCAGCTTACTAACACATAGCAAACTTGCTCAAGATGTTTATTATAACAATATTATAACATGATAAATAATAATAATAACTAAGAGATTATTAGGAATATAATAATTTAGTTATACATGCTTATGTATGTATATACCTCAGTTTGTAGCTTATCGGGATTCATATCTTCCATAGCTTTTGCTTTCCAACTTAGGGTAAATGATTAAAGCTGGAAACCATAGTAGTGACAAGAAAAGATTGTTTAGAATAACTTCATTAAAACATGATTAAGGATAATGATAAATATAGAGGTTAAAGGGAATATATGTTTAGAAAACATGAAATGAATAACCAAACTACTGAAGTGAATAATCAAAATACTGATAACCAATAAAATTACCAGCTAAGTACATATACATACTTACTAGATAACGACGAGGAATATAAGATACTCTGGTTATATACACTTAGACACCTTGATAATGATATAAGAAGAAATATTTATGATACATTAGCTACTTATGAACTCATAAACTTAATGCAATATAATTGGTTAGAATTTAATACATCAGATTATGATGATAGATATGAATCGGATTGGTACTACTCAGATTAATGGCTAACTACAATAGTTACGAATATTGGCTTCAAACTATTGAAGAAATAACCTTACAAGAAAATTTAATAAGAATAAATATAGCAACATATCAGGAAACCCAAGATATAGCATATCTAGGAAAAATAATAGAAAATATAAACGAAATTTTTAGATTAATCCCACTAAGACACAGTATTGACAATGAAGTACAAAAGCTAAAGGTCAATGAAGTTAATCTGAGATCTAAAGCCAATATAAGTCAGCCGCATGACTATAAAAATGCTGAGCTAAGTCGATCGGAAGACTCAAAATATCCAGAGCTAAAAGGAGACGATGGAAAACTCCGAAAAATCCATAATGAGTTTGCTCATGATGCAGGTACAAGCGGACAAGTTACGAGGAAACCTTATGTAAAACCAATCTAAACAGCATATTTACAAAACCATTTACACAAAAACCACAAAGACCCCAAAATACCGCACAACCACAGACATCCACATATGCAGCAAGCTTAAACCAAGATAAAAAAGTATATAACCATATATCCCAAACCTACATAAAAAATATCCACAAAATCCAAACATACCTAAACCTTCAGCCAAAAACTACCACAACAGTAGATAAGACCCAAGACTATTTAACCCAAAAACTACAAGGCTATAATAAGCTAATTGCCCAACCAAAGACAAATTCAAACCTAGTAAGAACTTGTTACCATTTTGGATTACTCAATACCGTATATACCTACGACGGAAATGAGATAAGCGGAATACCAGAACTACATAAAGCCTTTTTAACATACAAATGAGTTACCGTCCTAGGCACGAGCCTAAACTTTATGTCAAAAGCTCTTCAAATTTGAGTCAAAATCTTCAAGTTAAAATGCTTCCTGATACACGAGCTTAAACTGTATATCGCGAAGCTTCTCAAATTCAAGACAAGTATCAAAGTCGTGAAGCTCCTTAAATCCAAGCTAAATCTCAAGTCAAAAGCTCCTTAGACACACGAACTTAAACTACATGTTACGAAGCTCTTCAAATTTAAGACATTTATCTAAGTTGGAAAGCTCTTAAAGTTTGAGCTGCATCTCCAAGCTGTAAAGCTCTTCAAATTTGAGATAAAATTTTCAAGCAGTAAAGCTCTTCAAATCTAAGTCAAACCTCCAAATCAAGAAGCTCTTCAAATTTGAGCTAAATCTCACAAAGCTAACTAAATTACGAGTTAAATTTTCAAATTGTGAAGCTCTTTAAATTTGAACAAAATCTTCAAGTTGAAATGCTCCTTGAAACACTAGCTTAAACTGTATGTCATAAAGTTCTTCAAATTTGAGCTAAATCTTCAAGTTAAAATGTTCTATGATACACGAGCTTAAACTGTATATCACGAAGCTTTTCAAATTCAAGACCATCCTTAAAAGGATCTCTAAATTTTCATACCTTAAGGTGGACAAATTTTTTTTCTTAGCACCTTAAGCTAATCGTTTTACGGATTTGTCATGTAAAGGAGCCGCACTTGTTAGTCTCCAAGTGTCGGAGGTGAAGTTAAATTCTCGCACCTTAAGATGATTGTTGCATGGGAACCAAACTTAAAGATGAATTGGTCGGTCTTAAGATGTCGGAGGCGAAGTTAAACTCTCGTACCTTAAGCCGATTGTTGCATGGGAACCCAACTTGAAGCTGAATTGGTCGGTCTTAAGATATCGAGGCGAAGTCAAACTCTCGCACCTTAAACCGATTGCTGCATAGTTATCAAATTTAAAGACGAATTCGTCAGGTCTTAAGGTGTCGAATGCGAAGTTAAACTCTCTCACCTTAAGCTAACCTTCATGAATGTTAGTCGTCTCAAGCCTACAAAAAAAAAAAAAGAGAGAGACCATGAAAACAATGAGGAAGATATACATGCACTTTGATTGTTTCTAGCAGGACACAAAGCCACTGTTGAAAATCTTGGAAGTTCATGCAATAATTTAAAAAGATGTGACAAGAACATGGGTATTTATAGACCCGTGGAAAGGCGGCTACAAGAAAAAAAAAAGTTAAATCCTATTCATATTCGGTCTGCTAAGGGCGGTGACGTTGACATTGGAATCCCAAACTTTGTTGGAGTTGTGTATTGTCGTTTGTCTCCTGCAAAAATTAGGATTCAAATTGATGACTGACCAGAATCACGTGAAAGGACTTCTCAGAGGGAAGTAACATTTCAACACCACAGGGAAGCGCACGATTGGGCAAAATACATGTACTGAAATTAACACCAACGAAAGGGATCAATATTGATTGCATTATAAAATACATGTATTGAAATTAAGCCCCTGACAACGTAATCATCACAATGAAAAGGAACTTCTCCTTATTTTAGGAGTCTTTTTCGAATTGACCACGTACAAAGGAAAATATTAATTGATTCTCCTTCCATATATTTTAGGAGTCCCTTATATTTTAGAAATCTAGTTAGTATAATAAAAATAATTAAATAATAAATTGAGAAAAATAGTGAAAAGATGGTTTTGTCTAAAGGAGTCTTTTAATGAAGGGCAAAAAGTTTGAATCACTTTTCTAAGGGTATGTATATATATATATATATATATATATACATACTAGATAATGGAGCCCGTGCCACCACGGGTCCAATTTATGTTACTTTTTTTATCTCAATTTATATGGCACAGATGAAATTTAAAAAGTCAACTAAATTTTTGTATGATTTTTAAATATTTTAAGTTATTAATTATTGATTTATAGTACTTTTACATAATTTTCAGATACTATATGTTACTCTTTTTGTCCTAATTTATGCAGTACTAATAGAATATTTGAGAAAGTCAATCAAAGTTGTTATATAGTTTTAGATGTTAATTATTATGATTTATACGACTTTATACGTAATTTTCAAGTAATATATGTTACTCCCTCTATCTCAATTTATATGACATTGATAGAATATGAAAAGTCCAACAAAATTTTAAACATCTTTTAAATATTTTAATCTAATAATTATTGTGATTTATATTACTTTTCATAAAAATTTTAAATAATATGTTTCAATTTATGTTGCACTAATAGAATTTCGAGTCAACAAAAAATATTTATGTGTCACCAAGTAATTTAAATTATTAATTATTGTAATTTATAATACTGTTTTACGCAATTTTCAAATATATAACAGGTTAAAAATAAAAATAAAATAATTAAATTAAGACGAAAAATATGAAATTATAAAAATGCCCTCGACCAGAAGCAGGCATGACAATCGCCAGCTGCCTGCTTCAGTTGCCTGCCACTCACGCTTACTAGAAGACAATTGAGCCTGTGTCAGCACGGGCCCAACATATGTTACTCCGTTCATTCTTAAATAAGTGATATTTTAGCCTTTTATTTTGTTCCTAAACAAGCGACATTTTAGATAATTGTCATGCTATAGTATATAACACTTGTGTAGTCGTTTGAAGGGTGGACGTATATGTAATTTTATGGTGCTTCAGAACACGTTAAATTCGACGCAAATTAGGTATAATTTTATAAAAATGTATGAAGATTGGTTTATGATTTAAAAAATCACCCTTGAAATCAAGATGGATATTTTGGTTTTCAGGCAGAGCCTTAAAAATTCGAACGTCAATATATGTGTTCAAACCTCTAGGACATCTACAATCCCTAAATTCTGGGTCTGTCACTGTCTCCTTTGGTAAGGTGTATAAAAATAATACTGAATAGGATATAATGTTAAAATTGAGTAGTGTTCATAGATGCTACTTTTGTAATGACCCTCCAGGTTATTTTCTCGATTTTTGCATATTTTCTCAATTTTTGCATATCTCGACGTTTTGAGCCTTTTCATAGTAGCTATAGATCATTTATGACTTTTTGAAACTTTCGGTTCGGTTATCGGACAGTCCATTTGGGTTTTAGACTCATTTTCCTGTTTTGGAGCTTTCGCTGTTAAGGATTTGGTTTCGGACCAAACGGAACGTCTAAATTAGCCTAGTAGCATCATTGGTTTATTTTTGTGGGGTCCAAACGAATCTCGAGGGTCCATTAGGAGACATTTCAAACTTGGTTGTGCTGGTTTTCAGCTGTTTTGCTGGTGCTGGTGCTGGTGCCACTATAGCGGTAATCTGTCCGCTAGAGCGGTAATCTGTCCGCTAGAGCGATAATCTGTCGACTAGATTGGTAATCTATGCTCCATTTTTTATGATTCTCGATGCGCTTTTCTCGTAATATCATTGTAAATCTGAATATATCTTTATTTTTCCCATTTTCTGAGAACTTCTATTTCGTTTTCCATGATTCCTAACCAAAATTAAGATTCAAAACCCCATTCCATCATTTTCTCTATTTATGGACTACTAGACCTCGGTTTAGGGCGATTTCAAAGGAGTTTTCAAGATTTCTTTGGTGGTTAAGTTTCTAAATCTTTATTCCATCGATTCCCAATGATTTCTTTACAAATCCATCTTTAAATTCTTGATTTCAAAGTGGAATTTTGGGGGTTTTGCTTGTAAAGGTTAAAAATAATTTTTCTTCGATTTGAACCTCGTTTTAAGCTTATTTTCACTTGGGTTTTATCCTGTAGGTTCCTTTTATCGTGAGTGATGTATTTCTAAACAAAAATTATGGTTTTACCCCCTTCGTTTGCAAAACTCACTTTCGAGGTCCGATTTTGACCCATTTCAAATATGGTCAATATGGATACCATTAGCTTCCTTTTGACTTATAGATGGCATATTTGACTAGATTGGACTATTTTGGTGTTGATTCGAGAGAGCTGGGTTTTCGGTTGAGGTTTTGGACTACATTTGAGCGCGGATCGTAATTTAAGGCAAGTTGAGCTATACCTTGACTTTTTCCAAAGTGTTTATGTGTTGTATGCGTGCTTGTTTGTATTTTGTGATTCTTTTAGGATTGGAGGCCCCACTTAGGTGAAATGGCAAGCATCTCCGCGGGTACCAAAGTCTGTTGGTGGATTGTAGTTAGATTATTACCTTTCTTAGTTAGTATTATTTTTAGTAATTATCCTTAGAGTGAAATATAGATAGCTAACTTAGTGACCTTGTATTACCGGTATTGGATGCCTATTTTAGATCTTGAATCTTGTTTAGCAGATTTTATTATGATGATTGAGGATTAATGACCTTTAGAGAATACTTAGAGTATAAATGGGTTTGTAATAGTTGATGAGACTTGTAGTATGGAAAAAGCTAGGTTTGGGTAGTCTCGCGTTGTATTGTTATTAGGATTGTTGTCATTTATCATTGCTTGCCCAAGTGGGGTCTTATGTGCATACTATTACTGCTCTTGAGAGTATATATGAGGGGTGATGCCTGAGTGGGGGCTTACGTTGTTATTATTAGCTATGATTGTGTATTCAATTGACATATTTATCATTAAATCGCTGAGTAAGGGCTTGCCTTGATGTTATTGGTCATATTTGTGCATTAAATGCTTTATCTGTATTATAATGTCGCCCGAGTAGGGGCTTGACTTGTTATCATAGGCCTTATCTGTGTATTTGAAATGCTATATCTATTATTGTGTCTCCCGAGTAGGTGCTTGACTTGACATTATATGCCTTATATGAGCATTTAATTGCATATTCATCATAATGATGCCCGAGAGTGGGCTTGGAAATGATTATTGATGACTATAGGACCATTTATTATGTTGGTACCAAGTGGAAACTGATATCATGAATTATTGATACATTTAGTTGATTCTGAGCTCACTTATACATGTATTGAATGGATTTTAATCTTCATACTGATTAGTTGTGCGCATTACATCCTCATATCATGCATGCATATTTATGAGACATTGGTACCACTGAGACATACTGATTTTTGTAAGAAAATGAGACACTTTATAAAATGCCTATACCGAGGGATGTATCGGTAAGGTTGATTTGAGACTTGAGATTGAGATTGTGGAAAGTATATGGGTTGCGATCCCCCCATGGGTCCTACTTTGGGAGTAGTGAGGCTCGGTAGAAATATACAAAAAGTTATGCGATAACTTTCAAAGATTCATCATCATCCCATCATCATCACTATATTACATTGCATCATCATCCTTGGTATGTCCTGATACTGTGATAGTATTTACTCTTTAATAGAAAAGTTGTGTTAGGACCTTGTTTGTGATATTGTATTTGAGCATGCATTTCACTTTATTACATTATTATATGCCATCTTATATTGATCGAGAGATTGAGATATTATGAGACTTGGGGTATGGCAATGGCTTAATCCAAGAGACTGTTGCAACGCACCCTTCGATAGTATGTTCTAATTTTTATGTACACTCTCTCTGTTTTTACCCCATATGACTGGTTGATTGCCATTGATTAAGCCTAAATTATCGTGTTAGTGCATCTTTCCATAGATGACCTCCCTTATCATTGAGATGAATGATTAGTGTTGACTCATCTGGATTAGTGAGCCTACCCTGCTTTTGATATGTCCGATAACCATTGTGTTGGGTTACCCTAATAGGCTGTGACATTGTATTTTGCTGGACATAGAACCTTTGGGGAAACCTTGGGTATTAGAGTGGTGGTTCTTGCCATCGCTTTAGATTAGGGTTGATTATCGACGATGCTTGTTGAGTACATATGGTTTCGTACTCACCCTTGCTCTCTTTTTTCCTTATTTTTTTGTACCTCGTACGGGTATTGGTCTGAGTAACTGTTTGTAGATCATCTTCATTCGATATTGGCGTTGCGGTGATCGAGATAGTGGTTGTTGGACTTCAAGCTACCGAATCTCTCTTTACTTATTTTATGTTTATCCTCATTTAAGATACCATAGTTATTGATGTCTTTCTGTATCTATAGTCTTGTATTAGTGACAACAAGAGCTGAGATGTATTATTGAGACTTATGTCTCATTTATATTTACATTTTGGGATTTATTTCTATTCTTTCATTTTTCGCTTGACTTTCCTTATATTTGTGTTCCTTGGGTTGGGTTAGGCTTACTTGTCTAGAGGGTCTGACAAGTGTCATCACATGCCTAATTTTGGGTCGTGACAAATTGGTATCAGAGCCCTAGGTTCATTGGTCTCATTAGTACAAGCCGAGTTAAGTAGAGTCTTGCGGATTGGTACGGAGACGTCTGCTATCTATCTTCGAAAGGCTATATGACTTTAGAAAAAATCCATTTCTTCATCCTTATCGTGCTTTTACGGCTTTGTATAACTCAAAAACTTCTTATTCACTCTCTCACAGATGGCGAGCATGCGTTCTTTCGTGGCTAGAGTTTCAGAGACTGTGCCTTCGATGTACGATAGGAGTAGAATTCGAGGTAGAGGTCGGATCGGGATATCCAGACCAGCTAGAGGTCAGGTTAGGGTTGCCTCTTGAGGTTCTAGAGTTGTTAGTAGGGGTAGGTCTAGTGAGTTAGAGGAGTTGAGGTCAGTTCAGACACCACCTGTGACCTTACCTATGCTTGAGGATTGTTTGGTTAGAGAATTGGGCTTTCTCCAGAGGGTGGCTCCTATTTTGATTCGGCATGCTACTTCGGGGCTTCAGATTTCAGATGCATCTGTAATTCCTACTAGTTCTCCTAGTGTTGATAAGATATTTCCAGAGATTTCTCCGCATCCAGTGACCTTACCCTTTATGTCCATGGAGGGAAAAATTTGATTTGTAGAGTTCATGAGGACAGATCCTCCTCGATTCGATAGAGATCCTAAGTTTGATGCTTATATGTTCTTGCTTGGTTGCAGTGAGAGGTTGTACAGGTTGGGTTTGGTGGATTCTAATGGAGTAGACTTCACTTTCTTTCAGTTTTTCAGGTCAGGTAGGCAGTGATGGAGGACCTTTACAGAGACTAAACCAGTTGGATCACCTCTTTTTTCATGGGATCAATTTGCTTGAGTGTTTTTTTAGGAGTTATATGGAGATATGATAGGCTGGTGGGCCAGAGGGCCCAAGGATTTGATGGTCATAGCGATATGCATGATGGAGGTCAGGACCTTCGTGGTTATGCTTGGAGAGGGTTAGATCATGGTAGTCATTTGGGTTTTTCAGGCCTAGTTCAGTGGACTCCTACTTCCTTGAGTTGCTTCTTATGTGGGGATCTTGGGCACTATAGAAGGGATTGCCACATTTTAGACAGAGAGATGCTTCACTAGCCGCTCCAAGAGATGATAGATCCCTGTATAATGTTCCACAAGATGGACTCGAGGCAGGAGCTTCTGGTACAGTAGCCACAGGTATGATTCTTGATGTGCCTATGTTATGCTTTATTGGTATTTGATTGTGGTTCCACATTCTCCACGTGTTTATTTATTCGGCATTAGATCTTGACATGATTTAGTGAGTTTTTACTAGAGTTATTGATATTTGCTACCCCGTAGATGTTTCCTTGGTAGTGGATTGGGTGTGCCGATCCTATATTGAGACTCGTTCAGAGTATATCGCTGGATTTGATTTGATCTCTTTGAATATTATGGATTTTGGTGTATTTGAGTATGATATTCTTGATGGATATGTTGTGGAATAGTGGTGGATCGATGCTCAATTTTGGTACACTTTTAGATTATTGAATGGATTGGTCTTGTGGTTTTGGCATTTAGGATAGTAGTTCGTCTAATGGTACTTATTAGTGGTAGACCTGGTGATAGCCTAGACTTGTGGTGTGATTGATTCAAAAGTATTGCAAGTAAAGGATTCTAGTGGATAAGGAAGGATTTCAGGCATTTGGGCCTTGTGATTTGTTACTTCCTTAGTGTTTAGCCTTGGTTTGTATGATTACACTATTTAGTATTGAGACACCCTTCGGTCAGATTTGAAAGATTTCAACTCATGATTTTCTTTTGATTTGGAAATATTTTTAATGAAAAAAGGGTACCTAGTTCGTGGCATTTGTTACTCTTGTAGCTAAGTGGCTTGGTGGAATATTTTGCTCATAAGCTTCGATTTGAGTACGAGTTATTCTCCGTGAATTTCGTGTTAAGGAATATTGAATGAGAATTAAACCGGTCTAAATTGCACCTTATTAGTCCTTGACTCTTGTGTTAAAGGATTCTGAATGGAAATAGAGTTTAGGAAAAGATAAGGATTTTGTACATAAGGATATTTGATTCATTTGGAATTGATCTAAGGGTTAAGTTGAAATCTGGAGTCCTGATAGAATGGTTCATTAGTAGCTTGTGTAGTGTCTAGCAGTGATTCTCCCGATACTTCAATTATGACTTGGGTGTCTGTCAGCGAGATATCGTGATTGTTTCGTTTCTCCTATGGGTTGGTTATCCCTAATATGGCGGGTTACTTATGTGTGCTGGATCGAAAGGACTCTTTGTTCTACCAGGTTGTTGAGGATTTTGGGTTGTATGATGGATTTTGGGTATTGGGATTTGCATGAGTTACGTGAGGATTGGATTCCATTTATGTGTTCATGTTTATGGTATATAGAGTTTTATGATGCATGTTAATTGCCTCAAGGGGGTTGAGTATTAGGGTAGAGTAGAGTTTTAGTGTGCTGAGTGTGACTTTTAGAGGTTTTGTATAGTTTTGATATCGATTTCTGGCATAGTAGATTTAGCTTGAGGCTATAGTGTTATTTGATTTGATAGTGTTAGTATCGGCCTTAGGTGGGTTGATTTAGTGTTTTAGTTGGTAGTTATGTGATTTGTGAGTTCCTTGGTTATTCGTGCGTTCGAGGGTGATTTTTAGTCTTGTGGTTGTAGCCAGTGTCTTGTGGTGTCCTTGTCAGGTTTGGGTTAGCTGAGCATGTTTAGAACTTCTATTGTGTCGACTCAGTCTATGGGTTTAGAGAAAGTTCGAAAGAATATAAATTTGGCTCTATCGAGAATCTAGCTCTTTTGATACTTGTATTGTGATTTGGTGAGGTCTTATGTGATACATTTCTGGTTCTATGGTGAGACCGGTAGTTCCTTGGTTGTGACTCCGCGTTGGACTACTTGTTTGATGTTTCTCGAGGGTATCTTCTATCTTTTACCTGTGTTGGTTTTCTTGCTTGTACGTTAGAGGATGAATGTAAATCTTAGTGGTAGTTATTGTAATGATCCTCATTTTTATTTTTAGAATTTTCTATATTTTGACCATTTTGCCCTTCCCAGTGGTTGTTTTGTCTCAATTTTGAATAGTGGGGATGACTGGCACGATTGCCGAGGCTATCGTAAATGTTTTTGTCAAGTTTGAGGTCATTTTGAGGCTTCAAAATCCAATGTTGTCAACATTTCTTGATATGAGTGCCAGATGGCAAAACGGACTGCGCTAGCTAATTTGAAATGTCGATTTTGGGTTAGTAGCGTAGTTGGGTTGGTTTTGTGGCTTTCGAATCTTATTTCGACCCTTCATTTAGAAAATAGTGAAACAGGGTCTCGGGGGCTAATTTGTTGAAAATGATCCTTTTTTGAAAATCCGACATTGCCATATAGTCTGGAACGTCGAAATTAGCCTAGTAGCATTATTGGTTTATTTTTGTGGGGTCCCAAATGAATCCTGAGGGTCTGTTCGGAGATATTTTAAACTTGGCTCTACTGGTCTTCAGCTGTTTTACTGGTGCTGGTGCTAGTACAACCGCTAGAGCAGTAATCTGTTCGCTAGAGCGATAATCTGTCTGCTAGATCGGTAATCTGTCTTCTAGAGTGATGCCACTGTGTCTAAATACGGGGACATATTTTGGATTTTTCATATTTTTGATATTTCGAGAGCTAAGAAGCTCTTTTTTTGATGATTCTTGATGCGTTTTTCTCATAATATCATTGAGAATTTGAATATACCTTTATTTTGCCCATTTCGCAAGAACTTCTATTTTGTTTTCCATGATTCCTAACCAAAATTGAGATTCAAAGCCCCATTCCATTATTTTCTCTATTTTTGGACTTCTAAAGCTCAGTTTAGGGCGATTTCAAAAGGGTTTTCGAAATTTATTTCATGGGTAAGTTTATAAATCTTTATTCCATCGATTCCCAATGATTTTTTTACAAATCCATCTTTAAATTCTTGATTTCAAAGTGGAATTTTGGAGTTTTACCGGTAAAACTTAAAAATGATTTTTCTTCGGTTTGAACCTCGTTTTAAGCTCGTTTTCGCTTGGGTTTTCTCCTATAGGTTCCTTTTATCTTGAATGATGTATTTCTAAACAAAAATTATGATTTTACCCCCTTCATTTACAAAACCCATTTTTGATGTCCGATTTTGACCCGTTTTAAATATGGTCAATATGGATACGATTAGCTTCCTTTTAACTTATAGATGGTATATTTCACTAGATTGGATGCTTTTGGTGTTGATTCGAGAGATTCGGGTTTTTGGTTGAGGTTTTGGACTGCATTTGAGCTTGCGGATCTTCATTTAAGGCAAGTTGAGTTATACCTTGATTTTTCCAAAGTGTTTATGTGTTGTATGTGTGTTTGTTTGTATTTTGTGATTCTTTTAGGATTGGAGGCCCCGCTTAGGTGAAATGGCGAGCATCTCCGTGGGTACCAGAGTCTGTTGGTGGATTGTAGTTAGATTATTACCTTTCTTAGTATTATTTTTAGTAATTATCCTTAGAGTGAAATATAGATAGCTAACTTAGTGACCTTGTATTACCGGTATTGGATGTCTATTTTAGAGCTTGAATCTTGTTTAGCAGATCTTATTGTGATGATTGAGGATTAATGACCTTTAGAGAATAATTATAGTATAAATGGGTTTGTATTAGTTGATGAGACTTGTAGTTTGGAACAAGCTAGGTTTGGGTAGTCTCACGTTGTATTATTATTGGGATTGTTGTCATTTATCATTGCGTACCCGAGTGGGGGCTTATATGCATATTATTACTAATCTTGAGAGTATATATGGGGGTGATGCCCGAGTAGGGGCTTGCGTTGTTATTATTGGTTATGAATGTGCATTCAATTGTCATATTTATCATTGTATCGTTGAGTAAGGGCTTGGCTTGATGTTATTGGTCCTATTTGTGCATTAAATGCTTTATCTATTATTATGTCGCCCGAGTGGTGGCTTGACTTGTTATCATAGGCCTTATCTGTGCATTTGAAATGCCATATCTATTATCATATCGCCCGAGTGGGGGCTTGACTTGACATTATAGGCCTTATCTGAGCATTTAATTGTATATTCATTATAATGTTGACCTAGAGTGGGCTTGGAAATGATTATTGATGACTACATGACCATTTATTTTGTTGGTACCAAGTGGAAACTGATATCATGAATTATTGATACATTGAGTTGATTCTGAGCTCACTTATACATGTATTGAATGCATGTTGATCTTCATACTGATAGTTGTGAGCATAACATCCCCATATCACGTATGCATATTCATGAGACATTGGTACCACTGAGACATACTATTTTTTTAAGAAAATGAGACACTTTATAAAACGCCTATATCGAGGGATGTGCCGGTAAGGTTAATTTGAGACATGAGATTGAGATTGTGGAAAGTATATAGGTTGCAAACCCTCACGGGTCCTACTTTGGTAGTAGTGAGGCTCGGTAGAAATATACAAAAAGTTATGCGATATCTTTCAAATATTCATCATCATCCCACCATTATCACTACATTGCTTTGCATCATCATCCTTGGTATATCCTGATATTGTAATGGTATTTACTCTTGTATAGAAATTCTGTGTTAGGACCTTGTTTTTTTATTGTATTTGAGCAATGCATTTAACTTCATTACAATAGTCTATGCCATCTTATATTGATCGAGAGGTTGAGATATTATGAAACTTGGGGTATGGTTATGGCTTTATCTGAGAGACTGTTGTAACGCACCCTTCGGTAGTATGTTATACATTTTCATATACACTTTCTCTATTTTTACCCCATATGATTGGTTGATTGCCATTGATTAAGCCTAAATTATCATGTTAGTTAGTCTTCCCATAGATGACCTCCCTTATCATTGAAATGAATGATTAGTGTTGACTCACCTGGATTAGTGTGCCTACCCTGCTTTTGATATGTCTGATAACCATTGTGTTAGGTTACCCTGATAGGCTGAGACATTGTATTTTGTGGGATATAGAACCTTTGGGGAAACCTTGGGTAGTGGAGTAGTGGTTCTCGCCATCTCTTTGGATTAGGGTCGGCTATCGATGATGCTTTCTGAGTACATGTGGTTTCGTACTCACCCTTGCTCGTTTTTCCTTTTTCATGTTTTTCTGCACCCCGTACAGGTATTGGTCTGAGTAGCAGTTTGTAGATCGTCTTCATCTGGTATTAGCATTGCGGTGATCGAGGTAGTGGCTGTTTGACTTCAAGCTACCGGATCTCTCTTTACTTATCTTATGCTTATCCGCATTTAAGATACCATAGTTATCGATGTCTTTCTGTAACTAGAGGCTTGTGTTAGTGACAACCAGAACTGGGATGTATCATTGAGACTTATGTCTCGTTTATATTTACATTTTGGGGTTTAGTTCTATTTTTCAGCTTTCACCTTTGACTTTCCTTATGTTCGTGTTCCTTGGGTTGGGTTAGGTATACTTGTCTGGAGGGTGTGACAAGTGTTATCACATGCCTAATTTTGGGTTGTGACAAATGTCCAGGCATCTTAATTTAACTACAGTGCATGCCCCCTTCTCTTTCTTCTTCTTCTTCTTCACCCACTTAATCTTCTTCGTCTTCTCCTTCACCCACTTTTTCTTCTTCATCATCCAATTCTTCTTCTTTACCCAATTCTTCTTCTTCATCATCCAACTAGTAACTGGTAACTACTTTCTAGAGTTGCATATACAGTTATAAATTTATTTTTTTTGTTTTGTTGCTTTTGGTGTGGTGTTTTTGTAGATTTGTTTAGTTTTTCGGTATGGATCATAAGCATTGAACAGTGAATCGATGGTGGGGTCATCGTATTTTACATTTATGTAATTCTGATGTTGATGATGTAGGTGAATAAGAGTTGATTGCGTCAGTGTTATCTGATTCAAATCTTTTGTTGCATTTGGATGAATTGCAGGAAGTTTCTCATGGCAATCCTAATAAAAATAAAATAATTAAATAAATAGACTACAATGATACCATGTTAGTATATGGATACTGTGATAGTATCATGTAGGTTTCACGAAAGGATTGAAGCAGACATCAATGATACCATGACAGTATATCTATATTGTGCTAGTATTATTACGGATTGAAGCAAACAACAATGATACCATGTTAGTATATATATGCTGTGATGGTATCATAAAGGTCTCACTGATGGATTGAAGCAGAGATCAATAATACCATGTCAGTATATATTTACTCTGATGGTATCATAGAGGTCTCACTGATGGATTGAAGCAGAGATCAATGATACCATGTCAGTATATATTTACCGTGATGGTATCATGGAGTTCTGACTGAAAAACTCAAGCAGACATCAATGATAGCATGACAGTATGTGTATATATATACTGTTATCGTTTCATTGGACTGAAGCAAATCCAATGATACCATGTCACTATATATACACTGTGATAGTATCATCGAGGTCTCACTGAGAAATTAAAGCAGACATCAATGATACCATGACGGTATAATCTATATTGTGATGGTATCATTACGGACTGAAGCAAATCCCAATGATACCATATGAGTATATATATACTGTGATGGTATCATGGAGGTTTGACAGAAGGATTGAAGTAGACATTAATGATACCATGACAATGTATAGATATATTGTGATGGTATCATGGACGTCTCACTGAAGGATTGAAGCAGACATCAATGATACCGTGATAGTATATAAATATACTATATGGTATCATTACGGACTAAAGCAAATCTAATGATACCATGTCAGTATATATATACTATGATGGTATTATGGAGGTTTGTTTGAAGGATTGAAGTAGACATCAGTGATACCATGACAGTATATAGATATACTATGATGGTATCATTACGGACTAAAGCAAATTCAATGATACCGTGTCAGTATATATATGTTGTGATGGTATCATGGAGGTCTGACTTAAGGATTGGAGCAGACATTAATGATACCATGACGGTATATAGATATACTGTGGTGGCATCATGAAGGTGCCACTATGGATTGAAGCAGACACAATGATACCATGACAGTATATAGATATACTGTGATGGTATCATTACAGACTAAAGCAAATGAAAAAAAATAGAATAAAAAAAAAAAAGAATCAAATAAAATTACAAAAGAAAAAATTAAATTAAATTAAAAAAGGACAAAAATATGAAATTAGCTTGTGGTGAAAAAGAAAAGAATATTATGATTTGAGAAAAAAATGAATGAACAAGGAGAAAAAAAATAAAGAATAAAGAAATAAATGAAAAAAAAAAAAGGAACAAAGAAAAGGAAAGGAACAAAAATAAAGAAGATGAAAAACAAAGAGAAAATAAAAATTAAAAAAACACAAAAATAAAAGGAACCTATAAAGGAAAAAAAAGAGAAAAATAAAAAGTACGAAAAAAAAAAGTAGAGAAAAAATATGAACAAAGAAATAAACGAGAAAAAAAAAGGAAAAAAAGAAGAAGAAAAGGAGTATATAAATTAAAAATTGAGTGTATATTAGATTATGGTGTTAAAAGAAAATAAAGAATAAAATAATTTTACGAAAAAAATAAATGAACAAAGAAACATGAAAAAGAAAAAGAAAAAGAAAAGAAAAAAAAGAAAAGAAGTAAAGAAATAAAAAGGAAAAGAATTAAAAGGGGGATAAATAACTAAAAGTTACAATGGAAGGGGGACATTTTATGTAATTAGTTAGGGGGACATTTTATGTAAGGGGGCATTTAATTGTAAATAGTTTGCTCCTATGGAGCATGCATGCACTTTCCCCTTTAATTTTTCTATATTTAACGGTGGTTAAAAAAATTTTAAAAAAAAGAGCAACTTAATCCTATCCTAATAAAAAAATATTTTATTCAGGCCTAAGATAAAATTACAATTATACCTATTAGTAAGTTTTCTGATGGAGGAAATTATAACTTAAAAGGGTATAAAGGTTGTTCAACATTTAAAGGATATTTTGGTCAGCCAACATTGTTATTAATGCTTTTATAATAATGATCCTCATTTTTTATTTTTAGAATTTTTTGCATTTTGATCATTTTTCCCTTCCCGCGGTTGCTTTGTCTCGATTTTGAGTTGTGGGGATGGTTGGCATGTTTCCCTAGGTGATCGGGAATGTTTTGGTCGAGTTTGAGGTCATTTTGAGGCTCTAAGAGCCAATAGTTGACTTCGGTCAATATTTCTTGATCCGAGTGCCGCATGGCTAAACAGACTGTGCCAGCGGATCTAAAATGTCAATTTTGGGTGAGTAGAGTGGTTGGTTTGGGTTCGAGGCCTTTATATCTCATTTCGACCCTCGGTTTGGAAAATAGTGAAATAGGGTCCCGTAGGTTAATTTGTTGAAAACAATCCTTTTTCAAAAATCCGACGTTGCCATTGAGTTCGGAATGTCAAAATTAGTCTAGTAGCATAATTCGTTTGCTTGCACTTGATTCTGAATGAATCCCGAGGGTGCGATCAGGAACTTGGCATTTTGGGCAAAATTGTTGATGTTGCTTCAGCTGGTGCAGCCGCTTTAGCGACCAAATACCGCTTTAGTGGTAGCCGCTTAAGCGGCCAAGCACCGCTTTAGCGGTCAGTCTGGACCAGCCACCTACCGCTAAAGCGAGTACTTGATCGCTTTAGCGGGTGCCGCTTTAGCGGTCCTAGCCAATTGGGTCAAGTTACTTTAGCGGTCAAATGTCGCCTTAACGGTCATTTAGCCACTTAAGAGGTCACTGCTGGGTCAGTCTATAAAAATCTAATTTTGCAATTTTCCTCGATTTTTGAGCTTTTGAGCTTCGGGTTTAAGGGTTTTTGGTTGATTTCTCCACCATTTGAGTTTGGTTAATCTCCAAAACTCTATTTTCATTACTTTACATCGATTATGTCTTCGAAAACACTTTCTAATCTTGTTTTTTAAAATGGAAAAAAATGGGACCGGTAAAAGCTTGAAAATAGTTTTTCTTTGATTTGAACCTCGTTTTAAGCTTGTTTTCACTTGGATTTTCTTCTATGGGTTCCTTTAATCATGGGTAATGTAATTCTAAAGAAAAATTTCAGTTTTACTCCTTCATTTTCAAAACCCATTTTCGAGATCTATTTTTGGACCCGATTTAAATACGGACAATATGGATATCGATAGCTTCCTTTTGTCTTATAGATGACATTGTTGACTTGATTGGACACTTTTGGTCTTGATTCGGAAGAGTTGGGCTTCCGGTTGAGGTTTTGGACTGCATTTGAGCTTGCGGGTCTTCATTTAAGGCAAGTTGAGTTATACCTTGACTTTTTCCAAAGTGTTTATGTGTTTGTATGCTTGGTTGTTTGTATTTGGTGTTTCGTTAGGATTAGGGATCCCACTTAGGTGAAATGGTGAGCATCTCCGTGGGTGCCAGAGTCTTTCGGTGGATTGTAGTTAGGTTATTGTCTTTCTTAGTTATTATTATTGTTAGTAATTATCCTTAGAGTAGAACATAGATAGATAACTTAGTGATCTTGTATTGTTAAGTATTGGATGCTTATATTGGAGCTTGAATCTTGTTTAGCGGATCTTATTGTGATAATTGAGGGTTAATGACCTTTTAGAGAGCATTTAGAGTATAAATGGGTTGTAATAGTTGATGAAACTTGTAGTATGGAACAAGCTAGGTTTGGGTAGTCTCGTGTTATATTGTTATTGAGATTGTTGTTATTTATCATTGTGTGCCCGAGTGGGGGCTTATGTGCATATAATTACTGATTTTGAGAGTATATATGGTGGTGATGCCTGAGTGTGGGCTTGCGTTGTTATTATTGGGTATGATTGTGCATCTAGTTGCCATATTTATTATTGTGTCACCCAGTAAGGGCTTGACTTGATGTTATTGGTCATGTTTGCGCATTAAATGCTTTATCTATTATTATGTCGCCCGAGTGGGGGCTAGACTTGTTAACATAGGCCTTATCTGTGTATTTGAAATGTCATATCTATTATTGTGTTGCCCGAGTGGGGGCTTGACTTGACATTAAAGGCCTTATTAAGCATTTAATTGCATACTTATCAAAGTGATGCCCGAAAGAGGGATTGGAAATGATAATATTGATTACTACATGACCATTTATTTTGTTGGTACCAATTGGGAATTGATATCATGAATTATAGACATATTGAGTTAATTTCAGAGCTCACCTATATATATATATATATATATATATATATATATATCGTATTGAATTGATTGGATATCTTCATACTGATTTGATTGTGAGCATTATATCCTCATTCCATACATATACATTCATGAGATACTGGTACCATTGAGAAACACTGTTTTTAAAAGAAAATAAGACATTTTCATAGAAACCCTCTCCGTGAACACGAGCTGGAGAGGTGAGGTGTGTTGAGATTGAGATTGAGATTGAGATATGAGATAAATTATATGGGTTACGAACCCCCCATGGGTCCTATTGCGAAGTTGCGAACTCGGTAGGTATATACTGAAAGTCATGCGATGACTTTTACCGTTCTACCCCATCATCATCATCACATCATTGCATTGCATCATTTGCATTTGCATTATCATCCTTGGTATGTTTTGATGTTGTGTTAGTATTTACTCTAGTATAGCAAATTTTGTGTTAGGACCTTGTTTGTGATATTGTGTTTGAGCATTCATTTCACTTCATTACGTTATCATATGTCATCTTATATTGATTGAGAGATAAGGTATTACGAGACTTGGGGTATGACTATGGCTTAATCTGAGAGACTGTTGAATTGCACATCTAGGTAGCTTTTAGTTCATTGTTATATACACTCTCTCTGTCTCTATCCCATATTCCCATATGATTAGTTGATTGTCATTGATTAAGCCTGAATTATTGTGTTAGTGAGACTCCCCATAGATGACCTCCCTTATCTTTGAGAGAAATGAATAGTGTTGACTCACCTGGATTAGTGTGCCTACCCTGTTTTTGATATGTCTGTTAACTATTGTGTTGGGTTACCCTAATAGGATAAGGCATTGTATTTGGCTGGGCATAGAACCATTGGGAAACTCTTGGGTAGTTGGAGTGGTGGTTTTCACCATTGCTTTGGATTAGGGTCGGTTATTGACGATGTTTGCTGAGTACATGTGGTTTCGTACTCACCCTTGCTCCTTATTCCTTTTTCTTGTTTTACTGCACCCCGTGCAGGTATTGGTCCTAGTAGCAGTTTGTAGATCGTCTTCAACCGGTATTGGCGTTGCGGTGACCGGGGTAGTGGTTGTTGGACTTCAAGCTACCAGATCACTCTTTACTTATCTTATGCTTATCCGTATTTAAGATACCATAGTTATTGATGTCTTCTGTATCTAGAGGCTTGTATTAGTGACAACCAGACCTGGTTGAGACTTATATCTCATTTATATTTACATTTGGGATTTATTTCTATTATTCCATTTTCGCCTTTGACTTTCCTTATATTTATGAATTCGGGTTGGGTTAAGCTTACTTGTCTGGAGGGTTTGACAAGTGTCATCACGTGCCTATTTTGGGTCGTGACAATATATTTTGTGGATTTGTGGTCATGTGGTGTAACCAGTCAAATTATTTACGATGGAGCATTAGTGCAAGAATATGAATGGTGTTTTACCCCTTTAAATTCCATTATCAATTAACTGATGGAGTTAGTTTTTAAAATTTATTTATTTATCAGTTTTCAAATTAATTAGAAGTTAATACCACCAACTTCTCTCATATCGGTTGTGGGCAGTTTCTTATTAGTGTAAAATAATGCAAGTCTTGAGATTTTAGCATAATTGCAGAGAAATAGTATAAATAAATGGAAGAAGTAGTAATTGACATATTTATTTTTGTATAATAATAACAATAAGTAAATAAAAATATAGGAGAAATTATCAAAAAAATGAGAAAAAAGATAAATAGAAATTTTGGCCAAAGGGAGATGTCATATTACTTCTCTATGACGTCACCTTATTATAACCACATTTCACTATAATAGCCTGATTTTCTCCGAAATTAATTTTTCATGTTATATTTTACTTCTCTATAACAACATTCTACATATAACAGCAATGATGTCTATTATAGTGGTACACTCTTTGTAAAATTACTTCTCTATAACAACATCAAATATTATGTAATAATATTTTATAAGAAATATATTATGTGCAAAATAAAATACCAAAATATTTATGGTAATCATCATTAATGTCATATATACTGTAAATTTCAAGTTCGAATATCTGATTTAAACAAAAAAAAATTATATTTAAATGGTGCAAATCAGTTATTTCATAACTTCACAAGGAAAATGCTACTAATATTTTCCCTTTTTTTATATTCATGTTCTTTCTAATTTTGCATACTTTTGTTTATAATACTGAAATGAGATCTGAACGTCAAATGTTAGTATACATATATAACATCACCTCTCTATAGCAGTCATGAAATTTTCAGACAGACGCTGCCACTATAGAGAGGTTTGATTGTACATGCATTGATGGTGAGAATTGAAGGTTTGAGTTCCCAAATTTAACTTTAATTATATTTTCTGAAATTCAGAGAATCTGAAGATGTTAAAAAATGTTAGATTATATTCCTTTTTTGAAGAGATAAAGATAAATTTTGCTACATATGATAAAAAGCGCTGCTACTAATTAAGTGTGAAAATTCAAGCAGTTGAGAATAATAACTAAGGACCCTGGTAATTTATTTTGTAATATCTTCTATAATTTTTTTTAAAATTTTATTACTCTTAGCATTTAAAGCATCAAATATACTTAGAAACAGAAGTGAAATCATGATTTTTAATTTATGAATTTTTAATCAGAATTTTATTTTATTTATTGTATATTGATATATTATTTATACATGTTAAACAAAAATTTTAGTAAAAACCTAATTGTAAAATAATGTAATTATTTTAATACCAAAAACAAGAAAAACAAGTAAAGAACAACAAGAACAATTTAGAAGACAAGAAGAACAATATTATAAGGTAACTTTTTTTCAAGTGTATCTTACATGGTACAATAGTATGGTATTTATAGGCTATAATGTGGCTTCTTAATTTACAAGAATTGAAGACTGTTGACACCTAATTTTTGCCCTCCACTATTTAATTTAATCCTTGAGTTTCTTCGGTTTTAAATGAGTTCGAAATATTTGTTTTACTTGCCAAGAATTTTTCTAAAATTATTTTTTGGGTTACTTTCTTGAAAAGATCTTATTTGGGAAGATATTTATTTGATCTCATTAAATCAAGAAGCTCGGAATTAAATTAGACATTATTTCATCTAAGTTTTGACTCAATTTGATCAATTTATCGAGATTAGGCCTTAATTGAAGTCAAAATGGTTACAATTGCAATGCAATTGTTCCATTGATTCTTAATTTGGCTAGATTCTTATTAAAATTGCCTAATTCCTATCCCCTATTTAAATTCAATCGACCCAGGCCCAAATCTGCCAACCCGAACCGGCCCACACCTCCTTATAACCCTTCTTCCCCACTTCAGCATATAACAGGAACATCGAACAACAACACAACACCAGCGACAACAACTCCCAAAGAACCCTAAAACCCCAAATTGCCTCCGCCGCCCCAATTCTCCCTCGCCCTTATACCTCGTCCCGTGCAAAGCACGAGGCTCGTACCACGGAGGTTCTAGAACCCGCGATGTGGCGCCTCTCAATTCCTTTCTCAAATTCTATCCGTTTCCCATTTCAAATTTTTTTGGTCTCAAATTTGTGCCGTTCTCGTACGATTTCAGCTCATCGTTTATCCTCAAGGAGGATTTGGATTTTCCTCAAGTGAAAATCCCGAAAACACCCCTAAAATTCCCAATTCGCACATCGAAATTTTCATCCCCAAAGCCCCAATTTTGTTCCTATAAATACCCTACTATTTCTACATTGAAAGGGGGAAGTCTAGAGGTTAGAGGAAGGAATTAGCTGAGAACCCCAATTGAGAAAGGGATTTCGCTAAATTCAAAATTTTTAGGCTAGAATCCAAATAAGACTGTTTGAGCTTTGGATTCCGGTGAAGAAATAAGGGTCTTTCCAGTGGTGGAAAGCATTCTGACGAGATCTCGTAGCCTGGTTTGTTGCCCTGAAAAAGGTAAAAATCCTCATCTTTTGTTTATCTGGTTTCGGTTAATGCAGCGTTAGTCCTTGTTGTTATAGTGTTTCTTTTAGATTTTAGTATTTTTTAATTTGATGGTGGATTTGTTGCTGTCGTTTCTAGGCTATGTCACAATATGTTTTGTTATTTGTGATGACTGGTGGTGTTAATCTCACTGAATGAAGATAGAAACATCAAGCGTCAATGAGGTCTTAAAGACTATACTTTAAATCTATGTGTTCTTGTTGTTCGCCTTAGCTTTGTTAACATTTATTGTTTAAGCCACACCTTTTAAATCTTGTTGTTAAGCTTGCTCATCATGATTGATTTAGTGCCTGTTTATTTGGAGTCTTACTTCACCTTTATGTGTTTTGTTCAAATTTGGTCCACGTGTTGTTAAATGAGATTATTTGAGCATGTTTGAGCTTTAAAATCTGTATGAATTTTTTAAACAGTTTTCTTGCTTTGGTAAATGTCAAGTCTTCTTTTCTGGTTTTATTGCACCGTCGTATATGTTTTCTTTGTGTGCTCAAAGCTTGACTTCTAGCTTTCCCTAGTTCATAATATCAAGAGAAAGCTATAGTTGCTTAAAGTATGAATCTTATGTTGAGGACCCCGACCCTTCTGTCTCCCTCTTTCTTTGTTTGTTCAAAGTGTTAATATTGTCTTTTTCTCTATTCTCCTCTGTTAATTCCTTTCGCATTCAGAGTTATGAGGTCTTTTGCTTATTGTTTGGCTTCAAATACTAACAGTCTTCGTCCACGTTTGTTTAGATTTAATGAGGGACTACTAGTTTGTTTGTAGATTAGAATTAAGTGTGATTTGTTTTCTATCCCAATTAACTTGAGATTTCAGTAACCTATTGATGTGAATATGTTTTCATTTAGATGAAATAACTTAGCCTTTAAAGCAGTGACTTGAGACTAATTAGCAATGGTTTGGTTTAGCTTGATAGTTTCTAAATTTTATTCCATCAAAAATAATTGTTCCGTTATTAAAAGGTATGAGATTTATCCTGGATTCTTATGTACTACTTGTTGTTCTTGTGAAGTTTGCATATTTTTTGGGATGACCAGATTGCTCTTTTAGAGCACGATAACTTGAGAGATTAGTTTTTCTATTAAGTTATTATTTACTTATGATATATTAATTCTTTTTCTTCATCTTTTATGTATGAACTCGCCCGAGATGAGTCCATTTTGAACTCCACGTCCCCTGCATTTCCTATTGAGCCAAAGTGGCCCAAGTCTCGAGTCTAAGCCTCAACCAAGTCCCAGAATGGACTGATATACAAGATTGAAGGCACGTATACATCAGTATACGTGTGATATACATCAAAAATGGGGAATACAAGCAAGTGTTCAGGTGGAAGACAAAATGTGTGACTGACATACAGTTGTATACACAGAAAATGTAGCAAAAGGAAGCTAATATACAATCACTATATAGCTGGTATACATTGCAGAAAAAGAGGGCCAATGGCCCATAATTTGAAGTCCAAAATCTGGACAGATTTAAGATGGGCCAGAAAGGGGCCCAAATCTCAACTTTCCCTCAATTCTATTTCTTTATAATTCATATTTGATGATTTGTTGTAATTAGCTCTAATTTAATCTAATTTGTCTAGATGAATTCTCGGTTTATTTGTCTAATTCTGTTATAAAGTGAAATTATTTACTTGGATAGTTACCAAATGAATTTTTAAGCAAACTTAAGCTTTAAGACTAACTTGAGAATTTTTCATATTCTTTCATAGTTAGTAGTTAGCTCGATATCCATGTTAAAGAAGTTGGGTTAACAATTTAACTCAAAGTCTTCATTTGGATAAAAATTGTTAAGTTAGAATGATTTCAAAACTGATATTTTATTTATTTCACAATTTGAAATAAGTAAATGGACAAGTATTGAATAAATTATATTCTTTTAAATAAATTTTTCAAACAATTTACACCTATAAGATTTTTACAACTTAAAGAATTTTCAAAATTAGCCAAATAAGTTTAATCCGTCGGGAACCACACTTTGTGGATTTTTGAAAGTGCCTAACACCTTCTTTCGAATTTACTTGAACCCTTACCTAGACTCTGGTTTTTATTAAAGGCTTTCTTTAAAAAATTACCTTTTAAAATGGTTTCTTAATTCTCCAAAAATTAAGTGGTGACTCTAAATTATTTTTCAAATAAAATTAATAGACTTTTTGCCACGAAGTTATGAAGTTTTTGACTTTTCAAAAATGATCATAACAAAGACTACATTCAATTGGTACATGAATTGCCTAGTATTAATACATATATGGCCAAATGAAGTAACGGATGGACATTCACATTCAAAGGTTTCGTAACACTCCCCCTTGAATGTTCATATATAATGTGTCTCGTTAAAACCTTAGTAGGAAAAATCTAGTGGAAAAAAACCTAGTGAAGGAACAAGAGTGTCTTGTAATAAGCCATGAGTGTTGCCTTATTAAAAACGTTACCAGGAAAATCCAATCGGACAAAACCTTGGTTAAGGAAAAAAGAGTACAACGTGTATTTTACTCCCCTGATGCAAACATCATTTCATTTCTCGGAGATGACACATCCCAACCTTGAATACCAATTTCTCAAATATTAAGATTGGTAATGCTTTAGTGAACAGATCCGCCAAATTAACAACTGAGTGAATTTGTAGAACATCTATGTCACCTTTCTTCTCAAGATCATTAGTGAAAAAGAATTTTGGTGAAATATGTTTTGATCTGTCTCCTTTAATGTAACCTCCCTTCAACTGAGCTATACATAAAGCATTGTATTCATACAATGTAATTGAAATATCTTTATTCAAAGAAAATCCACACATTTCCTGAATATGATGAGTTATTGATCTCAACCAAACACACTCCCGACTCGCTTCATGAATGGCAATTATTTCTGCATGATTTGAAGAAGTTGCAGTTAGTGTTTACTTTATTGAACGCCATGATATAGATGTGTATCCATATATAAACAAATAGCCTGTCTGAGATCGAACATTATGTGGATCAGACAAGTATCCTGCATCTGCATAGCCAATCATTTCTGACTTGGATTCATTAGAATAAAATAATCTCAAGTCAATGATTCCCCGAAGATATCTAAATATATGTTTGATACCATTCCAATGTCTTCTTATTGGGGAAGGTCTGAATCTTGCCAATAAACTTACTGCAAAACAAATATCTGGTCGAATATTATTGGCAAGATACATTAGTAGCCCGATTGCACTAAGATATGGAGTTTCATCACCAGGAAGCTCTTCATCATTTTCTTGAGGTCGAAATGGATCTTTATTTATATCAAGTGATCTCACAACCATTGAGGTACTCAACGGATGTGATTTAATCATGTAAAATTGCTTTAAAATCTTTTCAGTGTATGTTGATTGATGGACAAAAATTTATTTGTCAAATGCTCAACCTGTAAGCCAAGATAAAATTTTGTCTTTTCCAGATCTTTCATTTAATCTTTCATTTAATCTTTCATTTAAATTCTTTCTTGAAACACTCGACAACTTTTGAAAGCTCTTTAGGAGTGCCAATGATATTCAAGTCATCAACATACACGACTATTATAGCAAATTCAGATCCAGACCTTCTTATAAAAATACAAGGGCAAATAGAGTCATTTTTGTACCCTTACTTTAGCAAATATTCGCTAAGACGATTGTACCACATCCGCCCTAATTGTTTCAATTCGTATAAGGATTTCTGAAGCTTTATTGAACAATTTTCTTGCGAACTTATATATGCTTCAGGCACTTTGAATGCTTCTGGGATTTTCATAAAAATATCATTGTCCAACAAGCCATACAAATGAGCTGTGACAACATCCATTAGGCGCATTTCAAGCTTTTCATGAACTACCAGATTTATTATATACCTGAAGGTAATTCTATCCACCACAGGAGAATATGTCTCTACATAATAAATGCCAGGCCTTTACGAAAATCCTTGTGCCACAAGTCATGCTTTATATCTTACGACTTCACCTTTTTCATTTCGTTTTCGCACAAAAAACCATTTGAATCCCACTGGCTTGACACCTTCAGGTGTTCGAACTATTGGTCTGAAAACTTCACATTTTTCAAGTGAAGCCAATTCCACTTGAATTGCATCCTTCTATTTTGGCCAAGTATTTCTCTGTCTACATTCATTGACATATTTTAGTTCCAAATCCTCATCTTGTTGCATTATTTCAACAACAACATTATAAGTAAAAATATTATCAACCACAATATCATTTCGGTTCCACCTTTTTCCGATCGAGACATGATTTATTGAGATCTCTTCATTCTCATTATTTTCAGGTATTTAAACCTCCTTGGTGGTTTTATCATTTGTTATGCCTTGAGGCTCTTTTTGAGAAATTTCTACCATATCATGATCATCTTGATTATTTGTTCCTTTTCTTTTTCGAGGATTTTTATCCTTGGAACCAATTGGCCTACCACGTTTCAAACGTAGCCTAGAATCATTTGCATTAACACTTTGTCCTATCGGGATATCAACTCGAACTGGAGCATTTGCATCTGGAATATAAGATTTAGTAACCCTTGGAAGGTTAGTAAATGCATCTTGCAGTTGAATTGCAACATTTTACAAATAAATCTTTTGAACCTCTTGCTCACATAGATTTGTTCGAGGATTTAAATGAGATAGTGATAATGCATTCCAATCTATCTTCTTTTCCAACTGCTTATGTTCTCCCCCTAATGTTGGGTATACTGATTCATCAATATGACAATCAGCAAACCTTGTCATAAAATAGTCTCCAGTCATAGGTTCCAAATATTTTATAATAGATGGAGACTGATACCAAATATATATTCTCAATCTTCTTTGGGAACCCATATTTGTGCGTTGTGGTGGAGCAATTAGAACATATACCTCACACCCAAAAATTTTAAGGTGGGAAATATTTGGCTCCTAACCAAAAGCTAATTATAATGGGGAGAATTCATGATAACTGTGTCACGCCTCAAATCCCATTGAGGTAGACTGGCACCCAAAGCCGTTAAGGCCCGAGAGAACCAACCTACGTTCGAGTACATTCGTATGCATGTCATCAAGTGAATAAAAATTCTGCCACATGTAAATAGAATGTATTGGTGGTAGAAATTATGTAAACACGTTCAAAATAGATATGAGACTTGGTCGTTGGGGCCACAATGTCAAAAGGCAAGATACTTCTAAGTTTGACTTTACCATGGTCTACAAAGCCTCTAAAAGATGTACATAACCAAAACTAAGGTCGGGACAAGTCCCCGCCTTATACCACTATTGCACAGTACCAAAACAAATTTACAATGACTCGAAAAGCCCCGAAGTAACCTGGAGCTCACCAACAATCTGTAGATGACCCGTATCCTACTATGGGGGCCTACTAGCACCTGTGCCTGCAGCAAGTAAGGTAAGTCCCCCAAGGGACGTCAGTACGAAAGAATGTACTGAGTATGTAAGGCTATAAGCAACTACATGAGATATAGGAACTCAAATGGAATCAAATACAAGTGAATAGATAATACTGATAAACCACCCTTACTGTAATCGTGGAACCGTATACATTACATTCATTACTTCCCTTTCTCTTTCTTTACTTTTCTTGTCTTTATAAGGCATGCCATACATATACCCAACTGATCAGTGGTAACATAATCTGGGATCGTCTCTATGCTGGGCTATAAGCCCCCTCAGGCTGCCACCCATATATAATAAATCGGGATCATCTCTAAGCTGGGCTATAAGCCCCCTCGAGCTTCCACCCGAACATAACCATATTGAGTTGCTTACTTTATTTAATCTTTGAAGTTGTTATAGTGGTGGTTATAACATTATGGATCCTTTTTGTAACAACAAAAGAGAACATCTGAAATTTGACAGTAAATATGTATTGAGGTACTTTAGATCATTTCGGAGTGGAAACAAGGTCATTAGCTAAGTGGACAATATATGATGTCAAAGGATACGGAAAAGAGTAACCTTACATACCTTATCTTCTCACTACGTGGCAACAATGATTCAGCTCCTTCCTTATGTGTTACTCTACAATACAAGTACGTAATGGAGCTAACATTAAAAGTTAATTATATTCCAAGTTTACAAAATGGCAATTAGTTACTTAACTGGAAGTAAAAATTGCCCAACCTCCTAAACACATGGTGTATCACTCCTCCCTTCTTTATACTGCCATACAACCTTATTCCATACCCTTACATTATAACTTACTGCCTTACCAAGACAACACCACCAAAATAGTCCACAAACCAACATAAACGTTACAAATCGGTAGGATTACCTACCTAGTTTATCTTTTACATTTCCACTCCAACGAAACTCCATATATTCACCCCATAAGGTCACCATACTGCCTTCCATAGTAACATATCAAAAACAGTCCACAGCAGTTCCAAAATTCAGTTTAACATAGCAAAAGAGTATTCTCTTTTCACTACAACAAACGTTCCATTTACCAACACGTATAAACATTTCCATCAAGCCATACATAAAAAGAAATTAACCAGGGGAAGAACCACACTTTAACATACTGAAATTTCATCCTCCAACTTCATTTCTTCAAGACCTTAATCTCCTTTACAAGTTTAAACCACAAAGAAGGCAAATCCTTTAAAATTAAGCACAAGTGGACTGTTTCACAATAAGTGAACTGCTCCATACATTTTTAAAAAAACCAACATGATTCCCACAACCTATTATACATATATTACATTAATATATAAGGGTAAATACTTACCAAAGCTTGCAAGTGGAAGATTTGTCCAAAGGGGTGGTTGGTTAGGGTTTGAGAGAGAAGAGAGTAATTCAATTTAAAAGTTGGAATTTGGCAAGTGAATTGTGAAGAAAATAAGCTGCATTTCAGCTTTATATCCTCCCTCTTGGAACCAACTTTCTAAGGCTATACTTAGCCAATTCTTGGTCAAAAATAGTCCAAGTAGGTGATGCACCTACTTGGCTATATAAGCTGTCCAAAACAGCCCATTTTCTCACTTTATTTCTACTTGGATCATCACTTGTTGGGCCCAAATTAATGTTAGGTGTTGGGCTGGTCATCTTTCCATTTTTATGTAATTAGTTTGTCCCTCAATTGAGTCCATTAACTTATATCCAAATGCAGCCCAATAATTTAAGTAGGTGATACACCTACTATCTTAATTAAGTCACGGAAGCACCTCGTTTATGTTCTCCCCTTTTTCCAACGTCTTAATACTTCTACCTTAATCCACCACTTAACTTTAACTTTACACTCAAGTATGTCTTTATTATCTCAAGTGTAAATACTTTTATCCATGTTAGGTTGATCGTATAAGTTTTGAAAATGTACGGGGTGTTACATCCTCCCGCCCCTTAGGAACATTCGTCCTCGAATGGTAGTATCATCACTATTCTGCTCAAACGAGTTCAATCTTAAGTTTAATCTTGATACTACCATATAACACTTATATATTTATATACTTACTTGTTATTGCTCCAATTCAGCATCTAAGGCTTCCACTTCGATTTCAAATAATTGAGGATACTTAGATTTCATCATTTCCTCAGCTTCCCATGTGATCTCTTCTACCTGTTGATTCCTCCAAAGCACTTTTACGGAAGCTACCTCTTTATTTCTTAACTTCTTAACTTGTCGATCCAGAATAGCAATAGGTACTTCTTCATAGGTGAGATATGGATCTCCTATGCACCTCTGAAGCATTGAGACGTGAAACACTGGATGAACTGTGGAGAGTTCTTGGGGTAGTTCCAACTTATATGCGACTTGGCCAAATCTTTGGATAATCCTATATGGTCCTATATAACGTGGACTTAGCTTTCCCTTTTTCCCAAATCTCATCACCCCTTTCATTGGTGATACTTTCAAAAATACCCAATCACCTATAGCAAACTCTAGCCCCCTTCTTCTAACATCGGCATATGATTTGTGTCGACTTTGGGTTGTTCCTAGCCGTTGTTGTATCACCTTAACCTTTTACATGGCTTGATGAACAAGGTCTGGTCCAAATAAAATAGTCTCACCTACTTCAAACCACCCAATCGGTGACCTACATTTTCTCCCGTATAAGGCTTCATAAGGCACCATTTTGATACTTGAATGATAGCTATTATTGTAAGCGAACTCAATAAGAGGTAAATGATCATCCCAACTACCTTTAAAGTCTAATACACAAGCTTGCAGCATATCTTCAAGTGTCTGTATGGTGCGTTCTGCCTGTCCATCTGTTTGTGGGTGAAAAGCTGTACTTAAATTCACTTGAGTACCCAAACTTCTCTGAAAAGACTTCCAAAAGTTTGCAGTAAATTGAGCTCCCCTATCATATATAATAGAAATTGGAATTTCGTGCAGTCGAACTATCTCTTTAACATACAACCGTATATAATCTTTAGCTGTATAAGTGGTCTTGACTGGTAGGAAATATGCTGACTTGGTAAGCCTGTCAACTATTACCCATATGGAATCAAATTTCCGCAGTGTACGAGGCAAACCTGCGATGAAATCCATGTTAATCATATCCCACTTTCATACTGGGAGATTTATACATTGCATATAACCTCCAGGCTTTTGATGCTCTACTTTTATTTGTTGACAATTTGGACATTGGGCTATAAATTCTGCAATATTCTTCTTTATATCACCCTACCAATATACTCCTTTCAGATCGTGGAACATTTTAGTTGATCCCGGATGAATAGAATACCTGGAATGATGTGCCTCTGTCATAATCCTTCGTCTTAACTCATCTACATTAGGTACACATAATCTGTTTTGACACTGAAGCACTCCTTCTTGTGTAAGCTCAAATGCCTTTGTCAAACCTTGTTGTACATTCTCCTTAAGCTATGATAGAAAAGGATCTGCATACTGCTTCTCTTTCACCTCAGCTACTAATGAAAATTTTGCCGCATTTTGCACAACAACTCCTTCCTCTGGAGTTTCAAGAAGGCGAACCCCTAAGCTAGCTAATTGATGTAGATCCTTAATTAACCCTTGTTTTCCCTTAAGCTGGCCATAAGTGTTCCCCATTGCCTTACGACTTAATGCATCAGCTACCACATTTGCCTTCCCCGGATGATATAAAATATCAATGTCATAATCTTTCAAAAGTTCAAGCCACCTCCGCTGCCTCAAATTTAGGTCCTTCTGCTTAAAGATATATTGTAAACTCTTATGGTCGGTATATATGTCAACATGAACCCCATACAAATAGTGGCGTCATATCTTTAAAGCAAATACCACTGCTGCTAACTCAAGATCATGTGTTGGATAATTTTTTTCATGTGGCCGCAATTGTCTTGAGGCATAAGCTATCACTTTACCATGCTGCATCAATACACATCCCAAGCCAACTCCTGAAGCATCACAATACACTGCATACCCTTCTGCGCCTTCTGAAAGTACCAATACGGGTGTAGAGGTCAGCTTATTCTTCAGATCTTGGAAACTCTTCTCACATGCATCATTCCATTGAAACTTAGTTGCCTTGTGTGTTAGCTTTGTTAAAGGTATAGCAATAGAAGAAAATCCTTCAACAAACCTTTTATAATAACCTGCCAACCCGAGGAAACTACGAATCTCTGTAGGCGTTGTAGGTCTTGGCCAATTTTTCACAACTTCTATCTTTTGAGTATCAACCCTTATTCCTTCATCAGATACAATATGACCTAAGAATGCTACATATTTTAACCAAAATTCACATTTAAAGAACTTTGCATACAACTCACGATCACGAAGAATCTGTAACACCTGTCGTAAGTGACTAGCATGGTCCTCTTTTGATCTTGAATAGACAAGAATATCATCTATAAACACTATCACGAACACGCCTAAAAACGGCTTGAACACCCTATTCATCAGATCCATAAAAGTTGTTGGTGCATTTGTTAGCCCGAAGGACATAACTAAAACTCATAATGATCGTACCGTGTTCGGAAAGCTGTCTTGGGTATATCTTTCTCTTTGACCTTTACTTGATGGTAACCCGACCTCAAGTCAATCTTTGAGAAACATTTAGCACCTTGTAATTGGTCAAACAAATCGTCAATTCTAGGGAGGGAATATTTGTTCTTAATTGTTACCTTATTCAGTTGCCGATAATCAATACACATTCTCAATGTGCCATCTTTCTTGCGTAAAAATAACACTGGTGCACCCCCAAGGGGACATACTAGGCCTTATGAATCCCTTTTCTAGCAAGTCTTTTAATTGCTCATTTAACTCCCGTAATTCCGCCGGGGCCATTCTATATGGAGGAATAGAGATAGGTTGAGTATTTGGAATAACATCAATACCAAACTCTACTTCTCGTTCTGGAGGTAACCCCGAGAGATCTTCAGGAAATACATCAAGGAATTCATTTACCACTGGAACAGATTGAAGAGCCAGTGGCTCCACATCTGTATCTTTTACCCTTACTAGGTGACATATGTACCCCTTAGATATCATTTTCTTCGCCTTAAGATAAGAAATAAACTTACCTTTTGGCGCTCCCACATTACCCCTCCATTCAAGAACTATCTCTTTTGGGAAATAAAAATGTATCTTCTTTGTTCGACAATCTACTGTGGCACAATAAGAAGTCAACCAATCCATACCCATTATAACATCAAAATCTACCATTTCTAGTTCGACAAGATCAGCCAATGTATCATGATCACAAACAATGACGATACAATTACGATAGACTCTTTTAGCTACAATAGACTCGCCAACTGGGGTAGATACTTCAAATGGTTTAACTAATAATTCTGGCGTTCTTTCAAATTTTGCAGCAATCAATGGAGTGACATATGATAGCGTAGAGCCCGGATCAATTAATGCATATACATTATGTGAAAAGATGGATAATGTACCTGTAACCACATCAGGAGAGGCCTCTAAATTCTGTCAATCCGCTAAAGCATAGGTACGATTCTGGGCCCCACTAGAACTAGCTGCTCCCTTACTACCTCTACCACGACCAGTAGACTGTACACCCCTGCCTAGAAAAGGAATCGATGATGATGATGCAACGGCTGAACCCGTAGGTCGTGTCACACTACCCATAGCCTTTTGTGGGCATTCTTTTATCATGTGCCCCGACATACCACACCAATAGCAAGAATTTGTCCCAAACCGACATACACCTAGATGAAGCTTTCCGCAGTGCTGACACGGCTGACGAGAAGACCCTGTTGTCTGTGAACCTCGAGCCCCATTACTCTGCCCAACTTGACCGCCTCTGAACCCTCGGAATTGAGATGAAGTTCCTGCTGTAGGATAAGAAAATGATGGTCTAGGCGGTCTGTTAAGAACCCGAGGCCTAAATTCTCCTTGGGATGCCATAGACTGTCCCATAGATCTAGCCTTTTTTGATTGCCCTCTCTCAACTTCTTGTGTCCTTCTCCTTTGCCTCTGATCCTCTATCTTCTGTGCAAAGGCCTGTATTCTGGCTATGTCTATATATCTATTCAAAGCGGCAATAGTACAATCCCGGACCAAGTATGGATCTAATCTATCCACGTACCGATGAACTCTATCGGTCATAGTAGCTACCATATTTGGAGCATACCTGGCCAAAGAGTTAAACCGAAGGCTGTACTCTCTGACGCTCATGTTACCTTACCGTAGATTTAAGAACTGGTCCGCACGAGCCTCTCGGACCTCATATGGGAGATAATGGTCAAGGAATGCCATTTTAAATTCTTCTCAATCAGCTAGAAGTGCACCAATCTCCCTCGATCGTTTCCAATCCTCATACCATAATATAGCCTCGCCTTTCAATCTATAAGCTGCAAGCTCAATCGTTTCCACGCCAGATACATGCATGACATCCAAAACCCTTTGTATTTGATCTATAAAATCTTGTGGGTCCTCATTAAGATCCGATCCAGTGAATGTAGGAGGATCTAATTTTAGGAAATCCTGTGTCCACCGACTAGCTGCCCTAGTCGCGTCATCATCACCTGTCATTGGACCAACTCGTCCTTGGCTTTGTGCAGCAACTATCTGGGTCAACATTTTTATTGCATTCCTTAAATCCTGGTCAGTATCATTTACAGGAGGTTCTGTAGGTACTTCTCTACCTCTCGGTTCTTCTGTAAATGGAAGAGTAGAAGAAGCCCGCGATGCAACTTCAGTTTCAGCCCCACCTTGATTAGCTTGTTCCGGTGGTGCTCTACTAGTTCCTTCTCCAGCAATCCTGTCTATCTTCTTACCTCTACCTCTACCTCTTCTTGTAACCAACATTTTTTTTACTATAACACAAGAAAACAATTTCAATGGTCAGATATGATTCCACCTATAACTTTAGCTCTATTACACGATCGAGGAAATAAAAAAAAAACAAAAAAACTCTTAAATGTCCCGTAGCCTCCTACGTATAGATGTGGTGCACAACACATCCATAAGCAAGACTCTACACAGACACGGCTTTGTAGACACCCTAGGACGACCCGCTCTGATACCACTTTTGTCACGCTTCAAATCCCATTGAGGCATACTGGCACCCGAAGTCGTTAAGGCCCGAGAGAACCAACCTACGTTCGAGTACATTCGTATGCATGTCATCAAGTGAATAAAAATTCTGCCACATGTAAACAGAATGTATTGGTGGTAGAAATTATGTAAACACGTCCAAAATAGATATGAGACTTGGTCGTTGGGGCCACAATGTCAAAAGGCAAGATACTTCTAAGTTTGACTTTACCATGGTCTACAAAGCCTCTAAAAGATGTACATAACCAAAACTAAGGTCGGGACAAGTCCCCGCCTTATACCACTATTGTACAGTACCAAAACAAATTTACAATGACTCGAAAAGCCCCGAAGTAACCTGGAGCTCACCAACAATCTGTGGATGACCCGTATCCTACTGTGGGGGCCTACTAGCACCTGTGCCTGCAGCAAGTAAGGTAAGTCCCCCAAGGGACGTCAGTACAAAAGAATGTACTGAGTATGTAAGGCTATAAGCAACTGCATGAGATATAGGAACTCAAATGGAATCAAATACAAGTGAATAGATAATACTGATAAACCACCTTTAGTGTAATCGTGGAACCATATACATTACATTCATTACTTCCCTTTCTCTTTCTTTACTTTTCTTGTCTTTATAAGGCATGCCATACATATACCCAACTGATCAGTGGTAACATAATCTGGGATCGTCTCTATGCTGGGCTATAAGCCCCCTCGAGCTTCCACCCATAGATAATAAATCGGGATCGTCTCTATGCTGGGCTATAAGCCCCCTCGAGCTTCCACCCGAACATAACCATATTGAGTTGCTTACTTTATTTAATCTTTGAAGTTGTTATAGTGGTGGTTATAACATTATGGATCCTTTTTGGAACAACAAAAGAGAACATCTGAAATTTGACAGTAAATATGTATTGAGGTACTTTAGATCATTTCGGAGTGGAAACAAGGTCATTAGCTAAGTGGACAATATATGATGCCAAAGGATATGGAAAAGAGTAACCTTACATACCTTATCTTCTCACTACGTGTCAACAATGATTCAGCTCCTTCCTTATGTGTTACTCTACAATACAAGTACGTAATGGAGCTAACATTAAAAGCTAATTATATTCCAAGTTTACAAAATGGCAATTAGTTACTTAACGGGAAGTAAAAACTGCCCAACGTCCTAAACACATGGTGTATCACTCCTCCCTTATTTATACTTCCATACAACCTTATTCCATCCCCTTACATTATAACTTACTGCCTTACCAAGACAACACCACCAAAACAGTCCACAAACCAACATAAACGTTACAAACCGATAGGATTACCTACCTAGTTTATCCTTTACATTTCCACTCCAACGAAACTCCATATATTCACCCCATAAGGTCACCATACTGCCTTCCACAGTAACATATCAAAAACAGTCCACAACAGTTCCAAAATTCAGTTTAACATAGCAAAAGAGTATTCTCTTTTCACTACAGCAAACGTTCCATTTACCAACACGTATAAACATTTCCATCAAGCCATACATAAAAAGAAATTAACCAGGGGAAGAACCACACTTTAACATGCTTAAATTTCATCCTCCAACTTCATTTCTTCAAGACCTTAATCTCCTTTACAAGTTTAAACCACAAAGAAGGCAAATCCTTTAAAATTAAGCACAAGTGGACTGTTTCACAATAAGTGAACTGCTCCATACATTTTTAAAAAAACCAACATGATTCCCACAACCTATTATACATATATTACATTAATATATAAGGGTAAATACTTACCAAAGCTTGCAAGTGGAAGATTTGTCCAAAGGGGTGGTTGGTTAGGGTTTGAGAGAGAAGAGAGTAATTCAATTTAAAAGCTGGAATTTGGCAAGTGAATTGTGAAGAAAATAAGCTGCATTTCAGCTTTATATACTCCCTCTTGGAACCGACTGTCTAAGGCTATACTTAGCCAATTCTTGGTCAAAAATAGTCCAAGTAGGTGATGCACCTACTTGGCTATATAAGTTGTTCAAAACAGCCCATTTTTTCACTTTATTTCTACTTGGATCATCACTTGTTGGGCCCAAATTAATCTTAGGTGTTGGGCTGGTCATCTTTCCATTTTTATGTAATTAGTTTGTGCCTCAATTGAGTCCATTAACTTATATCCAAATGCAGCCCAATAATTTAAGTAGGTGATACACCTACTATCTTAATTAAGTCACGGAAGCACCTCGTTTATGTTCTCCACTTTTTCCAACGTCTTAATCCTTCTACCTTAATCCACCACTTAACTTTAACTTTACACTCAAGTATGTCTATATTATCTCAAGTTTAAATACTTTTATCCATGTTAGGTTGATCGTATAAGTTTTGAAAATGTACGGGGTGTTACAAACTGGTTGGCCTTATGCCCACAAGTGTTGTTGCATGCAAAATAACATGCCCCCATATTGAAATAAGATGTTTTGTCTTAATTAACATTGGCCTAGATATCAATTAAATACTTTTAATCAATGATTCTGCTAGACTATTTTGAGTATGAACATGAGCAACCAAATGTTCAACTTTTATCCTAGTAGACATACAATAATCATTAAAGGACCGAGATGTAAACTCACCAGCATTATCAAGACGAATAGTCTTTATTGCATAATCTGGAATTGTGCTTTTATCCTTATTATTTGAGCCAACAATCTCACAAAAGTTATATTACGAATTGATAATGAGCACACATGTGATCATCTTGTAGATACATCTATCAAGACCATATAATATTTAAAAGGTCCACATGAAGGATGAATTGGTCCACATATATCACCCTATATACGTTTCAGAAATGCAGGGGATTCAACCCCAACCTTAGTTGCTAATGGTTTAATAACCAACTTTCCCTGAGAACAAGCAGCACAAGAGAATTCCTTTGATTTAAGAATATTTTGATTCTTTAAAGTATGCCCATGTGAATTCTCAATAATTCTGCGCATCATATTAAAATCGGGTTGGCCCAACTGATCATGCCAAATGATAAAATTATTAGAACCTGTAAACCTTTTATTAACTACGACATGTGATTCAACCATATCAATACTTGTATGGTACAATCCAGAAGAAAGTGAGGATAATCTTTCATGCACAAACTTTTTTCCTACTTTTATTATAGTAATATAAAGGTATTCAGCTTTTCCTTCATTTGCAGTCTCAATATGACAGCCACTTTGACGAATAACCTTGAAACTTAACAAGTTTTTTTGAGACTTACTACAATATAATGCATTATCAATGGTCAATATTGTTCCCCCAGGTAGTAATAAGGTTGCTCTTCCAGAGCCCTCAATTAATTTTGTACTACTGGATATTGTATTAACATAAGTCATTTTCATAAAACTAGAGAAATATTTTGTTTCTCTTAATATAGTGTGAGTTGTAGCACTATCAAGAAGACACATATCTCCATTACTCATCTTGAATCCAATTGAAGATTGAGAAAAATTTATTTATCTTCATAAAAGAAAAATACATCATAAGAAATGTGAAATATAACAACCTTGCAAGAAAACTTAAATACTTTTTTTTTCTGAAAATAAAAACAACATAAGGGAAAACTAGATAATAAAAAAATAAAAAATAAAACAACATAATTTATTTCCCCAATAAATTGATCAAACTTCAGTTCTGATCTCCAAGAAAATTTTCATCTTCCAAATGAGTAATATCATCAAGGCCATCAAAATCATCATCTTTCAAAGTCAAATTGGTCTCGGCATCATCATCATATTTTTGTGAAGGTCCTTCCTCAACGTCATTTTCAAAAGTCAAATGTGACTCCATTCGGCCATTATATGAGGCACCACCCTTATTTTCCTTTCTTTTGAAAGAATTTTGATAAAGCCTAGCAAAATGCTCATGTGCCCAGCATTCATTCTTCCAATGGCCTTTCATGCCACAAAGATGAGAGACACCTCTTGAAGGATTGTTTTGAGAACCCAATTAGTTCTCCCTTTTATGGTTATCACCACCACAACGATTATTATATCGTCCACTGCCATTGCCACGTCCACGCATATTATTTGACCCCGATTTTGCCTTCTTTCAGGCTGGTCATGTGCTGCTACCTCATTTGCTTCCGATAATGGAGCTGCTCCAGTGGGACGAGATTCATGATTTTTCATTAAAAGAGCATTATGTTGCTAAGCCACCAGAAGGCATGAGATCAATTCAGAATATTTCTGAAAGCCCTTTTCACAATATTGTTGCTGCAATATCACATTTGAGGCATGAAAAGTAGTAAGTGTCTTTTCCATCGTGTCCTTATCATTTATAGTTTTCCCACATAATTTTAATTGGGAAGCAATCCTGAATACAACAGAAATATATTCAACTACGGTTTTAAAATCTTGAAACCATAAGTGCATCCACTCTTAACGAGCTTTTGGCAATACCGTGCCCTTAAGGTGGTCATACCTTTCCCTTTAAATCAGTCCACAGTTCAAGTGGATCTTTCACTGTCAGGTATTCAACCTTCAATCCTTCATCCAGAAGATGACGAAGGAAAATCATAGTCTTAGCCTTGTCCTGACTCGACGCTACATTATCCTAAGTAATTGTAGCATCAAGACCTTTAGCAGCTAGGTGGATTTCAGCATCGAGAACCCATGACAAGTAATTTTTCTCGGAGATATCAAGTGCCACAAACTCAAACTTTGACAAATTCGACATGATGAAAACTATCATAAAAATAATTAATTTAAATAAAAATACAATAACGTAATCTGAAAAACAGTAGCTTTTTTATTATCGAAAGGAACAATTGACAAAAGAAACTTACTAAGAAAAAAAACGAAACAGTATATATTTTTCTTACAAAAAATAGTAACTTAAATGGCGTGACTCACATAAGGTTGGAAACCAGATAACAGTGAATAACAATGAAACACACATTAGAGTTAATAAAACTTTAATCACTCACTAGAAATTGAGAATAATATATGAAAACATATATAAAATCTTTTTAAAAAAATCTTTTCTATTAACACTAGACAAATATAACATACTATATTTGTCCTTTATCATACTGCATAAGCACTGAAAACATTAAAATTAGTTAATCGAGTAACTGCTCATTAGACAGAACATTAGTGCAAATGTATATTTGTATTTAGAATCCGAAGATAAACATAATTTTTATATTATAGTTGCATACCTTGTAAGAAACTTCGTGTTGATAACGTGTTTTAATATCAAGAACAAGTAAAGAACAACAAGAGCAATGTAGAAGACAAGAGGAACAATATTATAAGGTAACTTTCTTTTAAGTGTATCTTCCATGGTAGAATAGTATGGTATTTATAGGCTACAATGTGGCTTCTTAAGTTACAAGAATTGAAGACTACATTCAATTGATACATGAATTGCCTAGTATTAATAAATATATGGCCAAATGAAGTAATGGATGTACATTCACATTCAAAGGTTTCGTAACAGTAATGAATTTAAAGCATTAAATTTAGTTTATTTGAATTTGAAAACTAGAAAAAAAATCTTTACACTTGAATATTAAAAAAACTTCATATTTAATAAACAATATACATCTCATTACTATGAGAGCTAATTACTCCTTATCCCATATCTTTTTAATATTGCACAAAATCCCAAAAAATTGTTAGCCGGATATATTATTTTTCTTCGAATACATTGTATTACTGATACATAATTCGTAATATCTTTGAATACATTACTTCATAATACATAAGTTAGTAGGTTGGTTGCTATGTTTCATGACCATAATTAATTCAGGATACATAAGTTAACTTATGATACATCATTTCACGTGCAAGTTTCTTCGGATACACAATTCTTCGGTAACATTACTTTCTGGATACATACAAAATATGGGATGAGATGTAATTAAATAAAAGATATGAAATATTATATAGAATATAAATATGATAAGATTATAAGGGGTCGTTTGGTAGGGTGTAAAATATTGTGTATTAGTAATACTTGCATTAGTAATGCTTGCGTTAGTTATGCTTGCATTTTTCTTATGCAGTGTTTGGTTTGGTGTATTAAAAATAACATGAATTGCATAATTTCAAAAAAAAATACCCTCCATAAATATGGTGGAAAGGATGTAGAAAAGATGTTGAGGGACAATTATGACTTTAACCATTCTAATGCATGCATTAGAATCCATTGCATTACTAATACCATAGATTTCCATGCATTAGTAATACGCTCCTTAATACAAAATAGAGTGTATAACTAATGCAAACATTAGTAATATATAGGATAAAAAAGTGTACCAAACAAGGTATTAATAATAAAGAAAACACATGAAGACACTAATGAAGTTGTCCCAAATTTTCAAAAAGACACTTTAAGTTTGCGGGTGTCCTATTACCCCACAAAACTTGTAAAGACCGTTGTAAATACAAGCGTTTGACTTATTTTCAGTCCGTGTGTGTTATCACACAAGTCACGCCCGTGAATGAGTAATATTTTCTGCAGGAACCAATTAAAAAATGTCACGTGGAAAGTACTTTTTTTTTTTTTAATACATGTCATCTTCTCTTCTTGCAGAGAGAGAATGGAATCGGAAAACTGATGAAAAAAGTGAGGAACGAGAGGTGTGCTTGGTTTAAAATCGACCTTTATTTAACAAATTTATTAAATTAAATTAATAATAATATTTGAAATAAGAGTGTATCACACATGCGGGGCTTTGAGTCTAAAGTTGGTGAGAAAATGGGTCAAAAACTTGTATTTACAACGATTTTTACAAGTTTTGTGGGGTAATAGGACACCCGTAGACTTAAAGTGTCTTTTTGAAAATCTGAAACAACTTCAGTGGTGTCTTTATGTCTTTTCTCTTAATAATACACAAAACTAATGCAAGTATTATTTTTTTAATACACTCTACCAAACAACCGATAAGTGTTGTGATGTAATTTCATATAGGGGAAAGTACATACATGCCCTATAGGAGCAAGCTATTTACAACTAAATGCCCTTTTACATAAAAGGACCCCCTAACTAATTACATAAAATGCTCCTTCCCCTTGTAGCTTTAGTTATTTATCTCCATTTTAATTCTTTTCTTTTTTATTTCTCTATTTCTCTACTTCTTTTCTTTATTTTTTCTTTTTTTTTGGTTTTTTTTTTACTCATTTCCTTTTTTTTTAATGCTTCTTTGCTCATTTATTTTTTTCGTAAAATTATTTTATCTTTATTTTCTTTTAACACCATAATCTAATTCACACTCAATCTTTATTTTATATACTTCTTTTCTTCTTCTTTTTTTCTCTCATTTATTTCTTTATTCATTTATTTTTTTTCTCTACTTTTTTTCTGCTTTTATTTTTCTCTACATACATGCCCTATAGGAGCAAGCTATTTACAACTAAATGCCCTTTTACATAAAAGGACCCCCTAACTAATTACATAAAATGCTCCTTCCCCTTGTAGCTTTAGTTATTTATCTCCATTTTAATTCTTTTCTTTTTTATTTCTCTATTTCTCTACTTCTTTTCTTTATTTTTTCTTTTTTTTTGGTTTTTTTTTTACTCATTTCCTTTTTTTTTAATGCTTCTTTGCTCATTTATTTTTTTCGTAAAATTATTTTATCTTTATTTTCTTTTAACACCATAATCTAATTCACACTCAATCTTTATTTTATATACTTCTTTTCTTCTTCTTTTTTTCTCTCATTTATTTCTTTATTCATTTATTTTTTTTCTCTACTTTTTTTCTGCTTTTATTTTTCTCTTTTTTTTCCTTATTGGTTTTTTTATTTTTATTAATTTTTTATTTTTCAATTTCTTTATTTCTTGTTCCTTTTATTTACTTTTTTCCTTTTTTTGTTTATTTGTTTATTCTTTAATTTTTTTAACCTACTTCTTCTTTTTCTTGCTTTTATTTTTCTCTTTTTTTCTTTTGTTTTTGTGTTTTTATTTTTTATTTTCTCTTTGTTTTTTCAATTTCTTTAGTTCTTGTTCCTTTCCTTCTTTTTTTTTATTTATTTCTTTATTTATTTATTTTTCTCCTTTTTTCATTCATTTTTTTCTCAAATCATAATATTATTTATTTTTATACCACAATCTAATTTCATATTTTTGATTCTTTTTATTTTTGTTTATTTTATTTTATTTATTTCTTTTTTTTATAATTTTATTTGATTGTCATTTCTTTTTTATTTTTATTTTTTTCATTTGCTTCAGTTCGTAATGATATCATCACAATATATCTATATACTGTCATGGTATCATTGATGACTGCTTCAATCCTTCAGTCAGACCTCCATGATACTATCACAGTATATATACACTGATATGGTATCATTGGGTTTGCTTCAGTCTTTAGTGATACCATCATAGTATATCTATATACCGTAATGGTATTATTGATGTATGCTTCATCATTCAGTGAGACCTCCATGATACCATCACAGTATATCTATATATTGTCATGGCATCATTGATGTCTACTTTAATCCTTCAGTCAGACCTCCATGATACTATCACAGTATATATATACTGACATGGTATCATTGGGTTTACTTCAGTCTATAATGATACCATCACAGTATATCTATATACAGTAATGGTATCATTGATGTATGTTTAATCATTCAGTGAGACCTCCACGATACCATCACAGTATATCTATATATTGTCATGGTATCATTGATGTCTGCTTCAATCATTTAGTCAGACCTCCATGATACCATCATAGTATATATACACTGACATGGTATCATTAGGTTTGTTTCAGTCCGTAATGATACCATCACTGTATATTTATATACTGTCATGGTATCATTGATGTCTACTTCAATCCTTCAATCAGACCTCCATGATGTCATCAGAATATATATAATCTGATATGGTATCATTGGGTTTGCTTGAGTCCTTCAGTCAGACCTCCATAATACCATCACAGTATATATATACTGACATGGTATCATTGGGTTTGCTTCGGTCCGTAATGATACCATCACAGTATATCTATGTATTGTCATGGTATCATTGATGACTGCTTCAATCCTTCAGTTAGACCTTCATGATACCATCGCAGTATATGTATACTGACATGGTATCATTGGGTTTGCTTTAGTCCGTAATGATACCATCACAGTATATCTATATATCGTCATGGTATCATTGATATATGCTTCATCATTCAGTGAGACCTCCATGATACCATGACATATATATATATATATATATATATATATATATATATATATATATATACAAAGGAGTGAGTTTTAATTTTTAGATCATTTAGGAGCAACACCGGGGACTTCCGAAAGGGAAACCTCTATCCGCTCTACACCATGTAAGTAGGTTCAAGCTTATTACTAGAACTATGTATTACCTCCCATGTTTATATAGTGTGTTTTATAAAAATATGTTCATATTATCATGTAGTTAAATATGTTCATATTATCATGTTGTTATTATAATTGTCTAAATTAATCATCCATATCTACCCTCAGTATAGTCTCTTAAATACTTAAGAAACTCCGATGGATTAACCGGTAAATTCCTAGGAATTTGAGAGTCCAATATGGCTTGGTAACTGCAGGACAGTGTGTTTCCGGGGTGCGGTTAAAGAAACAGTTCTTAAGTAAAAGTTTAAGAGAAAGAGATGAACAGGGCAAGAAAAAAAGTTTAAATTCTGGGAGTAAAATACATAAAAAAAACTAGTAATACGTCATGCGAACAAGGGTAGAAATAGGAAGAGGAAGTACCGAGTAGGATTTTACACATATTGAATCACCCACTATTAAGAAAGAAAACCAACCAACCCCTAATTGAAATAAATAATTGAAATAACCTATTGAAATAACTCCCCTTATTATATTGGTATCAGAGCAAGAAGTTTCTAGGACTTAGTATATGAAACGAACTAAACTAGCTAAATATATAAAATATCTTAGAAATCTTTTAATAACAAATAAATAAATTTTAAAAGACTTAGAAAAAGAATATAATAGATTACAAGAAAAATATAGACATTATGCGGATATTTTCGAAGAACAATTTGAACTAAATTACCCATCAGTTGTAGAACTAGTAAACCAAATTACCCATCAGTTGTAGAACTAGTAAACCATCTCATACAAAGAATCTTAGTACTTAACAATCAAATAGAATTTTTACGAAAAAGAGTAAAAAGAACAATTAATTACTACCCTTTAGGATAAAATTATATTAGACAAAATAAGTTGACAAGAAACGTTAGAAACGCAAATAAAATTATTAGACTACGTTTAAAAACTATAAAAGAAATAAAATTATTCCAAAAATCTCTACAATTAAGGTTAGAACAATTAAAACACGAAGACTTTCTCCTACAAGAAACCTTATCAGAACAAGAAGAACTTAAGAACTACATAATAATAGACTTATATAGATTAAATACTGACATACAAGAACATAAAATAGTATAGATTATTTAACAGAAAAACTTAAAGACATACCATTAGGTTAAAGCTATGTGCAACAACCTAAAAGAACAATTAAAAGATATAGAAAAATCTATAAAGAACTTAGCAAAAGACAAGAAATTATTCAACAAGGACAGAATTATATACATTTCTTAGAACAAAAATTAGTAGAAGTTATAACACGACTTAAAATATACTTGGAACTAGAAATTGAGACCCATTTAATTGACCAGATAACTGTTTATTATAAGTATATAATCAAACAAGTTAAAGAGGAAATACAAGCTCAAGAATATTTAATAAAGGTAATTTTAATTTCTCTTATTAAAATACCTATAGACTAAGATAGATTAATTAGTACATGAACAGAAACGATAACTATAATAATTATATAAAACATTATAATACTCAAATAAATATTTCATATATGCAGGTAGAAAGACTTAAGGAAATGCGGACAGAATTGGAAAAACATCTAATAGAATTTGATAAAGAAACAAATAAGAAATTTAGGAAAGTATCTGTCGAAACACATCACCGAAGATGTGGAGAAAGAAACAGAATTTTATTACAAATAATAAATATAAATAGAGATATTAGAAACGTAATAAGTTATAGACTTCTCTTCAAAGAACAGTTTAGCGAGTTACCATTAGGACAATCCGTACATGAAAACACATCCATTAACCAGACAAATACAGACCAATAATTGGATATATAATTTACAATTACAAAGATTAATATAAACAAAAATAAGTATATAAAATTAAAGAAAAGTAATATTGAAAACGTAAATTGAGAACTACAAGAATTAGAAAGAGATATTGAAGACTATCAAAAGTAGTTAGAGTGGTATAAAATAGACCTATCTAGATAGCACTAGGATAGATAAAATAACCAATCTTAAAAAATTAGAATACTTAGATTTACAGATAATACCTGAAAGAAAATACAAACGTTTAAAAGATAACTCATTAATTAGACGTAATTTCAGTAACGAAGAACATAGTCTACATAGTGAAGACGCTCATTTAAATAGTATAACGGATCTATTACTTAATTTAGGAGAAAATATCCATAAAGATATTGTAGCAATATTAGAAGATTTACAAGACTTACAAACAAAACAAATAAAAGTTCTTAATAAAATAGAAGAAAATTTAGACTATATTAAAGAACATCAAACTAGTCTAGAAGCGAGACAATTTCAATATTATAATCAACAACCCCAAGAAAATTTTCAAATAATTCAAAAAGACTTACATAAGATAGGACACACTATAGAACAAATTAAAACTATAATTCTTTCATGAACAATCAGCTTTATAAAGAAGTAATTAAGCAAGGAGAATTAATTAGCCCTAACCTAGAAGGATTAAGTGATCATACTCCACAAAGTAAAACAGATCAGATAATTATTAAACAGAATAATACTATAATACTTTTATTACTAGAAATTAATAAAAACGTAGAAAAATTAATAGAAGGAAAAAATAGCAATAATACAAAAGATATTAGTGTAGAAGAAATCAATAAAAATATAGAAAGCCTAGTTAAAATAAAGACGCCTCAAGTCCCAGAACATACAATAAACGAATAAGTAGATCAATTAAAAAGAAGGAAAAAGGCTCAAATATGCCATCGAACTTTGAGAAAAGGCTCATCTATGTCATTCGTTAAAAGTTTGGCTCATTCATGCCATTGTCGTTACAAAAAAGGTTCATTCATGCCATTTTTTAACAGTCCGGTTTGGTGGTTTTTTGCAAAACCATTTTGTACACGTGGTCAACAATAATTCGTCCACATCATTAATTAAAGGGAAAAAACTCAAATATGCCATCAAACTTTGAGAAAAGGCTCATCTATACCACCCGTTAAAAGTTTGGCTTATTCATGCCATTTTTTTAACAGTCCGATTTGGCACTGTAAAGAGTTCATCGATTTTCAATTTCTTCAGAATCGCCTAACATAATTCTGCAAATCTCAAGGCCAATTCAAGCCCGAAATAAACATCAACTATTTCAAACAACGAATCAATTAGTTACCGAAACACAATTTTTCAAATTCTTAAAAAAATGTACTTGAAGCAAAAATCAGAAGAATTCTATAGTCGGTGAAATTCCAGAGAAGAAAAGAAGAATATTTCAGCAAAATCAAATTAAAATCAAAACTTGAAGATTCTAATGACTTGAAGAATCAGATGTACCAGAAATTTGTGAGTCGTGGAAAACAAAATTTTAATTTCACCTTTTAGAAGAAAGTTCAATTTTTTAGATTTTTTATTTGGCTGATTTAATTAATGATGTGGATGAATCATTGTTGGCCACATGTACAAAATGGTTTTGCAAAAAATCACCAAACCGGACTGTTAAAAAATGCATGAATGAGCCTTTTTTGTAACAGCAATGGCATGAACGAGCCAAACTTTTAACGGATGACATAGATGAGCCTTTTCTCAAAGTTCGATGACATATTTGATTAATGACGTGGACCTCTAGTAAGAGGCCACGTGGCAAAGCTGTTTTTAAAAAACCACCGTTAAGAAGCAATGACATGGATGAGCCTGTTTTGTAACGGCGATGGAATAAATGAGCCAAACTTTTAACGGATGGCATAAATGAGCCAAACTTTAAGCAGATGACATAAATGAGCCATTTTCAATAGTTCGATGGCATAGTTGAGCCTTTTCCCTAAAAAGAATAGAAGTAACCCCAAACAAAGAAAGGATAAAAATAATTAAGAAACCAAAACCATGGACCTTTTTCCAAATAGGAGAACAAACCAAGAAAGACCAAGACATAGTTTCACCCAAAACCGACTAGGTAATAATATGCTATCTACTTTAATGAATACTTCATGACCAGCTCTTAACCAACAGTTAGATGAAGTAATAGACATAGATAAAGACATCCAAATTTTCCAACAGAATAGGCTAAAATTATTAAACCCTAAAGTGTTATATAATACAGGAATTTTTTCGTAAAAAGCTCAGTTGTATAGACATTATAGAGAAGAACAAATGAGTATTACAGGAGACAATAAAGGAACCCTTAATTTAATAAGCCAGAATCCCTGAAAGAAATAACAAGAACTAACATGAATCTAATGCACATGGGTTTAATAGTTATAGGGTTAAAAGGTTTAACTAGGAAAAATCTAGGAACCAAATTGTTAATAACCATTTATGATGATAGATGGTCAGACCCAAAAAGATCTATTATAGGACTAACGGAAGTAGACATAACTAACAATGGCGGAATTTTTTATTGTAGTCCAGACTTTATGATAAATTCCATAGAATTTGAAAAATATGTAAAAATAGGAATACAGACTAAAGGCTAAGAAGATATGAATAACGGTAATAACCTTTTAGTATGTTTAGGATTTATAGGGAAATTAGCTACAAATAGTAGTACTAGATTTAAACTTAGAGTAGAAAATGTAGTAAGTTTAATGGGAAATAAAGGAATAAACTAATGAAATCTTTAAAAATAGACCCAGAACAATATGCAGGTTTAGAATGAAATTTAGAAAATTCTAAAGAACAAAAGATGTTAAAACCAAATGATCATTTAATGTATACAAATCACAAAGGACAAACTTCAATAAGATTTACGAATTATAGTAACACCAATCAAAAGGAATTAGACGACGAAATTGAAGAAGAAGAAAGAACAGAATACATGAATGAAGAAATATGTTTAGACGAACCTGAAGTAGAAAAGACAATAAGAAAAGCTAGAGAAATGTATAACTTAAATAATAACAAACGTTTTGGGTGTACCAGATGTAAAAAAGGAAATTTAGACATTTTTTATGTAACCGAACATTTTAGACAATGTACTTTAAGAACAGGTAATTTAGAATATAGAGATGTTAATGAAGAAGAAACAACCAGAAGTACTAAAGAATTCATGGAATCAGCCTCGACAAGTTCGAGTCCATTCCAAAGAACTTCTCAAATACATACAGTAGAAACTAGTATAGGTAATATACCAAGACATAGAGTATACAGGATAAACCCAGAAATAGAAAGTGTAAGACCAATAGGAAAAAGAATGTCAATAGAAGAACCCATTAAACTTCAAGAGGGAGGAAGTAATGGAAAAGTACTTAATTTAGCAGCTCATGATCCACAGGCGTGGAATATAGTAATAGATTTATGGAAAGGATTAGTGGTAGCAGACTATATTAAAACGTATAACAAAACCGATGCAGAAACAATGTATAGATACATGGAGACTTTTTTAGGAGAATCTACCAAAGCATTATGGGAAGCATATAAATCAGAATTCCCACAAGAATTTAAAAGTTTAGTAGATATGGGACCAAATCCCTATAACTTCACAAATAAGATACGTAGTTTAATAACAGGAGAAGACCCAAATAGTGATTTATTAGTACTACAAAGAAAAGCTTTAATAAAACTAGAACAATTAAGTATAAGTAGTTGGCATCATATAAAATCTTTTCTAACAGACTATTTTTATTATTGTGCTATAAGTGGAAACGCTTTTGACCAAACCTTAGGAAATAAACTTTTTAATAAATTACTAGGAGCATTAGGAAGAAAAATAGAAGAAAGATGGGAAAAGTGAGAAGGAGTGATACAGAATCCAAACGCAAGATGGTCAATAGGACAGAAAGTACAACACATAATAAACATACTACAAGAAAAATATACTAACATACAAATACAAAAACAATTAAAGAAAGGAGAAACTAATTTCTGTAAAACCATATATACTACACAAAGTTATGATGAGAATTATCAGAAATGAAGAAATTATAAAAAGAATTATAAAAAACCTTATAAAAGAAATGATTATCGAAGAAAAAATTATTATTTAAGAAAATCTTCAGCTAGAAAACCTTACTTAAATAAAGATAAACATGTTAGAAAATACAAGAATAATAGAAGTTATAGAAATACTTTAGAATGCTTCACTTGTGGAAGCACAGATCATTTAGCGAATAATTGTCCCAAAAGAAACAATACTAGAATCAGAAATTCACAGTTAATAGAAGATTTTCAAGAAACACTGATAAATGTAGATAAATATATGTCAGACAATGAAAGTATATATTCTATAGTAAGTATAGACATAAATGAAGAACATAATTCTTCTGATTCAGAAGAAGACTCGAGTTTAGATAATCTACAAGACTTAATGAATTTCTCTTTAGTAAATATTAGAGAAGAATGTATACACAATTTTGAAAGAAATAAAGGAGCAGAAAATATTCAATGTTATATATGTCATTGGTATCCAAGTACGACCCGACGAGCAAAATGTAAATTCTGCTATATAGAAGGATGTATACCCTGTATAGAAGAATCCATAGGAGAAAGTAGCATACAAACAGAACAAGTAAAACAAAGTAATAGTCAACAACAGATGAATGAAGACAATAATTTAAATAATAAAATAAACAAGTTAGAAGACAGAATAAGAATTATAGAAGAAAAGCTTAAAGTGTTAGAAAGGGGTAAAAATGTCATAATAAATCAAGACACAGAAGAAACAGAATTAATAAATGAAAATTTTGAAGGATTAATATGTAATGAAGACAAAAAGTTAAGTACAATAAAAATAATGACAAAAATAAAAATACAAGATTATGAAATAGAAACATTAGAAGTAGTAGATTCCGAATGTACACAATGCATAATAAATCAGAATATTCTACCTAAACATCTCATTAAAGAATTTAGAAAGCCACAAATATCCATGCAAATGGATGGAACTCATAATACTTATAAATACTATACAGAAAATGCAGTAATTAGTTTTAGTAACACATGTAATAATTACAAAACAGTATATCAACTGGACCAGATATGGGTAAGAGGGTTAAATATACGAGTAAATTTTGTAATAGGACTAGATTTCATGCTAAAAAACAATGGAGGATGTTTCCTTACAAGAGACGGAGTAGTTTTAACAAAAAATATTACAATAACCCCAACATTTTTTGGGAAAAATGTAATAAGAAATACAAAGATAACTAAAGACTCTAAAATTAAACAATCCTCAGAAGTATGCGATAAGGGTACTGATTGTGTGTGTATATATATATATACTGACATGATATCATTGTGTTTACTTCAATATGTAATGATACCATCACGGTATATCTATACTGTCATGACATCATTGATGTCTACTTCAATCCTTCAGTGAGACCTCCATGATACCATCACAGTATATTTATATATTGTCATGGTATCATTGATGTCTGCTTCAATTCTTCATTCAAACCTCCATGATACCATCATAGTATATATATATATATATATATATATATATATATATATATTATATACTCACATGATATCATTGGTATTTGCTTCAGTACGTAATGATACCATCACAGTATATCTATATACTATCATGGTATCATTGTTATCTGCTTCAATCCTTCAGTGAGACCTTTATGATACCATCACACTATATCTATATACTGTCACATGATATCATTGGTATTTACTTCAGTCCGTAATGATACCATCACAGTATATCTATATACTATCATGGTATCATTGATGTCTGCTTCAATACTTCAGTGAGACCTTTATGATACCATCACACTATATCTATATACTGTTATGGTATCAGTAATGTCTGATTCAATTCTTCGATCAGACCTTCATGATACTATCACAATATATATATACTCACATGGTATCATTTGGGATTTCCTTATGTCCATAATGATACCATCACAATATATCTGTATAATATCATGGTATCATTGATATTTACTTCAATCCTTCTAGTGAGACCTCTATGATACTATCACAGTATATCTATTTACTGACATGTTATCATTAGAGTTTGCTTTAGTCCGTAATGATACCATCATAGCATATCTATATACTGCCATGGTATCAATTGATATCTGCTTCAATCCTTCAGTGAAATCTCCAAGCTACCATCATTGTATATCTATATACTGACATGGTATCAAGATATACAATGATGGGATCATTGAAGTTTGATTTAGTCCGTAATGATACCTTTATAGTATATCTATATACTGACATGGTATCATTGAGGGTTTATTTGAGTCCTTAATGGTACTGTCATAGTATATGGATATACTATATTAGTATCATAGAGAACTGTTTCAATCCTTTAATGGGACATTCCATAGTCATTCTTAATTATTTATTGTTGTAGTTTATTTTCTATTTTTTTAAATTTTATTAGTCTAAAACTAGTTAGATAATATTTTTATCTTTATATTCGGCGGATTTGAGAGGATTTCGAAGAGATAAGGGCTGACAAGGTTTGAATTTGGAGGTCTATGTCAAGTTGTTCGCTGTTATGTGCGTGTGTATTATTGTTGTGGCGTATTGCTGTTGTTGTTCTGATAAAGAGGAGTAAAGGGATTGGGCCGGGTCATTTGGTGGCTTTTTGGGCCTAATGGTCCATTAAATGGCTGAAAAATTTAGGTCCAAATGACATCAACAAATTAAGGATTTGGCCAAATTTAAACAATAATATGACCGAATTAGTTTAAGAAGGGACCAAATTCAACTTGAACTAACACGAATTAAATTCCAATTTAATTGATTGAGCTCTTTAACTTTAACATTTCAAAGTAATTATTTTATAAATCCTAATTATTTTATTCCAATTCAAGAAATCGATTATGCAACTAATTTTTAATTTTAAATCAATTTTGAGGTACATAAAGTATTCTTCAATTTAAGCATGGTGTTCACTCGAAATAACTTTAAAATATTTTTTTAAAAAGTAAAATACATATAATTCTATATAATTAAATTCAAAAAATATATATTCAACTTGACAATGACAAAGTTGGCTTTGGATTAATTTTGAAATCACCTGAATTTTATAAAAAATAATTATTCCAAAATTGTTCAAAGTCTAAAGGAGCTCAAAATTAATTCAGACTGGAGAGGGCAAAAATTGGGTGTCAACATAAAGTAGTTAAATAATATTTTTATCTTTTATTTTAATAAATAAAAATGGATATTAATTAAACAAAATATATGTTTCTATTAATTTAAATCTTAATAAATAAACTAATAAATTTATTATATATATTTTTATTAGTCAATAATCAGCTACTACACTCATTTTTATATTTAAGTAAAATAAAAATAAATAACACAAAAGAAAAAGAAACAAAAGTAAAAGAAAAGTATAAAAATATAGGGAAAAAAAAGGAGATAGAAAAGGACAAAGAATTAGAAAGAAGGAAAAGAAATGGGTAAAGGAAAATGCAGCAAAGGTCGGCGCCGATTGTGGAAAAAAGGTTGTGCCTTGGGTATTTTCGCCTGGGGGTATTTTGCATAAATATTTTATGCTCAAGCTGTCCTTTAATGGAACTACTTCGGGGAGAAGGCAAAATTATAAATTCACATTTGATAGGGTTGGTGCGGGCAAAGATAGACATGCCATGCCACGCTAACAAAGATATGTCACGAGTCACGACACGACACTATGTGCCCGTTATAAATCAAAAGTCATTAATTACGAATTTTAACTTATAATTTCTTACTTGTGTTTAATATTTTAAGATAAAAATTATAAGTTAATATTTTTAACTTATACTTTTTGACTTATTTTAAATATTTTAACTTAAAATAAAGTGCTATAAGTACTTTTTAAATTTATTCAAACACTTCCCAAATACTTAAATTATTTTTAACTTAAAACACTTAAAATAAGTTAATCTAAATGGCCTATTAGGAGTGTACATAAGTCGGGTTGGTTTGGTTTTTTATTTTAAAAAAATCAAATCAATTACGTCGGTTTATTAAATCTATAAACCAAATCAAACCAACATAAAATCGATTTTTTTGATTTAGGTGTTAGTCGGTTTTCTCGATTTTTCTCATTTTTTTTTTAATAATCTTTAATTTTTACAATTATATTGTGATTGAAAACAAGATCAAATGTGTTTTCACTTATATGCTAGTGGAAAAACACAATTATGAAAAAACAAGGAATGAAGAACTCTTTTGAAATTAAAAAGTAAGATGACGAGTTAAAAATTTTAGGTTTTGAGTTTATAATGGGCTTTAGATCATTTAGTTATCAATTAATGGATAAATATTACAACTTAACGCCTAAATTTGAATATATATCTATATCTACTTTATAAATATTGAAAAGGAATAAAATTAATTTAAAAAGTAGATTATAATTAATATTTTTTATGTTTAAAAATTTAAAATTATATATATATTATATCGATTTGGTTTGAGTTCGATTTAAATTTTTTTTTTTTTTTTTTTTTTTTAAAGCCAAACCAACTAAACTAAAACACAAGTCATTTTTTTTGGATTTGGTTTGGTTGGTCGGTTCGTTTCACTGTTTGGTCTATACACCCGGTTGCCTATATAAGGAGTATTAAGGACGGACAAATTTTGACCCAAAAATAGCAAAAGATTGAAGCGAAAGATGATGCTCTCAGCATTCAGAAGTCTCTCTCTCACTTCCCGTATAACAACCCCTTTAAGATCTGTAAGTCCCTTCTTTCAATTTTTTGTCTGAAACAATCAATCTTTAGTCTTTCTGACTTATTATGTAAGAGGTTTTCGAACTAAATCTTTTACTTCCTTTCTACCAATTTATGTGTCAATCTTTGGGATTTTAAGATTCAAATAAATTTTAACTTGACTGTAAATTTTTCATATATTTTTAAAATATTTTGAATTCTTAATTATTATGATTCATGGTCAAACTTTCTCTAGGGGAATCGAAAAATGCCACAAAAATTCAGACAAAGGCAGTAACTTTTAGTGAAAGGGATGTGAATTATTCGAACTGCCAAGTTAATTTAGTTTTGTGCATCAGGAGTATGTATATCAAGAACCAGATTTTCTTTAGAATCTAGAATTGATAAACTCAAAATCCTAGTTCCGCCAGCAATGCGAGTGACTGAAGTGCTAATGCTTTAGCTCAGGCACTGTAATTTTAGTATGTAAAGGAATAAACATAATAGCTGGTACTAGATGAATCTTCTGGAATTGTGAAGAGCAAGAATAAACGTGTATTTGGTTAAACCTCACACTTGTTTTCTTTGATTAGTGAAAGAAAGAATAGGAAAGGGCATTATTTATCCAAGTGATTTTACGAGAATACGAGGCTAAGCTTCAAAATCAAATGCAAGTGAGTCAGGAATTGTGTTTTGAGTTAATAAGGAAGTTAAAGGGATGACTTATTGCGTATGATGCAATGGTGTAATTATACAGACTTGCTTTGCGGTTCCCTAGAAGGGGAGCCTTGGAGTAACCGGTAAAGTTGCTTCCATGTGACAGGGAGGTCACGAGTTCAAGCCGTGGAAATAGCTCCTTGCAGAATTGTAAGGTGAGGCTGCGTACAGTAGACTTGCTTTGTGGTTCCCTAGTTTCTAGGGGATTCACATGAATTGAGAATAGATGTTTTGTAATGTTCTTGTTTAAGGTGGAGAAAGGAGAATCTCTGAATAGCCTTAATCCATGTATACAACTTTGAGCTTGAATGTTATGGTTCTATAATAAGAGAATTTTCCTTCTTAACACAATATATGTTCTTCTCGAATGATTGTGCTTAAATGTACACCTGTACTGTCTTGAATGTGTAGCTTAGTACATTGGTTTTAGCTGAACATGGAGGAGGATTAATCAAAACCTCATCATTAAGTGCTGTGGGGGCTGCAAAATCTTTAGGTGGGGACAATTCAATATCGTTGCTACTTGCTGGATCTGGAAACTCCCTGAAGGATGCTGCGGAACATGCTGCTTCATCCCACCCTTCCATTTCACAGGTAACTCCTCTTTGGATGCTGGACTGTTTTGTTTCAGTCTGTTACCTGCGGTATGGTAACTTTATACCCCTACTGTTTCTTTTGCAATTTAGTTTGTTGGCGTTTCAGTAACATCTTAGGACATCCCTTGTTCAGCGTGAAAGAAGAGTAGTTGTATTCTATTGACATGCTTTACTGATTGTGTGACACACCTTTAGACGTACACTTTGTTACAGAGAGAGAATGATCTTCCAAGGAGGAGAAAAGAGGGTGATATTGCTTTTTCTTTGTCTTCTTGAACTAAAATCATGAAAGATGTTTGGAAATCCAGGGGCCAATGAATTTTCTGACGCTTGCATAGATAATAACACTCTCGACTTTTTGATGTGTGACTTCCTTTCCTTTTAATGGTTTGAGCTACTGTATAGCTAAAATCTGAGGAGCAGTTGGACACTTGTGGATAGACTGATATGCAGTTTTCTTATGTACTGGAAAAAAATATTATCTAAAGTGCTTGGAAATGCTATTTTCAATTGACTGCTGAACTCTTGAAAGAGTGCCATAGAACAAAATCCAGGAAGGATGATAGGTCTTTTTAGGAGTATCTAAAGTATACCTGTTAATTTTTATAAACAAGCTCACTTTTTGAGTAGGTGGTACAGAACCTATTTGTATCGAGTTTCTCCACATAAGACACAGATATATCATATGAACTGTGTGTATAAACTGAAAAGTAGTCCATAGCTCATGCGGACTATACAGTATTGCTCCTTTCCTCTTCATCTTAAATCAAGCTATTGTTAGAACCATACACACTACGTGTTAAGAGGCTTTGTTCAAAGATTTTAAGTTTTTCATTCTTATGCTTCCATGTATAGTGACATGCTAGTTGAAAATTTGAAATTAACTTAATTCAAGCATTCTGCATGTAGCCATTCGAGACAAATAATCTTTAACTAGCATCTAGAATTGATAAAGTCATAAAACATTCAGCTCACAAGAGAAAAAGATGCTTGGTAATCGAACCAATGAAACTCACTATTTTTTCTTGTTGTTTTTTGTTTCTTTTCTAGGTCCTTATTGCTGATTCTGACAAATTTAGATACCCTTTGGCTGAACCATGGGCCAAATTAGTCCATCTTGTTCAGCAGAGTGGTGGCTATTCACACATAATTGCTGCATCAGGTTCCTTTGGAAAAAATATATTACCGCGTGCAGCAGCTCTTCTCGACATTTCTCCAATTACTGATGTCACAAAGATTTCTGGATCAAACCTCTTTATTAGGTGACTTTTTAGTGGTTTCCTTATTGGGGGAACACCACAATGGATAGCGATTTTCTTGTAGATAGTGAACACTTCTTTCAAGCGATTTTCCAAAACTGTTTCATGTCGTGTGTGATTTGTAATATTGAGATATTGTCATTACCCAGCACTACGGTTGAATGGGAGGTTTCCTGTTATTAGGTTTGATGATACATGTTCCTACTACATCTTGATTCATGGGTATGACTATTTTATCGCATGTTTGATGACATTGAATAAGTACTTTGGGTCTTTAACAATTGTACATTTGTGTAAACCTAGTTACAAAGCAATATCGTCTAGGGATGATTACACCATTTTCTGGGAATCTTTTGCTATGTTGACTTGCTATAAAGTTGCCAACTTCTTCATAGAGTTGTTATTAAAATCATAAAACTACAGTGTTTAGCCGCTATGACGCATCCTGCTACAAAATGAGTTGTTCTTTTTTTTTTTTTTCAGTACGAACTACATTGTTTTTGTTGTCCCCTCAGCTCCAGTATGAGCTATGTTACTTTTAATTGGATCGTCTATAATGTGACAGGCCAATATATGCAGGAAATGCTCTTTCCACTGTTCGTTACACGGGTTCCAGCCCATGTATGTTGAGCATTAGAGCTACATCTTTTCCTGTTGCTTCAGAACCAGCTGATTTGAAATCTAATGCTGCCTCAATAGATCAGGTTGATCTTTCAACCTTGGATGAAGGTCAGTCAGTTAAGATATGAGCTCATATCTCCTGTGGTTAACCTGATGTGCCTCTTTATGCCAATCTTGTTGATATCAGTGTTGTTTGCATCTTTTGTAAGAAACTTCAGTAGGTTGGAACCTAAAATGAGGTTAACTTTTTTTACAGATGATTCAGTTGGTAAGTCAACATATGTAAAGCTTTCCTCCCAAATTTCGGAGCGTCCAGATCTCGGAAATGCACGTATTGTAGTTACTGGTGGACGAGGTGTAAAGAGTGCTGAGAACTTCAAAATGATAGATAAGCTTGCAGAGAAAATTGGTGCCGCAGGTTTCCCCTCTCCCATGACTTCCTGCTGTATTCGTCTTGTGCTTTCTTCTGCAACTTCTTTATCCTCCATCAGTCCATCCTTTACTAATTTCACATTTAAAAGGATTTCCTATTTCTCAGCAATAACTTGCATATGATGCAGATGCAGTTCTAATTTCTACCTGCTTTGAATTTTTCATTAAATTGGATTACTTCTGTTGTGCAGTTGGTGCCACTCGTGCCGCAGTGGATGCTGGATTTGTTCCCAACGACCTTCAGGTAACACTAGACATACGTGTTGCTTCTGTTGACTCACGTACTTGCCTTCAGAAATGTTAAATGTCACTTATGTAGTACTCCCTCCGTACCATATTAGTTGATCATCTTACTAAAAATACATGTCCCAAATTACTTGTCCACTTACTACAACAACAACAACATACCCAGTATATTCCCACCACGTGGGGTCTACTTGTCCACTTACTAAATCAAGATAAAATTAATTAAAATTTTTCCATTTTACCCATACAATTAATACTCTTTGGAAGTGTAAAAATAAGTTTTTAAAGTTCCAAGAAAGTATCTTAAGGGATAAATTAGTAAACTATCCTTCTTATGTATGATTTCTTAAGAAGCGTGCAAAAGTGAAAAGTGATCAACTAATATGGGACGGAGGGAGTAACCTGTTGCCTTTAATATCTTTTGGCTTAATACATTGACAACCGTTAAACGTGTAATTTCGCTTAGACACTCGAACTATGGCTTGTTCCAGTTGAGCATCTGAACACATGATAAAACGTTCCTATTAGACATTTCCATTCAACTTTTGAAATTTTTTTTTGCACTTGTTCTCAAGTGTCCATTACGTAGATAAGTTAACCACTTAAAATATGTCACCTCCATTAATTATATGTGCTAGCCTCAATAAGTTGTAAAATCTCAGGCATGTTCCAATTGAGGCTAATGTGTATAATTAAAGCAGATGGATATTTTATGCATATTTTATGTGGTTAACTTAACTACTTAATAGATGCTTGAGAACACGCGCAAATTTTTTCCAAAATTTAAATCGATCATGTGTTTAGGTGTTCAACTAGAACAAAATATAGTTCGAGTGGCTAAATGAAATCTACTGACAAGCTTAAGGGGCTATAGATGTATTAAGCCATATCTTTTCTTTTTGTCCAAGCAAGTCATATTTATGTTATAATGACTTGGACACAAAAATGTTGTAAAGTAAAATACTTGAAATAAAGTAGTGGTATGTTTGTCTCTCCGAAATTTCATACTCAAGAAACTTGAACTTATTGGTCATGCTTGTAGTGGTTGAATAATGACAATTGACAACCCATCATTTTTCAAGTTTGTCAGCTTTATGAATGTAGTTTTTATTTTTCCTTCTCTATTTCAGGTTGGCCAAACGGGGAAAATTGTTGCCCCAGAACTATATATGGCATTTGGTGTTTCTGGAGCAATTCAACACATAGCAGGCATGAGAGATTCCAAGGTCATTGTTGCTATAAATAAAGATGCAGATGCCCCCATATTCCAGGTCAGGGTTGATCTGTTTAGTTTCTCTCACATGCATTCTATGATTCCTTTTCTCTCTCTTTTGTTGTTTCACGTAATTGAGAGGGAGGGTGAAGGAGATAGAAACTCATTGGTTTACTTCTTTTGATGGAGTTCTGATTTATTTATTATCACTTGTTTTCCTGATAAGTAAAATATAATTTACAGTGGATTGACTTATTTTAAGTGTTTTCAAGACAAAATAGCTTTTAAGTACATTTGTAGTGTTTGAGCAAAAATAAAAAGTGTTTATAAGCACTTGGTTTTAAGTCAAAATGATAGAAGTAAGCCAAAAGTCGTAAGTTAGAAATCCTAACTTACAAGCCAGAAGCGAAAGTTCAATCCACACAGGCTCTTACTTATTGTCAGTTATCAGAGAAGTAAAACAGAATATAGTTCCTTTGGCTTAAGTTGACGTAGTGGACATGCCATACAATTTTACCTCAGGGAGCTAAGTAACTGATAACCCTCCACTCACCCTTCATCTTTTCACCAACCTAATATAGCTATTTATGTTAGAATGGTTTAGAATCACACATTGGTTGATGAATAACCAAGTGGTCTTTTAATGCAAAATTAGGGAATCCTTCCTTCATGAGCTAATTTTGGGGTTAGGATAGGCTCAAATGTCATACCTTACATGGTATCACACCTCCTTGTTATATTGTCCACACTCCAGTTGGGCATGAGTATGATGGGGAGTGTTAAGTCTCATTTGTTTGGACTTAATGCGGGTTCAGATGACATCCCATTAAGTACATTTGTGTTTTTTTTCCTTTTAAAACATCTTAATGGATCTTAATGAATCAAATATATAATAATGTCTTAATTAATCATTCAGACCTTAAAATAGGGAAAATCACCTAGACATCCTATATTTGGAAAATATTTACTCCCTCCGTCCCATTTTATGTGGCACCTTTTGACTTGGCACGGTGTTTAAGAAAAAAGGAAGACTTTAGAAACTTGTTGTCTAAACAGATCCCTGAATATTTGTGTGGTTGTAAATCATATCATTAGGGGTAAAAGGAAAATTTTAAAGTTAAATTTTTTTCTATTTATAGTAAGGTGACATTCTTTTTGGGAAGAACCTAAAAGGAAAGTGTGTGACATAAAATGGGACGGAGGTAGCAGTTAGCACCGTTTATGGCAATAGAATTTTTTTTAATCAGCTATAACAAGTTTTTTGAATTAAAATCGCTAGTTAATGGTTCGCAAAATTCATGCCATTCTCGCCTATATCTTCATCAAAACCGCGATTCTCTCCCATAATTGACAATTCTCAACCACAATTTTCTCCAAAAATTAAAGCAATAGTTTCCTTTCGAGATTCTCACCCGCGGGGAATCTTAGTAGCTTAGTTGGTTAGTTACCTGAACTCCCACCTTGTTGGTGAGGGTTCGATTATCCACATTGTAATCACCTCCCCCATTCCCCTTCCCCTACCCCCGATTTTTTTTTTTTTAAAAAAGAGATTCTGACTTGCGATTTTCTACAACTATAATACTGCAATTTCTAGAATTTAGCGATATAAATTGTTAGTTATTGCAGATTTGTGAAGTTTACGGTGATAGTTCACAGAATCTAAAGAGGTAAAGTATCAATTAGAGAAGGTTTTTGTGATTTTTGATTGCAAATTTGTGATTTGTATAGATAATATACGATTTCGTTAATATTTATACAAATTCAAATGATTATGGAAAACAAATGTAAACGCCAGAGTTTTTCTGAATTTGATTTCAGTTTTGTGATTTTTCTACGTTGTTCGTTCAATGTTTATAAAAATTTGTACGGTTATGGAAAACAAATGGCAAAAATAGAGAGTTTTCCTGAATTTTTTAATGCAGTTTTGTGATTTGGAAAAACTCTCTGTTTTTTTTAACATTTGTTTTCCATAATCGTTTGAATTTGTATAAAGGTTAGTGAAATCGTATAATGTTTTATACAGATCACAAAAACCTTCTTCAATTAATACTTTAGATTCTGTAAACTATCACCATTAACTTCTCTAATCTGCAATAACAGGCAATTTACATAGCTAAATTCCAAAATTCTGCATTATTGTAGCTGTTTAGTTGTAGAAAATCGCGGGTGAAAATCTCAGAAGGAAACTATTACGTTAATTTTTGGAAAAAACCCAGGTTCAGAATCATCAATTATGGGAGAGAATCGTGGTTTTGATGAAGATATGGGCGTGAGTTTTTGATAACCCCCAAAATACGAAAAGAGGGAAAAAGTATGAAAACAAGAAAAATGATAGAATCAAAAATACGGAAAGTAAAGGATAGAGGGATAGATAGATAGATAGACACAAGAAGATAAATAAGAGGGCAACCTATGGATATATCAAATCCAAGACCTCCCTTTTGATTACCTAAAAGCACCGATCTCTTACGTAAACCACGAGGGAATCAATCTCCCACGTAACCCACGTTTCTAAACGATTGTTCAACACAAGCTAATCCTAGCTCTCACACTTTCAAGTGTATTCACAATATCATCAAAATCTAACCTAAAATAAAGAAGAAACTACTATTTATAGCCATGGGCTAATTATTACAACTATGGGCCCAAAAGTGACCCGTTTTAGCAAAATAAGCCATCCTGCCCACGCATGTCACAACGCAGGTGGCTCTGGATGGGCCATAAAGGCCATAAAGGCCATCTGCGGCCGCACCTCAGCACCTGCGGGCGCAGGTGACTTTGCCGGTCCCTCCAGGGCCTCTTTTAGCTCATCTTTGCTTCCCTTTGACCTCTCCAAAGGCCCTCTACCCTTCTTGGACGCAATCACCAACTCATGGCACCCTTTGGATATCACTAAGGGGTAGTCAAACACCTCTTGCGTCATTATCATCCCATCAAAAGGTTCGGAGGCATTTTGGATTGTATCAATTTTGTGGAGTGTTAACTAGCGGTTTTAATTCAAAAACTTTCTATAATTGGTTTAAAAAAATTCTATTGCCATACATGGTAAATATTTTCCAAATATTGGATGCCTAGGTGTTTTTTTGTAGAATTAACTAGTTTTTTCTTTCGGCAAATCAATCACTGCTTCAACTAGATATATTTGTTCCCCAGCAATATTTCAAAATCTTTACTTGGGAAAGTTGGGATTATGTATCTTGATTCTAATTTTTTCAGTGTTGAGATTAGGGTTTAAAAAGACCTCTTTTCAATTTTGATTTAAGATCATTGGCAAAATCGAAGGATGTTGTGATAAAAATGACTAGTTTTGATGGGATAGGTAAAGTTCAGTATGAAAAGAAAGTTATCGACAATTTGAAAGAAGTTTTTCTTTAAAAATATTCTCCTTCTTTGTTGGTCTTCATACCCTTTTCTGAACTTTTATTATTACACTGCATCTTCTGAGTTTTCTTTTTGGGTGATAACATGTGAAATATTACATCTAAAGGGCCTCTAGAGTTCTTGGCCACCTTCTAGGAAGGGTGCCTCAAACAGTTGGTTCTCAAAATCAACCAAAAAGAACTAATTACAAATTCTTTGTATCAAAACCTGACATCTCATAGCCTTCTTTAAACTATTCAACATATCTATTCTCCCTCATCTCCTTTCGTATCTGCACAGTAACAAATTCTGTATTTACAGTTGTTTGTTGGAAAAACTTCCAGTTTCTTGCTTGCCATGTGTTATAGATCATTGCTCCCCATGCAGCTGCTATGATCTCATTCAGAAACTGCTTCCACGTTCTTCTTTCTATCCATTTGATCGTGTCATGTACTCCCTTACACTGTGTCATGACCCAGATATTTAATAAACCTCTGATGCCAGAAATCCATTTACAATCAGCAAATAAGTGCAATTGTGTTTCTGCCACATTCTCATCACATAGACAATAATTTTTATCCTCAACCTGTATGCGCAGTGTCTTATTAGTCTCTCCTTGGTGAGCAGCCTGTCTTGACATGCCAACCACTCTACAAACCTTCTGTCTAGGAAGCATAACTGAACTTCAGATTAAATTAGCTTCCTTCAGCCTGGTGAGTGAGCATAGCAGGGCATGATAGCTTCTTGAAATTGAATATGTGCTAATGGTTGATAGTGCGTAACTGCCTCCATGATACCAACCTACCTTTTGAGTCTTTAAAGAATTTAACTCTATAAATGTAACAAAGTTATGTCGGGATGGTATAATGTATTTCAATATTAAAAAAATACACAACACGCGGACTGACACATATCTCACATTAGCTACCAATTCTTTTATCTCTAAAAAGGATAAAGAACCTATGCCCCAAAAAGTATTAACTCCAGTTTCTGAACACTGCAACAAATTCTGGAAATTTCACATAATTTATGCTGCAGAACTTGATTCCTACGGAACTTATGCCGAGCGAAGCAAAAGTTCAGTTTCAGAAGCTAAAAAACTCTCAAACTTATGCCAGCGAAGCAGGTCCGAATAGGTAAAAAGGTATTTTGATCCACAAATCATTAAATAAGCAGTAAAGACAAAAACTAAGCACCTAAGATACAAGGGAAAATCCGTGCAAAAACTTTGGAATGGAAGATGATCTCTTGATATGGGCTTGGACAATCCCCTCATAAGCTAGTTTTTGATTTTGAGTTAGACCTCTTCCCCAAAACAAAATTATACCAAGTCCGCTGAAAGGCATGGAATCACGTGCCACATACAAAAAGAGGAAGATAACTTATTTATTTATGTTATTTTGGGAACGCCGGGGTGATGTTTGAAGTGTGGAGAATGTACTTCAGAAATAATTAATTGGCCATTGCTTGTAAAACAACTTGTAATACCACAACAACCATACACGTCACAAGAATATACATGACGGCATAATAGCTTAGTGCTTTTGACAATTTATTTAAATTGGCACTGCATCGTCTCTGTCTAGAATTTGACTTAATGCTTATATAGAATCCATGTTGAAAACGTTGCTTTCTTTGAACTGCAGGTTGCTGATTATGGACTTGTGGGTGATCTTTTCGATGTCATTCCGGAGTTGTTAGAGAAACTTCCTGAGAAAAAGTAAAAGATATACCCGTCAGTAATTTCCTTTGGAAACTTTGTAAATACAGGAAGGTCCATTTCCATTCAATAAGATGAAGATGTATGTGGTGGATGACATTTGTTATCCAGGAATAATATATACTAATATCATTCGTTATTTCAATTTCCAACTTTAAAGCCTAATCTTCTATGGTCCTGTGATTTCTGATTCCGTTTTGTGAAGGACAAAGATTTCATCAATAATTTGGGTGTTCGATGTGTTTCTTTCTGGAGGATATTAGGTCTTCTTTAAATCAATGCCAAGTTGCTAACCTTATTATAATTCTAACAAATGACAGGTTATCATTTATATTCGATGTTCGAGTGAAATGTTTAAGATATAATTTAACAAACAAATATGTATACTATTTTTTTAACTGCTTAAGCGTCTAGTTGAGGTAGTCACAAAGTTCAACATGGTATCACATTGGATGGAGATTTTGGGTCGAAGTTTATTATTAACCAAAAAAGTATATTTTTGCGTGTGAAACAAAAACTAAGCGTGCATGTGAAGAGGCATGTTGAAGATATAATCAACAGTTTTAAGTTTTTAGATAGAATCTGAGTAAGGATATCTCCATGATGAGATTTTAATGTTACCTATCTTTCAATGAATTCAGCCAACAAAAATTATACTCTCACAATCATCGAGTATAGCTAGAGCTTACAAAACAAACCATACAGAGAAAAATTACTTTCAACAAGAACAATTTATCAAATAAGACTTCTATCAATTCTATCAATTATATGTCATCGTATACAATATTAAACATGCCTCCGTCACAAAAATTCGGAAATGAACTCCGACAGCCCATATCAATCTAGGAACAAAAACACTTGACGTAATCAGGAGCACCACTAGCTCGAGCCAATACGCAGCAGCAGAGCTTTTATTTTCAGCAGTTGTTCCTTTGGCAATCCAAGAGCAAAAAGTTCATTAGCTCTCAGTCAGCTGCACACCTGCTTCAAAAATCTTAAAGTTTGAGGCTCAAACTAAGAATCCCGAATTGTCAAGCTTCCCGATTTCCCATGTCTTCAAAACTCTAGCATGTTATGGATTGGCATCGTCAATTACATAAGAAACAACTACGGTTATGTCGTCAAGTTTTCCACCATGGTATTCAAATCCAGCCTCTTTGGCTGCATCAGAGAAAGGTGACGGATTAGTTGGGTCCATTGCTCGTTGCTGTGCCAATGCGGCTATCCTTTGAGCTGTCATCTGTGGCTCTAAGCCAGCTTCCACAGCATGAACCACAACTCCTGTGATATCCGCGTCATATAAATTGTCAAAAAGCCCATCAGTGCCAGCAATTAGGACATCTCCCGGAGCTACTGAAATTTTAAACACTTGGGCCAAGCTAGGCGAATCACCAGCACTGCTGCCTTCCAGTTGATATGGAAAATTAAAACCGTGTTGTTGTGCAGGGGATTTAAATATAGCAGATCCATGCCTAACCAACATAAATCCGCTGTCTCCTAAATTAACGGCATACAGACCTTCATCAGTGAGTGCAATGATACAAGCAGTTGAAGAACCTCTTGCTTTTGTTCTCATGTAAGCTTTCTCCAGGACCTTGATAAGGTCTATGGAATCCTTAGGTTCCTCTTGTATCACAGACATACAGTTAGACATTAATTCACGGGCATATTCCCCTGCATTAATACCAAGATCAGCCCATCCACCGACCCCATCAGCTACACCTATAGCTTGTGCGGGACCACAAATGAAGTGAGCATCCTCTCCACCAGTTTTTTCTTTAGCAGGATGAGGCAGGTAAAATGATCCCGAATTCAGCTTCAGGTGTATCTTTCCTTCAGAAGTATCAACAGTATTCACAGTTTGTTCCTTTCCCTTAGTGTTATCAGGAGACAGGCCGGGAGCAGTAGTTTCAGAAGAGAAACGTGCAAATGATAAAATGCAAAAACCTTCTAATCCAAATCTTTCATATGGACTGGAATGTCCCCTCCTATTTGCAACGCTAGTTCTAAAATATTGAGATAACATGAAGTTGTGAGGTTGGCCTTTGTTTCTCAAACTAATGTTGGCTTTTCTAACATTTTCAATGCTCCTACTGCTGTAAGAGACACTGCTATTATTTACCGCCAATCCAAAATGCAGGCGCCTAGCAGTCACATTGCCAACAAAATGGCCAATATGAGAAGTTCTTGAACAGCAAAAAGCCATTATCCGTCGTGACAATCAATACCGAGAGAAGCTCTGCTTGCAGCAAGTAGTTTAAGATGCAAAGTCCGCAAAAACAATCACTGCATAAAAATCAAATACAGTCTCATCATCTACCACAATTTTTTCCTGCCCTTTCTAGAAACACTAGATAAAGCATGAATACATAAAGTAAAGTAACTAACAAGATTCAAACTCGCCATGTCTCCCTCTCAGTTAATCCCAACCCCCTAATTAAGGAAAAAAGCATCAAAAGAAGTGGATGTCTGTTAATAGGAACAAAATAATGTTTATAACCGTAACAATATGACTTCTTACAAGCAAGAAGTTCATAGTATAGAGACGGGCAGATAGTTCACGTGAACACAGTATCTTTTCGCATTACCCTATATATGTATTAAGAGTCTATAAAGTTCATTAAGAATCTATAAATGTTTGATTGTGAACCCAATTGTTAAACTGTAGATTAATTTTAGGTCGTTGTAGGAACCTTTAAACTTTAAATCATGGATCCGCCTCTGTATCGGGACCATAGGCCAGAACTCTGGTTGTGAATCTTGCACAATGGAACATATTAGAATAGGAAACATAAGAATTTACAGGAAAGAACATTTTACTCCCTTCGTCCCTTTTTACTTGTTCATGTTTGACTTGGCACACCCCTTTAGAAACAATAAATAAAAGGTTGATTTTACTATATCACTCCTATTAATTATAAGTTACCTAAGTGTTGAGAAATGAATAGTATTTAATAATAAGGATAAAATAGACATAAAATGGACAAATAAAGTCGGACATTTTATGAACTAATAAAGAGAAGACAAGAATAATAAGGCGCAGAAGAGAGAAGACTTATTATTTCTCTTGAGAGATTGTATTGAGGGATGAGGGGTGAATTACAATAAGGAAAACCCTTTTATTTATAGGGGAAAACCGACTTGGTCCCAAAGTTAGGGTTCCTAACTTTTCTCCTAATAAACATACAAGTAGACATTCACTATAATACAAATATATTTATAAAATTCCCTCTTGAATGTCTAATTGATAGATAATGTGTCTCGTTAAAACCTTACTAGAAAAAACCCAGTGGGAAAAAAGCTAGAGAAGGAAAAAGAGTACACATTTCTAATAATACGCATTTTGGCTACCTCATTAAAAACCTTACAAGGAAAACCCAGTGGGACAACCTTGAAAGGAAAAAAGAGTACAACGCGTATTGGCTCCCCCTTATGAGAACATCAGTTCAAAATCTTGAATCTTTGCATTTCAATTTTGTGCACCATCTTCTAAAAAATTGTGGTTTATAGAGAATTGGTGAATAAATCAGTCATATAATCACTCGAACGAATCTTGCACGTTGATATCACCATTCCTTTGAAGCTCATGTAATTAAAAAAGCTTTGACAAAATGTTCTTTGTCCTATTTCTTTTTATGAATCCTCCCTTTATTTGTGCTATACATGCTGCATTATCTTCATATAAAATTGTAGGTCTCTTGTCACATTTTAAACCACACTTTTCGCGAATGAGATATATCATTGGCCTCAGCCACGCACATTTTTGGTTTTCTTCATGAATAGCTATTATCTCAACATAACTTGAATGTCAAGTAAAATAACTTAGTATTACAGTAACCCTTCTTGAAAATGGGTAATATGTCTTTATCGAACTCTTATGTCGATAATATGAATATTCTATATATTCAAAACTTGACAAATATTCGTTAGGATAAACACATTTATGCAAGCACTTTCACTTGCAATATACAAGTGATCTTATTTCAATATCTCCATATAAGAGTAAAACTATATCATGCTCATAGTTATAGCAAGATGTATAAATGCATCAATTGCACACGATATGGTACTTCATGATCAATCCAATTTTGTATGTTTTTCATTTCAACTTCTTTCAGCAGATAATATATCGCTTTTGAAAACTCTCCAAGAGTTCCAATAACATTCAAATCATCAATTTATCCCTTATAACGATTATAAACAAGTTTCTTAGAAACTTTTATATGCTTCAGGCATTTTGAATCCTTTAGGAATTTTCATATAGATTTTGTCAAGTGACAATATTCAACATTAAATGTGTGACATCTTCTAATATCGGGATTGCAAATCAAATAAGTTTTATACTTACCAAGATGCATTCTTCCATGTCACTTGATAAATATTTCTATGTCAACATGCTTAAATAAACATAGAATTCAGATCCTCATAATCTTTTACAATATTGCGCCATATTGTATCAAAGATATCATCAACAATATAATTATATCGGTTCACAATGCGACATAACTTATTAAAATTTCATCACTTCAGTATTTTTCTTAGGTACTTAAACCTCTCATAAGGTTTTATAAAGTGTTATGTCGCGGGCTCTTCAAGAGCACATTGCCTCCTTATTATGATCATTTGCACCTTTTTCTTTTTCAAGGACTATTGTATTTGGAATCGATTGATCTACCATGCTTCATGCATGACGTAGACTTTGTCCTTCAGGGACATTCAATAGGAGCATTTACAGCTAAATATGAAATTAATTTTGGGTCAGCAAATACTTTTAGCATTTGACTTGAATTATCTTTTGAATGGGGATCATATTAATGATAATTCACAACATATTTCTTAGCTGCTTATTATTTCCCCCTTATGTTAGGAAAACTAACATACATATCAATTTCTTTTGAGAATCCATCTTTGTTCATCATAGTATATCCATTAATCGTATATCGCATATTAAAAGTTATTAGATGAAAAATAGTAGGTTCTTGACCTTGAACCAATTTAGAGGAGAAAATTAACCATAATTTATTGGTCTAATGCATACAAGTGCTATAGTATGCAATTATCATATTTCAGACCAACATATGAAGCTTTGTTCTCATAAGCAATGGTTCAACTTTTTGTCGAAGGCATTCAACGCCAAACCAGCATTAACAAGATGAATTGTCTTGATTACACATTCTGGAAATTATGCTCTTTACACAATTTACATTGAGCAAACAACTTTATAAATGTCAAACTACAGGTTGACAATAAACGCACATGTGATCATCTTATAGATGAATCTTAATATATCACATGACAGGTGAATAGAACCTTATTCACCTTTTATACTTTCCAGAATTTTAGGGGATCCAATCCCAATATTAGTTGATCTAATCAACTTGTCATGAGAATAAATAACATAAAACAATTCTTGAAGAATCTTCTAGTTCTTTAATATTTGTGTCTAATATCCAATATGCACATCTTCGGGGTGGCAGAATCACTCACGCCAACAAATAAAATTATTTGGACCACTAAACTCCAAGTTTACAATGACATGTGCTATTTGCTTGAGTAAATTTCAGAATTCTACTTCTTCGAGAGTAGGTTGCAAGATTTTACTATTGCACAGTCTTACTATTTCGTGAGTAGATTTCAGATTTACTAATTCTCAAGTAAATTTCAGATTTTCTTATTTCTTCACAATTATTCAACCTCTTTTAGAGGTGAGTCATGATCCCATCACAACAAGTGCACGTTTGTATTGATAAGCTTTGTTGAATACTGTCACATTCACTTCAGGGAATGAATCTATGTATGTAGCATTTATCAAAAGTTCTCATTCTTCGGGAATGGAACATAATTATCAAAACGTGCCTTAGGTCTATCAAATTATGGTAGCTTAGAATCTCTTTCAAGATATTGCTACTACAAGAGCAAATCGAGATATACATATGATTTAGAGATTTTTTCTCTAACATATCAATTGTAATCACAATAATTATTTTATCATCTTTCAGACTTATCATGTACTGCTACCACATTCACTTCAAGAATGGAGCAAATTGTCATCTTTCAGACTTATTATATACTGCTACCATATTCACTTTAGGGAATGGAGCAAATTCCAGTGGAACAATTTCATGACTCTTCACCTATGTTGCACGAACTCTTTGGTTTTACCGTCGAATCCGTCTCGACGCGACACCGACGCTGGTGCAGGTGCGGGGTGCTTCTCGGATTCGGTCAAACGAATCCGGACACTTTGACCAAAATCAAGAACAAATTTCGGAGGAAATTGAGAATTCGATCTTAAAATAAAAATAAGCTAAATTTACACCTTACCTTTGTCTCCTTTGAAGCTTTTCCTCTTGATATTATGTCTTATGTTGGGATGCTTTCTTGTTCTTGTTCAATAGTGGATTCTTAGAATGTCTTTATAACTCTATTTTTATAATATTTGAATTTTTTTTTTAGCCGAATCCCTGCGCCCGTATCCATACTCGGATTCATACCCCCGAATCTTAAAATTTAAATTTTGACGAATCCGACTCTCGGATCCGCACCCGTCTCGGATACCCGCACCTGAGTCCGAGCAACTTAGCTCTTCACCAAACACACATTGGTTTTCTTAGTCATCATTATATCATCAATATGGTGCATTGAGATTCAAACTCAACGTCTTATCCATATAAAGGCGTCTTAGGTTATAAATCGATGGGACTTGAACCCAACATCTTATCATAGGTGCATCATGACTTTAACCTGATGTCTTACCCTTTTAGTGTGATCGATACATTACATAGAGATTTTTTTTCTCTATCTTTATTTGTAGTCACAATAAGCCAATGAAATAGATCCACTTTTGGTGGTCAATTTCCCTTTTCTGCAGACCGAAGTGTTTTGCTTCTGCATATTAGCACGTAATCTAACAAGTGAATATTAAGGCGTCTTAGGTCATAAATCGATGGGACTTGAACCAAACATCTTATCATAGGTGCATCATGACTTTAACCTGGTGTCTTACCTTTTTAGTGTGATCGATACATTACATAGAGATTTTTTTTCTCTATCTTTATTTTTAGTCACAATAAGCCAATGAAATAGATCCACTTTTGGTGGTCAATTTCCCTTTTCTGCAGACCGAAGTGTTTTGCTTCTGCATATTAGCACGTAATCTAACAAGTGAATATTAAACTATTAAATCAATAATAAGCAAAAACTTCTAATTACTCACATGTGATGGCCACCTATCACTTTGTTTTGCACAACGTGACTTATTAAATCACATACTAATTTAGCATAATACAGACCTTACATATGCTATAAGACATATTCTATAATATTAATGTTATATCTGTCTAACATTAGTAGGAGGAGTATGCACGATCAAATTGTCCAAAAAAGTTAGTTAGCCAATTGGTACCTGACGCCACTTACCTTAACATCTTTGAAATAATGTTAATATAATTTGATTGATAGCAGATCCTTGCCCAGCAAAGCAGCGGGTGACGGAATAAATATAAAATCAAACTTAATGACAGAGTCTTGTGCTGATAATTTGTTATGAACCAATAAAGAGAAGACAAGAATAATAAGGCAGAGATGAGAGAAGACTTCTTATTTCTCTTTGAGAGATTGTATTGAGGGATGAGGGGTGATTTACAATGAAGAAAACCCCTTTATTTATAGGAGAAAACCGACTTGATTTCAAAGTTAGGATTCCTAGCTTTTCTTCTAACAAACATACAAATAAGACATTCACTATAATACAAATATATTTATAGCAGGACAACTATTTTTGATATACTGGACAAGTAAAGATGAGCACTTGGGCCGAGGGTTTCGTGGAAACAACCTCTCTACCTCTACCTCGTGGAAAGGTCTGCGTACATTCTACCCTCTCCAGAACCCACTTGTGGGAACCCGCCGGGTATGTTGTTGTTGTTGTTATTGTTGGACAAGTAAAGATGAACGGAAGGAGTAAACTTCAATCCATCAGATTTAGAAAGTAAATTCTAATGAACAAACAATCTCAGGAAGCTGATAAACAGCCAAAAAAGTCAGAAATAGCTCCTCAATCAAGAGAAATCTTAAATTTAATAGAACAAAAACTCAAAGGTAACACCATAACAATCCAAACCAAATATGCAAGGCTATTTGACCCAACAAGCAGACATATATTAGGATTGAAAATGTCATCTTTACCCCTAATAAGCTAACAAGAAATTAAGTAAAAGATTTAATTAAAAAGATTTACAAAATGTATAAACTATATACAGAAGAAAACAAATTAAAAATAACTTACAAAAACATTACCTGAAAATATTTTCCTTGACGGCGGCGGCGGTGGCGTCACTACGAAGTTTTTTTTGCCTTAATAGAAAAGTTGCAGCTGTTTTTGGGTGCAAGAACTTAAGGAGAAGCTTTGGTTTGGGTCTTCGGGAAATTTTGGTATGCTTTTGGACAAAAAAAAATTACTTCAATCTGGGGAAACATTGTTTCAAAAAATAAGGGGTTTTCTGATTTATTTATTTTTTGATATTTGATTAGTAAAAATAAAAATTTATTTCAAAAGCATCTAGCTATAATCTAGATAAATACTAATGACATCAGATTCGATCAACAATTTTAGACCCCAATGCCTGACACGGGATCCAGGACCCAACCTCGACTCCTCACTCTGTTTCCTTTTGGTGCAAGAACGAACTTAAGGAGAAACTTTGGTTTGGGTTTGAGGAAATTTTGGTATGCTTTTGGACAAAAAGAGCATTTTTTCTATGTTTCATTTTATGTGGCGTCTTTTATTTAACACGACTTCAAACAAAAAAGAACGTTTTTAAAACTTGTGATCTAAAATAATTTTTAGATATTTTTATGGCCATAAATCATTTCATTAAGGATAAAATAAAATTTTTAAAGCTAAAATTATTTCTAATTATAGTAAGAGTACATTCTTTTTGAGACGGAATAAAAAAATAGTGTCCCATAAAATGAAACACAGAGAATATATCCGTATTGACTTATCACACCTATAAAATAATAAATAGAATAATAATTTTACTGTTTCACTTTTTAAATATAATAAATTTAATATTTTAAAAAATGACTCTAGTCAATACTAAAGTAAATTAGAAATCCAGTGATAAATTATTTCTTTATTTTCTATACTAGACAAATAAAAGTTGTTATATTCACACATCTCTATAGTGATAGCATTAGTCTGAAAATTTCATGACTGTTATAGTGAGGTATTATTATATATGTATACTGACATTTGACGTTCAGATCTTGTTTAGCTGTTATAAACAAAAGTATGTAAAATTAGAAAGAGTATGAATATAATAAGGAACATCAATAGTCTTTCCTCGTGAAGTTATGAGATAACTGAGGTACACTATTTAAATACAATTTTTCCCCCTCAAATTAGATATTCATACTTGAAAATTTATTATCTGCATGACACTAATGATGATTACCATAAATATTTGATATTTTATTTTGTACATAATATTTGAGTATGACTGTTATAGAGGGGTAATTTTACAAAGAGTGTGCTGCTATAATGAACACCATTGTTGTTATAGGTAGAATGTTGTTATAAAGAAGTAAAATATACCATGAACTTTATGAAAACTACTATTTATATACTCATGAACTACTTTTATGCAAACATATCTCTCATGATTTCACATCTCAGCTTTTTAATTATTCTACGCTATTCTCTATATGTTTCCATGATCAGTTCTTCAGTTTATGTTGTATATATGCATACACTTACATACCAATACATTCCATTGTATTGACTGCATCTTGCACTATATTTTTTATGTGATGTAGATCCAGGTACTCAAGCTTAAGGTTTGCTGCTTGATGTTTGGTAGCCCCTGACATCCAGCTGATCTGTCAGCTTTCCTATCATTTAGGAGGCTTGGAGATTCTTTAGTTCTTTCTTTATTTTGGTTTAGACTTTGATTCAATAAAGGTTAGGGGGCCTTGTCCCTGTTAGCTTTTATGTTAGTAGTAGAGGCTTCACTAGACCAACAATATTTAGTAGTTGACATTCTTTCATTCATTCTAGTCATGTTTTAATAAAGGATTATTCTTTTCAGTTTTAGCCCACTATGATTGTTTATATTTCCGCATTAGATTCATTATCATATTACTTTATAGATATGTTATGCCAAGTGTCCCACCGGACCACTAGTGTGCTACTAGATATGGCTCACAACTAGGGTGTAGACTCAGGTCATGACAAACTTTGTATCAAAGCAAAAAGTTCAAGTGTCCTAGGGTGTCTGTTAAGCCGACTCTAGTAGATTCCTACTTTTGGGTGTTAAGCACGCCACATTTATAATTAGGAAGCTACAAGGCATCTAGAAATATTTCCCTTCTTTCGTGATCTATTTCGTATGATAGAGTTTAACTCTATGTTTCTCTTCTAACTCATGCTTTACGTGTGTTTCATATCATGCCTTCAAAGAGATTTGTTAGTCAGAGAGCCGCTGCTAATGTTGGAGTTGAGTCCACTCCTTCATCTCCTCAGTGCACTGTTCAGATAAGGAACGAAGCTCGTTCCTCTGGTCAACATGTTAATACTGAGACTCCACCTATACAATCAGTTACACAGAGGGATTTCGGTTCTTCTGTTAATCAACCACCGAATATTGATCATAATGCCAATCTCAGGAATGCTATTAAGATGTTGACCAAATAGTGGCTTCTCAGGCTAACCATCCAGCCCCAGCCAATGCTAGTCCTCATGTTGTTTTTAAGGTCGGCGATTTCTTAGAATAAATACTACAGAGTTCTTAGGATCGAAGCTTGTTGAGGATCCCCAAAGTTTCATCGATAAGGTTTAGAAAATTCTTTGGGTTATGCATGTTTTAGACATAGAATAGTTGAGCTTATTTTGTATCATTTTAAAGATGTTTTAGCATATGGTATAAAAAATAGGACGAAGTCCGAGGAGAGGATGCGATACCTATAGAGTGGGTCGAGTTCGAGGATGCTTTCTTGGGGTGTTTTTTTCACCGATAGTTGAGATAGGCTAAGGTTTGAGAGTTCTTGAATTTGGAACAGGGTTCCATGAGTGCAGAGAAGTATGGTCTTAAACCTAGCTATGCTCCAGATACGGTGTCCGATATGAGAAATCAGATAGCTCATCTTATGATTTATGTTCAGCAATTCGAAGAGGATAAGTTGAAGGGGATGGAAGAAAATTTGAGTAAGAGGGCCAAGATGGCCAAATATTATCAAATTCAACAGAGGGTCATAAATGGAAACTGGTCTTCCTTTTGCAGTAATTCTTTCAGATCAATCCTATTTTCAAGTAGTGCACTAGCTTCCTGGTTCTGAAATGATCAGAAATTCAGAGCTTCAGGCCCTTAGTCTAAGGGAAATATTGCGAATGGATTTTCATATCCTTTTTGCAACAAGTGCAGGTAGTAGCATCCAGACAAGTGTCTTCATGGTAAGGATGGGTGGTTTGGGTGTGGCCAGCTGGGCCACATGTTGAGGGATTATCCTTCGGCAAGACAAGAAAATGAGGGTAATAGAGCCCAGAATACTTCATCAGCCTGGTAGGTCATGACACTCAGAAAGGTAATGTTTTAGGTCCTGATAGTGGTTAGAACCGTTTCTATGCTTTATCCAGCTGTCATGATCAGTAGAGTTCCCTTGATATTGTCACTAGTATGTTGAAAGTTCTCGCTCTTTATGTTTATGATTTGTTATATCTGGGAGCCACCTTATTGTTCATGACTCCTTATGTTGCTATGAGATTCAAAATTAGTCTCGAACAACTCTGAGAGCCTTTCTCTGTTTCCACTCCAATTAGTAAGTTTGTCTTAGTTAGACGAATCTATTGAAATTGCATCTGTCTATTCTTCACAAAAATACCACATCTGATCTAGTAGAGTTAGACATGGTAGATTTTAATGCCATCTTATGCATAGACTGGTTATATTCTTGTTATGCTTTAGTTGATTGTAGAACCTGAATAGTGAAATTTCAATTTTTAAATGAACCATCTTAAAATGAAAGGGTAGTCTAGTTGTGCCAAAAGGTAGTTTCATCTTTCATTTTAAGGCTAGGAAATTGATTTCTAAGGTTTGTATTTACCATCTAGATCAGGTTAAAAATTCTAGTGTCGAAATCCCTTCTCTTCAGTCAATCCCCATAGTTAATGGGTTTTCTGAGGTCTTTCCCGATAATCTTCTCAGAGTCCCTCCCGATAGGGGGATAGATTTTGGGATAGACATTCTTTCTGATACACAACCTATCTATATTCTGCCATATAAAATGGATCCAGCTGAATTGAAAGAATAATTGAAAGATCTCTTGGATAAGGGTTTCATCAGACCTAGTATTTCTTCATGTGGTGCTTTAGTCCTTTTTGTACGAAAAATGGTTCCCTTAGAATATGTATCGATTACCGCCAGTTGAACAAGGTCACCATTAAGAACAAATATCCCATTCCCCGAATCGATGACCTATTTGACCAACTTCAGGGTGTTGTTTGTTTTTCTAAGATTGATCTCAGATTCGGTTACCATCAGTTAGAGGTTAGGGTGCGTGATATTCCATAGACAACTTTTTGTACTCGATATGGTCACTATGAGTTTCTTGTCATGTCCTTCGGGTTAACCAATGCTCCCGCAGCCTTTATGGATCTCATGAATATGGTGTTCAAGTTGTACCTCAACATGTTTGTGATTGTGTTCATAGTTGAAATTTTGATCTACTCCCTTAGTGAGCAAGAGCATGTTGATTACCTCAGGATTGTTCTTCAGACTCTCAGAGATAGACAATTGTACACAAAGTTTTTGAAATAGGATTTTTGGTTTTAGTCCAAAGCGTTCCTTGGGCATGTTATTTCTGATAAGGGTATTTTAGTAGATTCTCAGAAAATTGAAGCAGTCAAGAATTGGCCTAGACCTACATCCCCGTCAAACATTAGGACTTTTTTGGGTTTAATCGGTTACTACAGAAGATTTGTAGAGGGTTTTTCATCTATTTCTGCACTATTGACCATGTTAACTCATAAAATAACAAAATTTTAGTAGTCCAATGCTTGTGAGAAGAATTTTCAGGAGTTGAGAACCCGATTGACTTCAACTCCAGTTTTGACATTGCCAGTGGGTATAGACGATTTGTAGTTTATGATGATGCTTCTAGAATTTGTCTTGGTTGTGTGTTGATGCAGAATGGTAAGGTTATTGCTTGTGCTTCTGGTTAGCTTAAGACTCTGAGAGCAATTACCCTACCCACGACTTTAAGTTAGCAGTTGTTGTGTTTACATTGAAGATTTGGCGTCATTATCTCTATAGTGTGCTTATTGATGTTTTCACAGAACATAAAATCTTATAGTATGTTTTCAATCAGAAAGAGTTTAATCTTCGACAGAGAAGATGGCTAGAGCTTCTGAAGAATTATGATATAAGTGTGATTTATCATCCAAATAAGGGAAATATTATTGTTAATGCTCTTAGCAGGTTGGTAAGTGTTGCTCATGTAGATGAAGGTAAGAAGAAGCTTGCAAAGGATATTCACAGACTTGCACTGTTAGGGTTTCATCTCATGGATTCAGATGGTGGTAGTGTGATAGTTCAGAATAGTTTCGAGCCTTTATTAGTGATGGAGGTGAAAGATAAAGAAGGTAAAGATCCCATATTCCTTCAGTTGAAGGAAATAATCCTCAAGAAGAGTGTATTGGCTTTCTCCCAAGGGGGAGCTGGTGCTCTCTGGTATCAAGGTAGATTATGTGTTCTAGACATTGATGGCTTGAGAGAGCGGATTATGATCGAGGCACACAATTCTAGATACTCCATTCATCTAGGTTCTACAAAGATGTATCACGATTTGAGAGGGGTTTATTGGTGGAATGCCATGAAGAAGGATATTAAAGATTTTGTGGCTAAGTGTCTGAATTTTCAATAGGTTAAGTGGATTAGCTCAAGACATAAGAATTCCTACTTGGAAGTGGAGACGCTTACTATGAATTCATTACAGGTTTTTCGTGTACACGACATCAACATGATTTGATTTGGGTGATTGTTGATTGCATGACTAAATCAACCCACTTTTGCCTATCAAGATGACTGATAAAGTCAAGGATTATGCTAGGATGTACATCAAGGAGATAGTTAGCCTTCGTGGGAGTCCGTTGTCCATTATTTCAAATTGTGGTGCAAAGTTTACATCTAACTTTTGACTGTTTTTTAGAAAGGTTTGGGTATGAGGTTGAATTTTAGCACCACTTTTCATCTACAAATCAATGGTCAGGCAGAATGTACTATTCAGAATTTTGAGGATATGTTGAGGGATTGTGTCATTTATTTCAAAAGTAATTAGGATAGTCACCTACCTCTTATTGAGTTTGCCTATAATAATAGTTACCATTCTAGCATTCAGATGGTTCAATTTGAGGCTCTTTATGATCTCCTATTGGTTGGTTCGAGGTTAGTGAGGATGCATTGATAGGTCCAAATATGGTTCATGAGGCTATGAAGAAAGTCAAGGTGATTCAAGAGCGGTTGAGAACTGCACAGAGCCGACATAAATTGTATTTAGATATGAGAAAGGGAGAGCTAGAGTTCGGGTTGATGATTAGGTATTCTTGAAAGTTTTGCCCATGAAGGTTGTTATGCATTTTGGTAATAAAGGAAAATCTAGTCCCCGGTTCATTGGTCCTTATCGAATTATTAATAAGATAGGAAAAGTAGCTTATGAGTTGGATTTACCTTCAGAGTTCGTGTCCGTGCATCCAGTGTTTCACATCTCTATGATGAAAAAATGTATTGGTGATCCTTTACTTGTTGCACCGATAGAGCATGTTGGGGTTAAGAATAAATTTTCATATGAAGAGGTTCTAGTTCAGATTTTAGATTGTCATGTTCGCAATGCAAGGTGAGAACAAAGGAAGTTGCATTAGTTAAAGTCCTTTGGAGGAGTCATACAGTTGAAAAGCTACATTGGAAGCCAAGGAAGATATCAAAGCGAATTATCCCCATTTTTTCACTCCTTCCAACGAAAGCGGTTAAGGCAGTAAAATCGTTCATATAGTTACTCTTAGGAATGTTAGTTATATCTCGATGTCTTATATGTACATGTTTGTGTTCGTGCTCTTGTACTCTATATTCAAGTTCCAGTCCTCAGTATGATTTAATTGAATTCAGTTTATGATTGTTCCTTTTCCCTTTGATCCTCTCCCTAGACTTCATTCGAGAAAGAATGATCACAATGGGGAGATATTGTAACACCTCAGATTTTGAACCTACAAATACTAAGTGTTTAGTACGAAAACCAAATATTTGAGACTTGCAATCCTAGATCATTACGACTGAGTATACGAGCCATACAATGGGACCACAAGTCGTGGTATGACTTGTAGTGCTAACATCCAACTTATCTCAATGTCCCCAGGCACCATGAATCATACCACGAGTCATGGATGGGTGTACGAGTCATACTGTCGACCCGAGGCCCATATCTGAGACTTGACAAATCCCCTCAAAATAATTAGTCAGGGTACGGGTTGTAGAATTAATGTACGGGTCATGAAATGGGGTCAATAAGTAGTACTGGAATCAGAGAAGTGATCCCAAAGTTTTGCAAAACTCTCAGTGAACATGACTGAACCTACGAGTCATACTATGGGCAATGAGTCGTATTATGACTCATGGAACCATGCATCAAAAAATAAGCAACATATCATTAAAGGTAAATTCAACTTTTTCATATATTTTTACCCCATCTCACGATGTTTTGGTCACCAAAAAGTATAAATATAAGATCCTAAAACCTATTCTTATCTTATTCTCTCAAGAATAAGTTAAGAACAAGTTTATAGCAAGATCAAGCAATCTAGGGTTCTTAATATTGCAAGCTAATCAAGTTTCTCTTGTCAAGTGTTTGTCGTCATTCAGATAAGCAAGATTTCAGTGATGAATTCCTTTCATCCTCACATCTAAGTACTTTCAAGATATATACAAATTATATTCAAAGTTAAGGTTTATACCCAAATCTCTAAAGTTGAATTCTTTACATGGTTTACTTGATTTTCATGAATAGTGTTTTCTATGATCCAATGACTTTCATGCAAAAATCTTATTTATGTATTGAAATTCATACTTTAAGTTTGTTTATGAAGTTATGAGCTCTTTTTGGACAATCTATAAAGCCATGCATGTTAAAATATGTTTTCCATGATTTATGTTATAAGCAAGATTCAAAAGATATGTTCTAGATATAAGATTTTCAGCATATGATTCATGACATGAAATTGACCACAGGCCCACTACAGTATAGATTTACAGACAAGTGGGCCTAAGCTCAAACCATAAATCAGTTAAGTTATAATGCACTAGTATGTTTTGGAAGGACTATTTAGAACCAAGAGGACACGGGTTCAGATAACCCAAGTCCCATAACTACATTTTCACTATAGGTTTTACCTAAGAGACATGATTACATGATCCTTAAGTACATGGTTTAATACTTTGGTTGGTCAGAACAACTCTTCCAATGTGGTTAAGACACTGGGAATCGTAAGCTCACATAGTAATTGCCGATTATAAGAAACTCCTCAATTTCATGAACTTTATGAAAACTTCTATTTATATACTCATGAACTACTTTTATGCAGACATATCTCTTATGATTTCACATCTCAGGTTTTCAATTGTTCTACGCTATTCTCTACATGTTTCCATGATTAGTTCTTAAGTTTACGTTATATATATGTATATACTTGTTTTTCAATATATTTCATTGTATTGACTGCGTCTTGCACTATATTTTTCATATGATGTAGATCCAAGTACTCAAGCTTATGGATTGTTGCTAGATGTTTGGTAGCACCTGACATCCAGCTGATCGGCGAGCGCTCCAATCATTCAGGAGGCTTGGAGATTCTTTAGTTCTTTCGTTATTTTTGTTTAGGCTTATATTTTATACATGTTATGAGGCCTTATCCTGATTAGCATTTATATTACTAGTAGAGGCTTCACTAGACAAATAATATTTAGTAGTTGACATTCTTTCATTCATTCTAGTCATGTCCTAATAAAGGATTATTCTTTTCAGTTTTAGCCCACTATGATTGTTAATATTTCTGCATCAGTTTCATTATCATATTATTATTGTCACGACCCGATTTTTCGAGTCCTGATGGCGCCTACCGTAACCCACCAATAGGCAAGCCAAACCCTAGCCCGGAGCGACAAGCGACAGGCTAACGGGTGGAATCTCAGGAAACAGAGATGAAGTGGAAGTAACCATACTAATAAACATGCTAGAAATACAAAAAAAACAAAATCAAAATATATATCCATACCAAGACTGAGGAGGAAGAGGACAATATATACAGGTGAGAACCCCTCCCAAGACCTGGTGAAGTCGGTACAAGAGCCACTACTAGACATGTCAAAAAAAACAAGACAGAAACCAAATATATACAACAAGTACTACAGTCTCGAGAGCAAAAGACTATACAATAGAAATGGAGTAGGATCTGCCTCGGACGTCAGTAAGCTCACCCTGCTCCGGAGTAAGTGCTGGAAAGAGAGTCACATCAAAACTGTCGACTAGTGCCCGGATCTGCATCGGGGAAAAAGATGCAGAAGTGCAGTATGAGTACTGGGGCAACGGGTACTCAGTAGGCATCATCGGCCGACTGAGCTCAATATAATATAAGCAAGCTAAAATGCGAGGGTGCATGCTAGGTCCGGGGTATAAATAATAAGTAAATACACTACTGCCGAGGCGTGTAGATATGCTCAGGAGATAAATAAATACGATACTAAGTAAAGAGTAAATAAATGCATAAGTAAGCACTCAAGTCAAACATAACCTATCTGGGCCCCCATAAACCCGATAGGCACACGAAAGAAAACAATAACCCAGCCTGGCCCCCATAAACCGGCGGGACACACAAGAATAGTAAATGCATAGTCACCAGTGTCTCGAAGCTGTATCAGTATCCAGTAACCAGAATAACCGACAAGGGTGCACCGGGCTTGAACCGGCACCAATGGGTAATAACAAGAGGCCAGACACCGGAATCGAACTGGACATAGTAGATAATAACAATAGGCCACATATATCATAACCGCCGGACTCGAACCGGAAGTCAGTACCAAAACTCTCCAATCATATCATAACCAGATGCCGGACTCAAACCGGAACTCATAATAATCAGTGGCCGGACTCGAACCGGAACTCATAATAATCAGTAACCAAGTGACATAGTAGTGCCAGAATCCACACAAATACAAGTAAACGGGGACATACCAGCCCCAAAATAAACTCGAAACATAAGTAAAGGAGCTAACCCACCACGTACTACAAGTCAATCTCGGGATCCTTCCAGGTCAACTATCTACCATAAACAATATGTATATACAAGTCTGGGTATACATTCTAAGTCATGGCAAGGCGGTTCCGCATCCTAAATCAAACTAGCCGACCCCGGTCAAATACGGTGTTATTAGGGACTAACAAGGCTAAACAGGTCAAAAGGGCATAACTAGGGTAATTTAATACAAATTTTATCCTAAAAGATCATCTCGGGGCTTAACTAAGCCTAATAATGTTTAAAGCTAACTACACCGACTGTGAAGAGTAGCGGGGCCCACTACGGGGTCCCGGAACCAAGTCTGGGATAAGGTTCCCCAAACCCCTACTAACAGCGGTACAACATTAACCAACCCTATAAAAGTAATATCTGGCACACCACGAGGATAACAGGCCCGAAACACATCCGAACAAGGCCCTAACCGGCCCAAAAGGCCTAATCATAGCAAGTCAATGCCAATCCACAACTACCAGCCCAAACACTAGCATAATAGTATGCAAATACTATAAACAAACTCAGTCTAGGTATATGGTAAGCCTAGCCTACCTGGACGCCGCCAAACGCCTGCCAAAGCTTGCTAAATAGGAGTCTTTCCCTTTCGAGAGACCTCCGATTGCTGCCACGCTAGCAAAATAATAAACTACATGTCAAAACATGAATTTTGATACCCATATTGCATTAGTTCAAAAAAATATCCAAACGGTCCATGTGGGGCCCACTTGCGGAATCGAAAAACCGAAACCGTCACAGCGTCCCAAATCACCCCGTGACCAATAGTCACAACTAACACCGCTCAATTTGAGCTCAATATCTAGCTCAAATATCAACACCAATTCCAACAACCACCGTAACTAAAACTACCGTAAAAATAAGAAAACGTACCGTAGAAATGACGAGAACGAGTCCACGAACTCAAATATACCAACCCCTAACCTTGAATCTCTCTAGAAATGTTTAAAGTTGAGCTTAAAGTGCTAAAAAAATGGTGGAATATATGTAGTTTTTTTTTTTTTCTTTAAACAAGACAAAATAAGAAAAGGAATTAATATTAGAGTATATATATATATATATATGTACTACACGTACAAAAATAAAAAAAGACACAAAGTCTTGAAGTCAAATACTAATTAGTGTTGCATGCACATGGCCTTATCCATTCTTTTGCTCTCCGTATATATATATATTCGAATACTGCATAGGCTCGTGGTAAAATAAATATAATATTTTAAATATACCATCATGAATAGAAAATTATTTTGAACAAAACCTCTATAAAATAAAAATATTATTTTAACATAAAATTAGATTTACTATCTCCGTTTAAAAATATTAATAAATTATAGAACTTTTATAAAGTAGTATAGATACATCATCACTAAAGAATTTTATAAATATCATAAATATTTTTGAAAGGTACTTAACTATGTCATTTTATCAAATTCTTTTTACAACGAGCTCGGTCTAAATAATATTCTCAAACGAACTGCCCGGGAACCGAACTGTCAGTCCCAGCAAGTCATAAATAACTTGGGGCAGTTATAGAAAAGCTCTAAACGCTGAGAACGCACGAAAAGGAGGTAAATGACCGGGAAGGTCATTACAATTATATAGATATGTTATACCAAGGGTCCCATCAGACCACTAGTGAGCATCTAGATATGGCTCATGTCTAGGGTGTAGACTCGGGTTGTGACACATTACACACATCTTTAGTATAAAACCTCAAGTTTCAAAAATATTTTTTATTTTCTTAAACTCTACGTCAAGTTAAAATTAGACAAATAAATTTAAATGGAGGGAGTACTAATATTTTAAAAACAAAAACATTTGATTTTTAAAAAAACAATTAAAATTGTATTTGATGTTATAACTGACAGGAATATAAGACAAAAAATATAGAGAAAGACTAGAGATGAGAGTGTTCTTATTCTTCCAGGTGTGGTCAAGTATCTACAACATAATTCTCAATGCCTATATTTATAGGCTACATAGGGGAATCAAAGAGTGTCATAAACATGACATTAACCCTTGATAATGTGGAAAAGATAATGTGTAATGATCCAAATCGTTGTTACGCTGAAATAGGAGGTAAAATTTACACCTAGTCTTCCCTTAAGCAGTTTTTGAGAAATTCAAGGCTAGTCTAGTGTTGGATGATTTTTTAGGGTGTACTAGTCTAAGGAAATCTTGTATTAATGTGAGTATTAGTGGTGATGTTTGACTTTATTTTTAGATAAATAACGAGTTTAGAAAGCCATAGTAACTTCATAAGGAAGTTCCATTTGTATGGGATAACAAGTGTGAGGAGAGCTTCCAAAAGCTCAAAACCTTGTTACCTCAGCCCTAATCCTCACCTCGCCTGTTGAAGGTAAGGATTTTATTGTATATTATGATGTCTCACGGTTGGGTTTAGGTGCTGTTTTGATGCAGGATCAAAATGTGATCGCTTATGCTTCGAGGAAACTGAAGCCTTATAGGAAAAACTATCTCGCACATGACTTAGAATTGGCAGCCGTGGTGTTTTCTTTGAAGATTTAGAGGCACTACCTCTATGGGGTGAAGTGTGGAGTATTCACAGATCACCATAGCTTACAACATGTGTTTACTTAGAGAGACCTGAATCTGAGACAGAGAAAGTGGATGGAGTTGATCAAAGACTATGGCATTTCAATTCTATATCACCCGAGTAAGGCCAATATGGTGGCGGACGCTCTGAGTTGGAAACCAGTGAGTATGGGAAGCTTAGCATATTTGGAGGTTTCAAGGAGCCCATTGACAAGAACGATACAGTCTTTGGCTAAAAATGTTTTGAGATTGCAGGAGACTAGCGAAGGAAGAGTATTAGCACATGTGGCTGTCAGGTCCACATTTTATGACCAAATCAAAAAAAGGAAGTTCGAAGACAAGAAGCTAAGCAACCTCAAGGAAAAAGTATGCAGGGTGAGGCTAAAGAGGCAGCTCTTAATGATGAGGGAGTGTTAAGGATTTGGGGGCACTTGTGTATACCCTGGGTAGGCAATTTGATTTTGACTATTCTCGCAGAGGCTCACAACTCTAAGTACTCGATACATCCGGGTGCCAACAATATGTATAGAGACTTAAGGCAACATTATTGGTGGCGAATAATAAAGCGTGATATTATAGATTTTGTGATCAAGTGTCAAAATTGCCAGCAAGTCAAGTATGAGCATCGAAAATCTGGTGGTACATTTCAAAGGATGCCCATTCCAGAATGGAAATGGGAAAGGATAACCATGAACTTTGTGGTTGGTCTTCCTAAGACCTTGAGGAAGTGCAACTCTATATGGGTCATTATTGATCGATTGACCAAGTCGGCTCACTTTATCTCGGTAAGGGTAGATTATACTGATGCAAAGTTGGCCAAAATCTAAGTGAAGGAGATTGTAAGGTTGCATCTGGTACTTATTTCGATTGTGTCAGACAGAGGTACTCAGTTCATCTCTAATTTTTGGGAGTTGTTTTAGTTAGAGTTGGGTTCGAGGTTAGACCTAAGTATATCTTTCCATCCACAGACTGACGGTCAGTCGGATCGAACTATCCAAATGCTTGAGGACATGCTTCAGGCTTGTGTTATAGACTTCCGGGGTCTGTGGGACCAATACTTACCATTGTGTGAATTTTCCTACAACAACAACTATTGATATGGCCATTTTTGAGGCCTTATATGGTAGGATGTGTAGGTCTCCAATTGGGTGGTTTGACATATTTGAAGTGAGGCCTTAGGGCACTAACATGCTCAAGGATTTGATGGAAAAGGTGAGATTCATACAAGAAAAACTCATAGAAGCTCAGAGCCGACAAAAAGAGTATGTAGACAACAAGGTGAGAGATGTGAAGTTTAAAAAAGGGGAGAAGGTACTCTTGAAAGTGTCACCCATAAAGGGTGTAATGCAATTTGGCAAGAAGGCAAATTAAGTTCAAGATAAATTGGACCCTTCGAGGTTTTGAAAGGAGTGGATCAGTAGCATACAAGTTGTCATTTCCTCCTAGTATGTCCGGGGTTCACCAGGTATTCCACGTGTCTATGTTAAAGAAATACCATGGAGATAGAAACTACATCATTCGTTGAGACCCCGAGTTATTTGATAAGGAGTTATCATATGAGGAGGAACCAATTACAATATTAAGTAGAGGCGTGAGAAAGTTGGGAACCAGATTCATTCCATGTGTAAAGGTTTAATGGAGGAATCTTACTATTGAAGAGGCAACTTAGGAGACAGAGGCTGACATGTACAAGCGGTATCCACAATTGTTCATTGACCTAGGTAATTTTTCCTTAAATTTTGTCATCGCAGTCTAGTTGTCATTTGTGAATGAATGAGGGATATATTGGTATCTAATGTAACCACCCAAACCATTGTTACACTGAAATATGAGGTAAAATTTGCACCTAGTCTTTCCTTAAGCAATTTTTGAGAAATTCAGGGCTAGTCTAATGTTGGATAATTTTTGAGGGTGTACTAGTCTAAGGAAATATGGTATTAATATGAGTATTGGTGGTGCTTTTTGACTTAATTTTTAGGTAGATAACAAGTTTAGAAAGTCATAGCATCTTTCGGGACTTAAAATAGAGTTAATTATAGAACTTCGGTTATCGAGTTTATTGTGGAGGGATTGGTTTGCGATATTATATTTCAAGGAATGTGTTATAAAGTAGGCATAATTTGAGAAAGGCCCTAAGATTATACCTTGGGTCCACTACAAAAAAAAGGGGAATTGGTGCAGGGGTATCGCTGCAGCAAAAAAAGGTACCACCGTAGCGAAAACCTGTATTGAGTCGCGAACCACTGCATCAGTAATTTAACCGATGCAATGGTACTGTTGTAGTAATAAATTAATTGTTGCAGTGGTAATACGCAATGTTTTTGATAGTTTTAAACCCACAAAATATTTTTCATTCCCACTTTCTCAAAAACGTAAGAGAGCTCTGAAAAAGGAATTTTTTTTGCAGAATTTTAGAAGTTTCATATTTGAAGGTAAGTTTCTTACATTCTAAACTTGAAATTACTTCTTATAATCCCTGAAAATTATTAGAAAACTTATCCATGGTAGAAATTAGGGTTTAGCCTTAATTCATGAAATTAATGGAAACTCGTAGGAATGAACATAAAATCAGTAGATAATGATTCTAGAGTGTTAGAAAACACTAATGAAAGTAGAATCATAGTTGTTCATGCTAAATAAAATAAGGTTTATGAAGTTTAAGGAGGGGAAAACCCTAAGATGATGATTTAAGATAATTTTATGGTTAAAATGGTTAGATATTAATCCCTAGTGGTTAACGAGGGATGAAATTATTGAAATGGGTGTGTAATCTTGTTGTTATAGATCAAGAGCAAGTTGAAAGAGAAAGATAAGACAAGAATTTGGCCTAGAGGTGATTTTGAGTAAGGAATCGAGGTAGGTTACAATTTATTATAGCAATTAGACTTGCTTGATTCTGTTCTGATTTGTGAATTGAGTAATTGTGATGGCTTTCGAGCACTACTTGTGATTAATGGATGCATTTGCATATTCATACATATTGATGTTATACAAATCATGATGTTCATGATGTTGTTGTTAATGATGATGTTGTTGAGATGATGATGATGTTGACGATGTTATATAAATCATGATGTTCATGATGTTGTTGAGGAGATTAAGGAGAGAAAGAGATGATGCTCACATCTTGGATTCATACATACATTCATATGCATTGAATATTCAGTTATAATCACATGGTGTGACACAATTTGTTATTGAAATTGGCTAAGCATAAACCCACATATATATGAGTCTATACTCCCTTAAAAATGAAGTGTTATAACTGTGTTGTTGTCTTTAATTATGAGTTCTGTGATGATCGCATTGCATTTATTTGGTTTACTTATTTGTATGGTGTCATGTTTGGTTGACCTGTGATGCCTACCAGTACTTGTTTTTGTACTGATGCTACCTATGCTCTTATTTTTATTGAGTGCAGAGCGTTGTCCAGTGGTTGAGATGAGACCTCAGATCTAGCCAACAGTTCTAGACTTCAATCTAAGGGTGAGCACCATAACCAGGCAACCTTTGGATCTTCAGTTTTATGATCATGTTCCTTATTTGGGGAATAAGACACTCTTTTGTTATTTTCGCATTTTTAGATATCCTTTTGGTTATAGATTTGAGAACTCTTATATGTTCTTGTACGGTGACTTCAGGTCCTGGGGATTGTAATAAATAGAGGTTTTCGTTCTCTATTAGTGGTTGGATAACTTTGTTGGTTTGATGTTGAATACTTAACAATTTCATAAAGATAGTTTAGTCTTGTATAATGATGAAGTAGTGTAAAGTGTATATAAATAAGGAGTTGGGTTACTTGAGGGTTTGGGTTACACATGGTTCTCCCGTCAGAGGTTGGGGTGGGTGCCAATCATGACCGTTTGAGTCATGACATTATGAGAGTATGGGAGATCAAAGAGTAGGTAGTGGAGGTGTGTGTATTACTACATATAATGGTGAAAAGTAGTGTGGAGATTACATTTAGTGGGTATCCAGATAATATATTTCATAAAACTCCCCCTTATATGTTCATATATGATCTACCTCGTTATAATAATCCTCATTGTGATTTTTGACATTTGGTGTGTTTTGACCGTTTTACCCCTCTCCATAGTTTCCTTATGGTACTTATAATCTGCGAGAGTGGGTGACACGATTCCCAAGGTGGTTGGTTGAGTATTATGTGAGTTTTTCATTTTGGAAGATTGGAGAGTTAATATAATTGACATTAGTCAACATCCGTAGAAGTTGATTTCGTATTGGAATTCCATCAGCATCATTAGTTCTAAAACATGATTTTTGGGTTAGTAGGACTATGAGATTGAGTCTCGGGGAATTTAATTTACTTTGTTTTTGAATTTTGAAAGTTGGAAACCTAAGAGAATTGACCATAGTCAACATTTGAGGATAAAAATGTAATTTTCAAGTTTTGATGATTCCACTATGCCCGAGGGTGATTTTTAGTCTATTTGAAGGTTTAGTTCAATTTTCAAGGCTTTTGAATAAGTTTTGAACTGTTGTTCAGAAATTTGGAGATTTCTAAGTTAAGAGTTGACTTTGATCAACATCAAGTTAAGATGATCTCGTCTGGGTATTTTGATGATTCCCTGGTCCGAAATATTTTTTACAATTGGTTTGTGTCTGGGAGGTCTCGAAAGCATTTTGGGTACTGGTTTAGAGTTTAGAATTTTTTATCATTGAGCTTTAATAGTGTCACTTGAATAAACTGAGCTATTTTTGGTGTTTGGATGGTACTATTAGACCTGTATCAAAAATTGTGAACCAATAGAAAAAGATTCAATGCATTTCATATCCGTATGAGGGAGATATAACCATTTAGTACGGACAATAGTTGCTTTTTCTAGTGCAAAGAATGTTCTTCGCGAACGCAATTGGTAAACCGTGATCGCGAAGAGGAATTTCCTTGACCAATCAATGCCAAAATTTATTCTTCACGAACGCGGTGGAGGTCCGGCTGACGGGAAGAAGGAATTTCATCTAGGCAATGATTTAATCAGATAGATCACGGATTTTTGGTATTTTCAATATTTAGGAGCTAGGAAGCTCTGATTGAGGCAATTCTCAATGTGTTTTTCTCGTATAAATATTGGGTATGTAATTCTACCTTCATTTTTCTCAATTTTCAAGAATATCCATTTTGTTTTTTCCGATTTTGATTCACAAAGTTGAGATTTGAAACCCTAAAGTTAAGAAATAAAAAATTATTGATTTGAGGATCAATTTATGATGGCATTTCATTGTTTTTAAAAATTAATGTCCTTTTAGTATAGCAAAACCAATTTTGGCATAAATTTACCAAATTATTGATTATTTTATCATTTTAAACCTCGTATGAACATGAAAATGTGGGATTTCTTGATAAAGTTAAGAAATGATATTTTGATGATTTCACAACTGATTTTAACTTTGTTTTTGATGAAATATCAAATTTGAACTCCTTAAGTTATGGTTAAATTGATTTTCCAATAAAATTTTAATTTTACCCTTAGGGGCTCGAGGTTGACTTTTTGAACCTGGAATAGAAGTATAACAATATAGATATCGATGGACTCGTATTCTTTTGTAGAACTTGTTATTGATTTATTGGGAGAGAATAGAGGCTATTTCAAAAGGAAATACTCTTTTATGGTGGTTCGTGGCACATTTGTTCGGCTTCGAGGTAGGTTATGACTTAACTTCTTTTAGACTTTGCTTTGATGGGGAGTTATTATGTAAAGAATGTTATAGGTTGGGCAAATGTAGTGATTTATAGTGTAAATTGAGATGGATAGTTAGTATGATGCTTAAATTGACGCTTATACTATGATAGTGATGTGAAACTGCTATTTTTGGCTAGATATTGAGGCTTCTAGCCTGTGTTCTAAGTTGATTGATATTTAGAGATTTCCTACATGTCTATCATATCCATCTTCATCTTATTATCATTGAGCATGAATATTCACTCACCTCATGGATCATTGAAGTGTACTATCGAGAGAAAACTAATTTTTTTTAAAAAAATCCATCTTCTATTGAGTGACCCGATGCGTTTGCCGGATGGTGAGGTATGATAGTTCCAATTATCCGATGCGTTTGCCAGATGGTGAGGTATGATATTTTGAGTGATATGATGTATTTTCCAAATGGTGAGGTATAATACTATTGAGTGAGTTGAGTGATTTTATATGGACCTCGCGAGTTCCCTATGGGTCCCACCTTACAGCAAACCATTAGAGAGGGTGTATATTGGAGTGTATTGGTCATTGCTTATCATCCCATTCATTGCATTGCACCATTCTTAAATACCTGTTTCGTTGCGATGATTTGTTGTACTTGTTGATATTGAACTGTTGGAAATTTTCTATATGCATGGTTATTTTAGTATTCTTTATTTGATATAGTATCTACTTAAGCTCAGTCTGCCAATGATGCCTACTGAGTATAAGTGGATCGTACTCCCTCCTACTTTTTTGCATCCTTCAAATACAAATCTCGATATGAGTAGACCCCGCAACCCTTAATCGTGCATTTATAAGTTTTATGAATCTATGGTGAGCTCCCCTGACCTGAGATTGTTTCAATTTCATCTGTGTTAGTTCTGTCTTATTTCTGTCTTTTTGAGGTTCATATGAAGGGTTTCTATCCTATGAAGTGGATGTACAACAAACATAATTTGACTGGTTTTAGTTTTACTATATAGAGGCCACAACTCATATGTTTACTTGGCTAGAGTCACGAGGTGTGATACCTTTGCTATCAAGTGGTGTTCATAAAAGGATAAATTGACTATGCATGGGGTGACACAAAGAATGAAGATCAAGTGTTGAGAGTTTTTGAAGGAAGATGGTTGATGGCTTGTCACACCCCAAACTCGGAGGGGCACAATTGGAACCCAATGTCTTACTTGACTGAGCAAACCAACTAACGCACCAACCAAATAACATAACCTACAACAAGTTGGGGCCGACGAGGCCCGAATAAAACCAATCATTCATAATATAAAAGCAAGAGAATAATATGACCGACCGATAAGGTCGCTGTAAACCACAAACTATACAGAAGCCAACCTATTAAACAAATATATATACGAGGCCGACAAGGACAAAACCAAGAATACAACTGATAAAAAGGCACAACTGACTCACATACCCACAAAAAATGTCTACAAGCCTCTAGAATAAAGAATCTCTAATAACTAGTCGGGACAAGACCTCGATATAACCATCAGCTATGCGAAATAGAAGAGGACTCCAGACTCAGCAACTCCAAAAAGAACGGAGCATACCAATTATCAGCTGAACTCGACCACATGCAATGAGGATCACTGTGTATATGATAACCTGCAGGCATAAATACAGTGTCCCCAGGCAATGGAGACATTAGTACGAAATAAAGTACCGAGTATATAAGGAAATAATAACTGAGAAGGTATCATGATGTAATGAATATACATACAGATAAGAGTCAAAGATAATATGCGTGCTTACCGGCTCCTGAATTTATGGATAGCTGATCTGATATCATGAAGTACTGTAAATAATTATGTGGAGAGTCAAGGTTAACCAGAAAGTACCTACCTTCTCATGGCTTAGACCTTAAACCATAACTAATTAACTGTTAACTTAAATAAGTGAGATGATAGATATTATCAAGATCCGGACTTACTCGCAAGAGTCAGGAATGGTCACAATACAGTCTAATGGCCCCTGAAGTAAATTCTAATATAATAATCAAACAACATCCTAGCCGAATCCCCATAAGCTCGACATAAATCAAGTAAACTAATATATCAAAAGTATGGAACTCAATATTTAAAGACTTAAGTTTCAAGAAGGTTCATAGTTAAATAACAAGTTTTGCCTAATCTGTATATCATGCCATCATACCAAGCAAAATCAAATATCGAGAAGGACCAAAGCCCTATATCAAGAAGGGCCCAAACCTTGTATCAGATAGGGATGAAACCAATAATCAAGAGAATCAAGTATCATATTAAGAATGACTTATTTGATATTTAAAGACTCAAGTATAGAGAAAACTCCAAGAACTATTCAAAAGAGGTCAAGTAAAAAATATCGCCCAATATGTACATATGCCGTCACACAAAGCATAATTAAATATCAAGAAAGACTGAAGTCCTGTATCAAGAAGGGTCGAAGCCCTGTATCAAAAGGGTCAAAGCCTTGTATCAAGAAGGCTGAAACCCAAAAATCAAGAGAATCAAGAACCATATTAAAAATGGCTTTCTAGTAAAATGGATAACTTCCATAATTAAGACGAACCACAAATCCATACTCAAGATGGCAAAAGATTAGAATTAAGAGGCATACCAATAGTGACAAAGTCATAGGCACAAGAAGGACAAAGTCCCAATAAGAATACCAAGTGATCGAGCAATTCGTACAGGTGGGTGAGTCACACAAGTATCTGGCCAGACTTCAAGGATACCAACATGACAATATAAGGTGACAAGAAGGTAACAAGGGTACCGAGATAATATTTCAAATACTTCAGTGATTAACAATAGTACAAGTTCAAGATTATACACAAACCTTAGTATTTTAACACATAAACAATTCAACCATAGCTTGAAGAATTCAAATTGTAACCCAAACATTTTCAAGTTCGTCAGCTTATACACGAGTATATACATCCTTAAACACACAATTAAATACCCTTTTGAATTTTCAGTAACTCCAGCATGTTGATACAAATCAAGATTAATATCAAAAGTAAGCCTAGTTTGTGTAAATTACATTAAAGTCTCAAAATAGTAAACATGGACAGCCTCATTGTTTAGTGTATAACTTAGTTTTGAATATGTAAATAACAAAATCAAGCTTTATAGCCTTCATGAGAGTTATAGGTATATGTTTTGGGGTTGGAAAGAGTCCAGAATTATCGAAAGATACATTTTGTACAAAAAGGTATAATCAAATTACTAACAATAGCACATAAGGGGTTTCTAAATTGGAAAGCTAAACATAACTTGTCCTCTTTTACATCTCCTATTTCGAGTCCATAATAGCAAAATAAATTTTGTCACAAAAATAAAAGTTGTAGAGTTATGTGCTAACTTTCGATAACACATTTTGGTACTTAAAATGGAGCTTTACACAATGAGATGTTATATTTACTAAGCCCTATATAATTTCAAAATGTGTTTAAGTTACTTACATAGGACTTATCACATATCTAAACCCTCAATATTTCCTCGATTATAATGTTTGATCGCATATGAACTATCCTTATGACTAGAAATTCTCCATTTCTTTACTTTTTGACTAGGCACTACATTTATATTAACATGAGTTCTCAACAAAGAATAACTGTTCCAAATGAGTGAGAACAATATAATCGGGAAGCTCCACGAGATATCCCTCAATGGAACACTAGACTCAAAACTCATGAAATCAAGAATCATGCTAATTCATGAAGACAATAGCCTTTACATACCTTATACCTAACCTTATCGAAGCTACACGAAGCTCTACTCAAGCATCCCTTTAAACTCACAACAACTCAGACCATAACATAATTATTTTAACACATAAAATTCAAACTCGCAACTTCTAATCGCCATCACATACCATACCAACTTAGCTCTCCCATAATTGACTTTAACAAATAATATGCTGCTTTGTAAGTAACCCGTACGTAATCATAGTTTCTCCATACTACAATTATTATATCATGATTAATCTAGCTATTACCAGAATCCAATAACCACGATAATATTTCCACTTAAAACGGAACCAACATCACTCGAACATGAGTTTTTAACAAGAATAATCCCAACAATGATTTTAAGATATCTAATAATCAATCCTTTGATAGCACGCTAGACCCGAAATCACAAATCTTAAGAAATCATGCTAAAAAGAAAGGAATAGCCTTAAATACCTTGACGTCCGCAACCGAAGCTACCACCAACTCTGTCCGTCCGTTTTCCCTCAACCAAAACATATGATTTTTTTTCAGAATTCAAAATCCACAACGATACATGATCAAGAAATCAAGGGCAATATTTTGGAGAAGTTGATGAAAATATATAGATATCAAGAAAAAAAATCACGCTGCAAATTTTTCTTTAAGTAGTAGTAGTAAAGAGAGAGAGAGTCGTATGCTACAAGTTTTCATCTAAAGGCCAAAAAGTGAATTGTAGAGTAACATATACTTTTATATAAAAAGCTTGTAGTGGCGGTGGTACTTATAAGGATGTATATATATGTGACACGGTTATCTCTTAATTAAATAAATGCTAGTACTTTTAAGAATAGACAAAAACAATGTTATTATTAGCATTGATTTTCAATCATCATCAAATATAATTACTACATATGTTAAAGCGGAGAAAATTTATTTTTGGATAGAAATTATTGAATATAATAATAGCTTATTTATGTAGCTAGATTTAATATCTTCGTTAAAATATTAATAAATAATGAAAATCTTATAAAATAATATAAACAAATATATCATCAACAACAACAACATACTCAATGTATTCCCACAAAGTGGGGTCTGGGAAAGATAGAGTGTACGTAGTCCATACCACTACCTCAGATGAAGTAGAGAGGTTGTTTCTAATAGACCCCCAGCATAAACAAATATATCATAACTAATTTATTTCATAAATATTAAGGCATTTTAAGAAGGAAAGAAAAATAACTTTTTTATCGAATTCTAATTTAAATCAGATATTACCGAACACACGCGGTGATAATAAAACTCTCAAATTCAAATTCATAAGCCTTCGACACGGTACGAAGGACAACTTTAAACACCTGAGGTGTTACATGACTTCAGGCCAAGAGGGGGAACATTCTTTCATAATTGGATTTTATGAGATTATGTAGCAATATTTCTTTTCCAAGGGATTTGTTTACTTGTTTGTGTGAGATGAAGACAAGGAAAAATGTTATTTTGGGGCTAGAGACTGAGCGATTTGTGTAATGTATTGTAGTTACTTGATGGGTGAAAAGTATGGTGTGATATGGGTATGACTTTCTTGATGGTTATGTTGTGAAAAAATGGTGGATCTAATGGGCTTTCATGAAATGGTACTACCAGATGGAGCCAGTGATGAATGAAAACAGATATATTAGTTAACAAGTATAAAGTAAAAATTATTTAAGAATCTATTAATCATTTCATCTATATGAATAATAGAATTTGATATCGTATTCAATTTGAAGGACCAACTAGTTTTTACTAGGGACAATCGAGTGAGGCATTTGCCTATAAGGGATATTAAAATGGTGGATATTAAAGTGGTAGATTTTAGCCTTTAAGTTTAGAAATAATAGCACAAGTTGGAACATTCATTAGTAGAAGGTGGAGTGGTTTGGCACAAACTTATGAAGGGCTTAATAGTGACTTTTCTTAGATTTGTTTTTGGTTTGGGTGAAAATCAGTGATATATGGGTAATTTTGTATTTTTACATTGTATTAAATTGTTCACGTTATGACCGGTTTCTTACATGTGTATTACCAAAAAGACTTATAGTTCTACAGGTTTATTGAGGTTTTGGGGTGAAATGATGCTACCTTGTTGCTGAAAACTACACAGGCTTTATGATGAGTTACATAGATACTTGGTGAATGTATATAGGGTATATGCTTATGGTATAAGAAGTTTTTGGGGTGATCAATAATTTTCTCTAAGGTTTGGCATGAGAATATGATCGTTTGAATGGTGGTCAAAACATGACATTTGATGATTTGTATAGACTTGATATTGATTTTTGACTTAGTAGTTTCAGCTCGAAGAAACAGTACTATCAAACTTGCAATTAGTGCTATCAGCCTTGGATAAGTCCAATTCTTAATTAAAAAATGCTTAGAGTGGTTTCGGAACATAGGTTCTTTTTGGAAAAAAAGAAAGTCATAATTTGGAGTTGTGAAGAGTGACAATATGTTTTCTAAGAGTTTTTTTTATACTAATGAAGGTTCTGAAAGTGTGAATAGTGAATTTGCAAGGTCATGGTATTTTGTTGGTACAAACTTGGCACTAGATTTTGGATATAATTATCGTCTGGTAGAGACTATGATGGATTTTGGTAAATCAAGTATGTTCAAAACTATGATTATGATCAACTCAGTTATCGTGTTCATAAGGAGTTCAAATATGTGGAAATCAAATATTTGGGGAAGTTTTGATTTTGAATACTAGAGAGTAGTCTAAAGAGTTAAAATAAAGAAGGGTTTTGATAGTCAGGGTGAACAAGCGGTACTACAGATGTAATATTGCTTGAAAGTGCTTGAATAAGGTCTACTATGGATATTTGCAGTTAGACAACATTCTTGGTACTTTTCTTGCCCGTTCAAGGATGAACCAATGTTTAAGTGATGGTGAATCATTATAATTATTTAATTTTGGTGTATTTTGAACATCTTACCCACCCTCGTAGTTGTTTTATGGTATTTGAAGTCCTCGAGGGTGGGTGGCACAGTTTTTGAGGTAGTTGGTTGAGTATTATGTGAGTTTTTTTTTTATTTTAGAAGGTTGGAGAGTGGATATTATTGACCTTAGTCAGCATCCGTAGAAGTTGAGTTCGTATCAGTAGTTCATCAGTGCCATTAGTTCTGGGATGTGATTTTTAGGTTAGTAGGACTATGAGCTTGAGTCTCGAGGCATTCATTTGAGTTTTGAAAGAGGTTTTGAGTTTTGAAAGTTAGAAACTTAAAATAGTTGACTAAAGTCAACATTTGAGGTTAGAAAGGTAATTTTTAAGTTTTGATGATTCCACTAGGTCCAGAGGGTGATTCTTAATCTATTTGAAGGTTTGGTTCAGTTCCCGAGGCTTTTGGATGAGTTTTGAGTTGTTGTTCGGAAATTTAGAGATTTCTAAGTTAAAAGTTTATTTCAATCAACATTTGGTTAAGATAATCTAATTTAGATGTTTTAATGATTTCATTAGGTTCGGAATGTATTTACAAGTGATTTGTACTATTGATTTGTGTTTGGGAGGTCTCTAATGAGTTTTGGATACTTGTTCTAAGTTTGGAGTTTTTTGTCGTTGAACTTTAATAGTATCGTCGGTATAAAATGAGTTATTTTTGGTGTTTGGATGGTTCCATTAGATGCGTATCCAAATTTTCGAACCAACACTAAAATAATTGATGCATTTTGTATCCGTACGAGGGAGATATCACCATTTTAATGTGGACAACAGTTGCTGATTTTTCTACTGCGAATGTTGTTCTTTGTGAACGCGATGGGTATACCGCGAATGCAAATAAGGTACGTTTCCTTGACCGATGAACACAAAAATTTATTTTTGCAAATGCAGTGGGGGTCCCACAAATGCGAAGAAGGAATTCCACCTGGACTGTGATTTAATTGGACATATTGCGAACTTTTGGTATTTTTGACAATTTGGGAGTTAGGAAGCTCCGATTGAGGCAATTCTAGATTTGTTCTTCTCGTATAAATATTGTGTATGTGATTCTATCTTCATTTTGCTCATTTTCTAAGAATATCCATTTCGTTTTTCATGACTTCGATTCACAAAATTGAAATTTGAAACCCCAAAGTTAAGAAATCGAAAGTTCTTGGTTTGAGGATCAATTTGTGATGGATTTTCATTGATTTTTGAAACTTAAGGTCCTTGTAGTATGAGAAAGCTGATTTTGGCATAAATTTACTGAATTATTGGTTATTTTCTCATTTTAAACCGCGTATGAACACTAAAATTTAGATTTTCCCAGTAAAGTTAAAAAATGGTATTTTGATGATTTCAAGGTCGATTTTAGCTTTATTTTTAATGAAATTTCATATTTTAACTCTTTAAATTATGGATAAATTAATTTTTCTAATAAAAAATATTTTTTGGGGGCCTTAGGCTGACCTTTTGGACCCAAAATTAGGGGTGGACATAAATATCGAAAAATCAGTCTTCAATGCACTGAAGAACCGAACTTTTATTAAAAAAAATTACATTTAACTTATATTTGGCTAAAAACTTTTCAAGACCAAGACTAGAAACTCATATCCAACTACCCGTGATCCATATAACATTTTTATTCCAGTCCTAAATCTAATTTGCTAATTGTAATTCTTAATCTCCATCTAGCATCTACAGACGAAGAGACTACCGAATATTGAGGCTTGAGCAACACCGCAACAGGCCTTTTTATTTCTTTGCAAGATATGCAAGTATACATAAAACTAAATAAGTAAAAATACGCATATCATGTGAAGTATGCAGAATCTATAAAAAATTATAAGAACGTAGTAGCAAAATGTAAACAAAATATGTTATAGAAAGAGAAATATGCTTGTACTTTAGTGGTGTTCCTGGGCACTGCAAAATGGAGTCCCTTCACTCATTCTTGAAGGGCTAGTGCAGTGGAGTTGTAACTGTTAGTATCCTGTGTCCAAAATAGTAAACCAGAAAAATAAAATTGAAAAAACAGAAAAAACAAACAAACAAAGAATTTAATTAAAATATCCGAATTCATAATTTTCTTGTGTGTACTTAAGTAATTTAATCCTCTCATTGTACCCGAGGTTTTGGATTACTTCCTCCCAGCATAAAACGGATATACCTATCGATGGAGTAGTGGTACCTCAAACGCCAATGACTTCATCGAACGTAAAGAACGACAACAAATCACACAAATACTCCATATTTATTTATTTGTAAGAAAATATGCAGAAGAAGTTCAAAAAATTCGATACTTAAAATTGAGGCTAGTCCTCTAAATTTATAGCCAACGAAAAGGTAGAATGAAGAGGTGCTTATTATCCCTTATCGGAAAAGTCACAAATTATAGGAAAAGTCACAACCTATGGGAAAAGTCACAACCCATCGAAAAGGTCACAACCATTCAAAGTGATAAGGTGCCTATTCAAATTGCATCCTTTGTCTTGGTGTCTTTTCAAAGAAAACACTTATTCATTTTCCATTCACACCTCTTAAAAACCCAACAATCCCCCACCTGAATGGGGAATGGCTATATGATGAAAAACATGCATGAAAAAACTGTGTGATTCGTAATTAAGGATTAATCGCATCTGGATAAGTAGGTTTCCCTTTGAGCTTTTCGTTACGAACATATGTCTGATATACTCGGTTAATCAGTAGATTTGATATCTTTGAACCGTCGAGCTTTGGCGTATACCTAGACAACCATATGTCACACAATCAACCCTTGAACCGTCTTTGGTTCTCATTGTTTTGTTCGTTTCAGCCATGAACATTGCCTGTTCATAAGTGCATAGAGAATTGGCCTTACAAAATTCTCCTTGAAGCGGCTTACACTTCACACTTACATAAGTGATTCCTAAATATGTCATCTCGTAGATACACTATTTGATATACCCCGTATCAAACTTAGAAACTATTAAAAAGTCTTAGTATTTTGTCCTTGATACTGAACATTGTCTCATCACAAGAAAGGACTAAAAAGTTATTTTTGACAATGTTGAACCGTCATCAATGACTTTGTTTGATCTACTTGAACCTAGATCTTGGGATCTCCAATCTTCTAGGTAGAGTTATCGCCACGACGACTTGTCCTCGGCCATAGTCCCACTTCCTTCGATGATCTTCAACCACTTCTCTAGTTAGCGCTTTTGTAAGTGGATCCAACACGTTATCTCTTGACTTTACATAGTCAATTGTGATAATTCCTCTAGAGAATAGTTGTCTAACGGTATTATGACTTCATCAAATATGATGAGATTTCTCGTTATACATAACGCTCCCAACTTTTCAATTACCGCTTGACTATTTCAATGTATATATACATGTGTCAAGAGTTTGATAGAATTTTTTTCAAGAAATTTCGGAGCCATTCAACTTCTTCACCTACCTTGTCTAAAGCTACGAACTTAGACTCCATTGTAGAGCAGGTGATACGTGTTTGTCTTGACGAATTTCAAGTCACTATTGATCCTCTACCAATGGTAAGAAAATATTCACTTGTGGATTTAATTTAGTTAATTAGGTGATTCAATTTGCATCACTATATCCCTTAATTAACTACAAAATATTTATTATAGTGCAAATCACACTTAGAAAATAGGATATATCATAGACTGATGACTACACTTATAGTGATGTCATTATACCAATACTCGTGGATGATCGAGCTCAGTTATCGTCACGTCCTTTTGACAATATATATATATTTTTCTCAACCATTTCACTTCTTATTAGTCTACTTCTTCAAATATCCAACTATTAGCACATTCACAAATATGAAAATTCAAGCATTTATCGATTTTTATTCTTATCATTAATCGGTTCTTCAATTTATAAACCAATGAATCTATACATTCAATAAACCGTCTTGTCTTTTCAAAGGGTTGTCTCCAAACAAATACATCTTATCATGAAGATTCACAACTTTTAAAGTGACATCCATTCACGAAATTAAAAAACACGATATTTAATTAAAAGACATATGATCAATCATCAAATGACTGATTCAATCAACTACACTTTATTAAGACGAAACTGGTAATGTGAGAAATTTCACTAACTACCATATCAATATCCACCAAAGACATATATCATGTGGTTGACATAATACCCTAATGCCAGTAAACCAGAATGTTTCGATTCTATCGAAAATCAATATCCTTTACTATTGATGGCATATTCTATAAAAACAAAATCAACATTTTTTGATTCTATTTACCCTTTTGGATTTAAGAACTTATTTGGACAAACACCCCCACACTTTGAAGTATTCAAATTAGACTTTATTCCTTTTCATTTTCATATGGAATAGATTGTGTTTTCTATGGGGTACTCGATTAACTATTCGACTAACTATATAGATAGTTCCCCCCCACAAGTTCTAGCTTAAACAAGAACTTATCAACAAATACTATCATTATTAATGATTAATTGATCGTTATTTTATTGATCAACAAAGGCGAGTAGCCTTTTACCAATGTTTGTGTTTGTACAAATAATTTAATTTAACAAACGCCTCTTTTCATGCAAAGTCACGACATTTCAAGTGACATTCTATCATAAAAAAATGAATATAATTATTTTGAAAAAGTATATGTTCAATTATCAATTTGGTGGTTTCATAGACTAGTCATATACTAGTAAACTCAACGACCCCCATATCAAATATACTTTAGGGATTTTGTGGGTTTGACATAATACAAGAATGTCATTGGATTTCATATCTTGTGCTTCCAAATTAAAGTAGACACTAAGTCTAATTTTGAATTTATCATAAGCCACAAACCCCCACATTTTAAATTCATATATAAAATACTGAATTTTAAGGAGAAACCACGAGTTTACGTGCTCGTCCCCATAATTTAGTACTTTCTCTGTCCCAATTTATATGACACACTTTGTTTTTTAGTCAGTCCCAAAAAGAATACACATTTCTATATTTAGTAACAATTTAACTTTAAAATATCTACTTTACCCTTAATGAAATGATTTACAACCACACAAACATCTATAACTTATTTTAGACCACAAGTTTCAAAAGTATTCCTTTCTTTCTTAAACCCCGAGCCAAGTCAAACTACATCACATAAATTAGGACAGAGGGAGTATATAAATAACCCAAAAGACAATGACTTTTAGGAATCAAAGACGATGTGTCTTTCATCTTTATCTTATCTTAATGAAGTAGTACTTGAGAGATTCTAAAATTCCTTCACAACTCACCACACCAACATATGCAGTATTTGTGATAGTCGAGAAAAACAACAATTTAACCTGATTGCTTTCATTGTCTTCTTCATTAATTTTCAAACAGTCGTGTAATAAATTGTGATTCATCGGACACACAATTTCATACAAAATACACCCTTTCACATAAAATATTGCTTTTCATGATCTCAAGAATAATTTTTCAAGTAATAATGTGGGACTAAGTCATGCATTACTACCTTGAAATTAATATTACACATATTTGTCCATGCTACCATATTGTACATCAATTAATCTATTTCATAGTATACAAATATATTTTGAGATCATCACATTTGGGAGATAGAGAAGTCACGACTCAATTGGTAAGCAATTTCACCAATAATGTCTTTTTGGGTTAGTCAAAAACCAAATCACTCCTAGTTATATAATCCATAAGAGAAAGTTCTGATCTTTCTATTTCTTTAAAAGAACTTCCTCCTCCTTTCTCGTTATCTCAACAAGAAAAATACCACATCGATCAAAACCGAACATTGGTGCACCCTCCACTCTACTATTGGCCGAACTTGTGTTCATATGACCATTTCAATCCAGTTTACTAGATAGAAGAGAATCTTCCCCAATGTTATGGGGTTATGAAACTACAACAGGAGGATGGTCCCGTCTCTATAGATGGGCCAATCAAGTCGAGCCACGACCAGGATTTGTCATTACTTTGGATTGGTGTCGATTCAAGAAATATGCACGACATAGTGTCATCAAGGATATCCACGCTTAAAAGCCATAAATTAAAATACAGTGAAATTATCTGAACAAGAAAGATGTATCTTTCTTCTTCTTCATCATCTTTATGCATGCTTCTGGACAAATCTTATAATTGCCTTTGCAATTTATTCTTCCGTTAAACCGTACACCATGTAGTGTAACAGTGTCCTTTGCCAAATTAATTGTGTTAGGTGGAAAACATTTTTTTTTTCTGTTCCACCTCTCCAAAAAGTGGTGTGGCTTTCCCTCCAAGTAAACTCGACATTATTGTGAATAAGAGCCTATCTCTATACACCATTGCTGATCTTTCTAAGAAGCTTATCGGACTCAATGAGCATTTCACTGTGCTCTCCGTTTTCATATATTTGCATGGTCATTTCTTCAACTGTTTCTACTGGCCCAATTGCCCCATTTAAAGATTTTATCATAGAACTGAATACCAATCATTTACTGCAACCATCAGTGGTACAAAACCACAAAATTTAAGACTTAAGAGTCTGCATCTAGTATTCTCTTCTTCTTTTGTTTTTATTCCGTTTGGTCTCAAACAAAACACAGAAAAATACTTAAATTCCTTAAGATTATTAGTATCATGTGTTCAAAATAGTAAACTAGAAAAATAAAACTGAAAAAACAGAAAAAAATAAAGAACTTAATTAAAATATCCGAGTCCACAATTTTATTGTGTGTACTTAAGGAATTTAATCCTCTCATTATGCTGACAAAACTGTCCCGCTCGTTGCATGCAAAATCTGACAAGATATGTTCATCTAAACGTCTCTCGACCTTGGTTAGACGAATTTCACTCTTCTCCTCTCGTTCTCCGAGCGTCGCACTACTAACCCTTGTCCTGGATCTCAGATAACTATTCCTGCTAAGGCTCAAGTTATTAGATGATGGTTGATAGCTTCAAATCTCCATTGTTAATCCCTTTTCCCAATCTCTACCTCTCTCACGAGCAAGTCTAGAATACAGGCGAGTTTCTAATGTTTGCAACCGTTAGAAGATCAATTACAACGAAGGAAATAGCAATACATGCATTCACACTAGTTCAGAATTGCTTCGCACTTAACCCATTTCGTTAATTCCTCATGGTTCACACAACCCTAGTTAATGAGTTCAGCTACTCATGTTCGCAAGAGCACAATAAAAATTAGAAGATGAAGACATAATTGTAAACTCACAATAATGAAGAAGCTCTGAAATCTCAATTATGAATAAAACCCTAGAATCAATATTCCAAGATTACAAAACCAATAATGTGTTTATAATATCAAAATAATGAAAAACTATCTCAAAATAATGTACTGACTAACTCCCGCACATAGGATAATACAGGGGCATTTATAGATACAAGATGAATCCTATCCTAAACAAAGTAGGACAACAGAGTCGGCAACTTTCCGCGGTACCGTGACTTGGTGTCGTGGAAACAAGTCATGTCATGTGGATCAGTTTCACGGAAATCAGATAACATAGCACATCTCTAAAGTTGACTCACGTCATCCACCCACGTCACATGGGTGGACTCACGTCATGTGAGTGTATGTTGTGGAAATCAGACTCTTGTCCAGGCTGCAGAAGGTGTCTCACGACAGCCACCCACGTCACATGGGTAGACACACGGCACGTGAGTCCCTGCCGTGGGTCACTCCTTATCTTCGACTTGGCTCTTTTCTTCTTCATATGCTCCACTCTAGTGCATGCTTCTTCACTTTTCCTCCATTTAGCCTCCAAAACCTATCTTCCTGCAATATAGGACAGAAAACACATCATACCCACAAGATATACCCAAGTTATTGCATATTTTCCTTGTTTTAAGTATCAAAATTTTCATGTGACCATGACACATCAACACCCTCAACTTAGAACGTTTGCATGTCCTCAGGCGAACAAAACAAAACACATATATACGATGCTTAACTAAGAGAAACCTAAGGGACCTACGACAGTCGATTCATTGCTTTTGACCTCAAAACTTTTCTGACCCCTCCTATTTGCAAATCAAAACCATGGTGTGTATACATGCATCATATTATCGTGACACAGAAGGGATCAAGTGATGGCATCAAATTATGAACAAACAACTAAGCATATATGCAAATGACTTTATCCGAATGAATAGCAGCTAACAATGCAACCCATGTACTCTCACAATCAAAGAAGTCCCATGCACTCACAGTATACTAATAAATCTCAAATTAGGGTCTCGGTCAAAACACTCTCTCTCACAAAGACGTTCAAACAGTGTGCGTGAAATACCATAGACTTGCCCTTATTTTCTATGCCTTAGTTTTTCGGACAGTTGGACTAGGATCACTATAGGACTTTAATTGGCTTGTAATGTCGGCTTGGGGACGGGTATGGTACATATGGATATGGTGACTTAACCCTCCTTGACAATACACTATTTTTGTCTCCACTTTTCAACCATGCTTATTTATTCTCCCTTATTCTCCTTAATTTATTTTCAGATTTTTAGTGTGATTTCCTTCCACACAATTTATTCATATTTTTTTTTCTCTTTCTTTTTCTTTTTCTATTCATTTCACTTTATTATTTTTTTCTTTTTTTTTTCTTCACACCCAAATCTGTTTTCTCTCTTTTTCTTTTACTAACCCCTTCTTCATACCCAAATCAATTTACGCACCCCTATAATAGCCACCCTCAACTCAGACGATTTACCTAAGTTGAGGTACACAATGTCCAAGGAGGGACCAGGGACAAAACAGGTTCATTATAAGTCAAAATGGGAAGGTGAATAGGCTAATGAAAGAAACATGTCAATTAAGGCTCAAAATCAGGATCAAGGGATACTTAATTCATTTGGTCAGGCATTTAGGCTAAACGTGGACTTATTCAAAAACGGCCTATGATCCTTTCCTAACCACTATCCTCTAATCTAGGCAAGACTAACCGTGCAAGTTCTGGATTGCACACACAAAGTCAACTAAGTAATGACCTCACACACACGCTGAACAGGGTTACATTATGAACTACTATCTATCCGATTCGTGCAATGCTAGCTACAGTTATTCTGCCAATAACCCTAATGCCATAACAAGATCCAACAGCTGTCACAACCTAACCTACTACACACACCATTTTAAAACAAAATTTCAGGAGGGTATCCTCTAAACAATCAAACAACATAACTTGTTCAAAACTGGACTGCACTACGATTCCCTTATTTTTCTCCTAATTCAACAAGAAAACACATAAATAATATAAATAAAAACCTAAACATGTCGGTTCTACTATGATAGCACACTCGGCGGAAAAGAAACACGGCAACAAAAACTCCCAATTAGTGGTACACCCCCACCCCCAAATAACAATGGTGAACTGCCCTCAGTGCACAACTATCAATATAATAAATGCAAGGGAGTGAAGACATACTTGCAGCACCCTAAGTGTCGGAAGTGGGCCCGCCCATAATGGGATCATCAGTATGCTCTCTGAGCTCTCTACTAGGTGCATCTGGTGGAGGGGTGCCTGACTAGAGGATGCACCTCGTGCCCTCTGCTCCTGGGCGATTTAACTAGTATGGTACTCCAACCTGGAGGCCTTAACTGCTCTCCGGAGATCACCCTCATACTCGTCACCACTATCCACCTGCTTCTCTGGACTGCGTGGTCGTTTGCCTCTATCAATAGGAGTCTCCTCATCGGCAAACAAATCCAACTAAAAAACTGGCGGCATTGGAGCCTGAACAGGCATAGGTGGAATAATAGGGGTGCTGCTCGGTGCCAAAGCTCGAACCTCCTCTCGCAATGCAGATACCTCCTGTGTCAATGCTGCCATACCAGGATTCTGTGCCGAACCCAATCGATTAGCCATCCGTGCCTCAAAGCTATCAATCTGTCCATGCAGCTCTCTCATGAATTTATCCATAGACGCAGACATATGGGCCTCCACTCTAGCCTCTGCAGCCTCAACTGTGCTACGAACCCATAACTTAAGCTAGGATACCAACTTAGCCATCTGTTCCTCTGAGTGGGCCTGCCTCTCAAATATCTGTGTCTGCCTATCAACCAGCTGCTGCAGGAAATCCCTCAAAATTGAAACCATACCAGAAGGAGGCGGTGGTGATGTAGTGCTGGGTACCTCATTGTCAATCGGGCCTGTGCCCTCAGCAGGTACATAAACAGTATCAGGAATGCTCACCGGTACAGGAATAAGCATAGGTGTACTCACTGGCTCGTCTTTATCTCCAGGCCCTTAAAAAAGGGCTGCTCCTGATGACCCAAAAGTTTGAGACCTTCCTGGAACAATAGGGATAGATCCCCGCTGCTGCATCAACCCAATATCTGCTATGCGGGTCACCTCGATATAGTGATCGATGGTAGGTAGCCTAACCACACCCGTCCTATTACACAAGCGCTGAATCAAATAGGGGAAAGGGATACTGGTATGGTCTCGAAACGCACGCTCATGGATCTCCCTAATAATGTACCTGGCGATGTGAATATCATAACCTGCAAGGATGCTAGCTATCACCACAGCCCGATCCAAGGTGAGTGAATTATCAGCATTAGTGGGTCCCAATCGATGCCTAACAACCGACCACCAAAACCTGCCGGTAAAATGGAGTGTGGACTTCTTTATATCCAGCTTCCTAGTCACCCAGCTAGCATCAACACCATCCTCTGCTATATAACCAGCAACTCCAACTTCTGATCAGCATCCCGCATTTTAATCTAATTTATGACAGTCTCTATACGGTGATCAAACTCAGCAGTCGTAGCTGGCACTGGACGGTCTGCACCAAATAAGAATCAGTGGATGGTCTGCTCAGATATATCAATTCTGGTCCCCCGAACCAAAGTGTGAGTCAACAGTGGTTGGTTCCGATACCGCTTCCCAACAGGTGTACTCAAATCAACAGTCGCAGCATATGATGCATAAAATTCTCGGACCAATTCTGAGCTATAGAGACTAGGAGGCTCCGCCATCCAGCCAAACCCATACTGCTCAAACACAATCCAAATATTAGGCAATGCCTTTAACTCCTCAAGCCGATATCGGGGCTCCTCCATAATACCCGCTCAGTAAGCTCGGCATCTCTGTCATAAAATATCCGCATGCCCTGAACACACCATCGTTGGATATACCTTCTTTATGAGGGAGTCGGAGCACTCTGTTCACCAGTGCCCCAAATAGAGGTTGTAGCCTCTGCCGCAGAGGTACCCTATCCTGTAGTATCATCCGCAGAGCCCAATACCGAATCATCCTCCCTTTTTTCAGACTGAGGGGCAGACTCAGAAGACTGATCAGGAACAACCGGCTCGACAGGCTGTGGAATGGAATGAAGAGCAGCCCGGGAAACAACCTGTGCCCGGGTCTGTAACCTCGTGGTACGAGGTACCAGTGCAGTATCATCAGTGCCGATATCAAAAACCTCCTTAGACCCACTTTTTACTGACTCTGACGGTTCATCACGCAATTGGGTTCGAAAGTCCGGATTTTTTGTACGAATTCTTGACGAAGAATCAATGTGGTCACGTTTGGGGTTCGGTTTGGGAGACATGATATCGGGTTTTGGAACGGGTGGGTCGGGTATGGTTTGTGGGTCGAGTTTGGTTGTGAGTGGGTTAGATTTGGTCGAATATTCAGGTAGGGTTCGGATTTTAGGGTATTTGGGGATTTAGGTGATTAAGCTTTTGAGAAATTCAAAAATTGCTAAGGGGAAATTTGATGATTTAGGAATTGGTATATGGGAATTTGGTGAATTTTAGAAATTAGGGTTGATGAGAGGACTTGAAATTGAGAGTGTGTAGTGCGGATTCGGATTTCGATCGGGTTTTGAAGGAGGATACTGACATTTATATAAAAAAAAGGATCGGGTTGGGTCGGGTCTTCGAATTATTTGAGTTTCTGATTTTCACAGAACCACCCACGCGACGTGGGTTGCACTCATGTCACGTGGGTCTCTGGCGTAGCTCAACTCCTGCAAGTATAAATTGCTTCTGATTCTCACGATACCACCCACATGACATTGGTATACCTACGTCACATGGGTATCCTGTCGTAGGTGATATTCAGAAGGACCAACATTTTCTCTGATTCTCACGATACCACCCACGTGACGTGGGTTCACCTACGTCACGTGGGTACCCCTATCGTGGATCGGATTCTGCAGGTGTTATCTTTAGAATTTCAGCTAAGGTGTCTTCCAATACTCAGATCACAAAATCATCAGATCTTGGGTTGCCTCCCAAGTAGCGCCTGATTTAATGTCGCGGCACGACACGGCTAACTTGGATACTCAGACTTCACCAACCAGCCTATGGGTTGCCTCCCATGAAGCTCCCGATTTAACATCGGGGCACGACATGGGTAGCTTGAATACTTAGACATCACCAAGCTCAAGCTCCTCACATGTCCTTATTTCTTTCGTGATTCCCACATAATGCTTTACACGCTGCCCATTGACCTTGAATAGAACATTATCATCTCTTTTTAGCTCAATTGCTCCATGTGGGAATACCCTGACCACCGTGAATGGTTCGGGCCATTTGGTCTTTAACTTTCTAGCAAACAAGCGAAGCTTGGAGTTATAAAGTAGCACCAAATCTCCAGGTGAAACTCTCGTTTCTCAATGCATCGATCATGATATAATTTCATCTTCTCTTTATATATTGCTGAACTTTCATAAGCCCGGAGACAAAATTCATCCATCTCATTCATCTGCTTAAGTCTCAATTTAGCCGCTTCACTCCAGTCTAAATTCAACCTTTTCAAAGCCCATAAAGCCCTATGTTCAAGTTCCACAGGCAAATGGCAAGATTTTCCAAAATCTAACTGATATGGTGATGCACCAATTAGCGTCTTGAACGCAGTTTGATATGCCCATAATGCATCATCCAATCTTCGAGCCCAATCAGTCCTATTGGCATTCGCCATTTTTGCCAAAATAGACTTGATCTCACGATTTGACACCTCAACTTGCCCGCTTGTCTGAGGATGGTAAGGTGTTGCCACCTTATGTTTAACACCATATTTTTCAAGCAGGGCCTTGAGCAGATGATTACAGAAGTGGGATCCTCTATCACTAATGATAACTCGGGGTGTACCGAATCGTGAAAATATGTTCTTTTTCAAGAATGTCGTGACACTTCTTCCTTCGTTATTATGAAGCGAAATTGCCTCTACCCACTTAGAAACATAGTCGACGGCTACCAAAATGTATTTCATCCCATGTGATCTCACAAAAGGGCCCATAAAGTCAATTCCCCACTCGTCAAATAATTCAAGCTCAAGTATAGTTATCATGGGAAGTTCGTGTCTGCGTGAGATATTCCCTTGCCTTTGATATTGGTCACAAGCGCGAGCGTAATCATGAGCATCTTTGTAAATACTGGTCCAGTAGTACCCACATTGCAAGATTTTATGGGCAGTCCACGCACCTCCATGATGACCACCAACTGGAGATGAATGACATGCTTCCAAAATACTCATCATCTCAACCTCTGGAATACATCTTTGAATCATGCCATCTGCACATACCCTAAATAAATACGGCTCATCCTAGAAAAATTTTTTCACCTCATGCATGAATTTCTTTCGCTGCTGACACGACATATCTTTCAAAACTAAATCACTTGCCAAAAAGTTGGCAAAATCAGTAAACCAAGGGGTTAAGTCTTGTGATGCTGCCAGTACTTGCTCATCTGGAAAAGTATCATCAATCTCAAGATCATCCCTTAATTTACGCATGGCCTCCTCCTCAAGGCGTATAAATGGTCGACAACTTGATTCTCGGTTCCCTTCCGGTCCTTGACTTCAAAGTCAAATTCCTGTAATAGAAGTACCCACCAAATCAACCTTGGCTTAGCATCCTTCTTCGATATAAGATATCGAAGTGCTGCATGATCTGTATGTATAATGACCTTTGTGCCAATCAAATAAGAGCGAAATTTCTCAAAAGCGAAGACCACTGCCAACAACTCTTGCTCAGTCACAGTATAATTCTTTTGAGCTGGATTAAGTACTTTGCTAGCATAGTAAATCGGATGTAAAATCTTCTCACGTCTTTGGCTAAGGACTGTACCCAAAGCCACCCCGCTAGCGTCACACATAACCTCAAAAGGCATCGTCTAATCTGGTGACACAATGATAGGGGCTGAAATCAACTTCTCTTTCAGACACTCAAATGCTTTTATACATGCCTCATCGAACACGAACTTCACCTCTTTCGCCAAAAGTTTGCATAAAGGATGTACAATCTTAGAGAAATCCTTGATGAATCTTCTATAAAAGCCAGCATGACCTAAGAAACTTCGAATTTTTTTAACAAAAATGGGTGGAGGTAACTTTTCAATCACCTCAATCTTTGTCTTATCAACTTCAATACCTTTCTTTGAAATCTAATGCCCCAATACGATACCCTCATTGACCATAAAGTGGCATTTTTCCTAATTTAGCACTAAGTTACACTCCTCGCATCTTTGCAGCACATTAGCAAGGTGTGCCAAGTAATCATAAAATAAGTCTCCCACAACAGAAAAATCATCCATAAAAACCTCAATAGTGTCTTCCACCATGTCGGAGAAATAGACATCATGAAACATTGGAAAGTGGCCGGTGCATTACATAGACCGAAGGGCATCCTTTTAAATGTGAATGTCCCGTATAGACAAGTGAAAGTGGTCTTCTCTTGGTCTTCAGGAGCAATGAAAATCTGATTATACCCCGAATAGCCATCGAGAAAATAATACCATCCTCTACCAGCAAGGCGGTCTAACATCTGATCCATGAAGGGCATAGGAAAATGATCTTTTTCTGTCCAAGAATTCAGCTTTTGATAATCCATGCAAATTCTCCATCCAGTAACCGGCCTCATTGGGATTAACTCATTCTTGTCGTTTGGAACCACAGTGATTCCTCCCTTCTTTGGCACACACTGAACTGGGCTCACCCACTTGATATCAGCAATAGGGTAAACCACTCCTGCATCTAACCACTTGATGATCTCTTTCTTCACAACCTCTTGCATAAGTGGGTTTAGACGACGTTGGTGCTCAATGCTCGGTATACACTCAGGATTAAGTTGAATTTTGTGAGTGCAAATGTCGGGTGGAATCCCTATAATATCAGCAATGGACCAACTAATGGCCCTATTAAATCTTATCAATACCGAAACCAGTGCCTCTACTTTCCACTCTACCAATTTAGCAGAAATAATCACAGGCAAGGTGTTGTTGGCTCCTAAAAATGTGTAGCGAAGGTGAGCCGGAAGAGCCTTAAGCTCTAAAACTGGATGCTCCTCAATAGAAGGACGAGCTGGTGGGGTCACCCTATTCTTTAAATCGAGATCAAGTTTCTTTGGAGCATAAGTGTATGCTCCCTTACCATTGAGTGCACCAACCCTCTCATCGTATTCCTCAATATTGTTGCTATCAAAATTTATAATCACGGTCGCGAGAGCTTCTTCCCCAACCTTTCTTTAAGAGACACGACAACATCACTATCCTCAACCACATCTATTACCGAAATCACCCGCATATCTTTCGGTTGCTTCATGGAACGACAAACATTGAAAGTGACTTGTTCATCATTTAACCTAAATTTTATCTGCCCTGTTTCCATGTCGACCAATACACGACCAGTGGCAAGGAACGGTCTTCCTAATATGATAGGAACCTCAAAATCAACTTCATAATATAGGATCACAAAGTCAGCCAAAAATATGAAAGATGCAACTTTTACCAAAACATCATACAAAATGCCCACCGACTTTTTCACAGTCCTATCCGCCATAAGAAGTCTCATAGAGGTTGGTTTTGGTGCTCCTAACCCCAACTGCTTAAAAATGGCTAACGACATTAAGTTAATGCTAGCACTCAAATCACAAAGTGCTTTAGCAAAGTTGTAGGACCCGATAGTACAAAGAATTGTGAAAGCTCCTGGATCCTCCTTCTTTTTAACTAGGGAACACGAAGCAACTACACTACAATGATGTAAGTTATCTGCCAGCTCAAAACGGACAGTTCTCTTCTTTGTCACCAAGTCTTTCATGAACTTTGCATAACCTGGCATCTGCTCCAATGCCTCAACAAGAGGGATCTTTACCAATAACTCTTTCAACATTGTAATAAACTTCTGATATTTTCCTTCCACAATTGTTGAGGAAAGGGAGGAGGAGGTCGTGGGATAGTTTTCAGCATTTATGGGGCCTCCTTTTCCTACCTCTTTTCAGATTTTGCCTTTTCGCTAGTATCATGAGGATTTGGAACTGTGTCGACCTTCGAATTATCCAGCTCTATCTCAGTTTCTACATCAACAACCATCGTCTTATTGGTATTACCACTATCCACAGGTATAAATGGATCTGTGGTGCATTTCTCGTTTCTAGCAGTAATGGCCAAACAATGGCTATCATTCTTCAGATTCTGGACGGTGTTGCTTGGAAGGTTACCTGGCTGACGTTGGTTCAATGTCACCGATATCTACCTAAATTATTTCTCCAACTGTTTAATAGCAGTTGAATGGGATTCTACTTTCTGACTTATTCCAGAGATGTCTAACCTAATCTCCTTCGGGCACTATTCTTAACTCTCTGACCCTTTCACCAGTTTATTGAGAAGGGATTCCATTCTTGAATTTTTAAAGTCAGCATCGCGGTTTTCTGGTGGAACATATACGCCACTCTTCTCTTTATAATCATCCTTCCTCCTCCAATCACCATCACGATCTCGTTCTCTATCTCTATATCCCGACTTGTTTTAACTGTCTCCGTAGTAGTTCCGACCTTGATTCCCTTGCCTCGAGTTCCAGGAGTCTTGGTTAGACCCTTGGTTCAGAAACCCGCCACTTCTCGATCCAAAAATTTAGCCTCTTCATTAGATTCATAATCATCAAGTCTAGGCATTTTACCTTGTACACCTACAGCATGCACCTTCTCAGCATCTCTGGCCGCAATCTGTTTAGCCAAAAAACTAATTCTTGTCCTCAGCTGAGCGACCTCTTGAGCTACAAATTTGTCCAAAAACCGTTGTGCTGCTGAGGCTCCAATAACATATGTGCCATCAGGCATTTTTACCTCTCGAGTATGCTATCCTCGGTTGGTCTTAGTGATACAATCTAATATCTCTGAAGCTCGTTCCCATCTCAAACTCATGAATGCCCCACCAGTGATAGTATCTGCTACCGCCTTTGTGTTGGCATTCAAAGCCCTGTAGAAGATTTCAAGTAAGTTCCTACCACTCATCCTATGATTTGGCACATTCTGTAGCTTCTTCTTAAACCTTAGCCATGTCTCGTAAAGTTCTTCAGAATGTAGTTGTCTGAAGTTATAAATTTCATCCTTCAACTGTAGCATCTTGGAAGGTGGAAAAAATCTTTCCAGAAATTGATTTCTTAACTCTTGCCAAGTAGTGATGGAACCTCGTGGTAATTCTGTCAACCACAAAGTCGCCTCTCCTGTAAGAGAGAATGAAAACAATCTCAATCGAATAGTGTCACACCCCGAATCCCAACGAGGCGTGATTGGCACCCGTAGTCGATAAAGCCCGAGAGAACCAAGCTATGCTTCTATACATTCTTACGCATGCCATAGGAAACACCACTATCACTTAAGAACATGAATGGCTAATATCGGAAATCATGGAACATGTGACATATATATATATATACACATTTGAGAAACTTGGCCATGGAGGCCATCAAAACAAGACTTCATGAGTCACCTTATATACATATACCCAAATGCGTCTACAAATAACAGATGCATTGACCGAAACAAACTAAAAGTCGAGACAAGTCCCCGCTTTATACAACATGTACATCACCAAAACATATATACACTCTGACTCGGAGAAGCCCCAAATTAGTTGGAGCTCACCAATGAACCGCTAACAACTGGCAATCTACTGAGGAGGCCTACTGGTACCTGCGCCTGCAGCAAGTAAGGTAAATTCCCCAAAAGGGGTCAGTACGGAATAAGTACTGAGTATATAAGGCTCAAATGAAACTATATAACACATGAACATATCAATGAACTCAATACAAATGACTAATCGATGTGAGTAAGTCACCATTTTGCATTTTGTAAACCATGTGTATTGCTTTCATTACTTTCTTTGTTTTCTTTACTTCAATGCTTGCTTGTCAATACATGTGTCACAATGTACCCGGGCCCCGACTGATCAGTAGGTCTTTACATAACATATCGTTATGTTGGGATCGGCTCGAGCTAGGCTTATGCCCCTAGAGCTGCCACCCATAAATCATTGCATCGGGATCGGCTCGAGCTAGGCTTATGCCCCTAGAGCTTCCACCCGTAAATCAACATATCAGGTTCGGCTCGAGCTAGGTTTTCACCCCTAGAGTTGCCCCCTGTCAGGTTCGGCTTGAGCTAGGCTTTTGCCCCTAAAGCTGCCCTGATCCAATAATATCGGGATCGGCTTGAGCTAGGTATTTTGCCCCCAAAGCTACCACCCGTACTCAATCATTAACCATATATGCATTACTTTGATCTTCACTTTGAGATTGATACTTCGAGATCGATACCTTTACTTGTGAGAGATTGATAATTTGCTTATGAGAGATTGATACAATGATAGTCATACCTTTATTTAAAGCTTTGGATCAACAATCAATGGGTGAGATACATGTGAATAAACATTATTGGAAACATAACACCATTGAAACCATTAGACAATAAGCAGTGAACAAGACACATGAATAAGAACCACTATTGGAACTTTGGAACATAACCTTATTGGACTTTTGGAACATTGCCAATGAATATGAGACATTTGGGTCACAAATTCTCAATGAATAGGAGACATATGAGTAACACTAGTCAACTACCGGATACGAAATACCTTAGAGCATTTCAGAATCAAATAAGTACTATGACAATGTGAACACCATATGCTGCAGAAGGATATAGAAGAGTAACCTTACATACCTTCACTTCCAATTATGAATACACAAGCCTATGTATGAACACAATAGTCCAGCTTCTTCCTTACGTCTTACTCTACAATACAAGTTCATGCCGAAACTTTCATTAGCAACTAGTCACCATATAGGCGTACAAGACGACAATGGACTATGTGACTACCATATAACGTCATGTCACCCCCTTACAATAGAATCCACTGCATTTTTATATCAACACCACCATAACATTACACACATTGACCAAAAGATCATACATCGATAACATTTCACACCATACTTGCCCTTTACGCTTTTCCTTTTATCATTCCGTCGTAATTATTCCTTTATAAAAACATATGAACCATAATACATACTTAAAATAGTCCAACACACCTCCATACGACACTTTAAAGTCATTAAAACGATATCACAAGTTGATAATTACATCCAAAAAGGGTATCGGGTCTTTCGGGGATCATCTAGAGACGGAAGCATACAAAACCAAATCTGGAGGTGACCTGCGCTGCCACCTGCTCCCGCAGGTGGATGAGGTGAACGCGCAGATGCCCTCTGGAAGCAGCCAGAGGCATATTCATTGGCATCTGTGCTGGCCGGTGCCTCCGTCTGCGGGGGCGGATGCCCGTTTTGGTCCGAAATGACTTTTTTTGGGTCTTTTAATGCCATGAATGGTCCAGGATCACAATCAAACATATTTGAACATATTTTTGATCATATTAAACACCAACATTCAGCCATAGTCTCACAACACACATAACAACACCCAAAACGACACTTTACAGTCAATACGTCACCAAAACCTTAACCAATTTCACAATAGAAATTCCAAAAACTATACACCATGACAAAACAAGTAAATGCTATAATCACATCTCACATGTAAATATTAAATCCATCATTTTCACTTCCTTCAAGACCACAAGTCTATGTTCAAGTTTACAAGGCAAAACCATCCTCCGATTTAGCAAACATGTAGCATACACACATAGTGAACTTCTCACACTTCACCAACATAATAAACATGATATAAACCATCTTCCATGAATAAATTATATTAAACCATAATAATAAACACTTACCAATACTCACCAAGTGATGATCTTTGGCCAAAAGGATGAAGGTCTAGGGTTTGTGGAAATATTGAGAAAATTCTAGAAAAGGCATGGGTGTCCAAATGATATAAAATCTGATTTTTCTTTGCTTATATAGACCCTTTAAGGTCATCCTTATCCCATACCTTTGGTCAATAATTGATTTGTGGGCTTAGTCTTGCAAGAATGGGTTAATTACCCCTTTTGGGCCATGTCTTGCATGCTAACTTTTTTGGGCCTCATTTAGCTCATTACAAATTGTTAGTTGAGCCCACCAAGTGAATGAATAATTCCTTATATATATCTATATATCTATATCTATATATATATATATATATCTAAATCCCTCAAGTCACTCTTATCCATCTCTTGGCATTAAATGCATGGTTGATTAGTCAAATGGAAGATTGGATCATGTTTTGCCCCATTGGGCCTAATCTTTTATTCTTGTTTTGGGCCTCATTTGGCCCAATGGCTCAAGACTCATATAATCCCCAATAAATAATTGCATAATTCTCACATCTCTCATGTTTAATTAATTCCATACATGTACATATAGTCGTATAGGTTCGACAACATACGCGGTGTTACACCTCCCACGAGGGTCTAATCCCTTGTACTAGGCCCAATTTCAATTACCTCATCACTATCATTACATAATACATACTTTTGGCTTTCGGTACTTGAGTAACCATTGTTCAACATCGTCAAGTAGGGTTGGGTAGGTACGGGGTGTTACATTCTTCCCCCCTTAGGAACATTCGTCTTCGAATGTTAACAACGGCGTCTTATGTGTAACAAATGTATCTCTATACATATACTCATTAAGATACTTACTTAGTTTTTCTCCACTTTCGCACTTTTGATCTTTTTCCTTCCATTTGAAACAAATATGGGTACCTTGGTTTCATTATTTGTTTTCAGCTCCTCGGGTTATCTACTCGACTTACTGATTTCTCCAAATAACTTTTACGACAGTTACATCTCTATTTACGAACCCTTGCACTTGTCAGTCTAGAATATCCATAGGCATCTCTTGCTTGGCAATCTTCGTGACATACAAAAAGCCAATCACTTCATACCCATTACAATATTAACAATCCTTCAGTTCCATCTCCATAAGATCAACCATCATAACATAATCACAAACATCTACTATCCCATTACGATACGCCCTTTCAACTATATTAAAGTCACCAACTGATGTAAAAACCTCAAAGGACTTGACAAGTAATTCTAGTGTCAGCTCCATCTTGACTAGCTTGGTCAGGTGGTAATCTACTCATTCCTTCACCAGCAGGCACATCAACCTGCTTACCTTTACCTCTTCCTCTTCTAGTGTTCGGCATTGTTACTATATCAAAGAGAAACAATTACCATTGTCAGACACAATTCAACTTACAACATTGGCTCTATTGCACAATCTAGAATGAAGAAAAGAAACAACATCCTAAATGTCCCGTAGCCTCCTACTTATAAATGTGGTGCACAACACATTGATAAGTAAGACTCTACTCAGACACGGCTTTGTAGACACCCTTAGAACGACCTGCTCTGATACTACTTTTGTCACACCCCGAATCCCAATGAGGCGTGATGGGCACCCGTAGCCGATAAGGCCCGAGAGAACCAAGCTATGCTTCTATACATTCTTACGCATGTCATAGGAAACACCACTATCACTTAAGAACATGAATGGCTAATATCGAAAATCATGGAACATGTGACATATATATATATACACATTTGAGAAACTTGGCCGTGGAGGCCATCAAAACAAGACTTCATGAGTCACCTTATATACATATACCCACTTGCATCTACAAAAGCCTCTAACAGATGCATTGACCAAAACAAACTAAAAGTCGGGACAAGTCCCCGCTTTATACAGCATGTACATCACCAAAACATATATACACTCTGACTCGGAGAAGCCCCGAATTAGTTGGAGCTCAGCAATGATCCGCTAACAACTGGCAATCTACTGAGGAGGCCTACTGGTACCTGCGCCTGCAGCAAGTAAGGTAAATTTCCCAAAAGGGGTCAGTACAGAATAAGTACTGAGTATATAAGGCTCAAATGAAACTATATAACACATGAACATATCAATAAACTCAATACAAATGACTAATCGATGTGAGTAAGTCACCATTTTGCATTTTGTAAACCATGTGTATTGCTTTCATTACTTTCTTTGTTTTCTTTACTTCAATGCTTGCTTGTCAATACATGTGTCACAATGTACCCGGGCCCCGACTGATCAGTGGGTCTTTACATAACATATCGTTATGTTGGGATCGACTCGAGCTAGGCTTATGCCCCTAGAGCTGCCACCCATAAATTAATGCATCGAGATCTGCTCGAGCTAGGCTTATGCCCCTAGAGCTGCCACCCGTAAATCAACATATCATGTTCGGCTCGAGCTAGGTTTTCACCCCTAGAGTTGCCCCCTGTCAGGTTCGGCTTGAGCTAGGATTTCGTATCTAAAGCTGCCCCCTAATCCAATAATATCGGGATCGGCTTGAGATAGGCATTTTTCCCCCAAAGCTGCCACCCGTGCTCAATCATTAACCACATATGCATTACTTTGATCTTCACTTTGAGATTGATACTTCGAGATCGATACCTTTACTTGTGAGAGATTGATAATTTGCTTATGAGAGATTGATACAATGATAGTCATACCTTTATTTAAAGCTTTGGATCAACAATCAATGAGTGAGAGACATGTGAATAAACATTATTGGAAACATAACACCATTGAAACCATTAGACAATAAGCAATGAACAAGACACATGAATAAGAACCTCTATTGGAACTTTGGAACACAACCTTATTGGACTTTTGGAACATTGCCAATGAATATGAGACATGTGGGTCACAAATGCTCAATGAATAGGATACATATGAGTAACACTAGTCAACTACCGGATACGAAATACCTTAGAGCATTTCAGAATCAAATAAGTACTATGACAATGTGAACACCATATGCTGCAGAAGGATATAGAAGAGTAACCTTACATACCTTCAATTCCAATTATGAATACACAAGCCTATGTATGAACACAATAGTCCAGCTTCTTCCTTACGTCTTACTCTACAATACAGGTTCATACCGGAACTTTCATTAGCAACTAATCACCATATAGGAGTACAAGACGACAATGGAATATGTGACTACCATATAACGTCATGTCACCCCCTTACAATACAATCCACTACATTTTCATATCAACAACACCATAACATTACACACATTGACCAAAAGATCATACATCGATAGCATTTCACACCATACTTGCCCTTTACGCTTTTCTTTTTATCATTTCGTCGTAATTATTCCTTTATAACAACATATGAACCATAATACATACTTAACATAGTCCAACACACCTCCATACGACAGTTTAAAGTCATTAAAACGATATCACAAGTTGATAATTACATCCAAAAAGGGTATCGGGTCTTTCGGGGATCATCTAGAGACGGAAGCATACAAAACCAAATCTGGAGGTGACCTGCGCTGCCACCTGCTCCCGCAGGTGGATGATGTGAAAGCGCAGATGCCCTCTGGAAGCAGCCAGAGGCATATTCATTGGCATCTGTGCTGGCCGGTGCCTCCGTCTGCGGGGGCGGATGCCCGTTTTGGTCCGAAATGACTTTTTTTGGGTCTTTTAATGCCATGAATGGTCCATGATCACAATCAAACATATTTGAACATATTTTTGATCATATTAAACACCAGCATTCATCCATAGTCTCACAACATACATAACAACACCCAAAACGACACTTTACAGTCAATACGTCACCAAAACCATAACCAATTTCACAATAGAAATTCCAAACATTATACACAATGACAAAACAAGAAAATGCTATAATAACATCTCACATGTGAATATTAACTCCATCATGTTCACTTCCTTCAATACCACAAGTCTATGTTCAAGTTTACAAGGCAAAACCATCCTCCGATTTAGCAAACATATAGCATACACACATAGTGAACTTCTCACACTTCACCAACATAATAAACATGATATAAACCATCTTACATGAATAAAATATATTAAACCATAATAATAAACACTTACCAATACTCACCAAGTGATGATCTTTGACCAAAAGGATGAAGGTCTAGGGTTTGTGGAAATATTGAGAAAATTCTAGAAAAGGCATGGGTGTCCAAATGATATAAAATCTGATTTTTGTATGCTTATATAGACCCTTTAAGGTCATCCTTATCCCATACCTTTGGTCAATAATTGATTTGTGGACTTGGTCTTGCAAGAATGGGTCAAGAATGGGTTAATTACCCCTTTTGGGCCATGTCTTGCATGCTAATTTTTTTGGGCCTAGCTCATTACAAATTGTTAGTTGAGCCCACCAAATGAATGAATAATTCCTTATATATATATATATATATATATATATATATATATATATATATATATATATATATATATATCTAAATCCCTCAAGTCACTCTTATCCATCTCTTGGCATTAAATGCATGGTTGATTAGTCAAATGGAAGATTGGATCATGTTTTGCCCCATTGGGCCTAATCTTTTATTCTTGTTTTGGGCCTCATTTGGCCCAATGGCTCAAGACTCATATAAGCCCCAACAAATAATTGCATAATTCTTCACATCTCTCATGTTTAATTAATTCCATACATGTACATGTAGTCGTATAGGTTCGATAACATACGGGCTGTTACACCTCCTACGAGGGTCTAATCCCTTGTACTAGGCCCAATTTCAATTACCTCATCACTATCATTACATAATACATACTTTTGGCTTTCGGTACTTGAGTAACCATTGTTCAACATCGTCAAGTAGGGTTGGGTAGGTACGGGGTGTTACAAATAGCCTCTTGGTCAACTCCGGGCAAATTATATGAAGTGCAGACCCCTACAAAATTCATCGTGTACATGTTTTGATCATCAGTAGGAAGACCGACGAACACACCCTTCAGGTTTAGTAGGTGAATCATGGCACTGGTAATGTCAAACTTAGTGCCCTGAGGTAACTCTGGTGGAATAATGGCACCAGTCTCTATTGGCTGGAAATAGGCCACATCTTCTTCCTCAGGATCATCTTAAACTGGCACATGCGGTCTTTGAAGTGGTTGGTGAGCTCTCAGTCTTCTTTGTCTCTCTTCAGCCTCAGCCAGTCGTTGGGCTGCCTCTTGCATAGCTCGATTATCTCTCTCTGTTTGCCTAAGAGCAGCTTGTCTAGCATGCTCTTCTCGTGTCAATCGAGCAGTAGTTTGATCCATTGTTTCATGACCAATCGGCTGAATTGGTTGATTATGAATGTCTCCCATGGCGGCAGGATCCTGAACTTCGTCGGTATTCACCATTCTTCGATTAGCTCTCAGAGTCCTTTCTATTTCAAGATCAAGTGGAATCAGGGGATTGCCTTGACTCCTAGTATTGGGCATACACCGACGTGTGCCCTTAAAAGTATATAAAAAAAAAACAATCAACTCCAACCAGTACTAATCAACTCCGTAACCGTATTCTCCGGCAACGGCGCCAAAATTTGATGTCACCCAAAATATGCCTCCTAAGAAGTATAAAGCGGTCGCTGTATCAAATATAGAACCCAAGTAGGTTGGGGTCGATCCCACGAGGAATAGGACGAAAGTAGGTTGAGTTCTTGTTCGAGTAGTTGGAAAATAAGTAAGAAAGGAGGAATATTTGTAAACAAGTAGTGATAGTAACAAGTGTTGATTCTTTGAAGTTGTTTTCAATATGAGAAATACGCTAGGACTGTGATCCCCAATGATTCCTTAACTCTACCGGTTACTTGTGCTGACAAAACTGTCCCGCTGCGTTGCATGCAAAATCTGATAAGATATATTCATCTAAACGTCTCTCGACCTTGGTTAGATGAATTTCACTGTTCTTCTCTCGGTCTCCGAGTGTCGCACTACTAACCCTTGTCCTGGATCTCAGATAACCATTCCTGCTAAGGCTAAAGTTATTAGATAAAGGTTGATAGCTTCAAATCTCTGTTATTATTCCCTTTTCCCAATCTCTACCTCTCTCTTGAGCAAGTCTGGAATACAGGCGAGTTTCTAACGTTTGCAACCGTTAGAAGATCAATCACAACAAAGGAAATAACAATACATGCATTTACACTGGTTCAGAATTGCTTCGCACTTAATCCATTTCATTAATTCCTCATGGTTCACACAACCCTAGTTAATGAGTTTAGCTACCTATGTTCGCAAGAGCACAATAAGAATTAGAAGATGAAGACATAATTGTAAACTCACAATAATGAAGAAACTCTAAAATCTCAATTATGAATAAAACCCTAGAATCAATATTCCAAGATTACAAAACCAATAATGTGTTTATAATATCAAAATAATGAAAAACTATCTCAAAATAATGTACTGACTAGCTCCGGCACATAGAACAATACAGGGGCATTTATAGATAAAAGATGAATCCTATCCTAAACAAAATAGGACAATAGAGTCGGCAACTTTCCACGGTACCGTGACTTGGTGTCGTGGAAATAAGTCATGTCACGTGGATCAGTTTCGTGGAAATCAGGCAACATAGCACATCTCTGAAGTCGACTCACGTCATCCACCCATGTCACGTGGGTGGACTCACGTCACGTGAGTGTATGTCATGGAAATTAGGCTCTTGTCCAGGTTGCAAAAGGTGTCTCACGGCAGCCACCCACGTCACGTGAGTCCCTGCCTTGGGTCACTCCTTATCTCCGACTTGGCTCTTTTCTTCTTCATATGCTCCACTCAAGTGCATGCTTCTTCACTCTTCCTCCATTTAGCCTCCAAAACCTATCTTCCTGTAATATAGGACAGAAAACACATCATACCCACAAGATATACCCAAGTTATTGCATATTTTCCTTGTTTTAAGCGTCAAAAGTGTCATGTGACCATGACACATCAACTGGAGGTTTTGGATTACTTCCTCCCAGCATAAAACGCATATACCTATCGATGGAGTAGTGGTACCACAAACGCCAACGACTTCATCGAACGCAAAGAACGACAACAAATCACGCAAAGACTCAATATTTATTTATTTGTAAGAAAATATGCAGAAGAAGTTCAGAAAATTCGATACTTAAAACTGAGGCTAACCCTTTGAATTTATAGCCAACGAAAAGGTAGTATGAAGAGGTGCTTATTGTGCCTTATAGAAAAAGTCACAACTTATAGGAAAAGTTACAACCTATGAAAAAAGTCACAACCCATCGGAAAGGTCACAACCATTCAAAGTGAAAAGATGCCTATTCAAATTGCATCCTTTGTCTTGGCGTCTTTTCAAAGAAAACACTTATTCATTTCCCATTGACACCTCTTAAAAATTCAATAGTAACTTATATTTAAGTTTTTTTTAGTCTTTTATACTTTGATTTGGTCCTCATTTTATTTTTCATTTGCACCAAAAAACTATTTTAAAAACACCGAAGGTAAAATACACTGAAACAAACCAAATTAGTTTGACTCAGTGTTCGGTGTATACTTTTTCAAAATAAAAAATCAAAGAACCGAACTGAAGTTTGATAAAATCAAATCGAAGAATCGAACGCCCACCCCTCCCCAAAATAGAAGTATAACAATATGGATATCGATGAACTCGTATTTATGTGTAGAACATGTTCTTAATAGATTGAGAGTAAAGAAAGGTTGTTTTGGAAGAAAAGACTCTTTTGTAGTGGTTTGTGGCGTGTTTTTTCAGCTTAGAGGTAGATTATGACTTAACTTCTTTTAGACTTTGCTTGGGTGGGGAATTATTGTGTAAAACACGTTATGGGTTAAACGAGTTTAGTGATTTATAGTGAAAATTGAGATGGATTGTCCTTGTGATTAGTGATGGAGCCAGAATTTTCATTAAGGGGGTTCAAAATCGAAAAAAGTACACACACAAACTAGCCAAAGGGAGTTCAACATCTACTATATATACTTAAAAAATAATTTTAACCATATATAAATAGTATAATTTTCTGCCGAAGGGGTTTCGGACGAACTCCCTGGCCTAAAGGTGGCTCCGCCACTGCTTGTGATGTCCAAATTAGGGCTTATTCCGTGATAGTGATGTGAAAATGAGATTTTTGGCCCGATATCGAAACTTGTAGCCTGTATTTATAAGTTGACGTCTTTGGTCATTCTTCTTCGTCTCTTCCGCTGATAATACTATTGCTCCGGCGACAGTTGATTGATAATATGAAATTTTATACATGTCTATCGTATCTATCTTCATCTTATTATCATTGAGCATATATATTCATTCACCTTATGGATCACTAGAGTGTCCTCTCGAAAGAAAACTGATTTTTTGAAGTTTTTTATGGGAAAACTCATTTTGGGCGCCTCAATGATTGGGTTATATATAAAGGAACTAAGAGAACAGTCCTTGAAATTTTAATATCATGGTTTCTTTTAAAAAAAAAACTATGATGCTTGCATTCTTTGTCAATTAGCTGATGAAAGGAGATGGGATTTTGCGAAGTTAGGGATAGATATTAGAGAGAGCCATGATTTTGGAACGTGTATGAACTGCAATAGTGAATTCAATAGTATTCTTATGATGATTTCTTGTGGAAGGGAAGGGATTATTGAGGTTGAATCTGGTTTTTAAATGGATGAAAATTGGACATTGCTTTTGGATTTTTATTTTTATCATCTTTAAAGCTCTAGTTTTCATTGTACTTGTTCAGATTTTGCGAATGAAAAGTAGCTTTCACATTAAGAAGATGACACAGGCTAGGACCCGTTTGGCCATGAAAATCAAAACATATTCACTTTATTTGGTACTTTTAAAGTTGAAAATAGAGTTACAGTTGTATTTGACCATAGTATTTTGAAAATAAGGTATTTTTGAAGTTAAAAAATATAAAATGTGAAAATATTTTTATTTTTTTTAGAGTTTTATGAAAATTGGGTTATTTTATGAATATAAAAAATTTATATTTTTTTCAAAAAAATAAATTAAAAAGTGCAAAATGTGAATCCAAAAATAGTGAAAACACCACTTGATGTGTTTTTCAAAAATCCAAATATTGTGAAAACGTATTCCGAAATATTTATGACCAAACAAGTATTCCAGAATAAAGTGAAAACGTATTCCAGAATATTGTGAGTAATATTCATGGCCAAACGCCTACTAAGGAACTCAATTATTGATTCATTAAAGATTCTAGATATAAGTATTGAAAACACCCCTAAACTTGACGCGAATTACTACTTTAGTCCTCGAACTATTGACAGCCTTACAAACATCCATCTACTTGACTAAATGAATTTAAAAACACCCCTCTTATGCCAAGCGCGTGTATATGTGGAACTTTCTGCTAATATGACATACACATAGATATATATAGTAAAAAATAAAACATTCAAAAAATTTATTCTTTTAAAAAAATTTAATGTTTTTCTTACCCACCCCATCCCCTACCCAGTACCCCAACCCCACACCCCACCACCCAATTTTTTTTTTTTTTTTTAAAATAATTGTTTTTGAAAAAAGGTTTAAAACCTTTTTCTTATCTCACCCCACCGCCTACCCCGACTCCCCCACCACCCTATTTTTTAAAAAAAAATAATTTTAAAATTATTTTTAAAACAAAATTAAATTTTTTTCTTACCCTATCCCCACTCCCTACCTCTGCCACCCCACCCCACTCCCTAAAAAATATATTTTTTAACTCTTAAAATTAAAATATTTTTAAGAAAATTTTTTTAAAAATTTCTTACCCCTACTCCGAACTCTACACCCCTCCCCCACTCCCACCCCCGCCTTAAAAAAAATTCCTACCCTACTACTACCACCCCCTTAAATTTTTTTTTTTTTTTAATTTTCTGTTAGATATATATAAAAAAATTTAGAAAAAGCTTTTCTACTTGTATATCGAACACAAAAAAATAAGTCGCAAGTAGAAATTTTTTAAGAGCATTTATATATATCTAACATAAAATTTAAAAAATAAATCTTGTTTTTTTTTTGGGGGGGGGGGGGGGCGAGGGGGGAATGGATGAGAAAAAAATTTAATTTTGTTTTTGAAAATAATTTTAAAAGTTAAAACAAGTTTTAGAGGGGGGGGGGTTGCATTACTGGGTAGGGGATGAGACGGGGTAAGAAAAAAATTATTTTTTTTAAAAGAAAAAGATATTCTTCTTCTCTTCTTTAATTGCTAAATTTTTAGCATTTAATTTTTTAAATGTTTTTTTTTTTGACTATATATATCTATGTTTATGCCACATCAACAGAAAATTCTACATATACGCACGTGTGGCATAAGAGGGGTGTTTTTAAATTCACTTAGTCAATTAGAGAGGTGTTTTTAAGACTGTCAATAATTCGGATACTAAAGTAATAATTCGCACCAACTTTAGGGGTGTTTTCAATAGTTATCTCAAGATTTTATGTTTGAGAAAATTTTGTGTTATGGTCACTTTTTCATCTTATGGGTCACAACACAACTAGTTTATAATTTTTTTTAACTAATACTTTATATTCACCAAATTACCAGAAGAAAGAAAACATTATTTTTAAAGGAAGAAAGCATCTATTCTATAAAAGAATGTTGACTACCATATATATTAGTACAACACACTTCAATTTCCCAATATACCTTGAGCTCAAGGAAAGACAAGATCACTAGTCGAAAGAAACTGAAGTTACAACAAAAGCTTCAATTGTTAATATTCAGTTTACTATACCACAGTATTCTTTTCAGAATTTCATCTAGGAAGGCTTCTTATATGCTTTGTAACTGAGAAAACGAAATCCAAATGATCGAGCCATCGAGGGATGTAGTTGTTGGGATATATACTATTAATCATGGTATATATACTATTGACCATATGTTTAGATACAATATTTATTATAGAACAATTGTTAAATCAATTTTAATGTGTTTAGATACAGTATTTATTATAGAACAATTGTTAAATCAATTTTAATAAGATTTAATAGATCTTGTATTCGTTTATGTGTCCGTTTACTTATATAGTAGATGATTTAGTGTATAGAGTTTTAGCTTATACACAGAGGATTAAATCATCGGTTCTTATAAGTATAAAATTTTTTGTTCACAATCTAGGATGGAAATTGGACAAGCCATCGGTATGATTGTAGCACAAGATTAAATGTAATTTATCTTGATTATGGGAATGGAGTAGTTCCGACTTCTTGTGCTAGTGCATTTTGTATGTATTGAACGGGACCGAGCAGAGATAGATGTTTTAGACTGACTGACAAAAACATATTCTCTAAACTATTAAATGTACTTATATTCTCAATCTTGATATAACTATTATGAGCTGTATATATTAATTATCATTTTGATTTATTAAAAGGTGAGATCCTGAGATGGGTCAATATGCTTGGTCGATTGGATGATAATAATATATATTGGTGAAATAATAAGTTAGTTGATAGAATCCATGTCTCGGTATAAAGATTGATGATATGCCTTTTTGAGAAGCTTATAAGTTTTCATTGTGTCAAATCTTGCAAGTGGATTTTATGAATCCGACACATGAAAGAAGTTAAGCAGTGCTCTAAAGTAAATTTATCATTAGATTGAATTGGTCAGTAATTTAATTTATTGATTAATATTTGTAATCTTAACATGGGGATTTACATAAGTGTTTAATGGGGAATTTCACAATATTTATAAAGGAGTGCAATTACGAATTTCTTGTGGAATGATTTGTAATTTATTATGGTAAGAATAATTCAAATCAGAATTAGAATTTGGAATTATTTTCATAATAGGGAGCCTCAGTAATTAATTTTGTGGTCTCTGCGGTGCCCATATTTAACTAGAACTCAGAATCCTATTTTCTAGAGAAAAAGAAAAAAAAACAGGGTTTGTATTCTTGTTAGAAAACAAATGGGTTTTTGTTCTCCTTTTTGAACTAGGAAAGTATCTCTATAAGTAGGGATTCTCATAACCTAGAAAAAGAATCAGTTTTCTATTCCATACTTGCCCACCCAAGTATTGAGAGAGTTCGACTGTTAATTTGGGATCATTGCAGAAGATTGTAGAATCGAAGTCGGACTTGCTTGATGATACACGTTCACAAAGTCTTGCTTGATGATATGTTTCCACGCTTCAAGAGGTATTTATTGAATTAAATTTCAGCAAGTTTATATGTTCTAGCATGATCGTATGTGTTCTAGCATAAACGTATGTGTTATTTATTATTCATGTAAGCAGTATATTTTTGGAATGCTTCCGTTGTGCATACGTTATCCAACAATTGATATCAAAGTCATGCTTGTATCTATAATAGATAATGTGCACGTATATGTTCCTATTTACGATTTATACACATGAATCTGCAGTCACAATTGGTACACAGTATAGTCGTATAATTGTGGGTTATTCGATTGTGTTATTAGTTTATTTTCACCTTTATGTTTGATTGCTTAAATCTGGAAATTGTTTAAACTCCTATATGAATTAATCATGCAAACAAAAGGTGTGATTAGTCCCTTTAACTGCTTGTAAATGGAGTTTTGGCAACATGGAAACAATGACTTTATATGGCTATTTTTGTAATTGGTCAGATGATATTAGCTGTTTTCGATGGTTATGAGGCGGCAGAAGAGCCGTTATATTATTGTGTTCCAAAATAAGTTTACGTGATATTCTTGGAATTGTGCTATTAAAGAATTTCATAAAGTTGAAAGATTTCAGATTTATTAACTGTGGAGGCCAAGTCTCTTTAGCTTGAAACTTATTTTCACGTGATCAAAGGGAAAAGTGGCAGTGACTATTTTTCTATCATGTAGTTGAATTATTTTTCTTATTAAAAGAATCCTAGATTGTGGACTATTTGAGTTGATATGATTTTTTGTTTGAAAAGAAAACTACATGTGCATTATTTAATTATATGAGTGTTGACATTCAATTTTGACCATTCTTTTTGTTATTTTATTTATTTGAGTATCTATTTTGTTCTCGAGGTCAAAATAGCTATTTTTAGTTATTTTTATCAAAAATTGTGATAATAGATATTATTTACATTATTTAAGTAGTATTATCATTATTATAATTATTATTATTATATAATTATTATTTTTAATTATTTTTATCATTATTATTATATCATATTCTTTACTTGCAAAGTTATTGTTCACTTAATCTTTTACATTTCTCTTTTAGTCTATTTTAAAAGTATTTGATCAAATATTTTAAAAGTTATTATTCTTTTATTGTCAATTTTTTTTTTTTTATATATAAAATACAATGTTTGATTTAATAATTTAGTATTATTTTCCTTCACTTAGTAATTTAGTAGTCACCCATATATATATATATATATATATATATATATATATGTAGAAATTTATTTAGTCCTAAATAAGTTCAAAACTTCAAATTCAAATTTATTCAAATCTTTCTATATCCATGAAATCCTCCTAAAATCTTTTCTTTAGGGAGAAGAATATTATTATTCTCAAAAATCTTCCCAAATCATTTTTTTAACTCCCTCACATGTTAATATTAATACCAAAATATTACTCCCACCAAGTGACATTTTTCCTTTTCCTTAGTCCCTCCAAACGTCCCTTTTTTTTCTTTTTCTTCCTACATATACATGAATCGAATTGAAAAGAAAGACACAGAAAATACCCCCTCATGTCATTCTCACAGACAGCACACACAAACGTTCTCTCACCGTGTCAACTTGCACTATTTTTTAACCATCTCTAAAACCCTTTTTACTATCCAAGGCTTACACTTCAACCTTCCCCAAAAATTACATCAAAGAACTCCCGTAAGAAATAAAGAGTTTTGCTGCTTCCAATTCTTGAGAGAAATACTCACATAGGTATGGTTAATTAATGTTGCGATTAATCAGATTTGGGTATATAAAGGTACGGTCTCTTTCATGAATAATGTCTCATACTTAATATTTTTACTCTATGTTCATGTACGTATGTCTATATTTTAGCAAATGCATAGTCCACTAAAATTATGATCCCTGTTTTTATTCGTTTACATGTCATCATTTTTTGTGAATTTACTCTGAGAAATTTGTTTGTTGCCTTATATGTGGATTGCAACATACCACAGATTTTTGGGTTAACCACTTCTATAAATCTTCACATTATGATACTTTTTTTTAGTATTAGTAAGACATGCTGATTTTTCCATTTCAATATTAGCTTGTTAATCAACCCATTAATATTTTCACCATAAAAAGTATAAAATTAGTGCATGACTTGGGAATTTTCAAAACCTATTTTTACTTTTGCGTTAGCACTTCGTTTGGTTTAGTTAACTTATTTTCACTTTGCTACCCTAGTTCATGCTAAAACCTATAGGTTGATACTAAAAATGTTGATCTTAACACTACATTGTTTACACTCAAATTAGTATGCTATCTGGGCCTAAAAAATACAAATATTCTTTCTCATTTTTAGTTCTTTTGTACTCTCTTTTTTCAAATTAATTATTTGTTTTGAGGAAAGATTTAGGACTTACGAGGTCAAGTCTTTAAACTAAGGCAGTAATACTTTTTCTACAACGGGCTGACCGAGCCGGTCTTTCTTCTCAAATTTTTATAGTTAAATTATTATTTCACCATACAAATATTTGCTTATTAAGTAAACAGTTTTCTTTTTGTATGCTTAATTTGATCAAGAATATTTATAACTCCATTAATTTGATTAGTTAAACATGAAGAAAATACTCACTCTCACCCCTTTGAATATTTTCTACATGTACACTACAACGAACTATCGACACTTGGAGTCCAATCACGGGAGTGAAGGAGCCAACGCGTGAAGTAGAGCTCAAATGGAGTCGTCACCCCATCGGGGGTCAGGTACGTTTGGGAAATGATGACAAAAGACAGGCTATAACTAACTGCTCGTATGAAGCACATAGAGCTTTATTAGAAAATATAAAGCACCTCGTTACTCCCTTCTTTTCTTATTTTATATGTCACCCTTTTAAAAAACTCCAAGGCTTGACAACTTTTATTACTATACTAAATTATCCGCATGCTTTGATACAATCTATATACCATACATATATATTTTTTGCTTTACCTGACTTTTAAATGCTAAAATATTCTATTTAGTACTCTTAAATAAGTTTCTTTAAGAATTTCTTTCATCTTGTCTTAAAAATGGGATAGAGGGAGTAACATCATATTGGGCCCGTTTCAGCCTTGTCATACTGATCCCACTCTCTCTCTCTCTCTCTCTCTCTCTCTCTCTCAATTTTAACTTTATGTGTTGTCAATTTATTTATTTTTTACATTAAATTTACCACCAAATTAAGGTGGCACATCTTACTAACATGTCTCTCATTATTTGTAGTTTATTATTATTTCGATTTAAGCTTGAATATTTTCTTTACTAGATATACTACAAAGTAAAGGAGTTCACCAGAGTCTGTAATCCGAGGAAGACGAAGAATACACAAATTATGGTACTTTTCGCTTATTATTTGTATGTCGCAAAAGGTCAGTCTCACAGCCCTTGTATTTTTCATTCTTTGTATGATATGTACACTAGTTAAAAGTGTTCTTTATTACATCACTTAGTTAATATTAATTAATAAAAATAATTGACCTTTGCTTATCACGTAAGATCCCCACGTAATATATGAATTTGGCCAGGACCCACATTTGTAGACCTCGAAAGGTGCCTAACACCTTCCTTTCGAGGTAACCTGAACCCTTACCCGAATTTCTGGTTGACGTAGACTATTAAAATAAGTTCGTAATTAGTTTAGAATGGTGCCCTAACACACCTTAATTCGTTAGGTGGCGACTCTTCACCCTTAATAAATCCTAAATAGAGTTGTCACATCGAATCCCGCTTTTGTCGAGAAAAAAGTGGCGCGACAGCATGACGACTCTGCTAGGGATACTTAGGTTCTAACCATTATGAATTTGTATGTTATGTGGAATTTTATTTTCATTTGTGTTTGTTCTTTCACTGATTGCCCTATTCCCTTTTCCTTTATTTGTTTCTTTAAATAATTATTTTGACATCTCGATTGGCCATTGTTGCATGTTAATTCTTTTGCCTTTACCGTTTATTCGTTCTTTAAATTGTTGTTTTGAGTTGTCATTATTACATGTCAATCCCCTTTCTTTTCCTTTATTTGTTTTCCTAAATAGTGTCCATATTTTCATTCATTTCCCTTTTACCCTTTTGCTTGTGTATGTGTTATGTCTTATCTCTGATATCTCTTTATTTAGACATTTATTTATTTCTTTATATTGTTTGATGTGTTACTGCTTTATATAACTGACATTCCGCTTATATCTTCCTCCACTTGGAACCTTTTTTTTTTTTTTTTTTTTTTTTTTTTTAAGAACGGTTGTGTGGTTGCACAAACGTTTATTTTCTAAAACACCTTATGGGAATTGTCTCATGAATTGGTCGATCAGCGGTGCGTCGACAGTCATGGCTTTCCCACTCTCAAGTTGTCCACTTGAGGGAACCATGTCAAGAAACCACTCTTATTCTCTAGACCTTAACAATATATTTCTATATTGAGGAATATGTGTCCTGATAAATCCAGGGTGTCTTCATGACTTGTATGCATATGTCTAATTTGTTACTTCTTTAAAATTGTTCTTACATTTGTATTTGACAACACTCCTTGATTATTTCGTCCATAATACATCTCCACCCATTCAAATTTCTCCAAGTCTCGAGTTCTGAACTACGTCTGACCAGATTCTTGTCCAACAAGATACGTAGGCAATCCTGTATAAGGATGCGGTTCTCCTTTTCCCATTCTTTTTCAAAATATCCTTGAGTTTGAAAATGTGGAACAATCTTTATCATTCAAATAACTCTTCTATTAAATCTTATATTATCCTTTTCTTTCACCTTTTCATAATGTCATAAGGGTGAAAACTAGAGCATTCTTGAGGTTATTTAAATGATTTTCACAATTTTTTAAATTCTCAAATGTTTCAAACTAAATGTCTCGATTAATCTGATTCTTCAAAAACTTTTCAAATCTTCAACCATCCCGCTTTTTCAAAATAAAATATCTTTAAATATTCTATGTGTATCTTTTAAATATTTTATCATTATTTTCTTGTTCACTCCATCAGCTTTAAGTACGAACTTAGTATTTAAGTCTTGCTTAGAGCCTATCTTCTACTTTTTGATATCGATTCACTTCTCAAGCTTAAGTTCTAGCTCACCCATTCGTCCTAAAGTCCTCTTTGACAAGGTAGCTCATTTGTGATATTATTACCTTTAATTTTGTGTATGCTAATACTTGCTTTTGTTTGACTTATTTATTTTTTACTTAAAGGTTGTCTACCATTTGAACATCGACTCGATTGAGAATCTGCAATATAATGAATATGCTCAATATCTAAAAACTTTCAGTCTTCTTCCTTTTTATCCAATGCAAATACTTTTAGACTATATATCCTCATGCAATTCTTACTCTCATAATATCTTCACAAGTAAAATGTCATCACTCCCCATTCATTCCCCTTATGGCCAGTAAACTTTTCAAATCATGTCAGCTTTTTATAAGGCCTTCTATCCGATAAATCAAATTTATTTTGGTTCATCTCATGAACTCCATATTGGAAAAATACAGATTCAAAATTGAGACCTCGAGGTTTTGCAAGACAACCGTTTCTTTTGTTCTAATATTTTTTCTTTGAGTGTAGCAGGATTGTAAGACTCCATGAGTAAAAACTGGGGCAGAATTTCTGAGGTCTCCTCAAAAATTCACAAAGACATGCGAAAAACATATTTATTCTATACTGGGACAGAAATTTTGAGGAATCCTTTAAAATTTCACCATAATGGAGTTCAAGACCGTTCATGAAATCAAAATAACGAAAAGGAGCCAAGATAAGCAAAGGTATGAGTCAACCTTACTTTTCAAAACTTATAATTTTTCTTTGAATGCAGAAACATAGGTACAAATACAACATATACCTTGTAGCGCCTGAACTATCAAGGGAATCCCAAACTATAACATGGGAAAGAGGCTAAACTACTATACCTCCTTATATACATTGCATGGCTCCTGCAAGAGTCCACATCTCAATGCATCCGCAGAAATCTACATTGCATGGCTCTCGCAAGAGTCTACATTACATGGCTCCCGCAAGAGTCCACATTGCAGCGCATCCGCATAAAATCTACATTGCATGGCTTCCGCAAGAGTTAATATTGCATGGCTCCCGCAAGAGTCTATATTGCATGGCTCCCGCAAGAGTCCACATGCAGCGCATCCTCAGAAAATCTATATTGCATGGCTCCCGCAAGATTCTACATTGCATAGCTTCCACAAGATTTCACATTACAGTGCATCCGCATCAAATCTACATTGCATGGCTCCCGCAAGAGTCAACATTACATGGCTCCCACAAGAGTCCATATAACAGTGCATTTGCAGAATCTACATTGCATGGATCCTACAAGAGTCTACATTTCATGACTCCCACAAGAGTTCATATCACATTGCACCTACAAAATTCGCATCAAGCACACAAATTTCATCAAGTTGCTGAACTACATCAAACTACTACAGGCTAGGCTACCCAAATCACTCAACGACACATTATGCTACTCAAGAAAGATACGCTTTCTTTAATCATCATATAATTACCCTAAGGCGTCATAGTCTAAAGGCATCATCTTCATGGCCTGCGGACATCATCTCATGGCCTAAGGATTTACTTTCTGTTCATCATGTTCCGAAGGCGTCATAGTCTAAAGGCGTCATTTTCATGGCCTACAGACATCAATTCATGGCCTAAGGATTTACTTTCTACTTATCATGCTCCAAAGGCGTTATGGTCTAAAGGCGTCATTTTCATGACCTACGAACATCATCTCATGGCCTTAGGATTTACTCTTCGCTTATCATGGCCTTAAGACATCATAACTTAAGACATCATCCTTGCCATTTTAAAGCAAATGCACATGGTCAAAATGGAAAGTTGCATCAAGTTTAACTATTTGCAACAATTGCTTATCATTTATTTGATCCACATGATCTAACCATTTTATCTAGTTATACTAGAAGCACACAGGTAACAAAGGAAGAACGAGTTACAAACGGGGACAACTTTCGCTCCTATTTTCAAGATACAATTCTACTTATTCCCATGTAACTCCAATTTAGCTTGAAACACATTCATTTTTTATTTTTCACACTTCTCATTTACCGCGTTGCCTCGAATTCTATCCACTCCAATCTCATCAACCACTACTATCATTATTGTTGCCCGTATACTGTATCATTAATTTTATTTAGGAATCTCATTCGCTCCTAAATCTAGAACTACACATGGTCTGATTCTCATAAAACCAAAGATATGTGGGCGACTTGAAATCGAAGTCTCGGCCACACCATTTTTCACAATTCCCTCTCACTTCTTCTGATTTCGAAAGACTCATTTCCCCAGTTGGATAAAATTGGCTACTACGTCAAAGTTCTTTGCCCGACAATTCATCCTTCATTCTCGAGTAAAGAAAGGGCAGTTGTTGACACCCAATTTTGACCATCCTTTTCGTTATTTTACTCATTCGAGCGTTTATTTGTTCTCGAGGTCAAAATTGCTATTTTTAGTTATTTTTATCAAAAATTGTGATAATAAATACTATTTACATTATTTAAGTATTATGATCATTATTATTAATTATTATTATTATATGATTATTATTTTCAATTATTTTTATCATTATTATTATATTATATTCTTTACTTGCAAAGTTATTGTTCATTTCTCTTTTAGTCTATGTTAAAAGTATTTGATCAAATATTTTAAAAGTTACTATTCTTTCATTGTGAATTATTTTTTTTAATATAAAATACAATATTTGATTTAATAATTTAGTATTATTTTCTTTCACTTAGTAATTTAGTAGATACCCATTATATATATATATATATATATATATATAATTTTGTAGAAATTTATTTAGTCCTAAACAAGTTGAAAATTTCAAATTCAAATCTTCCATATCCATAAAATCCTCCTAAAATCTTTTCTTTTGGGAGAAGAATATTATTATTCTCAAAAATCGTCCCAAATCATTTTTTTTAACTCCCTCACATGTTAATATTAACACCAAAAATATTACTCCCACCAAGTGAATCTTTTCCTTTTCCTTACTCCCTCCAAACGTCCCTTTTTTCTTTCGTCCTACATATACATGGACCGAATTGAAAAGAAAAAGATACAGAAAAGACCCTCTCATGTCATTCTCACAGTCAGCACACACAAACGCTCTCTCACCGTGTCAACTTGCACTATTTTTTAACCATCTCTAAAACCTTTTTTACTATCCATGGCTTACACTTCAACCTTCCCCAAAAATTACATCAAAGAACTCTCGTAAGAAATAGAGAGTTTTGCTGCTTCCAATTCTTGAGAGAAATACTCACATCGGTATGGTTAATTAATGTTGCGATTAATCAGATTTGGGTATATAAAAGTACAGTCGCTTTCATGCATAATGTCTCATACTTAATATTTTTACTCTATGTTCATGTGCGTATGTCTATATTTTAGCATATGCATAGTCCACTAAAATTATGATCCCTGTTTTTATTCGTTTACATGTCATCATTTTTTGTGAATTTACTCTGAGAAATTTGTTTGTTGCCTTTTATGTGGATTGGAACATATCACAAATTTTTGGGTTAATCACTTCTATAAATATTCACATTATGATACTTTTTTTTTAGTACTAGTAAGACATGCTGATTTTTCCATTTCAATATTAGCTTGTTAATCAACCCATTAATATTTTCACCATAACAAGTATAAAATTAGTGCATGACTTGAGAATTTTCAAGACCTATTTTTACTTTTGGGTTAGCACTTCATTTGGTTTAGTTAACTTATTGTCACTTTGCTACCCTAGTTCATGCTAAAACCTACAGGTTGATACTAAAAATGTTGATCTTAGCACTACATTGTTTACACTTAAATTAGCATGCTATCTTGGCCTAAAAAATACAAAAATTCTTTCCCATTTTTAGTTTCCTTTTCTTTTGTGCTCCCTTTTTTCAAATTAATTATTTGTTTTGAGGAAAGATTTAGGACTTACGAGGTCAAGTCTTTAAACTAAAGCAATAATACTTCTTCTACAGCAGGCTGACCGAGCCGGTTTTTCTTCTCAAGTTGTTATAGTTAAATTATAATTTCACCATACAAATATTTGCTTATTATGTCAATAGTTTTCTTTTTGTATGCTTAATTTGATCAAGAATATTTATAACTTCATTAATTTGATTAGTTAAACATTAAGAACAGACATACTCTCACCCCTTTTGAATATTTTCTACATGTACACTACAACGAACTGTCGGCACATGGAGTCCAATCACAGGAGTGAAGGAGCCAACGCGTGAAGTAAAGCTTAAATGGAGTCGTCACCCCATCGGGGGTCAGGTACGTTTGAGAAATGATGACAAAAGACAGTCTATAACTGACTTCTCATATGAAGCACATAGAGCTTTATTAGAAAATATAAAGCACCTCGTTACTCCCTTTTTTTCTTATTTTATACGTCATCCTTTTAAAAGTCTCCAAGGCTTGACAACTTTTATTACTATACTAAATTATCCGCATACTTTGATACAATCTATATACCATACATATATTTTTTTTGCTTTACATAACTTTTAAATGCTAAAATATTCTATTTAGTACTCTTAAATAAGTTTCTTTAAGAATTTATTTCTTAAATAAGTTTCTTTGAGAATTTCTTTGATCTTGTCTTAAGGCGTTTAAGAGAGTCGACATAGAAAATGGAATAGAGGGAGTAACATCACGTTGGAACCGTTTCAGCCTTGTCATACCTTATCCCACTCTCTCTCTCTCTCTCTCTCTCTCTCAATTTTAACTTTATGTGTTGTCAATTTGTTTATTTTTTACATTAAATTTACCACCAAATTAAGGTGGCACATCTTACTAACATGTCCTTCATTATTTGTAGTGTATTATTATTTCAATTTAAGCTTGAATATTTTCTTTACTAGATATACTACAAAGTAAAGGAGTTCACCAGAGTCTATAATCCGAGGAAGATGAAGAATACACAAATTATGGTACTTTTCGCTTATTATTTGTATGTCGCAAAAGGTCAGTCTCGCAGCCCTTACATTTTTCATTCTTTGTATGATATGTAAACTAGTTAAAAGTGTTCTTTATTACATCACTTAGTTAATATTAATTAATAAAAATAATTGACATTTGCTTATCACGTAAGATCCCCACATAATATATGAGTTCGGTCGGAACCCACATTTATGGACCTTGAAAGGTGCCTAACACCTTCCTTTCGAGGTAACCTGAACCCTTACCCGAATTTCTGGTTGACGTAGACTATTAAAATAAGTTCGTAATTAGTTTAGAATGGTGCCCTAACACACCTTAATTCATTAGGTGGAGACTATTCACCCTTAATAAATCCTAAATAGAGTTTTTACGTCGAATCCCGCTTTTCTCCAGAAAAAGGGGGTGCGACAATGAGCATTATTCATTACACTTATTATAAGTTAAGAATTTTGGGATCAATAATTATTTACCATTAAAGTGGTTTGTTATTGAATTATTGAAAATTCTCAAATTTCTATATGTGAGATTATATAATACATGGATTGAGAATTATAGGTTATGATTAATAAATAGGGTTCACTATAAAGTGATCTTTTTATTTGAGTCATTAGGTATTTTCAATGTATCATATATAAATTATCAATGATGAGAGTATTTAGTGGTACTGATTTATCTAACGATAGTAGATGTACCTTAAGATGCTAGTAACGACTAATTAATTTATGAGAAGAGATATCGAGGTTTTCACTCACAAGGAGGAAACGTAATATCTTGAATTTTCATATGTATAAATTAATCGAGAGGACTATTAACTGTAAGTAGGTGGTGTGTTTGACATAATGTATACCTTGTGCTCATGGGATAATTATAAAAGTGAATGAAAAATTAAATCAAGTTATTTTAATCCTTAACTATCCTAAAATCATAATATCCAGAATTTAGTTATAGCTTTTGCAGTCATGAATTTCACAATCTCTAATTGACTTGAAAATTTGATGGATCCATCATAAATGACCTAGTGAGCAGAAATGTTATTTTCAGCATTCCAAGGTCGTTTAGATGGTTTTAGGTAGTTTTTTGGATTATAATTTGATTTAAATGTGAAAAAGTGCATTCTTTATATCAGATATGTTTATGTTAAATTAATAACATTATTACACATGATGATTTAATATGAATTGATATATGATAATAATGTAGGTCATGTGCTTAACTTCTTAAGTTGCTTAAATCACTTGAAACCGAATTTGGTCATAGCTTTGGAGATAAAGAACTTTTGTGAACTTCAATTGACCTGAAATTTGGTAAGTTCATCGGAAACAATCTATTAAGAAATAAGTACTGATATCTAGTGATTCACGTCTTTTTTTTGTGTGTGTTTTTAACATTGTTTGGATGTGTTTTAGGCTGTTCTTTTGGATTAAAATGTGATTTAGTCTAAAAACTAATCATTTATATTGGTTTTATTTATGTTAAATCTAGTACATGATTACACATGATGATTTAACACAAATTGATATATGAAAAAGATATAGATCTGATTATTTTTCCTTGAATTACTCGAAGTTTGATCATAGTTTTGGAGTTAAATAATTATTTATGAATTTTGATTGATCTGAAATTCGATAGGTTCATCAAAAATGATCTGACACCATTTTTTAAATTTGAGGTTGTATATATGGTATTTTGGATAAATTTTATTTTCAAAAAGATTTTTTTTATGGTCTTCATGACTAAATTCTAGTGAAGTATTAAGTTCATATGCTGGCTTAGACCTTCCTCCATAGTGGATGAAATTAATACAAGTCATTAGATATAATCTTTATTTTTGATAATCTGTATTAACTCTCTCTATCTAAGTAATATATGATTGAATAAATGAAATTAAGGATGATGAGATTGACATTCACTCTGTTTAATTTTACAATATACTCTTCTTCTGAGTTAGCTTTTTGTTCTATATTTATTGGAGTGAATATTTGACATCACATATGTAAGTTGTATGAATAGTTCTTTCTGTAACGAAATTTGTTGTTCAAGATGCATGGACATTTATGTAGTGTGTTTTGAATTTTAATATTCAATGATTACATAAACATGTTTTTTTATTTTGAAAATAACATTGAGATTATGTAAATAGATTTTAAAATTTTGTTCTTTGTTCTGGATTCATGTATATTAGTATGCTAATGATAATATGTGATAAGAATTACTGAACGAAAAAAATTTTAAATCTTATTTTGACCAAACAACATTTTCAACTGAATTGATCATGGTTTTGAAATTAAAAAAAAAAAAAGAAATTTTCTGATTGATCTGAAATTCGGTAGATTTATCAAAATCGGCCTAGTAAGAAATATGTCAATTTTTTTTTGACGATTCAGGTGGTTTAGATAAATTTTTGATCATTTTTGGTGATATGGATTCTTCCCATAATTACCGAGATTAAATTGTAGTGAAGTATTAAGTTCATGTGATGGATTAGACCTTCCTCCATATCAGATGAAATTAATATAAGTCAGTATGTATTTAATCGCTAGTTTTGATAATCTGTATTAACTCTCCTAAACTGAGTAATATATGATTGGATCAATGTAACTAGAGTTGATTTTCACTTGACTTAAACTAACAGTAGACTCTCCATCTGAGTTAGGTCTGTAAAAGTTTATGGAGTGAATAATCAGTCATTGTATATATATATTGCATGGGTAGTTCTCCAATCCCATCAATTGGCTATTCAAGATGCATGAATATATATATACTTAATGAGCCCTGAATTTTATTATTCGAGTTATTCGATATATTATAATCTGTTTAATATGTTATATCTCAAGTTCTCTATAGGTTTTACCTGACCCACTTATTACCGCTAAATAATTTTTTTTGACAAAGATAAGACATTAACCTAAGTAATGCATTATATATGTGACTTATGTTAGAAAGAATATATTTTTAGTTTCTAACTAAATTAGAGATGGATACTTAATTTATCTTTCTTGTAACTATTAAGTTATTGAGTTTGATAAATATTTTATCTCTTGTTGAACATTGATGCATAGACTCTTTATTATTGCTATCTCTCATGAATTAAAAAATATTAATTTGTCTCAGAAGAGAAAATATTCTTTAGAATTGAATGAAACTTATCTGTACACTAGTGTCTATATCATTTTTTCTAGATAGCACTTTGAGGTTGGTCAATATAATGGGTTTTAAAGTTCATTGAAAGTGAAGACACTGCCAACTTGCGAGTCCTGTTAAGAAGATAAAATGACTAAGAGACATTTCCTCTTAAAATAATAGAGAGGTAGTGATAAGTTAGAATTAATCTATTCTGATTTGTGTGGTAACATGAGCACTCAGGGAAGAGGTGATTTTGAGTATTGTGGAATACTCACTAAAGATTACTCATGATATAAATATATTTATTTGATGCTTCATGAGTTTGAATGTTTTGATAAACTCAAGATATTCGAGACAAATAAAAAAAGCATCATGAAAAATATATTAAATCATTGCGATCTGATCGTTGTAGTGAATACCTCTTTGAAGAGTTCATTAATCACTTATCCGATAGAGTGATTACATTTCAATTGTCTACACCTGATACTCTATAATAGATTGGTGTAAAAGAGAAAAGATATAGACTCTTACGAAGATGATAAGATTAATGATTGACTTATTCATAGTTGTTTCTTTTTCATTTTGGGATATGTCTTAAGAACTGTGTATTACATTCTGAATTTAGTTCCTTCCAAGTCAGTATCTTTGACAACTATAGAACTGTAGATTTGACATAAGTCTAGTCTGTGAAAGATTTAGATATATGATTGTCTAGCACACGTGCTGAAAGGGAGTAATGGACAAATTGAAATTAAGAATGTATGTGTTTATTGGATATCCAAAAAGAATGAAAAAAGATCTATTTTAACGTTCTAAAGAAAATAAGGTAATTGTTAACACAAATGCCAGATTTCTAACAAAGGATCATTTAATAAACCATGTTCCTAGAAGTAAACTAGTTTTACAGGAACTGATCAAAGAAATAACAAATGAGTCAGCTGAAAATTCAAATGTCCAAGACCATCTAACCGACATGTCAGAATTGAAGTTCCATTGCACTTAAATAGTGGGAGAAACGTTAATAGACATAAAAAAATTTGCTAGCTCAAAGTAGTGGGAGTAATGTGAGCAAAGAACACTACATTAAGAAGTCATTAGTATTTCAATACCGAAAGATTTTGAAGAAAATATTAAGACTTTAGAACATGAAAGTGTGGCTATAGCAGTAGTACTTAGTCGTAGTGGGAGAATCATAACAATGATCGATTTGTTGCGCATTTTTGAGAAAGTTTCATGATAGAACTCACACTCATGGAGTATTTCTGCAATGATCTTCCCGGTCATTTCCCTCGTTTTCGTGTGTTCTCAGCGTTTAGAGCTTTTCTATAACTGCCCCAAGTTATTTATGATTTACTGGGACTGACAGTTTGGTTCCCGGACAGTTCGTTTGAGAATATTATTTAGACCGAGCACGTTGTAAAATATTAAATTAAATTTGAATTTGGTAAAATGACATAGTTGATTACCTTTCGAAAATATTTTTGAAATTTATAAAATTCTTTAGTTATGATATATCTATACTATTTTATAATAGTTTTATAACCTATTAATAATTTAAGCGGAGATAGGGAATCTAAATATGTTAAAATAAGATTTTTATTTTATAGAGGTTTTATTCGAAATAATTTTCTGTTAATTATGGTATATTTAAAATATTGTATTTATTTTATCATGAACCTATGCAATATCTGAATATATTGAAAATCGGATAAGGAAAGAATTAGTGTTAGTATCTCCACTTCCACATGGAATTGGAGGATGAATCCAGCACCCAAGGTAGTGATTAAGTGGCAGCAAGCCAATTAGTACCATGTATGACTATTAAGAGGTGGGAACTTGCATTGATTATGTAATTATTCATTATTTACCTTTAATATATATACATGTGTATTTATCATTTCACGGGGATATTTTTTTGAAACATTTCAGCAACTTTAATTTCCTGACTACTCTCTCTATATATATAGCTGCACATAAATGTTGAATATTATTTCACATACTACTTTACATTGGGAAAAGAAAAAAAGAGAAAAAGAAAATCAATTATCTAGATCGAATTATTCAAGTTCGGGTTCTAGTAAGGGAAGGTTGGGATTGAGTGGGGAAGTGTTTGTGGACGTATAATCGTCATTATTACGGTAAGTTTTATCGTATTTACGATAATTTTCGTATAAGTTGGTATTGTTGTTGCTATTTGAGCCACATATTGAGCTTGAATTTAGAGGTGCTAGTTGTGACTATTGGTCACTGATCTATTTGGGACGCTATGACGATTTCGATTTTGCGATACCGCAAGCGGCCCCCATGTGGACTGTTCGGACATTTTTCGAACTAATACAATATAGGTATCAATAGTCATGTTTTGACATGTAGTTTATTATTTTGGTAGCTTGGCAACAGTCAGAGGCCTCTCGGAAGGGAAAGGCTCCTATTTAACTGGCTTTAACAGGCGTTCGGCGGCGTCTAAGTAGGCTAGGTTTACCTTCCTTTACACTTAGATTGAGCTTATGTGTGATATATGTATGCTATTGTGCTGGTGTTGTGGGATGGATTTATAAACTTGGTGGTAGTGGTTTGCTGTGATTTAGGCCTTCTAGGCCAGATAAGGCTATTCTGATACATTCTAGGCCCGTTATCCTCGAGGTACACCACAGATGACCTATTTGGGGTCGGATAGTATTGTTGTGTTAATTTCTGGTTGGGCAAATTATGGTTGGACCTTAGTCCAGGCTTAGGCAGACTTAGCCCAGACTTAGACAGGTATATCTAGAATTGGTTTTCGGGACTCGTTAGTGGGCCCCGTTACCCTTTTAATAGACTTGTCAGAACTTTGACATCTTTGGGCTTAGTTAAGCCCTCTATGACCTGTTAGGGTTGTGACGGGATTGATTCACCCCGATTATACCCGGTTGGCCTGTTTAGCCTTGTTGGTCCCTGATAGCACCGTATTTGACCGGGATCGGCTAGTTTGATTTAGAATACGGACCTACCTTTCTATGACTTCTAATGTATACCCAGGCTTGTATATAAATATTGCTTATAGTAGATATTTGACCTAGAAGGACCCCGATATTGACTTGTAGCATTTTCTGGGGTTAGCTTTTGTACCTATATACTAGTATTGACTTGGGACTAGGGCGTTCCCCGTTTATCTAATATGATATGACATTTGATTCTGTTCTGGTTACTGGCTATGATGAGTTACGGTTTGAGTCCGGCTACTGATTCAGATATGATGATTTTGGTTATTGATTATGGGGTGTTTCGGTTCGAGTCCGGCCCCGGATTGAGAGACACTATGAGCTCTGGTGTTGGGTACCGTGATTATGATACTATTGTTCTCTGAGTTCCGATTTGAGTCCGGTAGATATGATATATATGTGGCCTATTGTTATTACCCACTGTTCTCGGTTCGATTCCGGCGTCTGGCCTCTTGTTATTACCCATTGGTGACGGTTCAAGGCCGGTGCAATCTTGTTGGTCATTATGGTACTGGGTACTGATACAGCTTCAAGACACTAGTGACTATGCATTTACTATTATTGTGTGTCCCGCCGATTTATGGGGGCCAGGCTAGGTTATTGTTTTCTTTCGTGTGCCTATCGGGTTTATGGGGGCCCAAATAAGTTATGTTTGACTTGTGTGTTTTATTACGCATTTATTTACTCAATTATTCGGTATCACATTTATTTATTTCCTAAGCATATCTACATGCCTCAATAGTTACTTATGTATTTATTACTTATAGCCCGAACTTAGCATGCACCCTCGCATTTTAGCTTGCTTATATTACTTTGAGCTCAGTCGGTCGATGATGCCTACTGAGTACCCGTTGCCCCGGTACTCATACTGCACTTCTGCATCTTTTTCCCCAATGTAGATCTGGGCACTAGCCAACGATTTTGACGTGACGCTCTTCTCAGCACTGATTCCGGAGCAGGGTGGGCTTACTGATGTCCGAGGCAGATCCTACTCCATCTTCTACTGTATAGTATTTTGATCTTTAGACTGTTATACTTGTTATATATATTTGGTTTCTGTCTTGTATTCTGGATATGTCTAGTAGTGACTTTTGTACCGATCTCACCAGGGGAGGGGTTCTTGACTATATCTTCCTTCTCAGTCTCGGTATGGGTTTATTTTGGTTCTATTTGTCTTTATATTTCTAGTATGTTTATGAGTATGATTACTTCCACCTCATCTCTATTTTTTGAGACTCCGCCCGTTAGCCTGTTGCTTATCGCTCCGGGCTAGGGTTTGGCTTGCCTATTGGTGGGTTACGATAGGCGCCATCATGACTCAAATATTGGGTCATTACAGCTTGGTATCAGAGCCTAGGTTCTACGGGTTGTGTCGGTACATGAGCCAGTGTGTAGTAGAGTCCTGGGGATCGGTGCAGGGACGCCTCTATCCTATCCTCAGGAGGCTATGGAGCATTCTTAGGGGAGTCTATCATTTTCTTGACTCATGTACGTGGGTTAAGTCTATGTTGGTTTCTGATTTTCATTTTGTTCACTCTTTACGCAGATGGTTAGGACGCATGGTGTGAGAGCTGGAGGTCGGGACACCGAGCCTGCAGTGAGGGCTCCTTTTAAGGGCCGAGGTCGACCCAGAGGTCGGGGGTAGGGCAGAGCAGTAGCCCCAGGCTGAGGTCATGCTAGGGATCAGTCACCCGATCCCGTTATAGCTCCAGATGTTCCGCCGCCACAGCAGCCGTTGGGTTAGGGAGCAGCCCAAGCTCCAACTGGATTTATTGATGCTTCAGTGTTCCGAGATACTTTGGTGTAGTTGCTGGGATTAGTTGGAGGACCATCAGCTGAGGGAGCCCAGCCAGCAGTACATGGAGTTGGTATTGGTGCGCAGCCTACAACTGCAGCACCTAGAGTAGAGGTTCCGCCTGTACCGATAATTCCACAGTCGGTAGTAGCTCAGCCAGCTATGTATGCTGAGGAGCAGAAGATGTTGAGTCGTTTGCTGAGATTAGCTCCACCTAGATTTGCTGGTACTCCAGGAGAGGATGCATATGAGTTCTTGTCCAACTGCGAGGATAGACTGAGGAATTTGGGATTGGTACAGTCTCGTGGTGTTGATTTCATGGCATATCAGTTTGATACTGCAGCAAGGAGATGGTGGAGGGGATATCTTGACTCCAGATCAGCGGGATCTCCGCCGGTTACCTCAACCCAGTTCTCCGAGATTTTCTTGGAAAAGTATATGCCCCGTACTATGCGGGAGCGGCTCAGGGATGAGTTCTCCAGATTGACTCAGGGTTTATTATCTGTTGCCGAGTATGAGGCGAGGTTTCATGATCTTGCTAGGCATGCTACTTCTATTTTGCCTGATGAGTATGAGAGAGTTAGATGTTTTGTCAGGGGACTGAGATTGCCACTTCGTATGGCTACCCAGAGTTTAGTGACTTCAGGGAAGTCATTCGCAGAGATTATTGAGCATGTATACTCTACTGATGAGATGGATCATGAGACCCAAGGGGGAAGCGATAAGAGACCTCGTGTCCAGGGTAGTTTCAGTGGGAGCCATAGTGGTTCACAGTTCAGAGGTCATGGTTTCCAGTTTCAAGGTAGGTACCCACAACAGCAGCATCAGTCCTTTCAGCGACAGGGTCAGCCTAGTAGGCCCGTAGAGTCAGCCTTGCAGATTTATGATAGGGGTCAGCCCGCCTATAGTGGTTCTGGTAGTCAACCTCAGGGACGTGGTCAGTCCAGTTCATCGACTAGAGGTGGTCATACCGGATCAACCGGATTTTCCAGGCCGAGTAGGGAGCCAGGAGCATGTTATACTTGTAGGGTTATCGGTCATTTCGCGCGTGACTGTCCTCAGCGCAGGGCGATTGAGCCTTCAGTTCAGACGGCACAGCCTATCAGATCTATACCGCCAGTAGGCAGAGGTGGTGCATAGGGTCGTCGGGGTGGTCCCCAAGGTTCTCGAGGTGGAGCGCAGGGAGGTCGGACTAGTAGCCAGGTCAGTGCTCAGACTTATGGTAGCCAGCGTCAGTTGTATGCAGTGTCGGCTAGGCTAGAGGCTGAGGCTTCAGATGCGGTGATTACAGGTACAATTTTCGTATGCCACCAGCCAGCTTCTGCATTATTTGATCCTGGATCCACGTTTTCTTATGTATCTACTTATTATGCACCACGGTTGGGTTTATGTTCTGAGTTATTATCTGTACCCTTACATGTATCTACCCCCGTTGGTGATTCCTTAGTAGTGGATCGGGTATATAGATCTTTTCTGGTGACTGTTCGGGAGTTTGAGACTCGGGTTGATTTTATTGTATTGGCCATGGTAGACTTTGATGTGATTCTGGGCATGGACTGGTTGTCTTTCCATCATGCAGTCTTGGATTGCTTTGCCAAGACCGTGACCTTAGCCATGCCTGGCGTACCCCCGGTGATGTGGCAGGGTTCTATTAGCCGCACACCGAAAGGAATTATTTCATATGTTTGGGCTCGTAGATTGAGAGTCCATCGCTTGACTCCGTCCTTGTTGTTCGTGAGTTTTTTGATGTATTCCCGACTGACCTACCTGGCCTTCCTCCTGAGCATGATATAGAGTTCATTATTGACCTCGAGCTGGGTACCCGACCTATTTCTATGGCTCTTTATCGTATGGCTCCTTCTAAGTTGAGAGAGTTGAGTAATCAGCTCCAGGACCTTCTAGGGAAGGGTTTTATCAGGCCGAGTCTGTCTCCGTGGGGTGCTCCAGTTCTGTTTGTAAAGAAGAAGGATGGGTCTATGCGAATGTGTATCGATTACAGGCAACTAAATAGGGTGATAGTAAAGAATAAGTATCCTATGCCTCATATCGATGGTGCAGCAGTATTCTCGAGGATAGATTTAAGATCTAGATATAATCAGTTGAGAGTTAGGGTTGAGGACATCCGAAAGACAGCCTTCAGGACTCGGTACAGCCATTATGAGTTCCTGGTGATGTCCTTTGGGTTGACTAATGCCCCAGCAGCTTTCATGGATTTGATGAATCGTGTATTCAGGTCATACTTAGACTCTTTTGTGATTGTGTTTATTGACGACATCTTGGTTTATTCAAAGAGCAGCGAGGAGCACGAGCAGCATTTGAGGATTGTGCTCTACACTTTGAGAGATCATCGGCCTTATGCCAAGTTCTTAAAATGTGAGTTCTGGCTTGAGTCTGTAGCTTTCTTAGGGCATGTTGTATCCAGACATGGTATCATGGTAGACCCAGTGAAGATTGAGGCTATTCGAGGTTGGGCTAGGCCCACATCGCCTACTGAAGTTCACAGTTTTGTTGGGTTGGCAGGGTACTACAGGCGATTTGTTGAGGGCTTCTCGTCTATTATATCTCCTATGACCAGACTAACCAGGAAGGAGGTTTCGTTTCAGTGGTCTGAGGATTGTGTGGCAAGCTTTCTGAAGCTTAAGGATTGACTTACTTCTGCCCCTGTGTTGACTCTTCCAGTTGAGGGCGAGGGTTTCATCGTGTATTGTGATGCGTCTGGTATCAGTTTGGGATGTGTTCTGATGCAGCGAGGTCGTGTCATTTCTTATGCATCGAGGCAGCTAAAGGTGCGCGAGCGTAACTATCCCACTCATGATTTGGAGTTAGTAGCGGTTGTGTTTGCACTACGGATTTGGAGGCATTATCTCTACGGTGTTCATTGTGAGATCTTTACAGACCACCACAGTCTTCAGCATATTATGACTCAGAGGGATCTTAATTCGAGGCAGCGCAGGTGGATTGAGTTGCTGAAAGACTATGATATCTCCATTCTCTATCATCTGGGCAAGGTGAATGTGGTAGCGGACGCCTTGAGTCGGAAGGCAATGAGTATGGGTAGTTTAGCCTTCATTCCAGTCTCTCAGAGGCCTTTGGCTTTGGACATTCAGTCCTTAGCTAACTCGATGGTGCGTTTGGATATTTCTGACCCCGAAAAGGTTATCGCTTGTGTTGGTACGAGATTTACTTTGCTGGAGCAGATTCAGAGTCGTCAGTTTGAGGATAGCGGTCTCCGTATCATTCGAGATTAGGTATTAAAGGGTAAGTCTGAGAGAGCTACCTTGGGTTCTGATGGTGTTTTGAGGTTTGACGACCGTATTTGTGTTTCGAGGGTTGGAGATTTTATTCAGTTGATTTTGCATGAGGCACACAGCTCCAGGTATTCTATTCACCCTGGGACAGCTAAGATGTATCAGGATCTGAGGTAGCACTATTGGTGGAGCATTATGCGGAGAGATATAGCAGGGTTTGTAGCTCGATGCCTCTGTTGTTAGCAGGTAAAAGCCAAGCACCAGAGACCTGGTGGATTACTTCAGCAGTTGCCCATTCCCGAATAGAAATGAGAGCGAGTCACTATGGATTTCATTTTGGGATTGCCTCGCACCTCCCGTGGTTTTGATAGTATTTGGGTCGTCGTGGATCGGTTGACTTAGTCCGCGCGTTCGAGTCTCCTATAGTGCTGAGAGATTAGCTCGTGTATATATTCAGGAGGTGATTCGCCTACATGGAGTGCCAATATCTATTATCTCAGACCGAGGGTCTCAGTTTACCTCCAATTTCTGGCAGACTTTCCAGGAAGAGTTGGGTACTCAAGTGGACCTTAGTACTGCATTTCATCCTTAAACCGACGGGCAGTCGGAACGGACGATTCAGGTATTGGAGGATATGCTCCGCGCTTGTGTGTTAGACTTTGGGGGTCAGTGGGATCAGTTTTTGCCTTTAGCAGAGTTCGCGTATAATAATAGCTTTCATTCTAGCAATCAAATGGCTCCGTTTGAGGCTTTATATGGCAGATGGTGTTGATCTCCAGTTGGCTGGTTCGAAATTTTAGAAGTCAGTCCTCGTGGCACAACTTTGCTTCGAGAATCTTTGGACCGAGTTCGAGTGATTCAAGATAGGCTGCGGACAGCTCAGAGTAGACAGAGGAGTTATGCTGACCGTAGACGTCGTCCATTGAAATTCAGGGTGGGTGATAGGGTCTTCTTACGAGTATCACCCATGAAGGGCGTGATGCGGTTTGGTAGGAAAGGTAAGCTTAGCCCCAGATATATTGGACCCTTTGAGATTTTACGGACAGTTGGAGAAATGGCTTATGTGCTAGCTTTACCTCCGGCATTTTCAGCTATCCACCCAGTGTTTCATATTTCTATGATGCGACAATGCATTTTGGATGAGTCGCATGTGCTTCGGTGGGACTCAGTTCAATTAGACAATAAGTTAACATTTGTGGAGGAGCCTGTGTCCATTTTAGCAAGAGATGTCAGACGGTTACGCTCCCGGGACATTCCAGTGGTTAAGGTACAGTGGTGTCACCGTCCGTTTGAGGAGGCTACTTGGGAGCTTGAACGTGATATGCGAGCCCAGTATCCCTACTTGTTCACGTCTTCAGGTATGTGTTTCTTCTTGACTTTCGCGGACGAAAGTCCTTTTAGTAGTGGATATTGTAATGACCTTCCCGGTCATTTCCCTCGTTTTCGTGTGTTCTCAGAGTTTAGAGCTTTTCTATAACTGCCCCAAGTTATTTATGATTTGCTGGGACTGACAGTTCGGTTCCCGGGCAGTTCGTCTGAGAATATTATTTAGACCGAGCACGTTGTAAAATATTAAATTAAATTTGAATTTGGTAAAATGACATAGTTAATTACCTTTCGAAAATGTTTTTGAAATTTATAAAACTCTTTAGTTATTATATATCTATACTATTTTATAATAGTTTTATAACCTATTAATAATTTAAGCGGAGATAGGGAATCTAAATATGTTAAAATAAGATTTTTATTTTATAGAGGTTTTATTCGAAATAATTTTCTGTTAATTATGGTATATTTAAAATATTGTATTTATTTTATCATGAACTTATGCAATATCTGAATATATTGAAAATCGGATAAGGAAAGAATTAGGTGTTAGTATCTCCACTTGCACGTGGAATTGGAGGATGAATCCAGCACCTAAGGTAGTGATTAAGTGGCAGCAAGCCAATTAGTACCATGTATGACTATTAAGAGGTGGGAACTTGCATTGATTATGTAGTTATTCATTATTTACCGTTAATATATATACATGTGTATTTATCATTTCTCGAGGATATTTTTTTGAAACATTTCAGCAACTTTAATTTCCTGACTACTCTCTCTCTATATATAGCTACACATAAATGTTGAATATTATTTCACATACTACTTTACGTTGGGAAAAGCAAAAAGAGAGAAAGAAAATCAATTATCTAGATCGAATTATTCAAGTTCGGGTTCTAGTAAGGGAAGGTTGGGATTGAGTGGGGAAGTGTTTGTGGACGTATAATCGTCATTATTTCGGTAAGTTTTATCGTATTTATGATAGTTTTCGTATAAGTTGGTATTGTTGTTGCTATTTGAGCCACATATTGAGCTCAAATTTAGCGGTGCTAGTTGTGACTATTGGTCACTGAGCTATTTGGGACGCTGTGACTATTTCGATTTTGCGATACCGCAAGCGGGCCCCACTTGGACTATTCGGACATTTTTCGAACTAATACAATATAGGTATCAATAGTCATGTTTTGACATGTAGTTTATTATTTTGGTAGCTTGGCAACAGTCAGAGCCCTCTCGGAAGGGAAAGGCTCCAATTTAACTGGCTTTAGCAGGCGTTCGGCGACGTCCAAGTAGGCTAGGTTTACCTTCCTTTACACTTAAATTGAGCTTATGTGTGATATATGTATGCTATTGTGCTGGTGTTGTGGGCTGGTATTATAAACTTGGTGGTGGTGGTTTGTTGTGATTTAGGCCTTCTAGGCCAGATAGGGCTATTCTGATACATTCTAGGCCCGTTATCCTCGAGGTACACCACAAATGACCTATTTGGGGTCGGATAGTATTGTTGTGTTAATTTCTGGTTGGGGAATGTTATTGTTGGACCTTAGTCCAGGCTTAGGCAGACTTAGCCCAGACTTAGACAGGTATATCTAGACTTGGTTTTCGGGCCCCGTTAGTGGGCCCCGTTATCCTTTTAGTCGACTTGTCAGAACTTTGACATCTTTGGGCTTAGTTAAGCCCTCTATGACCTGTTAGGATTATGACGGGATTGAGTCACCCCAATTATACCCGGTTGGCCTGTTTAGCCTTGTTGGTCCCTGATAGCACCGTATTTGACCGGGATCGGCTAGTTTGATTTAGAATACGGACCTACCTTTCCATGACTTCTAATGTATACCCAGACTTGTATATACATATTGCTTATAGTAGATATTTGACCTAGAAGGACCCCGAGATTGACTTGTAGCCTGTTGTGGGGTTAACTTTTATACCTATATACTAGTAATGACTTGGGACTAGGGCGTTCCCCATTTATCTGATATGATATGACATTTGATTCTATTCTGGTTACTGGCTATGATGAGTTCCGGTTCAAGTTCATCTACTGATTCAGGTATGATGATTTTGGTTATTGACTATAAGGTGTTCCGGTTCGAGAGACACTATGAGCTCTGGTATTGGGTACCGTGATTATGATACTATTGTTCTCTGAGTTTTGGTTCGAGTCCGGAAGATATGATATATATGTGGCCTATTGTCATTACCCACTGTTCCCGGTTCGATTTCGGCGTCTGGCCTCTTGTTATTACCTATTGGTGCCGGTTCAAGGCCGGTGCACTCTTGTTGGTCATTATGGTACTAGGTACTGATACAACTTCAAGACACTGGTGACTATGCATTTACTATTCTTGTATGTACCGCCGGTTTATAAGGGCCAGGCTGGGTTATTGTTTTCTTCCGTGTGCCTATCGAATTTATGGGGGCCCAGATAGGTTATGTTTGACTTGTGTGCTTTCTTACGCACTTATTTACTCAATTATTCGGTATCACATTTATTTATTTCCTAAGCATATCTACACACCTCGGCAGTTACTTATGTATTTATTACTTATACCCCGGACTTAGCATGCACCCTCGCATTTTAGCTTGCTTATATTACTTTGAGCTCAGTCGGCCGATGATGCCTACTGAGTACCCGTTGCCCCGATACTCATACTGCACTTCTGTATCTTTTTCCTCAATGCAGATCTGGGTACTAGCCGACAGTTTTGACGTGATGCTCTTCTCAGCACTGATTCCGGAGCAGGGTGGGCTTACTGACATCCGAGGCAGATCCTACTCCATCTTCTACTGTATAGTCTTTTGCTCTTGAGACTGTTGTACTTGTTATATATATTTGGTTTCTGTCTTGTAGTCTGGATATGTCTAGTAGTGACTTTTGTACCGACCTCACCAGGTCTTGGGAGGGGTTCTTGACTATATCTTCCTTCTCAGTCTCGGTATGGGTTTATTTTGGTTCTATTTGTCTTTATATTTCTAGTATGTTTATGAGTATGATTACTTCCACTTCATCTCTAGTTTTTGAGATTCTGCCCGTTAGCCTGTTGGTTGTCGCTCCGGGTTAGGGTTTGGCTTGCCTATTGGTGGGTTACGGTAGGTGCCATCATGACTCAAATATTGGGTCGTGACAATTTCATGGTAGGATACTTGAAGATCTATAGCAAATTGATTAGTTACGAGAAAGAACTACTAGACAAAGTTGCATAAGAAAACAACTTGGTAAGATCCTTTTGATAAGTAATATAAAAGGATTATTTGTGAAAGTTGTAGATGCATAATTCAGAGTCTAAGTGGGAGATTGTCAGTATATACTACTAACCATGTCTTAAGACATAGTATTCTAGCCATTGTCAAAAGTGAAACATCAAAGTGGGAGATTGTTAAGGTATATACTATTAACCATGCGTTTAGATATAATATATTATAACAATTATGATGGTTAAAAGTCTAAGTGGGAGATTGTTAGGATATATACTATTAACCATACGTTTAGATATAGTACATTATAACAACTGTGATGGTTAAAAGTCTAAGTGGGAGATTGTTGGGATATATACTATTAACCAAGGTATATATACTATTGACCATGTGTTTAGATACAACATTTATTATAGAACAATTGTTAAATCAATTTTAATAGGTCATGTATTTTTTTATATGTCTGTTTACTTATATAGTAGATGATTTACTGTATAGAGTTTTAGCTTATATACAGAGGATTAAATCATTGATTCTTATAAGTATAAAGATTTTTGTCCACAATCTAGGATCACTACAACAAATGTGATATTTATCTACGAAATTACTGGGTACGACACAAAATTCGTCACTAATTATTCACTTTTTGTGAAAAAATCACATTTCGTATTTAAATGCATGAGCAAAAGTTTTGTCCACTAAAGTCTCCCACCAAAAAATAATTTGGCGTCATTTATTAAGTACCATTAGTGACGAATTTTGACTTATCAGTGACACATTATTTTGTCTCTAATAATATATCTAATTCGTGACAAACTAATATTTGTCTTAAATTAGTTCCATTTTTGGACACGAAATAATTTCTTCACAAAAAATAAGTTATTGCAATAGTGACAAATTAGGGTTCGTAGTTAAATGTTGTAAGCTTTATCTACAAAATCTTATATTTAATTGTGACCTTAGTTTTTGTCACTAATAATATAATCAATTAGTGACTGTCATTTTATTGCCTCTAATCAACATGTGACTTAGTGACATCATAGTTTTGTCACAAAATATGCAACGTTCAACTAACGACGATTTAAAATTCATAGCTGAATAATTTGACTATTTTCTACAAAAATATTTTGTTGCTAAATATAAAATAATCTTTGGCTACACTTGTTTACGATTGCAAAGGATAACTGACAAATATTTTTTCAAGCGCTCTTTATAGGTAACAACAAGACGAAATCATTAAATGATATGATAACATCGAACTATATCTTACGAAAATTCATGTGGCGATGCAATCATAAAACTAATGTGAGTCGTAGTTGGAATATCACAGAGAGCAATTTTACGGATATAACATCGACTTGTAAGCCCTATAGTTTACAAAAATTTGGAATGTTTTGTTGATTTTTGATTAACTATTTCTCACCAAATAAGTTTAATTGTGAGGTTTGTTTGTGGAATTACTAAGAATCCCCCCCCCCCCCCCCTCACAAGATCATTTTGTAGCGTTTATTTAATCTGCGCTATATAATTTTTTTTTGTGGCGGTCTTATAGCAGAGGTTGTGATAGCCTCCACAAATGGCACTAAAATGGCGGAGGTTTGTCAATGCCGCTATAATTCGTGGTGGTTAATAATCTTCACAAGGTATAGTCACTATTAAAAATAGGTCAAGAATTGAGGTTCAAAATCGAAGAACACCCTCAATTTATAAACAAAATCGATGCAAAATTAATAAACTCGATAACATAAAATAATGATGGGTCAGTTTGAGAAAATCGATAGAGTGCTTCGGTTATAATCGAGGGATGTCCGTTGGATTTTATAAAATCTATGAAGTCCCTTGATCATTTAAAATAATACATAAAAAATGTAGCAACTCAAGGCCGAACCCAGATATCTACCATGACATTGAAAAATTTACCACTAGATCGCACATATTTTTGATGGGGTTCTTTTATTGTTTTCATTGAAAATTTGACGGAGTCTGTCGATTTTTGTTTATAGGCTTTCAACGATTTTTTTGTGGTGAATGTCTACCAAAAACTTGAACTACATGGAGAAATAATTTAGAAAATAAAAAAAAGTTAAAACAAGTAGAAATAAGTTTGAATACATACAGAAGTTTAATAAACATGAAAAGATCAAATTAAGTTGGGGTGATACTAGATAGGATTGCGGTTTCAGAATGCAAATTAGTCAGTGAGAAACTCTGTTAGATTTAACTGATACTCTAATCGATAACCGTCTGAAAATTACTAACCCGATATCAAATCAATGGATATCTTATTGATTGGCTAGCGGATTAGTACATTTAAAAGTCGATATCTAATAAGCCAAATCGTTAAGTGTAATTATCCACCAATCCACCCGATGAGTAGCCCTAGTTGTGGGTGTTACTAACCAAATTTGGCCCTTCATATTTTAATTAATCGACCAAGTTTCTCGAATTTCAAGCATAATAAAATAACTATTTATAAATGTCAAAAAAAAAAAATTAAAATTATTTTGGTGCTATTTTACCATTTCATTTAGCAATATAACCTAATGTATTATTATATATTTTTCATATAATTTTAAGTATTGATTATGTCTTTTATTAATATAAACCATATATATTTTTTTAAAAGTGTTTTAAATGTATATGTATTTCGTTTTGTTAAATTAACGTCACTTTCGATTAAGTTATGACCATTAATTCATTATTACAGGTAATTACTTTATTTTATAAATCAAAAAGTTTAATTAGTGAATTCATTTAAATGGTACATCTCAATTTTAATATGATTTGTCTTCGTTTCATAAATATCCTTAATTAGCAAAAAATCATTTGATTTGATGATTTTATCAATAATTGGTCGTAATTGAAATGCAAGTCAGTTATGTTTGAAATAATTTTGGCCACGGCTTAAAGAGGATTGATTAATTTTTAAATTCAATTTTGGCCATTTTCACTCTTAAAGATCAACCTCTATATCAGTTTTTTTTTCGAGATTAAGTTTAGAAATGACCCTGAGATGGATTAGTCTTGATGTTTTTCTCCCATAAGAAAAGCATTACAAAAATGACCTTCATAGAGAGTGATCTTGATTTTTCGGTCCCTATTTTAAGGCACTGAATCTATTCAATTAACTAGAAATTCTGTGTTATAGCAAGAAATTAGAACTTAGGTATATTACCCATCATACATAAGTTCTAACTTTTGTTACAAGACAGACATTCAGAATATTTTAAAATAGTAAACCTACTCAATTAAACACCAAGACGTTCAAGACCAAATCTTGTTTGTAAGAGAAGTATTGTTTTTGTTGGTCATCAAAGTATTTATGACGAATCAAATTCAAATCCAACAAAAATTCAAGATCAAGCTCAAAAATCCATGATTTGTATTGAGAAAGAAGTATTAGAAGATTCATAGAAATTGTAACGCTCACATTATTTTTAGAAGATTCATAGAAATTGTAACGCTCACATTATTTTTTTGTCTTAATTATTATTTTCCCGACATTAATTTTACTGTGTATAGCCATATTTTGTGAGTAATATAATAAATTTTAAGTGTAAAAATAAAATGAAACCAACACATTTTCATGGCTACTAAATATCTTTTATTATGATAACTACTTAATTTTCTACCCAATGTTTTTTCATATTTATTATTCCCTTAGTTTAATTTATTTTTCTTACATTTCAGCTCGTTTAAAAAAAAATGTTTCTTCCCTTTTTTGGTAACTCTTTAATTCAAATTTTTCACATGACATGCAATTTGGGATCATAATTTGAAATTATAATTTTAATTTCCAAATCCTCAGAAAAACATGATTTGGGATTCCAAATCATGATTTTAATTTTTAAAAATATAAACTTGACCCATAATTTTATATTTTGTACAAAAAAACCCATTATTTTAAAGTTTGCAAAAAAAAAAACAAAAAAACTCGTATGAAGAGATTGTCCATATCATGTGAAATAATCATATACTGTCCATATCATGTGAAATAGTCATATTATAGAATAAGTAGTTACTGCTGTTGTTGATTAATGAATCTTTATAAAATTATGTGTATTTGAAAGTTTGTAATCGCAAACATTTATTTATAAAAGAAAAATCGAGATATACTAGTATTTATTAATGTAGTTAGTAAGATTATATAGGAATTCGGAAATTTTGGTAGTTTTCACTTTTCACAACTTTTGAAGTTTTCATAATTATGAGAAAAAAATATAATTTAAGAAATTCAAATTACATGTCCAAAAAAAAAAAAAAAACTTCAAATTCAATTTCATATCAATTTAATTTTATATCCATGTCCAAACGGGCCCTAAGTAAAACACTAAATTTTTGTTGGAATATATAATATTGGAATAAAATTTTATCCCAAAATTTTTGGAGGGAATACATATTAGAACTCCCTCTCTTTTTGTTTTTTACTACTAGTATTTTTCAATTAGAACCCTCTCGTTCTTTTTTTTTTCTTTTGTCAGTTAGAACTCCTCTCGCACATAACCTCCCTTCCTTTATCTCCTTTATGGTAAGCTAATTTCATTGACATATCTCTCTATAAGTTCACATCGATGTATGTTTATATGTATTTATCTATCTAGATGTATAGGTTTTTCTATGTGTTTGAAATTTGCAGTTAGGTTTTGTATATCGTCAACTAGATCTGAATGGTGCGAATTGGAGACCAAGAGCAATGAAGACCTCGAGAGGCTGCTAGCCAATAAGTGTCGTTACCGTTCATCTCAAGGAATTTGGTATACCATTTTCTAAACCTTTCCTACTCATTAATCTTCTCTATTATAATCCCATATCTAAACCTAATTATATATTTTTATGGATACTTAATTATGAAATCTAAAAGTTTTGTATTTTCTTTGGGAAATGCAGCTTACACAAAGAAGTTATGCCATAGAAATGTGTTAAAACACAGTTTTTTTCTTCAATTTTGCTGAAGAGTATCCTTTTAACAGGTATATTTACCATTTGTTTATACGCTTGTATGGAAAAGATTTGTGTTTGCAGATTATTTGTGAATTGGTTATGGTGACTTGAATATTAGGTTAAACTTTAGATGGTTTACTCTCTACTCATCAGTTTGATCAAAGTCATTTGGGAAATAAAAGAGCTATATTGGTTCATGTGTTTTAAGCAAATTAAAGGAGCTATCTCCAAGGAATCACCAATTAGTGGCACTGTTTCAATTTTTCTATTATTCATTTGATTTTATCTTATGCAGCTATTTTACTTGCTATACTATGATGTAACCTAGTATTTAAGTGATGTTTTGTATTTCTTGAATCTCCCTAGCCTTACATTATGCTTGCGAATTGGACTTCTGGAATAGTAACAAATTTTGTTATTCGTTGAGTGACTTCCCCTAGTGACAAATATCATTTTCTCCAAAGCTTTGATTTGGTAACATTTTATAGTTACTTTATTCTAGTAATTTTGCCATTGGGATGGAATGTGGCTGGAAAACACTCACCATTAATGAATATAGCAGGTGGCTTTAGGACAAAAGTTCTTCATCCAAACATAAACAACAATGAGTGTTGGGTTCTAAGTGTATTGTAAATGGAAAATGGAGGGAAGAAAAATTGGAGGGAAAGTGAAATGTGTAGTTTACTTTTAAGATGTAAAGTTATCCCACATTGGTGGGAGAAAGAAACATTCTTATGCATATATTGAGATGTATTCCTTCATATGAATAGTGAGGCAAGAACAAGCCAAGCCTCGCGCCGTCGTCGTTGTCGCTCGCTCGGCTCGGCTTCGGATTTGGAAAATGATCGATCAAGAGATTATTTTTTGAACAAAATTCATTTGAAACTTGAAATATAGTGATATGTTAATCCAAAAATCCGATAAGAAATGATTCTTCTCCATTTGCGGACGCATATGGCATGTGCGGACGCATGTCACAACGCACCTCGAAGGGACGCGACCCTTTGAGGCAAACGACACACTGTTTTGGAACAGAAACGTGAGCTGTGGGCGCAGGTACCGCACAGGCCAAAGCGGCCAACACTGGTTTAGACAAAATAGCCACCTGCGGACGCTAAATAGCTCCGAAAAATGATTGCTTTGTAGTAATTGAAGTTTGGAAGCACTCGGATTTTTTATGTAAGAATTACATATTGAGTGACCTACAAGATGACCTATACAATGTGTATAGCATGATGAAGACCTCAAAGGACCTCTGGGATGATTTAGAAAAGAAGTACAAAACCGAGGATGCCGGAATGAAGAAATTCATTGTTGCCAAATTCTTGGACTTTAAGATGGTAGACAGTAAAGTTGTAGTTACCCAAGTCCAAGAGTTGCAAGTCATTATTCACGACCTCCTTGCAGAAGGTATAATTTTAAATAATGCCTTTGTTAAACATTTTAAGAATGTTATTAATGTTCACTTAACCTTCTTTGTAGGTTTGATTGTGAACGATGCTTTTCAAGTAGCTGCTATAATCGAAAAGTTACCACCTTTGTGGAAGGACTTTAAAAACTACTTAAAGCATAAGCGAAAGGAGATGTCAGTTGAAGACCTCATTGTGAGGTTGAGGATTGAAGAAGACAATAAGGCAGCTGAGAAAAGGTCTCGTGGGAATTCTATAATAAATGGAGCAAATATTGTGGAAGAAGATCCCAACAAATCAAAGAAGTGAAAGAAAGCACAAGCACAACAAGGCAATCCTTCTAAGAAGAAATTCAAAGGAAATTGCTTTAACTGTGATAAAGCTGGCCACAAGTCGGTTGATTGTCAGGCTCCAAAGAAGGGCAAGAAAAAGGACCAAGCAAACATGGCTGAATCCAAAGAAGAAATGGATAATCTGTGTGCTATGCTCTCGGAATGCAATCTTGTTGGAAATCCTAGAGAGTGGTGGATTGATTCAGGTGCCACCCGCCACGTGTGTGCCAACAAAGAACTATTTGCATCATATGCTCCGGCTCAAGATGATGAGAAGATATTTATGGCCAACTCCGCTACGGCAAAGATTGAAGGAACATGCAAGGTTTACTTGAAGATGACATCAGGCAAGGTGGTGACACTAAACAATGTCCTTCATGTTCTGGAGTTACGAAAGAACTTGGTTTCTACTTCACTTCTGACTAAGAATGGTTTCAAATGTGTATTTGTTTCAGACAAAGTTGTAATTAGTAAGAATGAAGTGTATGTAGGCAAAGGTTACCTCACCGAGGGCCTTTTTAAGATCAATGTAATGACTATTGATATGAATAAAAGTTTTGGTTCTTCTAACTTACTTGAGTCAAATGATTTATGGCATGGACGTTTGACATGTCAATTATAAAACCTTGCGAAAATTGATTAACTTGGAAGTTTTGCCTAACTTTGAGTGCAGTAAATCAAAGTGTCAAACATATGTTGAATCTAAGTATGCTAAGCATCCGTATAAGTCTGTTGAAAGGAATTCCAATCCCTTAGACTTAATTCACACAAACATTTGTGATATGAAGTTGACACCATCTCGTGGTGGGAAAAAGTATTTCATAACTTTTATCGACGATTGCACTAGATTTTGTTATGTCTATTTGCTGAATAGTAAGGATGAGGCAATAGATGTATTTAGGCAATATAAAACTGAAGTTGAAAATTAGTTGGATAAAAAGATCAAAATGATAAGAAGTGATAGGGGTGGAGAATATGAATCTCCTTTTGCGGAGATATATTTGGAAAATGGAATTGTCCATCAAACTACGATCCAGTATTCACTTCAATAAAATGGGATTGCAGAAAGGAAAAACCAAACATTGAAGGAAATGATGAATGCCTTACTAATAAGTTCAGGTTTACCACAAAACTTATGGGGGGAAGCTATCCTTACAGCTAATCGCATACTCAATCAAGTGCACCATAGAAAGACACAATCTATTCCATATGAGAAATGGAAAGGAAGGAAACCCAACTTGAAATATTTCAAAGTGTGGGGGTGTCTAGCCAAAGTCCAAGTTCCTATACCTAAAAGGTTGAAAATAGGACCAAAGACTGTGGACTGTGTTTTCATCGGATATGCTACAAATAGTAAAGCATGTCGATTTTTGGTTCATAAATCCGAAAATCCGGATATCTATGAGAATACGGTAATGGAATCAGATAATGCTGAGTTCTTTGAACACATTTATCCGTATAAGACAAGACAAGAGCTGTCTAGTGAAGGGTCTAAACGACCTAGGGATGAACCAAGGGAGAATGAACATAATAAAGAGAATCCAAGGCGTAGTACACGTCAAAGAACGTCGACTTTCTTTGGATCAGATTTTGTAAAGTTTCTTCTTGAAAATAATCCTCTAACGTTTAAAGAAGCGATGTCGTCTGCGGACTCATCCTTTTGGAAAGAGGCTGTCAATAGTGAGATTGATTCAATCTCGAGCAACCATACTTGGGAGTTGGTTGATCTTCCTCCAGGCAATAAACCTTTAGGGTCTAAATGGATCTTCAAAAGGAAAATGAAAGCTGATGGTACTACTGACAAATACAAGGCAAGACTTGTAGTGAAAGGCTTTAGACAAAAAGAAGGCCTTGACTATTTTGACACATACTCGCCAGTAACAAGGATAACGTCCATTCGAATGTTAGTTGCATTAGCCGCGGTATATGGTCTTGAAATCCATCAAATAGATGTGAAAACAACATTCTTAAATGAAGAATTGGAGGAAGAAATTTACATGGAACAATCTGAGGGTTTTGTGGTTCCTGGTAAAGAAAGAAAAGTGTGCAAACTTGTTAAGTCACTTTATGGACTAAAACAAGCACCTAAACAGTGGCATGCAAAGTTTGACCAAACCATGTTGGCAAATGGATTCAAAATAAATGAATGTGATAAATATGTTTACATTAAAGACACTCCAAATCACCAAGTCATTGTTTGTTTGTATGTGGATGATATGTTGATCATCAGTAGAGACATTTCTGACATAAATACTACGAAACGAATGCTTGAGAGCAAGTTTGATATGAAAGACCTTGGAGTTGCGGATGTGATCTTAGGAATAAGAATTCATAGAACTCCACAAGGGTTGGCATTGTCACAGACTCATTATATTGAAATGGTACTTGACAAGTTCAAGTATTTGGATTTCAATATTTTCAAGACTCCATTAGATGTGAACTTTGCACTTCAAAAGAATGAAGGTGAAAGTGATTCACAATTGGATTATGCAAGAGTGTTGGGAAGTTTGATGTATATCATGAATTGTACACGACCGGATATAGCATGCGTTATTAGTAAATTAAGTCGGTACACGAGTAATCCCAATCAAACTCATTGGATGGCAATGGAAAGAGTTTTGGGGTATCTAAAACATACTCAAGACTTTGCTTTGTATTACAACAAATATCCAGCGGTAATTGAACGATACAGTGATGCAAATTGGATCACCGGATCAAGTGAAGTAAAATCCACGAGTGGATATGTGTTTACTTTAGGTAGAGGAGCAGTCTCTTGGAAATCATCCAAACAGACTTGTATTGCCCGCTCTACTATGGAATCTGAATTTATCGCATTAGATAAAGCCGGTGAAGAAGCTGAATGGCTCCATAATTTCTTGGAAGATATTCCTTATTGGCCCAAACCATTGGCACCAGTATGCATACACTATGATAGTCAAGCGACAATAGGTAGGGTAGGGAGCATGATGTATAACGGTAAATCTCGTCATATAAGACATAGACATAATACCGTTAGAGAACTTCTCTCTAGTGGAATTATCACGATTGACTATGTAAAGTCAAAGGATAATGTGTCGGATACACTTACAAAAGGCCTATCTAGAGAGGGAGTTGAGAAATCATCGAAAGGAATGGGTTTACGGCCTAGGACAAGTCATTACAACAGTAACTCTACCTAGCGGACTGGAGATCCCAAGAGCTAGGTTCAAAGAGATCAAACAAATTTGTGATTGACGGTTCAACATTGTCAATAAACTCAACCCGTTCTCATAATGAAGACAATGTTCAGGAAACAAGGATAAAACTTATGGTTGGAAGTCTTTTAATGGTTTCTAAGTTTGGCAGATTTGACCAAATAGTTTGATCTATAGGATTGAAACGTTTAGGAATCACCTATGTGAGGGTGAAGTGGAAGCCGTTTCAAGGATAATGATAGTAAAAGCCTATTCTCTAAGCTCTCATGAAACCAGGTCGTGTTCATGGCTAAAATGACCAAAACCATGAGAAACATAAATGGTAAAAGGCTGGTTGTGTGACTTGTGTTGTCTAGGTGTACATTAAAGTTCGACGGTTCAAAGATATCACATCTACCGATTGACCAAGTGCATCCGATGCAAGTTACTATGGAAAGTTCAAAGGGAAACCTACTTATACAGATGCAATTAGTCTTTGCTTGTTGATCACACACTTGTCGGTATATTCTTTGTTGAAATAGCCATTCCCCATTTATGTGGGGGATTGTTGGGTTCTAAGTGTATTATGAATGGAAAATGGAGGGAAGAAAAATTGGAGGGAAAGTGAAATGTGTAGTTCACTTTTAAGATGTAAAGTTCTCCCACATTGGTGGGAGAAAGAAACATTCTTATGCATATATTGAGATGCATTCCTTCATGTGGATAGTGAGGCAAGAACAAGACAAGCCTCGCACCGTCATCGTCGTCGCTCGTTCGGCTCGGCTTCGGCTTCGAATTTGGATTTGGATTTGGAAAATGATCGATCGAGAGATTATTTTTTGGACAATATTCATTTAAAACTTGAAATATGGTGATATGTTAATCCAAAAATCCGATAAGAAATGATTCTTGTCCATTTGCGGACGCACATGACATATGCGGACGCATGTCACAACGCACCTCGAAGGGACGCGACCCTTCGAGGAAAACGACACACTGTTTTGGAACAGAAACGTGAGCTGCGGGCGCAGGTATCGCACAGGCCAAAGCGGCCAACACTGGTTTCGACAAAATAGCCACCTGCGCCCGTTATTCCATAAAAGTTGCTTCTGTTCATGAATCTTTGCTTCTCCTCTGAAGCACCACCTTTTGGCTACAAATACTTGACTTATTCCTCAGGTATTGGCACGAAATTTGTGAAAGAAAAACACTATCTTCTTCTTGAAAAAAAACTCAAGTGTGATCAAGAAATCATTGAGTGCGTTCGAAGTTCGGTAGAATTTGAGGTACCACTATTCTACTGAAGTGAATCATTTTATCCTGGGAGGAAAGATTCCATAATCTCGGGTACTTGAGGGGAATAAATTCCTTAAGAACACACCGTGAATTCAGTGGACTTGATTCTAAATTTTCTGTTTCATCTTCTTTCTTACGGCTTTGCTATTTTCCAGAAAATAGTAGAAACTTCATTTCGATAGTTCATTATTATTGAACTTGTGTTTGAAGTTGTTGAACTTCTTTATTGTTCTTGAACTTATTTTTGAACTTAAAGTTGAAGTTCTTGTTGATTAAAATACAGATATTTGTACCCGGAGACAACAGAGAGTAAATTACCACATGATGTGGTTTAGTCAACATCTTGAGGACAATAGGAGATCAGATGGAATGTCTATCTTATTGAAGGATTAAGAATAATTTTTCTTATCTGTTGAATTATGAGTAGTTATAAGCAAATCTACTTAGTGAATTAACTATGAGCAAGAGATTGTTTAGTAGCTTAAACACTTCATGTGGCTCGTAAAAATGTTGGGTCCTAATCTTGAACTTAAAATAGGGAGTTTTACGGTAGCAAGTGCTTGGCAGACTTGTAAACTTTTACTTGTGGGGGAGACTTCAGATAGAATTGAGGCCCTGAAAGTTAATTTTTGTTTGAATTCTTGGATTGGAAACTACTGAACTAGCGGTTGTTATTCGGAGCGGCAAAGCAACAAATAAATAGATTCAGATGATGTCAATGGAGGAGGTGAGGTTTTGTTAATACGAACTTTGACATGGTGCATGACTCTATAGATTTGGGCAATGAATACAATATTGTCTTTAATCATTTAGTTAGAATTAAACTGTAGGGGATTAGGTAAACTGTACATTAAATTTCCCCATACTGTTGATACTTTTCAGATTAGATGTCGTTGAGTTAATATAATTTTCAAATAATAGCATTCTAGTAATTCATGTGTAGCAGGTTTGTGCAAGGATAATGATATGTTCATTTCTCTACAAAAAAATAGCGCTTGGCAGGAAAATGAATGCTGCTCACTCAAGATGACCTTCATATTATGTATGCTTAGTCTTTACAGTGCTTATACAACTAGGCATTACAACATATGAAAGATATACCGTGATACAGATTCAACTTCTGACCTCAATACGACACTTTAAATTAAATTTTAATTTCTTTTGCTCTTGTCCACAGGTATAAAAGGTGAGAATTGAATCAAGACTAATTGCAAGCTAAGTGTCACCACCATATAGATACTTTGAAAGAGTCCTTTGTGTCTGTGTCTTAGTTTAGGAGTAATATTTAGTATATTAGAGTTAGATTTCCTTGTTATGATCATGGGTGAATTTTATTATTATTTGCATGTTTTATTATTTTATTTTGCAATTTATGCAATTTTAATTTAAAAAATAATATGATTATGAAATAGTTAAATGTCATCAAATGTTTGTTAATTAGTGATGAAAGATTTTATCGTCAAAGAAATAGCTTTTAACGACTAAATTAAATTTTTCAAGACAAATATTTTCGTCATAAGTTGACTACATTTAGTGACAAAGCATATATTTGTCACGGTACCCTTTTTATTGAATACAAATTAGTTTTGTATTTACGACAATTGTAATTGTTACTAATCATGACAATTTATAGTGACAATTTGTTTTTGTCGGTAAAATCAATACTTTTAGTGAAAAAAATGATAGATGTAACTACAAAATTGTTAACCTTTTTTGTAATAATAAATTTATCACTAATTTATACATTTAAGGACGAAACAACTTTTTGCATATAAAAGACAGTCATTAGTGACGAAAATTACATTCGCCCAGCCACGAAGTACATATAACTTTGGAGACAATTGGGGTCGTCACTGATTGAACTAAAAAAATTAGTAACGATGTAGTTTTGTCAGTGTTAATAGTTTTTTTAGTGACAAATCATACTATCAACTACAAAAGGTCACACTTTTCTTGACAAACAAATTCGTCACAAATGTTACGCATTTGGGGACGATTATTTGTTTTTGTAGTTAATATAACTTTTTTAGCGATGAAACACTAAATCGTCTTTGAATACTTTTAGCGACCCACGTTTAGAGACGACTGATTGACGGAATATTTTTTGTCACACAAAACCTTTAGTGACCAAATATGATTTATAAGTGACGAAATCTTTTGTCTCTAATTATCGAATTTGTTGTAGCGGATGGAAATTGGACAAGCCATCGGTAAAATTGTAGCACAAGATTAAATGTAATTTATCTTGATTATGGGAATGGTGTAGTTCCGACTTCTTGTGCTAGTGCATTTTATATGTATTGAACAGGACCGAGCAGAGATAGATGTTTTAGACTGACTGATAAAAACATATTCTCTAAACTATTAAATGTATTTATATTCTCAATCTCGATATAACTATTATGAGCTGTATATATTAATTATCATTTTGATTTATTAAAAGGTGAGATCCTGAGACGGGTCAATATGCCTGGTAGATTGAATGATAATAATATATATTGGTGAAATAATAAGTTAGTTGATAGAATCCATGTCTCGGTATAGAGATTGATGATATGCCTTTTTGAGAAGCTTATAAGTTTTCATTGTGTCAAATCTTGCAAGTGAATTTTATGAATCCGACACATGAAATAAGTTAAGCAGTGCTCTAAAGGAAATTAATCAGTAATTTAATCTATTGATTAGTATCTGTAATCTTAACATGGGGAATTTCAAAATATTTATAGAGGAGTGCAATTACGAAATTCTATTGGAATGATTTGTAATTTATTATGGTAAGAATAATTCAAATCAGAATTAGAATATGGAATTATTTCCATAATAGGGAGCCTCAATAATTAATTCTGTGGTTCCTGCAGTGCCCATATTTAACTAGAACTCAGAATCCTATTTTCTAGAGAAAAAGGAAAAAAACAGGCGTTTGTATTCTTGTTAGAACACAAATGGGTTTTTGTTCTCCTTTTTGAACTAGGAAAGTATCTCTATAAATAGGGATTCTCCTAACCTTTAGGAAAGAACTCCTTGCCATCTTTACGCCTTACATGCGGCATAAATCGCATAAATCAAAGTAGAGGTCACAAGATGACCTATGATCGTTACTGTATTCGTATCGAAGAGATGCATGAACTATTTGTGTTAATGGATTTTTTCGATCCAAAACTTGAGATAATGGGTGTAAACCGAAAAAGGATTCATAAGTAGTTGTTAATGGAGTTGAGGTTACCAAATTCTGAGGTGTCGGTATCAATTTATGCCGAATTGCTCCACATATAGTCCCCCAAACCACATTTTCTAAACGAACCAGAGCCAATCTAGAAAAAGAATCAGTTTTCTATTCCATACTTACCCACCCAAGTATTGAGAGAGTTCGACTGTTAATTTGGGATCACTGCAGAAGATTGCAGAATCGGAGTTGGACTTGCTTGATGATACGCGTTCACAAAATCTTGCTTGATGATACGTGTCCACACTTCAAGAAGTATTTATTGAATTAAATTTCAGCAAGTTTATGTGTTCTACCATGATCGTATGTGTTCTAGCATAAACGTATGTGTTATCCATTATTCATGTAAGCAGTATATTTCTGGAATGCTTCCGTTGTGCATATGTTATCCAACAGTAGCATGTTTACTCAGTGGCGGAGCCACCTTGAGCCGAGGGGGTTCATCCGAACCCCCTTCGGCGGAAAATTATACTATTTATACATGGTTAAAATTATTTTTTATGTATATATAGTAGATGTTGAACCCCCTTCGGCTAGTTTGTATGTGTACTTTTTCCGATTTTGAACCCCTTAATGAAAATCCTGGCTCCGCCACTGTGTTTACTCACCGGTGCCTCAGTTGCCTGCTCCTCGTTTTCGAAAAGAGCAAGAGCCTGCTTCTTCCTATTCATTTCGAGAAGCTTTGTTTTCACAATGGGACCATGCTCCTCCAAATGAGCCACTATCTATTCTTCTGTCACGTCCTGGGGCAAGGTTGAGAGGTGGATCATCTTGGTAGGGGAGCAACAAAACCGGTAGTTTTTATCAGCGTTCCTGTTGAAATGATTGAGATTTGAGTTTGAGTAGTCGCGTGTCTCTGGTCCGGTAATAATATTTGGGTGCTTCGGATAGTTGACTTCCAAACGCTGGCCGAATAACATGGCACCCTTCAAAAAGTTCACAGCAAGCTCTGGCGGGAAGCTATCACCCATCTGAACCAGAGCATGATCTGGTTTATTCCGTAGGATTTTAATTCTGACAATGTTTCCATAAAGGGAGAACAGATTAAAAAGCTTGTCCTCGTCTATTTTATCTGGATCTAGATTAGATATAAGAACAGTACACCCGTCATTTGTCCCCCTTATGCCAGGGGGCAAACTGCTAGGAAAGGCAGCTGCAATGGCTGTAGCATTTTCCATCTGAGTAAATCCAACTCCATGAGGCCCAGGACTTTGCACGGAGTACATGGCTGTAGCATTTCCCATCTCCATATCCTTGTTGAGGAGATTTGCCCTTCTGCTCTGCTGGTAGATTTGGGTTGGTGAAGTCCCTCGAGCGTTTGTTATTGTAGTTCGCTTGCAATTCCTCCAGGTTGGAGAATTGTATATCAAGCTGACAGCAGCCATACAACATCTAATCTATTTACGCCCCTGGAGAGAGTTCCTAGCAGAAACAGCAGTCTGAAGTAATTGGTACTGAATTAAAGCTTGAAACCAGCCTTCTGAAATGTCACGATCTAAGTTGAGAAGATCGTGACATTTCAGAAGTCGGCTGGGGTGAAAAAACTGATGCAGCACATCCACAGTTATAGGATATAGCACGTGATGTATCAAAACTAAGAGAAGTCGATTAGGCTCATCTCCTCGCCCTTGTGAACTCTGCTCCACAGTTGTCAGTTCTTGATGAGATGAAAATTGCACATACACATTTCTCCCCCTTATGCTGGGCTAAACATTTGAATAGAACTATATCACATTTACAGCTGCAGCAATGTCTTGCATTTGCAAGAAAACCTGAAGAAAAAAATCTTGTTTTCTCATTAATATAAGTTTATGGGAATAATATAAAGGGAAAAGATTCAAATATGCCATCGAACTATTAGAAATGACTCATCTATGCCATCCGTTATAAGTTTGGCTCATCTATGTCACTGTCGTTACAGAAAGATTAATTCATGTCATTATTGGTGACGTGGACCTCTAATAAGTGGCCACGTGGCAAAAATGATTTTCTAAAACCACCGTTACAAAAATAATGGCATGAATGAACCTTTCTGTAACTGCAGTGACATAGATGTGCCAAACTTTAAAGGCGATGACATAAATGAGCCAAACTTATAACGGATGACATAGATAAATCATTTCTAATAGTTCGATGACATATTTGAGCCTTTTCCCTAATATAAATGATTAATTTTGGCTGAAATTACTAGAAAATCAAAACAATTAAATCTAATTTCCTTAATTTAGTAGTATATCTAAGGAAGAAAATTGTTCATTGAAAACCTCCATTGACATCAGTATAGTATAAAGGCGAAATAGTCTACTGGACCCTTGTACTTGTTCGAATTTGTAAAGTGGATACCTCTACTTAGCCCTTTGTCATCTGAACCCCTAAACTCGAGAAAACTCAACATTTTAAATTCCTATAACCGTTGACCGAGCTTATGTGGCATTAAGATGGTTGAGTTGGACATAACGTATGACTACACGCGTTTGGGAGCAAGCAAACACCATATTTATATTAAAATAATTAAAAATTTAAAAAAAATAAAAAAATATCTTCTTTCCCCACCTTCTCCAGTCTCCTACAGCTCCCTCCCCCCTCCCTCCGCCAAACCCACCCACCCTCCACCTTTTATTTTCTTTCTTTTCCACCCCTGACCTCTCCTACCCGTCTGCACCACCTCTCCCCCACCCACTATTCTTTTTCTTCTTTAACCCCCACCCCCACCCTTCCAAAAAAAAATCTATCCTCCTTCTAAAAAAAAAAAACCCTTACCCTTGTTCGAGATTCATTATTTTTTTTTTCAAATCACTTTCACAATTTAAAATTTTCATATTTTTTTGGGTCAAAATTTGAACTTGATTTGAAAGTGAGCGATAGAGGATATTGAAAAATTTAAAAACTCCATTGATAAGTTTGAAAAGGCTTGAAGTTCAAATTTGAAGGACAAAAAAAATGAGTTTTTATGGATTTGTCAAAGATGTTCAAAATTGTAAATTGAAAATTCATTGTCTTTGTGAACATATAGTTGAAAATTTAAATTAATTGGAGAAGAATTTCAACTATTTAGAATGAATTTGGTACTCAATTTGTGAGCAAACATCAAAAACATGATTATTGAAAATTTTCTATAATTTGTAAAAAGTGACTTATTTAATTAAATTTATTTTTAATATTTAATTTCTCATGTGGCATTTAAAAAATGACGTGAAATTTGATGTAGCATTTAAAAATGACGTGGAATTTGACGTGGAGCGGTTATATTACACACACTACTGACTAGACGAAAAAAGGGTTTAAAATCTTGTGTTTAGATGGGTTAAGGGGTTCAGATGACAAAAGGCTAAATAGAGATATCCACTTTATAAATTCGGACAAGTATAAGGATTCAGTAAACCATTTCGCCTAGTATAAACAAGGGAGCAAAATTGACCAGAACCATTTTTTTTTTAAACACGAGGACTATACAAGCAATGTGCTGCTATTATCAAATCTATTTGGAAACCTGGGTCAGGACTCAGACAAGTTCTTTGCTTGTTAAGAGAGAATTAATGGTTAGAAGGGATAAGAACTTCTATATATATATTTTTTTCCCTATTCCGTTTTTTTATTTTTTTTTAAAATTTCTGCCGAAATCAAATCGGGAAACGGAAGAAGGATAGCAGAATTTCGTCTAATCATGACAGTGATGTAGTCATATTAGTCAAAAAAAAAAAAAAAATTGACCAACTTTTTGAACAAGCTATGAATATTTTTTGTAACAAGTTAATTTTTTTTTTTTGTTTGTAACAAGACCAAATACCGACTGATATGTTACTTTTCTAGCATTTTTAAACTTGGCTTCCTTTGTGGAAAACAAATGATATTGTTGATGCTTTTATTATTTAAATAGAAGTGGGTAAGTCTGTTTTTTTCTTAAGAACTGTGAATTACCGTTCTTTAAGCCATGCTAATATAAAGTTTTTTGTAAACCTTTATTTTCACCATTTTTTTATACATACATATTTGGACATGTATATGTAGTTAATTCTAATTTTTTTCTGTATGTGTTATAGAAAATCATGGTGATGATAAGAACAACACATCGACAAGTTTTCACAAATCAATAGAAGAATAGGGTGAAAACCTTGATTAACAAATTGGTTGATCTCTCGCCAGAATCCGATGTTCAAGATGATGATCTTACAGTCTTTGTGAACCACATAACGAGAATTAACAAATTAATTCAAGAAGTTGTGTGGGCTGGGGGTTTATTAAGTGTGGAAAAGAAATATATGGCTTTACAGTCTGCATTGCCTAATGATTTTCAAAAGGAATTGCTCGACAAATCTTGGCATAAGTTAGGTATCAAAATGTCGAGATCTTACAAGTCGTTATTACAAGATTTTATAAAAAAGTACATCAACTTGAAGGTTCAGAAGACTGGTGCTAGAACGCATAAATCACATACGCAGCGGAAGCATAAACAAGGGATCACAAACTTACATGTCAACATGATAATGTAAAATAAAAACCGAAATTCATGAAAAACTACATACCTCTTGAAGCTTTTACACAACTCGTTTATCACCTTGTTCTCCAGGTCTGCTGCCTTCTACAACTACCTGAATAATTTTTACCAACCAATGCTTGTGTGGACAAGTTAAAGAAAAATTCTGGAAAGGGATTTTCAAGGTCTGTCCAATGAACAAAAGAAAACCCCTATATATTCAACTGAATTTGAAGTTGAAAGGGTTTTCTTTCATCCATTCAATTCACACGAAAATCTCATTAAGACCTCCCATCAATACCAACATAAAGTCATGGACGTTTTGTCCATAATGACAAATGTTTAATGGGAGTCATAATTCCTGTCATCAATAGGAATTTATTCCCATTAAAACAAACGTGTACAACCTTTTCTAAATCCATTTTCTTTTCCAAATTGGTTAATTAATCAGGCGTAGCAGGGACCGCAGATTTATTAACTGAGGCTTCTAATTATGATATTAATTCGCAAATGAATGAATTACCATATCATAATAAATTACAAATCATTCCACTAAAAATCTGTAATTGTACTCCTCGTTATTAACTTCGAAATCTACCATTACATCTTATTTAACTCCCCATGTTAGAATTACTGACACCAATCAATTAAATCAATTTTTTCTGAAAAATTCAATTTATTGACTAACTCAATCCTATATTACTATGCTTAACTTTATTTCACGTGACGGATATTAAATCCACCTGCAGGGTTCACACGTGAAAACTTATAAGCAACCATATAGGGGTGTCTTCTATCTCAAGTCCGAGACATGGTTCTATCAACTAATTATTATTTCACTAAGTAATTTGTCGTTATCCAATCTATTAGGAATATATTGACTCTCAATAGAGTCTCACCTTTTAATAGATTAAAATAATAAATCAAACTACATAGATCATAATAATTATATCAAGATTAAGAGTATAAGTACATGTAATGGACTAGAGAAGTTGTTTATTAATATTCAGAACATAAACAAACATCTCTACTTGGTCCGTTCAATACATACGAAATGTACTAGCACAAGAAGTTGGAATATTACCACTCCCATAATTAAGATCAAATTATATTTTAATCTTGTGCTACAATCATCAAGATGTTTGTCCTACTTCATCTTTGACTGTGAACTTTTAATTTATAACTTATAAGAATCAACAATTTTAATCTTCCATGCATGAGTTAAATAACTCCATGCATAAAATTGCATACTATATAAGTTAAGGACACACATATCAACACAATGATTTATTTAAATAAAGACTTTATTAAATTAAGAAAATGAAATAAATTGTCTTTACATGGGATGTAAAATAATACTATAACTTAAACCAACATGGTTAATAGTATATACTAACAATCTCCCACTTAGACTCATAACCATGCATGAACAATTTTAACACCCATTTCTTCCACATGCTTATCAAAGACCTTCTGAGTTAAGCCCTTTGTAAATGGGTCCGCCAAATTGTTCTTCGACTCAATCTTCAAAACTCTCACATCACCCCTTTGAGTTATATCCCGAATCAAGTGATATTTTCTCTCAATATGCTTACTTCTTTTATGGCTTCGTGGTTCTTTCGAGTTTGCAACCGCACCACTATTGTCACAATAAAGTGTGAGTGGTGCTTGAACCGAAGGAACCACTCCAAGCTCTTTCAGAAAGTTACCGAGCCAAACAGCCTCTTTGGCCGCCTCAGAGGCAGCCACATATTCAGCTTCCATGGTGGAATCAGCAACACATCATTGCTTGATACTCCTCCAAACTATGGCTCCACCTCCTAAAGTAAACACATATCCTGAGGTAGACTTTCTAGAATCCTTATCTGACTGAAAATCTGAATCTGTATACCCAATAGGTACAAGATTGTCAGAGTGAAAGACAAGCATGTAATCCCTATTCCTTTTCAGGTACTTGATTATATGCTTTACCGCAGTCCAGTGTTCTTGTCCAGGATTAGACTGAAATCTGCTAACCATGCCAACAGCAAAGCAAATATCAGGCCTGGTGCACAACATAGCATACATGAGACTCCCTACAGCAGAAGCATAAGGGACCGCCTTCATTCTCTCTATCTCATCAGCCATTTTGGGCGACTGATCCTTTGATAAAGTAATTCCATGCCTAAAAGGAAGGAATCCCTTTTTGGAATTTTGCATGCTAAACCTTGCAAGAATAGTGTCAATATAAAGCGCTTGAGATAAGCCTATTATCCTTTGTTTGCGATCTCGCATAAGCTTGATCCCAAGGATATGAGCCGCTTCTCCCAAGTCTTTCATATCAAAATGCGAGGACAACCACTCCTTAACAGAATTCAACATGCTCACATTATTCCCTATGAGCAAAATGTCATCTACATACAGAATCAAAAATGCTACTTTGTCTCCTTCCCATTTTTTATATATGCATGACTCATTTTCACATTGATCAAAACCAAAAGTCTTAATCGAATTGTCAAAACAAGTATTCCATGCCCTAGATGCCTGTTTCAATCCATAGATGGATTTCTTAAGTTTACAAAACATGTTTTCATTGCCACTTTCTATGAAACCTACTGGTTGTGCCATGTAAATGCACTCATCAAGACTTCCATTTAGGAAAGCCGTCTTGACATCCATTTGCCAAATCTCATAATCATAACGAGCAGCAATGGATAAGAGAATCCTAATGGATTTAAGCATAGCTACCGGCGAAAAAGTTTCCTCATAATCAATTTCTTCTTTTTGAGTGAACCCTTTCGCAACAAGCCTTGCCTTAAAAGTTTGTACTTTTCCATCCACACCTCTCTTTTTCTTATAGATCCATCTACAGCCAATGGGTTTGACTCCCACAGGTGGTTCTACAAGATCCCAGACTTGATTAGAGTACATAGACTCCATTTCAGATTTCATAGCAGCAATCCACATTTCAGCATCTTTGTCCTGTAGTGCTTCGGCGTAATTAAGGGGTTCTGTATTAGGCTCCTCAGGGATTCGATCGTATGATTCTCCCAAGAGCGCAAACCGTAAAGGTTTTCTAATAATTCTCCCACTACGACGAACAGTCACTACAGGATCTGCGACATTTGGAACTGAATTCTGAACACCTTGAACGCCGTCCTGCACAATTGCAGGCTGCTCGACATTACCCTGAATAGTTTCCTCCACAATTGCATGTTGCTCAACATTTGTAATGTCAAGTGTTTGCTCTTGTGCAACCTCTTGCCTATTGACATTTCTCCCACTACGTTGATGCAGTGGTATGTCAATAACGGTTGTCGGAATATGTTCTTGTTGTGTTTCATTAGTAGTTATTCTATTGCTTAATTCCTGTAAAACTAGTTTACTTCTAGGAACATGGTTCATTAAATAGTCCGATTCCAGAAATCTGGCGTTTGTCGATACAATTACCTTCTGTTCATTAGGACAGTAAAATAAACCTCCCTTAGTACCTTTTGGATATCCAATAAAAATGCACACTTCTGTCCGAGATTCCAGTTTATTAGTTTTTCCTTTTAGCACATGTGCTGGACAACCCCAAACCCGAATATGCCGTAGACTAGGCTTGCGCCCACTCCACAATTCAGATGGGGTTAAAGGTACTGACTTTGAAGGAACCAAGTTCAGAATATAATTTGCTGTTTCTAATGCATACCCCCAAAAGGAAAAAGGCAAATTTGAATAACTTAACATTGATCGAACCATTTCCATAAGAGTTCTATTTCTCCGCTCTGCCACACCATTTTGTTGTGGTGTTCCCGGAGCAGAATATTGAGATGTAATTCCTGATTCTGATAAGTACTTAATGAATTCCGCAGAAAGGTATTCACCACCACGATCAGATCGTAATGTATGGATATGTTTATTATGTCGCTTTTCCGTTTCTATCTTAAATTCCTTGAATTTTTCAAAGCATTCAGATTTACGGCGCAACAAATAAATGTATCCATATTTCGAGTAATCATCTGTGAAAGTCACAAAATACTCAAAACCACCTCTTGCTTGTATATTCATAGGACCACACAAATCAGAATGAATTAATTCTAACTTATTTCCGGCTCTATTTCCTTTGGAAGGAAAGGGTCTCTTGGTCATTTTTCCTTCTAAACAGGATTCACAAGTCAGAAGTGCCTCCACTTTCAATGAACGCAAAGGTCCATCAGAAACCAACCGTGAGATCCTATTTATATTAATATGACCTAGACGTAAGTGCCATAAGTAGGTTTCACTCAATTCTGAAATTCGTTTTCTCTTATGTGATTGATTAATGTTATTAAGTTCCGAAGTTCGTAGCATGTTTTGAGACACAGCAAACACAAACAGGTCATCTATTCTAGGAGCAGAAATAATAAAATGTTTATTAAACTTAATAATTGCAGAATTATTAGCAAAATAAACATTGTAACCAGCATCCATTATTCTTGAAACTGAAAGTAAATTCCTTCTTATAGAAGGAACGTAGAGGACATTATTTAAAGTCAAAACTCTAGAACTACTGAACGTAATGGAAATAGTTCCTATCGCTAAGGCTGGTGCTGGTTCCCCATTTGCTTGAAACACGTTGAGCTCATTTTCATTTAGCCGCCGCGTTACCTGAAACCCCTGCAAAGAAGTGCAGATATGATTAGTGGCTCCCTAATCTATAGCCCAAAATTGGGTAGAAACAGCCGCTAAAAATATTTCAACGACATATGAAAAAAAAGTACCTTGTTTCTGCATTTTTGCTATATAACCGGGGCACTGTTTCTTAAAGTGACCAGGTTGCTTACAATGATAGCACTTGCCTTTAGGCTTAGCCACACCACCACCAGCACCTGGAACCTTACGTGGCTTCTTCTTCTTCTTGTCGCCTTTCGGCTTAGAAGTCGAAGACTAAGGTTTGTCAACCATGAACGCCGCAGGAGGAGCTTGGTGCTTAATGATAGATTCTGCCGCTTGCAGCTCATTCAGCAGTTTCGCTAGGGACAAGTCCATCTTATTCATATTATAGTTTAAGCGAAACTGCTGAAAACTGTCCGGCAGAGTCTGTAGGACCATCTCAACCTGAGATTCCTTATCAATAACCGCACCAAGAATTTCCAACTCGTTCAACAGACTCATCATCTTAAGAATGTGCTCCCTCACTGATGATCCCTCAGCCATTTTAGTGGTCAAAAGGGCTTTCATGGCTGTCTGCTTGGCAGCACGATTTTGCTCACCGAACATCTCTTTGAGAGATTCAAGCATATCGTAAGCAGAATTCATTGACTGATGTTGATGCTGTAAGACATTCGCCATGGAGGCAAGAATGTAGCATCTTGCCATCTCATCAGCCTTAACCCATTTGTCATAGGCCTTAGTTTCATCATCAGTGGGATCAGCGGACCTAATGGGGCATTCTTCAACCAGCACAAATTTGAAACCTTCAGCAGTAAGGACAATGTCCAAATTACGTTTCCAGTCAACATAGTTAGGGCCCTCTAGTTTATTTTGATTCAGGATAGTGGTTAAGGGATTGAATGAAGACATGGTAAATCTGTGGTATGATCAAAAAACAAATCATTATTAGACATGCTAACAGAATAATTAAATTCATAAAATACACATCACACATATCACCATGCTCCTAAATAGTTAGAATCGTTAGGGAAACTTAACCATTTAAGCAAAAATACATGCAATGTGAGACATGCTATCTACTTAAATAAAACAGCACCAACTCAGTTAGAGAGTAAACTGTTAAGTTAAGTTAGATAAAACATCATAGTTCATAGAATCTCTTGCTCATTGATTCAACATGCAACTTAGTTGGAAAGTTAATACAAGTCATCAAAACAAGAGACACAAAACAGTAGCAATATATACAAGCATATCCGATGGGGAAGATGACCTATGTCAACATGTATACTCATATAATATACTGTAATCAACCACTGGAAACCATAAGGAATGACCCCTATTACCACTGGTATCAAAAATTTAATTTTTTCAGAATTTTTAATTTTTCAGAAAACATTAAAATGCCCCAAAACCCATGAAAACGAAGGAATTTGGCCAAAAAAGGCCCTATGTCACGGCAAAGTAGTGAGTCTTGGTCATTGGGTCATTTCCAATGAACCTACCAAATTTCAGGCCAATAGGAGTTCATCAAAAATTGAAAAACTCCAAACCCGACCAAAATGGCATTCATAGACCAGGCTGCTTGCGAGGGTCAGCAGGGCTGCTCTCGCAGCTTGGCCTTTCCACTACACCACTTGTTTAGGCAAATAAACAACCAAGACAGTTGGGAAACTACAAAAATCAGTACATATTTTTCCTCAATGCAAAAAATCATTTGAGACAGTTATCGGCAAGGCTGTCAGCGAGGGTCACATGGACTGTCTAGACAGCCTTGCCTTGACACCATACTGCTCGTTAGAGCATGGAAGTTATGACTATAGTTGGGCATAGTCATAACTTGAAACATAGTTACCCTTAATCCAGATGTTAATTATGGATAAACCATTCCAGAAAACAACAATTTCAGGAAGAGCATATATGTCCAGAAAACAATCAAACCAAGATTAAACAGATATTTCCAGAAAATACACAATTCATAATGAACATGGATTTCCAGAAAATAATCAATTCATGATAAACAATATGTCGAGAAAACACATATATCAGGATGGACATAAATTTTCCGAAAACATGTATTTCTCTGTGAACATGGATTTCCACAAAACAAATATTCCATTGTGAACATGGATTTCCAGAAAACAATTGTACCATAAATTCAAAACACATGATAATCATATAAACCAAAATAGATATATGAAACCATGAAATTTCAGGTACAATAGCATCAACATGATAAACAGTCAACAACATGATTTTATACAACTGTTGAAACTAACAAAAAACATGTATAACAATCATGAATTTCATATTACATTATCAGTGAGATGTAAGATGACTCGTGATACCAATTGCTAGAACGCATAAATCACATACGCAGCGGAAGCATAAACAAGGGATCACAAACTTACATGTCAACATGATAATGTAAAATAAAAACCGAAATTCATGAAAAACTACATACCTCTTGAAGCTTTTACACAACTCGTTTATCACCTTGTTCTCCAGGTCTGCTGCCTTCTACAACTACCTGAATAATTTTTACCAACCAATGCTTGTGTGGACAAGTTAAAGAAAAATTCTGGAAAGGAATTTTCAAGGTCTGTCCAATGAACAAAAGAAAACCCCTATATATTCAACTGAATTTGAAGTTGAAAGGGTTTTCTTTCATCCATTCAATTCACACGAAAATCTCATTAAGACCTCCCATCAATACCAACATAAAGTCATGGACGTTTTGTCCATAATGACAAATGTTTAATGGGAGTCATAATTCCTGTCATCAATAGGAATTTATTCCCATTAAAACAAACGTGTACAACCTTTTCTAAATCCATTTTCTTTTCCAAATTGGTTAATTAATCAGGCGTAGCAGGGACCGCAGATTTATTAACTGAGGCTTCTAATTATGATATTAATTCGCAAATGAATGAATTACCATATCATAATAAATTACAAATCATTCCACTAAAAATCTGTAATTGTACTCCTCGTTATTAACTTCGAAATCTACCATTACATCTTATTTAACTCCCCATGTTAGAATTACTGACACCAATCAATTAAATCAATTTTTTCTGAAAAATTCAATTTATTGACTAACTCAATCCTATATTACTATGCTTAACTTTATTTCACGTGACGGATATTAAATCCACCTGCAGGGTTCACACGTGAAAACTTATAAGCAACCATATAGGGGTGTCTTCTATCTCAAGTCCGAGACATGGTTCTATCAACTAATTATTATTTCACTAAGTAATTTGTCATTATCCAATCTATTAGGAATATATTGACTCTCAATAGAGTCTCACCTTTTAATAGATTAAAATAATAAATCAAACTACATAGATCATAATAATTATATCAAGATTAAGAGTATAAGTACATGTAATGGACTAGAGAAGTTGTTTATTAATATTCAGAACATAAACAAACATCTCTACTTGGTCCGTTCAATACATACGAAATGTACTAGCACAAGAAGTTGGAATATTACCACTCCCATAATTAAGATCAAATTATATTTTAATCTTGTGCTACAATCATCAAGATGTTTGTCCTACTTCATCTTTGACTGTGAACTTTTAATTTATAACTTATAAGAATCAACAATTTTAATCTTCCATGCATGAGTTAAATAACTCCATGCATAAAATTGCATACTATATAAGTTAAGGACACACATATCAACACAATGATTTATTTAAATAAAGACTTTATTAAATTAAGAAAATGAAATAAATTGTCTTTACATGGGATGTAAAATAATACTATAACTTAAACCAACATGGTTAATAGTATATACTAACAACTGGCTGCCTAAAAGGAATTACTGTTGGGTTCGAAATCGGTAGGGCGTCATGCGGAAGCTTATAGTTGCAAACCATAGAGGCGATAATTCGGATGACAAAGAAAATTAAACTAAAACATTGAATATGGTTTGGCCAATTGGCCTACATATGAAAACCTAATATTAAAAATCTATTGGGAGAAATTTTCCTCTAAACAAAACTCTTTGATGACTACATTGTGGATGCTATTGTGTTATGGTATGAGAAAAGGGGTCTTCTCTTTATAAAGGTACAAAACCTTTCCTCCAAGAAAGATGTTAGCCAAATATGGAAGAGTTTTATATTTTCCTTTTAAGAAAAATAAAAGTAATTATGGTATTACTTTTATTTTCCTTTCAAGAAAAGTAAAACTTAAATTTGGTAAGAAAATTAGGGCAAAAACCCTAACAAATCTCCCCTTTTTGGCTGGATTTTCTTGACAAAATTTGATCCGCCTTCTTCACTGATCTTCGTTCTTCACATAATCTTCATCACTACTGCTTGGTATGTTTAAAAATGGAGCTTTTGGGGTTAAAAAATATATGATCCCTTTTGGGTTAAAAATATTGGAGCCCTTTGCAGGGTTAGAAGTGAGCTTTATTTTCAAATATGTTACAGCAAGTTTGTTGAAAATATGATTGACAATTGTCTCCACATGTAGTTTTTTTTTTGGACAAAATCTTCATTATCATCAAATTGGTTGCAACTTGATTTGAAACCACTTTAAACCTGTCTTTAATCTCGTTTCACCAAATCATTGGACCTTTGAACCGTAGGCTCTGATACTACTTGTTGGGTTCGAAATCGGTAGGGCGTCATGCGGAAGCTTATAGTTGCAAACTATAGAGGCGATAATTCGGATGACAAAGAAAATTAAACTAAAACATATTATTGAATATGGTTTGGCCAATTGGCCTACTTATGAAAACCTAATATTAAAAATCTATTGGGAGAAATCTCCCCCTAAACAAGACTCTTTGATGACTAAATTGTGGATGCTATTGTGTTATGGTATGAGAAGAGGGGTCTTCTATTTATAGAGGTACAAAACCTTTCCTCCAAGAAAGAGATTAGCCAAATATGGAAGAGTTTTATATTTTTCTTTTAAGAAAAGTAAAAGTAAAAGTAAAAGTAATTATGGTATTACTTTTATTTTCCTTTCAAGAAAAGTAAAACTTAAATTTGGTAAGAAAATCAGGGCAAAAACCCTAACAATAATTTGCCTATGGACTTGCGAATAGCTCTTATTCTATCTTTTCATGTTCACATTAAAATATTACTGTGATAATGTGCATTTATTTTGTATAATGATTGTTTGTATGTAACATCACTTGTATGAATTTATATTATTTATGCAATTATATTCTTAATTGAGTATTTCTATATTTGTTATAGAATTTATGAATATTTTGTCTTGAATTTAGTGATTTAAGATAAGTGATTCTTAGATGATTGTTTGTGTCAGATTTATGACATATTAGAATTCGGATAATGATTGGGAACTTAGTGAACTTTCGAATCAGAACCTGATGTGAAATGAATATTGACATAGTTGATTATTTTAAGAATTATTTTGTATATGAATTTAGGTTAAAATAATGTACGTAGTTGTCTCACTATACCTTATAATCGTTTAAATCAGTATGTCAACTGCTGCAAAGAACATTGTCACCGAGCTTAATAAAGGTGATAAGCTTAACGGTGATGACTATGAAATATGGAGCATGAAAATCCAATATGTGCTGGAAGAGCAAGAGGCTCTTGAAGCTCTTAATGTGTCTATGACACTTCTTGAAAATGGTGATACCCCCCAAACATGTGAAAGATCTTGAGGTATATCAAGCTTTGAAAAAGAAAAATTCTCTTGCCCGCATAATGTTGCTGAGCAACATGGATAACGCTATCATGAGAGAATTTCAAAAGTATGACAATGCTAAGGGCATGTAGTCTGAATTAAAAGAAAAATTTGGTCATACTTCAGTTGCTAAGTTAAGGGCTCTTACTATTAAGTTTGATACTTATAAGAAACACCCTGATCATACTATGCGTAAGCATCTACGCCATATGTCCAACATGGTGAATAAACTGAAAGATGTCGGTCATGTGTTGACCAAAGAGCAACAACTCCAAGCTTTGATTCACTCCCTACCCCAAAACTGGAAAAATATGAAAATGCACTTAACCCACAATGTTAGCATTAAAACTATGGAAGATGCTACGCGTCATTTAGAACTTGAGAAAGAGCACCTTGGAGTAGACAATGCCGCTGCAAATGCGTATATGACTAGTTCAGATCCAAAACATGGACATGGTAACAAACACAAACATGGTGAATTTTCTCAAAAGAAGGAGAAAGGAAAAGTCTCAAAGAAGCCTAAGAATAATCAACAAGAAGAGGAAAACATTTCTGCTTCAAAGAAAAAGAAAAAGGTGAACATGGCTAAGCTCAAGTGTTACAACTGTGAGAACAAAGGACACTTTGCTCATGATTGCCCTGAGCCTAAAAAGGTGCATGACCTTATTAATAATTTACATAGTGATGTAAATGTTTCTTGTTCTGCTTTTTTAACTGAATCACTTCCTATGTGGATTGTAGACTCAGCAGTCACCAAGCACATAACGACGGATAGAGATACTTTCGTAGATTTTTGACGAATCCCACAAGGATCCAAATGAGTGTGTGTAGGAAATAACTCCAGAGAGGAGGTAAAATGGATTGGTACCTACAAACTTGAAATGCGTGGTGGTCGGACTCTATATCTACATGATATACTATTTACCCCAACAATACGTTTAAATCTAGTCTCTGCCAGAATGTTGATTAAGTTAGGATTTAATTTTTTCTTTTTTGAACATGATATGAATTTGTATTTGGCCAAGACAAAATATAGCACTGGTTATTTTTATGATCGGTTTTTTGTATTGGATGTTGTTCAAAGTCCTAATAATAATATTAGTTTTTTCCTTGTTTACGTCAACTTCAAATTGTGAGAATGATGTAAATATATGGCATGCTAGGCTTGGTCATATTGTTCAGCAAAGAATGAATCGCGTAGCTAAAGAAGGTTTGTTTGGCACAATAGATAAAGTAGGATTGTCTACTTGTGAATCTTGCCTAGCCGAAAAAACTGCAAGACAATCATTTGAAAAAGGCACAAGAGCTGATATTCCATTGCAATTCATTCATTCTGACATTTGTGGTTCAATAAATGTAAGGGCAAGACATGGTGCTATTTACTTCATCACTTTTATTTATGATTTTACTCTATTCAGTTATGTATATTTGATTTCTCACAAATCTGAAGTTTTGAGTTGCTTCATTAAGTTTATGAACTTAGTTGAGAATCAACTGTATAGAAAAATTAAACCTCTAAGAACCGATTGAGGAAGAGAGTATTTGTATAATGAGTTCAAATGATTATGTGATGGAAAGGAAATTCAAAGACAATTAACTACTCCTTACACTCCACAACAAAATGGTGTTGCGGAACGACGAAATAAAACCTTGTTAGAAATGGTTAGGTCAATGATGGCGCAAGCAAAATTGCCAATCACCTAGTGGGGTGATGCGTTGCTCACTGCTGTATTTGTACTTAATCATGTCCCTTCTAAATCAATTACAACTACGCTGTATGAGTTATTGACTAAATGAAAGCCCGATTTGAGCATTTTAAAGCCTTGGGGTTGTGTTGCTTTTATTCATAATCCTTCTTCCCAATATGGAAAATTAGGTCCAAGGAGAAAGAAGTGTATCTTTATAAGATACTCTAAACAGTCTAAGGGTTATGTGTTCATAGGTAAACAAGATAGTGGTACTGTAACTGAAGTTGAGTCACGTGATGTTACATTCATAGAGAATGAATTTTCAAAGCAGGCGAGATAGGTCAAGACTTATCTCTTTATGAAACTACGGACCAGACCTCTTCCGCTACTGACATTCCAATGGATTTGAGTGGGAGTCATATTGATGATAATGGATCGGTTCCTATTTACACAAATCCTAGTGATATTGCTAGTCCGAGTGGGAGTAACTTATCAATTGATAAATCAATTTGTCAATCTCAACCTCGACAAACAAGTCGTCCACAAATTCCTCGTCATCTATTTGAGATCAAAGGGGAAGTAATTATAGTTACTCACGATGATGAAGAGCCAAGAAACATAAATGAGGCTCTTATATGCCTCGCTAAAGAAAAATGGTTAGAAGCAATGGAGGAGGAGATAGAGTCGATAAAATCTAACCAAGTGTGGGAATTGATTGATCTACCTATAGGCCGATAAGCTATTGAAAATAAGTGGATTCTCAAAATCAATCATAAGGCAGATGGTAGTATCGAAAGATTTAAAGCTCGCCTAGTAGCTAAGGGGTACACACAACAGGAAGGAATTGATTATGAAGAAACATTTTCACCTATTATACGCTTTACTTCAATAAGATTAATTTTATCTATAGTGGCTATGTTGGATCTTGAATTGCATCAAATAGATGTGAAAACTGCATTTCTCAATGGAGAACTAGAAGAAGAAATCTATATGGAACAACCTGTAGGTTTCGTGAAAAAAGGTAAAGAAAATAAAGTATGTCGACTTCGAAGGTCGATTTATGGCCTTAAACAATCTTCTAGACGATGGTACTTACGTTTTCATAATTCGATAATATCGTATGTTTTCGTTATGATTCATGAAGATCATTGTGTATACATCAAAAGATCCAAAGATAAGTTTGTGATCTTATCATTGTATGTAGATGGTATATTTATAGCTGCAAGTGACATCGACTATGTAAAAGGAATAAAGAGTGGTTATCATCTACTTTTGAGATGAAAGATATGGGTGAAGCATCATACATTCTTGGAGTTAAGATTTCAAGAGATCGTTCAAAGAGATTGTTGTCTCTTTCACAAGAACCTTACATTAAGAAAGTTCTTGAACGCTTTAATATGCAAGATTGCAAACCCATAAACACTCTAATTTCTAAAAGTGAAGCTTTAAACCAAAGGATGTGCCCTCACACTCCACAAGAGAAGGAACAAATGAGAAAAATTCCTTATACCAACGCAGTCAGAAGTCTAATGTATGCTATGATGTGTACTAGACCCGATAATTGTTATGCCATTGGATTAGTTAGCAGATATCAATCCGACCCAGGACCGCAACATTGGAAAGCAGTTAAAAGAATATTAAGGTATCTCAAAGGCACAGTCGATTATTCCTTACGTTATTAAGGAAATGATCTGCAACTTAAAAGCTACACTGATGCTGATTGGGGAGGAGATTTAAATTAGAGAAAATACACCTCTAGCTATGCATTCTTGCTTAATAATGGCATTATATCATCGAGTAGCAAGAGGCAGTCATGTATAGCCTTATCAATGATGGAAGTTGAATTCATAGTACTTTCATCTGCTGTGCAAGAAGCTATTTGGCTTAAACGTTTTTTGATCTACTTGGGTGTGTATAACAATGTTGTTGAACCTGTCATAATCAATTGTGATAGTCAGACTGCAATAACCTACACAAAGGATCCAAAGTATCGTGAAAAGACGAAACATATTGACATAAAGTATAATTTTGTAAGAGACATGGTTGTACAAAAGGAAGTGAATGTGAAATATATATCTACACATCAAATGATAGCAGACCCCTTAACAAAATTCATAGCATGTGATGTTTATGAAAGACATGTAAAGTCATTGGATTTACGTAGATGCTAGTGTATTTATTTTATTTTCCCAATCATGTTCATGTATATTCACATTATTGATGTTAATGTTGATTTATGCCTAATTTTCCATCTTGTTGGTTCATATATATATATATATCATTTTTTATGTGATGTACATAAATTTCTGAGGATAAAAATTATGTCAAACAGATAAAAAGATTGGCATATTCACACAGGCAATCGCCTCTATTGTCTAAGTGACAAGTAGTAGAGATGAGACAGTTATAAGCTTATAATTGTCAGAAGTGATGATAAAAGAGAGCTGAAAGTTTATAATCAGAATGTTGTTTGTTATATTATGTTTAATCATATATGATTAAAATGAGCTAGTTTGTTTCTAATGCCAGATGTGAGTTATGAAGAATAAAATGATTGACTAGATTTGTGAACTCAAAGTTAGACATGAATTGTTTGAACTATCATCTGCACAATATTTAATTTATACAAGACATACGCTTCATGGGAAAAGAGTCAATACTGTGATACATGTTTCATACCATGTATGCATATAGTGTGACCCATAAGGGCGATACAAGTTTAGTCTCTACTTGTTATCGTGTGAAGCCTTGAAAATTATAAGTAATTTTCTACATTGTACCCTCATAACCTTAATCAGTTTCTTGAGGTTCAATTTGGTGTTTGCTATCTTAGTATGTTGCCAAAAGATCATGGTTGATTCGGTGTGGCGGGACATTTCTAGAAAAGCATATCACGTTGAGATTAAGAGATTAAGAGATTCATGAGATGAGGAAGATCATTGGATATTATCACATTAATTGTGTTCATTGATGTCATTTATGTTTGTCTGTGAAACAAGTACATAATGATGAACTCAAAATTAAGAAAAAGAGATTATGAGAAATATAGATGTGATAAATGATCTAGGGTACTGCATACTATAATCTACTCTAAGTTTCATTGATCGAGATGTTGTATATTTCTAACAGATGTATAGCAAGGAAGCTCTCGAAGTATGCACTGATCACACGGTCTAGTCATTAAGTATGAATGTTACAGAATAGAAATGAGAGCTGATCCACTATGTGTGAGTGGGAGAAATAAATATAAACTGACAGCAATGAGGTTCTGTTTAATATCCAGAAAACTTTTAGACAACAGTGCTTATATAATACGAAGGAAAATCTAAACCAACACAAAGATTGGCTGCCGTCCTAACAATCGATGGAATATCAAAAGAAGTTCTCAACATGATCATTGAAATGAGGGAAGTGATCATCACTCGTATCATTAAGTTATCTCCAGGGCAAGTTATTAGCAACTGCAGGAATACCATTATTTGAAGTTTCAACAAGCTGATAATTAGGGCTCATAGGTTCACCACTGGACTTGCTTACAGGTCCAAGTGACGAGGGACTTTTGGCCATTGTTGCTCCAGAGAGCAGGAAGGATGGCACACCAAAAGCATCAGAACGATCCAATTTTGACTGCTTTTGACCTTGCATACCAAAACTACCTATAATAACCTGTACATCGGATGCTGCAGTAAGAACTCCTGCCACACCACCACCTAGATCATGGACATCTGGTCTAGCTAATAACACACTCAAGCGACCAGTCCTGCTGCGATCGCCACCAGATTCTAAGAGGAGAAAGCTACCAGAGAGAGGCAGGATCTCAATCTGTCCCTCATGTGTTACATTTCCAATAGATTGCTGGTTGCTGAAGTGTCACATTAGATATGGAGCCATTTGCTGACAAAATGCAGACGACTTGAGAGATACTTTGAGAGAAGGACATTAGTTTTGCCAATACATCCTCCCCGACTTTTACTGTGATAACATGTGATCTAAATCCATTCCCTGAACCTGCTGATCCTAAATCACCTAATTGCTGTTTTTTCCAGAACCGGGTGGTCTCCCTCTTACCTTTTCCGTACAAAAGAAGCTGCCTCTACTCCCTCAACCGTAGGCAAAAATCCACCACCAGACTGCGCCAGACAACAACTGAGGGGATATTATCCCCAAGTTGGCGGAACCATTAGAAGCATACTTCCTCGGTCTTCCACGCTTTCTTGTAGCCGGTTCAATTGAAGTAGGATCCATAATGACTGATGGATCAACGGAAACAGAAAAGGGAACAACAACGTCAGCTGCGACGATGGTGAGGGAACTTGATACGTCTCAGTTGTAGGAGGTAAGAAGGGGAAAGCGGTGGCATGATAGGGTAGTATGGCACTGCACGTCCATCAGATGATCCCAAGTTGTGCATTGGTGCGTGAACTCCATTGGATTCTGCAAAAGACATTCTCCTGTTTCACTTTTACTAGTACTAACCACATTGTTTTCACTGGTTGGTAATTGTTGTTGGAAAAATGGGATCAAGAATATATAATATGGTAAAAACATGGACTGATAAATTAGCTTTAATTGATTACAATCAAACACGAATTAAGGATACCATATTATTTTCTGGTGAAAGTTTTAATAAAATCTAGTTAAAGAGATTGTTTTATAACCAGACCAATATGATCTTTTATGTAACATAAAACAAGAAAAATAATTTTTTTGTAATGAAGACAAAAGTTGAATAACCTCCCACAAAATTTTAAACTTGCTTCCATATGCATTTATCAGTTTTATATAGACAGAGCTAAACTGAAAACTTTCTTCAGCTCATTCATTAAATGTAGGTGCTACTACTTTTGTTAATTATTAAGATAGAAATTGTTTAAGAATATATATCTTACCAAGTGTGAATACTTACACCTATAAAAGTACGAAACAACTCATTACAGATTGTTTTTTAGTTTGTACATTGGGAAAGCTGAATTATATCTTATTTATTTAATGTTGAATTAATCACTTATACTAAGTAAGAAAATCTTTTGGATCTAAGAAAAATATTAAGTTTAAAAGATATAACATTAGTTGATTTTTCTATTAGATCGGATATAACAACTACAAATGGAATGCTCTTTTAAAGTGTGAATCTTTAAAAAAAATTGAGTATTTGCAAGATAAAGTTTATTTAAGCACTAAGGAATAAATAAACAGTTCATCATGAAATAAAGAAAAGAAAATGGAAAGAAATAACTTACAATTTGGTAACTCATTGATTCAATTCTGAAGAATCTATGAAAAAGATTCATGCTACAATTGAATTTCATCATCGTCAATGTCATCAACGTCTTCTTCAGTGTTGAAAATGCCCTTCATCTTAGCCGCAATAGGTTGGGTTGCGTTTGTAAATGACTAAATGAGAGGGACTGTCAAAGCATTATTTTTATAGGAGGGAAAGCGACTAGGGTTTTCTAAAAGTTGGTACAAACTTTGTTAAAATCTAATTTGTTCTCAATTAGAGTTGGCAATTTCACCCCAATTTATAAAATTAGCCCATTTAATCTATATTTTAATGAGTTTAATCACTTATATTTTAGTTGGATAAATATGGGCTTAAGTCTATTATTAACCCATAAAAATAAGGACAAATATGGATGCAACATGAGTATCCATATACAAACTCACATTTTGTAAATAGAAAAAAACGTTCCTTAAAAATTTAAGGAATGCATTTTTCAGATCAATAAAAACCACCAAGCATCCCCAATTCACCACTCACACCATCCACACACCCTTACCAACCAATCTCCACTTATCACAACTTCCATACCCCCACACCCTGCCTACCCAACTCACCAAGTTAGAGTTAGGGTCAAGATCGAGAGTCAAACCTCAAGTTAGAAGTTGTGGTCCGGGATGGTGTTGCGGCTAAACACACACGCAAGGGTACACAGTCACAAGTAATAAGTGACTGAAAGTGTCACGACCCAAAATTGAGTCATGATGGCACCTACCTCTCCTCCATGGTAGGTAAGCCAAATCAATCACACAACAGTAATAATCATATAAACATGTAGAAGAAGTAAAGTACGGATAAATCTCAAGTGAAATTTCATAAACCATATGAAGAAGGAATATGAGAACATCAAAAACCTCTCAAAATCTGAAAGTCACTAGTACAAGCCTCTAAAACAAATCTGTTACAAGTCTGATAGAATACTAAAATCAAATAAGAAGTACCGAATGAAAAACATAAAAGAGATCCAAGCATGCTGCATATAAGCCCAAGTAGCTACCTCAAATCTCGATAAACTCGATCCTGAACAAGGGCAATCAACAACTCAGAGCCCAGACTCAAAACCTGCACATAAAAGTGTAGAAACGACAAGTGTGAGTACTAAAATACATGTGTCCAGCAGCAGCAACATCCGATCCTAATTCAAAGTGATCGAGAAACCACCTAACCTCTCAACTATTCAACTCAACCACACAACCTGCAAAAAAAAAGAAGCCACATCTAGGATAATAATTAAACAATAATAAATACGGACATAACACAGTCCAGAGCACTCAAACATCCCAAATCAGTACAAGGATAGAAACTCAGTCAATTACTCTTTTCATCAAATACTAATCCAACTACAATGAATATAAGTGAATGAATGAAATACATATGTTGTGTATACACCCGCTGCTCTTTATAGCTAGCTAAGGTCCATGAGGGACTCATGAGCTTTATATACTAGGAAAAGTGTGCTCTCCGTACACAAATATAACACAGGATGAAGTATCTTCCAATCCATAATATAACTCAGGATGGCATGTCCTCCGATCTAGAACATGTTGGGCAGGCGTACCACTTCGATTTCAATGAAATGCATTGCAAAATATGCATGCATGTTACATCGATTTGGATTCCAATGAATTGCATTGCAAAATGTGCATGCATGTTACATCTATTCCAAATATCAAGTACAATATCAAACAAGAAATTTCATATCATAAATCAATTCAATAATCAGTTTAAGTTCCCATCTATCTGATTTCACAATCAATAAAACTCTCTTTTTGTACTCCAGTTAACCAATATCTTAGTATTTCATTGAAAATCACCATAAACAAACTAAAAAATCTCATATGGGAGTGCAATCATCAATTAGCATGCTCAACAAGCCACTTTTAGATACAATTCACAACAATCATGCAAGCAATTTAGGGAAAACAATCCAAACAAAATAGTTAATTAATTTGATCCTTCACATAACACTGATACCTACATAAATGCTCTTCATCTCATTTATATAGAACTCCTATATCCCTATTACTCTTCATACAGACAACTAGCATATGAACACTTCAAAAAAGAATCAAAGAGACCTCAATTTGCCTAAAAGTAAGCCCCCAAAAGTCAAACCAAAGCTTTACCTTTCCAAAGAGTCTATGAACGAGTCCAATATGATGAAACACATATTCTACATAAGAAAATGAAAACATAGACACCCGTGTTGCTATACTTAAATTTTAGGTGGAAAAATTCAATGCCGAGCCACAAGAGCAAAACTATAACTTAAATAAAAAATCTTGTTATCTATAACTTAAGGAGTTCAAATCTGATATTTCATCAAAAGTGTAGTTAAAATTGACCTTTAAAACCTCAAAATACCGTTTCTTAACTCTACTAAAAATCTCCAAATTTTTAAATTAAAAAACCAAGATTTGAAGAATAATTTATAAATAAATTATTGAGGAATGTGTAAAAGTAGTAAGAACTAGACTCAAAGAAGAAATTTTAAAAATCACATTTTGAATCTCCCAAAATTGAGTTCCCATACTTCAAAAATTGAGTTATGAAATTCTATATCGAAAATAGAGTTTTATTCTGTCCAAATAAGTTGTTTTTTGCAATCAAGGGAGCCACCGTAGAGATCGCGATGAACAGTATCAACCCGAACCTGTTGATATTGCCCTTCGAGATTGCGGAAGGGACCAAGCGATCACGATGCAAGAACTGATCACCCTTTAAGATCGCGGTCCCATCCACACAATCACGATGCACACAACACTAGCACTTTACGATTATGGCATGGATCGTCTCAATCACGATGTGCAACTTAGTGTTAAAATAAAAAAAATGATATACAAAATTTCTTCTTGTATTTCTGAATGACATTCTCTGTACAAAAGACCCTTATTTATGCATAGTTACATAATAAAATAAAGGAATGAAAATATTCTGTACAACTAAAAATGGAAAAGAAATCTCTATTATACACCTAGAATATATTGTGTGTTTGACCAAATATTCAATAAAGATGCACCCATATTAGGAATGGGCCTTCATCCAGCAGTAAGCAACAATAAGCAGTTGGGCCTCTTCATATTTTAATTTTGTTGAGGCCCAAACCCAAAAATAATAAGAGATAAAAATATCCTAAATGCCCCCAAATCAGTGAAGCTTCATTGTGTTCTCTTCTTCAATTTGGAAATATTTGAGCTCGAAATTGAGCTTCAACAATGGTGAACCTTAGCTTAGAATTGAGTTCAGAAATGAAATCCCAACACCCCTCCTTAAGTTGGAGGTGTGGAAGAGACACCCAAAGTTGATGATGTACAGGGCCGTCAATGACTTAGTGAAGATATCTGCGAGCTAGGAACAGGATTTTACATACGATAAGGAGATCAATCCCACGAGGTATTATTGACAGAAGAAGTGACAGTCAATTTCGACATGCTTCGTTCGTTCATAAAAAAATAGATTTTTGGCGATATGAATGGCGGCAACACTGTCAGAGTGAAGGGGTACTGGTAATGGGATTGATATTTTGAGATCTTTGAAAAGCCGAATTAGCCAGGTAAGCTCAGCTACTACCCTCCTCATAGATCGATACTCAACTTCAGCAGAACTGAGGGAAATGGATGTTTGTTTCTTCGATTTCCATGAAATAGGAGAAGAACCAAGCGAAATGTAAAACCCACTTACCAACTTCCATGAATTTGGACAGGTACCCCAATAGAAATCACAAAATGCCAGCAATTCAAAAGAAGTGGAAGCAGACATGAATCTACTAAGTCCCAAATCAGTGACCAGCTACTGAAGCACCGTCAATGCAGGGATCCTGCATAAATTGACTCAAATGTTGCACTGTGAATGACAAATCAGGCCTGGTATGTGTTGGATAATTAAGCTTTCCCAATAAATGTTTGTATAAAGTACGATCTTGGATAGGAACCCCCTAATTAGCCTGTAATTTCACACCATGATCCAAAGGTGAAGAAACAGGAGATAAATGAAGAGCATCAAATTCTGTCAATAAATCTAGGGTGAATTTCTTTTGGGAAATGAGCATCCCAGTAGATTCTCTAATAATTTCCATGACAAGAAAATAATGTAATTGACCAAGATCCTTGATTTTGAACTCATTGTCCAAAAATAATTTTAAAGCTTGTAATTCTTCTTCATTATTCCCTGTCAATAAGATGTCATCTACATACACTGCTACAATAGAGATAGAATCACCAGACTTCTTAAAAAAGAGAGAATAGTCATTGAGGGAATGACTGAAACCTTTAAAATTGAGAGCAGAAGTAAGCTTCTGAAAAACATTATTAACATCTAACTGAAACACTCCCCAGTTATGCTTTAAAGCAATGGCTAAAATACACCTGATAGTAGTCATCTTGACTACTGGGGAAAAGTTTCATTATAATCAATACCTTCTCTTTGCACATCACCTCTAATGACTAATCTAGCCTTTAGTCTTTCAATGTTTCCATCAGAGTTCTGCTTCACTTTATAAACCCATTTAAAAGGTAGTGCTTTCTTTCCAGCAGGAAGAACAATAACATCCCATATGTTGTTTAACTGTAAGGCTGCAAGTTCTTTATCCATGGCTTCTTGCCAACCTGGATGATATGCTGCTTGAATGTAATTAATAGGTTCTTGTGTACTAGTAATAGAGTTGAGCATGACTTGATTATTAGAATATAAATCACTAAAAGATAAAGAAGTAGGAGCAACAGGACTATGAAAACAAGTGGAAGTCACATTTGTAAGATGAAAAGCATTACAGATATAATCTTCCAAGTAATCAGGTTTCTTATGATTCCTAGAAAATTTTCTGACTATACTTTGAACAATAGGCAATGGAGAAGGAAAACTTACAGTTATATCAGAATTGAAAACTGTAGATGAAACATCATTGGATTTAGAAGGACTAGATGGAGATTGAGGGATATTTGGAATTAAAGGAACATCACCATAATTAGAAGTAGAATTTGATGAAGAAGATATTGGTAGAAAATTAGTAGAGTTAGATATATTAGAAGAAAATAGAGTAGGGTGCAAAACAGACTTAGAAAGAAATGAAAAATATGCTTCATGAAAAATTATATCCCTAGAAACTGTAATTTTTTTGGTTTGTAGATTCAACACCTTATAACCTTTCTTCCCATAGGGATAGCCTATGAACACACAAGGTGTGGCTTTAGGATCAAATTTAGTCCTATGTAAAGGTAGAGTAGAAACAAAATATAGACAACGAAAACACCTTAAATAATTATAGGATGGTTTAATCTTAAATAGAATCTCAAAAGGAGTTTTGGGATTCAAGATATTTGAAGGAAATCTATTTATAAGATAGGTTGCAGTTAATAGACATTCCCTCCAATAACTGATGGGCAGGTGAGATTGAAATAAGAGAGCTCTTGATGTTTCCAACAAGTGTTTATGTTTTCTTTCCACCACTCCATCTTGTTGTGGAGTATAAACACAAGTTGTTTGATGAATAATTCCTTTGGAGAGAAAAAAAATCAGAATGTTCCTTTCCACTCCCTAATTCAAAGGCATTATCAGTTCTTACAATTTTAACATTAGATTTGAACTGTCTTTCTACCATAAAGAGAAAGGATTGCAGAATAGGGAAAGCATTAGATTTGTTTCTTAGTAGATGTGTCCAAGTAGCTCTACTAAAATCATCTACAATTGTGAGAAAATATCTAAAACCATCATGTGTAGTAGTTTTATAAGGACCCCAAGTATCCACATGTATTAGATCAAAAACATCTTTGGTGGAAATAACACTAGAAGGAAAAGATAATTTTGATTGTCTTGCCATAGGACAAATAGCACAAGGAGAAGAAAAATTTGAACAAGATGCAAAAACTGGAAAAACTTTTTTCATATTATTTTTGGGCATATGCCCCAATCTATAGTGCCACAGTTTTTCCTTTACATTTGAATCAAAATAACTTGAACATGAAACAATTTATCTCCTAAAGAACTAGATAAAAATAAACTATGAGAACTGAAATTAGATAGACTCTTTGTAGAAACTTCTGGCTGACTTGACTTAAGAATATATAGACCTTCTTGCTCTTTACCAATTACTTAAGGGCTCTTCATTGAAGGGCCCTGCAACATGAAACAAGTGTTAGGAGTGAAAAGAACAAATTTATCAAGTTGTTTACACAACTTATGAATCGAAATTAGATTAAACTTAAAAGAAGGAATATATAGAACATTTTGTAGAATTAGATTATTTAAAAGAGAAATAGATCCTGAATAAGTAACCTTTACTTTGTCAGAATTGGGAAGAGTCACTATAACAGGTTTAGGAAGAAGATTTAATTCAGTGAAAAAGCTTTTATTAAAAGTCATATGCTCAGAAGCTCCACTATCTAATATCCAAGAATCACTGTCAATTTTAAACAAACCAGCATAAGTATTGAAGAATTTAGTCATACCAGCACATGTTATATTTGTTGCTGCTTCAAGTGATCCTCCATTCTTTTGGTTCATCTTCTGCAAAAGCTGCAAAAGTTTTGCAACATTCTCTTGACTCAAAGAGTTGACATCTAAGGGATTCTGTATACCCTGTTGAGATCCTTCCCCTGTGTTAAAAACATTACCAGCAACAGGTCCTTTTTGACACCTTTTAGATTTTGTGAATTTGAAATCAGGAGGGAAACCATGGATCTTATAACAGTGGACAATGTTATGTCTTACTTTATTGCAGTAATTAAAAACTAGAGGATTTTTCTTGAAAAGATTTTCAGGTTGAGTTTTATGTTCATTAAACTTCTTTTCTCCACCATTTGCAACAAAGAAAGAGGCTGATTCTCCTGGATAGGCAAGAGTGACATGAATCTCCCTTTGTTTGTCATCTTGAATAACAAGGGAGTAAGCCTGAACAATAGAGGGAAGAGGGGAAGATAACAAAATATTACTCCTAACCCCTATAAAAGTGTCATTTAGACCCATAAGAAACTGAAGCAGTCTTTCATCTTGGTGAGCTTTGGCACTCTTTTCTTTTGCTCCACACTCACACTCACAATTACAAGCAGAAAAAATATTTAGTGCATCTAACTCATGCCACAGACTCTTCATTTTTGTAAAGTAAGTAGAAATACTGGAATTTCCTTGCACTACAACACTTAAGTCCTTTTAAAGTTGAAACAATTTTGCACCACTTGCCTGACCAAACCTATCTTCCAAGTTAGACCATAAAACTTTGGCACTTTTGGAGTAAAGTGCAGATTCAGTAATTTCTTTGGATAAGGAATTGAGCAGCCATGACAATACCATGCCATTGTACCTTGTCCATGCCTTTTGAAGAGTTTTATCAGCCGGAAAAACTAGGGATCCATCAATGAATCCTAATTTATTTTTAGCTGAAAGAGCAATAATAATACACTTTCTCCAGCTACCATAGCTCCTACCATCAAAGGCAGTGGAGACAAGGTTCATGCCGGGATAATCAGAAGGGTGAATATAGAAAGCATGTGATGAATCTATTGCATTAGCTATAGTGATTGCATCACTCTTTTCAGTGATCTCATTACTTTCAGAATCAGACATTTTAGACAGTATTATTCAAAGCAGAAAAAAAACAAGAAGAACTGAAACAAAAAAAAAATAATTAACACTACTCCGATGCCATGTTAAAATTAAAAAAAATGATATACAAAATTTCTTCTTGTATTTCTGAATGACATTCTCTGTACAAAAGACCCATATTTATACATAATTACATAATAAAATAAAGGAATGAAAATATTCTGTACAACTAAAAATGGAAAAGAAATCTCTATTATACACATAGAATATATTGTATGTTTGACCAAATATTCAATAAAGATGCACCCATATTAGGCTCATCCAGCAGTAAGAAGCAGCAAGCAGTTGGGCCTCTTCATATTTCAATTTTGTTGAGGCCCAAACCCGAAAATAATAAGAGATAAAAATATTCTAAATGCCCCCAAATCAGTAAAGCTTCACTGTGTTCTCTTCTTCGATTTGAAAACATTTGAGCTCGAAATTGAGCTTCAACAATGGTGAAACTTAGCTTAGAATTGAGTTCAGAAATGAAATCCCAACACTTCGCTGCAACAGAACAACTGAAACCAGCTGAGAAAATAGGTGCGCGAAACTCTTCAAATGGACCCTAAAAAATCACCCAAAAACACAAACTGACTATGCAATTATACTAAGAATGATATTTCAAACTCAATGAAATTGTCAAAACACCAAAATGAGATTTTTATCAATGAATATTGACCAAAGTCAACTCTATACCTTAAACTTTCAACGTTTCAATCAACTACACAAAATTCATCCAAACGCATCAGGACCCGAACCAAAGGTACTACTAATCCAAAAATTTCATTCCACAGCTAATGAAACTGACAGAATTCTCATACGACCTTAAAATCTCCAAATATTGACCTTAATCAAGCATACCAACTCCAAAACCTTCCAAAAATAAAAGTCACATAATACTCAACCAACCACCTTGAGAATCGTGTCACCCATACCAATAGACCAAAATATAATAAATCAACTACGAAAAGGGGTCAAATGGTTAAAATATATTAAAAGTCAAAATTCACAAATGATTGTTATAGAAAGTTAGATATCAAACCCATAGGAACTTATGATTAGTCTTCAACTATATTAAACTAATGCAAATTATCTAAACAAGAAATAAAATCCAAATTTGTAATTACAATCTAACTAAAATAAAAAGAAAAAAAACAAAAGTGAACTTTAACTATGAAAGAGCAGATTTTTATATTCTCGATGGGATAAAATTGATCTAGGGCAATAGGTTATTTAACAATCACATTGTATTCTTTAACTATTTCAACTAGTTAATTTATCTGGTTTATTGATTGATAGTGTTAAATTTTCTTGCAATTTTCAGTCGAACAATTGCACGCCTATTCAAGTTAATTTAATTCTCTATGTCCAGCAGAATAGAATTAACGAGAATATATTTGCATCTCTTGTATAGCAACCATGAGAGACAATTAGCTATGTCTAGCCTAATAACGAATCTGCTCCCCCTGCTAGGTTAAAAACTGATGATGTTCAACCTTATACCTAATCTTCGATTTTTATTGTTGTGCTCAACTATTAGCTAGATGCATAAATAGTATTTGATTGGTAATCAAGAAATCAAATAATTAATCTCAAGATTTAAATAATTAAATCAATTCAATAGACTTATTAACTAAAATTAATATTCAAATAACCACGTTCATAAAAGAACCATGACCCTAGAAAGAGAAGTTCAACTCCATATAGACATGAGAAGATATAATAAATCATCCAAAGAAATACAAAAATGAGTAGTATGGAGAAGAGAAGGTAAAACCTACTTATCTATAGCCTCCACGATGGCTCCCAACTCTCTCTATGTTAAAAGTTGTATAAACACCTTTCTTAAGGACTATTTAAATTTAGGAAATGTCACAGACAAAATACAAAATAAATTGGGGAAAATCAGATTTCGAATTAGCCTATAGCAACACGACTCGCTTAGTTCGTCGCATCGCGGCTCCATCTCACGTTGTCTTTATTGGCTACATGCATTATTTGATGCCATATTAGAGTGTCATTCCTTTGACTTTTGCTCTTGTAATTTGTTTCTTTTGCCATTTTTCTTAATCCAATCATTGAATCATCATATCACCATCATTAGATTATCATGGCAGGTTTTCCTTCTTTCTTTTCTTTTTCTTTTTCTCCTTTTTCTGCTTTTATAACTTCACGTTTAATCAATTTTTGCTTCAAATCTTTTTTATCTTTGCACTAATTTTATCCTACACATCTAAAATATAAAATTAGGCACAAAACAATATATTTGGTACTCAAAAGATGATTCAAAGTACTAAAATATGAGCCAAAATATGGCTAAATATGCATTTTCTTGAACTTCAGATGGGAGCCCAGTCTCTAGTCGAGAGTTGGTAGTTAGTGTAACAATCCTCATGGTGATTTTTTTATTTTTTTTTATATATTTTGACCATTTTACCCCACTCCATAGTTATTTTTTATTTTTTGGTATTTGTGTTCTGCGGATGTGGATGGAACAGTTCTCAAAGTGGTTGGGTGAGAATTATATAAGTTTTTTATTTTAGAAGGTCTGAAAGTTAGTATGGTTAACCAAAGTCAACATTCAGTGATATAGAGGTCAAAATGGAATTCCAACAGTTTCGTTAGCTCCATAATGTGATTTTTGAATTAGTAATACCTTTATTTAGGATCCAGAGACGTTTGGATAGATTTTAAGTATTTGGCTGGAAAGTTGGAAGTGTAAGGCTAATGTTTGACTTTGGTCAATATTTGATTCATATGATCTCTGTTTCGTGTTTTGATGGTTTCATTGAGTGTGAAATGTCGTTTTCAGTCCAATAGCATATATGATTTGTGTTTATGGGGTTTTGAATAAATTTCGAGGATCCATTCATAAATTTCTAATCACTTCTTAATAGCTAGTGCACCAGATCTGGCGCCGGCTAAAATTACTCTTCTCATTCACGATATATAGCCCTATCGCATTCGCAAAGATACATTGCGTCATGAGTATGAGTTGAGAAATGTGAAAAAAGGAAAAAACATCACATATAAATTCTTAGTGTAGAGTTGAAGATTTATGTGGATTTCATCCTTTGAGTTCAGAAACGACAATGCAAGGTGGAACATTAGTTAGTTGAATGGTTCATCATAGACTTACAAAGGACTTAGTAGTGATTTTTATGAAGATTTAATGTTGATTTGGGTGACAACAAGTGATATGTGGGTGATTTTACATTTCTACTCTGTGTTGGGTTGTTCATGTTATGTCAGGTGGCTTATAGGTGCATGACTTAGAAAAGAAAAAAGGAGTTTAATCTTCTCGAAGAAATCTTTCTATGTCCAAGTAGATATACACACAAAGGTTGTATTAATGAATCTTCCCCCATCTTATTAATCATATTCCACAAGATATAATCAAGAACGCTTCCATGATCACTGCTTTCTGAAATAAGAATTTTTCGAATTATTCCTTTAACTATTATTTGGATAAATGAGAAAAAGGAGGGCTCCTTGTTATGATAAAACTTATATGAAGAAAGAGTCATGATCACTAGACATTTTATTTAAAAATAATAAATTGAATAATTTTGAATAATACAGGGGATATAATGATATGAACTAAAATACGATAAAGAAGATTTAACTAAAGAAGATTTAACTACAAAATAGAGGTAACAAGCGAAATAAAGATAGAAGATAATGAGATAGACACAAAGAGATAGAAAAAGAGATAGGAACTATTGAATATATGAATTCAAAACTCCTAAATCTACTACCCAAAGCACCTAATATATATGTGAACTAAGTGGGCGTCTAAACTCCCTCAAAACCCCCTTTTTCTAAGAAAAGATTCAACACAAGCTTCACCACACTCTCTCACAAGAGAAGTATTCATCAATATTCAAAGATAACTTAGCAAAATGAAACCCTACTTAAGCTATTTATAGTGTCATTACAAAGGAGGATCAAAAGTGACCTCTAAGCATTTAAAGACGAGTCCAGGTGGACTATTTTGGTGGGGAAAACCACTATGACTGAACGTCACTAATCTGGTGGACCGTCACCCTTGTCGTTGCTACAAGGCAGTAGCTTATTTGGCTGGCCTTTGTTTGGTGGACCATGGGACGGTCCGTCGCACTCTTGGCGGACTGTTGCTCTTCCCGTCACTATGAGAAAGCATCCAAATTCTTCACTTGAAGCTCCCAATCCGACCCTCAACTCATAGAACCCTCTTGATGGGGTTAACATAGACTCCAACACTTCACTCTTCATGAATAATGCTTACGTTACTTGAAGTTCTCTAGCTTGGCTCCTTGTGAATGGTCTCAAAAAGATTTGGATCACATCATCCTCTCCATCTTTAGAGGAATTTGTCCTTAAATTCATGACTTCATCATCATCTCGAGCCTCAAAGAGAGAGATATCACACACGTTGAAATTGTTGTGCACTTGATATTCCGGTGGAAGGTCAATCTTGTATCCATTGTAATTTATCTTCTCAAGCACTTGGAAGGGTCCATCACCTCGTCACAACAAGTTTGCTTTCCTTTGGGTTGGGAATTGGTCCTTTCTAAGATGTACCCACACCCAATCGCCCGGTTTAAGCACGGGTCTTTTTCTTTCTTTGTTCACCTTCTTTACTACCTCTTGATTCTTTTTCTCAAGGAAAAGTCTCACCTTCTCATGTATCTTCTTCATTGATTATGCCCTCTTGTTTCCATCTAAACTAATCACAATATTACTAGACAAGGGAGTGAGATCTAAAGGGGTGAAGGGTTTAAAATCGTAAACACACTCAAAAAGAGTCATACCAATAGTCGTGTGAATAATTCTATTGTAAGCAAATTCGACTAAAGGTAAGTGATCCTCTCAAGAAGTTAATTTTCCCTTAACCAAGGTGTGTAACATAGTACTTAAGGTCCTATTCACAACCTCGGTTTGACCATCGGTTTGCGGGTGGCAAGACTTGGAGAAAAGCAATTTGGTACCAAGCCTACACCACAAGGACTTCTAAAAGTGACTAAGAAACTTAGAGTCCCTATCACTCATAATGGTCTTGGGAATTTCGTGGATCCTAACAACATGTTTAATAAACAAAGAAGCCACACTAGGAGCATCATCACTTTTGTGACACGGGATGAAATGTGCCATTTTTGAAAACCGATCAACTACAACAAAGATGATTTCCTTTCCCCTCCTTATCCTAGGCAAACCCAATACAAAGTCTATAGAAATATCAAACCATGGGTGTAGGGGAGTATGAAGTGGTGTGTATAATCCTTGAGGAAGAGTGCGAGATTTTGCACTTTTTCAATCCATACATTGGCTACAAATTCGAGCAACATCAAGACATATCTTGGGATAATAGAATTATTTCTCTAGGATTCCAAGGGTCTTGATAATTCCAAAGTGACCCATCATACCACCATTATGTGCCTCCCTCACAAACAATTCTCTCCATGAACTAGAAGGCATACACAATCTCTTTTCTTTGAATAGGAAACTATCAAACTTGGAATAGGGTATAGAACTTCTATCCCTAACCCACTTTTCCCTTTCCCATTCTTCACAATCTTTGAAGATTGGGGCAAACTTGGGGTCCTCAGGATACAATGTCTTTAAGAATTCAAAGCCAATTAATCTAGAAGATAAGGTATTGAGCAGAATATGTTTTCTTGATAAGGCACCGATCATGACATTCTCCTTCCCCTTTTTGTATTGAATTACATAAGGAAAAGTCTCCAAGAATTCAATCCACTTGGCGAAAGACAGTGTTGCCAATTGCCCAAAGCTCTAATTAAGGCATACAACTCAAGATCATACATGGAGTAATTCAAGGTTTCTCCTTTGAGATTTTCACTAAGGTATGCAATGGTCCTTTGGTCTTGCAATGCCTACCTTACTAATATCACATTCAATTTTAAACATCTTCTCAAAATTAGGAAATTGTAACAACGGAGCGGAGCCAAGCACTGTTTTTAAAGTTTCAAACGCCTTTGATTGCTCTTCTCCCTACTTAAGAGGTTGATCCTTTCGGATTACCTCAGTCAACGGGGCGGCTATGGTGCTAAACCCTTTGATAAACCTTCTATAGAAACTACCCAATCCGTGAAAACTTCTCACATCACCAATGAATTGTGGAGTTGGCCAATTTTGTATAGATTCTATCTTGGATTCATCCACTTCAACACCCCGGGAACTCACAACAAATCCCAAAAAGATGGCCTCATTAACACCAAAAGAACATTTCTCAAGATTAGCATACAATTGTTCTTTTCTAAGCACATCAAATACACATTTTGAATGCATCACATAGTCATCTAGGGACTTGCTATAGACAAGGATATCATCAAAGTATACCACGACAAACTTCCCTATGAATGACTTCATCACATAATTCATTAGCCTCATGAAGGTACTAGGAGCATGGGTGAGTCCGAATGACATAACCAACCATTCATAGAGACCAAATTTAGTCTTGAAGGTGGTTTTCCACTCATCTCCCAGGTTCATCCAAATTTGGTGATACCCACTCCTAAGATCAATTTTTGAGAACACATATGAACTATTGAACTCATCTAGCATGTTATCTAATCTAGGGATATGGTAGCTATACTTTACCGTTATCTTGTTGATCGCTCGGCAATCCACGCACATGTGCTAAGTCCCATCTTTCTTTGGTACCAACAATACCAGAACCGCATGTGGGCTCATGCTCTTCTTGATATATCCTTTGTTGAAGAGTTCCTCAATTTGTTTTTGAAGCTCGTTGGTGTCCGTTGGGTTACTTCGATAGGCCAAATTATTTGGTAATTGTGAGCTAGGTACGAAGTCTATTTGATTCTCAATTCTCCAAAGTGGGGGTAATCCCTTTGGAAGTTCCCTTAGGAACACATCTTCATAACCCTGCAAAATAAGAGAAATAGAATGGGGAATAGAAGTAGTAGAATGGTTAGTGTGAAAAAAATGTGCTAGGAGTAACATTTACTTCTCCTCATCATGTTCCTTGAAAAGATCATTGTTTCTAGACAACATCACCATTTGGTTCTTTCCCTTCATCATTCTCCTTTTCATGGGATCTTTCTCCCCTTTCTTCCCCTTTTTTCCTCCTTTCTCCTTTAACTCTCTCATCTTTTGATGCATCTCATTCACTTGTGATGGTGAAAGAGGATGGAGAGTGAATTTCTTACCATTCAATTTAAGAGAATACCTATTGGTCCTCCCATCATGTTTGGTTGAACAATCATATTGCCATGGTCTTCCAAGAAAGATGTGACAAGCTTGCATGGGGATTACATCACAAAGCACTTCATCATGGTAGTTCCCAATCTTGAACCAGATTACAACTTGTTGAGTTACCTTCAATTCTCCACACTCATTTAGCTATTGGAGCTTATACGGTGTGGCATGCTTGGTTAAGGGCAACTTTAAGAAATTAACCATCATGGCACTAGCAATATTAGCACAACTCCCACTATCAATGACCAATGAGCATACATTCTCCTTGATAAGACACTTGGTATGAAATAGATTTTCTCCTTGACTCAGATCATCAAATGTCTTACTAATCATGACTCGTCTTACCACAAAGTTTGGGACCTTGAACTCTCCATCTTGAGGTCAAGCATCCTCATCACCTTTCTATTCTTGGTCATCTTCCTTAACCTTCTCTCCTTCTTGGACTTCACCTTTATTGTCCTCTTTTAGACCCACCTCAACTCCAAGGTACTACAATATTTCTTCCCTAAGGATCATATTTCTCCTATTGGGACATTCATTTGCCTTGTGTCCCCAACCTTAACATTTAAAACATTAGAAACCCTTAGAATTAGGAGTTGGATACTCGTTACCTTTATTCCTTAGTGGGTACTTGGGGGTGGTCTTCTCTATGGCCTTCCTTTTAAAAAGCTTGGCGACTTTCTTGTTCTTGTTCCACCCGGAAGATGGTTGAGCTACTTCTTTGTTCTTACCCCAAGAGTTAGTGGATGAGTACCCTTTGGGCTTGAATGATGACCTTTCCTTGATATCCCTCTCAATATCCAACGCCGTTTGAAAGATGTCTTCTATGGTAGCGAACCTATGGTAAGTCATTGAGGAGGCAATCTCCTTGTTCAAACTAACCTTGAAATGGATGACAATATATTCCATGTTCTCATGATGCTCAAGCTTTAAAACAAATTGTTGGAACTCATCATAATATGTCAAGATAGTCTTGTTCCCTTGCCTTAGATTGTACAACTTGGCAAGTAACTTATGCCTATAACTTTCCAGTACGAACTTTTGTCTCATGAGACCCTTCAAAACATTCCATGGTGGAGGTTGTCCTTTATTTAGAAATTGTTTAAATCTCTTGGCATATTCCCACCACGTAATGTCAAACCCCTCAAATTAGGTTATGGTATAGCAACTCTTCTTTACCTTGGTGAGATCATTGACTTGAAAGATTCTATCACAAGTGGACTCCCATGTAAGATAAGCCTCGGGATCACTCTCTCCCTTGAAAGTTGGAAGACTAGTCTTGATAGAATTGATCCCTACATCCCGGCCTCCATGGCCACCTCCCATGGACCTTCAACTTGGGGTCGATTTCCCAAGTTTCCTCTACCGTAAGGTGCCGGACCAAATCTTCCTCTTCGACCTGAGAATCCTTGTTAAGGCAATGTCCTATGCCTCCAATACTCTGCATGCAAGGCCTCTTCATCGTACACTTCAAACTCAACTTATGGTTCCTCTCCCCCTTCTCTCTCAACTTGGATGGGTTGATTTTAGTTACGTGGCATTTGGAGTGGGGAATTTTGGTTTAGTGGAGCTTGAGGTGGTGGATTTTGGTTTGGTGGTGCTTGGGGTTGGCCTTGGTTATGGGGTATTTGGTGAGGTGGGTCTTGGTCTTGTGGTCCTTCTTGGTTGAATTGGGGTTGTAGTGGATGAATGAAATTTCGATTATGTGGATAGATAGTGGCTTGGGTAATGGGGACTTATGTTTGTCTCGGTGGATTGAGCCTTTGGTGGAGTGTTTCCAGGGAGATAGTAGCGGATGCATCTTGAGCAAGCCCGCTCGATGATGAATGGTAGTTTTGGGAAGTGGATTGGGTGGAGTTTAAACGACCTTCTATATTCACTATCTTTCCACCCATGGTTGATACACTTCCTTGGAGCGTGGTTATGTGACCTTTCATTGATTCCAATCTACGATCCAAAGATTCAATTATGGCCAAGATTATATTTGAAGTATTGACATCCATGGATGGTGGTGCTTCGCCTTCCGGGCCCATTGTACCTATTTAGAGTCACTAAACACAAACAACAAACAAGTTACTGTTAAGAAATAACTTCACAACTCAACACACCTTTGTAAGTCTCACACTTGGATCAGCAAATGTTGAATGATAGCTTATACTCCGATGGTAGTTGAGGTGTAGATCACAACTATTTTACGGAATGGATTCTTATTTGAAAGACTCAAAGAAATCACGTACGAACTTGAGCCAAGAAGTTACGATGAAAATGAAAAGAGAAAAACACTCAAAGAAATGGGACGAAGAAAGAAACGAAATCAAGAACTAATTCACAACTAAGTAGGTTGATTACGAGCTGTTAATTAGTGTTAGAATCAAGTAAAAGATGATTAAGAATCAAAAGAAATGAAACTAGGAATCTAAAATGAGCTTACGGAATTTTTCTCAAGTTGACTGACTTGGTGACTGACCGTCAGGTTAGCCGTCACAACTTAACCAGAAATTGCTCCAACTTGGGTCTTGGTGACTGACCGTCATCCTTGTGACTGACCGTCACCTGTCCATCAGGGTCTACTGGACAACAGTATTGTGGGCCCTTGTACATTCAATGGAATATTCCTTGGCACAAACAAGTATACTTTCTTTTTCTTTTGTTCTTTTGGATCAAAACCTTTCTCTTTTGAACTTCCTTCTTCAACAAGACTTGAATATTATGAAGAACAAGAAGAACATTCAAAATTTGACCCTTAAGCAAACAAACTCGAAATTCGATGAAATTCGAAACCCAAGCTCCTTTCGAGCCCACGAGCGCAACCCAAGCAATTTCAAAGCCAAAAACTCGACCAACCTTTTCAGATTTAAGAACCCACTTCAAATTTCTTCAAACTCAAGCTTCAACATTGGTAGAGCACTTAAACCTTGTCGGATTAAGCTCAATTTTTAGATATCGACTCACTAGACATTAGAGAACACAATTCTAGCATTGAAAACACAAACAAGACTCAAAATCAAAAACCCAAAATCTCAAAAATGACCAAAATGTGAATACTACTTTTTTTGTGATTTTCAAGATAATAAACCCAAGACTTGAATCGTGGGAGAGACTCTAAGCTCGGCTCTGATACCAAATGATATGAAAAAAAAATACGATAAAGAATATTTAACTACAAAATTGAGGTAACAAGCGAAATAAAGATAGAAGATGATGAGATAGACACACACAGATAGAAAAAGAGATAGGAACTATTGAATATATGAATTCAAAACCCCTAAATCTACTATCCAAAGCACCTAATCTATACATGAACTAAGAGGGCGTCTAAAATCCCTTAAAAACCCCGTTTCTAAGCAAAGATTCAACACAAGCTTCACCACACTCTCTCACAAGAGAAGTATTCATCAATATTCAAAGATAACTTAGCAAAATGAAACCCTACCTAAGTTATTTATAGTTTCATTACAAAGGAGGCCCAAAAGTGACCTTTAAGCATTTAAAGACGAGTCCAGGTGGACTATTTTGGTGGTGATGACCACTATGACTGACCTTCACTGAGTTGGTGGACCGTCACCCTTGCCGTGGCCACAAGGTAGTAGCTCATTTGGCTGGCCTTTGCTTGGTGGACCATGGGACGGGCCGTCGCACACTTGGCGGACCATTGCTCCTCCCATCACCATGAGGCAACATCCAAATTCTTCACTTGAAGCTCCCAATCCGACCCTCAACTCATACAACCCTCTTGATGGGGTCAACATAGACTCCAACATTTCACTCTTCATGAATATCGCTTGCGTTCCTTGAAGTTCTCGAGCTTGGCTCCTTGTGAATGGTCTCGAGGAGATTTGGATCGCATCATATAAGTAATAAGTAATACTTATACACCAATAAGTGTTTAAGTTTTATTGATTGTGTACATTACATGCACATTGAAATAGAAAAGGTGAAGCTTGAACGCTTAAGAAATTAGCAATCAACCATTGAAAATACAATAATTATATTTAATCGATATTGATAATGGTATGGCAGAAAGATATAGTCAAGAAAATTTAATTAAAGAAGTCTGCTTTAGACATCATGTACTAGAGTAATCAACTAATGGAGATATATTGAAGTTTATTTATGTGAAGAGTGGATGAACGACCTAAAGAAAAAACTTGAATACTAGAGATAAAGTTTATTATAGACGATGCATTTTGATTTTAATATTAAAAAAGGTTGTGCTAGATCTTGTCCTTTTGTTGTTTTCCGAATATGTGTGCATTAACTATTTTAAACTATATATATTTAGTAAAAAAGAAAGATATGAAACACAAGTATAATGTACGTGCAGAGAGACTAGTATTCATAAACAACCAAACAACAAAACAGATCCGTTAAAACTTTTGTTTGCAATTATTGTACATATTTTGCCATTTATTTACTCGAGTTATGCAATTTGGTCAAGCCTTTCAATAAGAAAAAAAGATGACCTTTACTGTGTGGAACAAGTTGGATAATCTCAATTGATTAGGGAAAAAATAAGCCCCCTTTATTGTTGAAAAAATTGCACACATCAGACAATTCATAATCATCTCTTTACGCATTCCAACGTAATTAATATAATAAAATATTCACCACAAGATCATGAGAAGCTATATACTATACAGTTTATTACCTGATATGACGAAAGATTATCTATTCGTGTAGCTTATGATTAGAATTTCGTACTGATAACGTGTTATAAAATGAGAGGAATATAAGATAAGAAAAATAGATAAGCATGTAAAGAAGACAAGAGATGGATTCCTTCTTATTCTTGTAAGTATGGTCAAGTATCTACAACATGATTCTCAATACCTATATTTATAGGGTTACATAGAGGAATATCAAACGTTGTCATGCATAAACATGACAATTGACATTAATCTTGAGAATGTGGGAAAGATAATAATGGTGTAGGAAATCAATGAGGAGAGAGTGAAGGCGTGTGTATTACTACATAAAATAGTGAAGAGTAGTAAGGAGAGTAAAAATTTTGTGAGGAAAACAATTCTCTTGAAAAGTTCATAAAAACCACTTTTCAAATTTGAAACTCATCTTTAAAAAAAATCTAAAGCAAAAAATTAATCCAATGTATTGTTATATTTGTTTAAATAAAATTTGTATTCAATATTATGAACTTTAACAATAATCTCAAACTAAAGTATGAACAACCAAGTTCAAAACTAAAGTATGAACAACCAAATGAAGTTTTAACTCTGTATTCACAAATATGAACTTCAACAATAAGTTCAAACCAACTTATGAACAACAAAAAATGAAGATCAAACTATTTCTGAAAAATAATAAATCAAACTTAGAAAGAGATGAAGATAGAAGAATCAAGTCCATTGAATTCACAGTGTGTTCTTAAGGAAATTATTCCCCTAAAGTACCCGAGGTTATAGAATAGATCCTCCCAGGATAAAATGATTCACTTCAGTAGAATAGCGGTACCTCAAATTCTGCCGAACAACAAACTCACTCAACGGGAGCAAATCACACAACAGTTTTTGCAAGAAGGAAGAGTTTTTTAACTTCAAAATTTCATACTAATATCTGAGAAAAAATCAGATATTCATAGCCAAAAGTTGTTGCTTCAAAAAATAAGCAATGGTTCTGAAAAGTTACACTGTTTCAGAATGATGGGTCCATCTGCAGACCAATATGCAGGAGCAAATTGCCATTTACTCCAGCAAATCAGTCCACAAATTAAAACAAAAAGTTCAGAGATGATCTGCAGAGCCACTTGCGGGAGTATATACCCATTTGCGGCAGCAAATTACTCAACAAATTTCAAATGGTAAACTGAAAGATCACGACTCTTCAATTTGCGTTAGAAATACGTCTACAAATGCATTTTACGTTCGCAAATGAAGAAAATATTTTAGACCAGATTTTTGTATTAAATAATTATTAACAATTAAGTTTCAAATGAATTTTGTTAAAAAAGATAATCTCTCAATCTATCATTTGACAAATCCAAATCCGAAGCCAAGTGATAATGACGACGATGGCGCGAGACTTGTCTTCTTTTTACCTCACTAACAACATGAAGTAGTGCTTCCATACTTAAGCACAAATCCTACCAATGTGGGAGAACACTTCTTTGATAAAGTGTATTCACTTTTTTCCTCCATTTGTTCCTACATTTTCCATTCATCATCAACATAGAACCCAACAATCCCCCACATGAATGAAAAATGACTATAAGTTCAAAAAATATACGAACAGGTGTGTGAATTATAAGCAAAGACTAATTACATCTAGATAAGTACGTTTTCCTTTAAACTTTCCATAGTGAAGTTATATCAGATGCATTCGGTCAATTGGTAGACACAATATCTTTGAACCGTCACACTTTATTGTACACCTAGACAATACAAGTTACACAACTAGCCTTTTACCATTTATGGTTCTTACGGTTTTGTTTGTTGCATCCATGAACACTACCTGGTTTCATGAGAGCTTAGAGAATAAGCATTTATTATCATTCTCCTTGAAGTGGCTTCCACTTAACAATCACATAGGTGATTCCTAAACATTTAATCCTATATATAAACTATTTGGTCATACCTGCCAAACTTAAAAACTATTAAAAAGCTTCAAACCTTAATCTTTATCCTTGTTTCCTGAATATTATCTTCATCATGAGAATGGATTGAGTTATTTGAGAATGTTGAACCGTCAGTCACAACTTTGTTTGATCTCTTTGAACCAAGCTCTTGGTATCTCTAGTCTACTAGGTAGAGTCCCTTTGATGATCTTTCAACTCCCTCTCTAGTTAGGCCTTATGTAAGTGAATCCTACACATTATCTTTTGACTTTACATAGTCAATCATGATAATTCCACTATAGAGTAGTTGCCTAACGGTATTATATCTGCATCGTATGTAATGAGATTTTCTGTTATACATCATGTTTCCTGTCCAACCTATTGCTGCTTAACTATCACAGTGTATGCATACGGGTGCCAAAGTTTTAGAATAAAAAGGAATATTGTAATGACCTTCCTGGTCATTTCCTTCGTTTTCGTATGTTCTCGGTGTTTAGAGCTTTTCTATAACTGCCCCAAGTTATTTATGACTTGCTGGGATTGACAGTTCGGTTCCCGGACAGTTCGTTTGAGAATATTATTTAGACCGAGCACGTTGTAAAATATTAAATTAAATTAGAATTTGGTAAAATGACATAGTTAATTACCTTTCGAAAATATTTTTGAAATTTATAAAATTCTTTAGTTATGATATATCTATATTACTTTATAATAGTTTTATAACCTATTAATAATTTAAGCGGAGATAGTGAATTTAAATATGTTAAAATAATATTTTTATTTTATAGAGGTTTTGTTAGAAATAATTTTCTATTAATTATGATATATTCAAAAAGTTATATTTATTTTACCACGAGCCTATGCAATACCCGAATACATATATAACGGGATAAAAGTTATATGGATGTGCCACCTCCACCACTACGTGTGAAGTGAGGAGGTGCACACCATAATGATTTTCTAAAGGGTGGCTGCCACTTGGCATGTGGATAATTAGGTTGTTAACAATGAAACCTGTACATGATTCATATTTGTTTTATTAAAATGTATAGCAATACATCAATACATTTTCCCACTGATTCTATCTCATTCCTTCACCATTGTTGATTATGTATTGCGCCTAAATCATAGCTTAGAGTGAGGGTGATCTTGGGATTAATTGGGATTGAATCCGTGGACGTGTAATCATCGTTATTACGGTAAGTTTCGTTATTTTTAGGTATACTTTTATATATTGTTGGTGGGATTGGTGTTGATGTTTGAGCTATATTTTGAGCTCAAATAGAACGGTGCTAGCTATGACTATTGGTCACTGAGTTGTTTGGGACGCTGTGATGGTTTCAATTTCGTGATTCCGCAAGTGGGCCCCACGTGGACCGTTCGGACATTTTTTTGAACTAATACAATATGGGTATCAATGGTCATAATTTGACATGTAGTTTATTATTTTGGTAGCTTGGGAGCAATCAGAGGCCTCCCGAAAGGGGAAGGCTCCTATTTAACTAGCTTTAGCAGGCGTTCGGCGGCGTCCAGGTAGGCTCGATTTACCTTACTTTGCACTTAGATTAGGCTTATGTGTGATATATGTATGCTATTGTTCTGGTGTTACAGGATGGTATTATAGACTTGGTGGTGCTGGTTTGCTGTGATTTAGGCCGGATAGGGCTATTCAGATATATTCCAGGCCCGTTATCCTCGTGGTACACCACAGATGACCTATTTGGGGTCGTATAGTATTGTTGTTGTTGTTGCTAGTTTGGGAATGTTATTGTTGTACCTTAGTCCAGGCTTAGACAGACTTAGCCCAGACTTAGACAAGTATAACTAGACCTGGTTTTCGGGACCCGGTAGCGGGCCCCGTTACCCTTCTTGTCGACCTGATAGAACTTTGACATCTTTGGGCTTAGTTAAGACCTAGTATGACCTGTTAGGGTTGTGACGGGATTGAGTCACCTCGACTATACCCGATTGGCCTGTTTAACCTTGTTAGTTCCTGATAGCACCGTATTTGATCGGGGTCGGCTAGTTTGACTTAGAATGCGGACCAGCCTTGCCATGACTTATAATGTATACCCAGACTTGTATTGTTGATAGTAGATAGTTGACCTGGAAGGATCTCGAGATTGACTTGTAACATGTTGTGGAATTAGCTTCTGTACTTATATACTAGTATTGACTTGGGACTAGGGCGTTTCCCATTTATCTGATATGATATGACATTTGGTTCTGTTCTGGTTACTGGCTATGATGAGTTTCGATTCGAGTCCGGCCACTGATTCAGATATGATGGGTACTGATTATTATGAGTTCCGGTTCGAGTCCGGCCACTGATTATTATGAGTTCCAGTTCGAGTCTGGCATCTGGTTATGACATGATTGGAGAGTTTTGGTACTGGGTACTGTGATTACTGGATACTGATACAATTTGAGACACTAGTGACTATGCATTTACTTTTCTTGTGTGTCCCGCTGGTTTATGGGGGCCAGACTGGGTTATTATTTTCTTTCGTGTGCCTATCGAGTTTATGGTGGCCCAGATAGGTTATGTTTGACTTGTGTGTTTACTTACGCATTTATTTACTCGATTATTCGGTATCACATTTATTTATTTCCTAAGCATATCTACACGCCTCGGCAGTTACTTATGTATTTATTACTTATACTCCGGACTTAGCATGCACCCCCGCATTTTAGCTTGCTTATATTACTTTGAGCTCAGTCGGCCGATGATGCCTACTGAGTACCCGTTGCCCCGGTACTCATACTGCAATTCTGCATCTTTTTCCCTGATGCAGATTCGAGCACTAGCCGACGGTTGTGACGTGACACTTTTCTCAGCACTGATTTCGGACCAGGGTGGGCTTACTGACGTCCGAGGCAGATCCTACTCCATCTTCTACTGTATAGTCTTTTGCTCTCAAGACTATTGTACTTGTTATACATATTTGGTTTCTGTCTTATATTTTGGGTGTGTTAGTAGTGGCTCCTGTACTGACCCCACCAGGTCTTGGGAGGGGTTCTTGACTTTATATACATTGTCCTCCTCCTTCTCAGTCTTAGCATATATACATATTCTGATTCTGTCTTTAGCGTTATAGCATTTTTATAAATATGGTTACTTCTACTTCTTCTCTGTTTTATGAGATTCCGCCCGTTAACCCATCGCTTGTCGCTCCGGGCTAGGATTTGGCTTTCCTATTGGTGGGTTACGATAGGCGCCATCATGACTCAAATATTGGGTCTTGACAGTTTGGTATCAGATCCCAGGTTGTACGGGTAGTGTCGGTACATGAGCCAGTGTGTAGTAGAGTCCCGCGGATCATTGTGGGGATGCCTGTATCCTATCCTCGGGAGGCTACGGAGCATTCTTAGGGGAGTCTCTCATTTTCTTGACTCATGTCCGTGCGTTAAGTCTATGTTGGTTTCTGATCTTTATTTGGTTCACTCTTTACGCAGATGGCAAGGACGCATGGTGCGAGAGTCGAGGGTCGGGACCCCGAGCCTACAACGAGGGCTCTTGTTAGGGGCAGAGGTCGACCCAGAGGTCGGGGGCAAGGCAGAGTAGCAGCCCCAGGCCGAGATAATGCTAGGGATCAGTTACCCGATCTTGTTATAGCTCTAAATGTTCTGCCTCCACAGTAGTCGGTGGGCCAGGGAGCAGTCCAGGCTCCACCCGATTTTATTGATGCTTCTTTGCTCCGAGGTACATTACTTCAATTGTTGGGGATAGTTGGAGGTCCGTCAGCCGATGGAGCCCAACCAGCAGTACAGGGAGTTGATGTTGGGGCACAGCCTGCAACTGCAGCACCCAGAGTTGAGATTTCGCCAGCACCGGTATCTCCACAGCCGGTTATAGATCAGCCTGTTATGTCTGTCGATGAGCAGAAGATGTTGGGTCGTTTCTTGAGGTTGACTCCATCGAGATTTGCTGGTATTCCAGGTGAGGATGCATATGAGTTCTTGTCCAGCTGCGAGGATAGACTGAGGAATTTGGGATTGGTACAGTCTTGTGGTGTTGATTTCGTGGCATATCAGGTTGATACTGCAGCGAGGAGATGGTGGAGGGGATATCTTGATTCCAGGCCAGTAGGATCTCCGTCGGTTACCTGGACCCAGTTCTCTGAGATTTTCTTGGTAAAGTATATGCCCCGTACTATGCGGGAGTGACTTAGGGATGAGTTCTCCAGATTGACTCAGGGTTCATTATCTGTCGCCGAGTATGAGGCGAGGTTTCATGATCTTGCTAGGCATGCTACTTCTATTTTGCCTGATGAGTATGAGAGAGTTAGATGTTTTGTCAGGGGACTGAGATTGCCACTCCGCAGGGCTACCCAGAGTTTAGTGACTTCAGGAAAGTCATTCGCAGAGATTATTGAGCATGTATACTCTATTGAGGAGATGGATCACGAGGCCCAAGGGGGTAGCGATAAGAGACCTCGTGTCCAGGGTAGTTTCAGTGGGAGCCATAGTGGTTCGCAGTTCAGAGGTCGTGGGTTTCAGTTTCAGGGTAGGTACCCACAACAACAACAACAGTCTTTTTAGCGACTAGGTCATCCCAGTAGGCCCGTACAGTCATCTTTGCAAATATCTGATAGAGGTTAGCCCGCCTATAGTGGTTCTGTTAGACAGCCTCAGGGATGTGGTCAGTCCAGTTCATCGACTAGAGGGGGTCATACCGAATCAGCCGGACCTTCTAGTCCGAGCAGGGAGCCAGGAGCATGCTATACTTGTGGGGTTGTCGGTCATTTTGCACGTGAGTGTTCTCAGCGCATGGCGATTGAGCCTTCAGTTCAGACAGAACAACCCTTAGATCTATACCGCCAGCAGGTAGAGGTGGTGCACAGGGTCGTTGAGGTGGTCCCCAGGGTTCTCGAGGTAGAGCGCAGGGAGGTCGGACTGGTGGTCGGGCGGTGTTCAGACTAGTGGTAGCCAGCGTCAGTTGTATACCGTGCCGGCTAGGCCAGAGGCTGAGGCTTCGGATGCGGTGATTACAGGTACGATTTTCGGATGCCACCAGCCATCTTCTGCATTATTTGATCCTGGATTCACTTTTTATTATGTATCTACTTATTATGCACCACGATTGGGTTTATGTTCTGAGTTATTATCTGTACCCTTACATGTATCTACCCCCGTTGGTGATTCTTTAGTAGTGGATCGGGTATATAGATCTTGTCTGGTGACTGTTCAGGAGTTTGAGACTCGGGTTGATTTTATTGTATTGGCCATGGTAGACTTTGATGTGATTCTGGGCATGGACTGGTTGTCTATCCATCATGCAGTCTTGGATTGCTTTGCCAAGACTGTGACCTTAGCCATGCCTGGCGTACCCCCGATGGTGTGGCAGGGTTCTGTTAGCCGCACACCGATCGAGATTATTTCATATGTTCAGGCTCGTAGATTGATGGCAAGGGGTTGTGATTCATTTCTTGCTTATGTTCGGGATGCTAGCATTGAGAGTCCGTCACTTGACTCCATCCCGATTGTTCATGAGTATCTTGATGTATTCCCGACTGACTTACCTGGCCTTCCTCCTGAGCGTGATATAGAGTTTATTATTGACCTCGAGCCGGGAACCTGACTTATTTCTATGGCTCCGTATCGTATGGCTCCTGTCGAATTGAGGGAGCTGAGTAGCCAGCTTCAGGATCTTCTGGGGAAGGGTTTTATCAGGCCAAGTGTGTCTCCGTGGGGTGCTCCAGTTCTGTTTGTAAAGAAGAAGGATGGATCTATGCGCATGTGTATTGATTACAGGCAGTTGAATAAGGTAACTGTGAAGAATAAGTATCCTATGCCTCGTTTCGATGATTTGTTTGATCAACTTCAGGGTACAGCGGTATTCTCAAAAATAAATTTGAGATCTGGATACCATCAGTTGAGAGTTAGGGCTGAGGACATCCCAAAGACAGCCTTCAGGACTCGGTACGGCCATTATGAGATCCTGGTGATGTCTTTTGGGTTGACTAATGCCCCAGCAGCTTTCATGGATTTGATGAATCGTGTATTCAGGCCATACTTGGATTCCTTTGTAATTGTGTTTATTGACGACATCTTGGTTTATTCGAGGAGTAACGAGAAGCATGAGCAGTATTTGAGGATTATGCTCCACACTTTGAGAGATCATTGGCTTATGCCAAGTTCTCAAAATGTGAGTTCTGGCTTGAGTCTGTAGCTTTCTTGGGGCATGTTGTGTCCAGATACGGTATCATAGTAGACCCAGCGAAAATTGACGCTATTCGAGGTTGGGCTAGGCCCACGTCACCTACCGAGGTTCGCAGTTTTATTGGGTTGGCAGGGTACTACAGACGATTTGTTGAGGGCTTCTCGTCTATTGCATCTCCTATGACCAGACTAACCAGGAAGGAGGTTCCGTTTCAATGGTCTGAGGATTGCGAGGAGAGCTTTTTGAAGCTCAAGGATCGACTTACTTCTGCCCCTGTGTTGACTCTTCCAGTTGAGGGCGAGGGTTTTATCGTGTATTGTGATGCGTCTGGTATTGGTTTGGGATGTGTTCTGATGCAGCAGGGTCGTGTTATTGCTTATGCATTGAGGTAACTGAAGTTACACGAGCGTAACTATCCCACTCATGATTTGGAGTTAACAATCGTTGTGTTTGCATTGCGAATTTGGAGGCATTATCTCTACGGTGTTCATTGTGAGATCTTTACAGACCACCGTAGTCTTCAGCACATTATGACTCAGAGGGATCTTAATTCGAGGCAGCGCAGGTGGATTGAGTTACTGAAGGACTATGATATCTCTATTCTCTATCATCCGGGCAAGGCGAATGTGGTAGCGGACGCCTTGAGTCAGAAGGCAGTGAGTATGGGTAGCTTAGCCTTCATTCCAGTCTCTCAGCGACCGTTGGCTTTGGACATTCAGTCCTTAGCTAACTCAATGGTACGTTTCGATATTTCTGACCCCAGAAGGGTTATCTCTTGTATTGGTGCGAGATCTACTTTGCTGGAGCAGATTCAGAGTCGTCAGTTTGAGGATAGCTGTCTCCGTAGCATTCGAGATCAGGTATTGAAGGGTAAGTCTGAGAGAGCTACCTTGGGTTCTGATGGTGTTTTGAGGTTTGACAACCTTATTTGTGTTCCGAGGGTTGGAGATTTGATTCAGTTGATTTTGCACGAAACGCACAGTTCCAGATATTCTATTCACCCTAGGACAGCCAAGATGTATCGGGATCTGAGGTAGCACTATTGGTGGAGTGGTATGCGGAGAGATATAGCAGGGTTTGTAGCACGATGCCTTTGTTGTCAGCAGGTAAAGGCCAAGCACCAGAGACCTGGTGGATTGCTTTAGCAGTTGCCCATTCCCGAGTGGAAATGGGAGCAGGTCACTATGGATTTCGTTGTTGGATTGCCTCGCACCTCCTGTGGTTTTGATAGTATTTGGGTTATTGTAGATCGATTGACTAAGTCCGCGCACTTTATCCCTGTTCGAGTCTCCTATAGTGCTGAGAGATTAGCTCGTGTATATATTCAGGAGGTGGTGCGCCTACATGGAGTGCCAATATCTATTATCTCAGACCGAGGGTCTCAGTTTACCTCCAGTTTTTGGCAGACTTTCCAGGAAGAGTTGGGTACCTAGGTGGACCTCAGCACTGCATTTCATCCTCAAACAGACGGGCAGTCGAAGAGGATGATTCAGGTATTGGAGGATATGCTCCGCACTTGTGTGTTAGACTTTGGGGGTCAATGGGATCAATTCTTACCTTTAGCTGAGTTTGCGTATAATAATAGCTTCCACTCCAGCATTCAAATGGCTTCGTTTGAGGCTCTATATGGCAGACGGTGTCGATCTCCAGTTGGCTGGTTCGAAACTTCAGAAGTCAGTCCTCGTGGCACAGATTTGTTCCGAGAATCTTTAGACCGAGTTCGAGTGATTCAAGATAGGCTGCGGACAGCTCAGAGTAGACAAAGGAGTTATGCTAACCGTATACTTCGTCCGTTGAAATTCAGGGTGGGTGATAGGGTCTTCTTACGAGTATCGCCCATGAAGGGCGTGATGCGGTTTGGTAGGAAGGGTAAGCTTAGCCCCAGATATATTGGACCCTTTGAGATTTTGCGGACAGTTAGAGAGGTGGCTTATATGCTAGCTTTACCTTCGGTATTTTCAGCTATCCACCTAGTGTTTCATGTTTCTATGCTTCGACAATACATTTCGGATGAGTCGCATGTGCTTCGGTGGGACTCAGTTCAGTTAGACGATAAGTTAACATTTGTGGAGGAGCCTGTGTCCATTTTAGCCAGTGATGTCAGACGGTTACGCTCCCGGGACATTCCAGTGGTTAAGGTACAGTATCACCGTCCGATTGAGGAGGCTACTTGGGAGCTTGAACGTGATATGCGAGACCAGTATCCCTACTTGTTCACGTCTTCAGGTATGTGCTTATTCTTGACTTTCGCGGACGAAAGTCCTTTTAGTAGTGGATATTGTAATGACCTTCCCGGTCATTTCCTTTATTTTTGTATGTTCTCGGTGTTTAGAGCTTTTCTATAACTGCCCCAAGTTATTTATGACTTGCTGGGATTGACAGTTCGATTCTCGGACAGTTCGTTTGAGAATATTATTTAGACCGAGCACGTTGTAAAATATTAAATTAAATTAGAATTTGGTAAAATGACATAGTTAATTACCTTTCGAAAATATTTTTGAAATTTATAAAATTCTTTAGTTATGATATATCTATATTACTTTATAATAGTTTTATAACCTATTAATAATTTAAGCGGAGATAGTGAATTTAAATATATTAAAATAATATTTTTATTTTATAGAGGTTTTGTTAGAAATAATTTTCTATTAATTATGGTATATTCAAAAAGTTATATTTATTTTACCACGAGCCTATGCAATACCCAAATACATATATAACGGGATAAAAGTTATATGGATGTGCCACCTCCACCACTACGTGTGAAGTGAGGAGGTGCACACCATAATGATTTTCTAAAGGGTGGCTGCCACTTGGCATGTGGATAATTAGGTTGTTAACAATGAAACCTGTACATGATTCATGTTTGTTTTATTAAAATGTATAGCAATACATCAATACATTTTCCCACTGTTTCTATCTCATTCCTTCACCATTGTTGATTATGTATTGCGCCTAAACCATAGCTTAGAGTGAGGATGATCTTGGGATTAATTGGGATTGAATCCGTGGACGTGTAATCATCGTTATTACGGTAAGTTTCGTTATTTTTAGGTATATTTTTATATATTGTTGGTGGGATTAGTGTTGATGTTTGAGCTATATTTTGAGCTCAAATAGAACGGTGCTAGCTATGACTATTGGTCACTGAGTTGTTTGGGACGCTGTGACGGTTTCAATTTCGTGATTCCGCAAGTGGGCCCCACGTGGACCGTTCGGACATTTTTTTGAACTAATGCAATATGGGTATCAATGGTCATAATTTGACATGTAGTTTATTATTTTGGTAGCTTGGGAGCAATCAGAGGCCTCCCGAAAGGGGAAGGCTCCTATTTAACTAGCTTTAGCAGGCGTTCGGCGGCGTCCAGGTAGGCTCGGTTTACCTTCCTTTGCACTTAGATTAGGCTTATGTGTGATATATGTATGCTATTGTACTGGTGTTACGGGATGGTATTATAGACTTGGTGGTGCTGGTTTTCTGTGATTTAGGCCGGATAGGGCTATTCAGATATATTCCAGGCCCGTTATCCTCGTGGTACACCACAGATGACCTATTTGGGGTCGTATAGTATTGTTGTTGTTGTTGCTAGTTTGGGAATGTTATTGTTGGACCTTAGTCCAGGCTTAGACGGACTTAGCCCAGACTTAGACAAGTATAACCAGACCTGGTTTTTGGGACCCGGTAGCGGGCCCTGTTACCCTTCTTGTCGACCTGACAGAACTTTGACATCTTTGGGCTTAGTTAAGACCTAGTATGACCTGTTAGGGTTGTGACGGGATTGAGTCACCTCAACTATACCCGATTGGCCTGTTTAACCTTATTAGTTCCTGATAGCACCGTATTTGATCGGGGTCGGCTAGTTTGACTTAGAATGCGGACCAACCTTGCCATGACTTATAGTGTATACCCAGACTTGTATTATTTATAGTAGATAGTTGACCTGGAAGGATCCCGAGATTGACTTGTAGCATGTTGTGGAATTAGCTTCTGTACTTATATACTAGTATTGACTTGGGACTAGGGCGTTTCCCGTTTATCTGATATGATATGACATTTGGTTCTGTTCTGGTTACTGGCTATGATGAGTTTCGATTCGAGTCCGGCCACTGATTCAGATATGATGGGTACTGATTATTATGAGTTTTGGTTCGAGTCCGGCCACTGATTCAGATATGATGGGTACTGATTATTATGAGTTCCGGTTCGAGTTCGGCCACTGATTATTATGAGTTTCGGTTCGAGTTTGGCATCTGGTTATGACATGATTGGAGAGTTTTGGTACTGGGTACTGTGATTACTGGATACTGATGCAATTTGAGACACTGGTGACTATGCATTTACTTTTCTTGTGTGTCCCGCTGGTTTATGGGGGCTAGACTGGGTTATTGTTTTCTTTCGTGTGCCTATCGGGTTTTGGGGGCCCAGATAGGTTATGTTTGACTTGTGTGTTTACTTACGCATTTATTTACTCGATTATTCGGTATCACATTTATTTATTTCCTAAGTATATCTACACGCCTCGGCAGTTACTTATGTATTTATTACTTATACCCCGGACTTAGCATGCACCCCCGCATTTTAGCTTGCTTATATTACTTTGAGCTCAGTCGGCCGATGATGCCTACTGAGTACCCGTTGCCCCGGTACTCATACTGCAATTCTGCATCTTTTTCCTCGATGCAGATCCGTGCACTAGCCTACGATTTTGACGTGACGCTTTTCTCAGCACTGATTCCGGAGCAGGGTGGGCTTACTGACGTCCGAGGTAGATCCTACTCCATCTTCTACTGTATAGTCTTTTGCTTTCAAGACTATTGTACTTGTTATACATATTTGGTTTCTGTCTTATATTTTGGGTATGTTAGTAGTGGCTCCTGTACTGACCCCACCAGGTCTTGGGAGGGGTTCTTGACTTTATATACATTGTCCTCCTCCTTCTCAGTCTTAGCATATACACATATTCTGATTCTGTCTTTAGCATTATAGCATGTTTATAAATATGGTTACTTCCACTTCTTCTCTGTTTTATGAGATTCCGCCCGTTAACCCGTCGCTTGTCGCTCCGGGCTAGGGTTTGGCTTGCCTATCGGTGGGTTACGATAGGCGCCATCATGACTCAAATATTGGGTCGTGACAAATATCTTTTCAAGAAATTCCAAAGCAATTCAGCTTCTTCGCTGACCTTATCTAAAGCGATAAATTTAGATTACTTCATAGAGTGAGTAATACATGTCTGTTTAGATGATTTCCAAGAGACTGCTCCTCCATTAAGAAAAAATACATACCCAGTTGTGGATTTTACTTAATTTGACCCGGTGATCCAATTTGCATTACTATATCCTTCAATTGCTACTGGATATTTGTTATAATGTAAAATATAGTTTTGAGTATGTTTTAGATACCCCAGAACTCTTTTTATTGCCATCCAATGAGTTTGATTGAGATTACTTGTGAACCAACTTAATTTACTAATAGCACATATTATATCTGGTCATGTACAATTCATGATATACATCAAACTTCCCAACACTCTTGCATAGTCCAATTGTGATTCACTTTCACTTTCATGCTGTTGAAGTGCAAAGCTCACACATCTATTGGTGTCTTGGCAATATTGAAATACAAATACTTGAATTTGTCAAGTACTTTTTCAATTTAATAATACTGTGACAATTCTAAACCTTGTGGAGTTCTATGAATTCTTATCTCTAAGATTACATTAGTAACTCCAAGGTCTTTCATATCAAATTTGCTAGCTAGCATTTACTTAGTAGCATTTAGTAGCATTTAAGTCAGAAATGTCTCTACTAATAATCAACATGTCATCAACATACAAACAAACAATGACTTTGTGATTTGGAGTGTCTTTAATGTAAACACATTTGTCACACTCATTAATCTTAAATTCATTTGCCAATATGATTTGGTCAAACTTTGCATGCCACTATTTGGGTGCTTGCTTTAATCTATAAAGTGACTTAACAAGTTTGCACACTTTTATTTTTTTACTAGGAACCATAAAACTCTCGAGTTTTTCCATGTAAATTCTTCCTCTAATTCTCCATTTAAGAAAGTCTTTTTCACAATCCATTTGATGAATTTCAAGACCATATACCGTAGCTAGTGAAATCAACATCTGAATGGATGTAATCCTTGTAACTATTGAGTATGTGTCAAAATAATCAAGGCCTTCCTTTTGTCTAAAGCCTTTAACGACAAGTCTTGCCTTGTATTTATCAATAGTTCCATCAGTTTTCATTTTTCTTTTGAAGATCCATTTTGAACCTAAAAGTTTATATTTCCTGGAGGAAGATCAACCAGCTCCTAAGTATGGTTGTTCAAGATTGAATCAATCTCACTATTGACAGCCTATTTTCAAAAGAATGAGTCTGCAGAAGACATAATTTGAATGTTTGAGTCTCATTTTCAAGAAGAAATGTTACAAAATCAGATCCGAAGGAAGTAGATGTCCTTTGACATTTGCTACGCCTTGGATTCTATTCATTATGTACATACTCCTTTGATTCTTTTCGAAGTCGTTTAGATCCTTCACTAGACAACTCATGTCTAGTTTTATATGGATAAATGTGTTTAAAGAACTCAACGTTATCTGATTCAATTATCATATTGTCATGAATATTCGGACGTTCGAATTTGTGAATCAAAAATCAACATAGTTTACTGTTTGTTACATATCCAATAAAAATATAGTCCACAGCCTTTGGTTCTGTTTTGACCCTTTGGGGCATAGGAAATTGGACTTTGGTTAGACACCCCCACACTTTGAAATATTTTAAGTTGGATTTGTTTCCTTTTCATTTTTCATATGTAGTAGATTGTGTCTTGTTATGTGGCACTCTATTGAGTATTTAGTTTGTTATAAGGATAACTTCCCCCTAAAAGTTTTGCGGTAAACCTGAACTTATAAGTAAGACATGCATCATTTCCTTTAATGTTCGGTTTTTTCTTTCCACAATTCTATTATATTGAGTTGTGTTATAAGGAGCAGTAGTTTGATGGACAATTTCATTTTTCAAACATATCTCTGCAAAAGGAGATTCATACTCTACACCACTATCACTTCTTATCATTTTTATCATTTTATCCAACTAATTTTCAACTTCAGTTTTATATTGTCTAAATGCTTTAATTTCTTCATCCTTACTATTGAGAAAATAAACATAACAATATCTAGCGCAATCGTCAATAAAAATTATAAAATACTTTTTTCCACTACGAGATGGTGTTGACTTCATATCACAAATATATGTGTGAATCAATTCTAAGGGAATTTCTTTTCAACAGATTTATAAAGACGCTTAACATACTTAGATTCAACACATGTTCGACATTTTGATTTATTGCACTCAAAGTTAGGCAATATTTCTAAACTAATCATTTTTCACAAGGTTTTGTAATTGACATGTCCTAAACGATCATACCAATAATCATTAGACTCAAGCAAGTAAGAAGAAGTCTCAAATTTATTCATTTCAACAGCCATTACATCAAGTTTGAAAAGGCTCTTATTGAGGTGGCCCTTTCCTACATGCATTTCATTCTTGCTTATTACAACTTTCTCCAAAACAATCACACACTTAAACCCGTTTTTAACAAGAAATGCTATAGAAACTAAGTTCTTCCTAATATATAGTAGGAACATTGAGAACATTGTTGAGAGTCAACACCTTGTCAGAAGTCATCTTTAGGAATATTTTTCCACTTCCTTCAACTTTGGCTGTTTCAGTATTTCCCATGAATATCACTTCTTCGAGACCAATGGTAACATAAGTAGCAAAAGTTTCTTTGACTGCGCAAACATGTCGAGTGACTTCTGAATCGAATCACCATTCATTTGGATTTCCAACTGGATTGCATTCAGTGAGCATAGCACACAGATTTTCAATCTCTTTAGTTGTTTCCATCATGTTTGTCTGATTTCTTTTCTTCTTCTTCTTTAGAACTTGACAATTCAGAGCTTAGTGGTCAACTTTACTACAATTGTAGCTCTTGCCTTTGAATCTTTTCTTGTTCTGCTCTTTCTCTTGCCCAGAAGACTTCTTCCTTATCTTATTATTTGGAGCATCATCCCTAACAAGATTTGCACCCAACATTGCTGATTTCTCATGCAACTTATTGTCCTCTTCTATCTTGAGATGAATTACAAGATATTCTAAACTAGAAAATGAGTTTTCAAACATTCCTTCTTCAGGAAAATGAGGATCTCTACTTGTGAAACTTTGCATTTCAAGTGTGGTCAGCCAAAAGAACATCATTTGCTGCCAATCTTTAAAGTTCACACCAGAAAATTTCTCTAGTTTCTCTGCCAATTCCATTGCTGGAGCAACAGATGAACGACTTGATGACACAATATTGATTGTTGTTGGGACAACAACATTCACAACCAAACCAATTTATTGTTCAGTTTTATTCGTCATTTTCCTGTAAATCTTTGACAAATAATTTAGTATTTCAGAATACTAACAATAAAGACTTAGACTTTATACAAACTTGTTTCTAGTCAATGACGAAGTTTTTATGTTCTTCAAATCGCCAACTGAATGAATTTTGAATCATGATGAAGGTTTTATGTTCTTCAAATCAGAATAAAATTCAAATGGAGTTGAAAATCATAGGTTTTAATCTCTAGAAATCAATATAGAGATGTCAATGAATCGGTGAAGTTTTTATATTCTTCGAACCGAATACTTACATTAATTTTTCAGTGAAGTTCTTATATTCTTGCAATCGAGGGAATAGAAAATCAAAAGATTTTAGTCTCCACAAAATTAGACACAATACAGATTAAACAAGTATTTATAATTTCTTTAAGATTGTTATTTGCAGTTAAATAAAATTTGTATTCAATATTATGAACTTCAATAATAAGTTCAAACTAAAGTATGAACAACTAAGTTTAAACTAAAGTATGAACAACCAAATGATGTTCTAATTCTGTATTCACAAATATGAACTTCAACAATAAGTTCAAACCAACTTATGAACAACAAAAAATGGTGTTCAAAATATTTTTGGAAAATAGTAAACCAAACTTAGAAAGAGATGACGATAGAAGAATTAAGTCCACAGAATTCACAGTGTGTCCTTAAGGAAATAATTTCCTTCAAGTACCCGAGGTTATGGAATATATCCTCCCAGGATAAAATGATTCACTTCAGTAGAATAGTGGTACCTCAAATTCTACCAAACAACGAACTCACTCAACGGAAGCAAATCACACTAGAGTTTTTGCAAGAAGGAAGAGTTTTTTAACTTCAAAATTTCATACCAATATCTGAGAAAAAATCAGATGTTTATAGCCAAAAGGTATTGCTTCAGAAAAGAAGCAATGGTTCTAAAAAGCTGCATTGTTTCAGACCGACGGGCCCATTTGCGGACCAATATGCGGGAGCATATGACCATTTACTCTAGCAAATCAGTCCATAAACCAAAACAAAAAGTTGAGAGATGATCTGCGAAGCAATCTGCGGGAGCAGATGCCCATTTGCAGCAGCAAATCACTCAACAAATTTCAAACAGTGAACAGAAGGATTGCATCCCTTTAATTTGCATTGAAAATGCATCTGCAATGCCATTTTGTGTCCGCAAATAGAGAAAATATTTTAGATCAGATTTTTGGATTATATAATCATTAACAATTAAGTTTCAAATGAATTTTGTCAAAAAAGATAATCTCTCGATCTATCATTTGACAAATCCAAATCCGAAGCCGAGCGACGACGACAGCGGCACGAGGTTTGTCTTCTTCTTACCTCACTAACACCATGATTAAGCACAATAAAGTTCCTTTCTCCCACCAATGTAAAAGAACACTTTTTCCATAAAGTGTATTCATTTTTTTCCACCATTTGTTCCTCCATTTTCCATTGATCATCAACATAGAACTTAATATGTATAACCAAAGGTTATTTTGATTTTGATTTTTACAAACAAAATCATGTCTATACAGCTCCAAATTAATACGGTCAAGATGTTTCAAGTATTGAATGTTATGCCTGTTGCTTTAGGGACCGCTTGGTTTGTGTTAGGGAAGATTCAATTCACATAAAATTGCAACATTATTTAGTATAATATTTAGTTGGATACGAGGAGAATTAATATCCACATAAAAAATACGAATCAAGTATAGTATAAGAGGTAGAATATTGAATAAAAAATATAGATATTTGCAATACATGTATTAAAATTTTCTAAAATTACAAAATTAATCATCACAATAGTAAGAATTTTTTTATATTGGTTAAAGAGTAAACACACATCTTTTTTTAAAAAATACTTTATATACTAATTTTTAATATATGAATCATTAACAAGAAGTGATTCAAGCATTATAAATATAATTCTTGAATTACTAATATGTGCATTATTAAACATTCATTACTAGTTCTTACACTATAATTTCTATACTATTAACTCCACGTTACAAATCTCTGCATTACAAATTCCTGCATAACTTATTTTTGGATCAGATGATCCCTAGCTACTGTTTAGTTGTAGAGTAATGCTAGACTTAATCGTGTTGCATCATTGCATACAATGCCTTCGACTAATAGTCCAATTGAAAAATTAAAAATAGATCCTAGAACTCATATTGTTCAAGCATGTGATAATATTTTTAATAAGGATATTCCTTCAGCATCCGAAATGGATTTTAACCCAAATGATATTTAATGATTTCGCACGTCATTGATTTTAGGCTAGGATCACTGGCACGAAAACATATACAAAATGAATTTTTTGATAACAAATGGAACAAGTTTAAAACTTGGTTTTTTGACACTTACAGTCCAGAAAATATGCACAATATTTCACAAGAATTTTATGAAACCTGTGCATTACATAATCAAATCATGTATTTTGTACCTTGGTTTATAACCACTTATTTACCATTATTTATAAATGTTCTAGAATGATCTTATCAAGATAGTAGTGGAGAAATAGTTCAAGCTCTTTATCCTCCACAAGCTTCTTTTGTATTCCCTAATAATATGGGTATTACATTCACCGGTTTTCAAAGATTTATTGAAAATGATATTGGAAAAATTAGTATTTCTGAAATCAACAAAATATTTGCCCAAAATAATTATATTGGGTTATATGTTAAAGTCTTAGGAGAAAATATTAGTTCTTTGGACAAAAAGGTTGATGCATTAATTGTTTTGATAAAACAATTAAGTAACAATAAAGAAAAGACTAACGTTGCCTCCACTTCGGGAACATCTTCTTCTCAAGTTGTTGCTTCTAGTATTCAAAGACCTTCTGAGATTCAGGATTTTCAAATAAAAACTTTCTCCGATCTAAAGAAAATTCTTGATAAGAAGTTTTTTGATTTAACTATTAACCTATTGATATGTCTTCACAATTTGCTGATAATATTGCTTTTTCGTCTGACATAAGACAAGAGACTATTTCAGAATTAAATAAACTTTGTGGTAGTGTTAACCACCCCTATTTTACACATAACCCCCGAATGCAAACACATTATTATCCTAGATCCACTCCATAAGATGTTCTCATAGAAGAAAGGGACTGGAATCAGACTAATACGTCTTATAGTGGAAATGAAATTTATGAGTGAAATATAGATGGCCTTACTGATAGGAAGATGACTATTTTAGTACCTAGGATGATGATGTATGCCACTATTTGCTAGGCTACTAGTGCAAAAAATACTGACAAAGTTATTTGCAAAATGATAGTTGCGGAATTTACTGGGCAACTTTGAGGTTGGTGGGACAATTATATGTCCGTATAGGCGAAAGCAGCAGTAATATCTGTCGTCAACCCTGAAGCAGCTATTGCTAATTTAGGTCATACTTTATCAAGTGGTCGAGAAAATGCAGTCTATACTTTAGTTACGACCATTTTAGAACACTTTAATGGTAGATTTACCAATGATTATGAAACCATCAGAACTCTCCTTAATGGTCTTAGATGTAGAACCTTAAGTGAATTTCGGTGGTATAAAGATACTTTTCTTAGTCGAGTTATGGAACTATCCGAAAATAAGTATGATCACTGAAAAGCCAAGTTTATAGACGGCCTTCCTTCATTATTTACTGAAAGGGTTAGAAAAACTCTTTGAGGAAGTTACAGTGAAATTCCGTATAAAAATTATACTTATGGTAAACTCGTAAGGATATGTACACAAGAAGGTTTAAATTTGTGTAATGAGCTAAAGTTATCCAGACAACTTAAGATGGATAAGTTAAAAGAAAAATCTCAACTAGGAGATTTCTGTGCATAATTTGGTGTAGACCAACCTTCTAGTTCTACTAGAAAGAAAAAGGGTAGATATCATAGAAACCCTAACCCCGATGGTTCTTATAGAAAAAGACGTTCTAGATAGAGAACCAAGGAAGAAAGAGCAACACGAAAGGGTGCTCGAAAATCCAAAAGATTTACGAAAGATAGGTCTGGTCGAGATCTTTCCAAAGTAAAGTGTTATAGGTGTGGAAAATTTGGCCATATAGCACCAAATTGTAAGTTAGAATTAGATGACATTGTATATGATAAAGTCTATGGTATGTTATACACGTCCGGATCAGAATCAGATTATAATTCTCATCACTCTGACTCTGAAGAAGAAGTAGATTTACTTGATTTTTCTAATAATGAAAATTAGCATGATAACTTTACTGCTTGTAATACTTGTAAAGGTGATATATGTTCTTGTGAAAATGATGAGTTTTATAAACTTCAATTTCAAAATATGAATATTCAGACTATTACCTCTGATAATATTATAGAGCTCTTGAAGGAAATTACAGATAATAACCTTCGAGAAAAAATTATTAATTTGGCAGCTAGTTCAAGTTCAAATACTTCGAATTCAGCTAGTCAAAAGAATGAATTAATGTATTCAGCTCCATATACTTTATCAGAAGTCAATAGACGACTTTTAGAAAAACAAACTCATGTACGTGCTATGTCCTTTGATGATTTGAAAATAGAAATTGAAAATTTGAAAAAAGAGATAAAATCTCTAAAACAGAATCAAATGATTTGTGACCACCAGATTACTCAGATTGAGAAAAATAATTCTTTAACTGAGTCTTCTAATGATAAAAAAGAAAAATGTTTTAGAAAGTGATGAAATCGAAATTTCAAAACAAATTATTTAGATCCTAAACATGATATGATTTTAGGAATGATGCAAATTGTTACTGCTCATAAATGGTATATTAAATGTACAATCCTGGTTGATAATAACTTTTCTATTAATGAGGTTGCTATGATTGATAGTGGTGCTGATGTTAGTTGCATCCAAGAAGGGTTAATACCCACAAAGTATTTTTTAAAAACAACGCATATAGTGAGATCTGCATCAGCTCATGCATTAAATATTAAATATAAACTGCCTAACGTACATATTTGCCAAAGTAAAGTATGCATTCCACATTTCTTTTTCTTGGTTAAGAATCAGTTATACCCTCCAATTATATTTGGAACGCCTTTTATAAATGCTATTTATCCTTATACTCATATTGACCTAAAGGTTTTAAAGCTACCTTTAATAACAAAGAAATTAGTTATACATTTGTTGCAGATCCCGTAACAAGAGATATAAATGCATTAATTGATATGAAGCAAAGGCATGTTGATTCTTTGCAGCTAGAATTGTTTAGTATAAATATTTTCGATACTTTGAAATCCCCTATAGTTCAGGAAAAAATTAAATTGATCTCTGAATAAATTGCAATTGATATCTGTGCTAACCATCCGAGTGCTTTCTGGAATAGGAAAAAGCATATCGTCACTCTTCCATACGAAGGAGGTTTTTCTGAGGATAATATTCCTACAAAATCAAGACCATGTCAGATGAATACTGAATTGATTGAATTTTGTAAAAAAGAAATTGATAATTTACTGCAAAAAGGTTTGATAAAACCGTCCAAGTCTCCTTGGTCGTGTACCGCCTTTTAAGTTAATAACGCAGCTGAAAAAGAAAGAGGTGTGCCCAGATTGGTCATTAATTATAAACCTCTTAATAAGTTTTTAAAATGGATTCGGTATCCAATTCCGAATAAAAAAGATTTATTATCCAGAATATATGATGCCAATATCTTTTCAAAATTTGATTTAAAATCAGGTTATTGGCAAATACAGATTTTGAAAGAGCACACATATAGAACTGCTTTCAATGTCCCATTGGACAATACGAATAGAATGTTATGCCATTTGGTTTGAAAACGCACCTTCTTAATTCCAAAAAATTATGAATGATATTTTTAATCCTTATATGAATTTTATTATTGTCTATATTGATGACATTTTAGTCTTTTCTAAGACTTTAGAAATGTATATTAAGCATTTAAATATTTTTAAAAAGATTGTTATTCAAAATGGTTTGGTTATATCTAAATCAAAAATGAGTTTATTTCAAACAGAAGTCCGATTTCTCGGACATAATATTTGTCAAGGAAGGATTACTCCTATTCAACGTGCAATTAATTTTGTTGATAAATTTCCTGATGTTATTACTGATATGACTCAATTGCAAAGATTTTTGAGAAATTTAAATTACATTTCCCCCTTTTATAAAAACCTTTCTCGAGATTTAGCCCCATAATATGACAGGCTAAAAAAGAATTATAAAGAGTTGTGGACTGATATGCATACGACTATTGTTCAAAACATTAAAATTCGAGTTAAAGTTTTACCTTGTTTAACTCTTGCTAACCCTGCTTGGCAAAATATTATTGAAACTGATGCATCCAATATTGATTTTGGAGGAATCTTGAACCAGATTAATCCTAATGATAAGTGTGAATATCTTATACGATTTCATTCAGGTAAATGGACTGAAGCCCAGAAGAAATATGCTACTGTGGCCCATAAAATATTGACTATAGTCAAATATGTTTTAAAATTTCAGGATGATTTATACAATCAAAAGTTTTTGATAAAAGCTGATGCTCAATCTGCCAAATATATGTTTAACAAATATTTTAAACATGATGCATCTAAAATAATATTTGCACGATGGCAGACACAATTAGCCCCTTTCGATTTTGAAATTCATTATAAAAAGGGAATTGATAATTCTTTGCCAGATTTCTTATCTCGTGAATATTTGCAGGATGGATCATCCTTGGACCATTGTTCGAGGTAGAGGGCGTGGCAGAGAAAGATCACCCTATTCGCCGGGAAGATCACAGGCTTATAGCCAAGGATCGGGTTCCTCATATGGATCCTCGACAAATTCTCCAGTAATACAACATGGAAGAAAGAGTTTGATAAACTCTAAAATATCTCAAGGAGAATCCTCCTCCTCAAAAATTTTTATACATTTGGAAGATATTCCAGAAGATCATCCGTTATACGCACAAATGCAAGCTTATTTAGCTGCTACTCAAAAGCAAGGTGATACTTTTGCTTCAGTAACTAAAGAGGACACTGATGATATTAGGTCCTATGAAAAATTACCTAAACAAGAAATGATATTCCTTGTGGAACATGCTGAAATAAAAAATAAAAAAAATGAGCCTTGGAAGATATTCCAAAGGTATTTGATACAAGGATTATATTTCCCGGACGAGTCATACAAGACCCGATCATATTATGAGACTATTCTCACAGACACAGGTAGTGCTGATATTCAACATTTCCCTGGTAACAATGCTGATCAAACAATTTATAACTTTTCAAAAATAATTATTAAACAGATTATATCTGTTGAAGATTGGGGAATGACCACAATGAGAGAAAGGCAGATAAGCCTTAATAATACTAAAATAAGTTTTATTTACTGGGATTATATCAAAGTTTTTGATAAAGTACTTTATTATAATAATGATAAACACAAACATACTTGGTTTATAAAAGTATGTTCAAAAATTTTTGATAACAATATTCCAAATTAGTTTATAAATTGGTGGTCATAACACGGGCCGACAATTAAGATATTACCGGAATCATTTTTGATTTTATATAAAAAATGAAAAACTGTTTCCCTGGATCTCAATGATTTATATAAAACAGATCATATCTGTTTTCCAGAAAAAATTAATAATATCTATTTCTTCATTGAATTTTCTATTCCCTGGATTTATCAATGGGCCCCTGAACTAGGTTATACCGAAGAACAGGTTCCATGTCTTTATAGGCTTTTTTATAACAATTTCTGGGACAAACTAATGAAAATTGATCCCAAAACAAAAATTTTGCATGAACAAGAACTCCTGGATTCAATAAAATTGAAAGTCCAAGAGTATGAATCAATAGAAGAGCAAGGTCGGATGGATAACCCTTCAATCCAACATATTGCCAGAAAGATATTATTCCAGGATTGTGATAAAGAGATGATGATTCATAATCATCTCGAAGAAATGAAGAGGAATTTACTTCATTCGCTTCACCAAATAGAATCTAACTTATCTATGAAGAGTGGAAGAAATAACGATGATGATATCACCGATGCTCAGCCTATAGAATCGGAAGTAATACTCTCTGAGGAAAGCATTAAAAATGCGGAAGAATTCGTCCGACGAATGAAAGAGTTGGACAAAATACAGGGTAAAAAGAAACTATGACTTAGCAGAGATAGCCACCCGGGATCCACATGAACAGTGAAGCCGCCGAGGACCACAACTATAGTAGATATACTATTTAAGGGACAAATAAGTCCTATTTTTACTGTACAAAGGGACCCACTTTTACTGTGTAAAGATTTTTTTTCTTTCTTTAAATACGTTTAGTTTTTAGGTATGGAGGCAGAGTTTTTAGACTCCCCTGTCTCTCTAGTTTTCCTTCTCTCTCTCCTCTTGTAAAATCTTCTCTCAGTTGTAAAGTTTTTAATTTTAATAAAAAATCAGAAAAGTCCAACTTTGGACACCAACACTAGCCCTTCCATTTTCGGGCACTGACCCTTGCTTCCGGGTCTGACCCTTTGCATCCGGGTCCAAAAGGTGATACCAATTTCCTATCTTCTTGTTCTTCTCCCAGCCGTGAATATGTCCGGCTAAGTTCCATATCTATGTTGAATATCTAACTTCTCTTACATTTTAATCTTAAAGATCTGGCTTTATCAAAATATAAAGAAATTATTGTATAACTAATTGACTTGGTTCTGAGATGGTGGTACAGTCGAATCTAGCACTATTCTTAGTGGCTTTGTCTTAGTGACTACGTCTGGTGAGCCAGTTTAATAGCCCGTTAAAAATGTTGAAAAAGGGCGATCTTTTTTCGGTTAGAACCTTTAGACACACGGGCTCATTAAGAATATGTATTAGATCCTAACAGGCTCCTTGGTCGGATAAAAGGTTAAGCCTTCCATACAGTCATATGCTATATAAAAATTCCTATATATTTTGATTTTTATGTCCCAACATAAAGATGCTAAATTAGCTAGATCTGTCTGGCCGTGCGGACTACCGTCCGCCTTAGAGATCTTACAAACTATTGGTTAAAGAGTAAACACACATCTTTTTTAAAAAATACTTTATATACTAATTTTTAATAGATGAATCATTAACAAGAAGTGATTCAATCATTATAAATATAATTCTTGAATTACTAATATGTGCATTATTAAACATTCATTACTAGTTCTTACACTATAATTTCTATACTATTAACTCCATGTTACAAATCTCTGCATTATAAATTCCTGCATAACTTATTTTTGGATCAGATGACCCCTAGCTACTGTTTAGTTGTAGAGTAATACTACATTTATTTTGATATTTAGAATGTTCAAATTTGAATTTTTGTTTTTCAATTGGTCTTGGAAAATCTGTGAATTCACTGAAGAAATTATTTTTAAAATCATTTCAATATTTAACCTTAACTTTAAATATGATAAATAACAATTTCTCTTTAATGCCTTATAAATCTGTACCTTTTGTATGTTAAAAAAAAAAAAGGGCAGCTCGGAGCACTAAAGCTACCGCTATGCACGGTGTCCGGGGAAAGGTTCCACCACAAGGGTGTATTATACGTAGCCTTACCTTGCATTTTCTGCTAGAGGCTGTTTCCAAAGCTTGAACCCGTGATCTCCTAGTTACATGACAACCTTTTGTATGTTGAATTCACAAAATTATATTTTATCTCACAGAAGTCACTGCACTTTACCCTTTATGTTAGTAACTAGATATAGGAGCTAGGGGTGTTCATGGTTTGGTTTGGATCGGTTCAATTTGAACCAAAAAATTATATTTTATCTCATAGAAGTCACTGCACTTTACCTTTTATGTTAGTAACTAGATATAGGAGCTAGGGGTATTTATGGTTCGGTCTAGATCAGTTTTTGATTAAAACTATAACCAAACCAATTAAGTCGATTTTTAAAATTCTAAAATCAAACCAAACCAAATAAAATAAAAACCATCGGTTTGGTTCTTGCCGGTTTAGTTCAGTTTGGTTCAGTTTCTCGGTTTATATCAGCTAATGATAAATTGATAATACTAAAACAACGGGACATGATACAACTATTTCAAATGAACGTTAGGAATCAATATATTTCTTTCTACTATCACAAGATGAATGAATATGAATCTTCTATTATTTTTAACACTATTTTGAAGTTTTAGCATGTGTAAGTTGCATCACTGTAGAAGTTTTTTCACTTCACATGTCTAACATCCATAGAAATAATATGGATCTTTAAATAGAATTGTCAACCCTTAAAAAATCAAAGGGGAAAGTCATTGAAGAGTAGATGAATGTCTTAGCAAAGGAATTAAAAACTGACAATACACCACACCACATATATACAATTAGATAAGTATCAATTATGAAAAAATAATATTATATATTCAAATCAAATCATAAAAATTATTTAAATGTGTTGTAGTGTATGTGAAATAAGTAGACTAAAACCAAATTAATGATTAAAAGGTATAAAATATTTATAATTATTTATGAAAAACTAATATTATATATTCCAATAATTCTAAAATTTATATATATAATTTGTCGGTTTGGTTTGGTTATTTTTTTGATTTTTTCTTAGTAGAACCATAACCAAACCAAATATTGTTGGTTTTTAAAATTCAAAATCAAATCAAACCAAACCAAATATCGGATTTTTTAGTCGATTTGGTTTGGTTTGGTTTTTAACCAAACCATAAACACCCCTAATAGGAGCCCGTGGTCCAATATGTTTAACTCGCTTTATTCCAATTTATGTGACACAAATGAAATTTTGAGCGTCAATCCAACTTTTTCTTGGATCGTACTTTGATAAATTTTTTAAAAGTAGTATTTTAAGTAGTTAGTTATTGTGATTTATAGTATTTTTATGTAATTTGTAAATATATAAATTATTGGAAATGTATTTACTCCCTCGGTCAAAATTTATGTGACACAGATGAAATTTGAAGAGTTAACCAAATTTCTCTTTAATCATAATTTTTTTTAATGTTTTAAAAAAATACTTTAAGTTGTTAGTTATTGTGATTTATCATACTTTTTAAGTAATTTCTAATTACATAAATTAACAAAAATTCCTTTTTAATAATTTAATACTTGTCCTAATTTCTTGTTAAAATATAAAAGGGTTACAATAAAGATGAGAGCAATTTATTTCATCAATTGCAAATACATTTAATTAATTGATCATGAAACTATTTATACTGCCTCCATTTAGGCATCACTTTTTACTTTTCGGCATTCAAATTATGTGAATTTTATAACATTTTAATATATATATATTTTTAGTTATATTAATATTACAAATTACAATATTTTTCATATAATTATTTAAATATCTGAATTTTAATATTTGTTATAGTAAATTTAATCTAATAAAGAAGCAAAGTAGAATTTTCAGCCAATAAAATTCTATCAAAGCAGACATATTGACCTACTTCCTGCTTTGGCAGAAATTTTTTGTATAGTAATAAAGTCACAAAATATCTTTTTCTCATTAAACTAGGGGAGTATGGCCCGCGTTAGCACAGGCCCAATATGATGAATGTTTTAAGTATAAAATTTGCTACTGATTAGAGATTGGATTGAGAGTATGTATTAGAAGCTGCGAAATGTAAATATAATAAAATATACAAATCAAAATTGATCATAAGACAAACTTTTTACATACTAATTGCTTCATGGTATTTACTAAGGAGCCAAATTTTACAAGATAGTTATGTATATTTTTTGACATGATAAGTAAATGTGATGCATCAAGTTGAAGGTTAGTGGATGTATATTCTCGATTGTTGGATTGAAACCTATTACATAGGACAAGGAAATGAAGGATTGGCTTCGCCATCTGACTTATCAGCCAGCAAGTAAACTATCTTAATCCTCTGCCTGGCCATAGCAACTACAGTGACTCTTGGAAGAAATGCTTTGAAAATAGTATAGAGATACGAATGGAACTCCGCAATTACCGTAATAAGAATATGTGATTGAAAAAGGGTTAAATTATAATTAGTTGAAATATATGAAAGAAGGTGTACAATTACTTATGTAAAAAGTTGAACAGCTGCAAAGTTCACCTATCTTGATTAGTAGAGTATAAAAACTAGATAATACAAATTGTTAAAGATATATTCGAGTAAACTTGTTGTTAGGGTTTTTGCCCTGATTTTTTTACCAAATTTGAGTTTTATTTTTCTTGTAAGGAAAATAAAAGTAATACCATAATTACTTTTACTTTTCCTAAAAGAAAATATAAAACACTTCCATATTTGGCTAACTTATTTCTTCTAGGAAAGGTTTTGTAACTCTATAAATAGAAGACCCCTCTTCTCAAACCATAACACAATAACATCCACAATGTAGTCTTTAAAGAGTCTTGTTTAGGGGGAGATTTCTCCCATAGATTTCATGTTTTTCAATAATATTAGTTTTCATATGTAGGCCAATTGGCCAAACCCTATCAATAATATATTTTTAGTATGTTTTTATTTGTCGTTTGAATTATCGTTTCTATGGTTTGCAAACTATACGCTTCCGCATGACGCCATCTCAATTTCGAACCCAACAAGTGGTATCAGAGCTTACGGTTCAATGATCCGATGGTTCAGATTGAAGACATGTTATGATGAAAGTTGCAACCAATTTGATGATAATGAAGATTTTTTTCCAAAAAACTATATGTGGAGATAATTGTCAATCATATTTTCAACAATCCTGCTGTTACATATTTGAAAATAAAGCTCACTTTTAACCCTGCAAAGGGCTCCAATATTTTTAACCCAAAAGGGCTCCATTTTTAAACATGCCAAGCAGCAGTGATGAAGATTATGTGAAGAACGAAGATCATACATGTGAAGAAGGCGGATCAAATTTTGTCAAGAAAATCAAGCCAAAAAGGGGAGATTTGTTAGGGTTTTTGCCCTGATTTTCTTACCAAATTTGAGTTTTATTTTTCTTGTAAGGAAAATAAAAGTAATACCGTAATTACTTTTACTTTTCCTAAAAGAAAATATAAAACACTTCCATATTTGGCTAACCTATTTCTTCTAGGAAAGGTTTTGTAACTCTATAAATAGAAGACCCTCTTCTCAAACCATAACACAATAGTATCCACAATGTAATTGTTAAAGAGTCTTGTTTAGGAGAAAATTATTCTCCTAATAAGTTTTTTATGCTTTTTGAATTAATTTTAAATATGCAGGTCAATTGGCCAAACCATATCAATAATATGCTTTTTAGTATTGTTTTATTTGTCATCTAATTTATCGCCGACGTGGTTTGCAACTATAAGCTTCCGCATGACGCCCTCTCGATTTCGAACTCAACACTAGTCTTTTTCCAAAAGTTTATAATGGGAGAACCATTTGGAAAAACAGAATATACATGCTTCAAGCTCAATGCATAGGATTCATCAGATAACACTATAGGATTCACCACTAAGAAAGTTATTTTGTTCGAATTATCTTAGTTCCTAAATAGATTGGGAACTCTAGTTTATTTTTGAACACTAATATCATCCTCTAAGCAACATTTTATCAATAAAGTTACTATAAAATTATTTATATGTCAATGAACTTGTGTAATTTTTCATTCTCATTTTTGCTTTCCTCTTTGTCTCTAGCGTACTTCGTCATTTTTTTTAAAACCTGTTTTATAGAAAGATGATTTGTTAAGCTTTCGTTATGTGTGGATTCAATGAAAGAATTTAATCACAAAGATGTCTTATACATAGAATTAACTTTATTTTTGTAAAGGTCTATTTTCTAATTTGCTTTGAATTATTTTTTTTGCGCTGAGAGTTTATCAAAATCAACCTCTTTACCTTTTAAGATAAGAACAAAATCACTTAAATTTTATATTTTTGTAGACCCACTCGTAAAACTATATAAGTTGTTACCTCTGTCTCTGGTGTAATAGAATTTTTTTTTTTTTTTTTTGAGAAAAGACAAACAGCAAAGAGACCTTTTAACAGCAACTGTTGGTCAGTTTCTACTAGAACTCTTCGTAGTATTATATATCAGCAACACAGCTATTTAATAATTGACTTAGAGCTGAAGTGAAGTTGCTGTATCATAAGAAGTAACACAATGTTTTGCTACAATTTGGTGGTCCAACAATCACCTCCAATTCTCCTTCAATCACAGTATCCCTCAAAACCCAGGTACAATATTTGCTTTTCATTCTCAAAATTCAATAATTCTATTCTCCATTGGCTGTAATAATTCTGTGATCTGTTAAAAAAGTACCTTTTTTTTTTTTTTTTTTTCACTATATGGTTGTTCAGAATTGTTTAATTGAGTAAATAAAATTATTGAAGAATTAGTACTGAAACTAGACCCAGTATAGTACTACTCCCTTTTGAAGGAAAGAGAAAAGCTGCAATTAACTCAACGAAATTCTTTAAGCTAAAATGCCATAACCAACGGAAGAATGTCGGATTTTAGTGTGTCTCTTTGAACTACAAGAAAAATGACCTTTAGTTTATTACGATCGGGTAAAAATTGGTCGTCGTCACTGGTTGCTAAAAGCTCTGTCATTAACTGATTTGAACATTGATCAATATTTTAAAATATATTGATATGAGAGATAATAGTGATATGAGAAAAATTACAACTTATAGTACTTTTCATATAGTTTTTGAATATGCAAATTTTAATTTTAAAATTATTGAATTAATCTAATCTAATTTAACTTTAAAAATTTGACTCTCACAAAGCGAAATGTGACAACTATTTTGGAAATGAGGGGGTACTTTACAACAACTAATAGCATGTTTGACCAAGTTTTGAAAATCTGTTTGTTTGGAGAAATGCTTTGTCCCAAGTGCTTTTCCCCAAACTACTTTTGAAGAGTAGCATTTTTTGTTTAATTAGTCAATTTTAAAAATCTGTTTTGCCAATATCAAGCACTTATTTGTTACCTAAAAACTTGGTCAAATACCTATCTCTAAAATAAGCACTTTTAGCTTTAACAGGCTATATGCCTCAGTCCAAACCAAGTTGGAGTCGGCTATATAAATCATCAACCTACTCATGTTCTCTCCATGTAAACTCGAATACTAAACAAGAACCTTTTATTTATTAGTTTCTCAAATGTAAATTTTGTTGTTTCTTTTGATACCATTTTGTTTTGTGGACATCCAGTGTGCATAAGAAATGAGCGAATTGCTCATCCACTGATTTTAATACTTGGGAAATGCATATTCTTTTTCACCAGCAGCCTTAGTCTTCCTAAACCAACCACTTTTTATTTAATGGCTAGGAGCTTCATTTCTGTTTCTTTTTATGATGGCGGGTTTACTGGAATTTGGGTGGTAATACTGCTTGTCCATTTAGTTGACGCCATGATCTGATTGGATAAGAAGTAGGGATGACACGTGGATGGGCATTAGATTGCATATTCAAGCATAGTAATAGAAATAGTTTATCGTGATGGTGGTCTGGCTATAGGATCTTCTTAGAGTCAAAGGATTGAAAGTTGCTCGATAAGATGCCATCATACAAGCACCCAAGGTTGTGGCCTACTAGTCAATGAAGCGAGTTGAGACTATGAGGTCTCAGCTTCAAATTCAGCGGACACAAAAAAACTAGGTGATTTCTTCCTTGGTGGACAGAGTTATCCAGTACTGCTGGTGGGAGGAGTAGGTACCCGTGGAATTAGTCCTATTTCAGTACAGGAAAATTCCTCCTTCAATGGAATTACACCTACAACAACAACAACAACATACCCAGTGTATTCCCACCAGATGGGGTCTGGGGAGGGTAAAGTGTACGCAGTCCATACCACTACCTCAGATGAAGTAGAAAGTACACCTCTGACTAGAAAGTACATCCAATAGGGTGTTTACTTGTCAGATACTTTGTGGTGTATTTGAGGTGCAGTCCTACAGAAGGCATTGCTTGTTTCCTATTCTTTTGTGCAGCAATCAATAACCTAAAACTGGCCAAGCAGGGTACTGCATTCATCTTAGTTTCCGTATTACATTTATAGGGCTGGTGTTTTGTCAAAGATTCTTTTTCTTCCAATCACATTCCCATTCTTCATGTAATGAGGATTTTTCATCCGTCCTTGTAGGGGGATGCCTGTGAAAGTGATTCCTGTCTGCTGCACTGAATGTCCTATATCTAGGAAGGTTGAGGTTAAACAAGTTATTGCATGTCTTGCAGCATCGATCCTATGTCTCTCTCAATGTAACCTGGTTAGTATCTTTACTATATTTTATTACTCCTGATTCCAGAGACAAATACAAAGCATCAAAAGAATCCTAAATGACGTGTTTCTGCACATCTTTATTTGGTCGATTTGATAGAACTATTGTGAAAGCTGAAGGTCGAAAATGATGTTTTGGTTTTTAAATAAAGCAAAGATAATTTTATGGCAAGCATGACTTTCCAACTGGGAATGCATTCTTTTTCAAATTAACTTAAAGAGAAAATTCCATAAATATTTGTAAACTTTCAAGCGTATCTTCATCCTCTTGGTAGGCTTTTGCAGCAGATCTTCCTCATTACAACAGTGTGTTACAACTTGCAAATGCCACAGACAGCGTACCAACACTTCCTTTGGAGAAGGGAAATGATGGTGGAAAGCTGATGATGATGCGAGGTATGACAGCAAAAGACTTTGATCCAGTTAGGTATTCTGGAAGATGGTTTGAAGTAGCTTCCCTTAAACGTGGATTTGCTGGGCAAGGTCAAGAAGATTGCCACTGCACCCAGGTGAATGTTGAGGGTGTTAACATCTGAAGGATCTCGCCTTCTTCATTTGATGTCTTTTGCATATATTTTGGGTTCCTAGGTTGTTGGAACTCATACATGAAGATTTCTTATTTGGCATAATTTGTCTTTATTCCAAATTATTTTAGGGCATTTACACTGTTGATATGAATGCACCTGCAATCCAAGTAGACACATTTTGCGTTCATGGAGGACCTGATGGCTACATCACAGGCATAAGGGGAAGGGTTCAATGCCTTGATGAGGAGGATAGGGAGAAAAATGAGACTGATCTAGAAAGGCAAGTAATGATTAGGGAGAAGTGTTACCTTAGGTTTCCTACATTGCCGTTCATCCCCAAGGAGCCTTATGATGTGATTGCAACTGATTACGACAACTTTGCACTGGTTTCTGGAGCCAAAGATAAAAGCTTCGTTCAGGTAATAATTTGTTTCAGTTTAATCGCTGCTGTGAATCAAAGAATATTTTATTTCACTCCAATGTGAAAATACCTCCTTAACATAAGCTTCTCCTAGTTTTTGCATTTCTCATGCTCGACACAGAGCACCTCAGACGGAAAATATGACCCTGTTTCTTCTTTATTACAAATTATTTATTATACACCAGGGTCACCAGAGCTTGGGGTTTATGTTATTGGTAAAGGTCAAACCTTAACCTATTTAAGAGTTCCGGTATTCTTTTTGATCATCTTTAGGTGAAAAATAACATGGAAGAAAGGGAAAAATATACCCCCAAACTATGATAAATGGTACGTATATACCCTCCGTCATACTTTGGGTACATAGATGCCCCTACCGTTAATGAAATGGTACGTTTATGCCCCTCACACTAATGGTAGGGGCATATGTGTATCAAAGTATAATGGAGGGTATATACGTACCATTTATCATAGTTCGGGGGTATATTTGTCCTTTTTCCATTTTAATTTTTTTATCCCAAATAATTAACCAAAACCCACTACCCGACACAATAAACCCACTACCCGATCCGGTCCCAATTAAAATCCAAGAGACGCCTATCTAACAAACGTGTTTTTCCCACCCCTATAACGATATACACACACAATACAGTAACACTCACTACTACCAATTTCAGAAAAAAAAACCATTAACCCATAACACCCAAAAACAACACCTAATAAATTGAACCCCTCACGTTTCAATTTCCAACGAAATTCCTTCGGGAAAACACTACCCACCACTGGTCAACACCACATAACCACCATCTCCGTCAAACCGCAAACACCCCACCAGCGAACCATCGCCGCACCCCTAGCTCCGGCCACTTCCGCCCTAATCTCCACTCCCTCCAACCAGTAAACACCAACTAGCAGCAGCTACCAATCACTGCAATTTGATTGGGGTTCACGTTTAAGAGAAAAACAGAGGGAGCATCGAGTTTGGAACAAAAAATAGAGGTCGGGTCGAGTTGGTTTGAAATCGGGTTCGATGGGTTTATTAGGTTGGGTAGTGGGTTTGGGTTTGTTATTTGGGATAAAAAAATTGAAACGAAAAAGGGGCAAATATACCCCCGAACTATGATAAATGGTACTATATACCCTCCGTCATACTTTGGGTACACATATGCCTCTATCGTTAGTGTGAGGGGGATATACGTACCATTTCATTAACGGTAGGGGCATATGTGTACCCAAAGTATGACGAATGGTATATACGTACCATTTATCATAGTTCGGGAGTATATTTGTCCCTTTTCTGAAATAACATTAGTCTTTATCTTTTTGACTTATAAGTGATGAAGCTTTATTAATTAGCACAAGTAGGGTGCTGATACGTACAATTTTTGAATTTCAAAAGATTCAAAATGTGGCAAAAATAGTAGTTATGTATTGGTGGTTAGCCCGCAAGGGCATGGTTGAGTGGCTGACAGGTGGTTCTTGTTGGGTTCTAAGTGATGAAAGTGAATGGAAAATGGAGGAAAAGTGAATTGAGTTTTCACTTTAAGAAAGAAGTGTTCTCCCACATTGGTAGGAGAAAAGAACTACTTCATGCTTAAATATAAAAGCATGCCTTCACGTAGATAGTGAGGCAAGAAGAAAATAAGCCTCGCGCTGTCGTCGCTCGCTCGGCTCGGCTTCGGCTTCGGATTTGTCAAACGATCGCGAGATTATCTTTTTAGATAAAATTCATTTGAAACTTGAGAGTTAATGATTTTTTAATCCAAAAATTTGATATGAAATTTTTCCTCCATTTGCGGATGCACACGAGCATGTGCGGACGCATGTCACAACACACCTCGAAGGGACGCGACCCTTCAAGGCACTGTTTGAAAACAAAAATGGGACCTACGGGTGCACCTGGCCATCTGCGTACGCAGATGCCAGCACAGGTCGGAATGCAGGTCAGACTAAACTTTCTGTGTTGGAGAAAGTGCGACCTGCGACCGTATGTGCCCATCTGCGGCAGCAGATGGTACGCAGATGCCAGCGCAGGTCGGAACACAGGTCAGACTAAACTTTCTGTGTTGGAGAAAGTGCAACCTGCGACCGTATATGCCCATCTGCGGCAGCAGATGGGGTCCGCAAGTCGTCCCGATGTTTCAAAAAGTTACAACTTTTCACGAACCATTGTTTCTTTTCAGAAGGAACATCTTTTGGCTATAAATACCTGATTCTTCCTCAGGTATTGGTACGAAATTTTGAAGTGAAAAAACTTTTCTTCTTCCTAAAAACTCAAGTGTGATTTGCAAATCGTTGAGTGAGTTCGTAGTTCGACAAATTTGAGGTACCACCATGTGCTGAAGTGAATCATTTTATCCTGGGAGGATATATTTCATTAACCTCGGGTGCTTGAGGGGAATAATTTCCTTAAGGACACACCGTGAATTCGGTGGACTTGATTCTTTCTTTCTTCATCTCTTTCTTATGGTTTTTCTATTTTTTCAGAAAATAATTTGAACTTCTTTGTTGTTTTTGAACTTGTTGTTGAAGTTCATATTGTAAATATAGATTGTACCCGAAGAACAACAGTTCTCCCATGTGGGAGACCTGGGATCGAATCCAGCTTCTGTCTGCCGCTCACCCATGAGCTCTTCGCATGGGGCTTGCCTAGTACGGTTTATATTTCCTGTGTGGTTTGCGAACCGTTGCACAATGAGTAGGTTAACACAAAGTGCTCACCCGAAGGACAGAGACTATGACAGAGGTTGTGGGTTTCCCTTGGGGTTCCAAAAAAAAATAAAAAATATGTTGGTGGTTTCTTACATACAAATATTTATTGCTGATTAATCCTTTAAATCAATGAAATATCCCAACTAAGCAACACTGTAATGGGGAGCTATTGAAGAAGTCTCACATCGGTCAATTATGGAATGGGTGGTCTTTTTATATGGCTTGGGCAATCCTCAAGTGAGTTTGAGCTAACTTTTGGGGTCGAGTTAGGCCCAAGATCCATTTCTTTACATGGTATATGAGTAAGACTCATCCCAATTCTTGTTCACTGTATTTGGACCCCATATTAAAACTGTCTACGCTTCAGATGTCCAGTCCTAGGTGTGATGGCCATCCTTCAAATGTCCAGTACTAGGTGGGGGGGTGGGGTGGGGTGTTGAAGAAGTCCCATATCGGTTAATTATAGGATGGGTGGTCTCTTTATATGTTTGGGCAATCCTCACCTCTTGAACTAGCTTTTGGGGTTGTGTTAGGCCAAGTACCATTTGTATACATGAGCAAATTAGAAAATAAACTTTTTCTTTTGTAGGAAGACATGAATACAACCACTCTCCTTGGACCTTCTGATAGTGGGTCAATTTTCTAGTTGTCCAGACGTAGTATGTGAGGATGTTCTAGTTAGCATTAGCATAGGCTACAACTTACATAAAGGGGTACATTGTACTTGTATCATACTGGATGTTCGTAATATGGAGATACATTTTATAATTATGGATATATGATGTGAACTAGGATAGTTTAATATATTGTTGATGTTAGTAATTGCTGATGAGTGAATAGTATTTGGGTTCATCCCAAACCCAATAGTTTTTGTTGTTTTCGGATACAAAATCTATATTTACAACAATGAACTTCAACACCAAGTTCAAGAACAACAAAGAAGTTCAAACTATTTTTTGAAAAATAGATAAAACCATCAAGAAAGAGATGAAGAAAGAAAGAATCAAGTCCACCAAATTCCCGGTGTATCCTTAAGAAAATTATTTCTCTCAAGTACCCGAGGTTAATGAAATATATCCTCCCAAGATAAAATGATTCACTTCAGCAAATGGTGGTACCTCAAATTTGTTAAACTTCGAACACACTTAACGATTTGTAAATCACATTTGAGTTTTTAGTAAGAAGAACAATGTTTTCACTTTAAAATTTTGTACCTAATACCTGAGGAAAAATCAGGTATTTATAGCCATAAAGAGTTGCTTCAGAAAAGAAGCAATGGTTCATGAAAAGCTGCAGCTTTTTGGAACGTCGCCGATCTATAGACCCCACCTGCGCTGCAGGTGGCCCACATGTGGCCGCAGGTCGCAATTTGTCAAAAAAAAAAAGAATGTTTCGTTTTGACATGTGTTCCTCATCTGCGTCCGCAGATGGCGACCTGCGCTCGCAGGTCACTTTTCCGCTTTCAAACGGTGCCTCGAAGGGTCGCGTCCCTTCGAGGTGCGTTGTGACATGCGTCCACACATGATCAGGTGCGTCCGTAAATGGAGAAAAATTTCATATCGGATTTTTGGATTAAAACATCGCTAATTTTTAAATTTCAAATGAATTTTGTCCAAAAAGATAATCTCTCGATCATTTGACTAATCCAAATTCAAATCTGAAGCCGAGCGAGCGACGACAACGACGGCGAGAGGCTTGTTTTGTTCTTGCCTCACCATCCACATGAAGGAATGCTTCTTAATTTAAGCATAAGAATGTTCCTTTCTCCCACCAATGTGAGAGAAACACTCTTCTATAAAGTGAACTCACATTTTCACTTTTCCCTCCATTTTTCTTTCCTCCATTTTTCATTCACTTTCATCACTTAGAACCCAACAATCACCCATATGATTGGAGAATGACTATTTCATCAAAAAAATATTCGGACAAGTGTGTGATCTACAAGCAAAGACTAATTGCATCTGGATAAGTAGGTTTCTCTTTGAACTTTCCGTAGTGAACTTGCATCGGATGCACTCGGTGAATCGGTAGATGCGATATCTTTGAACCGTCAAACTTTAGTGTACACCTAGACAACACAAGTCACACAACCAGCCTTTTACCGTTTATGGTTCTCACGGTTTTGTTCGTTTCCGCCATGAACACTACCTGATTTCATGAGAGCTTAGAGAATAGACCTTTACTATTATTCTCCTTGAAGCGGCTTCCACTTCACCCTCACATAGGTGATTCCTAAACGTTTTAATCCTATTGATCAAATTATTTAGTCATACCTGTCAAACTTAGAAACCATTAAAAATCTTCAAACCATAAGCTTTATCCTTGTTTCCTGAACATTGTCTTCATCATGAGAATGGATTGAGTTAATTGACAATGTTGAACCGTCAGTCACAACTTTGTTTGATCTCCTTAAACCTAGCTCTTGGGATCTCCAGTCCGCTAGTTAGTGTTACTGTAGTGATGACTTGTCCTAGGCCTTAAACTCATTCCCTTCGATGGTTTCTCAACTCCCTCTCTAGATAGACCTTTTGTTAGTGGATCCGATATATTATCTTTTGACTTCACATAGTCAATCGTGATAATTCAACTAGAGAGTAGTTCTCTAACGATATTATGTCTCCATCTTATATGACGATATTTGCCGTTATACATCATGCTCCCTGCCCTACTCATTACAGCTTGACTATCATAGTATATGCATACTGGTGCCAAAGGTTTGGGCCAATAAGGAATATCTTTCAAGAAATTTCAGAGCCATTCAGCTTCTTCACTGGCTTTATCTAACGTGATAAATTCAGATTCCGTTGTAGAGCGGGCAATACATGTCTGTTTGGATGATTTCCAAGAGACTGCTCCTCCACTAAGAGTAAATACATATCCACTCATGGATTTTACTTTATTTGATCCGGTGATCCAATTGTGAGTCACTTTCACCTTCATTCTTTTGAAGTGCAAAGCTCACGTCTAATGGAGTCTTGGCAATATTGAAATCCAAATACTTGAATAGATTGTGACAATGCCAACCCTTGTGGAGTTCTATGAATTCTTATCCCTAAGATCACATCAACAACTCCAAGGTCTTTCATATCAAATCTGCTCTCAAGTATTCGTTTTGTAGCATTTATGTCAGAAATGTCTCTACTGATGATCAAAATGTCATCAACATACAAACAAACAATGACTTTGTGATTTGGAGTGTCTTTAATGTAAACACATTTATCACATTCATTTATCTTGAATCTGTTTGCCAACATGGTTTGGTCAAACTTTGGATGCCACTGTTTGGGTGCTTGCTTTAATCCATAAAGTGACTTAACAAGTTTGCACACTTTCCTTTCTTTACCAGGAACCACAAAATCCTCGGGTTGTTTCATGTAAATTTCTTCCTCCAATTCTCCATTTATGAAAGTTGTTTTCACATCCATTTGATGGATTTCAAGACCATACACCGCCGCTAATACAACCAACATCTGAATGGACGTTATCCTTGTTACTGGCAAGTATGTGTTGAAATAATCAAGACCTTTTTTTTTTTTATCTAAAGCCTTTCACAACAAGTTTTGCTTTGTATTTGTCAATAGTACCATCAAATTTCATTTTCCTTTTGAAGATCCATTTAGAAACTAAAGGTTTATTTCCTGGAGGAACAACAACCAACTCGCTAATGCAGCCATGTTTGCTTTATCTTTTTTCTTGCCCTTCTTTGGAGCCCGACAATCAATAGACTTGTGGCCAACTTTGCCACAATTGAAGCAATTTCCTTTGAATTTCTTCTTAAGAGGATTGCATTGTTGTCCAGATGCTTTTTTTCTCTCCTTAGACTTATTGGGATCATCTTCATCAATGTTTGCTCCATTTATTGCTGAATTCCCACGAGGCCTCTTTTCCGCTGCCTTATTATCCTCTTCAATCCTCAACCTCACAATGAGATCTTCGACAGACATCTCCTTGCGCTTATGCTACAAGTAGTTTTTGAAGTCCTTCCACAAAGGTGGTAACTTCTCGACTATTGCAGCCATTTGAAAAGCATTATTCACAACTAAACCTACATCAAAGGTTATGTGAGTATCAATAACAAGCTTAATGTATTCAACAAAGATATTATCTAAGTTTATACCTTCAACAAGGAGATCGTGGATTATGACTTGCAACTCCTGAACTTGGGTAACAATAGCTTTACTGTCAACCATTTTGAAGTCCAGAAATTTTGCAACGATGAATTTCTTCATTCCGGCATCCTCTGTTTTATACTTCTTTTCCAAAGCCTCCCAGAGTTCCTTCGAGGTCTTCATGTTGCTATACACATTGTACAAGTTGTCTTGTATTCCACTCAGAATATAATTTCTACACAAAAAATCTGAGTGCTTCCAAGCTTCTGTCACAACGAAGCGATCTTTTTTTGAAGTTTCTTCTGGCAATTCAGGAACGCTTTTCGTGATGAATCTTTGTAGACTCAAGGTAGTCAAATAAAAGAACATCTTTTGTTGCCAATGTTTGAAATCAATACCAGAAAATTTTCTTGGTTTTTCCGCTGGTGCCATGGTAAGAGCAACATTCGAACGGCTTGAAGTAGCAATGTTAGTCGCTGCAACATTCGTCGTTCCATCAATAATTTGATTTTCATTAGTCATTTTGCTGTCACAAAGAGACAACCAATTTAGTATCACCAATACTAACTATAAAATGTTAAACTTTAAAGTTTAAACAACTTGTTTCTAGTTTATCGATGAAGTTTTTATATTATTCAAATCGTCAACCGAATGAACTTTGACTCGTGATGAAGTTTTTATATCTTCAAATCACTATCAAGTTCAAACAGAGTAGAAAATCGAAAGGTTTTAATCTCCAAAAATCAAAAATACAGATTAATTAATTTCCTTAATATTGTTGTCTTCGGGTACAAAATCTGTATTTACAACAATGAACTTCAACACCAAGTTCAAGAACAACTTCAAAAACAACAAAGAAGTTCAAACTATTTTCTGAAAAATAGATAAAACCATCAAGAAAGAGATGAAGAAAGAAAGAATCAAGTCCACCGAATTCACGGTTTGTCCTTAAGGAAATTATTCCCCTCAAGTACCCGAGGTTAATGGAATATATCCTCCCAGGATAAAATGTTCACTTTAGCAAATGGTGGTGCCTCAAATTTGCTGAACTTCGAATACACTCAACGATTTGTAAATCACACTTGAGTTTTTAATTAGGAAGAAGAAGAGTGTTTTCACTGCAAACATTTCGTACCTAATACTTGAGGAAAAATCAGGTATTTATAGCCACAAAGAGTTGCTTCAGAAAAGAAGCAATGGTTTATGAAAAGTTGCAGCTTTTTGGAACGTCGCCCGACCTGCAAACCCCACCTGCGCCCGCAGGTGTCCCACATGTGGCCGCAGGTCGTAGTTTGTCAAAAAAAAAAAGAATGTTTCGTCTTGACATGCGTTCCTTAGCTGCGTCCGCAGATGCCGACCTGTTTTCAAACAGTGCCTCGAAGGGTCGCATCCCTTCGAGGTGCGTTGTGACATGCGTCCGCACATGATCGGGTGCGCCCGCAAATGGAGAAAAATTTCATATCGGATTAAAACATCACTAATTTTCAAGCTTCAAATGCCGATGCCGAGCGACGACGACGACGAAGGCGGGAGGCTTGTTTTGTTCTTGCCTCACCATCCACATGAAGGAATGCTTCTTAATTTAAGCATAAGAATGTTCTTTTCTCCCACCAATGTGGGAGAAACACTCTTCTATAAAGTGAACTCACATTTTCACTTTTCCCTCCATTTTCCATTGACTTTTATCACTTAGAACCCAACAGTTTTGGCTCGTACCTTGTATATATGTTAAGATGTGCAGTAAATCAGTACAGATGATAAATTTCAGATCCAGTAAATCAAATGTATATGGTATGATCCCAAACTCGAACCCATAATGTTCATATCCTGGATCCGCCTTTGAGTGCTCAAATGTCTAATATCATTATAAACTCGAAAAGGCATTTATGATTATAAAAGAAGATGCAACAATACCATCTTTGCACGATATAACACATCATAAGTCTATATCTAAACAATTAAACATTACACCAGAAGAAACTGGTGAGATCTGGAGATTGAAGGCTTCCTTCATGAGATCTGGTGATTGAAGGTTTGAAGGCCCAAATTTTGCCTTCTATTACTACGTACAACTTCAAACTTCTCTTATCGTATTTGCAGTAGCCCAACCTCTTCCTCGCACGACCCATTGGAAGTTTTACTATTTGACCTTCTCCTCCTCTTACTCTTGTCAGAGCTTTGAACCGCCGAACCCTTCTAAACCCTGATACTTTTGAGCATTAATCCGTCTTCCTGTTAATTAAATAATGTCAATTGTACAATGTCCTTATTTTCCTTTTCAATTTTATCCCAAACGTATTGCTTTCATTCTCAAACAATAAAATGCACATTTTATGTCATATGCAATCTTATCCAGAGAAACTACGATATCCATATGCCACCCAAAACTTAGTGCTTGTGCTTTACAGTTTACAACTTCAGAGGGAGGAAGATGCTCATAGAACTTGGAACTAAAGTGATGCGACTGAAGGGACACTAGCAACTACACTACTCAATCAAATATATGAGAAGGATATCATATCTAAAGGGACTAGCAAATATTTAGGTATTGGTCTTTTCTCTCACATTATTTAACCGAATAAGCGGCAACAAAGATTGGAAACAAACTAAGCAATTCTAAAGAAAATTACCAACAACAACAAGCCCAGTTATTCCCACAAAGTGGGTCTAAAGAAAATTACCAAACATGTAAAATTGGTATTAAATCAATATGCGTAAATGTTAGTCTTTACAAGATGTCCTTAAAGTTGACTCGGATAGGCCCTCTGTCATACAATTACCTACAATTGACTGTCCAAAATCGAATCATATGCTACCGCACTTGCCCTCATGCCTTTGTTTAGATAGATTGAGGATTATTAAGATTTTTAGGAACCTCTTCTGCAATGTCTAGATCCGTCAACTATCCAACCCTCTTTCAATTAGGTTTTGGTTCTCCAGCTATGGTAAACAACAAACTATCTTTCGATTAAGATACCTTTTATACCTACATAGAGTGCATTAATCCCAGAAGATGGTGACGGTTACAACTCCAGTTTCAATGAGAAGTGTAAGCTGTTTACATAACTCATTATGATATTCTATTTCGATTAAGTGTATAATCAAGTTCTATCGTGTTCATCTAATGCATGTTGAATTGATGAAATATACTTCATTCGAAATAGAGATAGAAAGCAAGACACAAGATGGAGATTAATTGACAACTAAAGCTATAGAAAGTTAAAACCTCCAATTAATTGAATTCAACAAACACCTATACTATAAGATAACCCTCAAGAGGAAAGCTTCCTCAAGCAAGCAATCTATCACCATGGAATAGCAACAAAGACCTTAAACCCTACTCTCTCAAGAGTATCACTCATAATCTCAATATCATCAAACTAGTCTTCTCTTCTATTTATAGTCTAAGCTAACTTATTACAAAAGAAGCCCAAAAGTGGCTCTTTAAGTAAATTGCAGAAATAACCCAAAAGTGGACTCTCCTTTGTAGCTTGCCAACTAGGCCTCACCTCCTTCTTCCAAAGTAATCATCAAGGCATGAGACCCCTGTTTTGGCATCAAAGTATGCTCAAGCACGTCTGTCTTCGTGAATCGTCCTTGTAAAGCTTGGAGATCTCAAGCAACTGGCTTTGATGCAACTCGGCTTGTATGGGGTTGAGCAGAATACCATTCATCAATCAGAGAAACAAAATATAGAATTAAAAATCATAAACGCAATCACCACAAAAGAACTAAATCAATCCATTAAAGAATATTAAAATTAGGTATTGATTTCAACTCATTCTAGTGAAATAAATCTACTATCTATTATAAGAAACATCAAGAAGTTGTAAACAGTGGATTTCAACATGACAACAAAGAGAAATGATTATAGAAATTTGTTTGGTGCGGCAAATCAGTTTTCTTCTATTTTCTTCGACCCTCTTCCATTGTTCTTCAAATTGTCGTGATTCAAAGGTGGTCTTTTGGACCCAGTTTCCCTCTCAAAATTGGTCTAATTATACTGACATTTGATTAAGGTTTCATGGATGGAAAAGAGCAATTCTGCCCTAATTCACGCTGGACCGCTGCTTATTACTTAATTGGACATGGGGGCACCCAGGAGAGTGCTGAGTTACCAATGGCTGGTTGGGTGCTGGATTTCTGAGGAGAGCGCTGAAGCACCCAGTTGGCTGCTTCCCTATAATTCATCACAATACTGCTCTTTAACCATATAAGGTGCAAAGACCTGCGTCGGGGCACGAGTTTTTCCCTTGGAATTCTAGTCTCCCCTTTGACCATTCTTTTCTGATCGATGTCAACTGCCTGACCATATTTTTCCTGATGAAATATTTCTTAATTATTGCATGGATCAAGAGTAACTAGGTGAGAATGTATACAATTAAGGTACGATGTAAAGATCTGGAAATTAAGCAGAGTCAGACATCTATAACACTAAAATACGCTCTTATCACACGTTTAGTTTACCAAATTATGGTTGCTCCCACAACTGCCATCTAAGTTTATAAAACTATGGTTGCTCCTACTGTCCTACATCCACTCTCTTTGAGGGCTCGTCTACTCTGATGAACATGTCGGCAATAAGTGATCTACTCTGATGAACATGTCGGCAATAAGTGATGGAGAACATGTCAATTCTGGGTTCCCTCTTTAACATTGTTCCTGAAGATGCCTCCTGTGTTCCATGCTGATCCCATGGAGGCTCACATGAAGCTATCTGTGCTTGGATCTGCATTTTTTTTGTGGAAGCATCTCTCTACTTCTTGCATTGACTGGGAAGAGTAAAAAAGAAAATTATTGAATGTCCGCCGGAGAGAGGGGGGGGGGGGGGGGGGGGGAGAGAACATAAAACAACGGTACATTCACATATTACTGAAGCCTGATTTTGCAGTTTACAACTCTCAAAATTGCTTGAATTTACGTAGGACATCATTTTATATGACGTAGGATTGACTGACTAACTGATTGTGCCTTTTTCTCTCCTCAATCAGATATATTCGAGGACACCTGATCCAGGACCAAACTTTATAGAGAAGTACAAAAACTACTTAGCAAGTCTCGGATATGATCCGAGCAAAATCAAAGACACTCCACAAGACTGTGAGGTGAAGTCTACGAGTCAGCTAGCAGCAATGATGTCCATGTCCGGAATGCAACAAGCTCTTAACAACCAATTTCCTGATTTAGAGTTGAGGCGCCCTGTTCAATTCAATCCATTCACAAGCGTTTTCGATACTCTCAAGAAGCTTGTTGAGCTTTATTTCAAGCAATGAAGCCATTTGAGTTTTATGACATATATATATTCCTTGTATGGTGCATGGTTCTTTTGACTAGTGGGGTGTAACACTTGATAAAGAACATTGAAATAGTCCAATTATGAATGACATACTCTCCTGGATTATATATGTGTGTGCGCGCGAATGAGGAAGGACTTTCTTAGGCGCGAAATCCCAAAATTGAATCATTGCAAAATAAAGGTACAATGGTTTGGGAACTGGAGAAGGATTAAACCTTTAAGCATGCGTTCTAGCGTGTTAGCGAACAAACTTTTGTTAGGATTTATCCTGAATTTCTAGTATATTTGAATTTTGCCATAATTGGAGTTTTACTTAAAAAAAGGTTTTCTTTGTGGAAAAGGTTTCCTTGTAGAAAAAGATCTCTTCCATAATTAATTAACCTCTTTATGGGAGGAAAGGTTTTGCACCTCTATAAATAGAAGATCTCTCTTCTCATATCATAACACAATAGCATCCACAATGTAGTCGTTAAAAGAGTCTTGTTTAGGGGGAGATTTTCTCCCAATAGATTTTAAGCTTTTTGATTTAGTTTACAATATGTAGGCTTGTTGGCCAATCATATCAAATAATATGTTTTTTTAATTATAGTTTTCTTTGTCATCTGATTTATCGCATCTACAGTTTGCAACTATAAGCTTCCGCATGATGCCCTACCGATTTCTAACCCAACAAGTGGTATCAGAGTCTACGGTTCAAAGGTCCAATTGTTTGGTGAAACGAGATTAAAAATAGGTTCAAAGTGGTTTCAAATCAAGCTGCAACCAATTTGATGATAATAAAGTTTTTTGTCTAACTACATGTGGAGAACTAGTTTCGACCATATTTTCAACAATCCTGCTGTTACATCTTTGAAAATAAAAGCTCACTTTTAACCCTGCAAAGGGCTCCAATATTTTTAACCCGAAAGGGCTCATATAGTTTTAACCCCCAAAGGCTCCATTTTTAAGCATATCAAGCAGCTGTGATAAATGAAGATTATGTGAAGAAGATGAAGATCAATCTTGCCAGAAAATTCAGGCCAAGGGGAGATTTGTTAGGATTTGTCCTGAATTTCTAATTTACTTGAATTTTACCATAATTGGTGTTTTACTTCAAAAAGGTTTTCTTTGTAGAAAAGGTTTCCTTGTAGGAAAAGATCTCTTCCATAATGAATTAACCTCTTTATGAGAGGAAAAGTTTTTCACCTCTATAAATATAAATAGAAGATCTCTCTTCTTATATCATAATACAATAGTATCCATAATGTAGTCGTTAAAAGAGTCTTGTTTAGTGGGAGATTTTTTCCCAATAGATTTTAAGCTTTTTAATTTAGTTTACAATATGTAGGCTTGTTTGCCAATCATATCAAATAATATGTTTTTTTATTATAATTTTCTTTGTCATCTGATTTATCGCATCTATGATTTGCAACTATAAGCTTCCGCATGACGCCCTACCGATTTCTAACCCAACAACTTTTGAGTCCTAAACTACGATTTTGAAACCAAGCATAAAAATCGAGACTTTCAATCGGAAAGAGGAATAATATGTGTCTAAAAATAGATTGACATACTAAGATGAAGTAAGAATTGAAAATTTGTAAAGAACAAAAGGGCAGTCCCGTGCCACACTACCATCATTTTCCAAGAAATCAATAAAGATTAAATATTCAAGAATATAATTGTAAACTGATTACTTTTTAATTTAATACATGAATAAATACTTTGTATATCCAATTTAGTGCAAAGAACTAAACACATAACAAGAAATTATCTATGTATTATTAAGTGGTACATAATTAATCTCTGCATTATAATCTTGCCATAACTTATCTTCGAACCAAACGATAGTGTTTTGCTGCAAGTAACTCTTGAACCACAAGTTCACAGCTTGATCAATGTAACAAATATAACCTTGATGGAGGGCCCATGGATCCTGGCAAATTACGTATGGGACCCCGGTTAAAGAAGAGCATGTACACTTTGTGAGGATGCTTATATATAGAAAAACTGTATTTTATTAGGGTTATGCCATGAAGTTGTCTATTATTTCTTAGTTGTTTTTTAGACTAACTCTGAAACCTATCTCCCTTCTTTATTTTACTTTTGTTTCTATGATGAACTCCTATTCCAATGTATGTGATTATGGTTCCCTCTATCAATATAATTCACCTTCGTTACGATCGATATCCAAGATGCAAGAATTGAGTATAAGGGGACATGAAGAAAAAGAAAAAGAAATACGGAGTATTGAGCGTAGATGCAGTGGCACAGTGCCGAAATAACTATGTACTATATTATATTGCAAATATGTTGTTATCAAATCCCAAAATTGAATCGTTGCAAAAGAAAGGTACAACGATCTGGGAACTGGAGCAGGATTAAACCTTTAAGCATGCGTTCTAGTGTGTTAGCAAACAAACTCCTTATCAACCTTCTGTGTCCTAAACTACGATTTTGTAACCAAGCATAAAAATCAAGACTTTCAATGGGAATGAGGAATTATCAGTGTCTTAAAAACACTAACATGAAGTAAGAATTGAAAATTTGTAAAGAACAAAAGGGCAGTCCGGTGCCCCACTACCTTTATCTTTTTTTCTAGAAATCATTAAAGATTAAATATTCAAGGGTATAATAGTAAACTGATTGCTTTTAGTTTAATACATAAATAAATATTTTAAAATGATATTTCCAAAAATAAAATAAAATAATATTTTAAATGATATTTTGTATATCCAATTTTAGTGCAATGAACCAAACACTTAACAAGAAATAGCCGGATGTGGCTACTCTTCATTTCCTCAAGTGCATATTTCGATGATTGTCACTTGTATATTCTAAATTTTAACGGCTTGGATTAAATTAACTTAAATAAACATATTAACTATAGTTACTATTTATTTTGGGAAATTACTCTCCATACAAATCTCAACTTCCACAAATTTAGAAACCCATTAATATCATAATTATATTTTTTACATCCTGATATATAAGATCCATCTCAATAAATGAGATTATTATACGTACGTTAAGAATAATTATAGTAGTTTTTTGCCTTTTAACCATAAAAATATTATTATCTCCTACAATTTTCTTTCTTGCAATCTACCTCTGTAATTTAAAATTAAAGGATAGTTAATTGAGGTGCATTTACTAATTTTAAATGTTTTAAGGGAAGAAAAAATCAAATATAAATATAAAATAATTAATTAATAGTTTTGAGGAGTATAACATCGTCTGCCCCATTGAACCAAAATATGAAGTGTTATTCCTTACCTGATACATCCTTCCAAAACAAAATGAAGTAAAATTAATCAAAATAATAAACAAGTGTCAATCATCTAAATATACACTCGAGGAAATGGAGAGAAAGTGTAACGGAAAGAAGCCACATCCGAAACAACCTATGTATTATTAATTCGTACATAATTAATTTCTGCATTATAATCTTTGCATAACTTATCTTCGAACCAAAAGATAGTGTTTTGCTGAAACTTAAACCAGCAAGTTACTCTTGAACCACAAGTCACAACTTGATCAATGTAACAAATATAACCTTGATGGAGGACCCATTTGGAAAATTGACAAATTACGTATTGGACCCTGATTAAAGAAAAGCATGTGCACTTTGTGAGGATGCCTATATATAGAAGAAGTTATATTCTATTAGGGTTATGCTATGAAATTATCTTTTATATTCTAGTTGTTTTCTAGACTAACTATGGAACCCCTCCCTTCTTTATTTTGCTTTTGTTTCTGTGATGAACTCCATTTCAATGTCTGTGATTATGATTCTCCCTATCAATATAATTCTCCTTCGTTACGATCGACATCCAAGATGCAAGAATTGAGTATCAGGGGACATGAAGAAAACGAAAAAGAAATCCGAGTATTGAGCATAGATGCAGTTGCATAGTGCCGAAATAAATATGTATATTATACTGCAAATATGTTGTCACCTAGTCAGAGTGGCGCAGCGGAAGTGTGGTGGGCCCATAACCCACAAGTCCCAGGATCGAAACCTGGCTCTGATAAATGTGATAGAGCAAGCTTCCCTAGTCCACCCTTTTTTGTTTTTATTATAAAATTGAGTAATATAATTCCCAGGAAAATTGGCAATTATTAGCGGTTAATTGATATATTCCCTATTGTTAATGGTGAGCATTTTCAGATGTAATATTTGTGAAAATATGTCATCTAAACTTCGTCAATTCAAATGATGTAACTCCCTATAATGTCCTGATAGGATACATCATATAGATGATTTTGTTTAGGTAAACCATTAACTAGTCATGCCTAATTAGGTATGTAGTCAAACATACTAAGTACTATTTTTGAGGCAGAATATCGATAATCTTTTTAACTTTAAATTTGTTAGTAAATTTTATTTAGACACACGAATTATATAAAATCTGTTCTGATTGAACACATGATAAAGTGTATGTTCCTATTTAACACTTCTGACTCAAATTTTAGAAAAGTTTATGCGCCATTCTCAGGTGTGCAGTACGTAGATAATTTAATCACTTAAAATATGTCATATCCTTTAATTATATGCATTAGTCTGAATAAGCTATAAAACCTCAAGTCTGTTCCAGTTGAGGTTGACATATACAATTGAAGGAGATGACGTTTCATGTTGTTAACTTATCTATGTAATAGATGCGCACGAAGAAGCCTTTTCAAATTTGAGCTAGAAATGTTTAATAGGAACACTTTGTTAAGTGTTTAGATGCTCAATTAAAACAAACCGTACTCAGTGTAGGACAATCCTATGCATAAAACATTCTGTGTAAACAGAGTTCGAGAATGTACTAATAAGTTTAAGAGATTGTAAATATATTCCCCTTATTTCTTTTACTTTTTAGTCTATTGTTCTAGAGTCTAGACAAACCATTCTGTCAGCAACTGTACAACCAAAGCACAAGCAGTAGCTTTTTGATAAATAATACTCCTCGTTTACCATTTTGTTCTTTTACTTACTTTTTTTCATTTTTCTTTTCAAGCGAAATGGGACTGGGTGATGTTGTAAAAAATAGTGTCTAATAAATAACCCTCTAATTGGTACTTGAATTGAGCTAATTGGAGCTTATGTTGTCATGTGACTAAACCCAAATGAGTACTGTAAGAACAGAAAACGCGGAGCTTTGGAAGCAATAAATTTTTAGGCAAGAGTACTTTAAATTTTGTACATTAACAATATATAGATACATTTTCACATATACTTGTTATATCCACATAATGGAAGATGATTGTTGCAGCTTGACGACAGATAGCCGCACTAGAAGCTTATATTTTAAGCTATATCCTGCCTTGTATTTTGAACGTTTTATTTATGTCTAACTTAGAATTCATTCACTTTATGCTTAGTATGTTTTTTTGTTTTGTAGGACATGATTTTAAAAAAGGAATGTTTTGGAGCTAAAATGGATGAAATGCAGCTTCAAAATCTGAATAGAAGTCCAAAAAAACTAACTAGAAATCAATCTGAGAGTCGAGAACCGAACACATATAAGAGTGGTCGGCAAAAAACTCGGTCGCACAATATTGGGCCTACAATGGTACGGTGCATTGATAACTTCCATTAATAGAGATACTCTGAGCTTCTAAGGTGTGGAAGAGAAGGAGGAAGTTAGAGAAATAGAGAAGAGAGAAAGCAGCGTAGAGAAGAAGCTAGGAACATTGCTCCATTGAAATGAAAACATATCTCAGTTAGTTACAACTACAAGTCTACAACTGTCTATTTATAGACAAGTAATTCCACTGACTATCACTAATCTTCTCACAAACTAACTAATTAGCTTAACTACACATAAGCTTAACCACTAATCTAATGCTATCAGCTTGCACTTCTAGCTACCTTTCATCACTCCTCAAGCTGATGCTTTGACATATATCATTACTCCAAGCCTTTTTAACAGGTACTCATGTTGTGTTCTTCCTAGTCCTTTGATAAGTAGATCAACCAGTTTCAGTAGCGGCAATTTGAATTGCAGCCTTGTTATCACTCTTTAGCTTCACTTGTGTTTCTATTTTGACCCGCAGCTCTTTGAACTGACCAATTAATCATATAATTTCTACTGAACAGGATGTTGTACTTCTAACTCATCCTCAACTGAACTTTTAGGAAATGTTTCCTATTTTTTTATTTCTAAGAGATAAGAGCCCCTCCAAGCTATAAGATACCATGTGCCTGACTTCTAGTCTGCAGATATGCACCCCAGTCTGAGTCATAGTATGCAAGTAGATTATTTTTTTCTTTAGCTGGCATCAGAAGCCCTAAGCCAAGAGCTTGTTTTATATACCTCACTACTCAGAGTGTAGATTCTAGATGTGACATATTAGGAGAATGCATAAATTGAATCAAGAGCTGAACACAAATGAAATGTCTGGTCTTATCATTGTCACGTAGACTAATCTTCCTATAAGTCTTTGATATACTCCTGGATCTTCAAGTAGCTTTTCTATTTCCATGTCTTTCCCTTTAATACAACTATCAAACTCAACAAATGTTAGCTTCTGATTCACTTTAAGTGGTGTGTACACTGGTTTTGCTCCTCCTAAACCTTATTTAGATATTAGTTCCAGGGTATACTTTCTTTAACACATTGTGATGCCCTTCTTTGATCTTGAGAATTCAATTCCCGAAAAGAATCTAAGATCACCAAGATCCTTCATCTTGAACTTAGTCTTCAATATCTTTCTGGTATCATTTATCAGCTCTAAATTATCTCCTATAATTGGAATATCATCACCACAGATTAATATAATAACAATACTGCTTCCTATTTTTCAAGTAAAGAGTGAGTAATCAAGGTGACTTTGTGCAAATCCCATGTCTACCAAGGTCTAAGTCAACTTTTGATTCCACTGTCTAGGGGCTTGTTTAAGTCCATACAATGACTTATGGAGTTTGTAGACCTTTTGTTCCCCCATGTCCAGCTAATCCCTCAAGAATTTGCATATACACATCTTCTAGAAGCTCACCATTAAAGAAAAAATTATGAACATCCATCTGAAAGATATACCACTGCTTAGAGGTTGCCAAGGCAATGATAGACCTCATTGTGACCATTTTTGAGTCTCTTTAAAGTATAAACCCTCTCTTTGGATGAATACTTTGGACACTAGCCTGACCTTTAACCTCTCAACCTCCCCTGAGAATTTAAACTTCACCTTGAAGACCCACTTACACCCAATAGGAACAACTCTAGAAGGAAGATCAACAATGCTCCAGGTGTTGTTGTCTTCTAGAGCAGCTATCTCTAGCTGCATTGCTTCTACCCACTTGGGATCAAGAATGAAATAGGCTTTGAGATAGTAGAGAAGAAAGATAAGGCCTGGCTGTATGAGGGACTAATATAATTCAGTGAAGAGGAAATAGGATAGGATGACTTGGAGGGAGCAACATAGTCTTGTAACCATATAAGAGGTTTGTAGGCTCTATAGGATCTCCTAGTATCAGGTGGAACCTCAACAGACATCTCAGTAAGAACCTCAGCAGAAACCTCAATAGAAGTCTCATCTGAAAGAGCTGGAGGAAGTACTAGTGGATTAGTATTACTAGAAGATGGACATGTCAAACATGGTTCAATATTCACCTGGGAAAGATCTATCACTTGAAAGATGGGATTGCTTGAGAGCTGAGTGATTTGAAAGAAAATATATTTTCATGAAAGACAATATTTCTAGTCACACTAAAGAAGTAAGAATGTAGATCATAGACTCAATAAACTTTTTGAGTAGAGGAATAACCCATGAAAGCACCAGGAAGAGCCTTGGGTGCAAATTTATTTGATATCTGAGGACACACTGCATAACAAACGCAACCAAAAACCTTAAGATGAGCTAGAGAAGGAGAACAAAAATAGAGTTTCTCAAATGGAGTTTTGTATCCAATAACTTTGGATGGTAACTTTTTGAGAATATTCGTAGTAGTGGAGGCATAATATCCCCATAACTTCAAAGGAATAGAAGCTTAAAACCTCAAAGATCGAGCAACCTGTAAAATAGTTCTCTGCCTCTTCTCAATAATCCCATTTTGTTGAGAAGTATAAACACATATGCTTTGATGGACAACTCCCAATTCAGATAGAAATTTTTGGAAAAAAGTATTAAAGAATTTACTTCCATTATATGTTCTTAAGGTTTTTATAGTAGTTGAAAACTAATTCTGCACCTGAGCAAAAAGGCTATTAACACTACCACAGTCTCATCCTTAGAATTCATAAGAAATATCCAAGTATGCCTGGTAAAATCATCTACTATAGTCACAAAATATCTCTTGCCATCATATGTAGGTATACCGAAAGGACCCTAAACATCACAATGAACTAATTCAAATGCAGATTTAGATGAAGTAGTACTCAAACAAAAAGGCAATTTATTTTGCTTAGCTAAGGAATACACTGTACAATGATAGTCACCTTGTGAAAGTTTACCAAGAGTCTTATGCTTCTTTATTCTATCTATAAGAGCATGATTTAATCTTGTATGTCAGAATGAATAAGAACCTGTCACGGCAGGTAGAGACTGAGCGACATTATTAGAACTAGGTACTACTACTTTAGACTACTGAGATGCATTTCCCTTTATCCCAATGGGGTGGACTGGCACCCGAAGTCGATAAGGACCGAGAGAACCAATCTTTACTCATGCCTAATCATATGCATACCATAAGAATCATCACCTCCTCGTAAATACATAAAATTCTAAGTAAGAAAATCATGGAGCATTATATATATATATATATATATATATATATATATATATATATATAAGAAACTTGGCCGTCAGGGCCATCAAGTCAAGGTGTACATACATCTCTTACGTTACATACCCACATGTGTATACAAAAGCCTCTAACAGAAGTACATACATAACCATCTTAAATTCGGGACAAGTCCCCGCTTTACACAACAGTACAGTACCAAACAAATGTACATATAAGACCCGGAAGGCCCCGAACCAACTGGAGCTCACCAAAGATCGTGTAACACCCCGTACCTACCAAACCCTACTTGACGAGGTCGAACAATGTTTACTTAAGTGTCGAGAGCCAAAAGTATGTATTGTGTAAGGTTATTGATGAAATAAATGGGATTAGATCTTTGTAGGAGGTGAAATACCCGTATGTTGTCGAATCTATACGACTACGTGTACACTTACGGAACTAGAAAAAACATGGGAGATTTGATGAATTATACATGCATTTGTGGGCATGAATAAATCTTCTATCATTGGGCCCAAAAATAAAGCCCAAAATTAATAAGAAGACATGGCCCAATTAACCATTTGACCCATTCTTCCATTTGACCCATCCAAACATAAATAATTGGATAAGAAGAGACTTGAGGGCCTATATAAGCATGAGAAAATCAGATTTTATTCATCTCTTCACACATGTCCCATTCTAGAATTTTCTACAACATTTGCTCTCTTCAACTCAAACCCTAAGCCTTCATCCTTTTGGCCAAAGATCATCACTTGGTGAGTATTCGTAAGTGTATATTATTATGGTTTAATATATTTTATGCATGGAAAATGATTTTTACTATGTTGGTTATGTTGGTAGAGTGTGAGAAGTTCACTATGTGTGAAGTGTATGTGTTTGTTAATTCAGAGGATGGTTTTGCCTTGTAAACTTGAACATGGGCTTGGGGTCTTGAAGAAAATGAATTTGATGGGTTCAATATTGTCATGTGATATGTGATTATAGTCTCCCCTTGTTTGGTCATGGTGTATAATATTTGAAATTTCTATTGTGAAATTGGTTATGGTTTTGGTGGCGAATTGGCCGTAAAGTGTCATTTTGGTGATGTTATATGTATTGTGAGACCATGGATGGTTGTTGGAATGTTATATGATCAAAAATATGTTAAAATAATTTTGGTTATGATCATGGACCATTCATTACATAAAAAGACCCCAAAAAGACCATTTCGGACCAAAACGGGCACCCGCCCTCGCAGACGAAGCACCTGCTGGCGCAGGTGCCAACGCAGGTGCCTCTGGCTACTGAAAAAGGTCACCTATGGACGCAGGTCATCCACCTGCATGCGCATGTGGCTTAGCGGATCGGCCCAGAACTCCGAATTACTTGTTTTTGCATCCCTTTGGCCCCCCGAAACCCCTATACCCTTCATGGATATAATTATCAACTTGTGATGTCGTTTTAATGAATTTAAAGTGTCGTGTGAAGGCATGTTGGACTGTATTAAATATGGATGGTTGTTCATATGTTGTTATGAGTCAAATTGATAAGCGTAAATATGACGGAATGGAAATGAGAAGGCATCAAGGGTAAGTGTGATGCGAAATGCTATTGTTATACGAAATCTTGGTTAATGTGTGTAATGTTAAGGTGTTGTTGGTATGAGAATGCAGTGAGTTGTATTGAAATGAGTGAAATGAAGTTATGTGGCATTCATATAGTTCATTGTCGTTTTGTACGCTTGTACGGTAAATGATCGTTAACAAGAGTTTCATTGTGGACTTGTATTGTAGAGTGAAACATAAGGAAGAAGCTGGACTGTTATGTTCATATATAGACTTGTGTACTCGTACTCGTACTTGGAAGTAAAGGTATGTAAGGTTACTCTTCTATATCCTTCTGCAACATATGGTGTTCACATTGTCATAGTACTCGTTCAATCCCGAAATGTGCTAAGGTATTCTAAATTCGGTTGTCAATGGTAACTACCCTATGTTTCTACTCATTGATTGATTATGAATCTCATGTCTCATATTCATGGTTCATGTTCTAAAAGCCCAATAAGATTATGTTCCAACGTTCCAATAGTGGTTATACTCATATCTATTGTTCATTGATTATGTTCCAATGGTCCCGGTGGTGTTATGTTTCAAATGATGTTGTGCTTCCAATAATGTTTATTCACATGTCTCTCACTCATTGATTATTGATCCAAAGTTTCATATAAAGTTATGATTATCATTGTATCAATCTCACACAAGTTAAAGTATCAATCTTATGAGGTATAATGTATCACTCTCATAACTATGAAGAGGGAATAAGACTATAAAGAAGTGATGCACACATGGTTACTTTATATTTTATTGTGTATGGATCAATCAAAAGAGGCATAAGCTCGGATGGATCAATCCCAACATTATGTTACGGTATTAGTATTATATATATAATCATAGCCCACTGATCAGCTGGATGTCTGGTATATATTATAGCCCACTGATCAGCTGGATGTCCGGTATATACTATAGCCCACTGATCAGCTGGATGTCCGGTATATATTATAGCCCACTGATCAGCTGGATGTCCGGTATTATTATTATGATTATACATATGACTATTGCCCACTGATCAGCTGGATGTCCGATTTATATTATAGCCCACTGATCAACTGGATGTTCGATATTATATTATATGCCACCTATAAGGTGATGAACGGTATTATATTATATGCCACCTATAAGGTGATGAACGGTATTATATTATAAGCCACCTATAAGGTGATGAACAGTATTATATTATATGCCACCTACAAGGTGATGAACGGTATTATATTATAAGCCACCTATAAGGTGATGAACGATATTATATTATATGACACCTATAAGGTAATGAACGGTATGATATTATAGGCCACCGATAGGGTGATGATCTCATATGGGTAATAAAGGAAGTAATGTGCAAGTTAGTACACCAATCTCTCAAGAGAAAGAAATTAAGTTACATATGTTGGTTGGGGGCAAAAGTACAGGAAAATCATAGATTTAGGGTGGACACGATTCCAAAGTGGTATTCCGTATTCGGTAGATGGCTAGTGTTACTCACATGTACCTTACTCATTGGTAAATGGTGAATCATATGACTCACGCCCATTCGTTGACTCATGATCATTGGCTAGTATGCTAAAAGTTCGATAAGGTTCTAAGGTATCACATCTCTAGTTGGTGAGCAGTTGTCATCCACATGTGTCTTCTTCATTGTTCATTATACTAAGGTTCCAAAAGTGTTCTATTCTAAAGGGGTTCTATAGTATTCCAACTAAGTTTGATTTAGATTGTTATTCATATGTGTTTTACTCCTCGATGAATTATGACCCACCTAGTTCTTATTTATGGACGGAAGTCCTTAAGTTGTCATGATGTTGTAGATCCTAAGAGAACTATCTCAACAAGAGTAATGAGGTAAAGAGAGTCCAATAAGGTTATGTTCAATGGTTCCAATAGAGGTTATTATTCATGTGTCTTGTTCATACATTATTGTCCAATGTTTCCAATAATGTTATATTCCAATAGTGTTATGACTACAAATGTATAAATCTCTCAAAAGCAAATGTACCGAGCTCTCATAAGATATGTATCAATCTCTGACAAGTAAATGTACCAATCTCCCAAAAGCAAAGATGTGAAGTAATGTATATTTGTGTTTCAAGTTTTAGGAATGTTTCTATCATCAAGGTACAACTCATAGTATGAAAGACAGAGAAATGAAGTAAGAATAATGAAAGAAAAGGAAGCAATGTTATGTTATGTTGACCCACCGAAAGAGTGGATGTATGTTGAATGACTAATAATGATAATGAGCGTTAATCAAAGGAAGACTCCATTGAATAAAGGTACCATATGAAAGATTTTATATGAATGATAAGGATATGATTGATTGATCGAAAATAACAATGAAAAAAGAGGAGTACATGGTTCCACATATAAGATGATGTTTATCCATATAAAGTATTCTCTTATAATTATTTCCATTGAAGTTCTTATGTATTGATGCAGTCTTCTTACGACCTTACATACTCAGTACATTCTTCGTACTGACCCCCTCGGGGGACTTACCTTACATGTTGCAGGTGCAGGCACTAGTAGGCCGCCACAGTAGGTTGCCAGTTGTTCGCTGATCATTGGTGAGCTCCAGTTAGTTCGGGGCTTCTCCGAGTCACAGTAGATCATATGTTTTGGCATTGTACATATCGTATAGAGCGGGAACTTGTCCCGACCTTTAGTTCGTTTTGGTTAATGCATCTGTTAGAGGCTTTTGTAGACATATGTGGGTATATGGATGTAAGATATGTACGTTCAGTGCGACATGATGGCCCCAACGGCCAAGTTTTATATATGTATATGTATGGCATTTTACATTTCTTCAATGACATGAGACAGTATGTTATTCATTTGGGGTTATGCATACGAATGTTCATGAGCAAAGATTGGTTCTCTCGGGCCATATCGGCTTCGGGTGCCAATCACCCCTCGAATGGGGTTTGGGTGTGACAGATCGGCAAAAGATCCGCAAAAGATCCGCAACCTACTGTGGAGGTCTACTAGAACCTGTACCTGCAGCAAGTAAGGTAAGTCCCACAAGGGACGTCAGTACGAAGAATGTACTGACTATGTAAGGTCATAAGAAATTGTATGATGTATCAATACTTCAATGGAATCAAATATAAGTAAAGAACCAATATTGATAAGTCATAACTCTATATGTATGGAAATATGTACATTCGATGGATTACTTCTTTTTTTATTACACTCATTCGTTCCCTTCATCACGCACTTCTTCATTAACTACTCATCCTTTCATCCTTACAATGCCCGGGCCCCAAGCTGAATCAGCGGGTATTCAATTGTTTTCGGGATTGACCCATGCTAGGCTTTTCTTTTGGACCTGGGATACCACCCGTAGTAGCGGGATTGACCCATGCTAGGTGTTCCTTGCACCCCTGGGATACCACCCGAGATATTGGGATCGACCCATGCTAGGTATTAACACCTGGGATACCACCCAAGAATAAATACTTCATTCCCTCACTTATTCAATCTTAGAAATAGTTCATTCAATGCTTATATCATTATTGGAAACGCATAGATACTTACTTTATGCCTTTACGCTCATGAGATTGATACTTTTGTAGTTGTAACATTATTGGAAACTTTAGAACATAACATTATTGGAACTTGGAACCATGTCCATAATTATGTGATACATGAATGACAATAGATCAAGAATAAGGTATATATGATTAACAATATATAATAGCATGAAATGAGATGCCTTAGGACATTTCGGAATTGAGTAAGTACAATAATAATGTGTACACTATATACTGCAGAAGGATACGGAAAGAGTAACCTTACATACCTTATCTTCTCAATACGACTATACAATCCTATATGTGAACACAATAGTCCAGCTCCGTCCTTACACCTTACTCTACAACACAAATACATATCGGAGCTTACATTATCAACTAGTTACCATACAAGTTTACAAGACGACAATGAGCTATATGACTGTTGTATAATGTCATTTCACCCTTTAAAATACCATTTACGATATTGTCATGTCAAAAATACCACAACATTCCCAACATTGACCAAAATATCATATACCAATAGCATTTCACAACAAAGTTTCTCCTTTACACTTTCTCATTCACACCATATCACAATTAATCCATCAAGTCACCTTAATACATCACATAGCAACATATCGGCCAAAATACCATAATTTACACTTATAGAAAAATAACAAGTTTAATAACATAATAACACCATACATGTTGATATTTTATCCATACCATGCTCTTTCATCAAAATCACAAGTCATCTTTCAAGTTTAAATTCCATAGATGACACATCTTTTACAAAAAGACAAAGTGCCATGTTCAACACTTCCAAGCATAACCAACATGATCTACATAATCTCTCATACATATAATATGTTAAACCATAATATTAAACACTTACCCAAGCTTGAAAAATGATGATCTTTCTCCAAGAGATGTCTTAGGGTTTTGAGAGATGAGAGAAATCTTGGGAAATTTCTAGAAATGTGATGTGTGTTTCTTTGAATAAAAATCAGATTTTTCCACATATATATAGGCCCTCAAGTCTTCTTGGCATTAAATGCCATGTTTAAGTGGTCAATGGTAGAAGAATGGGTCATTTAGCCTATTTGGGCCATGTCTTTTTTTCCTTATTTTGGGCCTTTATTGAGCCCAATTCACTTAATCCAATAAAATCAATAATTTCTCATGTTGAAATCATTTCATTCGTGTTACAACAATATTCCACTCACGCGATTTATATTCGTAGCCTCAATCCCAAAAATAAGTGATTCTAGCCATGTATGGCTTATCTTGACCGAAAGGGTAAAAACATCAATTGGATGCCAAATTCATCTACGAATAATCTTATCAAAATGGAATGCCAATATTTCAATTATCCCATGTATAGGCTCGTGGTTGTAGAATAAATGTAGCAAAAAGCAGCCCGGTACGTCCCCAGGCACCCTGGGACTTAGAAAAATTTCCAACATTTGAAAGGTGCGCACAAGCAGCCTAGCACGCCCTTGGGCGCGCCACCTTGCTGCCTGTGCCCAAAAATTTTGGGCAATAAGCGGCCTGGCACGCCTGGCCCAATTTTTTTTGCAAATTTTTGTTCTTCGACTTTTCTTTGCGGATTTGGTTAGATACTTCAAGTTCTATTCTTTAACTTACTTCTTACCTTTAATATCCTTTGTTTGAAGGTCCTCCAAGCCTCATTTTAACCCCAAAAATGTTCCACGAAGTCACAAAACACCTTTTACGAAGGTCTAATCACATGTACGCGGGCCAATATCAATTATCTCATCAATAACATTTCAAAATACGTACTTGTGGTTCTCGACACCTAAGTAAACATTGTTCAACGTTGTCAAGTAGGGTCGGTAAGGTACGAGGTGTTACATTCTTCCCCCCTTAGAAACATTCGTCCTCGAATGTTAACAATATCGCTTCAATTACAATAAATGCATCTCTATATTAGCATACATATACATAAACACTTAAGGCTCATGGATAATTACTTTTTATTGCTCCACTTCCGCACTTTGAACTATTTTTTCCATTTGAAATAGATGGGGGCACTTGGATTTCATCATTTCTTCAGCTTCCCATGTGATCTCCTCTACTTTTTGATTTCTCCAAAGGACTTTCACGGCAGCTATGTCTTTATTCCTCAACCTCTTTACTTATCGATCTAGAATAGAAATGGGTACCTCTTCATAATTAAGATCCTCTGTAACTTGGACATCTTCAATGGGAACAATACGAGATGGATCTCCTATGTATTTTCGAAGCATCGAAACATAAAATACTGGATGGACTGAGGAAAGTTCTTGAGGTCGTGCTAATTCATACGCAACTTGCCCAAATCTTCTAATAATTTCATATGGGCCTATATAACGTGGACTCAATTTTCCTTTCTTTCCGAATCGCATTACCCCTTTCATCATTGACACCTTCAAAAATACCCAATCACCTATGGCGAATTCAAGCCCTTTTCTTCAAACATCAGCATATGACTTGTGGTGACTTTGGGCCATTTTTACCCGCTGCTGGATCACTTTAACTTTCTCCATAGCCCGATGAACAAGATATGGACCTAGTAAAGCAGTTTCACCTGCTTCAAACCATCCAATTGGTGATCTACATTTCCTTCCGTACAAAGCTTCATAAGGTGCCATTTTAATACTTGAATGATAGCTATTGTTGTAAGCAAATTCAATAAGAGGCAAATGGTCATCTCAATTGCCTTGAAAATCTAACGCGCAATCTCGTAGCATATCTTCAAGTGTTTGAAAAGTACGTTCTGCTTGTCCATCAGTCTGAGTATGGAAAGCCGTACTTAGATTCACCTGTGTACCCAAACTCTGCTGAAAAGATCTCCAAAAATGCACAGTAAACTGAGCTCCCCTATCTGATATAATGGAGATCGGAATCCCATGTAACCGCACTATTTCTTTAACATACAATCTTGCATAATCCTAAGCTGTATAGGTGGTCTTGACTGGTAGAAAATGTGCTGACTTGGTAAGCCTGTCCACCATAACCCATATAGAATCAAATTTCCATAATGTACGAGGCAAACCTGTGATGAAATCCATATTAATCATATCCCATTTACAGACTGGAAGATTGATACATTGCATGTAACCTCCTGGTTTCTGATGCTCTACTTTCACTTGTTGACAATTCGGGCATTGAGCGACAAATTCTGCAATGTTCTTCTTCATATTTCCCCACCAATACACTTCTTTTAAATCATGATACACTTTAGTAGCACCCAGATGAATAGAATAGAGTGAGTGATGCGCCTCTGTCATGATTCGTTTCCTCAACTCATCTATATCCGGCACACATAGTCTTCCTTGACATTGAAGTACCTCTTCTTGTGTAAGATCGAAGGCTGTAGTCATACCCTGTTGTACATTCTCTTTTAACTGCAATAACATGGAATCCGCAAACTGTTTCTCTTTTACTTCAACTATTAAGGAGGATTCCGCTGCATTCTGCACAATAACCCTTTCATCTAGAGATTCAATAAGGCGAACTCCCAAGCTGGCTAATTGATGTAGATCTTTGATTATCTCCTGCTTTTCAGTCAACTGGCCACTAGTGCTTTCTACTGCCTTGCGGCTCAATGCATCAGCTACCACATTTGCTTTGCCTGGATAATAGAGAATATCAATATCATAGTCTTTCAAGAGCTCTAACACCTTCGTTGCCTCAAATTGAGTTCCTTCTGCTTAAAGATATATTGCAAACTTTTGTGATCAGTATAGATATCAACATGTACTCCGTACAAATAATGATGCCATATCTTTAAAGCAAAAATCACCGCTGCTAATTCAAGATCATGTGTGGGATAATTTTTCTCATGTGGCCGCAACTGTCGTGAGGCATATGCTATGACATTACCGTGCTGCATCAATACACATTCGAGGCCAATCCCGGAAGTATCACAATATACTGCATAACCGTCGGTGCCTTCCAAAAGTACTAGCACCGGTGTAGAAGTCAATTTATCTTTCAGCTCCTAAAATTTTTTTTGCATGCATCATTCCACCGAAATTTAATTACCTTGTGTGTAAGCTTCGTTAAAGGTGCAACAATGGAAGAAAAACCTTCCACAAATCTACAATAATAACCTACCTGTCCAAGAAAACTATGAATCTCTGTGGGTGTCGTAGGTCTTGGCCAATTTTTCACTGCTTCAATCTTCTGTGTATCAACCTGTATCCCTTCATCTGACACAATGTGACCCAAGAATGCGACGGATTTTAACCAAAACTCACACTTAGAGAACTTTGCATACAACTTATGCTCACGGAGAATCTGTAACACCTGCCGTAAGTGATTAGCATGGTCCTCTAGTGATCTTGAATAAACCAGGATATCATCTATAAATACCGTCATGAACACGTCTAGAAATGGCTTAAACACTCTATTCATCAAATCCATGAACACAACTGGTGCATTTGTTAGTCCAAATGACATAACTAAAAATTCATAATGGCCATACCGTGTTTGGAAAGCTGTCTTGGGTACATCTTCTTGTCTAACTCTGACTTGATGGTAACCCGACCTCAAGTCAATCTTTGAAAAATACTTGGCACCCTGTAACTGATCAAACAAATCATCAATTCGAGGGAGGGGATATTTGTTCTTGATCGTTACCTTATTCAATTGCCGATAGTCGATGCACATTCTCAATGTGCCATATTTCTTCCGTACAAATAATACTGGTGCACCAAATGGGGACATACTAGGCCTGATGAAGCCTTTGTCTAGCAAATCTTTCAACTGCTCCTTCAATTCACGCAATTCTACTGGAGCCATTCTATATGGAGGAATAGAGATAGACTGAGTGCCTGGAATCACATCAATGCCAAACTCTACTTCCCGTTCTGGGGGTAAGCCTGGAAGATCCTCTGGGAATACATCAAGAAATTCATTGACCACTGGAACCAACTGCGGAGTTAGTGGTTCCACATCACTATCTTTCACTCGTACTAAGTGACATATATATCCCTTGGCAATCATTTTCCTTACTTTCAAATAGGAAATAAATTTTCCTCTTGGTGCCCCCACATTACCCTGCCATTCAAGAACATTTTCTTGCGGAAAACAAAAATGCACCTTCTTGGCCCAACAATCCATCGTGGCATAACAAGAATCCAACCAATCCATCTCCATTATCACATCAAAATCCACCATGTCTAGTTCGATGATATCGGCAAGTGTATCATGATGACACACAGTTACTACACAATTTCGATATACTCTTTTTGCAATAATATATTCACCAACCGGTGTAGACACTTCAATTGACTTAATTAATAATTCTGGTGCCTTTGCAAATTTCGCAGCAATCAAGGGAGTAACATAGGACAATGCCAATCAATGCATATACATTATATGAGAATATGGATAATGTACCTGTGACTACGTCAGGAGATGCCTCTAAATTTTGCCGGTCTACCAGAGCATAAGTACAATTCTGAGTTCCACTGGAACTGGCTGCTCCTCTGGCACCTCTACCACGACCCGCCGGCTGTACACCTCTGCCAAGGGAAGGAACCGATGATGTTGATGCAACGGTTGATCCCGCAGGTCGCGCCACATTACCCAAGCCTCTTCATAGGAAGTCTCTCATCATATGCCCCGTCATACTGCACAAAAAGCAAACATTTGACCCACGTCGGTATTCACCTAAGTGAAACCGCCCACATTGCTGACGAGAAAATCTCGTAGTCTGCGACCCTCGAATCACACTACTCTTCCCAACATTACTACCTCTAAACCCTCAGAATTGAGCTTGAGTGCCTGCTGTGGAATAGGAGAATGACGGTCTCGGTGGTCTAGGAAACATTCGGGGTCTAGATTCTCCTTGGGACATCATAGACTGTCCCATAGGTCTAGCTCTTTTGGACTGTCCTCGTTCAGATTCATGTACCCTTCTTCTCTGTCTTTGGTTCTCCATTTTCTGGGCGAAGGCCTGAATTCTCGCTATATCCATATCTTTGTTTAAGGCAGCAATAGTACAATCTCGTACCAAATATGGCTCCAATCTGTCCACATATCGATGGACTCTATCTGTCATTGTGGCCACTACATTTGGAGCATATCGAGCCAAATAATTAAACTGCAAACTGTATTCTCTGACACTCAGGTTCCCTTGACGAAGATTCAAGAATTGATCCTCACGAGCCTCTCGGATCTCATAAGGAAGATAGTGATCAAGGAAAGCCGCTTTAAATTCTTGCCAATTAGGTGGATTTGCACCGACACCACGAGATTTCTTCCAATCTTCATACCATAATATCGCCTCTCCTTTCAATCTATACGCAGCAAGTTCAACTGTTTCTACCCCAGTTATATGCAGAACATCTAAAACCCTTTGAATCTGATCTATAAAGTCTTGCGGATCTTCATTCAGATCTGATCCAGTAAATGTATGTGGATCTAATTTTAAGAAATCCTGGGTCCGTCGACTAGCTGCCCTGGCTGCACTATCATCACCTATCATTGGGCCACCTTGTCCTGAAATTGTGCAGCAACTATTTGGGTCAACATCTGCACTGCATTCTTTAAGTCTTGGTCAGTAGTATTTATTGGTGGTTCTGCAGGTATTTCTCTCCCTCTTGACTCTTCTGAAACTGAAAGAGTAGAAGAAGCCTGTGATGCCATCTCTAGTTTAGCACCGCCTTGATTAACTGATCCAGGTGGGGCTCTACTAGTTCCTTCTCCAGCAATTTTGTCTATTCTCTTACTTTTACCTCGACCTTTTCTTGTCATCGACATTTTTCTATAATATACAAGAACAACGATTTTATGGTCAGAAACAAGTCCACCTATAACTTCGGCTCTAATGCACGATCTAGAAATGAAGAAATGAAAAAACTCCTAAATGTCCCGTGCCTCCTACTTATAAATGTGGTGCACAACACATCGATAAGTAAGACTCTACTCAGACACGGCTTTGTAGACACCCTTAGAACGACCTGCTTTGATACCACTTTTGTCACGCCCCGTATCCCAACGGGGTGGACTGGCACCCGAAGCTGATAAGGCCTGAGAGAACCAATCTTTACTCATGCCAAATCATATGCATACCATAAGAATCATCACCACCTCGTAAAGACATAAAATGCTAAGTGCGGAAATCATGGAGCACTATATATATACATATAAGAAACTTGGCCATTAGGGCCATCAAGTCAAGGTGGACATACATCTCTTACGTTACATACCCACATGTGTCTACAAAAGCCTCTAACAGAAGTACATACATAACCATCTTAAATTCGGGACAAGTCCTCGCTTTACACAACAGTATAGTACCAAACAAATGTACATATAGGACCCGAAAAGCCCCAAACCAACTGGAGCTCACCAAAGATCGACAAAAGATCCGCAACCTACTGTGGAGGTCTACTAGCACCTGTGCCTGCAGCAAGTAAGGTAAGTCCCACAAGGGACGTCAGTACGAAAAATGTACTGAGTATGTAAGGTCATAAGATATTGTATGATGTATCAATACTTTAATGGAATCAAATATAAGTAAAGAACCAATATGGATAAGTCATCACTCTATATGTATGGAAATATGTACATTAGATGGATTACTTCTTTTTCTTTTACACTCATTCGTTCCCTTAATCACGCACTTCTTCATTCACTACTCATCCTTTCATCCTTACAATGCCCGGGCCCCAAACTGAATCAGTGGTTATTCAATTGTTTTTGGGATTGACCCATGCTAGGCTTTTTTTTGGCCCCTGGTATACCACCAGTAGTAGCGGGATTGACCCATGCTAGGTGTTCCTTGCACCCCTGGGATACCACCCGAGATATTGGGATCGACCCATGCTAGGTATTAACACCTGGGATACCACCCAAGAATAAATACTTCATTCCCTCACTTATTCAATCTTAGAAATAGTTCATTCAATGCTTATATCATTATTGGAAACACATAGATACTTACTTTATGCCTTTATGCTCATGAGATTGATACTTTTGTAGTTGTAACATTATTGGAAGCTTTAGAACATATCATTATTGGAACTTGGAACCATGTCCATAATTATGTGATACATGAATGACAATAGATCAAGAATAAGGTATATATGATTAACAATAGATGATAGCATGAACTGAGATGCCTTAGGACATTTCGGAATTGAGTAAGTACAATAACAATGTGTACACTATATGCTGCAAAAGGATACGAAAAGAGTAACCTTACATACCTTATCTCCTCAATACGACTATACAATCCTATATGTGAACACAATAGTCCAGCTCCGTCCTTACGTCTTACTCTACAACACAAATACATATCGGAGCTTACATTATCAACTAGTTACCATACAAGTGTACAAGACGACAATGAGCTATATGACTGTCGTATAATGTCATTTCACCCTTTACAATACCATTTACGACATTGTCATGTCAACAATACCACAACATTCCCAACATTGACCAAAATATCATATACCAATAGCATTTCACAACAAAGTTTCTCCTTTACACTTTCTCATTCACACCATATCACAATTAATCCATCAAGTCACCTTAATACATCTCATAGCAACATATCGGCCAAAATCCCATAATTTACACTTATAGAAAAATAAAAAGTTTAATAACATAATCACACCATACATGTTGATATTTCATCCATACCATGCTCTTTCATCAAAACCACAAGTCATCTTTCAAGTTTAAATTCCATAGATGACACATCTTTTACAAAAAGACAAAGTGCCATGTTCAACACTTCCAAGCATAACCAACATGATCTACATAATCTCTCATACATATAATATGTTAAACCATAATATTAAACACTTACCCAAGCTTGAAAAATGATGATCTTTCTCCAAGAGATGTCTTAGGGTTTTGAGAGATGAGAGAAATCTTGGGAAATTTCTAGAAATGTGATGTGTGTTTATTTGAATAAAAATCATATTTTTCCACATATATATAGGCCCTCAAGTATTCTTGGCATTAAATTCCATGTTTAAGTGGTCAATGGTAGAAGAATGGGTCATTTAGCCTATTTGGGCCATGTTTTTTTCCCCTTATTTTGGGCCTTTATTGAGACCAATTCACTTAATCCAATAAAATCAATAATTTCTCATGTTGAAATCATTTCATAAGTGTTACGAAAATATTCCCACTCACGCGATTTATATTCGTAGCCTCAATCCGAAAAACAAGTGATTCTAGCCACGTATGGCTTATTTTGACCGAAAGGGTAAAAACGTCATTTGGATGCCAAATTCGTCCATGAATAATCTTATCAAAATGGAATGCCAATATTTCAATTATCCTATGTATAGGCTCGTGGTTGTAGAAGAAATGTGGCAAAAAGAGGCCCGGTACGTCCCCGGGCACCCTTGGGACTTAGAAAAATTTCCAACATTTGAAAGGTGCGCACAAGCAGCCTAGCACGCCCTTAGGCGTGCCACCTTGCTGCCTGTGCCCAAAAATTTTGGGCACTAAGCAGCTTGGCACGCCCTCTGGTGCGCCTGGCCCAAATCTTTTTGCAAATTTTTGTTCTTCGACTTTTCTTTGCGGATTTGGTTAGATACTTCAACTTCTATTCTTTAACTTTTTTATTACCTTTAATATCCTTTGTTTGAAGGTCCTCCAAGCCTAGTTTTTAACCCCACAAATGTTCCACGAAGTCATAAAACACCTCCTACAAAGGCCTAATCACATGTATGAGGGCCAATATCAATTATCTCATCAATAACATTACAAAATACATACTTGTGGCTCTCGACACCTAAGTAAACATTGTTCAACGTCATCAAGTAGGGTCGGAAAGGTACGAGGTGTTACATTAGAGATCCTGGAAAATGTAGAAATTAGGTAGAAATAAAATTAAACGCTATAGTTCGTTAGTGAGTTAACACACTGATAGTAAGTTATACTTAAAATTAGGAATTTACACGACATTAAAGATGCCTTGATCCTTGAGTATACTAGATGTTCCTGTATGTGAAATAAAAACTACATCTCTAGTTGGCAAATGAACTAATTATTTTTTACTGAGGAATAGTTTAGCACCTATTTAGTAAATTTAGGAAGTTGGTCATGTGATTAGTTGCTCCAGTGTCAACTACCCAACTATTATAAACACATTGTGACAATAGGGAAGTAAATGTACGTGCAATAACAGCTGCTCTACAAGTTGATGGTATCTCTTCACTAGTTTTATTGAGCATCTTCATTAACTGCTGATATTGATCTTGAGTGAAGTATGGAGTAGGTACATTTCCATTCTGAGAGGTTGAAGCAGTCTGTGTCTGATCTACAATATAAAAAGGAGCCACCACTTGTATTATTTGTCCACGACCTTCATGTAGTGAGTGCCAATGGTATTTTTAGCCTTAGATGAGTCTTCTTGTGGACTACAATAGGTGTGACCAACCTGATTTACATAACTATTAGAACTAGAGATCTTCTTCTTCCCCTTGTCACCTGGGTACCCAATCAATTTGTAGCAGTTCTCTCTAGTATGTCCCTTGTAGTGACAATACTCACATTGCACATACTCCTTCTTTCTAAGATAGTACTTTGTCCTAGATTATTGCTATAAAAATCAACTCCTTTATTAACTCCACTAAGTTGAGATATAGATGGCAAAACTACTAGATTCCTTTGACTTTCTTGATCCATGATCCATAAGTAAGCCTTGTTCACAGATAGAATTGGATATATCATGAGAATCTGACCTCTAGATTGAGCATATGCCTCATTTAAGCCTGCAAGATATTACAGTAACCTCTAATAACCAAAATGCTTAATAAACTTTATTGATCCTAGACAAGGACCACTAGGACAGGGCATAAAAGCATCATACTCATTCCAAACAACTCTGAGTGTTGAGAAGTAATTGGCAACTGTCATAGTTCCTTGAGACATCATATGAATTTCCTTATGAAGATAAAAGATTCGAGATCCATTCACCTTATCAAACCTTTCTTTGAGATCATTCAAAACTTTTGTGAGCATCACATGCATATACTATGCTACTCGATAGTTCAAGCCTAACAACATTCATAATCCATGATAAAACCGTAGCATTGCATTTCTCCCACAAATCATGCAACTCAGTTAGAAATGTATCCTTAATATATCTACCATCTACATACCCTAGCTTGTTTTTCCCAAGCAGACCTATCTTTATTAAATGACTCCATAAAGAGTAATTCTCAAATTCTATCAATTGAATGGAGATTGGAGAACTACCTGATGTATTTATGTGTTGTAAGTATAGAGGATGATGGTGGTCAGTTGTAGGAACCGTTCAAGTTTTTATAGTAAATCTTCCATCATTTCCACTTCCTGACGCCATTAATACAGTTATCAAGCTTAGAAGAACTCATAATCTACTTAAAACACTCCTAAAAATGGCCTAGATGTAGTTTTAATTTGAGTTGCAATTTGGAGTTTCAATATTGAATTGTTGTAATAGAGCAACTACTTAGAGGAATAGATTCACCAGCTAGATACAACTTGCTCTGATACCATGTAAAGATATGGAACATGGGCCTAACTCAGCCCTAAAAGCTAGCTCATGAAGGAAGGATTTCCCAAGTTCATATAAGCAAATGAACAATTCATTCCCAAACCAATGTGAAACTCTGACCCATTCTAACACCCCCTTCATGCCCAGGCCCATCTAGAGTATGGACTGGGAGTTCAAATGGGGATGGACCTGGCTCTGATACCATGATAACCTCTATTAATGGAGATACTCTGAGCTTCTAAGGTGTGGAAGAGAAGGATGAAGTTAAAGAATTAGTGAAGAGAGAAAGAAGCATAGAGAAGAAGCTAGGAACACTATTTTATTGAAATGAAAAAATATCTCTGATAGTTACAACTACTAGTCTACAGTTTTCTATTTATGGACAAGTGATTCCACCGATTATCACTAATCTTCTAACAAATTAACTAATTAGCTTAACTACATATAAGCTTAATCACTAATCTAAAACTATCAGCTTGCACTGCTAGCTACCTTTCCTCATGCATAGTATGGTACTTTAGAGGTTGACATGTTTGGTGAATATCTCTTTTGGCACAGTGCACTTGTATGTTGTGCCATGTGTTTTGACAAGTATCTTTCAGCCTTGTCCAACCCTATTATAGTTTAGAATGGGTATTTCTATCCAAGAGTGTTTGTACACTATATTTATATGTTAAACATGATTTTGGAAGCACACTAGAAAGAGAAATGCCCTAGAGAAAAAATAGAGCTACAAAGAGAAGTACGACTAGAACGATGATTCGAGTGTCTTCGATCCTAAGGCTTCCTTCATCTTTTCTATTATAGTTTTTGGGTTGTGGTGCGACATGAATATTGTAGTATGAAACTTGAATTACTCTTATTGATTTATCACGTCTATTTATTTATTCACTCATGTTCTTAATTATTTGATTGTCTGACCAACGATTGAACTATCTACGAATCTTGAATTGAACTTGAATAAAATGTGTCATTTGAGGATTTGTATGGATTCCAGTGTTGTCCACCAATTGAGATATTTGAACTCAAAAGAATGCAACTAACACATCCAAAATTAGTGAAAACAACCTTGGATAAGGTTGATTTGAAAAACAAATTAAGACAACTCTAGATAGGAAAGAGTCCTATCCGAACAAGGAAAATTCATGAATTAGAGTCAAGGTGTATGATCAAATGTTTTTGAAAAGATTCTTCGTATCATTGACAATGTTTAGATATTTTTGGAAGAGAGCCAAATCTGAATTTAGTTTATTGTATCGGTATAAATCCGGCGATGGATTTCTGATATACTTCAAAATCATTCCACGGTTATGGAGGTATTTGTTAAATCAAGTGACTAAATTAATGAGGTATATTTAAAGATATATCTATTTATATTTAAATTGGTACAATTGAATTTATATCAGATCAAGAGCATGCATATTAATCTAACTCATTTTTAGTTTAGTTTACCAATGAATTGAATATCAGGTCGGTTATGAAAAGGAAAGAAATCAAAATAAACTCTAAGAAATAAAGAAATATTGAATTAATTAATGTATTCCAATGTGCTTGATATCATTTTTGGAAGTTATAGCCATAGCTCCGAGAGTGTTAGCTCAGTATTAAGTAAATAAAGCCACAACAGATTTAAGGCAAAAGAAAATAGAGTATTATTGTTATATTGCTTTGAATTCTGAATGTCCTTACAAGTGAATAGGATAAGATATTTATAAGTTACAAAAGTGAGTCCTTAGCCACTAAGAAGGTTCCAGAAGAGCCCTAAAGCAGTGAGACCAATGAATTTGTGCCATGTGTCAAAGTCGTTGGTAGTGCCTGCAAATATTCCTGCACTACCCAGTTCCCTACAAGATTATCCGTGCACCTCACTCTTATAACATTCTTATCTCCTTTTTCCTTTCTTCCATATAATCATGGATATGAATTTTTGTACCATATGCTTTCGAGGCTCATGAAGGGTGACCTTTCAGGATCTTGCGTACTCTCTAAACCTTACTGGCATACGTCCATCTTGTAGTATGCCCTAAAGTCTAGAACAAGTTATACCTAATATAGATAGTCACTTTGTCTTCTGGTCGTAGGTTCAGTTGTGTCCAAGGGACAAAAAATAGTAAAATAACTCATAGTCTCTTCATGGTTTTCTTTCTAAGCCATGGAAAAAAGTGGTTTCTCTTTATTCCCCTCTGCCACATGTCTGCCTCTATCATGGAACTTCACTCTAGGTGGTATTGAGAAACCTTTCTTTACTTCCTATATATATAGAAGATACGTGGTGTGTCTTCGTACCATGTATTTGGGCATTGGTCAGCCTTTTACCTTGAAATCATCTCCTTCTTTTGTGTTCCCCTTGCAACATCTTAGGGAGAATGGTAAAACTGGTGCATCATGGAATGAGGGCTTTACTTTTAAGTTTTATCGATAATTAGGGATGGACCAATTGATTTGTCATTATGTCTACCAAGGATCTCTTCTATAACACCCCAAAAGCCCCTAAGATCCTATCTCAAACTTAGAACGGAAACCAACAAAAAATCCAGATTTTTATCACAGAACAACTCACTATATAAGCCATACAATGAGGCCACGAGTCATGGGCTGACTCGTGGAAGACAGTTAGCAGCCATCCCAAGTCCCAGTATCCACGACTCAAACCATGAGTCGTGGTTAGCTAGTACAAATCATTTTGTGACCCGTTTTGAGTAGTTAGACCAAAAGTCTTAAAAAGCTAAAATTTCACCCATTAGTCATGACTCGAGTCCATGAGTTGTAGGACCTGAGTATCAGTCTTAAAGTGACTCGTACTGATGAGAAACTTGAGAGACAATATTTTCTCTCAGGGGCCACGAGTTCTTGTCGTGACTCATAGGCAGACCCCATGGGTCATGAGGAGGAATCGTGCCCCAAGCCAGAAATACAGCCTAGCGACCACAAGTTAGACGATGACTCATAGGTTTAGGGTATGACTCATACCCCATATCCATGACAACTGAACTAGATGTTTCAATTACATTTTAAAATGGTATTTTCATGTTTTTATTAAATCCTAATCCAAAACTACATCATTTGGGATTATCCTAAGTGGGATTATAGGGGAGTTAGTCAATTTATTTTCCCAATTTATTCCACAACACTTAGAAAATATCATAAAGAGCGTTTAAACTCCCTCAAAGGCAAACTAGGGTTCTTCTTCGATAAACATCAAGAATTCAAGTGTCTTGCAAGAATTCTCCATCTTAGGTATATGGGATTTCAACAATGGGTATTATTTCTCCCTTGTGCCCCAAAATAACTTTAAAAATTCTAGTTTCTCCATGAGTTATGATTTAGGGGTCATTCTCAATTAATGATTTCCCTTAAACTTTAGTCTTCTCATGATTTCTATACTACTATGACATGTTTTCCATGATTTTACATCCAGTATGATATTATTCTTTATGAATTGAATACTAGTATGATTTTAAGTAAATTCCATATATTTCAGTTATGTTTTCAAAGCATGTTTCAGACTATTAAAGTTTTAGTATGAACAAGCATAATTAGTTTTCAATATACATACTTTTAGAATGCTTTCAGACTAATAGGTTCTTACTTAGATTTTAGAACATCAGATTTTAATGAGCTATTAGTATATTAACAATTTGGGAATAATACTTGGCACTGGGTTAGACTAGAGTCCCAGTTTCACCCAAAGTCCCAAAACTATGTGCCACCATAGGTTTATTTAGCCCTCCCAATTGGGCATCAGATTAGTGATCACGCCAGTCATGCATTTATATACTGGTAAAATATATTTGGTCCTCTCGATGGGGATTATACATCAGACTCCACATTATTTCACATGGTTTATGTTGGTTAGTCGACTCTCCCACAGTCTCAAACTCAGTATATTTGTACATGACCCTCAGTTCAGTTTTACTTGCATTGTATTATGACTTTCAGATATATCTTTGCATATCAGTTTTTATGTATATCATTGTAAGGTCATTTTACTAAAACGCTGTTCTTTGCGCTCAGTTTACATTCAATACATCATATCAGTATTTTCAGCATGCTCAGTTTATTTTATAGCTTGCATATCTCACATGCTCAGTATATTTATAGTATTGATCGTATACTTTCTTTTGTACTGTATCGTCTTATGATATAGGTTTGGACACTCAGTTTCAACATTGATGTTAGTACATTCCAGTGCCATATCACCAACTGCCAGTAGTGAGTCCTCATCATCCAAGAATGGGTATTCATTATTATTTGTTTTTGTATTTTAGTTTCAATATTTAGAGTTAGCTGGGGACTTATCCCAATAACTCATAAGTTTTAGAGGTTTTCAAACATAAAGTCAGACTTATTAGCTTTTCAATCTATTTTAGTTTTACTTTTTCTTTCAGACTTAGCTTATGCTTCAAATTATTTCAGATTCTAAATTTGAATTCAATTTAGCTTCTGCTCAACTTTATAGATATTCAGATTGTTTAATATTATGCCATGCCATGTGTTAGCTTGGGTTCACTTGTGACTCTGAGCACTGTGTTACGTCTAGGGTGTAGACTCGGGTAGTGACAAACTTAGTATTAGAGCATTAGTTTTAAGGTGTCCTAGGGTGTTTAAAATCCACGTTAAGTAAAGTCTCTTTTATGGGTATGAAACGCACCACACTTATGAGCGGGAGGCTGTAAAATGTTTTAGGGAAACTTCACTTCTTTCATGTTAATATCGTGTGATAGAATATCACTCTATTTATCCTTCTAATTCGTGATCTATGCATTTACAGAATATGCCTCATTGAAGAGCCAACAGAAGAAGGAACAAAAACTAGCAAGCCCCACTAGCACCAACGAATCCCTTGAATGAACAAGTCACTTATGTAGAGTTCAGGGTTGCTTTTCAGATGCTTTCTCAAGCTATGACCAACCAGGTCAATCAACAAGCGATTGCACCTACAAACCCAAATGAGAATGTAACAGCTGTTATAATCTGAGACTTCACTTGGATGAACCCTCCAGAGTTTTATGGTTTGAAAGTAGATGAAGATCTACAGGACTTTATAGATGAGGTGCAGACTTGGCCTCCTATTAGTTGAAAGGGGTGGCTCAGCTACGGTTCAAATAGTGGAAGGATAACTGTTGTGAAGATGCAACCCCAGTTGATTGGGATGAGTTTTTGGTTTCCTTTCTAGATAGGTTCTTTCCCTGTAAGTTAAGGGAATCTAAGGTTGAGGAGTTCATCAACCTAAAACAGGGTAACACATATGTGAAAGAGTATTCTCTAAAGTTTACCTAGCTCTCCAGATATGCTCCCGACATAGTTGCTGAGTCGAGGGCTCGAATGAGCATGTTTGTTTCTAGTGTTTTAGAGATAGTGGTCAAGGAGCGCAAGACCACTATGCTTATTGGAGAAATAGATATCTATAGACTTATGACTCATGCCAACAGATAGAGAAAAAGAACATAAAAGAGAAAGAGAGGGAAAACAAGAGGGCAAGGATAAGTAATTTTGACTATTCTCAGTAAAGGTGCAGTGGTAATTACTCTCAGTTTTAATAGAAATCTTCAGCTCCTACACCTTCTTTAGCTAGTGCCCTATCCTCTAGACCTTGACACGATCAAAAGAATAGAGCATTAGGCTTTGAGTCTCAGGGTAGTGTTACAAACATCTACACTTTTCCAGCATGTCCTAAGTGTAGTAAGAACCATCTAGGTAAGTGCTTCACTGGCAAGGAGGTTGTTTTGGATGCAGTCAGATTGGCCACAAGTTGAAGAATTGACCCATCGTCGGACATGGAAATAGAGGTAATAGGACTCAATATACTTCTTTAGTAGCCCCTTTAAGTCGCCTAGCTTAATAGGGTGCTTCTACTAGTGTAGGAGGTGGTGTCATGACCCAACTAATCGGATCGTGAGGGCACCTACTCTAATCCTCCTAAATAGAAGAACCCTTACCACCATTTTCAAAATACATGCAGAAGTTATAAATAATTTTGATTTAGGACTTCAAAATATGATAAAAATACAAACTTTTTCAAATTACAAAGGATAACAAAAACACCTTTCCTAAGAACCTGGTCTAGACACGTACAAGAGCTTCTAATATAGTAAAAGACAAAACAGAAGGCAAAGCTCCTGCCGTAGGAATGAAAGGAGTAGAAGCTATTGCAGATCACTATCCACGTCACTTGAGAAACATCAACTAACCCTGTAACCAGGCTCCCAAAATGGATACAACAAGTTTAGAATTAGTACAAGCACCACGTACTGGTAGGCATCATCGATTGACCAAGGTTAAAGCACATAACATATATTATAGAAATTCAAGATAAATCATGTACATATAATGTGACATTGTAACTCCCCTTAGTCTATAGTTCATGCCATCTGTCACGACCCGAATACCATTCGGGCCAGACTGGCACCCGAAGCCAATGAGGCCCGAGAGAACCAATCTTTACTCATGCCCAATCATATGCATACCATAAGAATCATCACCACCTTGTAAATACATAAAATGCTAAGAGCAAAAATCATGGAGCATGATAATGTATACATTAAAGAAACTTTGCCGATGGGGCCATCAAGTCAAAAGGACATACATCTCTTTCTTTGCATTCATGCACATACCCACATATGTCTACAAAAGCCTCTATAAGAGATACATACACGACCAACCTAATTTTGGGGCAAGTCCTCCAATGAATGTACAACTCAGACACGGAAAGCCCTGAACCAACTGGAGCTCACCAAAGATCAACAAATGTTTTGCAGCTTATTGGGGAGGTCTACTAGTACCTGTGCCTTCATCAAGTAAGGTAAGTCCCCCAAGAGGGGTTAGTACAAAGAAAGTACTGAGTATGTAAGGCCACAAGAAACTATATGATACATCAAAACTTTAATGGAATCAAATATAAGTAAAGAACCAATATGGATAAGTCATCACTATATGTATGGAAATATATACATTCGATGAATTACTTCTTTTACTTTTATGCTCATTCGTTCCCTTCATCACTTACTTCTCATCCTTCCATTCTTACAATGCCCGGGCCCCAAGCTGATCAGTGGGTAATTAACAATTTTCGGGATCGACCCATGCTAGGCTTTTCTTTGGCCCCTGGGATACCACCCGTAGTAACGGGATTGACCTATGCTAGGTGTTCTTTTCACCCCTGGGATACCACCCGATATTTTGGGATCGACCCATGCTAGGTATTTAACCCCTGGGATACCACCCAAGAACTCATCACCTCTCTTTACAACATTACTTCTTTAATCTTGGAAATAGTCCATTCGGTGAGTATATCATTATTGGAAACACATAGGTGCTTATGCCTTTACGTTCATGAGATTGATACTTTTGTAGTTGTAACATTATTGGAAGCTTTGGAACATAACATTATTGGAACTTGGAACCCTGTCCATAATTATGTAATACATGAATGACAATAGATCAAGAATAAGGTATATATGATTAACACTAGATGATAACATGAAATGAGATGCCTTAGGACATTTCAGGAATGAGTAAGTACCATAACAAAGTGTACACTATATGCTGTAGAAGGATACGGAAAGAGGAACCTTACATTCCTTGTATTCTCAATATGAATATACAATCTTAAATGTGCATACAATAGTCCCGCTCCTTCCTTATGTTTTACTCTACAACACAAATACATAACAGAGTTTACATTAACCACCAACTACCTTACAAATGCATATTATGACAATAAGTTACATGTTTGCCTTAGAAATGTCATTTCCTTCTCTACAATACCATTCACGGCACTGCCATACCAACAATACCCCAATCATGCCCTACATTAACCACAACATCATATACCAATAGCACTTCACAACAAAGTTTATCCTTTACACTTTCTCATTCACACCATATCACAATTAATCCATCAAGTCACCTTAATACACCTCATAGCAACATACCGGCCAAAATCCCATAATTTACACTTACAGAAAAATAACAAGTTTAGTAACATAATCACACCATACATGTTGATATTTCATCCTTTACAATACCATTCATGGCCTTTTCATACCAATAATTCCATAACATTCTATACATTGACCAAGACATCACAAACCAATAGCTTTTCGCACCAATTACTCCTTTAAATGTTCCCATTACACATCACCATGAACCCATCAAGTTACTCCAATACATTTAATAACAAAAATTCCACAATTTACTCATATAGAAAAATAACAAGTTATGGACATAAATACACCATACATGTGGAGATATCATCCATACCATTCACTTTCATCAAAAGATCAAGTCCCTTTTCAAGTTTAATTCAGAAGGATGCACATCTCTTAGCAAAAAGCCAAAGTGCCATGTCCAACACTTCCAAGCATAACCAACATGATTTCCATAGTCTCTCATGCATATGATATATTAAAGTAAAATAATAATCACTTACCTAAGCTTGGAAGATGATGATCTTGCCCAAGAGTTGATTGTTTTAGGGTTTGGAAATGGAGAGAAAAGTCTAGAAATGTCATGAGAGATTTTGTGGATAAAAATCTGCTTTTGGCCTTATATAGCCTCCATTTAATGGTTAGCTTGATCCACTTGGGTCAATAATTGATGAATTAAAGGAAGAATGGGTCATTTGACCCATTGGGCCATGCATTTTGGCTCCATTTTGGTCCTCAAATTGGCCCATTAACACATATTATCTTAACCCACTAAAATCAATGTGTAATCCATCATATATCTCATGTTTAATTAATTCCATAATCGTCACGACAATATTCACTTACGAGATTCCCGATCGTCGCCTCAATCATAAAAATAGAAATTTTAGTCGCTCATGACTCCTTTGAACATTATTTGTTAAAATACTTGTGACGAAGAATTAACCCCAATTTGGATGCTAAACGCGCTTAAGAATAGTCCTACTATGATGGAGTAATGATACCATAACTCAAAGGTCTTATATACATCATAATAGTCGAAGAAAAATTTTGGCAAAAACCACCCCGGTACGTCGCTTGGAGCGCCCCAATGCTGCCTCTGGTCTGAAAATTTCAGCCCAGAGCGGCCTGGCACGCCCTTGGGCGCGCCCCACTATATATTTTTTTAAAATTTCATTTCTTCGACTTTTCTTTGCGGATTCGGATAGATGCTTCAAGTTCAACTCTTTAGCTTACCTCTTAGCATCAAAACCCTTTGTTTGGAATTCGTTCAAGCCTCACTTACCACTTCCAAAATGTTTCAGCAAATTCCAAACTCCTCCTACAAGAGTCTAGTCACATTGACTAGTACGATATCAATTGTTTCATCCAAACCAATGCAACCATGTACTTAGTGCTCTCGAAGCTAAGGTTTATAACTACATCCTAGGTCACCAATCCATCAAGTCAGGGTTGGGGATGTATGGGGTGTTACACCATCACTTAATGTAAGTAACTTCCATTTTCCACTCAACCTAGGCTAAATAGAGTGCACACAACTTCACAGTTGAGCTAGGACTACAACGATTAACTTCCCAACATTTCTCTAACCTTGTTACAATATTCTAGTTATGCATTAGCACCCTAGAAGTTGGGGATTCATTTAAAGTCATGAGAAATTAAGTAGCAAAACATCAAACCCGCCTACTCAATCTCAACAATATCGACCGGTAAATCAATGATCATAAACACCTTTCAAGTAACTTATATACATTAAGAACACTTAGCCTTTTCGACAACCACAGAGCTTAATCAAATACAAGTGAGTTAGGAAACAACTTAAGTTAATACCCTGACTACCAGCATCAACCAAGTCAACAAACCATGACTCCATAATAATATACCGACCATGTGTCAAATACATAAGTAGATAGACAATTAAGAAGTATGCCGTTCATTTACAATTTAGCCCAAACCACGTAAGGATCCAATTAAATCACCAAGTCAGTAATCATAAACCCGGTCTACTCAAGGAACCAACATATATAACAAGTAAACAGATAAACCGAGTCCACTCAAGGAACCAATATATAACAAGTAAACAGATAAATCTGGTTTGCTCTAGGAACCAACATATATAACAAGTAAGCAGATAAAACCGATCCACTCAAGGAACCAACATATATAATAAGTAAATAGATAAACCCGGTCCACTAAAGGATCCATTCCAATAACAACCACGTTAATAATCATAATTCTCGATTTACTCAAGAACCTAAATATAGCATGTAACACATAGGCCCAGTTCACTCAAGGAACAAATATAACAAGTATACATATAAGCTCGGTTCACTCAAGGAACAAATATAACAAGTATACATATAAGCCCGGTTTACTCAAGGAACAAATATAACAAGTTAAACATATAAGCCCGGTTCACTTAAGGAACCAATGTAACAATTAAACATATACCCCGAGTTCACTCAAGGAATCGTTACACTCACCTGTACCTTGTACATACATGCTAAGGGTCTTATGATCGCCCAATAGCCATGACCTGTAGGGGATGAGCTCTTGTATATGTACCAGATCCCAGACATCAAGTGTCTGCCAACCTTATATCAACCAATCCCGTAAAGATGTTCAAATATCGATACATCCCACAATAATAAATATAAATCTTGTGAAGATGTTCAAATACTAGTACATCCCACAATAATGAATATAAATCCTGTAGAGATGTCCAAATATAGGTATATCCTACAATAATAAATATAAATCTTATTAAGATATCCAAATACCGATATATCCCACAATAATGACAGATATCACAACAATCACAACCACAATGATAACAAGAATAACACTTGTAAAACCAACAAGCTTTTCATATAAGTTCATTGCATGTGATTAACACTTAGGATATCAAATAGGCATTCACTTTTCTTGAACATGCATTATAACAAGCAATACAAAGGAACAATTATCATGCACACATAACACAAGTTAAGTTTCAACTACATTCAAACATACCTACTGGTCATGTGCAGTAATCAAGTAAGTTAACAAATATCACCACTTGCACCACAACACAGTCCTTATCCCGAAATATAATAATTTCATTATTCAACAATATTTGTGACCAATCATTTAGTTAAATCCAGTCATTTATTACCAATTAGCCTTAATTCGATTCTTACTATCAATAAAATTATGACAAAGCTTTAGCATAGACTTATTCATCACCCAATGGATTAACTAGGATTACCATCCACCAATTCAATCAAACTTTCCCAACCTATTTACTACCATTCCTGCTTTATTATAATCAGTTTACATCAACACCTTTCAACTCTGAAAAACACTGTATTACTAGTTACTAGTTTTCACAAGCCATAGTCTCATAACCAGACACCAACATACATATATTCTCATGAATTAGCACAATTAACACATAATCTACAAATCATCAAGATATGCCCCAAAATAATAATTAAACCAATCTAGATTCCATTCATGTTTACATTTTGATTATTACCAACCATTCACCGTGCCTACAAGCCTAAGCATGAAATCTCCCATCAAACTATATTATAGTTATACAATTTAACCAAAATCTACTACATATTAAACCTAGCTACCTGGGCGCCAAACTGCTGCAACAAGTAAGCTATACCACAGATGATCTTCCTTCTTCTTCATGTTCCCAAAGGCTAAATCATCTAATAAACAACAAGTATATGAGTAATTAATCTATTAATCTTTAAATAAATACTTTGGAACTTCAAACCCACTAATTCTACCCTCATTTATGGTATATAACAATACCCAAGGGTAAATTAACCACTTACTAGCTCTATCATGCTCAACCCATCTCCATTAATGGAGTTTTAAAGCTAAAGGTTTCATCTTTATAGAATTTAAAGTCCCCAACCATCAAAATTCATGTTTCTGAACCACAATTTCATACTAAGAAGAGTTAATTTACAATCTAAAACCAATTCTAGGTGAAAATAGTTATACCCATAGGTTTTCCCCATAATTTCATTAACCTAGGGTTCTAAACCATAAGAATTTCACCATAATTCCCAATTCCAATGATTCTAGGAGAATAAAGGATTAATCGATGTTAAACAGGAGTAAAAATCTTACCTTAACGAAGGATTTCCACCCCAACCATGAGCAAATCGGCTCTCTACGGCTTAGAAATGAAATTTTGGAGTTTATGGACTGAAACCTATCAAAATAAGCTTATAAAATGCTATTGTCCTTCTATAGATGGAAAATTTTTGCTATAGTGGCCCCGCTATAGCGACCAAAACACGCTACAGGGGCATCAACTTTTCAGCACGAACAATTTTCAGTAAAACGGTCATAAGGTTTTACTCAGGAAGCAGATTAATGAATGGTTAATTGCGTTTGAAAGAATGCTTAGAGATATTTAATTTGGTAGGTATTTTACCCCATAAATTTTTATATTCTAGGAGAAGTGCTCGTTGTAAGTTGATCCTAGTTTAAACTTAGCCCGAAACTAAATTGGTAAGGACACTTTCAACTTAACTTTGTGCCAGGGGCATTGTATGACCTTAATTCATAACTAATGCACTCATATACCAAGGTATTAATCCTAACACCTATTATGAATGAGATTCATATAACTTAACTGCAGGTATTTTCAGTAACGATGAAATGGGTCGTTATAGGTGGTCAACGCCAGAAATACTTTTGTGCTTTGTTTTTCTATCAGGATCAGGAGAGCTTATCAGACATAGTCACTAGTATGTTATGAGTCTTTCATAAAGATATGTATGCATTGTTAGATCTAGGGGCCTCACTTTCCTTCATGATTTCTTATATTGTAGTAAATTTTGGTGTCAGTCCCAAAACCCTTTCAAAACCCTTCTCAATCTCTACTCATGTTGGTGACTCAAATATAGCCAAGAAGTTATATAGAAATCAACCAGTCTCAGTTTCCCAAAAAATCACCATAATTATTCTAGTAGAGTTATACATGACTGATTTTGATGTCATTCTTGACATGGATTGGTTACACTCATGTTGTCCCTCAGTCGACTATAGAACCAGAGTTGTTAGGTTTCAATTTTCTAATGACTTAGTCCTAGAATAGAAGGGTAGTAACTCAACGCCTATAGGCCGGTTTGTCTCTGAACTTAAGGCCAAAAAAATAATCTCTAAGGGTTTCATTTATCATTTTTTCTGGGTTAAGGATTTTAAGTCTGATACCCCAACCCTTCAATCAGTTCCAATTGTTAATTTGTATCTAGAAGTGTTTCCTAAAGATCTGCCTGGAGTCCTTTCCAAGTGGGAGATCGACTTTAGAATAGATTTTTTTTTCCAGATACCTAGTCTATCTCAATTCCTCCCTATGGAATGGCTCCAGCCAAGCTTAAGAAATTAAAGGATCAGCTGAATGACCTCTTAGACAAAGGTTTCATCAGACCTAAGATCTCTTCATGGGGTGCTCCAATTTCTTTCATGTGTTAAAATGATGGTTCTCTTAGATTATACATCGATACCATTAGTCAAACAAAGTAACCATCAAGAATAAGTATCCCATTCCTAGGATTGATGGCTTATTTGACCAGCTTCAGGCTGCTAGTTGATCCTCAAAGATCGACCTCAGATTCGACTGTTATCATCTTAGAGTCAGAGAATATGACATTCTGAAAGCAACCTTAAGAACTTTGTATGGTCTCTATGAGTTTTTTGTTATGCTTTTGGACTAACGAATTCTCCTGCAGCTTTTATGGACTTGATGAACAGGATGTTCAAATAGTATTTAGACATGTTCTTTATTATTTTCATAGATGACATCCTCATTTATTCTCGGAGTGAGGGTAAATATGTAGATTATTTAAGGATTGTTTTGCAAACTCTTAAGGATTGCCAGTTATTCACTAAGTTCAGCAAGTGTAAATTCTAGTTGAAATTGGTGGCATTCCTTGGTCATATCATTTCCTGCAATGGTATTTTGGTTGATTTTTAAAAGATCGACGTAGGTAGGAACTGGTTTAAACCCATTTCTCTATCAGACATTAGGAGTTTCTTAGGCTTAGTCAATCACTATAGATGGTTTGTTGAAGTTTTTTCATACATTGCTTCTCCTATGTTCAGATTGACTCAAAAAAAAGTCAAGTTTCATTGGTCCGATGCTTGTAAGAAGAGTTTACAGGAGTTGAAAACTCGACTCACTTCTACTCCAGTTTTGACTCTACTAGAGGGTCCAGAGGGGTTTGTTGTTTATTGTGATGCTTCTAGAGTTGAACTTGGGTGTGTGTTGATACAGAACGATAGGTTCATAGCTTATGCTTTTAGACATCTCAACATTTATGAGAAGAATTACTCGACTCATGATCTTGCATTGGTAGCTATAATTTTTGCTTTAAAGATTTGGCGGAACATCTTTATGGAGTTCATGTGGACGTGTTTATAGATCACAAAAGCCTTCAATATGTGTTCAGCTAGAAGGATTTAAATCTTCATCAGAGGAGATTTCTTGAATTGTTGAAAGATTATGACATGAGTGTTTTGTACCATCTAGGTAAAACCTATGTAGTGGACGATGCTCTTAGAAAACTTTCTATGAGTAGTGTTGCTTATATAGAGGATGAAAAGAAGGATTTGGTTTGTGATGTTCATAGACTTGTTCGTTTGGGAGTTCGTCTTGTTGATTCAGCCAGAGGTGATGTTATGGTTCCGAATCTTCATTAGTGATGGATGTAAAGGCAAAGCAGGATAGTGATCCTATTTTTCTTACATTGAAGGAGTAATCCACAATCAGAAAGTGGAGTTTTTCTCCAAAGAGGGAGATAGTGTGCTTCATTATCAAGGTCACTTACGTGTTCCAAATGTTGACAATTTAAGACAGCGGATGCTGACAGATGCTCATAGTTCTTGGTATTCTATTCACCCTAGTGACACCAAGATGTACTGTGATCTATGAGTGGAATGATATTAAAAGGGATATCACAAAGTTTGTAGCTAAGTATCCGAATTACCAGCACGTAAAGGTTGAGCACCAGAGTTCAGAAGGTATAACTCAGAATATCAACATTCCTACTTAGAAGTGGGAAGATATAAATACAGACTATATTACAAGGTTATCTTTTATGCACCAACAACATGATTCGATTAGGGTTGTTGTAGATCAAATGGCTAAGTCAGTATATTTCCTGCCAATTAATACTATATATTTAGTCAAGGATTATGCTAAACTTTACATTAGAGAGTTGTTAATAATGAATAGGGTTTCCTTGTCTACTATCTCAGATAGGGGTACTCAATTTACTTCACCATTTTGGAAGTCTTTTCAGAAGGGTCTTAGTACCCAAGTTCATCACATCACAGCTTTCCACCTGCATACAAATGGTCAAGCAGAGTAGACCATTCAAACCTTATAGGATATGTTGAGAGCTTGATTGATCGACTTTAAAGGTAATTGGGATGATCACTTACCTCTTATTGAGTTTACTTAGAATAATAGCTTTCACTCTAGTATATAGATAGCTCTGTTTGAAATGCTTTGTGATAGGAGTTACAGATCTCCTATTGGATGGTTGAGGCTGGTGAAACTATTTTGATAGGGCCTAATTTAGTTCATGAGGCTATGGAGAAAGTTTAGTTAATTAGAGAAAGGCCAAAAACAGCTCAGAGTTTTCATAAATCTTATGCAAGTGGGAGAAGAAGAGATTTTGAGTTCGCAGTTGATGATTGGGTCTATCTGAAAATTCCACCCATGAAAGAGATGCTGAGATTTGGAAAGAAGGGGTAACTTAATCCCTGATATATTGGTCCTTACAGGATTTTAAGGTGCATTAACAATGTAGCCTATGAGTTAGAGTTACCTGCAGACTTAGCATCAGTGCACCCAGTCTTAAATGTGTCTTTGTTGAAAATATTCATTGGTGATCTAACATTAGTTATTCCATTAGAGAGTGTGGGCATGAAATATAGTCTCTCTTATGAAGAGGTCCCAATTGATATTTTTGACCATCAGGTTTGTAGGTTGAGAAATAAGGAAGTCACTTCAGTGAAAGTCTTTTGGAGAAATTAGCTAGTTGAGGGAGCTACTTGGGAAGCAGAAATAGATATGATGACCAAGTACCCTCACCTCCTTCCTTCCAGTTCAATACCAACTTGAGGTAACAGTTTCCTCGTTAGCATTCTTACTAGTTTCGTGTCCCATCAGTTGTTCTTATGCCCTTAATATGCACGTGTCTCATGAATTCAGCTCAACTTATATTCCAGTTAGAAATCAGTTACTATGTAAGTACTTTAGCTTTTAGAACTCAGTTCTTAGGATTGCATCTCTTTCCCTACCTTTTCCAACTAGTTAGTATTTATTTGAGGATGAATATTGTTGCATCCAAATGAACACGCAAGTGAACGCGCTCGTACAAGTAATATAGGATTTAGAGTCCAGATATCGTACCCACGTGGCCTTGTCGATTAACTATTTTACAAAATTAGACTAATGCTTATTATTTATTCAAGCGGAGGATTTTAAAGATATATTTGTGAATTAACTAAACTAAAAATTAAACAAATAAAAAAATAACTAATGAACAATTAACCAAGAGAAGAGCAGATTTTACGCAATCAATGAATGAATCGATCTAGGATTATGGATTCGCTAACGATCATATTGAGTATCAATTTCATCAACTTGTTCAATTATCTAGTTGTTGATTTACGGGGTTAATGACATGATTATGGTCTTCCAATCCTCTAATCATCTATCTGAATTGACCTCATAACTACATCATTGAGCAGAGATGTGATAACCCAATCCAAACACATTTATATATCTTCCCATTTTGTAACCAAGAAAGGCGATCTAGGTATATTCCTATCCTAGCCACAAATCAATTCTTTATTTTACGAAAGTAAAGATCTCACTCTATATATTCTTTGTTCTATCTTATCAATTCTCCTTTAGGGTTCACAATAATAATATAGATTTATTTTAATAGTAGCTAAGCACTAAAATAGTAAGCACAAGAATATAAGACAACTATGATATAATCAAATAAATCAAAGCAAAAGTCTACTAAACAATCACGTTGTTAACTACCATAATACTAGAACGAGACATTTAATTCCACATAGACATGGAGCGATTAGAACAAATCATCCAAATAAATAACGTAATAATAAATAATAAAGGAGAAGAAAAGATGAAACCAAAATTCTCCGTTCTTCACGGAGGCTTCTAGCTCTCTCTAGGTCAAAAGTTCTGTAAACATTGATTTTATGAATATTTATAGGTATAGGAAAAAGCCCAAATAAAATAACTGAGTCCAAAATTAAAATTGAAACACACCCTCCTCCGTGACACTCCAAGAAGGCGGAGCACAAGCTTCGTGCCACGCTCCCAAAGCAGTGTCATTCTGTTTTGTCGTATTTCAACTTAAGGCCTAAGGGTCATATTTCAATATTTTAATAAATTTAATCTATTAAGCTGTCTGCTTGATTTTCTTCTATAATCTTCCGTCTTTAATTCATTTTTCCTCCAAATCTTTTCATCTTCACATCATTGTAATCCTACACATCAAAATATAGTATTTGGAACAATTAATAAAATCAATGCTCAAAAATGACAAATAAAAATACTAAATATGAGGAAAATAATGACTAAAAATATATAATTTTGGTCTCAAATCAAATGTTCCCAATGGGGAGATATTGTAACACCCCAAAAGCCCCTAAGATCCTATCTCAGACTTGGAACAGAAACCAACAAAAAATCTAGATTTTTTATCACAAAATGACTCACTGTACGAGCTGTACAGTGAGGTCACAAGTCATGGGCTGACTCATGGCAGATAGTCAGCAGCCTACCCAAGTTCCATTACCCACGACTCTGACCATGACTCGTGGTTAGCTTGTACGAATTATTTTGTGACACATTCTGAGCAGTTAGACCAAAATTCTTAAAAAGCTAAAATTTCATCTAGTGGTCACGACTCGAGGCCACAAGTCATAGGACCTGAGTATGAGTCTTAAAGTGAATTGTAATGATAAGAAACTTGAGAGACAATATTTCTCTTAGGGGCGATGAGTCCTTGTAGTGACTCGTAGGAAGGCCCCATGAGTCATGAGGTGGAATCGTTCCCCAAGCCACAAATCCAACCTAGGAACCATGAGTCAGCGGATGACTCATAGGTACAGGGTATGGCTCGTACCCTAGACCCTGGACAACTAAATTAGAAATTTCAGTTACATTTTAAAAGGGTATTTCCATCTTTTCCTTAAATCTTAATCCTAAACTATGCCATTTGGGGTTGTCCTTAGTGGGATTATAAGGGAGTTTGTCAATTTATTTTCCCCATTCATTCCAAAACACTTAGAAAATATCAGAAAGAGTGATTGAACTCTGTCAAGGGAAAACTAGGGTTCTTTTCCAATAAGCATCAAGAATTCAAGTGTCTTGCAAGAATTCTCCAACTCAGGTATGTGGGTTTCAAAAATGGGTATCCTTTCACCCTTGTTCCCTACCCCAAAATAACTTTAGAAATTCCAATTTCTCCATGAGTTATGATTTAGGACTCATTCTCAGTTTATGATTTCCTTTAAACTTCAGTCTTCTCATGATTTCTATACTACTATAACATATTTTCCATGATTTTACATCCAATATGATATTATTCTTTATGAACTGAATAATAGCACGATTTCAAGTAAATTCCATATATTTCAGCTATTTTTTCAAAGCATGTTTCAGACTATAAAAGTTTTAGTGTGAACAAGCATAATTAGTGTTTAGTATACAGACTTTTAGACTATAGGTTCTTACCCAGATTTCAGAACATCATATTTTTAATGAGCTATCAGTATATTAACAATTTGGGAATAATACTTGGCACCGAGTTAGATTAGGGTCCCAGTTTTACCCAAAGTCTCAAATCTATGTGCCACCATATGTTTATTTAGCCCTTCCATTTGGGAATCAGATTAGTAATCACTCCATTCATGGATTTATTCCCTGGTAAGATATATTGGGTCCTCTCAATGGGGTGTATACATCAGACTCTACATTATCTCACATGGTTTATGTCGGTTAGTAGACTCTTCCACAGCCTCAAGCTTAGTATATTTGTAAATGACCCTCAATTCAATTTTATTTATATTGTATTATGACTTTCAGATGTATTTTTGCATATCAGTATTTATGTATATCATTATGGGGTCATTGTACTACCTACAATGCAATTCTTTACACTCAATTTGCATTCAATTCATCATATCAGTATTTTTAGCATGCTCCATTTATTTTATAGCTTGCATATCTCACATGCTCAGGACATTCAAAGTACTGATCATATACTTTTTTTTGTGCTATATCATCTTATGATATAGGTTCAAGCACTTAATCTCAGTATTACGATTTGTACATTCCAGTGCCACATCAGTGACTACCAGTGGTGAGTCCTCATTATCCAAGGATGAGTATTCATTATGCTTTGTTTTAGTATTTTAGTTTCAGTAGTTAGAGTTAGCTGGAGACTTGTCCCATTAACTCATCAATTTTAAAGGCTTTTAGACATTGAGTTTGACTGATCATTTTTTCAGTTGATTTTAGTTTTACTATTTCTTTTTAGGCTTACCTTATGCTTCAAATTATTTCAGATTCTAAATTTGAATTCAGTTTAGCTTCTGCTCAGTTTTATTGATATTTAGTTGTTTTGTATTATGCCATGCCATGGGTTAGCTTGGGGTACCTTGTGATTCTAAGCACCGTATTACATCCAGGGTGTAGACTCAAGTCGTGACATCTCCAATGTGCCCTCCCCCATAATTCTCGAACATGTCTAATGAGTATTATGTCCTTAACCACTCTTGATCTTTCTGATATATGTCCCTTTGATCTCTTATTTTTGTCTCATTTTTAGAGTATTTTTCATTTCCTAGATGGTGTCCAGACACGACACCTCATTCCTCAACCAGGTTTCAAGCATTTATGAATGAGTTGGGAAAATTTTAAGTTTTACTATGGCTCATAGTCAATCATAGCATGAATATCTAGTAATTGAGGATGGATCATGGTATGCTGTTACTTTCTTCTTTTTCTTATCATTGTCCATCTTTGTTTTCTCAACTTATGCCTTTGGATTTGTAGGTTTTCCAAAGGGTCCCATTCAAACCCTTTGGTAATTATTGCTGACCTTGCCACCATCTATCAAGGGATTGGTTGTACCTTGCATAAGTAGTCCCTTGCCCTTTCAATACTAGGTCAGAACTTTCTCAGGAGTCAAGTCTCAGTTCCTTGAGAGGGGAAAAGATAAAGAAAAAAATTAGTGACTTCGGTAGAAAAAATAGCAGGCTCCTTATTAAGAGTGTTTGAATCTATTGATTTGGATGGGGATTTCAATGAGGAAGGGTCAAATTATTGAGCCCCTTGAGATGAAGGAGAGGGGATTCGATGTACCTACACCTGCTCCAAAAAAAATGTACTCATTATTCAATTATTTGGAGAACGTCGCTTGGAATAGCTTGCATACTTCCATGCTTGTGGTTCCTAATAGAGAGTGATCTAATGATACCACCAAACTGTTCTATCCCGCAGCTCCATTATCTCTTTATAGACTTCTAGGCATACATGGAGCCATGGGGATTCCAAATGTCTTAAGGTCTAGGCCCTCTCCTTCCATTACCAAAAAAAATCTAGCCTATCAGAGAAAAAATCCTTTCTTAGAGGATATTGTTCTGTTGGAACCCTCGATTTCCCCTTTCTTTGTGAATCCTGCATCTCCTAAGCCTGCTTATCCTTACGCCCTAATGGATACTTACCAACTCTATTTCATGATCAATCAACTAGTTTTTTTTATCTATTTTTGATGAAGTTAGATATTTATCAAGGCTAGTGAGAGTGGCCAACTACCTGAAACCTATAGTCTCATCAAAAGACAATACAGTATAAACAAAGCTTCCACCGAGTGTCTACAGAATAATAGTGCTTATTCTGCGATGAGATTACCCAATCTCTCTTATTTTCCTTTACTTATTTCCATTGAACTTCTTTTATTTTCTGAACAAACTCCTCTTTTCTTTTTCCTTATGCTAGCATGTTAACTATGGAAAGTCTCTAATGGATGTTGAGGGAGAAAAAACCATTAGAGCTAAAGTGTAAGAAACATTAGAAAGACTTAATTACTGAGAAAAGTTGGTCGTCCACTTCTAAGAACCTGTCTTTTTGTACTTTTGAAGTTATGGTTTTGAAGTCTAAACGTGTCGTAGTTAGTGAAGAGAGACGATTATAATTGATATGATTATTACATGTATGGTGAGGTGATTTCCTTGAAAATGGAAAATTCTTTGTAGGATAACCTTATTAAAGGTCTTGTGAAGAAGCATGAGCAGATTCAGCTCCTAAACACAAAGTCTCTTGGGGTTGATGTTGCCTCATCCTCAGAGGGCTGGGCATCCCTTCTAAAAGAAGTGCATCACCTGAAAAAGAAATTTAATGCTTAGATAGGAAAGTCTAGGTTCTTGAAAAATTGGCTTAGTCAGGAAAAAGGCTAGATGCTCATCTAATACGGGTTTAAACTCTAGAGAATACCAAAGCTGGTGGTCTCAATTTTGATAAAGAGATTGATGACTCACACTCTTTGATCAACCTTATCAAGTAATTATCAGATATAGAACCTGAAGATTACACCTCTACTTCAGGGGAAGAGCTTCCGATGGTGAGTCATCGAATGGTAGTTCTGATGATGAAATTGGTGGCTAGACCTCACTCGTTATTTAGTTTCTACTGTCAATGAAAAAATTCCCTTTATAATTTTGAGAATATTGTTTCCTTTTTACATCTGTATACCCTCTTAAAAGTATGCCTTCATACTTTTAGGTGTACCCTCTTGTAGCCTTGGATATAACCTTTTGAAAATTGTACCTTTAAGAATTTTGAATTTAATTTTTGCATTATTATTATTATTATTATTATTTGGGGGGAATATACTTGAACAATTGTTTCCTTATCGATTGAATAGTATGTATGGTGAACAATGAGTCGCCTAGGGTACTTAGTTTCTTGCTAACCATCGCACTACATCTTTTGGACATTAATTGCCTCGTCCATATTGCGTTCACCCATTTCTTGATAGAGGTTTGTGCCCTAATTATTTAGTGTTTCTTGGCCTATAAAAGATGCCTTTTCTTTGAATTTTTCTTCATATCAAACAAAATTCTCCTAATTCTCCACTTCTTCCCTTATGTTCCATAGGATGAAGAGAGGAAATTTTTACATTGACAATCAATCTCTTTTTCTTTTAAAATGGCGTCTGGAACTTATGCTTTGTTTCTTTCCTAGCTTTTGTCTCATACTTGTCTTTGGTTTTGATATTACCTTCTTAGATGGTTACTGATATTACTGACAAGAGTGAGGTAGGAGATGGGTGTGAGGCCAAGAGAGGGAGTGTTGACTGGATGTTTTAACTAATCACCCTCTTCCTTGGTAGCCTTGGCATCCAAGTTCCAGTTCCTTAGTGTTCTCTTATTTTTCCATTTGGTTCAAGAATTGTGGAATCACTTAGTGGGTGGTACTCGAGCTACTGTGGGCTGTATGAGGAGCCTAGATAGTTTGACTTAACATAATCAGAATACAGAGGCAAAGGCCTCGGTGATGTACAACATCTCTTATGTTCGGGGGATTTCTTCTTTCAAAGACATAAACAGACTGTGCTTTCTTTCTTCCTCTTCTTGGGTAAGATAGGAGCATCTACAAAATCTCAAGTAACCCCAGACTGTGGCTTCTTTTTTCCTTTTCTTGGGTAAGATAGGAGCGTCTACAAAATCTTATGTAAACCCTTCTAGATGCCTTCATAGTCTCTAATGCTTAACCATGTCTATTCTTTAGCTATCCATCTGCAGAGCCTTCCATTGATTAAGCATGAGGAAACCAAAACTTATTCGGTTGCTCAAAATAATATTTTGCAGGTCCTTTCTGAAGCTTCATACGTAAACTCCCTTTTTTTGTGTTTCCTTGTAAATTATTACACTTCTTGAGATTTTTTTTGTAACCATTTCTTGGGATCTATTGTACATTTTTACCCTTCTACGGGCATATAAATTAAAGGGAAAATGACACAGGTTGGTCCATCCCAAAACAATTAGCCCCTGTTTGGGCCATTGGACATGGAGTTGCCAGTCGGCCATTTTAATTCCACTAAATGGCCCTTTCCTAATTTGGTCCATTTTGGCCCAGGTAGTTTAGTTACAGTTCATATACCATACTAATACAATCCATATACCATACTGATACAGTTCGTAAAAAAATAGAGCAACAAATTTATGGGTAACAATTTTATCATTGTTATATAGAATATGCATTTTTTAATATGATGTGCATAAAATTTGTATCATTGTTGTATAAAATATGTATATATACAGGAAGTATATAGAAATTGTATCTTCATAGTATAGAATATATATTTGTATAAGATATGTACCAAATTTGTATCAATATTGTATAAAGCTGCCAACAAATGGCTAAAAAATGGAATTAAAATTCAATGGCCATTTTTGTTTCAATAGTTTTAGCTAAAGTGCTATTTGTGTCCTTTCCCTTAATTAAATAGAACTTGCACTTTTCCTTTTATGGATAATTTTTGCATTGCAACTTCTTTTTTAGCGTGGTTGTCTTGACTTTCACTTATTATCGTTCCATGTTCCTTGAACATTGCTATATATATATAGAGCATCCAATCTTATCTTATTACTCCACCAGGAGTGGAAGTTTTGATTTTTGGAGGCTCTTTTTGGTACTTCCTAGCAAACTTTTTATTGAAAAGAACATTGATGGTCTTAGTTGAGCTAGTGAGTGTTGGTGTTTTTTTGGGTGATGATTAAAGATAATAGCCTAACCAGATTTTCTTTCATTCATTTTGGATTTGGGTGTTATCACTTTGCAAAATTGCTTATTTCCTTCTCTCCCCTTTAGATCCAGCCTTTGAACCTCCCTTCGTGTCTATGATGGCTTTTTCTGGGAGATGATCCTTCTTTTTGGTAAGAAGGCTATTTTCAGTCAAGCTACCTACAAAATCTTGGAATAGAAAAGGAAGTAAATGGTTAAAACTATTTAAGATAGGAAATAGAACATACCTGTGGCCCCACTCCAGGGCTACCTTGGTCGTTGCTCTTAATTTATTATTTTACAAAACTGGCAGGCTTTTCTTACTTTTTATCTTTCTCACATCTTTTCCCTAGTTGTTTTTAGGTCAAACACTCAAAAACATAATTAGATGGACATCTATTAGAAGGTTGATGACCTCTTGCCTGAGATGAAGATAGTTCCTGATCCTATGACCATACCTCCTATGGTAGTCACACCACAAGCTCTTGTTCATTGTATTTAGGTCTGAATAAACTAGCTTCAGGAACCTCACCCCGTGATATCTCATATGGACGAGAAATATTATGCTGGAACATGATGAAATAATATTCTAAGATAAATGGGATATTGTTGACCGTGTAAGCTACCAGTTTAATAGCCTTTTTATCCATAAATTCCTTCCGAGCATGATCCTTATCGACCCTTTTTTCAAAGTAGGAGTGGTTTGAGGTGTGCAATACACTCCCATGACAAAAACTTATCGTTGAATTCACAGGGTATGGGGAGTACCTTACCTTTATATAGACACTTTAAACATATCTCCGATAGATGATAAATCCTAGACAATCAAGAAGTGGCATCACACTAGTTCTTAATGGTTTTTGTCACTCCACATGTTCAAAAAGACTTTCTATGGGCTATGTGGAAGTCATATTCAATACAAATATTTGACTCATAATGATTGTGAATGTTGGCCTACGTCATGGTCTTGAATTCTGTTGGGCTCTCTATGATCTTGCATGAGGCTACTGATATTTCTAGGTTCAAACCCTCTGTGAAATCCTCTGTTACTCAGTCATCCAACACTATCAACAATTTCATCTTTTCCTTTTGTAACCTTGCTACAAACTCTCAAAGAATATCAATATCCCCTTATTTTATTTTGAAGATGTCACCCCTACGAGGTTGTGTTTCTTTACTCCAATATGTGCTTTGATGAAGCTATCTGCCAATATGTTAAAAGAATCAATTGAATTTTCGAAAAAAAGGAATACCAGATCAGTGCTCCTTCCAATAAGTTTCTCCAAACTTCTTCACCATCATCGGCTCGGCTTCCTCTTTAATTAAGTTGTTGCCATTTATAGTTATTGTAAAAAATAATAAATGCTTTTAGAGTATGAGTTTCTATTGTACTTGGGGATGTTAGGAATTTTGAACATTTTTGGGATTAGCCTTATCACTAAACTAGCTATGTAAGGTACCTTTGATCTAAGGCGTATTTATATACCTTATTGCCGACTTTGAACCATGTTTACCTTAGTTTTGAGAGCAATAAGTATGTATTTTGTATTGTTTTGATGGAATATTTGATATTGTGCTAATAAATGGGATTAGACCCTTGTAGGTGGAATTTGCGACTTTTTGGAGCATTTTTGGAGTGAGAATTGAGGCTTGAAGGACTTACGAGCAAAGGATCTTTAAGATAAGAGACAAGCACAAGATTTGGACTTGAAGAATCCACCCGAATCCACGAAGAAACGTTGAAAAAATGATGAAAATCGGAATTTTTGGGCCGGGCAGTTTTGGAACAACATTTTGTTTGTATGGACAGCAGAGGGGCGCGATTTGGGGCGTTCCGGGCTGCTTTTGCACAAATTTTCTGAGGCAGAAATTTGTCTAAGTGTCAGGCGCGTTTTGTAGCATGCCGGACCACTTTTTGCCAAATTTCTTCTCCGAATTCCAGCCTATAAATAGGGCTCTTGGGTTACTGTATCAAGGGGGCATAAATATTCCATCTTTGTTGGACTACTTTGGGGCGATTTTGGCATCCAAATTACGGTTAATTCTTCTTCTTTTTTATTTTTATTTCTTTTTTATAATTTTTTATCAATTTATGTTATTAGAGCAAGCTATGAGTGGCTAAAATCCCTAATTCTTGGGGTTGAGGCTATGAACATGAATCTCTAGAGTTGAATATTATTGTTTTTTTGCTGAAGTTTATCAATTATTAGTTATTCTTATATACTTGATTTTACTATTTTAATGCTTAATTACCATTGAAATAAATCTATAGTCTTGAGAGAAGCTCGAGAGAGAAATTGAGAGATAGAACGTGGAATATAAGGAGCATGATCTTTACTCAAGGAAGCGATTCCAAGAGATTGATATGCGGTTAGGACCGAGAGGTACCTAATTCGCCGCGCTTGTTCAAATACGGGAAGATAGCTTAAAGGCGTTAGAATTGGTTAAATCTATCCCCGCTCAACGATGTAGTTAGGTTTTCAATTTCTAATAGAAGGTTGTAGTTTGGAGACGAATATAATCATATTATCAACCTTGTGATCAACAACCACAATAGACAGCTCAATTTGCTTAAACCATTAATAATCATGTGCTAGAGATAACGTTCGGGATGCCTTGACCCTGGGAATTCAACTTGCTATTATTTATACCCCAAGTTAATCATGTTAGTTTAGTTCATAGTTATTTTATAATTTAAAACTATCATATCTCTATATTCCACCGCTTAAATTAATAATCAAGAACTAGTTTAGTCTAGTGAACAGTTAAACGACAAGTCCCTGTGTGTTCTACATCCGACTCGAAAGGGCCACTTTATTATTTGAATGATCACATACACTTGCATGTTTAGCTGGGTCGCAACAAGTTTTTAGCGCTGTTTTCAGGGACTTCGGTTTTAATTCTTTATCTAGATTGAACTTTTTCTTTTTATTTGTTTGAGTTGTATATAATTTATTTTTGTATAAAGTTTTGTTTACTTTTCTACCACTCTTGTTAATATGTCAGCCTGGGATAGATGGTCATTGAATGATGAAAATTTTTGTTGTTTTTGTGGAGGACCACACTTGGATGGTAATTGTCATGATGTTCAAGAGAGAGGGTTGTGCGCACCTGCCCAACTCACTTGAACCCCTATTATGATAAGTTTTTTGTTTGTGATGTTGGCAGGGCAATGGAGCTAATGAGGCTGAACATGAGGCTCACCTTATGGATATGCTGAAGCGAGTAATGGAGCTGCATACACAACAAATGGAAGAAATGAAAAGAATGAGGGAAACTACCGAAAAGATACAGTCCCAAGTAAAAAAGTTACAGGCTAGGGCTGAAACTTGTGTTGATCAGCAAGTTACAGTCTTATCAAAGGAACCCCAGATTGATGAAGAAAGGGAGACACTAGTAGAAGAATGTTGTGATGAAGAAGACATAGTGAGCCAGGAATTGCTAATAGAGCAGGCACAACAATTAAAAATTCATGAGTGTCTTTGGGATGGTCTCACAATCATGGCAACCCAATTAAAAGGGGGGAGAGATGAGCTTATTTCAGAGATAGATCAATTTTTCTCAGATAGTCGTGACTTGAATGTTCAGTTGATGAAAAATATTGAGATTTATGATGTCCAATCACTAATAGTTGCAGAGACTAGCCATTCTGTGGAGAAAGAAGAAGAATATCAACAATCCAACTATCTTTCTTTGATTGAGGCTGACGTTGAGAGGGAGTATAAATGTGAGCATGTTGCATCTAGTGCAAGTGGAGAAGTGGGACGTATTGGATCTCATTCTAAGCATTTTTCTACATTATGTTTAGATGATGACATGTATTTTGAGTCATCTGAACTAGTGGAGGATTGTGTAGATGAGAAACAAGAATCCTACATTCTTAAATTTGCACCAGATAAGCAACAAAACAACATGCCTCACCTCAGGGCTAAGATATTTAACATGCACCATCCATCACTTGGTCCCTACATATGTGCACCACCACCCTATGAGCGAAGCAAAAAGATAGATGCGAGTTGGGGGTGAAATTTATATCCTCAAGGTGGAGGAAAAAGTTGTCGGGTCGTGCCGCGACGTTAAATTAGGCGCTTGTGGGAGGCACCCCAACGTTTAGTAAGTAGTTTGTTTTATTTTTATTCTTTTTATTAGTGTCACCTTTGTTATTGTTTTGGTTTGTTTTGTTTTGCAGATTAGGGGAAGTCTGAGTACCCAAAATCTAAGCTAAGGAGCATTGCAAAAACTAAGTGGGGGGTCCTCCAGACCTCTTTGATGGATAAGATGCTACTAGCTAGGCCTAGAGGCCTCAGGGTGTATTTCTCTTTCTTTATTCTTTGAGTTATACTTTGGGGGCAAAGTATGATTTTAAGTGTGGGGTGGAAAATCTTCTAATTTGGTTAGGGTGGAGTATGCTATAGGAGTCTTTTGGTTATTTTCTTTTTGCTTATGTTGCTAAAAATTTGAAAAATACAAAAATATTTTCTTTTAGTAATTTTTCGTTTGATTTAGGAGCACACTTTATCCACCCCTCAATTTTTCTTTTCGGTTCTTTTTCGAGGGAAAGCCCTTTGAACCCAGTGTCCTTTTTATTTTTAGGAGTAATTTTAAAATTTTAGAGATGCTCTAATCAGATGCTACGCATCATTGCATGATGCAAGTTGATTTTGAATGTTGAAGCACGTGTAGTGAATTGAATGACTATTGTTGAGATACCTAGGCTCATTTGTTTGACTCTTTTGTGATGTTGGCTTAATGTTGAATTCTTGATATTGCTTGGTTGAGAGTCTATAGGGATCCATCTTGATTTAGACATGTGCTATGTGTGAGTGAGGTTTTTGTGTTATTCCATGTGCATATTGATGTCTAGAACTTGCCCGGTGTGTTTGCAAAGTGAAATAAAGGGTGTTGAGTTTAGGAGATAATATAGGCATTTCTTTGATTGCCATGTTTTATACCTACTTTATCTACCTTTTTTGCCTGATCTTAGTTATCCCCGTTGAGCCTTTAGCCTATTCTTTGGTAGCCTTCTATGTAGCTTAATCCTTTTGTTTCAATTAACCGTAATTTGATCCAAAAATCCTAAGCACTTTAGTTGAGAAATTAAGATGTTAAGGAGTATAAAAAATGGAAGAAGGAAAAAGTGAAGCTGAAGCCCTAAGTAAATAGCTCTTGGTGTGTGACAAAGTTTATGTGTTGTTAGTAGGGAGTAATGTAATGAAAATAAAAAAATTGACCAAAAGAAGTGAATCATGTGTTGATAGCAAATACTCCTTGCCTAATATGTGTAAGCTAGCTTAAAGAGATGGGGCAAAACAAAAGAGAGTTAGGAAGATAAAAGTGGTGCAAAATAGGTTGGTTGGAGGTGATCTTAGTGTAAATTGTAATGTATTAAAGCGCTTAGGGAAGATAGTCACTATTTTTGACCAAATAGTTCCTACCCGTCCCTTCGCCTACATCACAACCCTTAAAGTCCTACTTGATCTTGAGCTTTAACATTCTGATAATAGTGGAGTACTACACTAAGGGAAAACTTATGGTTCATCTTATGTGCCATGTGAATTCTTTGTGAGAGTGAGCGAAATTTGCTTACACCTATTATTGTGATAAATTGCATATCTGTGAGTGAATGTGGGTGACTTTCTTGTGGTGAGGGCACATGTTTGATGATAGGTAGGTGACTTATATGATCACTTTGTTGAGTAATATGCATGAGTTGGCAAACTTGGTAGAGTCAATTCTTCAGGCTAGGAAGTTTTGAGGTAGTATTCATGTGTTTCAAGTTGTAATATAACATGCCAAATGGAGAGCTTGTTATTCATGTGGTCGTTGTAGTGCTAGCTTGAGTGTCTTAGTTGTAGTAGTAACTATAGAGTCACCTTGAGTTGATTGTGGTTGTTGTTCGAGGACGAACAAAGGTTTAAGTGTGGGGTGGTGATCTAAGACGTATTTATCTACCTTATTTCCGACTTTGAACCATGTTTACCTTAGTTTTGAGAGCAATAAGTATGTCTTTTGTATTGTTTTGATGGAATATTTGATATTATGCTAATAAATGGGATTAGACCCTTGTAGGTGGAATTTATGACTTTTTGGAGTGAAAATTGAGGCTTGAAGGACTTACGATCAAAGAATCTTGAAGTTAAGAGACAAACCCAAGATTTGGACTTGAAGAATCCACGAAGAAAGGTTGAAAAAATGATGAAAATTGGAATTTTCGGGTCTGGCGCGCCAACTGGCGTGCCGGGCCGCTTTGGAACAATATTTTGTTTGTATGGAAAGCAGAGGGGCGCGATTTGGGGCGTGCTGGGCCGCTTTTGCAAAAATTTTTAGAGGCAGAAATTTGGCTAAGTGTCAGGCGCGTTTTGTAGCGTGCCGAGCCACTTTTTGCCAAATTTGTTCTCCGAATTCCAGCCTATAAATAGGGTTCTTGGGTTATTGTATCAAGGGGGCATAAATATTCCATCTTTGTTAGACTACTTTTGGGAGATTTTGGCATCCAAATTAGGGTTAATTCTTCTTCTTTTTATTTTTATTTCTTTTTTATAATTTTTTATCAATTTATGTTATTAGAGCAAGCTATGAGTGGCTAAAATTCCTAATTCTTGGGGTTGAGGCTATGAACTTGAATCTCTAGAGTTGAATATTATTGGTTTATTGCTGAAGTTTATCAATTATTGGTTATTCTAGTCTTGAGAGGAGCTCGTGAGAGAATTTGAGAGATAGAACGTGGAATATAAGGAGCGTGATATTTACTTGAGGAAGCGATTCCAAGAGTTTGATATGCAGTTAGGACCGAGAGGTACCTAATTTGCCACGCTTGTTCAAATACGGGAAGATAGCTTAAAGGCGTTAAAATTGGTTAAATCTATCCCCGCTCAACGATGTAGTTAGGTTTCCAATTTCTAATAGAAGGTTATAGTTTGGAGACGAATATATTCATATTATCAACCTCGTGATCAACAACCACGATAGACAACTCAATTTTCTTAAACCATTAATATTCATGTGCTAGAGATGACGTTCGGGATGCCTTGACCCTGGGAATTCAACTTGCTATTGTTTATACCTCAAATTAATCATGTTAGTTTAGTTCATAGTTATTTTATAATTTAAAACTATCATATCTCTATATTCCACCACTTAAATAAATAATCAAGAACTAGTTTAGTCTAGTGAATAGTTAAACGATAAGTCCTTGTGGGTTCGACATCCGACTCGAAAGGGCCACTTTATTACTTGAACGATTACATACACTTACGTGTTTAGCTCAGTCGCAACAACCTTTGCATTGCTTTTTTAGTTACATCCTTTTATGACTAGTGGTGCTATCAGAATGTGATTCATCTGAGTATTTATCTTGATATACTAAAACTTTATTTCGTTTCTCAATAGCTCCACTATTATTGCTGTTGATAGAGGGATCTCAAACTTAATGTTGGTCTAATTGGATGTTCATTCCTCTAACCTGTTATTACGTTCCATGTCATCTTCTTTCATGAGTGTTTTTAACCTATTTCTCCTGATGCATTCAAGGTCATTTAGGCCACGTTGCCTTGCAACTCAGTCACCTTTTTGTCCTGAGCCCTCATCCATGTTATTAAGTCCTTCTGGGTCTCAGCAAACTCTAGGAGATCTCCTTAAGGCCCTTCAGGCTGACCACTTTACTCCCTCTTTAAACTTCTGCCACCCCCAGGATGATGCCTACATATCCTATTCCACATGGTGACATTAGTTGTGTCTATGTTGATAGGTCTCTTTTCCTCATTTTGGAGGGTTGTTTGGAATATTGGTCTCCAGGTAGTGTCCCCATTATGACATTTCTAGCTATATTTTCACCAGCCAACCTTTCCATTACTTGGTCATCATTGTTTCCCATTCTATGTGACGTACGACGTAAATATGTTCAAGCTAGTAAGAAAATATTTAAACTAAAACACCCAATTGCTTTGTCCCCATAGTGGGTGTGAAATTGTTTATCCTAAAATCGATATAGTAGAATTTATATGAGGTCATGAACATACATATTAATATAACTCATTTTTTGATTAATTTACCTATGGATTGAATATCAAGTCTATTATGAAAATAAAACAAATCAAAATAGAAAGTTATAAACAAAGAAATATTGAAAATGAAAAGAAAACAAATCAAAATAGAAAGTTAGAAACAAAGAAATATTGAAAATGAATCTGTGTGTTTTGATATTCTTACTATCTTTCCAAAGAGTGATAGTTGCAACTCAAAGAGTGTTAGCTCAGTATCAAGTAAGAAGCGACAATCGACTTTAGGCACAAGAAAATAGAGTATTATATCTGTACTGCTTGGAATTCTGAATGTATTTACATGTGAATATCGTAAGCTATGTTAAGTTTATAACTGTAACAACCCTTACTATGATTTTGTAGCTTCTTATATGTTTTGACCATTTTTCCCTTCCTTATAGTTGTATTATGTCATTTATGAGTTTGGGGATGGTTGGCACCGTCCTTGAAGCATTTGTGAGTGATTTGAGTGAGTTTGAGGTTTTGAATATCCCTAAAAGTTATTAGTTTGACTTTGGTCAACATTTTGTGATCCAAGCATCCAATGGTGATTCTGTTAGTTCCATTAGATCTAAAATCTTGATTTTGGTTTAGTAGTGTGGTTAGTTTAGGTTCCGGGCCTTTATATTGAGTTTTGACCTCTTTGACAGAAACTAGTTATGTTGGCTTATAAAGGGTTCCCAGGAGTTAACTTACTGATAATGACTTCTTTTGATAAATCCCATGGTTCCATTAAGTCTAGAACATTGAAATTATCCTAGTATCATTATTAATTTATTTCAGTGGGGTTTCAAATGAATCTTGAGGGTCCGTTTAGAGGATTTTAAACCATTTTCCTTCAGCTATTTTGCTGTTATCTGGTGTATGCAAATCCTTCTTCGCGTTCACAAAGAAGGAATTCTCTGGTCATCATGAATGCAAGGTAGGGGCTGTATTCACAAAGAGATCATGGGGTCGGGTCGGCTCCATTTATTCATCGCTTTTGTGATTGGATCATCACATTTACGATAGGTCCGGGTTGGTAGCATTCATTAATGCGAGGGTCCGACCGCATTTGCCATGAAGGCACTATTCACCTAGAATAGTATTTAAGCCTTTTTTCTTGCATTTTCACCATTTTTCTCTATTGTTGAACCTTGAGACCTCGGTCTTTGGTGATTTAACAAGAATTCTTCATCAACTTAGTTTGGGTAACTTTTTAAACCTTATTTCTATCATTACCCATTGATTTTATCTTCAAAACAACATCAAAACTTGGATTTTAAACTTGAAATTTTGGGGTTTACCCATTAAAGTGAGAAATGGTTTATCTTCAACTTCAAGCTTGATGTCAACTTTTTTTTTTTCATTTGGTTTTCATATTTAGAATCCTTAAAGTATGAGAAACTTGATTCTTTAATAAAATTTCCAATTTTACCCTTTTTATTCTGGGGTTGATTTTGGAACTATTTTGGACTCGAAATAAAGTAGCCAATATAGGTATTATTGGACTCTTTTTGATGTATACCTTACATTTTTGATAGATTGGGATCAATCTAAGGCAACAAAAAAAAGAAAAAGCTCCTTACTGAAGGGTCCAAGCTCGAGTTTTGACCTGGCTGGGTAGTTAATCATTCATGTAAAGTATGCTACGAGCTGGGAATTTTATCATGAGATTCATCTTTTAAGATCGTTATTATATCGTGTTGTCTGTACGGGGGCTTATGTGAATCATATTGTTAACTTGAGAGATTATTATTATTGTGATGCCTGAGCAGGGGTTGGTATTGATCTTGTTTGAGCATTATTTGTATTTGTTATTATTGTGATGCTTGAATGGGGGTTTGGATTTAAATTTTGAGGTTTTACATGACTCTTTGCTACTGTGTTGCCATCTGATGGCCTATATATCATGATTTATTGAGATTTAAGGAGATATGATCTCATTTATACCATTATTGTGTTAATTTATTACATGAAAGTTGTTTGGTTTTGAGCATGCATCCTCATCTCATATCATAAATGTTCATGGAACTGGTACCACTGAGAAATACTGGCTTTTGAAAGAAAATGAGACACTTCTAAATGCCTTGACCTAGGGATGTGTCGGTCGAGTTGATTATGAGATTGTGATAGTAAATAGGTTTGAATACACCATAGATCCTGTAATAGAATCTTATGCTCAGAAGGTGTATACGAGGTGCCATGTGATGGCTTACATTATTCCATCCAGATCATATCATTGCATCACATCATTGTTTTCCTCTTATGTGTTTGGTTAATGTGTAATTTAGTCTTGTTTTGTATCTATTCGTGTGTAGTTATTCTTATGTTGTCATTATACTTGTAGAATTGTTAGGAGATACGACTGGAGCCACCATTATAAACTTTTCTATTGGCAGGTTAAAGCGTACTCATAGTATCCTTTACTTGTTTAGTTTTATACTTTGCTAGGTTGGTCGATGATGCCTATTGAGTACAAGTGGACCGTACTCACTCATACTTTCTTTACCATTTCGGTGCAAGTCCTAGTTTAAGTGTGACATGCAGAGCATAAGATCATGTTGTGTTGAGGCTATTTTAGAGCACTAGTGAGCTCTTCGTTTAGGGCTTAATTCTAGACTTCATCTTATCTATCTCATCTTTACTTTATTATTCATAGACAACTTTGTTTATTTCCGTACTGCTTATCAGTATGTAATACTCTGTATTCATGACATTATATTTTGGGCTTGGAGTTGTATTTATTTTAGTTTCAAATTTGTTCTATACATATAGATATGACCTGACTTTATTATAAAGCCTTGTATTGGGCTTCATTTATTTCTTTTCTGCATCTTTATCTCTTTTGGTATTGGGATTACCTATCCAGGGTTGGGATAGGCTAGGTACCATTATGACCTCAAATTCAGGGTCATGACAAATTGGTATCCGAGCATTTGGTTCACCAATCTTTTTAGTAAAAGAGAAAGATGTCTAATAGATTCACGTGGATCAGTACGTTGACATCCGTATCTATCTTTGGGAGGCCATGGGATGTCCTTAGGAAAACTTCTCTAATGGGATTTCACATCATGTATATTGTTCATATATAATATTCTAAACTTATATTCTATTCTTTCTGTATAGATGGTGAGGTAATGGTCTAGAGTTGTTGGGGATGCTGAGCCAGCACCCACTGTTGGAGTCCCGATCAGAGGAAGAGGCAGGGGTCGCAGCCAAGATAGAGGTAGAGATCGGGCATGAGAAGCAGCTCTAGCTAGAGAATACCCTAGAGTGGCCTCCCTGAAGCATGAGATGGATCTTATTGAGGAAGCCTATCAACCTAGATATGTGGGACCAGCCCAAGCCTCTCAGGGTTTTATTGTTATCCCAGTGTACTTGATATTCTGATTCAGCTTTTGGGCCATTTGAGCAATGCCTCTCAGGCAAGTATTCGACCGGGTATACCAGATGGTTCTCAATTGAGAGAGGGAGTTCAACCTCTAGGGCAAGTTCCAACTCATAGATTTCAGACTCCTAGCGCACAACCAGCTGTTGTTGTGGCCCTATGTGCTGAGGCTTTGCCTACTAGACTTGTTGTCCCACCAACAACTCTAGGTCCTATGATTTTTGCCGATGAGTAGAAAAGATTTGAGAGGTTTATGAGATTATCCCCTCATAAGTTTAGTTGTGCTACTGGTGAGGATGCTTATGCATTTTTGGTTGGCTGTCAGGATAGGTTGCATAATCTTGATTTGCTTGAGTCCTATGGTGTTGATTATACTACTTTCTAGTTGACTGATGTGGCTAAGTAGTAGACTAGTGAGTTCTCTTTCTTTGACTTGGCCCAGTTTTCTAAGGCATTTCTTGAGAAGTTTGTGCCTTACAGCTTGAGGGACAAGATGAGAGATACGTTTGATCATTTGTATCATGGCTTTATGACTATTGCTGAGTATGAGGCTTATTTTCATGCCCTTCCTAGATATACCGCAACTAGTATCTCCACTATAGCCTGAGAGGATCAGAATGTTTATGAATGGTTTGACTACTTCTCATCAGTTGGCGATGGTTTAGTAAGTTGTTTCAGGTGGTTCTTTCTAGAGTATTATGAAGTATGCCAAAATGACCTAGTCTATTCGCTAGAGTTCTCAGAGTGGTAGTGAAAAGTAGGTGCATTGATAGGGCAGTTTTAGTGGTCAGTCATCCCGAGGTAGAGATTTCTCTGGTAGAGGTTCTCATGGATATCATGGTAGATTAATTCAGGCAGCTTTACAGAGTTGAGATAGTATGGTTATTAGTTCTAAGACTTCAAGTGGTAAGAGGTCAGGTCATCTAGACCGAGGGTCTCAGTTTGGTTCATCAGGTTATGGATGGTGCTCTGGTTCTTCTGGGCCCTTATATCGTGATTCTTCTAGTAGAGGATGTTTTGTGTGTGATGATTTTGGAGACTTATCGAGGGATTGTCCCCGACGTCTGATGAGTTCTTCCTAGCAGGGTTCTTAGCTTTAGTTTGTCCTACACTAATGTCAATAGTTATAGGTAACGCACAAGGTAGTAGGGGTGGTTCTAGAGGTACCATAGGTGGAGCTTAGGGAGTTTGTGGTGGTGGATGAGGAGATTCTTAGTCTATTAGCAGCTATGGTCAGTGCTATGCTTTCCTTGGGAGACCCGTGGCAGAGGCCTCTAATGCTGTGATTACAGGTATCGTCCCAATTTTCCATTATCCTACTTCCATATTGTTTTACCCTAGATTATATTCTCCTATGTTTTTGCATATTTTGCTAGTGGTATTGATGCTATGTGTGAGTCCCTTGCTATGCCCATTCATATATCTACCCCCATTGGAAATTCTTTAGTGGTGGATCAGGTGTACTGATCTTGTGTGGTGACACTTTTGAGGCTTGAGACATGGGTAGATTTGATTATCCTTGACATGGTTGATTTTGATATAATATTGGGTATGGGATGGTTATCTCCTTATCATGCAATTTTGGATTATTTTTGCCAAGGCTGTGACCTTAGCCGTTTCTGGAGTGCCAAGATTAGAGTGAAAAGGTACACCTAGTTCGAGTTCAAAAGGAGTTATATCTTTTATTTTCACTCGTGGCTTGGTAAGGAAGAGGTGACTTGCTTATTTGGCCTATGTGTATTATACCAGTGTTTACCACCTCCTTTGGATTCTGTGAGAGTTGTTAGGGTGTTCAAGGATGTGTTTCCTATTGATTTACCTAGAGTTCCTCTAGATAGGGATATTGATTTAGCTATTGATGTAGAGTCGGGCACCAAGCCCATTTCCATTCCTCTTTATAGGATGGCCCTGACATAGTTGAAGGAATTGAAGGATCAATTGTAGGATTGATTGAGTAGGGGTTTCATTATGCCGAGTGTGTATTCTTAGGGTTCTCCTATCTTTTTAATGAAGAAGAAAGATGGAACTATGCACATGTGTAATGATTATTGATAATTGAACAAAGTGTCTATCAAGAACAAGTATGCTCTTTCTTGTATCGATGATTTGTTTGATCAGCTTCAGGGTGCTTCAGTGTTTTCCAAGATGGATTTGAGATCTGGTTATCATCAGTTGCAAATTAGAGCCTCAGATTTTTCAAAGATGACTTTTCAGACATGGTATGGCCACTATGAGTTCTTGGTTATGTCTTTAGGCTGACTAATGCCCCAACAAGATTTATGGAGTTGATGAACATGGTATTTCAACCTTATTTTGATTTTTTTGTTATTATGTTCATCGATGATATATTGGTTTATTCCGAGAATGAGGCTGAGCATGTGAGACATTTTAGGACTGTACTTCAGAGATTGACAGATAAGAAGTTGTATGCCAAGTTCTCCAAGTGCAAATTTTGGTTGGAATTTGTTTCCTTCTTGGGTTATGTGGTGACCAAGGATAGTATCATGGTCAATCTGGCCAAGGTAGCTGCAGTGCATGATTGGGCTAGACTTACTTCTCCTATGGAGATTCAGAGTTTTGTTGGATTAGCAGCGATGGTTAGATAAAGGATTCTCTAGCATTGCGGCTCCTTTGGCTAAGTTGACTCAGGAAAAGGTTGTTTTTTAATGGTCGAAGGATTGTGAGAGGAGTTTTCAAAGGCTCAAGGAGTTGTTGACTTCGGCTCCTATCTTGACTTTACTTGAGGAGAGCGTGGGTTTTATCGTGTTTTGTGATGCTTTCGGAGTTGCATTGGGTGGCGTGTTGATGCAAAAGGGTAAGGTGAGAGTCTATGCTTTTAGGCAGTTGAAGGACCATTAGAAGAACTACCCTACTCATGATTTGGAGTTAGTTGTGGTTGTGTTTGTGTTAAAATTATGGCATCACTAGTTGTGTGGAGTTCATTGTGAGATTTTCTTCGATCATCATAGCCTTTAGTACTTCTTCACTCCGTGAGATCTTAATATAAGACAACATAGATGGCTAGAGTTTCTTAAGGATTATGATCTCATTATTCTTTTTCATCCGGGCAAGGCTAATATGGTAGCAGATGCCATGAGTAGCAAGGCGATGAGTATGGGGAGTTTGGCTTATCTTATGATGGAGGAGCAACCTTTAACCTTAGACATTCAGTCTTTGGCTAGCCAGTTGGTTCAACTTGATATTTTGACACCTGGGCATATTTTGGTATTCATTGGGTCTAGATCTTCATTGATGGAGTAGATTCGAGCTCAATAGTTTGATGATTAGGAGTTGAGGGCGATTCATTATAAAGTGTTGAGTAGTGAGGAAAAAATAATATCTCCTGACACCGAGGGTGTTTTGAGGAATGGTGGTCGTGTTTGTGTGCAGAGAGTTGGTGGTTGGATTAGATTGACCTAGAGGATGCTCATTGTTCGAGGTATTCCATCTATCCAGGAGTGGCTAAGATGTATCATGATTTCAAGCAACACTATCGGTGCTATGGAATGAAGAAAGACATTGTAGAGTTTGTGGCTAAGTGTTTGAATTGTCAATATGTGAAGTATGAGCATCAATGACTGGGTGGTACTATGAAGAGGATGCCTATTCCCAAGTAAAAGTGGGAGTGGATAACTGTAGATTGTCTATCATGAATTTTGGGAAGTTTGATTCTATTTGGGTGATTATGGATAGATTGATCAAATCAACACACTTTGTACCTGTGAAGATAAACTAATACGGAGAAGTTGTCCAAGATATAGATTTGAGAGATTATTCAATTACATGGTGTACTTGTCTTTATTATTTCTGATAGAGGTATGCAATTTACCTTAAATTTTTAGAGTTCAGGTAAGCATAACTTTTTACCTTAGACAAATGACCAGTCGAAGCGGACCATTCAGGTGTAAGAGGACATATTTTTAGTGTCTGTTATGGATTTTGGAGGTCATTGGGACCAGTTCTTGCCTTTAGTAGAGTTAGCCTACAACAACAGTTACCATTCAAATATTTAGATGGCGCCTTTTGAGGCTTTTTATGGGAAGAGGTGTAGATCACTCAAGGGATGGTTTGATTTATTTGAGGTTAGGCCTTTGGCACTGACTTCTTAGGAGACTCGATGGATTGAGTGAGATTTATTAGGTAGAGGCTTGTGGCTGCTCAGAGTAGGTAGAAGAGTTACATTGATCGACGAGTTCATGGTGTATTATTCATGCTTGGTGAGTTGGTTTTGTTGAGGTGTCACCCATAAATGGTGTGATGATATTTGGGAAGAAGGAGAAGCTTAGTTCGACATTTATTGGACCTTTTAAGATTCTTGAGAAAGTTAACGATATGGCATATATGTTAGCTCTACATCCTAGCTTATCAGCTGTTCATCCGGTGCTTCATGTTTTGATATTGAAGCGATAACGCCTTGATGATTCTCATGTGATCCATTGGGATTCAGTTGCATTATATCATGATTTGTCCTTCGAGAAAAAGCCTATTGGAATCTTAGATAAGCAGACTAGAAAGTTAAAATCCAAGCATATTGATTATGTGAAGGTTCAGTGGAGACATCGCCCGATTGAGGAGGATACATGGGAGGTTAAGTCCTTTATGAGGAGTAGATACCCTCAACTTTTTACTGATTCAGGTACTTTATTTACTATTTTCATTCGAGGACGAATGCGTATTTTAGTGGTGGATAATATAACAACCCTTACTGTGATTTTTAGCATCTTATATGTTTTGACTATTATACTCTTCCTTGTAGTTTCTTTATATCATTTATGAGTTGTAGGGATAGTTGGGACTGTCCCCAAAGCATTCGGGAGTAATTTGAGTAAGTTTGAGGTTTTGAGTAGCCTTAAAAGTGATTAGTTTGACTTTGGTTAACATTTTGTGATCCAAGCATCGAATGGTGATTCTGTCAGTTCCATTAGATCTGGAATGTCAATTTTAGGTTAGTAGCATGGTTAGTTCGGGTTCTGGGCCTTTATATTGAGTTTTGACCTCTTAGACAAAAACTAGTTAAGTTGGCTTATAAAGGGTTCCTGGGGGTTAACTTTTTGATGATGATCTCTTTTGATAAATCCGATGGTTCTATTGAGTCTGGAACGTCAAAATTAACCTAGTAGCATTATTAATTTATTTTTGTGGGGTCCTGAACGAATCCTGAGGGTCTGTTGGGAGGATTTTGAACCATTTCCCTTCAGCTGTTTTGTTGCTATCTGGTGCATGTAAATCCTTCGTCGTATTCACGGTCCACCATTTGCATTTGCGGAGAAGGAATTCTCTGGTTATCATAAACACGAGGTAGGGGCCGCATTCACGAAGAGATAGCAGGTTCGGATTGGGTCCATTTGTTCATTGCGTACGTCACTAGACTATTATGTTCACGATATGTCCAGGTTGGTAGCCTTCACAAAAATGAGGGTCCGACCACGTTTACGGGAAAGGTATAGATAACCTGGAACAATATTTAAGCCTTTTTCTCATATTTTTCACTATTTTTCTCCATTGTTGAACCTTGAGACCTCATTTTTTGATGATTTCAAGAGGATTCTTCATCAAATAAGCTTGGGTAGCTTTCTAAATCTTATTTCTATCCTTACCCATTTATTTTATCTTCAAAACAACTTCAAAACTTGAATTTTAAACTTGAAATTTTGGGGGTTTACCCGGTAAAGTCGAAAAATGGTTTTTCTTCAACTTCAAGCTTGATTTCAACTTACTTTTAATGCATTTTCATATTTAGAATCCCTAAAGTATGGGAAATTCGAATCTTCAATTAAATTTCCAATTTTAACCTTCTTATTTTGAGGTCAATTTTTGAACTATTTTGGACCCGAAATAATAGTAGCCAATATGATTATCGTTGGACTTCTTTTGATGTGTAGATTATGTTTTTGACAAATTGGGTTCGATTCGACTGGTCGAAAAGGAAAATCTCTTTATTGAAGGGTCCATGCTCGAGTTTAGGCTTTTTGAGGTAGCTATGGCTTAACTTTTTCACACCGAGTTGGGTAGTTAGCCATTCATGTAAGGTATGCTATGGTTTGGGGATTTTATCATAAGATTCATCTTTTGAGATTATTATTATATCGTGTAGCCCATTCGAGGGCTTATGTGAATCATATTATTGACTTGAGAGATTATTATTACTATGATACTCTAGTGGGGGTTGGTATTCGTCTTATTTGAATATTATATGCCTTTATTGTGATGCTTGAGTGAGGGCTTGAATTTATATTTTGAGGTCTTACATGACTCTTTACTACTGTGTTGCTATGCAGTGACCTATCTATCATGATTTATTGAGATTTGAGCTTATTTATACCATTATTTTGTTGATTTATTACATAAAAGTTGTTTGGTTTTGAGCATGCATCCTCATATCATATCATACATGTTCAAAGAACTGGTACCATTGATTTTCGAAAGAAATGAGACACTTTTAAAATGCCTTGACTGAGGGATGTGTCGGTCGGGTTGATTTTAAGATTGTAATAGTATATGGGTTGTGAACTCCTCATGGGTCCTATCCTAGAAACTTATGCCCGGATGGTGTATACGAGGGTAACCCCTCATGGGTCCTATCCTAGAAGCTTATGCTCAGATGGTGTATAAGAGGTGTCATGCGATGGCTTACATCATTCCATCCATATCATATCATTGCATTGCATCATTGCTTTTCTTTTATGTGTTAGATTGATGTGTAATTTAGTCCTGCTTTGTATCTAGTAATGTGCAATTATTCTTATGTTGTCATTATACTTGTAGAATTGATACAAAGAACGACTTGAGCCATCGTTGGGAACTTTTTTGTTTGCAGGTAGAAGCATGCTCATTGTATCCTTTACTTGTTTAGTTATCTACTTTACTCGGTCAGCCGATGATGCCTACTGAGTACAAGTAGACCGTACTCACTCCTACTTTCTGTACCCTTTCGATGTAGATCCCAGTTCGAGTGTGACATGTAGTGCGTGAGATCGTGCTTTGTTGAGGTTATTTTGGAGCACTGGTGAGCTCCTTGTTTGGGGATCGATTCCACACTTTATCTTATCTATCTTGTTTTTACTTTATTATTCAGAGACAAAGTTGTGTATCTTCATCTTAATTATTTGTTTACTTGATCAACATTCAAATTCTATTTATAGAGCATGGATTGAACTAGGAATAGGGAATTTATGTATGCTATAAGAGAAGTAAGGCTTGGTTATGAACTCTATAGGGAGGTAGAATGATTTTCTAATGCATATATGTATATACCTATTAGACTTGCCTAGTTGATATGGAAGAGAAATCACATGCGCTTCACTATTGAATGATGACCATAGGAATATAGGTGTTAGAACTAGTCAAGTAGGCATAGATTTTGTTTAGAAAGAAACTCAACATCATAATAATAAACCCGCAACTAGTAACCTAATAAATAATCAGAATCAGTTCAAGTGACTGCTCAACATGATTTGTAGCAAATCCTTAGCCCTAGAGCAATTTCATCTTATTGATTACACAAGAATTCACTCTTTGTTTGGTCAATTGTTTATTAGTTCACCTATCTTTATCCTTAATTTAGTTAAACCATAAATATATCATTAGTTTTCATTTGCATATATAATTAGCAATAGTTTAGTTTAGTAAATAGTTAATCAAGAAGTACCCATGGGATCGATATCTGGACTTACAAGTCCTATATACTTGTACGATCACCTGCACTTGAGTGTGTATTGGACCATAACAGGTCATATTAGATATGACAGGTATTTGATTGGAGATCACTACTTACATTCTAAGAATAGACCTAAATTCTCACCAATGAGACAAAAAAGATACGCAATGCTATAACTCAACAACAAATTTGTAAAAGAAGAAGTGGGAAAATTGCTTAACATCGACTCCATTAGAAAAGTTAAGATTAAGAAATCATATTATTCTAATTTAAGGGTCAATTCGATCTCAATTTTTCTACTAAATTTCATATTTAAGACTCTTGTGTTATGGGTAAGCTAGATCTAAAGCAAATTTCAGTTTTGATATTAGGGGCTCGGGGTTGACTTTTTAATTCAATTTTCAAACCAAAGCTTTATATAGCAATATTAGTATTTATAGACATATATAATCACATAGGATATGATTTTCATAGATTGGGATCTTTCCAGGTGATCCAAAAGGGAAATGCCATTATGTGAATGTTCGTAGTATGTTTGCTCTACTTTTGAGGCAAGGTATGATTTTCTCCTTTATACTTAGATTAAGAAGTACTTTATTGTATAAAATGTATTGTGGGTTGGGTTTATTGGTGGATTTGGAGATTTGGAATAGTAAATTTATGTGAGAAATCTAGGTTGGAACATAGTCGATATGCATTATATCACTTGAATTGCATATTTGTTGTGTATCATTGTGTTTCATTGTTTACACCTTATCTTGATGATTTATTGGCCTAAGGGAACTTTGTTTAAATTAATTTGCTTATTTGAGGAAGATAATAGCCTAACAATGCTTTGCTAAAATCATTATACTTTTTGAGAAAACATGTGGCCTACATGGCACTATTGTGAAAGAGATACTCAAATTCCTATTGTATTTGAACTTTCTTTATTATTGTAAATATGCATATATATTCATTTCTATGGATCATGAACAAGGTACAATTGATATATAGAGTGATGAAATTCATAGGGAAATGATTTCAAGAGGTTTATTTTGGTTTAAAACCTAAAGGAAAATGGTTCTAGGTATTGTTACTATGTGATGCCTGATAGGAAATGTATCTAAGAAAGTATATGGACCTTGGGAGTACACCGTGGGTCCTAGCTCACAATATGCCACTATGTAGAAGTTTTATATTTGTAGTATCATTAGCCAGTGCATTTGTAGCGACCCGTTCAGCCATTATTGGAAATACTCATGATAAAATGCCGGATTTAAATTTTTATTACCTAGTTGAAGTTAAGTAGGGATTTTCTGCTATCCAATAAGTAATAATTTTGGGAAAGAAATTAAAAGTGGGATCTGAACTACCTATAGCCCTTGGACGCTACAGAGAGCCGTTGCCGTAGCATCGAGGCAATAAACACACAAATTAAGACCTCTTTTGCCTAAATTTTGTCCTAAACATAGTTTTCATCTCCTAAAAAGCTCCTAGGGATATTTTTAAATAAAATAAACTTTAATGGAGTGGAAAAGCTCTAGAAAGACAAGTCCCAACAATTTTATCATGGATTCTTTATTAGAATTGCTAGAATAGGAACAAGGGATGAGGATTCATTCACTCCGTAGCAGCAGCTTGGTGTCCAGGTAGGCTATAGTTTATGAGTATTAGATTGTGGTTATTAAAGGTATACATGGTATATATTTGATGGCAGAATCATGTTCAGGCATGCGGGCATCACATTTGGATGGATAAAGTATGAAATTATGCAACCAAAATAATTGTGTGCTGATATGTTAGTATATGAATCTCTTGGTGGGTGTTATATGTTTTTATGACCTCCATGTTGAATATTAACATTAATTATGTGATCGTAAGTAATGGTAATGTGAATGTAAGAGCTTATAATATAAAGATCCGACTTAAGTACCTTAAAAGGGTGACGTTAGCATTGTACTTGGCATGAGTGCATAATTATACTGCAGCAATTGGCTATGAGAATTTATTTTGATAGAGGAATGTGCTGTTGTAACTTAAGCAATCTAAGAATAGTGTGGGTGAGTGCGAAATATGAAACATGTAGAGGCATATCACTAGAGTTAGAACCATAAAGACAGAATAAAATCAAATGGTTGAACAATTGGTTAATGATGTGGCATTTTGAAACCTAGTAATGTGTTGTTTGTAAGGGTTACTAGTTAATAAACACAACGCACCAGTTTTGATGTGAGTAAAGGAGGGTTTGTTGAGGGAATGAATCTTGGTTATGATTGAATTAGAGTTTTAGACTCGATTTGGTGGTATGTGTTCTTTTAAGTTGAATGCTTGTTGATTGGTCTTCGTACACTCTTATGATATTTATTATGGTTGTGAATGATTGAATGAATAAGCTTCATGATTAATCAATTTTATGGAATTGCTAGTGTTTGTGAATGAATCCATTAATTAAGTGCATGGTTGTTATCTTGAGAGATAGTGTAGTTGGAATCACCTATTGATATTTATACTATTATTTAGGATTGGGTTCCACACCGGTACAAATATGGATATTGATATTACTGTTATTATGGAGGATCAGGTACCACGTCTGTACAATAGATGGACTAAGCGTGTCCCTTGTAGGTCATGACTATTGGGCAAAAATAAATCATATAGTATGTGTGTATAAACTAGAGAGTAGTAGTTGGGGTATTCTTATGGACTTGAACCCATATTGTTATTGGTGACAGTGCTTGTAGGGTCTAGCATGACTTTTGATGTTGATTTCATGACTATTATATTATTTAATTGATATGTTAATGTAACTTACTGTGATTATGGTGTTAGGGGGATACTTGTGAGACTTGTTTGTGACTTATGTATTTTGATTGTTGTTGTTGGATCGTTGAGGGCCTAGAAGGATTGGTATAGGCGACATGGTGACATTGTATCTATTATCTGCTTGTTGGGTTATTCTGATATTGATATTCATTGTATGAACGTGATGTAGAATTAGGTAATTCTTGGTTGGACCTTAGCTTAAAATTATGAGCTCTTGGGTTTGCTAGATAATATTCATGGAGTTAGCGGTTAGTGGAATTACTTAATAGAAATTGGATTGTTTGCTTGTAACTGAAATGGTTAACTAAATAAATAAGTCATAATTGGAAGCTTCTATGATATTGAGTAATCATGGTATGGAATTTGAAACTCGGTGTTAAACTATCATATGAAAATTGACATGTTTTTTCTCCTTACGGTTTCTATGTAATGTTCCATGATATAAATCTTATAGACCGATAATGCTTATCATTACTTGTGGTGTACTGATGCTACTCTTGATAAATCCTTTTTGAGGATGTTGTTGTGTTGCAAGTTGACTTGGAGCCTTTTATGTTGAGTGGCGGGTATTCATCATCAACTTCTGCACCTCTTTTTTGGTGGAAGTATTGTCTTTTCTTTGTCCTTATACTATATAGAAGCTCTTGTACATGTCTAGACTAGGATTTGGGAGTTTGATTTTTTTTGATTGAGTTAACTGTTGTAAAAGCCATGTTTATTTCTTATTAGTATTAAGAGTTGAATGCTTCATTTACTTGTAAAAGCTGTTAATTAATTGTTTCATAGTAGCTGATTTGGGTGGTAAGGGTTCTCCTATCCAGTTAGAATATAGTAGGTTCCTGCATGATCCTCTAATTTGGTCGTGATAGCATTGTCTTGCATGCTATCACTTTACAATATTTTGCACTTTCTTTGTATGTCTGCCTTAAATAATACTCTTGTATTTACTTATCAGATAATTCTAGTTAGCTACCTTATATCTGTTTCCCCTAGGGTTAGTGGACTGTGATACTGACTTAGCTATATTTATTACATACTTTTAATGATACAACTGTCTAACTCTAGCATAATTCCTACTGTGTATATGTGTTATCGTACTCATACTACTCTTCTGCATCTTTATGATGCAGCTACTAGCAATACTAGGTCATGCTAATTTAGTTTTTCTGTCTATTCAAAAGCTTTGGTGAGCTACCTAACAGTTGGAGTAAAAACTAGCTTCCTTTATGTTATCTATCTTTTTCCTATTTTAGACAAAATTTCTATTTTTTGGAATGAATACATTCATTTTGCTTTTGTACTGGTGCACTAGGTTTGAGGTATTTTTTTATTGCTTTGGCACTGCTAGTCTAGCTATGAATGATTGGATTTTGAGAATTACTTTCGCTTATCTTATGATTTTTTCATGATTGTTTTGATATTTGATTTGGGTAGAGGGTTTGCTTACCTATATATGGGATAGTGTAGCTGCCATAATGACCTTAGATTTTGGATTTGAAATTTGGTATTGGAGCATTTAGGTTCTAAGGTCTCACAAGTACAATTGAAAATACCTAGTAGAGTCTTGCAGATCGGTACAATGACATTTCTATCAATCTTTGAGAGGCTACATGGAATTTTAGGGAAATTTTATTTTGTGATTCCTTATCTTGCAAATTGATATCTATTAAGTTTCAATTTTTTTTCTTATTATGTCATAGATGGTGAGGACTTGTTCAACTGTGGTAGGAGATGAGGCACCCACACTGGCTACTAGGGCCTCCATATGAGGCCGAGGTAGGGGTCAATTATAAAAAGAGGTAGATTATTAGTTGTTGCACCTGCTCGAGGTTGTGTTAGATCAATGTCTCCATCAAGAGATAGATATTAATTATAAGATATATCAGGTTAAAGAGATTGTACTATCTAAGGAACCACATAGTTTTAGTGTTACATTGCTATTACCGGACACCATGTTCCTTATTTTGAGGTTTTTCGAGTAGATAAAACAAATTGTAATTATGTTTGTCACACTAGATGGTTCGCAGAGGCACAACCATCTGCTGATGTGCCTTCTAATATGGATGCTGCACCATTACTTTACCTTTCTCCCATCTTGTTGCTAGGCTATTTATATGTGTGGCAGACCAAGACATTTTTTGATAGGTTTATCAGGATATGTTTTCCCCATTTTGCTGGAAATTTTAAGAAGGATACTTATGACTTCTTGGTTAGATTTCGTGTGAGTTCACATAACCTTAGAATATTAGAGTCGTATGGGGTTGATTACATTATATTTCAATTGGTCATGCTCACCAAGTGGTGGTGAAAATCCTATCTTGATTGCAGACTAGTTGGTTCATTGTCATTCTCTTGGACTCATTTTTCAAAGGTCTTCTTACAGAAATATGTTCCTTGCAGCTTGAGATAGAAAAAAAATGAATAGTTTAAGGGCTTTAGTAAGGTAATTGAAAGTGAGGTAAAGTTTAATGCCATAGTATGGCATGCATTAATGATTCTACCCACCAAGGTAAAACAGATTTTGAGGTTTATTAGAGGGTGATCACTCTAATTTGTCTGGCTACTGCTTAATTCATATCTTTTGAAGCTTCTTTTCAGTAGCTTTTAGATCATGTGAAGTAGATTTATTTTTAACAAAATTATAATTTTATTAATCACACAAGAAAAAGTACAAGGAGGGGGACATAAAACCTTACCTCCAAAAACAAAGATGGTACTAGAATCAATGTTCCTACTAAGGAACATCAACTCCCTTCGATAGAGAAAAGAACCTACTATCTCCAAAAGGTTAAAGGAAACAACTATACAAATGCTAATCATGCTACTGGAACTATGGTGGTATCTTGATTCTTCTTCCTTTCTTGCTTCTAAAGTTAACCATGCCTAATTTGTCCATTCTAATGTAACCTTTAGCTTTAGTAGGCAGTTGTTGCACAGAGTAGTAGTGTTGTAGAGTGGATACCTGATAACTATGTTTAGATAAAACATCTATAGTAAAGTTAGTTTCTCTGTAAATGTGTTGGCATTGGAATGACTCTAATAATAACACTAAATCCTGTAATTCAACAATATACTGATAAATGCTCCAAGGTGGTTGAATATTAGCTTTCAAATATTTGACAAGTAACTCAGAATCAACCTCCAATATCACCTTCTTTTGCCCATGCTGAATGCACCATGTGATACCTATAATAGCTGCCCGTAGCTCTACTTAGTTATTGGTACCAGTTTCCAGTGGAGCAGTAAATACATAAATCAAGTTACCCCTATGGTTTCTTAAAATACCTCCAACCCCTATCTGTCCAGGATTAGTCAAAGCACTACCATCTGTGTTGAGCTTAACCTGAGAGAAAATAGGTTTAGTCCAGCAAACCTGTGTTATTTTCACTTTAGCATGACATTTCTCTATCTGTTAGATAAAACTACTCCAGTTTGTTGACCAAGTAATGTAAGGAGATATGGTAACATGTGAATGCTTTTCTCAATGGCTAGTCTGACTCTAGTAGCACTGGATTTCTTTCCTCTATACTTACAAGAGCATCTATTTTTCCACAAGTTCCAGTATAAGAATACTGGTACTACTTCTAATAGGATTTTGTGGACCTCATTATGAGGTTTGATACACCACCATCTTTTCAACAGATTAGACAAAGATATAGGGACATGTTGTGCACCCAAACTATTTGAAAAGAGTTTCCAAATAGTATTGGCTAGAGAGCTTGACATAAATATATGGTCATTTGTATCCATACCAGGAGAATTATAACAACAACAAGCTGCAGGTTCTTGTCCAAAAGTAGTGATCTTATCATTATTAGGAAGTTTGTTCCTGAGAATTCTCCAGACCAGAAATGACACATTAAATGAAATATATCTACTCCATATATGAGTATTGCTGAGAGGATGGTTCCTTTTCTTTCTCACCAGGTCCTAAACAAAGGAACAAGTAAAGCATCTAGTAGAATTGAGTTTCCATATAGGTTGATCAGGTATGTTAGATTGATATTTAATATGTGTAGCAATATCTGAGAGATCAAAGAAGAAGGAGCATGTTTTGTCACCATAATCATTCCATTTACCATTTACCAGGAACTAATCAACTGTAATATTGCCAGGTTTAGACTCAAAATGTCTGTGATTTGCCAAGGCACCTATAGCCATCCAATTATCCCACTAAAACCAACAAGTGCCAGAATTGATTCTCCACTGAATGTGTTTTTCATCTTTCACCTTGTTTTGCATCATGTATTTCTAGACAAAAGAGTTGCCTTTAGCCCACTTTTTGATCACAGGGTTATCTCTTTGACAATATTTATCTTTCAGGAATTCACTCCATAAAGATTTCTTTGTTCTAAAGCTTGACCATTGCCTGTAGTGCATAGCCAAACAAATATCTTCTAGCTGCCTTACTTCAACACCACCTTCAACACAAGAATAGCTAAGTGTATCCCAACTAGCTTAGTGGTACTTCTCCTTTTTCCATCCATAAAAGAAATCAGTAGTGATGCTTTTAATCTGCTTGAGAGTGGTTTTGTAGGAGACTTAACTAAGAGAATATGAACTTGATAAGGGTGATTCTACCTCTATAACTGAGAAGTTTGATTTTCCAGCCTCTTATCTTGTTGAGAACTTTAGATGTCATATTGGAAAAATAACTCACTCTTCTGCCACCAATATATAATAGACATTCAAGGTAAGTGATAGGACTTTCTTTCATAGTGAAACCAGTAAGATCCTTTACCATGGCAATAACATTAATATGTGTTTTATCAAGTAGAATGAAATGGCTCTTATCTCTATTGATTAGTTGACCTGAAAAAGTCTCATACTTCTACAACATTTTCATAATAGTTAAAAAGAGTGCTTGGTTTTGGTAATAAAAAAAGACATGCATGATAGAAGTACCTAGGCATAGTGTAGCCACATAAGAAATAATGTACCATTTGTAGTAGATCCCGGCAGATAATAGGCCAACAAACTTGGAAGAACTTTCCACTCATACCATCAGGGCCAACTGCTAAATTAGGATTCATTGAAAAGACAACTTGATGCAGTTCTTCCATAAAGGGAAAATCACTAAGGAGTTTGTTGTGTTCCTCAATAACTATTTTTGGAATAACATCCAGAATTTTTTCATCAAACTTCTTATTTTCTCTTCTGAAAAGCTTCTCAAAGTGTGCACAAACTGCTTTTGCAATGTTATCATCCCCTTGAATACAATCATAATGCTGATTAGTAACTTGATAAATAAAGATCCTTCTTCTTCTTTCTCTTATCAAAACATGAAAGTATTTGGAATTTGTATCCCCCTCCTTAAACCAATGTAATTGAGTTTTTTGTCTGAGAATAGACTGCTCTACCTTCAAATATTTGATATATTTAATTATAGTACAGTTGAACATAACTCTATTAGCCTCATTGTTATGAAGTATAATTTTAGCCTCAGCCATTTAGACCTTCTCTTCATATTCTTTAACAACATTATAGATGTATCCATATTCTTTCCTAGACCATACACTGAGAGTATGAGCTACCCTTTTTAATTTCTGCTAAAATATCCATATTTGACCACTATTTATAGGTTGAAACCAACACTATTTAATAGTATCCATGAAGGTATTATTCTCCACCCAGCAATGAAAGAATTTGAAATATTTCATTGGATTGCCTCTTTTGTCATAAGATTCCAATAGTAATAGATAGTGGTCAAACCCTACTGATGATAAATGAGCAATAGTGGAAGTAGGCATTTCATCAAGCCACATATCATTCAGCATTTCCCTATCCAAGCTCTTCCAAATTCTAGTTGTACCAGCTCTATGATTGAACCAGGTATAGTTTTCTCCTTGGAATCCCAAATTAGTTAAACCACATGCTTCTATTATAGCAATGAATTCCAAACTCTTATTCATATTGTATGGTTGCCCCTAGTTTTTCTTCCACTTTAGTTATAACATTGAAGTTTCCAAGAACACACCAAGGTTGAGTACAATTAGAATAATGCAGAAGTCTATCCCAGAGAGGTCTACCCATTTGCTCTTGGCACTTAGCATATACAAAGGTAAATAAGATACCTTGGGATGTGCAACATGTTTGAATTCATAGGTTATCTGCTGATCATCTTTGTCAAGAATTTTACAATCAACTTCACGACCGCAAGAAATCCAGATCTTGACATTATCATTACAGTCAGCATTCTCCATATGGAGTTGAGATTGATAAAAGAAAATCTGAGAATTATCAGCAAATGGTTCTAAAATGGTTATCATGGACAATTGATGCATCATCTTGAGATGTTGGAGCCTTTCCAAAACACCTTGTGTATTAATGCTCATAGCATTCCAATAAAGAGTGTAAATCATGATTATGTTTAGTTGTGGACCTTTTAGTTCTCTTATACTTATTCCTCTTACCCCTGGGTGATAGACCATATTGCTCTATAATTTTTTGGACATCCTTATGTAACTCATTATCGCTCTAAGTTTTCTCATACACCTACTATTCCATCTCTTCTTCAGAGTCATGTTCCTCCTCCATAAGTATATCTTCCTCCTTAGAGGAACCACTCTATAATCATTTGTAAGATTAGGATAATGCACCTCAGGAGCTTTATTAGAGTGTTTTTTATCCTGCAAAGAAAAGTTATTCTCCTAGTCTTCAAGTAGATTAAAGGTATTTTGCAACTGCACTTCTTGTACTTACTTTTTCTTGTCTCATTTTAATACTGTCCCTCCTTTTCTTACTAAGTCCCAAGTTGGAATTATTGTTGAACAAGTTTGATTTCAGAGTATGGCTTGGTTGTCCAGTATCTTCCACATCAGTAATGACAATTTGCTCCTTGTAAACTTCTGGTGACATCAGATGGATATGTTGTCCATCTGTGACAGTTTGAATACACTGTAAATTTAGGGACATAGTAGTTGCATCTTTCATGTCCACTGCAACTCTTTTAGTTTCTATATAAATATCTCAAATCTGAACTGTATCAGAAACAGCTTGCAGAGTACATGTATGAATGATCTTAGGCGTATTTATACTCCTAAGTGTCATTATCTATGCGTGTTTAACTTATTTTTGAGGATAAATTAGTGTGATTATTTAGTACAAAGTGTTTATTTGTGTATTTGTGTGTTAAAGTAAATGTTTATGGTGTTTAAGGTGCATTTGAAACAAGTCTAGAGTCAAAAGGATCACGTAGAACTTAGAAGAGAAAACTAGTGACACTAGCATGAGCTATGCTTTTTTTAATGTACTTTGATGAGTTCTATTGAGTTGTATGAACTTATGTTTGTTATGAGATCTTGTAGGAGACCTCTGGATGAGCTATGGAAGCTAAATGAAGCCTACAAACAAGCCACAAGAAGTATGGAAACAAGGGACAAGTGTACGAGAAGAAACGAGCACACCCTCTCACTTTGGAGGGGGCCATGCGCAACACCTCCCAAGGTAAAAGAGAAGGCCTGACTCACATCCCCCATAGTGGATGGATACTTTAATGGTAGAGTGATGGCCATGCGGCGCGGAGCTACCTAGAGACTAGCTAAGTCGGTCCTAGAGTCCTAGTTTGAGTTGGAAACGTGTGGGACTTGTCCTAATACTTATGGGACTTGATTTGGATGAATTTGGGGCTATATAAACATCTTAAAACACTGAAAAGGAGGGGGGTAAAATGTGGGAGTATTCAACAACAAGAAATCAACACACACACATACTCCTAAATCAACTAGGATTTGATTTTCTACCTATTTTAAGTGAGGGCAAAGGGGTCAAAGTGTATAATTTCGTTTGGGGATTCTTATGGACGAAATTTTGGACTATAAAAGGAGTAATTAGCCAAATTTACACACATTCTTGGGCAGCATACAATATTGGGAGGGGAGACAAGACATCAAGGAGCTAAAACTAGGGTTCTTTGTTCTTTAAATTTATTTTCTTGTAGTTTTACTTTATGAACTCATCTATGGTGATTCTTTGTATGACTATGAGCAGCTAAACACCCGATTTATAGGGTTGAGTCTACAACATGATTGCCTAATTATGGTTTTATAGTTGGTTTATATGTTTATCAAGTCATGTGGTTGTTCTTGCATTCTTGTTTAACTATTCTGAAGAATTACAAGCTTTAGGAGAAATCCTAGTCTCAAAACGAATTAACCATAGGATTTGAGGGGCGGACCAAAGAACCTAGGGAGTATGGATCATATGTTTAATCGGTTAGGGAATAATTGTTAAAGGATGATTTGCGGTTAGGACAAAAATATGCCTAAACACCCCACTTGGTTAATGAAATAAGAAGATAACTTAGTGCATTCAAATTAGAGACTCACATCCCCACTCAACGATATAGTTGTGAGACTAATTTGGGTAGATGACTTAGAGGGTGACAATCCCCGAGTTAAATTATCAACCTTGTAAATCAATAATCACAATAAACAATTTAATCGGATAGAAATCATAGTTATGCATGATTGTGAGTATGTATTAACCCTAGAATCTTCCTTGATATTGTTTCAACCCCAAGTTTATCATTTTTAGTATAGTTTACTGCTTAGTTTTATCATCTAAACTTCATACATCTTTGGTTCTATCGGTTGAATAAATAACAAGAACTAGTTTAGTATAAGTGAATAGTTAAATGACAAGTACCTGTGGGTTCGACATTCGGCTCATAAGAGCCACTTTATTACTTACACAACCATGTACACTTGCGTGTACAGTTGAAAGCAACAAGTTTTGGGATGTACTTCGGTGTTTGTTGTTTATCTAGATTAGACTTTTTCTTTTTATTTGTTTGAGTTGTATATAGTTAATTTTTGTACAAAGTTTTGTTGTACTTTTCTATTACTCTTCTTGATATATAAGCTTGAAATAAATGGTGGTTGAATGATGTCAATTCTTTTTTTTGTGGAGGACCACACTTGGATGGTAATTGTCATGATTTTTAAGAGATGAGGGTTGCGCTCACCTACCCAATCTTTTGAATTGAATATACGTCAGATGTGTGGTGGTTAGGATAGCCATTGGAGTGATTGTCCAAACTATTATTACCCTTCCCTGAACCTTTATTATGATCAGTCTATTATTTGTGATATTGGTAAGGCAGGACTAAGGGAACTAATGAGTCAAAACATGTGTCTCACCTCATAGATATGCTGAATCAGATACTGGAGCAACAAGCACAACAACTAAACCAACTGAAGGACACCGAGAAGCCATAAATAGAATGGGTTCCCACCTCATAGATCTACAGGTTAGGGATGACACTTTGACTGATCATCAAAGTATAGTATTAACCAACAGTCAAGAGGAACCCTTGATAGAAAAAGAGAGGGAGGCACTACTAGGAGAAAGTTGTGATGAGGCAGACATAGTAAGCCAAGATTGGCTAATGGAACTGAAGTAGAAAATCAAATTTCAAAAGTGTCTTCGGAATGGTCTCACAATCATGGAAACCCAAATAAACAAGGGGATAGATGAGCTCATACAAGAGATTGAACAATTTGGCCTAGATATTCGTGACTTGAATGACCAATTAACTACAAATATTATGACGTCTGATGCCCAATAACTTAAAGTTATAGAGACTAGCCAGTTTATAGAGAGAGAGGAAGAATTCCAACCATTTGACTACCATTCTTTACTTGCTACTGACGTTGAGAAGGTGAATAAGAGTGAGCATGTTGTGGATTGAGTAAGTTTGAAAGTGGGAGGTGTTGGATCTCATTCGAAGAACTTTTCTACATTATGTTTAGATGATGACATATATTTTGAGTCATCTAAACTAGTGGAGGAGTGTGTAGATGAGGAACAAGAATCCTACATTCTTAAATTTGCACCAGACAAGCAACAGAACAACATGCCTCACCTCAGGGCCAAGAATTTTAAAATGCACTATCCATTAATTGGTTCCTTCATCTTTGTACCACCACCCTATGATCGAAGCACAAAGATGGATGTGATGTTGGGGGTGAAATTTATATCCTCAAGGTGGAGGAAAAAGTTGATGGTTCATGCCGCGATGTTAAATTAGGCGTTTGTTGGGAGGTAATCCAACATGTAGTAAGTAGTTTTTATTTTTATTTTTTCCTTTTTATTTTAGTGTCACTTTTTTTTTTTTTTTGCAGATTTAGGGGAAGTCTGAGTACCCACAATCTAAGCTAAGGAGAATGGTGAAATCTAAATGTGGGGTCCTCCGTACCCCTTCATAGAAAAAGTGGAAATTGACATGCTACTAGCTAGGCCTTGAGGCCTCAGGGGAGTATTTTCTAACCCTTGTTCTTCATTTGATGTATACTTTGGGGACAAAGTATGATTTTACGTATGGGGTGGGGAATCTTTCGATTTGTTTAGGGTGAAGTTGTAACACCCCGTACATTTTCGAAACTAATTACGTACCGTAACATGTATGGAATTATTTAAACATGAGATTTTTGAGGTATTATACATTCAATTTGTTGGGCTAAATTCATCTTGTGCTATTGGGCTCTCAATTGAGGCCCAAAATTTACAAGAAAGACATGGCCCAAATGGAGAAAAGATCCATTCTACCATTGACCAAGTAAAACACATTAATTATGCCCAAGTGTATGGCTAAGGATGACCAAAAAGGGACTATATAAGGGGTAAAATCAGATTTTTAATCACAAAATCACACATGCCAAATCTAGACTTTTCTCAAGATATTTTCTCTCTACTCTCAAACCCTAAGGCAACCATCCCTTGGAGAAGATTATCATCTTGAAAGCTTTGGTAAGTGTTTACTCTCATGGTGTAGTATATTATATGCTTAATATGGTGTATAAATCATGTTGGTTATGTGGGAAAAGTGTTGGACAGTTCACTATGTGTGAAATAGTCTATGTTTGCTTAATCGGTAAATGGTTTTGCCTTATAAACTTGAAAGTGGACTTGTGGTCTTGAAGTAAGTGAATTTAATGGATTAAATATCAACATGTATGATGTGTTTATGTCCATAACTTGTTTTCTCTTTGTGTGTAACATTTGGAATTGTTGTTGTGAAATTGTACATGGAACCGGTGGCGTATTGTAGGGAAAAATGTAGTTTTGTAATGTTTATGTGCGTTGTGAAACCATGGCTGTTCGTTGGCATCCAATATAACCTAAAATATGAAAAGAGAAGCTTAATTATTACTATGGACCATTCATTGCAAAAAAGGACAAAAAAATGACCCCTCGAGGCTGAAACGGGCACCCACCCTCGCGGGCAGGGCACCTGCGGGCGCAAATGCCAACGCAGGTGGCCCTGGACAGGCCCATATGGGTACCTGCAGCCGTATTTCATCCACCTGCGAGCGCAGGTGACCTCACAGGTCCCTCCAGGACCCATTTTGCATGTTTTGTTCTCTCTTTGATCCCCGAAACCCCTATACCCTTCTTAGATGCAATTATCAACTTATGGTATCTTTTAAATGACTTTAAAGGAGTATACCAGAGGTATTTAGAATGTTATCAATTATTTATTGTTGTTCATGTGTTTTAGTGAAAGGTATTGAGATGACTTGATGGAGTAATTGTGACTTAGTGTTAATGAGGAAGTGTAAAGGATAAACTTGGTGTGAAATGTTATTGGTTTATGATGTCTTGGTCAATGTGTGGAATATTATGGTATTGTTTGTATGGTGATACAATAAATGGTATTGTAAGAGGGTAAAATGACGTTATATGGCAGTCAGGTAATTCATTGTCGTCTTATGCGCTTGTAATGTAGTTAGTTGTTAATGTGATCTCCGTGATGTACTTATGTTGTACAGTAATATGTAAGGAAGGAGATAGATTATTGTATTCACATATAGGACTGTATATTCGTACTTGGAAGATAAGGTATTTAAGGTTACTCTTTCCGTATCCTTCTGCGTCACATATTGTTCACATTGTCACTGTACTTGTTCCATTCCGAAATGTTCTAAGGTATCTCATTTCAGGTTGTCATCTATTGTTATTCACATGTTCCTTATTCATTGATCAATTGTTATTCATGTGTCACATAATTGTGGACATTGTTCCAAAGTTCCAATAATGTTACGTTCCAAAGTTCCAATAATGTTATAACCACCAATGTATCAATTTCACAAAAGTAAAGGAAAGATGTAATGCATATATGGTTACTTCATGGTTCTTTGAGTACGGGTGGTAGCTTTGGGGGTGAAAGCCTAGCTCAAGCCTATCCCGAGATTATTGGATCAGGGGGAAAGCTCAGTGGGGTAAAAGCCAAACTTGATACCGAACCTGCTTCATTGATTTATGGGTGGTAGCTCAAAGTGAAGAAAGCCTAACTAGAGATGATCCTGATATTATTGGATTAGGGGGAAAGCTCAGTGGGGCAAAAGCCTAGCTTAATGCCGAACCTGACAGGGGGTAGCCCAAAGGGGTGAAAACCTAACTAGGGCCAAACCTGCTTTATTGATTTATGGTATATTATGCTATGTTATGACCCACTAATCAGTTGGGGCCCGGGTATTATTGACGGTATTATATTGACGGTTATATATATATATATTTACGATTAAATATTGACGGTAATGTACATAAAAGGAAAGAAAGTAAGGAAAGCAATGTACATGGTTCCACACATACATAATGGTGGTTTATTAATATTGTCCACTCACTTGTATTTGATTCCATTGAAGTTCTTATATTTCATGCAGTCGCTCATAGCCTTACATACTCAGTACATTCATTCGTACTGATGTCCCTTGGAGGGCTTACCTTACTTGCTGCAGGCACAGGTGCTAGTAGACCTCCACAGTAGACTGCGGAACATCTACAGATTATTGGTGAGCTCCAGTTCAGTTCGGGTCTTTCTAAGTAATGTGTACATTATTTTGGTACTGTGTAAAAAATGTTGTATAAAGCGGAGACTTGTCCCGACTATAGGGTTGGTTATGTATCTGTTAGAGGCTTTTGTAGACATTGTGGGATGAATGAAGGAATGTGATAAATGTATGCTTTTGATGCAATGGCCCTAACGGCCAAGTTTCATATCTATATGAATATATATCCATGACTTCCGCCATTGGTATCTTGTAGCCACATGTGATAGAGTGTTGTTCATTTAATGGCATGCATACGAGTGTACATGAATGAAGATTGTTTCTCTTGGGCCTTAACGACTTCGGGTGCCAGTCCGCCCCGTTGGAATACGAGGCGTGACAAAAGTGGTATTAGAGCAGGTCGTCCTAAGGGTGTCTACAAAGCCGTGTCTGAGTAGAGTCTTACTTATGGGTGTGTTGCGTGCAACATTTATAAGTAGGAGGCTACAGGACATTTAGGAGTTGTTTCTTTTCTTTATTTCTTAGATCGTGCATTAGAGCCAATGTTGTAGGTGGAATCATATCTGACCATTGATATTAGTTTTTTTTTGTATAGTAAAATGCCGATTACAACACAAGATAGGGGCAAAGATAAGAAGGTAGAGATTCTTGCCGAAGAAGGAACTAGTAAATCATCACCTGACCAAGCTAGTGAGGGTGGGGCTGAAACTGAATTTGCATCACGGGCTTTTTCTACTTCTCCAGCTCCAGAAGAGCCGAGAAGGAGAGAAGACCCTGCCGAAACACCTGTTAATGCTACTGAGAAGGATTTAAGGAATGCGGTGCACCTGTTGACTCAGATAGTAATTGCACAAAATCAAGGACAGGTTGGTCCAGCCTTTGCACAAAAGAGGGGTAATCAAAGGCAAAGGAGAATGACACAAGAATTTGAAAGAGGGCTTTCAAAGAGGGCTAGACCTATGGGATAGTTCATGGAGTCCCAAGGTGAATTTAAGTCTTGGGTGTTTAACAGACCGCCTAGACCATTATTTCCTCATTCTATAGTAAATGATCTACCTCGATCCCAAGGGTTTAGAGGCAACCAGTTTGGGCACAGAAGTGAAATTCAGGATTCACGGACAGTGGGGTATCAAGCACAAGGAAGTAAGAGCCAATCGAAGTCTCCTCGTCAGCCATGTCAGTGCTTTGGAGGGTTTCATCTAGGTGAATGCCGGTTGGGGATGAATTTTTGCTTTTGGTGCGATATGCCAGGGCACAGAATGAGAGAGTGTTCACAAAGGGGCACAGGTAGTACAGCGCGACCTACGGGATCAGCCGTTGCATTATCATCATCAGGTGTACAGCCTATGGGGCATGGCAGAGGTTCTAGAGGGACAGTTGGTGCTAGTGAAACCCAGAACTGTACCTATGCCTTAGCACATCGACAGAATTTAGAGGCTTCTCCTGATGTAAATACAGGTACATTATTCATATTTTTACATAAGGTATATGAATTGATTGACCCAGGTTATACATTATCATATGGTACTCCATTGATTGCGGAAAAAGTTGAAAGAACACCGGAATTACTAGTTAAGCCATTTGAAGTCTCTACACCAGTTGGCGAATCTATTGTAGTTAAAAAAAAAATCAGTATATCGTTATTGTATAGTAACTGTTTGTGGTTATGATACACTAATTGATCTTATTGAGTAAGACATGGTAGAGTTCGATGTTATAATGGGTATGGATTGGTTGGCTTCTTGTTATGCCACGGTAGGTTGCCGAGTTAAGAAGGTACATTTCCATTTTCCACAAAAGACCGTCCATGAATGGAGGGGTAATGTTGGAGTACCGAGGGGTAAATTTATTTCCTATCTTAAGGCAAGGAAAATGATATCCAAGGGGATTCATAAGGCCTAGTATGTCCCCTTGGGGTGCACCAGTGTTATTTGTATGGAAGAAAGATGGTACACTGAGAATGTGTAGTGATTGTCGGCAACTGGATAAAGTAAGGGTTAAGAACAAATATCTCCTCCCTAGAATTGATGATTATTTGATCGATTATAGGGTGCCAAATACTTCTCAAAGATTAACTTAAGATTGGATTATCATCAAGTAAAGGTTAGAGAAAAAGAAGATATACCCAAGGCAGCCTTCCGAACACGGTACAGTCATTATGAGTCTTTAGTTACGTTAGTTGGACTAACAAATGCACCAACTATTTTTTTATGGATTTGATAAATAGGGTGTTCAAGCCATTTCTAGACATGTTTATGACAGTGTTTATAGATGATATTTTAGTTTATTCAAGATCACAAGAGGACCATGCTAATCACTTACTACAGGTGTTACAGATTCTTCATGATCGTAAGTTATATGCAAAGTTCTCTAAGTGTGAATTTTGGTTAAAATCTGTAGCATTCTTGGGTTACATGGTATCAGATAAAGGAATAAGGGTTGATACACAAAAGATGGAAACCGTGAAGAATTGGCCAAAACATACGACGTTACAGAGATTCATAGCTTTCTTGGGTTGGCAGGCTATTACAGAAGGTTTGTTGAAGAGTTTTTCTTCCATTTCAGTACCCTTAACAAGCTAACACACAAAGCAACCAAGTTTCAGTGGAATGATGCATGTGAGAAGAGTTTCCAAGAGCTGAAAGATAAATTGACTTCTACACCTGTATTAGTACTTCCCGAAGGTACGAAAGGGTATGCAGTATATTGCGATGCTTCAGGAGTCGGCTTAGGATGTGTATTGATGCAACACAGTAATGTAAGAGCGTATGCCTCACGACAGTTGCGACCACATGAGAGAAATGATCCCACACATGATTTTGAGCTAGCAGCTGTGATATTTGCCTTAAGGATATGGCGCCACTATTTGTATGGGGTTCACATTGATATATATACTGATCATGAAAGTTTGCAGTGTCTTTTTAAGCAGAAGGACCCAAACTGAAGACAGAAAAGGTGGATGGAATTACTAAAAAATGCTGATAGAAATATCTTATACCATCTGGGAAAAATAAATGTGGTAGCCGAGGCGTTAAGCCGCAAAGTGTTGGGAAACATTGATGGTCAATTTAGGAAAAGGTAAGGTATTATTAAGGATCTACGTCAATTAGACAGCTTAGGGGTTCATCTTGTTGAAACTCCAGATGAAAGAATTATAGTGCAAAATGCGACAGAGTCTTCATTTGTAGCTGAGGTGAAGCAAAAGTAATATGCAAATTCTATTTTATCGCAGGTGAAAGAGAATGTACAACAGGGTTTGACAAAGGCATTTGATCTTACGTAAGAGAGAGTACTTCAATTCCAAGGTAGATTGTGTGTACCAGATGTAGATGAACTAAGGAAACGGATTATGACAGAGGCACATCATTCACGGTATTCTATTCATACGGAAACCACCAAAATGTACCATGATTTGGAAGAGTTGTCTTGGTAAGGTTACATGAAAAGACCATTGCAGAATTTGTAGCCCAATGTCCAAATTGTCAACAAGTAAAAGTAGAGCATCAGAAACCTGGAGATTGTATGCAATGTATAAATCTTCCAGTTTGGAAGTTGGACACGATTAACATGGATTTTATCACAGGTTTGCCTCGTACACTTTGGAATTTGATTCCATATAGGTACTAGTTGACAGGCTTACTAAGTCAGCATATTTCCTACCAGTCAAGAGGAGTATGCACAGTTGTATGTTAAAGCGATAGTGCGATTACACGGGATTCCAATATCTATTATATCAGATAGGGGAGCTCAATTTACTGCACAGTTTTTGAAGCCTTTTCAGAAGAGTTTGGGTATAAAAGTAAATTTGAGTGAGATTTTTCATCCTCAAACAGATGGACAAGTAGAACATACTATCCAAACACTTGAAGATATGCTACGGGCTTGAACATTGGACTTTAAAGGTAGTTGGTATGATCATCTATCGCTTATTAAATTTGCCTACAATAATAACTATCATTCAAGTATCAAAAAGGTATCTTGTGAAGCTTTATACGGAAGGAAGTGTAGATCACCAATCGGATAATTTGAAGCGGGTGGAACGACCTTACTTGGGCCAGATCCTGTTCATCAAGTTATGGATAAAGTTAAGGTGATACAACAATGGCTAAAAACGGCCCAAAGTCGACACAAGTCATATGTCAATATAAGAAGAAGGGAATTAGAATTTGTCATAGGTGATTGGGTATTCCTGGAAGTGTCACCAATGAAAGAAGTAATGAGATTTGGAAAGAAAGAAAAGTTGGACCTATATAGCATGCCATATAAGATTGTTCGAAGATTTGGTCAAGTCGCGTATGAATTTGAAATACCGAAAGAACTCTCCACCGTTCATCTAGTATTTCATGTTTCAATGCTTCAAAAGTTTAAAGAAGATTCATCTCGTATTGTTCCCATTGAAGATGTACAAGTTATGGAGGGACTCACCTAAGAAGAGATACCTATTGCTATTTTGGATCGACAAGTAAAAAGACTAAGGAATAAAGAAGTAGCTTTTAGAAAAGTGCGTTGGAGGAATCAACAATTAAAAGAGATCACATGGGGAGCCGAGAAAATGATAAAGTCTAAATACCCTCATTTGTTTCAAATGGGAGAGAAAGTTCAAGATACTAGATTGGAGCAATAACAAGTACGTCTTTACAAGCATTATGTGTATATGGAAACATGATGAATGATCCTAGACTTGAATTTTTTTAAATTGGATAATGTCACTAACATTCGAGGACGAATGTTTCTAAAGGGGGAAGGATGTAACACCCCATACATTTCTAAACCTAATTGCATACCGTAACATGTATGGAATTATTTAAACATGATATTTTTGAGGTAGTATACATTCAATTTGTTGGGCTAAATTCATCTTGTGCTATTAGGCTCAATTGAGGCCCAAAATTTACAAGAAAGACATGGCCCAAATGGAGAAAAGATCCATTCTACCATTGCCCAAGTAAAACACATTAATTATGCCCAAGTGTATGGATAAGTATGACTAAAAAGGGAATATATAAGGGGAAAATCAGATTTTTAATCACAAAATCACACATGCCAAATCTAGACTTTTCTCAAGATATTTTCTCTCTACTCTCAAACCCTAAGGCAACCATCCCTTGGAGAAGATCATCATATTGAAAGCTTTGGTAAGTGTTTAATATCATGGTGTAGTATATTATATGCTTAATATGGTGTATAAATCATGTTGGTTATGTAGGCAAAGTGTTAGACAGTTCACTATGTGTGAAATAGTCTATGTTTGCTTAATCGGTAAAGGGTTTTGCCTTATAAACTTGAAAGTGGACTTGTGGTCTTGAAGTAAGTGAATTTAATGGATTAAATATCAACATGTATGATGTGTTTATGTCCATAACTTTTTTTCTCTTTGTGTGTAACATTTGGAATTGTTGTTGTGAAATTGTACATGGAACCGATAACGTATTGAAGAGAAAAATGTAGTTTTGTGATGTTTATGTGCGTTGTGAAACCATGGATTTTTGTTGGCATCCAATATAACCTAAAATAAGAAAATATAAGCTTAATTATGACCATGGACCATTCATTGCGAAAAAGGACCCGAAAATGACCCTGGAGGCTGAAACGGGCACCCGCCCTCGCGGGAAGGGCACCTGCGGGCGCAGATGCCAATGCAGGTGACCCTGGACAGGGTCATATGGGAACCTTCAGCCTCATTTCATCCACTTGAGGGCGAAGGTGACCCCACAGGTCCCTCCAGGAACCCCGTTTTGCATGTTTTTGTCTCTCTTTGATCCCCAAAACCCCTATACACTTCTTGGATGCAATTATCAACTTATGGTACCTTTTGAATGACTTTAAAGGAGTATACCAGATGTATTTTAAATGGTATCAATTATGTATTGTTGTTCATGTGTTTTTGTGAAAGGTATTGAGATGACTTGATGGAGTAATTGTGATGTAGTGTTAATGAGGAAGTGTAAAGGATAAACTTGGTGTGAAATGTTATTGGTTTATGATGTCTTGATAAATGTGTGGAATGTTATAGTATTTTTGGTATGGTGATACAATAAATGGTATTGTAGGAGGGTGAAATGACGTTATATGGCAGTCACGTAATTCATTATCGTCTTATGCACTTGTAATGTAGTTAGTTGTTAACGTGAGCTCCGTGATGTACTTGTGTTGTACAGTAACACGTAAGGAAGGAGATGGATTGTTGTATTCACATATAGTACTGTATATTCATATTTGAAAGATAAGGTATGTAAGGTTACTCTTTTCGTATCCTTCTGCAGCACATATTGTTCACATTGTCACTATACTTGTGCCATTCCGAAATGTTCTAAGGTATCTCATTTCAGGTTGTCATCTATTGTTATTCACATGTTCCTTATTCATTGATCAATTGTTATTCATGTGTCACATAATTGTGGACATTGTTCCAAAGTTCCAATAATGTTACGTTCCAAAGTTCCAATAATGTTATAACCACCAATGTATCAATTTCCCAAAAGTAAAGGAAAGATGTAATGCATCTATAGTTACTTCATGGTTCTTTGAGTACGGGTGGTAGCTTTGGGGGTGAAAGCCTAGCTCAAGCCTATCCCGAGATTATTGGATCAGGGGGAAAGCTCAGTGGGGTAAAAGCCAAACTTGATACCGAACCTGCTTCATTGATTTATGGGTGGTAGCTCAAAGTGAAGAAAGCCTAACTAGAGATGATTCTGATATTATTGGATTAGGGGGAAAGCTCAGTGGGGCAAAAGCCTAGCTTAATGCCGAACCTGACAGGGGGTAGCCCAAAGGGGTGAAAACCTAACTAGGGCCAAACCTGCTTTATTGATTTATGGTATATTATGCTATGTTATGACCCACTAATCAGTTGGGGCCCGGGTATTATTGACGGTATTATATTGACGCTTATATATATATATATATATATATATATATATTGACGGTTAAATATTGGCGGTAATGTACATAAAAGCAAAGAAAGTAATGAAAGCAATGTACATGGTTCCACACATACGCAATGGTGGTTTATCAATATTGTTCACTTACTTGTATTTGATTCCATTGAAGTTCTTATATTTCATGCAGTCGCTCATAGCCTTACATACTCAGTACATTCATTCGTACTGACGTCCCTTGGGGGACTTACCTTACTTTATGCAGGCACAGGTGCTAGTAGACCTCCACAGTAGACTGCGGAACATCTACAAATTATTGGTGACCTCTAGTTCGGTTTAAAGCTTCTCGAGTCATGTGTAAATTATTTTGGTACTATGTAACAAATGTTGTATAAAGTAGGGACTTGTCCCGAATATAGGGTTGGTTATGTATCTGTTAGAGGCTTTTGTAGACGTTGTGGGATGAATGAATGAATGTGAGAAATGTATGCTTTTGACGCCATGGCCCTAACGGCCAAGTTTCATATCTATATAAATATCTTTCAATGACTTCCACCATTGGTATCCTGTAGCCACATGTTGTCACGCCCCGAATCCCATCGAGACATGATTGGCACCCGTAGCCGATAAGGCCCGAGAGAACCAACCTTTGCCTATGCTCAATCATATGCATATAATATTCATAACCACCATTGCATAATATTACGAAATACGAATAAAGGAGAACATGGGACATATTTAGGCATACATATGAAACTTGGCCGTTGAGGCCATCCAATCAAAACAACATGTGTCTTTTACACTATTACACCCACATCGGTCTACAAAAGCCTCTAACAAGTGCATTGACCAAAATGAACCATAAGTCGGGACAAGTCCCCACTTTACACATTATGTACAATACCAAAACATATATACATTCTGACTCGGAGAAGCCCCGAATGAGCTGGAGCTCACCAAAGAATCGCTAACACTGGCAATCTACTGAGGAGGCCTACTGGGACCTGCGCCTGCAGCAAGTAAGGTAAATTCCCCGAGAGGGGTCAGTACGAAATAAGTAATGAGTATGCAAGGCTCAGATGAAACTATACAACACATGAATATTTCAATGAATATGTCAATGAACTCAAAACATATGAATAATCACTATGAATAAGGCACCATGTTACGTTTTGGAAACCATGTGGATTGCTTTCATCATTTTCATTACTTTCTTTATCTCAATGCTCACATGTCATTACATATCACAATGTACCCGGGCCCCGACTGATCAGTGGGTCTTTCATATCATCATATAGGGATCGAGTCGAGCTAGGCTTATGCCCCTAGACTTGCCACCCTCGGGATCGAGTCGAGCTAGGCTTACGCCCCTAGACTTGCCACCCATAAATCCAAATCTCGGGATCGAGTCGAGCTAGGCTTATTCCCCTAGACTTGCCACCCGTACTTGATCATTGACCACATTTGCATTACTTTGAGATTGATACTTTGATAATCATACCATCACTTTGGAACTTTGGAATACAACATTGTTGGAAACTTTGAATCATTGACCAATAAGTGAAGGACATATGAATAAATATCAAGGAGAAATATAATATAACTAGCACCATGATACCATTGGAACCATTGGACAATAATCCATGCACAAGAGACACAAGTATAGGCACTATTGGAATATTGGAATATAGCCTTATTTGAACTTTCGGAAAGTTAACCATGAATATGAGAAATGAGATTCACAATTGATCAATGAGTAGGAAATATATGACAATGACCATAGATAAGTGCATATGGGATACCTTAGTACATTTCGGAATAGAACTAGAGAAATGTCAATGTGAACACTATTGGCCGTAGAAAGATACGTACAAAGTAACCTTGCATACCTTGGATTCACAATACGAATAGACAACCTTCGATGCGTATACAATGATCCCTCTCCTTCACTCTACAACATACATACATAACGAATTCACGTTAACCATGAATTACTTTACAAATGCATACAATGTCAATGAATTACATGTTTGCCTTTAAACATGTCATTTTCCTTCGACAAAACTATTGATATACCATTCTTCCAAAAATTCCATAAAATTCCCAACATTGACCAATACATGAAAATCAATACATTTCACCACAATACTTCTCCTTTACACTTTCTTATCCATAACACATCACAAATAATCCATCAAAGCACCTTAATTCAACTCATAACACATATCGGCCAAAATCCTATAATTTTCACTTTTAGACAAGAACAAGTTTTATACCAAAAATAACACCATACATGTTTATATTTTGTCCATACCATGCTTTTTCTTCAAAGGCACAAGGCCTAATTCACACTTGAATTCCATATACCACAAATCTCATACAAAATCACCAAGTACCATGACCAACTTTTCCAAGCACCACCAACATGATATACATATTATTTTATGCATATAAGATATTAATCCATGAAAATAAATACTTACCAAAGCTTGGAATATGTTGATCTTGTCCAAATATGCCTTAGGGTTTATTTGCTTTAGGGTTTGGAAGAGTAAAGAAATGTTGTGAAAAATATCCAAAAGGCATGAGAGACTTTGATGATAAAAATCTGATCTTGGGGCCTTTATATAGACCCCAAGTCAAGCTTAGCCTTTTCTTTGGCATTTAATATGGTCAAAGTGGAAGAATGGATCTTTTTGCCCTTTGGGCCAATTCTTTTATTTCCATTTTGGGCCTAACTTTGGGCCCAAGAACTCATATCCATGCAACCCATCCAATTTTATGTATTAATCACCATATCTCTCATGTTTACATAATTCCATAACGTTACGACACTATTCTCTTAAAAGATTCTCATTCGTCCTTTCGGTCGCAAAAATTAGAATTCTAGTCGCCCTTGGTTTCATTGGACATTTTGGATCACTATTCACCTTTCGTGATTTGATCATGTAGGAGTATGTAGGAGTGTATTGAAGTGTTTAACTCGTTAACAATGCTCAAATAACTCCAAAGAACCAAAAGAAACCATCGAGAAATCGTCGTAGAATTGCGTTACGAAACGACGCCGGAAAGGCATAGTTTTTGTTCCTTGCGCCACACCCCCTGAAGCAGGGTAGTGGCGCAAGAATTAGGCCTGCTCTGAAGTTTATGCAGGCTGGTGGCTTGCGCCACACCCCTGAAACAGGGTAGTGGCGCAAGTCTCAGCATTTTGCTGAAATTTCCGGCCACTAATCCGACGTTTACGTATCGTCCAATCCTTTATCCAAACACTACAAAATACTTACTTAGTGATCTTAACCATCAAGTAAACATGACTTAAAGTCACCAAATGAGGTTAGAATGTGTACGAGTTCTTACCCAAATGCTCCATGAAATTACAACACACCTCCTACGAAGATCTAGTCGCACATGTTAAGTCCGATATCAAATGTTTCACCAATAACACTATAAAACACATATGCATGGCATCTCAATACCTATGTAAATATGATCCCAAGGTATCAAGTGAGGTTATAAAGTACGGGGTGTTACACATGTGATAGAGTGTTGTTCATTTAGTGGCATGCATATGAGTGTACATGAATGAAGATTGGTTCTCTCTGGCCTTAATGGCTTCGGGTGTCAGTCCGCCCCGTTGGAATACTAGGCGTGACAGAAGTGAGCTATGGGATTTTGGTTTTTATTTATTTGCAAGTTTTTGTGTAAATTTTAAAAATTACAAATTTTTTTTATCTTTGTTTGCTTTTCATCATTTTGATCGTTAGGTATAAGCACACTTCACCCACCCCTTAGTTTTTATTTTCGGTTCTTTTCTGAGGGGAAGCCCTTTGAAACCAGTATCCTTTTTAATTTTTAGGAGTAATTTTAAAATTTTAGAGATGCTCTAGTTAGATGCCAAGTATGATTGCATAATGCAAGTGGGTTTTGAATTTCGAAGCATGTGTAGTGAATTGAATGACTACTATGAAACACTTAGGCTTATTTTTGTGACTCTTATGTGATGTTGACTTAATATTGAATTCTTGCGATTGCTTGGTTTAGAGTCTATAGGGATCCTTCTTGACTTAAGCATGTGCCATGTGTGAGTGAGATTTTGTTATATTCCATGTTGCATATTGATGTCTAGAACTTGCCAGGTGTGTTTTCAAAGCGAAATAAAAAATGTTGAGTTTAGGAGATGATATAGGCATTTCTTTGATAACCATGTTTTATACCCACTTTATCTACCTGTTTTGCATGATCTTAGTTAGCCCCATTGAGCCTTTAGCCTATTCTATGGTAGCCTTATATGTAGCTTATTCCTTTTCTTTCAATTGACCGTAATTTGATCCAAAACTCCTAAGCGCTTTAGTTGGAAAATTATGATGTTAGGGAGTGTAAAATTGAAGAAGGAAAAAGTGAAAGTGCCCTAAGGAAATAGTTGTTGGTGTGTTAAAAAGTTTATGTGTTGTTGGTAGGGAGTAATGTACTGAGAAGAAAATTGATCAAAAGAAGTGAATCATGTGTTGATATCAAATACCCCTACTAAAGATATGTAATCTAGATTAAAGAGATGGGGCAGAATAAAAGACAGTTGGGAAGATGATAGTTGCGTATAATAGGTTGGTTGGAGATGAGTTTGATATAAAGTGTAGTGTATTAAAGCGCTTGGGAAAGTTAGTCACTATTCTTAACCAAATAGTTCCTACCCATTCCTTATCCTACATTACAACCCTTAAAGTCCTACTTGATCTTGAGCTTTGACATTCTGATAATAGTTGAGTACTACACTAAAGGCAAGCTTATGGTTCGTCTCATGTCACATGTGAATTCTTTGTGAGAGTGAGCGGAAATTAATTCTTACACCCATTCTTGTGAGTGAATATGGGTGAATATCTTGTGGTGAGGGCGCATGTTTGATGATATATAGGTAACTTATATGATCTCTTTGTTGAGTAATATGCATAAGTTTGCCAACTAGGTAGAGTCAAGTCTTAAGGCTAGGAAGTTTCAAAGTAGTCTTTATGTGTTTCAAGTTGAAAGATAACATGTTGAGTATAGAACTTGCTATTCATGTGGTATGTGTAGTTATAGCTTGAGTTTCTTAGTTGTATTAATGTTTTTAGAGTCTTCCTTTATGTTGATTAAGTTAAAGAGTTGTTCGAGGACAAAACAAGGCTTTAGTGTGCAGTGATGATCTTAGGCGTATTTATACTCCTAAGTGTCATTATCTATGAGTGTTTAGCCTAGTTTTGAGGATATATTGATGTGATTATTGAGTATAAAGTGTTTATTTATGTATTTGTGTTTTAAAGTACATGTTTATGGTGTTTAAGGTGCATTTGAAACAAGTCTAGAGTCAAAAGGATCAAATAGAACTTAAAAGAGAAAACTAGTGTCGCTAGCTCGAGCTATGCCTGTCCTAATGTATTTTGATGAGTTCTATTGAGTTGTATGGAATTATGTTTGTTCTGATATGTTGTAGGAGACCTCTGGAGGATCTATGGAAGCTAAATGAAGCCTACAAACAAGCCACAAGAAGTATAGAAATAAGGGACAAGTGCACGAGAAGAGACGAAGAAGAAACGATCACACCCTCTCACTTTGGAGGGGCCCTTGCACCAAACCTACCAAGGCACAATAGAATGAATACATCGCACCAGCCATCACAGATGGCTACTGGAATGGGCGTCCGATGGCCACGCGGCATGGAGCTATCTAGAGGCTAGCTAAGTCAGTCCTAGAGTCCTAGTTTGAGTTGGAAACATGCGGGACTTGTCCTAATACTTATGATACTTGGGTTAGATGACTTGGGGGATATATAAACATATTTAAACACTACAAATGAGGGGGGTAAAACGTGGGAGCAGTCCACAACAAGAAATCAACACACACACACTCCTAAATCGACTAGGATTTGGTTTTCTACCTATTTTATGTGAGGGCAAAGGGGTCAATGTGTATAATTTCGTGTGGGGATTATTATGTATGAAATTTTTGAATACAAAAGGAATTTATCCACATTTACACACATTCTTGGGCAACATACACGATTGGTAGAAGAGACAAAGACATCAAGGAGCTAAAACTAGGGTTCTTTGTTCTTTAACTTTACTTTCTTGTAGTTTTACTTTATGAACTCATCTATGGTGATTCCTTGTATGACTATGAGTATATAAGCACTCTATTTATAGGGTTTAGGCTACAACATGATTTCTTAATTATGGTTTTATAGTTTGTTTAGATGTTTATCAAGTCATGTAGTTGTTCTTGCATTTTTGTTTAACTATTCTAAAGAATAGTAAGCTTTAGGATAAATCCTAGTCTCAAAATGAATTGACCATAGAATTTAAGGGGAAGAACAAAGAACATAGGGAGTGTGAATCATATCTTTAATTGGTTAGGGCCTAATTGTTAAAGGATGATTTGCGGTTTGGATAGAAATATACCTAAATGCCCCTCTTGGTGAATGAAACGAGAAGATAACTTAGAGAATTTGAATTAGAGACTCACATCCCCACTCAAAGATATAGTTGTGAGACTAATTTGGGTACATGACTTAGAGGGTGACCATCCCCGAGTTAAATTTTCAACCTCTTAAATCAATAATCACGATGAGCAATTTAACAGTCTAGAAATCATAGTTATGTATGATTGTGAATATGTCTTAACCCTAGAATCTTTATTGATATTGTTTCAACCCCAAGTTTATCATTTTTAGTATATTTTAATGCTTAGTTTTATCATCTAAACTTCATACATCTTTGGTTCTATCGCTTGAATAAATAACAAGAACTAGTTTAGTTAAAGTGAAAAGTTTAACGACAAGTCCCTGTGGGTTTGACATCCGGCTAGTAAGAGCCACTTTATTACTATCACGACTACGTACACTTACGTGTATAGTTGGAAATAAGAATGAACTGTATCATCCTTATGATGTCTTTCATTATCTTACCAACAATGAACCATATCATCCTTTTGATGTCTTTCATTCTCTGGTAAGATTTCCTCAACAACATGTTTGTCACTTGCTTGCTGATTCTTGATATTGCCTTTATTTGTGGTGGTCTCATTGTCCTGTGATCTGCTTGGGCTATGTTTAAGTGCTAAATTGGGCTCATCTCCTACTAAACTTGGGATTTTATTAGGTGAGTTTGATACACCTTAGGGGGATTAGGTCTGTAAATTTGTTGTTGCTGAGGAGGAATATAGGTTCTTGTCCTTTTCATCTAATTATGCCATTAGTTATTGGTACCTTGCATGTTCTCTTGCTCCTGTTTGTTTTCCTGGTCTTCCTTCAGAAGCTAAGGCTCTCTAATATCATGTGTCATGCCTCCTTCTTCATCTAGCACTGTCATTCTTTTCCTGTCATCTTTATAGCTTCTCCTGTTAGTACATACCAAATTACTATTCCCTTGATGTTTACAATAGTAATAATAATCTAGAACTCCTTCATATTGAATAGATTTCCATATACCCTCTCCATGTTCATCAGCATGATATCCCATCCACACCTGCTGGGGTCTGGGCTTAGTAAGGTCAATCTGGATCTTCACCTTTGCTACACTTCCCCTAGTATTCTTATAGGTAGCCATATTAAGGAATAAAACCTTCCCGATCTGTGCTAAATATGGGCTAACAACCTCTAAGAAATAGCAATGCCATGGAAGCTGAGGTAATACATCCTACACTGGTACTAAAGGTGTCTCTTCTTTAGGTTTAATAATGGAAGTTCAAACTTGTATCCTCATTCACTTCCCCTTTATGTACATTTTTTCCTTGGACCAAATTGTGGCATAACCATAGGCATTGTCCAGATTAATATAAAAATGTCTTGAATTAAAGTGAGTCAGTTTCACACCACCTTTTAGCTCAATTTGCTAAAAACTCTCTTCTTACAATATCCATTTTAGGCATAGTGTGGGTGAATTTTACAATTAGAGTATATCTACATCTCTCAGCCAATTTCACCATATAATCTTCCCTTTTAACAATCATAGCAAGATAACCATCCTTAGTAGTAAAAATATGAGGACTAATATTCAGAGGGTTTATCTTCATATCTTTATGATTCCTAATTCGAGAAATCTCACTATAAGGAATAAGAAGAGGAGAAGCATGATTACTAATATCCTTCATAATTCTGCCATCAACATGTTGTTTAGGTGATGTAGCAAGATTCAACGCCTCTGTAGCCTTCACATCCATGTCCTGCACCCTAATCCCAGAATTCTCGCCAATTACACTTCCAAAAATTGAGGCTTTCACTATTTAATCACTATTTGTTCTAACAGAGTCTGATTTTTGAAGAAATTCAACATGTATAAAATCATTAATCACGAGCTTGCTGAATTATTATGACTACTCTCCCTTCGAGTATCATCTAGCTGAATTTGATCCCTTCAAGTGTTGTTAAGCTTATTTTGATGTGCCTTGAGCTGCGTCATTAGTACAAGTTTATCACCATTACTTTGAGTAGGTAACACCTGAATTATTCCTAAATTCACCTTATTAGCAATTCGTTGGAACCAATTCCACTATTCCATTGACATAATAGTAGGAATTACATCATTCCTTGGAGCATATGGTACTATAATGGTGGATGAAGAATGCAGAGAACTTGCATGAATGTTGGTTGTAGATTTTAGTGGCCAAAAAACCTTTGCCGGCGGCGGCAAGGCTTAGCTGTAACACCCCGTACATTTCTGAACTCATGCGACTACCCTAATGTTAATGGAATTAATTAAGTTGTGATAGTTGGTATATTATTCATGGAAGTTATTGGGCTAAACTAATCTAGAGCAAATGGGCTCAATTTAAGGCCCAAAGTGAGGTGAAAGGCATGGCCCAAATGGAGAAATGATCCATTCTACCATTGACCAAGTAAACATAACATTTATGACTAAGTATGTGGCTAAGTATGAACATGAGGGACTATACAAAGGCACAAAAATCAGATTTTATTCCACAAAACACACATGCCATTTCTAGAATTTTCCACAATATTCTCTCTTCTCCCACAAACCCTAAGCAACTATCGCTTTGGAAAAGGAAACTCTTTTGAAAGCTTTTCTAAGTGTTCACTCTTATGATTTACTATATTATATGCTTAATATGGTGTATAAATCATGTTTTTTATGTTGGCAAAGTGATGAACAGTTCACTATGTGTAATACAGTCTACTTTTGCTTAATCGGTAAAGGGTTTTGCCTTATAAACTGGAAACTGGACTTGTGGTCTTGAAGGAAATGAATTTTATGGATTAAATATCAACATGTAAGATGTGTTTATGTACTTAACTTGCTTTCTCTTTGTGTTTGACATTTGGAATTGTTGTTGCGAAATTGTGCATGGAATGGGTGACGTATTGAAAGAAAAATTTAGTTTCAGTGATGTTCATGTGCATGTTGAAACCATGGATGTTTGTTGGCATCCAAGATAATTTAAAGTATGAAAATATAAGCTTAACTATGACCATGGACCATTCATTGCGGATAAGGACCCAAAAATGACCCCTTGAGGCTGAAACGGGCACCCGCCCTCGCGGGCAGGGCACCTGCGGGCGCAGATGCCAATGAAGGTGACCCTGGACAGGTCCAGATGGTCACTTTAAGACACATGACATTGACCCTTGGGAGTAGGTGGCTCCACATCCCAGTCCAGAACTTCATTTTGCATGTTTTTGTCTCTCTTTGACCCCCCAAGGACGCTATACCCTTCTTGGATGCAATTATCAACTTATGGTACCTTTTGAATGGATTTAAGGGGTTGTTCGAAGGCATGTTGGATTATATAAATTATGGATTGTTTTTAAGGTGCTATTGTGAAAGGTATTTAAGTGACTTGATGGAGAAAAGGTAACGTAGTGTTGATGGGGAAGTGTAAAGTATAACTTTGGTGTGAAATGCTATTGCCTTATGATGTCTTGGTTAATGTGTAGTATGTTGTGGTGTTGTTGGTATCGTAATGCAGTGAATTGTGTTGTGAAGGGTGAAATGACGTTATATGGAAGTCACACAATTCATTGTCATCTTATGCATTTATAATTTAATGAATTGTTAACGTGAGCTCCATGATGTACTTGTGTTGTAGAGTAAAATGTAAAGAAGGAGATGGATTGTTGTATTCACATATAGGGTTGTGTATTCATATTTGGAAGATAAGGTATGTAAGTTTACTCTTTTCGTATCCTTCTGCAGCGCATATTGTTCACATTGACATTGTACTTGTTCCATTCCGAAATGTTCAAAGGTATCTCATTTCAGGTTGTTATATATTATTCTTCACATGTTTCTTATTCATTGACCAATTGTTATTCATGTGTCACATAATTGTGGACATTGTTCCAAAGTTCCAATAACGTTACGTTCCAAAGTTCCAATAATGTTTCAACCACCAATGTGTCAATTTTATAGCAAAAGAACGGAGGTAATGCATAATTGTTTGTATAATCTTGGGTGGTATCCCAGAGGTGAAAGTAACACCTAGCAAGGGTCGATCACAATATCACTATATTCTTGGGTGACATCCCAGGGGTGGAAGAACCACCTAGCTCGGGTTGATCCGAATACTATGGGTGGCATCCCAGGGGCAAAGAAAAAGCCTAGCTTGGGTTGATCCCAATATTACGGGCGGTATCCCTGGGGAAAATGAAAAAGCCTAGCAAGGGTTAATCCCGATTATTATGTTGTTCTCCCACTGATCAGTTGGGCCCAGGTATATCACTTGTATCACTTGAATGAATATATATACATATATGAATGAGAATATTATATGAATGATAATTATATGAATGAATGAACGAAAAATGAAAGTAATGAAAGTAATGTACATGGTTACACATATACAAAACGGAGGTTTATCCATATTGATTATTTCACTTGTTTTGATTCCATTAAAGTGCTTATGTATCATGTAGTTTCTTACAGCCTTACATTGTCAGTACATTCTTCGTACTGACGTCCCTTGGGGGACTTACCTTACTTGCTATAGGCACAGGTGCTAGTAGACCTCCACAGTAGGCTGCGGGTCATCTACTTATTATTGGTGAGCTCCAGTTCGGTTCGGGGCTTTCCGAGTCACTTTTGTACATATTGGTTTTGGTACTATGTAAACGTTGTATAACGTGGGGACTTGTCCCGACTTTAGGTTTGTTACATATATGTATCTTTTAGAGGATTTGTAGACTTACGTGGTGAGATAAATGAAAGAATGTATGTCCATTTTTAATTGATGGCCCTAACGGCCAAGCTTCATATATATATATATATATATCATATGTTCTCCATGACTTCCGCCATTGGTAGTTTGTATTTACACGAGATAGCATTTTGTTCACTCAGGGGCAGTCATATGAATGTACATAAATGAAGATTGGTTCTCTCGGGCCTTAACGGCTTCGGGTGCCAGTCCGCCCCATTGGAGTTTGAGGCGTGACAAAAGTGATATCAGAGCAGGTCATCCTAAGGGTGTCTACAAAGCCGCGTCTGAGTAGAGTCTTGCTTATGGATGTGTTGCGCGCCATATTTATTAGTAGGAGGCTACGGGACATTTAGGAGTTGTTTCTTTTCTTTATTTCTTAGATCGTGCATTAGAGCCAATGTTGTAGGTGGAATCATATCTGACCATTGAAATTGGTTTTCTTCTGTATAGTAAAATGTCGATTACAAGACAAGGCAGGGGCAAAGGTAAGAAGGTAGACATGCTTACCAGAGAAAGAACTAGTAAATCACCACCTGACCAAGCTAGTCAGGGTGATGCTGAAACTGAATTTGCATTGCGAGCTTCTTCTACTTTTCCAGCTCTAGAACAGCCGAGAAGGAGAGAAGACCCTGCCGAAACACATGTTAGTGCTACTGAACAGGATATAAGAAATGTGGTGCACCTGTTGACTCAGATAGTCATTGCACAAAATCAAGGACAAGTTGGCCCAGCCTTTGCATAGAAGAGGGGGAATCAAAGGCAAAGAAGAATGACACAAGAATTTTAAAGAGGGCCGTCAAAGAGGGCTAGACCTATGGGACAGTTCATGGCGTCCCAAGGAGAATTTAGGTCTCAGGTGTTTAACAGACCGCCTAGACCATCATTTCCTCATTCTATAGTAAATGCTCTACCTCGATCCCAAGGGTTTAGAAGCAACCAGTTTTTTCAAAGAAGTGAGATTCAGGATTCACGGACAGTAGGGTATCAAGCACGAGGAAGTATAAGTCAATCGAGGTCTCCTCGTCAGCCATGTCAGCACTGTGGAAGGTTTCATTTAGGTGAATGCCGATTTGGGACAAATGTTTGTTATTGGTGTGGTATGTCGGGGTACAAGATGAAAGGGTGTCCACAGAAGGGCACGGGTAGTAGGGCACGACCTACGGGGTTAACCGTTGTATACTACTCATTAGGTGTACAGCCTATGAAGCGAGGGATAGTTGGTTCTAGTGGAACCCATAATTGTGCCTATGCTCTAGCCGACTGGCAAACTTCAGAAGCTTCTCCTGATGTAGTTAAAGGTACATTATTCATATGTTTACATACTGTATATGCATTGATTGATCCGGGTTCTATATTATCATATGTTACTCCATTGATTGTTGAAAAAAAATTTCAAAAGAACACCGAAATTATTAGTTAAGTCACTTGAAGTATCTACACCTGTTGGTGAATTTATTATAGTGAAGAGAGTCTATCGTAATTGTATAGTAACTGTTTGTGATCATGTTACGTTGGTTGATCTTATTGAGCTGGAAATGGTAGATTTTGATGTTATAATGGGTATGGATTGGTTGGCTTCTTTTTATGCCACGGTCGATCGCCGAGTTAAGAAAGTACATTTGCATTTTCAACAAAAGCATGTCCTTGAATGCAGGGGTAATGTTGGAGCACCGAGAGGTAAATTTATTTCCTATCTTAAGGCAAGGAAAATGATATCTAAGGGATACATATGTCACTTAGTAAGAGTGAAAGATACTAATGTGGAACCACCAACTCTTCAATCGGTTCCAGTAGTAAATGAATTCCTTGACGTATTTCCTGAAGATCTTTCAGGTTTACCACCAGAACAGGAAGTAGAGTTTGGTATTGACGTGATGCCAAGAACTCAGCCTATCTCTATTCCTCAGTATAGAATGACCCCAACGGAGTTATGGGAATTGAAGGAGCAATTACAAAAGACTTGCTGGGCAAAGGATTCATAAGGCCTAGTATATCCCCGTGGGGTGCACCAGTGTTATTTGTACGAAAGAGGGATGGTACATTGAGAATGTGTATTGAGCAACTAAATAAGGTGACAATCAAGGATAAATATTCCCTCCCCAGAATTGATGATTTATTTGAGCAATTACAAGGTGCCAAAAGTTTCTCAAAGATCGACTTGAAATCGGGTTCTTATTAAGTACGGGTTAGGGAGCAGGATATACCCAAGACAACTTTCCGAACACGGTATGGTCATTATGAATTTCTAGTTATGTCATTTGGGCTAACAAATGAACCAGCAGTTTTTATGGATTTGATGAATAGGGTGTTCAAGCCATTTTTAGATGTGTTCGTGGCTGTGTTTATGACTGATATTCTAGTTTATTCAAGATCACAAGAGGACCATGCTAATCACTGATGACAGGTGATACGGATTCTTCGTGATCGTAAGATATATACAAAGTTCTCTAAATATGAGTTTGGTTAGAATCCTTAGCATTCTTGGGTCACATTGTATAGGATGAAGGAATACGGTTTAATACCCAGGAGATAGAAGCGGTGCAGAATTGGCCAAGACCTACGACGCCTACAAAGATTCGTAGTTTTCTTAGATTTGAAGGTTATATCAAATGTTTGTTGAAGGGTTTTCTTCTATCTTTGCACCTTTAACAAAGCTAACACATAAGACAACCAAGTTTCAGTGGAATGATACAAGTGAAAGGAGTTTCCAAGAGCTGAAGGATAAATTGATGACTACATCCGTATTGGTACTTCTAGAAGGTACAGAAGGATATGCAGTACATCGTGATGCTTCAGGAGTTGGTTTAGGATGTGTATTGATGCAGCATGGTAATGTAATAGCATATGCCTCACGACAATTGTGACCATATGAGAGAAATTATCCTACACATGATCTTGAGCTAGCAGCTGTGATATTTTCTTTAAGGATATGGTGCCACTAATTGTATGGGGTTCACGATTGACACATACACTGATCATGAAAGTTTGCAGTATATTTTTAAGAGAAGAACCTAAACTAGAGACAACGAAGGTGGCTGGAACTACTAAAAGACTATGATAGTGATATCTTATACCATCCGGGAAAAGCAAATGTGGTAGCCGATGCATTAAGTCGTAAAGCAATAGGAAGCACTAATAGCCAGTGGACGGAAAAAGCAAGGTATAGTCAAGGATTTATATAAACTAGCCAGTTTGGGGGTTCGTTTTCTTGAATCTTTAGACGAAGGAGTTATTGTGCAAAGTGCAGCAGAATCTTCACTAGTAGCTGAAGTAAAGGAAAAACAATATGCGAATCCTATTTTATTGCAGCTAAAAAAGAATGTACAGCAAGGTTCACCAAAGGTATTTGACCTTACGCCAGGGGGAGTGCGTCAGTGTCAGAATAGATTTTATGTACCTGATGTGGATGAGCTAAGACGATGGATTATGACGGAGACAAATCTTTCAAGATATTCTATTCATTCGGGAACAACCAAAATGTACCATGATTTGGAAGAGATGTCTTGGTAAGGTTACAGGAAAAGAACATTGTAGAATTTGTAGCTCATTGACCGAATTGTCAACAAATAAAAGTAGCGCATCAGAAACCTGGAGGTTATATGCAATGTATAAATCTTCCAGTCTGGAAGTAGGACATGATTAACATGGATTTCATCACAGGTTTGCCTCGTACATTGCGGAAATTTGATTTCGTAGGGGTAATAGTTGACAGGCTTACCAAGTCGGTCCATTTTCTACTAGTCAAGACTACTTATACAGCTGAAGAGTATGAACGATTATTGTTGGAGAGATAGTGTGACTACATAGAATTCTAATTTCTATTATAGCATACAGGGGAGCTCAATTTGCTGCACATTTTTGGAAATCTTTTCAGAAGAGTTTGGGAACCCAAGTGAGTTTGAGTACGACTTTTCATCCTCAGACAGATAGACAAGCACAACGTAATATACAACCACTTGACGATATGCTACGACCTTGCACATTGGACTTTAAAGGTAGTTGGGATGATCATCTACCTCTTATTGAATTTGCCTACAACAATAGCTATCATTTAAGTATAAAAATTGTACCTTATGAAGCTTTATATGGAAGGAAGTGTAGATCACCAATTGGATGGCTCGAAGAGAGTGAAACTGTCTTATTTGGGCTAGATATTGTTCATTAAGCAAGCTGCGGAGAAAATTTAGGTGATACAACAGAGGCTACAAATGGACCAAAGTCAACACAAGTCATATGCCGATGTTAGAAGAAGAGGGCTAGAATTTTCCATAGGTGATTGGGTATTCTTGAAAGTGTTACCAATGAAAAGGGTAATGAGATTTGGAAATAAAGGAAAGTTGGCCCTATATAGTGTGCCATATGAAATTATCTGAAGATTTGGGAAAGTTGTGTATGAAGTGGAACTACCCCAAGAACTCCCCACAGTTCATCCAGTGTTTCATATTTCGATGCTTCGACAGTGCATATGAGATCCATATCATATTACTCCTATTGAAGATGTGAAAGTTATGGAAGATCTCACGTATGAGAAAGTAACTATTGCTATTCTAGACCGACAAGTAAAGAGGTTGAGGAATAAAGAAGTAGCTTCCGTAAAGGTACTTTGGAGAAATCAACAAGTAGAAGAGATCACATGGGTAGCCGAGGAAATGATGAAGTCCAAGTACTCTCATTTGTTTCAAATGGAATAAAAAGTTCAAGATGCTGAATTGGAGCAAAAACAAGTAAGTATATGTGAGCATTATATGTATGTGATAATATGAAGAATGCACTTAGACTTGAACTTGCTTAGATTGGATAAGGTTATTAACATTCGAGGACGAATGTTTCGAAGGGGGGAAGGATGTAACACCCCGTACATTTATGAACTCATGCGACTAACCTAATGTTCATGGAATTACTTAAGTTGTGATAGTTGGTATATTATTCATGGAAGTTATTGGGCTAAACTAATCTTGAGCAAATGGGCTCAATTTAAGGCCCAAAGTGAGGTAAAAGGCATGGTCCAAATGGAGAAATGATCCCTTATACCATTGACCAAGTAAACATAACATTTATGACTAAGTATGTGGCTACGGATGAACATGAGGTCCTATATAAATTCACAAAAAACATATTTTATTCCACAAAACACAAATGTCATTTCTAGAATTTTCCACAATATTCTCTCTTCTCCCACAAACCCTAAACGACTATCTCTTTGGACAAGACCACTCTTTTGCAAGCTTTGGTAAGTGTTCAATATTATGATTTACTATATTATATGCTTAATATGGTGTATAAATCATGTTGGTTATGTTGGCAAAGTGTTGGACAGTTCACTATGTGTAAAACAGTCTACTTTTGCTTAATCGGTAAAGGGTTTTGCTTTATAAAATTGAAAGTGGACTTGTGGTCTTGAAAGAAGTGAATTTGATGGATTAAATATCAACATGTAAGATGTGTTTATGTCTTTAACTTTCTTTCTATTTTGGTTTGACATTTGGAATTGTTGTTGCGAAATTGTGCATGGAATAAGTGACGTATTGAAAGGAAAATGTAGTTTCGGTGATGTTCATGTGCATGTTGAAACCATGGCTGTTTGTTGGAATCCAAAATAACTTAACATATGAAAATATAAGCTTAACTATGACCATGGAGCATTCATTATGGATAAGGACCCAAAATGACCCCTTGAGGCTGAAACGGGCACCCGCCCTTGCGGGCAGGGCACCTGTGGGCGCAGATGCCTGCGTAGGTGACCCTGGACAGGGACAGATGGTCACCTGCAGCCGCATGTCATCCAACTTTGGGTCCAGGTGTCTCCACAGCCCATTCCAAAATTTTGTTTTGAATATTTTTGTGTCTCTTTGATCCCCCATGGCCCCTATACCCTTCTTGGATGCAATTATCAACTTATGGTACCTTTTGAATGGATTTAAGGGGTCGTTCAGAGGAATGTTGGATTATATCAATTATTTATTGTTGTTAAGGTGGTATTGTGAAAGGTATTTAAGTGAGTTGATTGAGAAAAGGTAACGTAGTGTTGATGGGGAAGTGTAAAGTATAACTTTGGTGTGAAATGCTATCGCTTTATGATGTCTTGGTTAATGTGTAGCATGTTATGTTGTTGTTAGTATCGTAATGTAGTGAATTGTGTTATGAAGGGTGAAATGGCGTTATATGACAGTCATGCAATTCATTGTCGTCTTATGCACTTATAATGTAGTGAATTGTTAACGTGAGCTCCATGATGTACATGTGTTGCAGAGTAAAACGTAAGGAAGGAGCTGGATTGTTGTATTCTCATATAGGGTTGAGTATTCATATTTGGAAGATAAGGTAGGTAAGGTTACTCTTTTTGTATCCTTCTGCAGCACATATTGTTCACATTGACATTGTACTTGTTCCATTCCGAAATGTTCAAAGGTATCTCATTTCAGGTTGTTATATATTGTTATTCACATGTTTCTTATTCATTGACCAATTGTTATTCATGTGTCACATAATTTTGGACATTGTTCCAAAGTTCCAGTAATGTTACGTTCCAAAGTTCCAATAATGTTTCAACCACCAATGTGTCAATCTTATAACGAAAGAACGGAGGTAATGCATGATTGTTTGTATAATCTTGGGTGGTATCCCAGAGTTGAAAGTAACACCTAGCAAGGGTCGATCCCAATATCACTATATTCTTAGGTGACATCCCAGGGGTGAAAGAATCACCTAGATCGGGTTGATCCCAATACTATGGGTGGCATCCCAGGAGAAAAGAAAAAACCTAGCTCGGGTTGATCCCAATATTATAGGCGGTATCCCAGGGGCAAATGAAAAATCCTAGCAAGGGTCGATCCCGATTATTATGTTGTTCTCCCACTGATCATTTGGGCCCGGGTATATCACTTGAATGAATATATATACATATATGAATGAGGATATTATATGAATGATAATGCTATGAATGAATGAAGGAAAAATGAAAGTAATGAAAGTAATGTACATGGTTCCACATATACAGAACAGAGGTTTATCCATATTGATTATTTCACTTGTTTTGATTCCATTGAAGTGCTTATGTATCATGCAGTTTCTTACAGCCTTACATACTCAGTACATTCTTCGTACTGACGTCCCTTGGGGGACTTACCTTACTTGCTACAGGCATAGGTACTAGTAGACCTCCACAGTAGGCTGCGGGCCATCTACTTATTATTGGTGAGCTCCAGTTCGGTTCGGGGCTTTCCGAGTCACTTTTGTACATATTGGTTTTGGTACTATGTAAACGTAGTATAACGCGGGGACTTGTCCCGACTTTAGGTTGGTTACGTATATGTATCTGTTAGAGGCTTTGTAGACATACATGGTGAGATAAATGAAAGAATGTATGTCCATTTTGACTTGATGGCCCTAACGGCCAAGTTTCATATATATATCATATGTTCTCCATAACTTCCGCCATTGGTAGTTTGTATTTAAATGAGATAGCATGTTGTTCACTTAGGGGAAGTCATATGAATGTACATGAATGAAGATTGGTTCTCTTGGGCCTTAACGGCTTCGTGTGCCAGTCCGCCCCGTTGGAGTTCGAGGTGTGACATTGCCGGTGGTACCCGTGGTGGTTATCATGTGCATGTGATTGTGGGTATTGTGAAGTAGATTGGGATGATTCATCGTCATTGTTATAAAGGAAATGATAAGAGAGCTCGCATGATTGGTATTCTTAGTGACACTTTATCTAGGGGTAGAGGTTTCTCAGGTAGGTGTACTCTCTGTAGTACATCTAGGTTGTTATATAAGCACTATAAATATCAGAGGGTAGTTACTAAGGCCATGTCTCTTGAGACTCTGATGTTAAACCTTCTAGTCGTGGTTGGTATTTAGGTTCTTCTAGGATATATCAGCAGCCGACATTAACTAGAGCATGTTATGAGTATGGAGATTGGGTAACTTTGTCCACCAAAGTTTGGACATATGAGATTAAATCATAGTATTTTTGCCTTTGTTAGGATTTCAACCTGAGACATCATTACTCGTACACTTCGTTGAGCACATATAGCTAGGTATTTTTATGAAAAGTTAAAAGGATACATATAATGAGATTGACTGGACATAAATAGAATATTCTTCACATATTATTAAAATACAACAATAGCATAAAAATATGAAAAACGAGAAACAATGTCATATCTAGGAAATACGATTAAGAGACAAGAATACAAAATAATTATAAAACACAAAAATTAATACTTGCTCAATAAAAATCCTAAGGATATCCATGATTCTGTTCTCCATCATTGTTGTTATTAGAACTAATTTCATTTTCAACATCCTCATTGACTTGTTTCTCTCTTTCGTCAAGTTTGGTCCTCTTAACAACAAACAGTTTAAACAAACCTTTAATTTCTCTAGCCTCATGTTCGTCGAATTTTTTTCTTGCCTCGAAAAGTTGGTTAAAAAGGTACTTAGTTTGCTTCTCCTCAACCATGTGCTCTATTTGATTAATTTTATCTTCCTAAACATTCATTAACAACTCAAGGTAGTTATCAAGTTTGACCAACTTAATTATCCTTTCGTTATGGGGGGAAGCTAAATAGTTCTTCACTTTATCTTCAGCCTTGGTTAGGGATGGCCAAACAAAAACACTATTTTATTCATGAGTAAAAATAATTATACCAATTTTTGTATCACATAAAATCGACAACTCTTTTGCTTTCTTACATTGCGATTCTAATCTTTTATCTAAAATGGCTTTTCTAATTTTCGAATCGACAATCCTAGTGGTTCTTACCCCCATTTTGTCATAGTTACATAAAAAAAAAGTAAAAGAGTACAATATCTGAGTGAGTACCTTTCTCTGGATATAAAATAAGAGTATTTGACTTATATATATATATATATGACCGGTAGTACATAATACTTAAATGGCAGAAAGTCGATTCACATAATTTGGCCAAGTTTAGGAATAAACTAACTATAGAATCTGGATTTTAAGGTATTTCTTTGTTACTTTCTTAAAATCCAAAAAATCAATTTTGAACTTGAAGATTAAATAATATTTTTCCCATAATAATTATATTCTGAGCTGGCAAACTGTCACTACCAAAAAAACCCAAGGAGTGTGATATTACCTACCCCATTCCAACCATGGTAGGTAACCCAAGCTCAAAATCCGTAATTAACTCAATGTAAAGACAAACAATGGAATCACACAATAATCATCTAATAATGACTCATGTCAATGAAAATCAAAAGAAACAAAACCATATATTCTGGAATATCCCAAGACTCAACTGTCACAAATAAAAGAGAGACTCTAATACAAAATGTCATAGCTAAAATACAACAATATCTGAGAAAAGTAAAGAAGACAAAAATAAAGGATAAAGAAAGCAGTAACACTCTCTAAAGGTAGGAGGTCACAACAACTTCAAGTCAGGAAACATCGCACAAACCAAGGTTTGTGCTATCCACCCGAATTGCGAGCTACATGAGAAGGATGAGGAGAAGTAAGGGTGAGTATAACCACCAGTACTCAGTAGACATCATTGATCGATTGAGCTTAAAAGGATAATGTATCAAATAAAGAATACAAAAATAACCCTGCATGCAGTGAAGTACCAGTAGTTAAATATCAATAAATACCACATATCTTCTCAAACACAACAATAATTCAAAAATGATACAATACAATAATATGGGATGATATACAATGGCCAATGCCATAGATATACACCCCCTCCAGTCATGTGCTATGAGGTAGGACCCATAGAGGACTCACGAGGTCCATATACCCTACCAAAAATTCCACCCAGAGGAATCCAATAAAGAATATCATATATCACCATCTTGAATACTGCCTCAGACCAAATCATAAAAAGGTATTTCATATTCTTTCAAAACTCAGTGTTTCTAATAGTCCAATCTAGTGATCAATAAGATGAGTGAATATGTATAACTAAGATGATGTAACTAAGATGATGAGATTAATCAAACATAACATATATGTAATAAATCTCAAGATATTAATAAACTCATGAACACAGTCTACAAGCCTCAATATCACACAAGAAATCCGACTAGAAATTCAGTAATATGATGCAAGCCCCAATTTGGGCATCACAATAATAATCCATCTTATATATCACATTAAAACACTAAGTCATAGAAGACATAACATTCTTTACATGATAAGATCCAGCCTAAGAAAAGGCTGAAGAAAGTTAAGTCATAACCTACCTTAAAGTAGAACTGTAAGCCACTAATGGTCACAAACTAGCCTTTCCCTTCTGAATAGCTTCATAATGCTCCTAATCTACTAAGAACAAGTTCAACGCCTAAATATGATTCCATCAATGCCCATATTATTATACTTCTAGTTTGTTTACAAAAAGTCAACCCCAAGCCTCCAAGGACAAAACTAAAATTTTATTAGAAAATCAGTTTATGCATAACTTAAAAGGTTCAAATATGAAATTTCATAAAAAATGGAGCTAAAATTGACCTTGAAATCGTCACTTTATCATTTGTTAACTTTGCCCAAAAAGCTCCAAATTTCCAAGTTACACAACACAGATTTGAATATGAAATCATGGAATAATCATTGGACAATGTTAAAGTATTGGTTTAAGAACTTACCCAATAAATAAATCTCAAACATCAGCTTTTGAATGTCCTAAAATTAAGATCCCAAACTTCAAAAACTGAGTTATAGGGTTTTGAGTCAATAATGATTTTTTAAATCTATCCTAGATGAGTTACTCTTTGTGATTATAGGACCCACCATTGCCATCATGAAGCACCAACTTGACCAGAACTGGATACGAACAAAACACCCTTCGTAATTGTGAACCAAGCCACACGATCGAGATATACAAGCATCCAGTCCTCCGTGATTGTGACCTTGACCATGCGACCCTGATCCATGTTCCTTAAAACCCACAATGCAACTAGGAGCCTCAAAATAACAACGAAGATTTCAGTTACACCAGATGACAACTGAAACCAGCAACTCCCAAGTCCAAAAAATCCTTAATGGGATCTTAGAAATCATTTAAAACCCCATGAAAACCAACCGACTATGCTACTAGACTAAAATCAATATTTCAGACTCAATGAAATTGTTGGATTTACCAATGGAGGTTTGATGTGAGGCTAAAAGTCATGAATTTCTACTATAGTTTGCCTCACATTTAATTATTTTATTATGATTTTGAACTTACTTTATATTAAATATTCTTATGTAGCTTGTCATGATATGTAGGATAAAGATCAATGGATTTTGCACGGATTTAAAGCATATTGCAGTATAAAATGAGCTTTGAAATTTGAGTAGGATCTAATGAAGAAGATTTGGAGCACATCCAAAGATGGTCAATCACGACGTTAGTTTAACGGGAGCAAAATGAGAGAAAAAAGTGAAAAACACACTATAGAGATGCCCTGGGCGCCACCCAAGGTGTCACAATAGTTGAAATTGAAGCCCCAAGCCTTGCAAGCTAAGGGGCTTTTTAAATGTCTTGCTTCCCCACTCTGGGTTCCACCCCAGGCCATGTAACAGTACAAATTCCAAGAAAATTTCAGTATGGAGCGGCCCAAATGACCCGGATCCGACCCATACTCTTTTGTAACCCTATAAATGTTACTTCTTAGTCATTTTTGCATTAGTTTTAGCCGAGGAAAACATGTGTAACTTTAGAGAAAGATCTATACTTAGGGTTTTCTTCTCTTTTTAATAATTTTCACCATTGAATCTCTATCTATTCATGATTTTTTTAATCTTGTAATTAGACTATGAGTAGCTAACTCATAGTATCTAGAGTTTAAGCTAAAGACATGAAAGTTGACGTTTGATTATCATAATCTTTAGTTTTGATTTACAATATTTAGTTATTTATCTTTTCTCAATCTTAATTGTTTGTAAGCTTGACAACCTCTCAAACACTATCTATGGTGTCATTTGGACTAGTAATAGGGAAATTACTTGCACAATGAGGGAAGGTGTTGCTTGGTTGTGAACTCTATAGAGAAGGGGAACAATTCACTAATGTAGATAGGAATATACCCGTTAGCCTTGTCTAGTTGATACAAAAGAAAAATCACATGCACTTTATTATAGATTGACTATCATAGGAATATAGGCATTTGGAATAGTCAATTAGGCGTTGAGTTTGTTTGGAAAGACGCTCAATATCGCAAATGTCAATCTGCAACTAGAAATCAACTAAATATATGATTCAAAGACTCAAGTGGATTGTCGAAATACCATAACCATGGATCATCTTGCAAATCTGAATATCAATTTAATATTCTACAAATTGCTTCCATTTACTTTTATTTACTTTCAAAACACACAAATTGCTCTTTATTCCCTCTTATCTCCTGAATAACTTACATAAGAATTCAATATAGTTAATCAGCCTTGGGTATGATATCTGGACTCACATCTATATTACTTGTATTATCGCATACACTTGAATTTGTGTTTGAACGCAACAAGGTCATTATCAACGGATGATGATCAAAGTCAACTAAAAGCCATAATTTTCAAAATTTCTATCCAACTAATTGAGATCCAACAGAATGCCTTAGGACCCTGAACCAATAGTGCTACTAACCTAAAAATAACATTACAAGGCTAATACAACACACATAAATATCATACGATATCTAAATCTCTGAATGTTGACCAATTTCAACCATTCTAACTTTCAAGCCTTCCAAAATAAAAAACTCACATAATTCACAATCGGTCTTGGGAATTATGCCACATACTCTCGTAGACAAAAAATACTAAAATACTAATATGGGGAGGGGTAAAATAGTTAAAATGCATCAAAAGTTAAAAATCAATGTTAGCGTTGTTACATCATCCTCCATTAAAACACACGTTTATCCTCAAATGTAAGAGTTAGAAAGGTACCTGAACTATAAAAAAACTAGAGATATCTACTCTGCATATCAGACTCTGTATCCCACATAGCCTAGTCAGCTAGATGATGCTTCTATTGGACCTTTAATGACACTGTCTTGGTGGATCTCAACTTCCTAGTTTGCCTATCCAAAATGGCTATAGGCTCTTCCTCAGAAGTCATATTCTAATTCAAATCCACCAAATCACCTTAGAACCATCAAAACAATACTTCTTTAACATCACGACATGGAAAACTAGATGCACAGAGAAAAGACTAAGAGATAAAGCCAACTCATAGACAACCTCCCCAATATGCTAAAGGATATCAAAAGGATAAATAAACCTAGAGCTTGTCTTTCATCCCAAACCTTGTTACACCCTTCATAGTTAATACCTTCAACAAAACTCATAGTCCAATCAAAAATAGGTCGTGAACTCTCCGATCTGCATAACTCTTATGCCTACTCTTACTGTGGGGGTTAAGAGTCAGTCATGTATTTACTGCACTCTATCTATTGAATCCCTTAATAGATCCATGCCTCAAGGCCTAACCTCAAAGGAATCGAATTACCTAATCAAAGATCTACACTTCCTCCTACAAAGTCTCAAATGGTGCCATCTGAATGCTGGAATGATAACTTTTACTATAGGAAAACTCTACCAAATGTGAAACTTGTTCCTACTGAACATCAAAATCAATCACTCAAGCTTAAAGAATATCCTCAAAAACCTATATTTCTGACTATTCATTTGTCTGGGGGTGAAAAACTGTACTCATCTCCAACTGAGTGCGCACTTCTTACTACATAGAACTCCAAAAGTGGAACGTGAATAGAGTACCTCTATTTGAAATGATAGAAATGTGCACACCATGCAATCGAACTATCTATTGAATGTAGCTCTTAGCCAACTTCTTCACATTATAGGTCACCTTCACTGGAATGAAATGAGTTGATTTGGTGAATTTGTCCATAATCACCTAAATGGAGTCAAACTTTCCCAAAGCTTGAAGCCAACAAACCAGGAAGTCCATTATGATACTCTACCACTTCCACTCAAGTATAAACATCCTTTAAATCTAACAATTCAAACACTTGGCCACGAACTCCACTATGTCCCTCTTCATCCTACACCACCAATAATGCTGCTTCAGATCATGATACATATTTGTTGCACCTAGATGAATAAAATACCTCAAATTATGGGCCTCCTCCATAACAAACCTGGTTAAGTCACTAATTCTAGTAACACAAATCTAGCCCTTGATCCTTAAAAAACCCTCGAATCAAGAATCAAATCCTTAGATTCATTACTCAATACATTATCCCGAATGATGCACAACTTCCTATCCTCAAAATTTCTATACTTAATCTGCCCCATCAAAAAAGATTATGCCTCAACATAAGAAAGAACCCTACCAAGCTGAAAAATATTAAGTATCATGAATATATTGGCCAAACTCTAAACACCTATATTCAATGGTCGCTCCTTATATATAAGCATAATAAGACTACCCATACTCACCCCCTTCCTACTTAAAGTATCAGTCAATATATTGGCCTTGCCTGGGTGATAGAGAATAGTCATGTCACAGTCCTTCAACAACTCCAACCATTTATGCTGTCTCAAATTAAAATCCTTTTTGTTGAATATATACTAAAGGTTGCGTTGATCGATGAACACCTTACAATGAAGTCCATATAACTAAGTCACCACAACTTCAAAATAAATACTATCACTGCCAACTTTAAGTCATGAGAGAGACAGTTCTTCTTATAAGTCTTCAACTACCTCATATCATAGGCTATCACCTTTCTTTTTTTCATCAAAACACCACCAAGTCCAACCCTGAATCATCACAATATATGGTAAAACTTGCACCTTTCACAAGTAAGGTCAAGTAGGTACTGAAGTTAATAGAGCCTTGAGATTTTGAAGGCTCTCTTTCCACTTGTTAGACCACTAAAAAGCAAAATTATTCTAAGTTAATTTGTTCAGCAAAAGTAAAAAATACTTACAAGAACAGTTTGAAGTGGCCAACCAACCTAAAAAAGCTCAGAATCTCTGTAAGTGAAGTAAGCCTGGGCTAATGTGGAACTATCTCAACTTCAGCTGGATTGACCATAATACCATCCTTGTACCCAGCATGCCCTAAGAATGACATGGAACTCATCCAAAACTTAGAATTCAAGAATTAACATGTTTTCTCCTTGCGATATCTATTAACCCTGGTAGACTGATAATGCTTACTAGTACTTATGGACTACTGATACTACTCTTGCTATATTTTTTTTATAGATGTAGGCGTGCTGTAGGTTGACTAGGATTTTTTTATGGGAGTGGCGGTTATTTATCATCAACTTTCGCATCTCTCCTCCCAATGAAAGTTGTGTTTTTTCTTTGTCCTTGTCCTTTATAGAAGCTCTTATATATGTCTAGACTAAATTTTTGGAGTTTGATTTGTTTTGATTAAGTTACTTATTATAAAACCCATGTTTATTACTTATTGGTATTAAAAGTTGAATACTTTTACTTATTATGAAAGTTGTTAATTGATTTCTAAAGTATTCTCATATCTAGTTCGAACAGAGTAGGTGCCTACACGATCCCATTATTTAGGTTATGACAGATGGTATCAGAGCACTAGGTTACCGGTCTTACAAGTACAAGAGTAATTTTGAGTAGTATCCTACGAATTGGTGCATAGACATCCACATCTGATCCTCAAGAAGATATGAGGCATCTAGGATTCGTTCCTTTTCTTCTTTCCTATCATGCCTTCATAATTTTGTCTCCCTGGGTTGAGTCCAATTAGTATCTGGTCGACTATAATTGCTATCTCAATAAATTTGAATTTGGAATCTAGTTGGTTCTAATTGGTATCTTAAGGAAGTTCAAAATTAGAAACTGGTCGATTCCAATTAGTATCTGATGATAAGAGTCAGGACTTACAATGGTTGTGTAAAGTAGGATGAAATTATTTGGTTGCATGGTTTTTGGTGAGAACTATTTGTGTAATTAATAATTCTTAAGACAATACTATGGATAGAAGTACGTGGATTTACGGTGATCTATAGAGCATTGATGTATGCTAATGTCTTGTGTGATGTAAAGATAATGAAAAGAGCATATCGGGTTTGAGTATCCAGTCAGAAACATGTCTCTAAAATTGGGATAGTGGAAGTTCCAAGATTGGTAGCTTAAAAAAATAGTGTCTACGATTATACTCATTATAGATGCATTTAAAACACAATGTCGTGTAAGTGATATTGTATTACACTAAAGGAGTAGAAACTTAAATATTCCTGAAGTTATTGGTTAAGGGCCGCTGCAGTGGTGGGGTTGCTGCTGCAGTGAGACCACTATAGCTGTCGTCATCCCATCATAGAGAGTCTACGCTACTCGCCAGGGTCACTATAGCAGACCCTTGACCGCCACAGAGGGACCACTGCAGTGGCCACTAGGCAGTAGCCTAGCCCTATTTCAAAATTTCATTTTTCTAAAACCATGATTTGGGAGAAATTTAAGATATCTAATACTAAATTTATAAAAAAGTATGGGCCTATAAACAAGGCCATTATTCAAAGATGCCAACCAACGACACTAAAATAATATAAACTGATCAAAAATATCTAAAAGTGCAGTAAAATAAGAGATGTCAAACAAGTACCTACACAAGGCCAAGGACAACATAATATGAATATGTGGGATAAGGGGTTTGGAAATACCATGCTAGGATTGAACTATCTGCTCCATCCTTGAGGCTTGACGCATCAGAACTATTCTTATCTAATCAGCTAAAAAATGAGAATTTCTGTGCATCAGATGTCTTCACCTTAGGAGTCTTCTTGTTTGGGGCAAAGAACTTTAGAACAACATTCATTCCTTTCCACATGCAAATGAGCAGTCAATCTCGAGAGTGCCTTTTCTTTTTCTCTGCATCCAGGTCCTTTTGAAGCTTTACATGGGCATGAGATGGAGAGGAAAAGGCTTCATGGAGGTTGGACAAGCCCACTGTGGCGCTAGAGGATGCACAATCTTGGGAGCCATGTACGTCCTCATCAATATCTCCTTTACTGCATCCAAATCTGACTCCAGCCACCAAAAAAGCCCTATAGACCATGTGGGGCCAGTCCTAGGTTATCCGTTCTCCTAGATTCCACTGTCCTCTACATCACTCATCTTCCACTTCTTCTTGCTCCTCCCTTATTCACCCTTCACCCTCATTAGATCAAAAGCCGCATTACACTTGACCTAAGCATACTCTTCCTCTACCAACACATATACCTTCTAACATAACTTAGTAATTAGTAATGGAAGGACAATGTCCTTCAATTGGTTGAATAAGTACTTCCGCTCCTCCTTAGCCTACTCCCCCACATTTATCTCTACTCAATCTAGAACACAAGCAACCACTAAGCCTCACTTGTAGGTTACGTCTGTAATATTAATGGATGGATGGATCCTTTGAGAGATAAGGTTCAACTATCATTGGGCCTTAGAAGTGAAGTTGGTGCTCTTGATGCCCTTCTATGCACCCAAGGAGTTGAGGCTATCATATCCTACACAACTAGCACCTTAGACAACCAATCACTGTTTCTCTCAGTATCCTTTGCCCAGTAACAATAATTTGGGAGATTTGGCACCCCTAAGGTTTCATTGATAACCTCAACCTTAATCCCAACATCCATACCTCGAATGTGAATGGTGAGGTTAGGAGTGTTCCACTATACCGTAGGGTGTATAAAATAGAACTCATTCACCTAACCCTCATTGCAATAAACAGTTGGCTATTCCAGGGTCCCCAACCTAACTTTTGTAGCAATTATGGAACTCAAGTTCCTTCTCCTCTACCTGATCCATCACAAGACTATGCTCACGCTTTAGCCCTCTAATCTGCATGTCTAAGATTCATCTCCTGCATCAGTGGCTAAGAAATCTCTTGAATGTGGAAGGAGAATCACCACTAGTAGCTATAATATCTGTAGTACCTAAATAAAAGAAAGAAAATTTTGGTAGTTGATGTTTCCACAAAATCCAATGAGAAAACTTGGCTTAAAAGTAAGGGTACTGTAAGAAGAAATTTTTTAAAAATTCCAGATTTTTCCCAGGCCTGCTGTAACACCCCTTACTTTGTATAACCTCATTTGATACCTTGGGTTCATATCTACCTTGGTGTTGAGATTCCATGGGTATGTGTTTTATAGTGTCATTGGTGAAACATTTGATATCGGACCTAATATGTGTGATTAGACCTTCGTAGGAGGTGTTTTGTAATTTTGTGGAGCATTTGTGTAATACCCCGTACACATTCTAACCTCATTTGGTGACTTGGATTCATGTTTACTTGATTATTAAGATCACTAAGTAAGTATTTTGTAGTGTTTTGATAAGGTATTGGACGATACGCAAGTGTTGGAAAAATGGCCAAAAAATTCAGCAAAGCATGAAAACTTGCGCCACTGCCCTGTTTCAGGGGGTGTGGTGCAAACATTAAGGTTCATAGGGCAAGGAAATCTTGCGCCACTTCCTTGCTTTGCAGCAGTGGCGCAAGGCACAACAAATTGTGCCCTTCCGCGCTCGTTTTGTAACGCAATTCTACGTCGATTCTTAGATGGTTTCTTTTGGTTCTTTGGAGTTATTTGAGCATTTTTAAAGCTTAAAACACTTCAATACACTCCTACATACTCCTACATGATCAAATCATGAAATATAAATAAGTATACAAAATGTTCAATGAAGCCATGGGCGACTAGAATTCTTATTTTTTGCGATTGAGACTACGAATGAGAATCTCGTAAGGGAATATTGTCGTGACATTATGAAATTATTTAAACATTATATATATGGTGAATTATACATGAAAGTTGATGGGCTAAGATACATGTGCAATTGGGCCCAAAATTAGGCCCACAATGGAATAAAAGACATGGCCCAAAGGGCAAAATGATCCATTCTTCCACTTTGACCACATTTAATGCCAAGGAATGGCTAAGTATGACTTGGGGTATATATAAAGGCCCCAAAATCAGATTTTATTCATATAACACTCTCATGCCTTTTAAGATATTTCTCAAACATTTCTCTAGTTCCAAACCCTAAAGCAAATATTTCCTTTGGACTCTTTGGACAAGATCATCCTATTCCAAGCCTTGGTAAGTATTTATTCTAATGGATTAACATATTATATGCATGGGAGATTATGTATATCATGATAGTTATGTTGGCAAGGTGGTGAATAGTGTATTTGTGCTTTTGGTGAAAGATGTGCCATCTTTGTGATTTGAATTTGAAAAGAGACTTGATGTCTTAATGAAAGAGCATGGTATGGATAAAATATGAACATGTATGGTGTGATTTTCTTATTAAAGTTGTCATTTTTCTAAAAGTGTAAATTATGGGATTTTGGCCGATATCTGCTATGAGGTGTATTAAGGTAATTTGATGGATTATTTGTGATGTTATATGGATAAGAAAGTGTAAAGGAGAAGTGTTGTGGTGAAATGAATTGATTATCATGTATTGGTAAATGTATGGAATATTGGGGGATTTTTGGAATAATAATTTCATCCATGGTTTTGTCAAGGGGAAATGGCATGTTTAAAGGCAAACATGTAACTCATTGATGTTATATGCATTTGTAAAGTAGTTGATGGTTAATGTGAATCCCATTATATATTTGTGTTGTAGAGTGACACATAAAGAAGGAGCGGGACTATTGTATGCACCTCTACGATTATATATTCGTATTGCGGTAAATAGTAGTCACATTGTCATATATTTCCTACTCATTGATCATTGGTGAATCTCATGTCTCATATTCATGGTTAATGTTCCAAAATCTCAAATAAGATTATGTTCCAAAGTTCCAATAGTGATTATACTCATGTCTCTTGTTCATGGATTATTGTCCAATGGTTCCAATAGTGTTATGTTTCCACGAAGGCTATGTTCCAATAATGTTTATTGGCATGTTTCTCACTCATTGATTATTGATCCAAAGCTTCAAATAAAGTTATGACTATCATTGTATCAATCTCTCACAAGTAAAGATATCAATCTCAAAAGTAAAGAAATGAAGTAAGAATAAAGTAATGCATATTGATTGTGTTCATGGGTGTTATCCATGGGGTAAAAATACCCGCATGATGATGTTCATTTATCCATGGGGTGCAAGAACACCCGCATGATGATATGATCTTATCCATGAGGTTAAAAGAATACCTGCATGATGATGGTATTTTATCCATGGGGTGAAAAGAACACCTGCATGATGAGTGCCCAGACAGTATATGAGTGATGTAAAAGCAAAGTAAAGTAAAGGAAAGAGAAAGAAAGAACGTAATGTACATGGTTCCCAAAGTACAGAACGTTGACTTATTCATCTTGATTATTCATTTGCATTTGAGTTCATTGAAATAGTTATGTATTATACAGTTTCATTTGAGCCTTACATACTCAGTACATTCTTCGTACTGACCCCTCTTGGGGAACTTACTTTAAATGCTGCAGGTGCAGGCACTAGTAGACCTCCACAATAGGTTGACAGTAATTGCAGATTTTTGGTGAGACCCAGTTGGTTCGGGACTTCCCAAGTCACAGTTGTACATTTGTTTTGATGTTGTAAATGTTGTATAAAGCGGGGACTTGTCCCGAATTTAAGTTGGTCTTGTATAAACATCTGTTAGAGGCTTTTGTAGATGTATGTGGGTATATGGATGCTAGAGATGTATGTTCACTCAACTTAATGGCTCTAACGGCCAAGTTTCACATATTGTACATGTTTTCCATGACTTCCGTCATAAGCATTTTAGATATTATCAATTACATGAGATAGTATAATGTTCATATGAGGCTATGCATACGAATGTACATGAGCAAAGGTTGGTTCTCTCAGGCCATATCGGCTTCAAGTGCCAATCACGCCTCGTTGGGATTCGGGGCGTGACACCTGCACACTGTTTAGAAACCACTACAACAGTACCCTGTCCACTGCATCGGTACCACCATAGTGGGAGGTTCGCATTACAGTGGCATCACTACAATGTACTGCGGCTCGTTGCGGTAATGCCTTTGTCCCCAACGAGACCCCGACCTCAAAAACTCCAGTTTTGAATTTTTTGCTTTGTTTTCTTGATTTGTAATACATATTAGGCCTTGTGTTGTAGTATTTCACTGCTATACATCATTTTAGGGTGGTTAACACCTAAATCAAGCCTCAATGGCTTGATAATGTTTGAAAAATAACCTTTCACCTACCCACTCCATTTTCAAGTTCAACCCTCCATGAACTTTGCAAAAGTTACACCTTTATTGCTATAGATGTATTGGAAATGTAATAGAAACTAGCATGCTATGAGATTTTATCCTAATGGGAAAAGTCAAAATCTTTCCCTAACAACCCTAAATATTGCTCGAGCACATGATTCTAACATGATTATGTATGATAGAAGTTATAATAAAATGAAATAAAGAGGAAATAGGGAGATTTACATCACAAAATAACATCAGGAGAGAGTTATAGAGTGAGAGAGTTTGGGTTTGTAGAGAATGAGAAAGATGGAAAAGTGGGAAAGGAATCACTAATTTTTGCTTTTTGAAACTTTCATGAAACCGCTGTGGCGACCTGTGGTTTGCTATAGTGGTACCATTGTGGCAAGCCTCTAGTCACTGTAGCAGCCACACATAAAAAAAAATTGTTTCTCATTTTTCATGTAGTGTTGTGTATCGTTGCTAAATCCTTTCCTGTAGATAACATGGGTTTTCATAAGAATCCGAGCAAGTAATTTCTTTTCCAAGTTACCGTTGTACGAAAAGAATTAATTGATTGAAATAGAATACCAATTACGCACGTTTGTTACATCCAAACGCACACACAAGTATACGTGGTCGTACAAGTTATATAGGGTTTTAAAGTCCAGATATCGTACCTACAGGGACTTGTCGATTAACTATTTCTCCAAATTAAACTAATGCTTATTATTAATTTATTCAAGTACTAAATCCAAAAAGATGTATTTATAAATTAACTAAACCAAAAATTAAAAAAAAAAAACTAATGGACAATTAACCAAGATGAAGAGCAAATTTTATTAAATCAATGAATGAATCGATCTAGGATTATGGATTCTCTAACAATCATGTCAAGTATAAATTTCATCAACTTATTTGATTATCTAGTTGTTGATTTATGGGGTTGATTATATGATCATGGTCTTTCGAGCCTCTAATCGTCTATCCGAATTGACCTCACAACTACATCATTGAGCGGGGATATGATAACCCAATCCCAATGCATTTATATATCTTCCCATTTTATAGCCAAGTAAGGCGATCTAGGAATATTACTATCCTAGCCACAAATCAATTCTTTGTTTTACTAAAGTAAAGATCTTCCTCCATATATTCTTCGTTATATCTCATTGATTCTTTTTCGGAGTTCACAATAAGAATATAAATTTATCTTAATGGTAGCTAAGAATTAAAATAGTATGCATAAGAATATAAGAACAACTATAATGACAATCCAATAAATCGAAGCAAAAAGTTACTAAACAATCATGTTGTCAACTACCATAATCCTAGAATGAGAAGTTTAACTCCACATAGACATGGACCAATTACAAAAAATCATCCAAAGAAATAATGTAAAAATAAATAATAAAGGAGAAGAAAATATGAAATCAAAATTCCCCGGCCTTACAGCGGCTTCTAGCTCTCTCTAGGTCAAAAGTTTCGTAAACACTGATTTTATGAATATTTATAGGTGTAGGAAAAAATCTCAAATAAAATAACTGAGTCCAAAATAGACTAGGAAGAATTAATTACGGAACTTCTTCCTCCGTGTCACGCTAAGAACACGGGGCCCGTACTCCGTGTCTCGCCAATATGGCGGACACTCACTGAATTGGGCCTTAACTAAATTCGACCTTCACAGCATCTTATAGCTCTCCCTAGGTCAAAAGTTTCTTAAATCCTGATTTTATAAATATTTATAGGTGTAGGAAAAAATCTCAAATAAAATAACTGAGTCCAAAATAGACTAGGAAGAATTAATTACCGAACTTCTTCCTCCATACCACGCTGAGAACGAGGGGCTAGTACTCTGTGTCACGCTAATAATATGGAAGACACTCACTGAATTGGGTGTTGAATTGCCAGCCAATCTTAAGGTTACTTTTTAGTATTTTATTAAATTTATTCCGTTAAGTTGTCTGCTTGATTTCCTTCTATATTCTTCTGTCTTTAATTCGTTTTAGCTCTAAATCTCTTCATCTTCACACCATTTTAATCCTACTAATTAAAATTTAATATTAGGAAAAATTCATAAAATTAATGCTCAAAAAGGATAAATAAAAATACTAAATGTGAGACACATAGTGATTAAAAATTTATATTTTGGCCTCACATCACCACTCCACACTTAGACTCTTGCTCGAGGACGAGCAGCATTAAAGCTCATCTCAATAAATCAAGCCTAGGAATAGCACTACTTTGGTTGGTACAAAATATTAGACCATATCACAATTCAAAATGTCAAGTGAACTTCTCGATCATTATGCAAGAAACACAAACAAACAACAAACCTCTAACCTCCTAACCTCAAAGACGGACTCTAACTCATCAAATTTAAATTCGCTCACCTACTCTATCAAAGAAAGCTAATAACATCACCTATTTTTCATGACACAAGTGCCCTCACAAGAAGAAATAGTCCACACACTCAATTCAAAATATTGAATATAATCTAAGGACTTATCATCAAAGTACAACTCTCGCACTCACAAAGAATTCACATGTATGCACAAAGAACTATAGGCTTGCCCATTATGTATATCTCCACTAATTAAGCATGCTTGAATAGAATCAAATAGGACTTTAACGGGTTGTAATGTAAGTTAAGGGACGGGTAGGAAAACTATATAATAGTGACTTACACTTCCCTAAGCACTTTGCATGTTTTTAGACTTTATCACCCATTATTTTCTTCTCTTTATTTTCATCCCTCTCTTCAATAATTATTTTCACTAGTATTATCATCTTATCAAGAGCGTTTCACTTTTTTTTCAAGCAAATTTTTTTTTCTATTTTTTTTTTTCATGTCACGTTCTTTCAAAAAGGGCCTTTGCTGTAACACCCCGTACGTTTTCGAACCCATATGACCACGTTTACATTTGTGGAATTAGTAAAATATGATAGACTTGATGAATTACACATGAAATTGTTGGGTATTAATGAGTCATGGGTCATTGGTCCAAATGAGGCCCAAATTAATAAGAAGACATGGCCCAAATGGAAATTTGACCCATGCTTTTATTGCTCTTTCATTGACCAAGTGACCCACTAAGTGTATGGATAAGGATTATTAGTGAGGGGCTATAAATAGAGCCAAAAAATCATATTTTAGCTCATTTGGAACTCTCATGCTTTTTCTAGAAATTTCCCAAAAAATTTCTCTCTACACATAAACTCTAGGCCTTCATCCCTTTGGCCAAGATCAACTCTTTTCAAGCCTTGGTAAGTATTTATTCTCATGGTTTAATATATTATGTGCATTATAGTGTGCATATATGATGTTGGTTATGTTGGTTATGTATTGAGAATTCACTATGTGTGTAATATTGCGTGTTTGCTAAATCGGAGGATGATTTTGCCTTGTAAACTTGAACATGGGCTTGTGATCTTGAAGAAAATGAATTTTATGGGTTCAATATTTTCATGTGATATGTGATTATAGTCTCCCCTTGTTTGGTCATGGTGTATAATAGTTGGAATTTCTATTGTGAAATTGGTTATGGTTTTGGTGGCGGATTGGCCGTAAAGTGTCGTTTTGGTAATGTTATGTGTGTTGTGAGACCATGTATGGTTTTTGGCATGTTATATGGTCAAAAATATGATAAAATAAGTTTGGTTATGATCATGGACCATTCATTGCATAAAAATACCCCAAAAAGACCATTTCGGACCAAAACGGGCACCCGCCCTCGCAGACGAAGCACCTGCGGGCGCAGGTGCCAACACAGGTGCCTCTGGCTACTGAAAAAGGTCACCTTCGGATGCAGTTCATCCACCTGCGGGTGCAGGTGTCTTAGCGGATCGGCCCAGAACTCCGAATTGTTTGTTTTTGCATCCCTTTGGCCCCCCGAAACCCCTATACCCTTCATGGATGTAATTATCAACTTCTGATGTCATTTTAATGAATTTAAAGTGTCGTGTGAAGATATATTGGACTGTATTAAATATGTGGTTATGAGGCAAATTGATAAGCGTAAATGTGACGGGATGAAAATGAGAAGGCATAAAGGGTAAGTGTGATGCGAAATGCTATTGTTGTATGAAATCTTGGTCAATGAGTGTAATGTTATGGTATTATTGACATGATGATGCAGTGAGTTGTATTTTAAGGAGTGAAATGAAGTTATATAGCAGTAATATGGTTCATTGTCTTTTTGTGCACTTTTACGGTAAATAATTGTTAACGAGAGTTCCATTGTGGACTTGTATTGTAGAGTGAAACATAAGGAAGAAGCTGGACTGTTGTGTTCATATATAGACTTGTGTACTCATACTTAGAATTAAAGGTATGTAAGGTTACTCTTCTATTTCCTTCTGCAACGTATGGTGTTCACATTGTCATGGTACTCATTCGATTCCGACATACTCTAAGGTATTGCGTATCCGATAGTTGGCTAGAGTTACTCAAATGTTCCTTATTCATTGGTCAATGGTGAATCATATGTCCCATGTTCATTGGTTGACTTTTGTTCATTAATTGACTTATGACCATTGGTTAACTCGCATTCATTGGCTAATATGTCAAGAGTTTGATATCCACATATATCGTATTTAGTGATCATTATCCTAGGATTTCAAAAGTGTTCTATTCCAAGGGGGATCTATAGTATACCAATGAAGGTTGATATATATTGGTATACATAGGTGTATTATTCTTAGATGAATTATGATCCACTTGTCTTTCAATTATTGGCGGTAGTTCTTAAGTTGTCATTTGTTGTAGATCTTAAGAGAATTATCCCAACAAGAGTGATGAGGTAAAGAGAGATTGTTTAGATGAATAACATTGTTCCAATTATGTTATGAGTCCAAGTTCCAATAGATTTATACATATCTCATATTCATTGGTAATGTTTCAAAGCCTAATAAGGTTATGTTCCAAAGTTTCAATACTGGTTCATGAATCTTGTGCATTTATTATTGTCCAATGGTTCCAAAAAATGTTATGTTGCCACGAAGGCTATGTTTCCGATAACATTTAATCTCATGTTCCTCATTCATTGGTTGTTGATCCAAAGCTTCAAAGAAAGTTGTGACTATAATTGTTCTAATCTCATAAGCAAAAGTATCAATCTCTCAAAAGTAATGAAAGAAGTAACGTACAAGTTAATGTATCTATCCCTCAAGTAAAGATACCAATCTTACAAGAGTAAAGATGTGAAGTAATGTATATTGTGTTTCAAGTTTCACGAATGCTTCTATCATCAAGGTATCACTCATTGTATGAAAGAAAGAGTAATGAAGTAATGAATAATGAAAGAAAAGAAAGCAATGTTATGTAAAGTTAACCCTACCCATGGAGTAGATGTATGTTATTAACCAACCATAGAGTGGATGTATGTTGGCCTACCCATGGAGTAGATGTATGTCATTGCCCACCAAAGAGTGGATGTACGTTATTTCCCACCAAAGTGTGGATGTATGTCATTGCCCACCAAAGAGTGGATGTACGTTAAAGTGTGGATGTATGTTATTGCCCACCAAAGAGTGGATGTATGTTATTGCCCACCATAGAGTGGATGTATGTTAGCCCACCGAAAGAGTGGATGTATGTCGAGTGACTAATCATAATGAGAATAAACGTTAAGCAAAGGAAGAATCTATTGAATGAAAGTTATCATATGAATGATAAGGATATGTTTGAATGATCGAAGGTAATAATAATAGAAAGGTACATGGTTTCACATATAGAGTTTCTCTTATAATTATTTACATTGAAATTCTCATGTATTGATGCAGTTTTCTTATGGCCTTACATACTTAGTACATTCTTCGTACTGACCCCTCTTGGGGACTTACCTTACATGTGCAGGTGCAGGCATTAGTAGACCTCTTCAGTAGGCTGCGGATTTTATACAGGTCTGTGGTGAGCTACAGTTGCTTCGAGGCTTCCCAAGTCACACGTGAACACTAGGTTTTGGTACTATGTAAATATTGTATAGACATGGTCATGTATCTATAGAGGCTTTGTAGACAGTTGTTGGAAGACAAATGTAGGAGGTGTATGTCCATGATGACTTAATGGCCTTGTCGGTCAAGTTTCACATATGTAAATATTTAGTATATGATTCATGAATTTCATTATGAGCATGAGGAGTTTTACGTGGTAATGGTATTATTTATGGCATGCATATGAACGAACATAAGCAAAGATTGGTTCTCTCGGGCCATATCGGCTTCGGGTGCCAATCACGCCTCGTTGGGATTCGGGGTGTGACAAAGTGGTATTAGAGCAGGTTGTTCTCAGGGTGTCTACAAAGTCGTGTCTGAGTAGAGTCTTACTTATCTATGTGTTGTGTACCATATTTATAAGTAGGAGGCTATGGAACATTTAGGATGTTGTTTCTTTTCTTCATTCTAGATCGTGCAATAGAGCCAGTATTATAAGTTGAATTGTGTCTGACCATGACAAATGTTTATCTTTGATATAGTAACAATGACGAACACTAGAAGTGGAAGAGGTAAAGGTAAGAAGGTTTATATGCCTGCTGGAGAAGGAATGAGAAGATTCCCACCCGACCAAATTAGTCGAGGTGGAGCAAATGTTGATATTGCATCGCAGTCTTCCTCTACTTTACCAGCTCCAGAAGAATCAAAAGGTAGAGAAGTACCTGCAGAACCGCCAGTGAATGCCACTGATCAGGACTTAAGAAATGCAGTGCATATGTTGACTCAATTAGTGGCTGCACAAGCAGCAGGACAAACTGGTCCAATGGTAAATGAAGATGACGCGGCTAGGGCAGCTAGTCGGCGTACGCAGGACTTTCTAAAATTGGACCCTCCTATATTTACTGGGTCAGACTTGAAAGCAGATCCACAAGATTTTGTGGACCAAGTTCAAAGAGCACTAGAAGTGATGCACGTAACAGGTGTAGAAACAGTTGAATTAGCAGCTTATAGATTGAAGGGTGAGGCCATATTATGGTATGAGGACTGGAAAAGATCAAGAGGTATTGATGCACCCCCAGCTGGTTAGGAAGAATTTAAAATGGCATTTTTGGATCATTATATCCCCTATGAGATCCGTGAGGCTCGCACGGATCAGTTTTTAAATTTGCGTCAAGGAAATATGAGAGTTAGAGAATATAGCTTGCAATTTAATTCCTTGGCTCGGTATGCTCCAAATGTGCTGGCTACAATGGAAGATAGAGTCCTTTGATATGTGGACAGATTGGAACCGTATTTGGTACGAGACTGCACTATCACTGCCTTGAATCGAGATATGGATATAGCTAGAATTTAGGCCTTCGTACAGAAAATGGAGGACCGAAGGCAAAGAAGAAGTACATAGAAATCTGAGGAAAGGCCATCAAAAAGGGCCAGACCTATGGGGCAGTTTATGGCGTCCCAAGGAGAATCGAGAACTTTGATGTTTTCTAGACCATCACTCTCCTATTCCACAGTAGGCACATACTCTCACTCCCGAGGGTTTAGAGGTAGCCAATCTGGACAGAGTAGTGGAGCTCATGGATCACAGGCAACAAGATTGTTTCGTCAGCTGTGCCAGCGTTGTGGGAGATTTCATTCAGGAGAATGCCGATTTGATACAAATGTTTGCTTTTTGTGTAGTGAGCCAGGACACAAGATGAGAGAGTGCCCACAGAGGCCCACAGATAGTATGACACGACCTACAGGATCAGCCGTTGTGGCATCGGCGGCTGGTGTACAGTCTGTCGGTCTGGGTAGAGGTGCCAGAGGAGCATCCAGTTCCAGTGGAGCTCGAAATCGCACCTACGCTCTCATGAACCGGCAGAATAAGGAGGCACCTCCTGATAAAGGTACAGGTACATTGCCCTACCTTGTTTTATGATGTATATATTCTGATGGATCCAAGCTCTACCCTATTATATGCTACCTCATTGATTACTGTGAAATACAATGGGATAACGGGGTTATTAGCTAAGTTAATCAAAGTATTTCCAACTGTCGGTGAATTTATTATAGTTGAAAAGCATGTCATAATTATATAGTAGATATTGCAATCATGTTGAGAGGCTTGATCTTATGGAAGTGGAAATGGAAGATTTTTTTTTATATGTTGTAATAAATATGAAGTGGTTGGCTTCTTATATGACACGAAGATTGCCGAGCTAAGAAAGTATATTTCTATTTTTCTTTCACAGAAAACCGTCCTTAAGTGGAAAGGTAAAATTGTTTGCTATCCTGAGGTAAGGAAGGCGATGTCCAAAATATACGCACGTCAGCAAGTAAGACATAGTATGTCCCTGTAGGGTGAACCGGTGTTGATTATACAAAAGAGAAATGGCACATTGAGAATACGTATTGATTATCGGCAACAAGATGAGGCATTAGTCAAAAATATAAAGAGTTTGGGTATACAAGTGAAGGTAGGTACAGTTTTTCATCCTTAAACAGGTGGACGAAAAGAACGTGTCACCCAGACACTTAAAACTATGCTACCAGCTTATACATTGTATTACAAAGGTAGTTAGGATGACGATCTATCCCTTATTGAATGTACTTATAACAATAGCTATTATTCAAGTATCACAATGGTATCTTACAAGGTTTATATAGAAGAAAGTTTAAATCATCAATTGATTTAGAACGAGTGAAACTGCCTTACTTGGGGCTAGATTTTGTTCACTAAGCTATAGACAAGGTTAAGATGGTACGATCGTAGTTACAAGCTAAAACAAGTCATACGTTGAGAGCCATTGCTTCTGTTGAAAATATACGAGTTATGGAGGATCCTACGAGGAAGAAATACCTATGGCTATTCTAGACCGACAAGTGCAAGGATTAGTAAATAAATGATGAGGCGCTAAACACGAAGTGATGAGGCCAAGGTACCCATAATTGTTCCAAACGGAAGAAAGAGTTCACAGTTTAGTAGTGAGGAAAGAATAAGCAAGTATCTATAAGTGTATATATATAGTGGTTCAAATGTATGGATGCATATGTGGTATCTGAGACAATGTCGTTAACATTCGAGGACGAATGTTCCTAAGGGGGGAAGAATGTAACACCCCGTACGTTTTTGAACCCATATGACCACGTTTACATTTGTGGAATTAGTAAAATATGATAGACTTGATGAATTACACATGAAATTTTTGGGTATTAATGAGTCATGGGTCATTGGTCCAAATGAGGCCCAAATTAATAAGAAGACATGGCCCAAATGGAAATTTGACCCATGCTTTTATTGCTCTTTCATTGACCAAGTGACCCACTAAGTGTATGGATAAGGATTATTAGTGAGGGGCTATAAATAGAGCCAAAAAATCATATTTTAGCTCATTTGGAACTCTCATGCTTTTTCTAGAAATTTCCCAAAAAATTTCTCTCTACACATAAACCCTAGGCCTTCATCCCTTTGGCCAAGATCAACTCTTTTCAAGCCTTGGTAAGTATTTATTCTCATGGTTTAATATATTATGTGAATTATAGGGTGCATATATGATGTTGGTTATGTTGGTTATGTATTGAGAATTCACTATGTGTGTAATATTGCGTGTTTGCTAAATCGGAGGATGATTTTGCCTTGTAAACTTGAACATAGGCTTGTGATCTTGAAGAAAACGAATTTGATGGGTTCAATATTTTCATGTGATATGTGATTATAGTCTCCCCTTGTTTGGTCATGGTGTATAATAGTTGGAATTTCTATTGTGAAATTGGTTATGGTTTTGGTGGCGGATTGGCCGTAAAGTGTCATTTTGGTGATGTTATGTGTGTTGTGAGACCATATATGGTTGTTGGCATGTTAGATGATCAAAAATATGATAAAATAAGTTTGGTTATGATCATGGACCATTCATTGCATAAAAATACCCCAAAAAGACCATTTCGGACCAAAACGGGCACCCGCCCTCGCAGACGAAGCACCTGCGGGCGCAGGTGCCAATGCAGGTGCCTCTGGCTACTGCCAAAGGTCACCTACGGACGTAGGTCATCCACCTTCGGGTGCAGGTGGCTTAGCGGATCGGCCCAGAACTCCGAATTGCTTGTTTTTGCATCCCTTTGGCCCCCCGAAACCCCTATACCCTTCATGGATGTAATTAACAACTTGTGATGTCATTTTAATGACTTTAAAGTGTCGTGTGAAGGTATGCTGGACTGTATTAAATATGTGTTTATGAGGCAAATGGATAAGCGTAAATGTGACGGGATGAAAATGAGAAGGCATAAAGGGTAAGTGTGATGCGAAATGCTATTGTTGTATGAAATCTTGGTCAATGAGTGTAATGTTATGGTATTATTGACATGATGATGCAGTGAGTTGTATTTTAAGGAGTGAAATGAAGTTATATAGCAGTCATATGGTTCATTGTCATTTTGTACACTTGTACGGTAAATAATTGTTAACGAGAGTTCCATTGTGGACTTGTATTGTAGAGTGAAACATAAGGAAGAAGCTGGACTGTTGTGTTCATATATAGAATTGTGTACTCATACTTGGAATTAAAGGTATTTAAGGTTACTCTTCTATTTCCTTCTGCAACGTATGGTGTTCACATTGTCATGGTACTCATTCGATTCCGACATACTCTAAGGTATTGCGTATCCGATAGTTGGCTAGAGTTACTCAAATGTTCCTTATTCATTGGTAAATGGTGAATCATATGACCCATGTTCATTGGTTGACTTATGTTCATTAATTGACTTATGACCATTGGTTAACTCGCATTCATTGGCTAATATGTCAAGAATTTGATATCCACATATATCGTATTTAGTGATTATTATCCTAGGATTTCAAAAGTGTTCTATTCCAAGGGGGATCTATAGTATACCAATGAAGGTTGATATATATTGGTATTCATAGGTGTATTATTCTTAGATGAATTATGATCCACTTGTCTTTCAATTATGGGCGGTAGTTCTTAAGTTGTCATTTGTTGTAGATCTTAAGAGAATTATCCCAACAAGAGTGATGAGGTAAAGAGAGCTTGTTTAGGTGAATAGCATTGTTCCAATTATGTTATGAGTCCAAGTTCCAATAGAGTTATACACATGTCTCATATTCATTGGTGATGTTTCAAATCCTAATAAGGTTATGTTCCAAAGTTTCAATACTGGTTCATGAATCTTGTGCATTTATTATTGTCCAATGGTTCCAAAAAATGTTATGTTGCCACGAAGTCTATGTTTCCGATAACGTTTAATCTCATGCTCCTCATTCATTGGTTGTTGATCCAAAGCTTCAAAGAAAGTTGTGACTATGATTGTTCTAATCTCTCATAAGCAAAAGTATCAATCTCTCAAAAGTAATGAAAGAAGTAATGTACAAGTTAATGTATCTATCCCTCAAGTGAAGATACCAATCTTACAAGAGTAGAGATGTGAAGTAATGTATATTGTGTTTCAAGTTTCACGAATGCTTCTATCATCAAGGTATCATTCATTGTATGAAAGAAAGAGTAATGAAGTAATGAATAATGAAAGAAAAGGAAGCAATGTTATGTAATGTTAACCCTACCCATGGAGTAGATGTATGTTATTAACCAACCATAGAGTGGATGTATGTTGGCCTACCCATGGAGTACATGTATGTCATTGTCCACCAAAGAGTGGATGTACGTTATTTCCCACCAAAGTGTGGATGTATGTCATTGCCCACCAAAGAGTGGATGTACGTTAAAGTATGGATGTATGTTATTGCACACCAAAGAGTGGATGTATGTTATTGCCCACCATAGAGTGGATGTATGTTAGCCCACCGAAAGAGTGGATGTATGTCGAATGACTAATCATAATGAGAATAAACGTTAAGCAAAGGAAGAATCTATTGAATGAAAGTTATCATATGAATGATAAGGATATGTTTGAATGATCGAAGGTAATAATAATAGAAAGGTACATGGTTTCACATATAGAGTTTCTCTTATAATTATTTACATTGAAATTCTCATGTATTGATGCAGTTTTCTTATGGCCTTACATACTCAGTACATTCTTCGTACTGACCCCTCTTGGGGACTTACCTTACATGTGCAGGTGCAGGCATTAGTAGACCTCTTCAGTAGGCTGCGGATTTTATACAGGTCTGTGGTGAGCTACAGTTGCTTCGAGGCTTCCCAAGTCACACGTGAACACTAGGTTTTGGTACTATGTAAATATTGTATAGACATGGTCATGTATCTGTAGAGGCTTTGTAGACAGTTGTGGGAAGACAAATGTAGGAGGTGTATGTCCATAATGACTTAATGGCCTTGTCGGTCAAGTTTCACATATGTAAATATTTAGTATATGATTCATGAATTTCATTATGAGCATGAGGAGTTTTACGTGGTAATGGTATTATTTATGGCATGCATATGAAGGAACATAAGCAAAGATTGGTTCTCTCGGGCCATATCGGCTTCGGGTGCCAATCACGCCTTGTTGGGATTCGGGGTGTGACATTTTCATTACTTTGTAGCTATCATAGGTCACCTTTTATGCTTAATCATCCCTTTTCTTCAGATTTAACAATTATAAAAAGTCTATGCTACAATGCTCAAGGAAGTAGGGTGCAAAAACTAGGGATTCAACAAAAGAGTTAAGGTAAATATATGGCTACCAACAAAAGGCTACAGGCTCAAAGGGGCTAACTAGTGGAATAATATCTAAAATGGCTAAAATTTTCAAGACAAATCAAAGAAAGCCTATATCATCTTCTAAACAGAGTAACACTTTTATTTCACTTCAATAACATGCAGGACAAGTTCTAGACTAAGATGCAAAACATGAACTATAAGCAAAACTTCACTACATGACAGAAGTATCAATCAAGATGGATCAATTCCACTTCTAAGACAGACAGGGTCATAGCAAACTACAAAATAAGACTAAGCTATATACAGAGTCACAACCATGAGCCTAGGTGCCAAAAAATCTGCTATTTTATTTACTCTCAAGCACTCACAGGAAAGTACTACTCAAGCTCGGGCCTAAATTGCTAGTATCACACAAGTCAAAATTGATCTTTTCTTTTCTCTCAAAAAAACTAAAAAAATAAAATTTACTTCTAAAAAATAAAAGATACTCAGTTCAAAGGGATCCCCCTCAAAAGAAAAACCAAGCGGTGGACGAAGTGTGCTCTAACAAAGACTAAAAAGCTTTAAAAAAAATAAAAAATTAATCTAATCTACAGAAAAAAATTAAAATCTTTTTGTGTTTTAAAGCTTTTTCAATTTATTTTTTTTTAAATTTTAAGTGAAACTAAAAAATATAAACACACATCCTATAACATACTTCATCCTAAATAAATATTGGAAGATATCCCACCCCACACTTAAAATCATGCTTTGTCCCCAAAGCAATAATCAAAATAAAATGAGGGTTAAAGATACTCTCTCAGGCCTCTAGACCTAGCTAGCAGCATGTCAATTTTTACTTTTTCCATCAAGGGGTCTGGAGGACCCAACACTTAGCTTTTGTCATGCTCCTTAGCTCAGATTGTGGGTACTCAGACTTCCCCTAAATCAGCAATAAAAAAAAATAAGTGACACTAAAACAAAAACCAAAAATAAAAATAAAAACTATTTACTACATGTTGGGTTGACTCCCAACAAGCACCTAATTTAATGTCGCGGCACGACCTATCAACTTTTTCCTCCACCTTGAGGATATGAATTTCACCCCCAACATCACATTCATTTTTCTATTTCTTTCATATGGTGGTGATAAGAAGATGGCGGAGCCAAGTAATGGGTGGTGCATGTAGAACTGCTTGACCATAAGGTGAGACATGTTGTTCCGTTGCTTGGCTGGTGCAAATTTAAGAATGTAGGATTCTTGTTCCTCATCTACACACTCCTCCACTAGTTCAGATGACTCAAGAGACATGTCATCATCCAAACATAATGTAGAAAAGTGATTTGAATGAAGTCCAATACATCTCACTTTCCCACTTACACTATCTTCAACATGCTCCCATTTATACTCCCTCTCATCGTCAACCTCAATCAAAGAATGATAGTTGAATGGTTGAAATTCTTCTTCCCTCTCTTGACCACCCCATATATTGCATACATCCAATTTAGCTGATTGAGTAGGTGCACACCACTCACCCCCTTGAAATTTTTTACAAGTACTCTACCGGTGGGGTCCTCCACAAAAACAACAAGATTCATCACTATTCGACCACCATCTATCTCAGGCTGACATATCAAGAAGAGTGATAGAAAAGTAAAAGAAACTAAAAAGATAACTATGTATAAAAAATAAAATACGTACAACTCAAATAAATAACTAGAAAAAGTCTAATCTAGATAAACAATTAACACCGAAGGCCCCAACAATGGCGCCAAAAACTTGGTACGTCCAAATACACACGCAAGTGTACGCGGTCATACACGTAATATACGATTTTAAAGTCCAGATATCGTACCCACATGGACTTGTCGATTGACTATTTCTCCAAATTAAACTAATGCTTATTATTTATTCAAGAAGTAAATCCCAAAAGCTATATTTATAAATTAACTAAACCAAAAAGAAAAAGAAAATATAATGAACAATTAACCAAGACGAAGAGAAAATTTTATGAAATCAATGAATGAATCGATCTAGGATTATGGATTCGCTAAAAATCATGTCAAGTATCAATTTCATCAACTTATTTGACTATCTAGTTGTTGATTTACAGGGTTGATTATATGATCATGGTCTTTCGAGCCTCTAATTGTATATCAGAATTGACATCACAACTACATCATTGAGTAGGGATATAATAACCCAATCTGAATACATTTATATATCTTTCCGTTTTGTAACCAAGTAAGGCGATCTAGGTATATTCCTATCCTAGCCACAAATCAATTCTTTATTTTACTAAAGTAAAGATCTTACTCCCTATATTCTTTGTTCTATCTCATTGATTCTTCTTCCGATTTCACAATAAGAATATAAATTTATTTTAATAATAGCTAAGCATTAAAATAGTATGCACAAGAATATAAGAGCAACTATAATGACAATCCAATAAATCCAATAAAAAAGTTACTAAACAGTCATGTTGTCAACCACCATAATCCTAGAACGAGAAGTTTAACTCCACATATACATGGAGCAAATTGCAACAAATCATCCAAAGAAATAACGTAAAAAAAAATAATAAAGGAGAAGAAAAGATGAAACAAAAATTCTCCAACCTTCACAACAGCTTCTAGCTCTCTCTAGGTCAAAAGTTTCGTAAATAGTGATTTTATAAATATTTATAGGTGTAGGAAAAAATATCAAATAAAATAACTGAATCCAAAATAGACTAGAAAGAATTAATTATGGAACTTCTTCCTCCATGCCACGCTGAGAACGTGGGGCCAGTGCTCTGTGTCACGCTAATAATATAGCAGCACTCACTGAATTGGATGTTGAATTGCAATCCAATCTTAAGGTTACTTTTTAGTATTTTATTAAATTTATTCCGTTAAGTTGTCTGCTTGATTTCCTTCTATATTCTTCTGTTTTTAATTCATTTTAGCTCTAAATCTCTTCATCTTCACACCATTTTAATCCTACACATTAAAATATAATATTAGGCACAATTCATAACATCAATGCTCAAAAAGGATAAATTAAAATACTAAATGTGAGCCAAATAATGATTAAAAATATATATTTTGGCCTCACATCAATATTAAATATTATGTAAGGCCCCATGGGAAGGCCGATAATTATTATTGGTTGCTATATGGGAATGATTAACCCTTGTAATAATTTCCTTCGAAGACATTTCGACTTGCCTCTCCTCATCACTAGTATCTATGTAGGGATGAACGGTTGATAAATTGATATCTAATGTAATGATCCACTTTGTCGTTATTGAAAATACCAATGATAAAATGCCCGAATTTGAAATTTTATTACCTAGTTGAATTTAAGTGGGATTTGTCACTATCCGGTCAATAATATTTTTGTGAAAAAAAATTAAAAGTAGAGCCTGAACTACTTTAGGGCTGATGGAGTGGGCCCTTGGCCACTACAATGAGCCACTATAACAGTGGCCATGCCGCTGCAACGGTGGCGAGGTAGTAAGCACGCGAATTAGAACCTCTTTTGAAAATTTCACTCCTAAACATAGTTGTCTTCTCTGAAAAATGCCCATAGGGCTATTCTAAACAAAAAGACACTATAATAGAGAGGCAAAGCTCTATAAGGATACGTCCCAACTATTTTCTCATGGATTTTCCATGAGAATTGCTAGAACAGGGACAAGGGATGAGGATTCATGCACTCCACAGTAGCAACTTTTTGTCTAGGTAGGCTATGGTTTATGAATAGTAGACTATGGTTAGTAAATGTATACGTAGTATATATTTAATGGAAAAATCATGTTCAGGCCTGTGGGCATGACGTTTTGGATGGATAAAATATGGAATTACGTGATTAGAGTTAATTATGTATAAATATATTAGTATATGAATCCCTTGATGGGTGTTATGTGTTTGTATGAATTCCATGTTGTATGTTAATTTTTAATATGTGATCATAACTACCAATAATAAGAATGTAAGAGCTTGTGATATAGATCCATCTTAAGTGCATTTAAAAGGGTGATATTAACATTGTACTTGGCATGAATGCATATTATACTACTGTAATTGGCTATGAGAATTTATTTTGATAGAGTAATGTGGTGTTGTAACTTCAGAAATCTAAGAATAGTGTAGGTGAGTGCGAAATATGAAACATGTAGAGGCGTATAACTAGAGTTAGAACCGTTAAAACTAAATTAGAGTAGATGGTTGAATAATCAATTAATGATGTGGAATTTCAAAACCTAGTAATGTGTTAAATGTAAGGGTTACCAGTTAATAAACATAACCCACCAATTTTGATGTGAGCAGAAAAGGGTTTTGTTGAGGGAATGAATCTAGGTTTTGGTTGAATTAGAGTTTTAGACTTGATTTAGCGGTATGTGTGCTCTTAAATTGAATGCTTGTTGATTGGTCTTTGGACATGCTTGTGATGGTTATTATGGTTGTGAATACTTGAATGAATAAGCTTCATGATTAATGCTCTTGATGGAATTATTTATGTTTGTGAGTGAATTCATAAATTAAGTGCACGGTGGTTATCTTGAGAGATATTAAAGTTGGAATCACCTATTAATATTTATACTATTATTGAGGATCAAGTGCCACATCGATATGGATATAGATATTAATATTACTATTATTATGGAGGATCGGGTACCACGTTGGTACGGTACATGAACTAAAAAATGTCCCCTGCAGGTCATGACTATTGGGCAGAAATAACTCCCATTGTATGTGTGTACAAATTAAAAAGTGATATACAGAGATGATACACACTTATATATATAGTATTTGGGTTATTCTTATGGACTTCATACCATATTATGATTGGTGATGATAATTGTAGGGTCTAACATGACTTTCAATGTTGATTTCATGACTAGCATATTCCTTAATTGATATTATGATGTAACTTATTGTTATTGTGGTTCTAGGGACTATGTGTGATACTTGTTTGTAATTTATGTATTCTGATTGTTGTTGTAATATTATTGTTGGATCATTAAGGGTCTAGAAGGATTGATGTAGATGGTATAGTGACATTATATCTATTTTCTGCTTGTTGGGTTATTTTAATGTTGATATTCATTGTATACATGTGGTATAGAATTAGATAACTATTGGTTAGACCTTAACTTGAAATTATGAGTTCTTGGGTCTGCTAGATAATATTCACAGAGTTAGCAGTCTGTGGAATTACTAAACGAAAATTGGATTATTTGCTTGTAACTGAATTGGTTAACTAAGCTAATAAAGCATAATTGGAAGCTTCTATGATAATGAAGAATCGTAGTATGGAATGTGAAACTTGGTGTTAATATATTATATCAAAATAGTCATGTTTTCTCCTTGTGATTTCTATATGATGTTGCATGATCTAATCTAAGTCGATTGATGATGCTTACCAGTACTTCTGGTGTACTGATACTACTCTTGCTACATCCTTTTTGAGGATATAGGTGTGTTGTAGGTGGATTATGAGTCATTTATATGGAGTGGTGGGTATTCATCATCAACTTCTACACCTCTCCTCCCGGTAGAAGTTGTGTCTTTTCTTTGTCCTTTTCCTGCATAGAAGCACATGTACATATCTAGACCATATTTTGGGAGTTTAATTTGTTTTAATTAATTTAACTGTTGTAAAAGCCATGTTTATTACTTATTGTTTTTAAGAGCTAAATGCTTCATTTATTTATAAAAGGTGTTAGTTGATTTCGGCATAGTAATTGATTTGGGTAGTAAGGGTTTTCCTATCTAGTAAGAACAGAGTAGGTGTCTGCACAATCCCTTAATTTGGGTCATGACAGTGTTGTATTGCGTGCTATCATTTTGCAATATTTGCACTTTCCTTGTATATCTGCCTTAACTAATACTCTTGAAGTTACTTATCAGATAATTCTAGTTAGCTACCTTACCTCCTTTTCCCCTAGAGTTAGTAGACTGTGATACTGACTTAGCCAAATTTCTTTCATACTTTTTATGATATAGCTTTCTAACTCTAGTTTAGTTAGCTTATGATTCCTACTGCGTATACGTGTTATCGTACTCATACTACTCTTTGCGTCTTTATGATGTAGATAATAGCAATAGTAGGTCCTGCTAATTTAGTTTGTCATGGTAGTGTCTATTCAAAAGCTTTGGTGAGCTACCTGGCATTTGGAATAAAGCCTAACTTTCTTTATCTTATCTATCCTTTTATTTTAGACATAATTTCTATTTTTTGGAATGAATACATTCAGTTTTAGATGCTTTTGTACTAGTGACACTAGGTTTGAGGTATTTTGTATTGCTTTGACACTTCTAGTCTATCTATGAAAGATTGGATTTTGAGAATTGCTTCCACTTATCTTAGTTTTTGCATAAATAGTTTGATATTTGATTTGGGTAGAGGGTTTACTTACCTATAGATGGGATATTGTAGCTTCCATATTGTAGCTGCCATAATACTCACCACGACCAGAAAGTATAACATGAGAGTCTCAAGCGACCTGGACTTAGCAACCACCCTCTAATATTTATAGTGCTGCTCTAACAACCTAGATGTACTACAGAGAATAAACCTACCCAAGAAGCCTCTACCCCTTGATAAAGTTCTACTAAAACTACCAATTTTGCTAGCTCTTTTATCATTTCCTTTATAGGTATGATGATGAATCATCTCAATCTACTTCACATGATCTGAAAACTACTGAAAAGAAGCTTCAGAAGATATGAATTGAGCAGTATCATGACAAATAAGAGTGATCACCCTCTAACAAACCTCTGAATACGATTCATCTAGGTGGTTATAATCATTAATGCATGTCATGCTAAGGCATTAAACATCAAGTAAATTTGAATTACCTTACTAAAGCCCATTAAACTATTCCTTATTTCTCTCTCTCAGGCTGCAAGGAACATACTTCTATAAGTAGACCTCTGAAATTTGAGTCCAAGAGAATGACAGTGAACTATCTAGTCTGCAATCAGAATATGGTTTTCACCACTAATTGGTGGGCACGACTAATAGAAATATTGGAAATACTGTGTAATCAACACCATACGACTCTATAGGTAAGTAAACCCTCTCATGTTATACTTTCTGGTCGTGGTGAGTATTTAGGTTCTTCTAGGATATATCAACAACCCACTTTCACTAGAGCATGTTATAATTTTGGAGATTGGATACCTTTGTCCACCAAAGTTTGGACATACGAGAATAAATCATAGTATTTTTTCCATTGTTAGGATTTCAACCTGAGACATCATTCCTTGTACACTTCATTGAGGACATATAGCTAGATCTTTTTTTATGAAAACTTAAAAGGATATATATATAATGAGATTGACTGGATTTAGATAGAATATTCTTCACATATTATTAAAAGACAACAATAGCATAAATAGATGAAAAACGAGAAAAGTCATATGTAGAAAATACTATTAAAAGATAAGAAGGCAAAATAATGATAAAAAACAACAACTATTACTTTCTCAATAAAAATCCTAAGGATATCCGTGATTCTGTTCTCCATCATTGTTGCTATTAGAATCAATTTCATTTTCAACATCTTTATTGACATGTTTCTCCCTTTCGTCAAGTTTGGTCCTCTTAAAAGAAAATAGTTTAAACAAACCTTTATTTCTCTATCCTTAAATTCATCGAATCTTTTTCTTGCCTTGACAAGTTGGTTGAAAAGGTACTTTATTTCCTTCTCCTTAACCATTTGCTCTAGTTGATTAATTTTATCTTCCTGAGCATTTATTACCAATTCAAGGTAGTTTTCATGTTTGACCAACTTAATTAGCCTTTGGTTAGGGGGAAAGCTAAATAGTTCTTCACTCTATCTTCAGCTTGGGTTACAGATGGCCAAGAAAAATCATTGTTTTCTCTTGGAGTAAAAACAATTATACAAATTATTGAATCACATAAAATAGACAACTTTTTTTGGTTTCTTACATAGTGATTCTAATATTTTATCTAAAATGCCTTTTTTCATTCTCGGATCGACAACCATAGTGGTCCTAGCCCCCATTTTTGTCATATTTAGATAGAAAAAAAAAGCATGAAAAGTATATTATCTGAGTGAGTACCTCTCTCGGGATATAAAAAAAGTGTGTTTGGCATATACATACATACGTACATACATACATACATATATATATATATATATATATATATATATATATATAGAGAGAGAGAGAGAGAGAGAGAGGGAGAGAGAGAGAGAGAGAGAGAGAGATGATTCGTAGGACTTAATACTTAAATGATGGAAAGTCAATTCACATAATTTGGCCAAATTTAGGAATAAACTAACTACAAAATCTGGATTTTAAGGTATTTCTTCTTTACTTTCTTTAAATCCAAAAACTCAATCTTGAACTTTGAGATTAAATAATATTTTTTCCATAATAATTATATTCTGAGCTAGCAAATTTTCATTACCCCAAAAAACCAAAGGATTGTGATATTACCTATCCCAATCCAACCATGGAAGATAACCCAAGCTCAAAATAGGTAATTAACTCAGTTTAAAAATAAACAGTGGAATAACACAATAATCATCCGATAATGACTCAAATTAATGACAATCAAAAAGAAAAAAAAAACATATATCCCGGAATATCCCAAGACTCAGATGTCCCTAATAAAAGAGTGACTCTAATACAAAATTTCATAGATAAAATACAACACTATCTAACAAAAGTAAAGAATAAATAAATAAAAGATAGAGGAAGCTAGAACAATCTCTGAATGTAGGAGCTCACACCAGCTTCAAGTTAGGAAACTCAGCACAAACCAAGGTATGTGTTGTCCACTCGAATCAGGAGCTACATGAGAAGGATGTAGAGAAGTAAGGGTGTGTACAACCACTAGTACTCAGTAGACATCATTGGTCGACTGTTCTTAAGTAGATACTATATCGAATAAAGAATACTAAAATAAACCTGCATGCAGATGTCACGACCTAAGTCTAAACCCTGAATGTGACACTGTGCTTAGAGCCACGAATGACCCCAACCAAACATATGACATAGCATAAACACAATTAATACTGAAATAACTATATCACTAATGCAAAAGCTATCTGAATATAAGAATGACTGACTGAGATCAATATAAGTCTGAATTAATCACTGAAATGAATTCTAAGTCTGACATAGACCATAAAGGTGAAATGTCTATTGTCTGTCTAACTTCCTCTACTAACTGATGAGTTACAGGGACAAACCCCTGCTAACTCTAAATGTCTGAAACTAAAATAAAATACTAAAAGAAGTACTACTGTAGTATCATCTTCAGATGATGAGGACTCACCACTGTATGTTACTGAGAGGGTACTGGAATGTACTAATCGTGGAGCTAGTGCTGAGCGTTAGAAGCTATATCATAAGATGATACATCGCAAAAAAGTATGTGATTAGTACTTTGAATGTACTGAGCATGTGAGATAAGTGACTATAAAGTAAACTGAGATATGATCAAAATGAAGTACTGAACTGGAAGCATGGCTGATATAAACCATAATGTAGTGACACAAATGATAGGCATAAAGACAAACTATATGGATACTTTGAAAAGTTTGAAATAATATAAATAAGGCTGAACTGAAGGTCATGCAAGTTTGCAATCTAAAACTGTGGGAGAGCCTATTAACCGACACACCTCATTTAAGCTAAATGAGCTCCAACCTATAACCCTAGTTGGGAGGGTGTTCTATACATTGCAAAGAATAATGAACTTAACTGATGTGGATATACTAACTGATGTCCAATGGTCAAATTTATCAGCCTAAACTGGCGGGTGACTCTTAATAACCTATGCGGGCAATGTAGTTCTTGGACATGGGGATTTTAACTAAATGTATCAGCCTCTACTGACAGGTGAGCCTTTATCCATGCATCTGCTCGGTGCTAAGTACTACTCCCAAATTGGTATGTTAGTGATGACTCATAATTTACTGATATACTAAAACTGAGTTAAAACATAATTTATTTAAAAGTATCATGAAGGTCTGAATAACAGAGAATATGATGTAAGTCTATAAACAGATATTAGTCGTGTTTGTCCATACTAAAATCAACAATTATGGGGATTGTGTGTTCGTAACATGCCAAGATTTTATGAAAATAAGACTAAATCATGCAAAACTAATGAAATACAAAATTGAGTATTAAATCATAAAGTATTAAGTCTTGCAAGTTATCAAATCATACATTATATATATATATAAAATTGCAAAAAAGGAATCATGAGGAAATTGAAATAATAGGGAAATCATAAATTGAATGAAAATCCTAACATTGATTTATGAGAATGTTCAGAAATTATGAGTAATTTGGGACTCAATGTGTGAAAGGATACTTGTTGATGAAATCCCACATACATAGTGTAAAGTATTCTTTCTAAGAAGCTTGAACATTGACTTGAGAATAAGAACCCTAGTTTTTGCCTTGTGATACCCTTAATCACCTTTCAGATTTCTTTCAAAGTGTTTAAATAGCGAATGGGAGAAAGGGTCGACTTTTCCCCCTTCATCCAACCAATTTAACCCCCAAACAATGTAGTTTATCTAGTTAGGAAGGTGGAAAATATGAAAACACCCTTATTAAATCATAAATGTTATATTGTACCTAGTCATCATAGGTCAACACGACGAGTCATTGTTTCTCACCACGACTCGTTGTTAGAATCGTGCTGACTAGGTAGGATTTCTTGGCCTGGGCACGACTGAGATACCACGACACATTGTTACTGATGATGAGTCGTGATATTGACTTATCCCATTTGGATCTCAATGTCAACTCTCAGGTCCTCTTCAGACCAAGTGACCTGACGAGTCGTCCTAGGTGACAATGACTCATCCTATTGAGTCGTGGTCACTGGGAGGAAAATTCAACTTTCAGAAGTTTCATTGGATTTTTCAGGACGGGTGTAAGAGATGAATCTTTATCACTGACCATGACTCATCGTCAAGAGTCGTGACCACTGGGATGAATTTTCATCCTTCTGAACTTTAGGGACTACACTTAGGAAGAATCGTCCAATGAGTTGTTGGTACTGATCATGAATAGTGGTCTGTTTTGTCTTATGTGGAAATTTTCTTGTTTCCAACCGATTTTATGTGTTAAGTTTGAGACATTATCTTTAGGGACTTTTAGGGTGTTACAATATAGCCCCCCTTCGAAACATTCATCATCGAATGGAGACTAACTAAGCTGAAAATATAGGGAATGAACTGCAATTCCAAAACTGTGTTCTAAAAGTGATTACTAAAATAGTAACTAATTTCTGACTGAGATATAAGATGAATTAAAGTCATGAAATATTCATGCATACAAAGACATAAAGGCAACTGAGGGACATGAAGCTGAATGGAATACTAAGGAGAAAACTATTGTATCAAGATGGAACTGAATTAGAACGAAAAAAGGTAATGGCACTTGGTCATCATATCTACTTCTGCTTCCTAAGTAGATCCCTTAATTAGTTGATTCTTCCAAAGAACTTTCACGAAAGCGACTTCCTTGTTCCTCAACTTATGAACCTGACAGTCAAGAATCTCAACTTGGACCTCTTCCTATGAGGGACTATCTTACACAACTACACTTTCTAAAGGCACAACCAAGGCTAAATCACCAATACATTTCTTTAACAGGGACACATGGAAAACTGGATACACCTATGCTGATTCTACAGGCAAATCTAACTCATAGGCCATATTGCCAATGCGCCTTACAATTCTATAAGGACCAACATATTAGGGATTGAGTTTCCCTTTTTTTCCAAACCTCATCACCTTTTTCATGGGTGAAATTTTTAGATAAACTTAATTATCAACTATGAACTCAAGCTCTCTCCTTCTCACATCTACATAGTATTTCTGACGACTTTGAGCTATCTTCAGCCTTTCTCTAATCATCTAAACCTTCTCTAACCTCATAAACTGAATCAAGCCCTATAAAAGTAGCTTCTCAACCTAGAACAAACCAATAAAAGATATACACCTCCTACCATAGAGCACCTCAAACGGAGGCATTTAAATACTAGAGTGATAGCTGTTATTATAAGTAAACTTCATGAGAGACAAGTGATCATACCAAATATCCTCAAAGTTGATCACAAAAGCTCTCAGCATATCCTTTAAGGTATGAATGGTCCGCTATTTCTGACCATCTATCTGAGTGTAAAAGGTTGTGCTAAGATGAACCTAGGTACCTAGACCATTCAGAAAAGACATCCAGAACTGTGAAGTAAACTGAGTACCCCTATCCGAAATAATATTCAAGAGTACTCCATGCAGCTTGACCAATTCTCATAGGTAGAGTCTAGCATAATTCTTGACTGAATTTGTAGTGTTAAATAGCAGGAAATATGCTGACTTAGTCATCTGGTCCACAATAACCCATATCAAATAGTGATGTCGGCGCGTACGAGGTAACCCCTGTAATGAAAACCATATTCACCTCCTCTCATTTCCAAGTAGGAAAATTGATATTTTGAGTTATACCACTTGGTCTCTGGTTCTCAACCTTGACCTGCTGGCAATTTGGACACTTAGCTGCAAATTCTGTGATATCCTTCTTCATGCCATTCTACCAATAGACTTCCCATAGATCACGGTACATCTTGGTGGCACCTGGATGAATGGAATATTGAGAACTGTGAGCTTTTGTCATCATCCTCTATCACAAGTCATCTATATCTAAATGCAGAAGCGACCCTAATAACGACGTACATGATCTCCCCCTTAGGAGAAAACCTCAACCTTCTGACTTTGGATTGCTTCCTTCAACTTAAGAAAAATGGGATCTCTATCCTACTTCATCTTCACCTCTACCATTAAAGAAGATTTTGAGCTATTCTTAACCATGACAGTACCTTCGGCTGAATCAACTAAATGAACTCCTAATATAGCAAGTCAATAAACATCATGATATAATTCTTTTTTTTCATCCTCCACATGAGCAACAATATCCATTAGAAACTTGCTAATAGTTTCAGCCACTATGTTGGCTTTACCCTAATAGTACAAGACACACATATCATAATCTTTCATAAACTACAACCATCATATTTGACAAAGATTTAGATCTTTATGACTAAATACATACTGAAGGCTCTTCTGATCTAGAATATGTCTATGTGAACTCAATAAAGATAGTGCCTCCAAATTTTTAAGGTAAAAACTACTACTGCAAACTTAAGAGCATGAGTCGCGTAATTCTTCACATGGACTTTGAGTTGTCTAGAGGCATAAGCTATGACCTTACCATTCTGCATCAACACATAATCGAGGTCAACTATGGGTGCATCTCAGTAAACAACACACCCATCTGGACACTCTTGTAGGGTCAAAACTAAAGTAGAAGTAAGTTGAGTATTCAACTCCTGAAAACTCTTTTCATTAGAATGAAACTTGACTTTTTTTGAGTCAATCTGGAGAAGATACAATAGATGAAAATCCTTCAACAAACCATCTGTAGTAACCGGCTAAACTCAAGATACTCCTGATGTCTGATAGAGAGATGGATCAAGGCCAGTTCCTAATTGCTTTGATCTTTTGAGGATGAACCTTAATTCCCTCACTAGAAATGATGTGACTAAGGAATGGTACTGATTTCATCCATAACTCACACATGCTGAACTTAGTGAATAACTGGTGATCTTTAAAAGTCTGTAAGACAATTCTCAAATAGTTTGTATGTTTATCCTCACACCATGAATAAACGAGAATGCCATCTATGAAGACAATGATGAACATGTCCAAGTATTGCCTGAACACTCTATTCATCAAGTGCATAAAGCTGTGAGAGCATTCATTAGTCCAAAATATATAATAACAAATTAATAGTGGCCATACCAAGTTCTGAAGGTTATTTTCAGAATGTCACATCCTATGACTCTGAGCTGATAGTAGCCAAATCTGAGGTCTATCTTTGAAAAACAACTAGCACCCTGAAGTTGGTCGAACAAGTTATCAATTCTAGGAATGGGATACTTATTATTCATTATGAATTTGTTTAACTAATGGTAATTGATGCATATATTGAGGGAACCGACTTTCTTATGCACGAAGAGAACTGGAGAACCCTATGTAGAGATGTTGGGTTTGATGAAACCTTTATCTTAGAGAACTTTAACAACTCTATCAATTGTTTAAGCTCAAGTGGATCTACTATGTAAGGAGGAATTGAGATAGTCTAGGTTTCTAGAAGAAGGTTTATTCCAAAGTCTATCTCCTGCTCAGGAGTGAGTCCAGGCAAATCTTTACGAAACACTTCTGAAAACTCATTTAAAACTAAAACTAACTAGAGAGTTTGGGTTTTTGACTTGGAATCCTTGACCCAAACTAAATGATAGATACAACCCTTAGAGATCATTTTCTTGGCTTTAAGGTAAGAGACAAACTGACCTATAAGCGCTGAAGTACTACCCTTCCATTCTAGGATTGGTTTATTTGGAAACTGAAACTTAACGACTCTGGTTCTATAGTCGACTGAGGTAAAATAGGAATGTAAGCAATCCACGCCAAGAATGACAATCAAAATCAGTCTTTTCTAATTCTACTAGGTCAACTATTGTGGTTTTCTAGGAAAGAACGACTGGGCATTTTCAGTATACCCATTTAGCTATGATTGAGTCAACAAAAAAAGTAGAGAAAAAGATAGTTTTGAAAGGGTTTTGGGACTGACACCAAAATTTTTAGCAATGTAAGGAGTCATAAAGAAAAGTACGACTTTGTGATCTACTAATGCATAAACATCAATATGGAAAACTCATAACGTACCAGTAACTATATTAGGGGGAACTCTCCTAATATTGCCGAGTTTTGAAAGCATAGAACCTGTTCTGGCGTTGTCCACCACCTGCACTAAAAAAAACACTGGCACCTTGCTAAAATGGGCAACCTAGTGGAGCTGCTAAAGAGGTAACCTGAGTACGACCATTGATGTCACCACTCTTAGCTGATGGATAATCTCAAAGTCTGTGACCTAATTTACCATAACCAAAATATCTATAAATACCTATCAAACACCCTCTAGGGTGTTTTATTCCACACTTTTTATAAGTTGGAAAAGTACGAACACCAGAAATACTACTCTGGGACTTAGGGCCTGGCGCTCTACCTTTTAGATCCTATCTAGGCCTAGGAGATTGGGCACTAGTATATGATGGTGCTGGGGTTGAAGATCTTTGCTGAAACTGGAAGCGATTTCAACCGCTAGATTTCTGCTGAGAATAATCAAAGTTACCAACTCTATCCCTCTTAGTATCCTTCTCCTTTTCATTTATTTTCTCATTCTCTATCTATTGTGCATGAGTCATAAGTTTGGAGATGTCCATACGCCTAACCAGCATACTGGTCCTGAACTCCTTGACCACTGACATGAAAACACCTGAAACAAACTTGCTCATTTAATGCCTTGACTCAGCAACCATCTCTAGGGAATACCTAGAGAGTTGAGTAAACTTTAATAAATATTCCTTCTCAAACATGTTACCCTGCTTTAGGTTGATAAACTCTTCAACCTTAGCTTTCCTCATCTCTTGGGGAAAGAACCTATATAGGAAATCAGTCACAAACTCATCCAAATTAACTGGGCCTACATCCACACGTCTACCTTCTTTTTACTATTTGCACCAAGTCTAAGCCACTCCATTCAACTGATAAGAAGCTATATCTACACTCTCAACTAAAGTAATGCCCATATTTTTAGTGATCTTCTGAGCCTCATCAATAAAATATTATAGATCTTCATGTACTTTTGAGACATAGTGCTTTGGAGGGTTTATCTGAGTGAAGTCCCAAAATCTCATAGCAGTTGCATTTCCAATTTGGATTAGCAAGTGTTACAACTTTCTAATTGACCTAGGTTGTCATGGCTTGAGAAAGCAGTTAAAAAGAATCCCTAAATTCAGCATGAGTACCTTGCTCATTCAGTGGATCTGCTGGAGCTTGCGAAGTTTTAAATAGAGTTATATTGTATCACATTATATGAATCATGAAAGAAGTAAGGTTTTCCTAAAATGCCTCGTAGCCTTTCTCTCATAAGTATAGCATACTTCACACCCATAAATGAGACTCTACTTAAAGAAGCTTTCAGACAGCCTAGGACTCTTTAAACCTGATGTTCTGATATAATATTTGTCACAACCTGAGTCCACGCCCTAGAGGTAACATGATTGTTAGATCCATGAATGACCCCAACCCAACCCATGGCATAGCATAAACACTATTAATACTGAAATGACTGAATCACTGATGTGGAAGATACCAAAATATAAGAATGACAAACTGAGATTAATGTAAGTCTGAATAAATCACTGAAATAAATACTAAGCCTGACACAAACTATAAAGCTGAAGTGTTTATTGTCTGTCTGAAAGCATCTACTAACTGATGTATTGCTAGGACAAACCCCCAACTAACTTTAAATGTATGAAACTAAAATAAAATACTAAAAGAAGTAATACTAAAGTCTCATCCTTGGATGATGAGGACTCACCACTGTCTGCTGTTGAGAGGGTACTGGAATGTACTAACCTTGTGGCTGGTGCTGAGTGTCAGAACCTATATCCTAAGACGTTAGATCACAAAAGAGTGTGCGATCAGAATGCACTAAGCATGTGAGATAAGCAACTTTAAAGTAAATTGAGATATGCTAAAAATGAAGTGCTGAATTGCAAGTATAGCTAATATGGGATACTTTGAAAAGTATGAAGTAATATATATAAGACTTAACTATGGGTCATTCAAGTACAAAATCTGAAAATATGGGAGGCAAGTTAACCAACACACATTATTTGAGCTAAATGAGGTCTAACCCTGTAACCCTAGTGGGAGGGTGTTCTATACCTTTCCAAAAGTAATGAACCTAACTGATGTGGGTACACTAACTAATGTCCAATAGACTAACGTATCACCTTAACTAGCGGGTGACCCTTAACAATCTAGTTGATTTTATAATTCTTGGACTTGGGGACTTCAACCTAAGGTATCAACCTCTACTGACAGGTAAGCCATTATCCCAGTGTTTGCTTGGTGCTAAGTACTACTTCTATATTAGTCTGTTACTGATAGCTCATAATGTACTAATATACTGAAACTGAGTTAAAACATACTTTATTTGAATGTATCATGATGGTATGAATAACTGGAATATGCTATAAGTCTGTAAATTGAAAGTAGTTGCGTTTGTCAATACTAAAATCAACAATTTTATAGATCTTGTGTTCATAACAGACCAAGATTTTTTTAAACTAAGACTAAATCATGCAAAACTAATAAAATACCAAACTGAGTATTAAATCATGAAGCATTAAGTCTTGCAAGCTATCAAATCATGGAAAATATACATATAATTGTAACACCCCGTACTTTTTTGAACCTATACGATTATGTGTACAATTATGGAATTAGTTAAACATGGGAGCCTTGATGAATTAGACATTAATTTGTTGGGGCTTACATGATTCTTGTGCCATTGGGCCAAATAAGGCCCAATATTACATGAAAGACATGGCCCAAATGATGGAAAAGATCCATCCTTGTGTTGACCAAGCCAACATGTATATAATTGGATAAGGATGACTTTTGAGGCTATAAATAAGGTGAGAAATCAGATTTTATTCATGGATAACCACATGCCCCATTTCTAGAATTTTCCACAACTTTCTCTCTTCAACCAAACCCTAATCTTCCATTCTCTTTGGACAAGATCACCTCTTGGTAAGTGTTTATTATTATGGTTTAATATATGATATTCATTTAATATGGTGTAGATGATGTTGATAAAGTATTGAGATTTTCACTATGTGTAAAATAGGCTAGTTTTGCTAAATCGGTAAAGGGTTTTGCCTTGTAACTTGAAAGGAGACTTGTGATCTTGAAGAAAGTGGAATTTATGGATTTAATATTGACATGTGAGATGTAATTATAGCCTCAACTTTTTTTATTCTTTTACATAATGATTGGAATTTTTATTTCGAAATTGGGCATGGAATTGGTGACATATTGAAAGAAATATGTAGTTTGGTGATGTTTATGTTTGTTGTGAAGCCATGGATGTTTTTTGGCATATACTATGATCTAAAATATGTTATGAGAAGTTTAATTATGATCATGGATCATTCATGGCAAAAAAGAACCCTAAAATGACCCCTTGAGGCTGAAACGGACATCCGCCCTCGAGCCTGGAGCACCTGCGGGCGCAGGTGCCAATGCAGGTGGCTTAGCGGGTCGGCCCAGAACTCCGAATTTATTGTTTTTGCATACATTTGACCCCCCAAAACCCCTATACCCTTCATGGATGTAATTATCAACTTATGGGACCTCTTGAATGACTTTAAAGGAGTATCTCGACGATATTTTTAATAAGACCAATTATGGATTGTTGTTCATGTGTTGTTACAAAAGGTATTGAGATGATTTGATGAAGTAATTGTGACGTAGTGATAGTGTGTAAGTATAAAGGATAAATTTGATGTGAAATGATATTGATGTGCGATGTCTTGGTCAATGTGTGGAGTGTTATGGTAGTGTTGGCATGTTGATGCAATAAATAGTATCTTAAGAAGTTGAAACGAAATGATAAAGACAACTATGTAACTCATTATCGTCTTATGCACTCGAAATGTAGCTTGTGGTTAATGTTGGTTCCATATGAACTTGTATTGTAGAGTGAAACATAAGGAAGGAGCTGGACTGTTGTGATCATATATAAACTTGTGTACTCATACTTGGAAGTGAAGGTATGTAAGGTTACTCTTCTATATCCTTCTGCAGCATATGGTGTTCGCATTGTCATAGTACTTATTCGATTCCGAAATGCTCTAAGGTATTCCATATCCGGTAGTTGACTAGTGTTACTCATTGTTCACTGGTGAATCATATAACTCATGTCCATTAGTTGACTCATGTTCATTGGCTATGTTCTAAGGTATCGCATCTCAGGTTGATGAGCAGTTGATATTCACATGTGTCTTACTCAGTAATCATTATCCTAAGGTTCCAAAAGTGTTATATTCCAAAGGGGTTCTATAGTATTCCAACTAAGGTTGACATATATTGTTATTCATATGTGTCCTACTCTTAGATGAATTATGATCCACTTATCTCTTATTTATTGACGGAAGTTCCTAAGTTTTCATGATGTTGTAGATTCAAAGAGAACTATCTCAAGAGAGAGTAAAGATGTAAAGAGAGTCTATTTATTTTGCATAAGCATTTTGTTTCCATCATGTTATGTGCCAAAGTCTAATAATATTATGATTATGGTTGTACCAATCTTTCACAAGTAAAAGTACCAATCTCATAAGAGTAATAAGAGAGGCGATGTGCAAGTTAATATAATTAGTCCTCATCAGTGAAGATGTCAATCTCATGAAGTAAAGGAGTGAAGTGAAATGTGTATATAAGTGTGTGCTTCAATTAATGTCATGATCTCTAATGTGTCACTCTCATAACTATGTAAAGGGTATAAATTTAATATGGAATAATCCCAATATTATGCTATGTCATTTATTATAACCCACCAAAGGTAGAGGCCCGGTATTATATACTATCATGATACTTATGTATATGTTATATTATAACCCACCATGAGAATGGATGTAGGTTACCCCACCATGAGAGTGGATGTATGCTAACCCACCATGAGAGTGGATATATATTGCCCCACCATGAGAGTGGATGTATGCTAACCTACCATGAGCGTGGATGTATGTTAACCCACCATGAGAGTGGATGTATGTTAACCCACCAATAGCATGGATGTAGTTATTAACCCACCAAAGAGTGGATGTAGTTAACCAAGAAGATGAATAATGATGATGATCATAAAAGCAAAGAAAGAATCTAGTACATATAAAGAATCTCTTAAAGGTAAGTCTCTTGAGTAATAGTAACTCTCTCTTGAATAAGGGGGTATATATAGGATGGTAAATGGCAATAACAGAAGAAATGTTCATGGTTCCTCACATACAGGAAGAGAGTTTATTCACATTTACTACGTCTCTTATATTGAATCCCTTGTTGTTGTTATTATGTATGATTAATTTCTTATGGCCTTACATACTTAGTACATTCTTCGTACTGACCCCCTCGGGGGGACTTACCTTACATGTTGCAGGTGCAGGCATTAGTAGACCTCCTCTGTAGGCTGTGGAGCATTTGCAGATTTTTGGTGAGCTCCAGTTGGTTCGGAGCTTTCTGGGTCATAGTTGTATATTTGTTCTGATATTGTAAATATTGCATAAAGCTGGGACTTGTCCTGACTTTGAGTTGATATTATTGATACATCTGGTAGAGGCTTTTGTAGACATATGTGGGTATGTGGATGTAAGAGACGAATGTCCGATTTGACTTGATGGACCCAACGGCCAAATTTACTAAATATATATGTAACATATGTTTCCATGTTCGTGTCTTCCGCATAGTTGCATAAGGTATAATAAGATTCAGACGAGGATATGCATATGAAGGTTCATGAGCAAAGATTAGTTCTCTGGGGCCATATCGGCTTCGGGTGCCAATCACGTCTCGACGGGATTCGGGGCGTGACAATAATTGCAATATAGGAATCGTGAAGAAATTAAAATTATAGGGAAATCATAAATTGAATGAAAACCCAAACTTTAATTTATGAGAAAGTTGGGAAATTCTGTGTTACTAGGGACTCAATGGGTGAAAGGATACTTGTTTATGAAATCCCACATACCTGGAGTAAAGTATTCTTGCTAAGAAGCTTGAACTTTGACTTTAGAAGAACAACCCTAGTTTTCAGATGGAGAGAACCTTAATCGCCTTTCAGATTTCTTTCTAAGTGTTTAAAGAAAGAACAGGGAGAAAGGGTCTACTATCCCCCCTTTATCCCACTAACTTAACCCCATAAGAACGTAGTTTAGGTAGGTAAGAAGGTGGAAAAGATGAAAACACCCTCATATATCATAATTGTTCTGCTGTACCAGTCATCAAAGGTCAACACAATAATTCGTCGTGACTCACGACAACTTGTTGTTGAACTCATAGTGACTAGGCAGGATATCTAGGCCTGGGAATGATTGAGATACCATGACTCATTGTCAGAGATGACGAGTCGTGATATGGACTCGTCCCTTTTAGACCTAAATGTTAACTCTCAGGTACTCGTCAGAAGAAGTGATTTGATGAGTCATACTTGGTGATAACGATAATCCTATTAAGTCATGGTCACTGGGAGGAAAATTAAACTTTAAAAACTTTTAGTGAATTTCCCAAGATGGGTGTAAGAGAAGACTTGTGATGACTGACCATGACTCATCATCAAGAGTTATGACCACTGGGATGAATTTTCATCCTTCTATTTTAGGGACTACACTCAGGACTAATCACCTAATGAGTCATTGGTACTGACCACGACTCGTGGTCTGGGTCATCCTTTGTGGAAATTTTTTGGTTTCCAGCCGGTTTTTATTTTATTCTGAGACATGATCTTCAAAACTTTTGGGGTGTTACAGCAGAGAAGTCCCAGTATTTCAATTTCAATAAACACCACAAATCATCTCATACATAACAATAATCAAAAAATGATACAGTATAATGATATGGGATGATATTTAATGGCCAATACATACCAATATACACCCCATCCAGTCGTGTTCTTTGAGGTGGGACCCATAGAGGACTCTTAAGGTCCATATACCCTATCTAAAATTTCACCTTGAATGAAACCAATAAAGAGTATCATATATCACCATCTGGATACGGCCTCAGACAGTGTTTCATATTCTTTCAAAACTAAGTGATCCAAAGGTTTAACCAATGGTCCATAAGATGAGTGAATGTGCATGACCAAGATGATGTGATTAATCAAACACAACATATATGTAAGAAATCTTAAGATATCAATGAACTCATGAACACATGCTACGAACCTCAATATCAAGCCAAAAATCTGGCTCGCAATTCACTAATATGATATAAGCCCAAATTTGGGAATCACAATAACAATCCATCTCATATCACTTTATAGCACTATGTTGCCCAAGACATAGCATGATTTACACAATAATTTCTAACCCAAGTAAATTATGAAGAAATTTAAGTCATAACCTACTTTGAAGCTGAATTGCAAGCCAACAATCATCACAAACTAGCCTTTCCCTTCTGATTGGCATTAGAGTGCTTCCAATCTATCAATAACAAGCTCTACTCCTAAACATGATTCCATCGATGCCCGTGTTGTTATACTTCTAGTCCGTGTACAAATTGTCAACCCCAAGACTCCAAGAACAAAATTGGAATTTTATTACAAAATCAGTTTATGCAAAACTTAAAAGGTTCAAACATGAAATCCAATAAAAAAAAATGAAGCCAAAATTGACCTTGAAATCATCAAATCAATTGATTAACTTTACCCAAAACCCTCAAAATATCTAAGTCGAACGACACATATTTGATCATGAAATCTGGGAATAATAATAGGGCAATGCTAAAATATTGGTTAACAAACTTACCCAATAAAGAAATCTCAAAAATTACCTTTTGAATGTCCCAAAATTGAGTTCCCAAGCTTCAAAAAATTGAGTTAGGGGTTTTTGAGTAAAAAATAGATTTTTAAATCTGTCCTAGGTAAGTTACCCTTCGTGATTATAGGACCCACCATTGCAATTACAAAGCACTAAGTTGACCAAAGTTGGACATGACCAAAACACCCTTAGCCATTGTTACCCGAGCCACACGATTGAGATGAACCAGCACCTAGCCCCAGTGATAGTAACCATGACCATGTAATCTCAGTCCATGCACCTCAGAACCCTCACTATAGCTACTAGGAGCCTCGCAATCATGATGAAGATTCAAGCTGCACCAGGTGCCAACTAAAACCAGCAATGCCCCAAGTATCGTTCAAAACCCAGTGAACACAAACCGACTACGCTACTAGACTAAAATCAACATTTTGGACTCAATGGAATCATTAGATTAACAAACAAAGTTGGATGTGAGGCTAAAAGTCATGAATTTTTACTATAGTTTGCCTAACATTTTAGTTGTTTTATTACGATTATGAGCTTACCTTATATGAAATATGCTTATGTAGCTTGTCTTGATGTGTAAGAATTTAATTTAGTTAATTAATTCATCAAAACCATTGGGTATGATATCTTGACTCACATCGTATATTATTTGTGTGGATGCATACACTTGCATGTGCCTTTAGACGCAACAAGGTCGCTATCAATGGATTTGATCAAAGTCAACTCAAAGTCTTAACTTCCAAAATTTTTATCAAACAACTTTTCACGACCCAATTTTGGAGCTATGATGGCACCTACTTTAACCAGCCAGTAGGTAAGTCAAACCATAGCCCGAAAAGACAAGTAATGGGCAAATTGGTGGAAGGTAAAGTAAATACCAAAAAATAAGCATACAATAAACTTGTAAGAAATATAAATAAGAATATGACAATATAAATGTCAAATGGAATGGAGAAAGAACAAAAGAAATATCCCACGACCTAGTAAAGCCTGTATAAGAGCAACTAAATACAAAATGAGAGTACTAAATATTATCAATATATGGAAAGTTTCGACAACTAAAGGTTGTCAAAAAGTAAAAGAAGGAGATGGGATTAGCTCTGGCTTCGAAAGCTTACCCAATCTTCAAATCCTGAGAGCAGCTAGATAGAACGTCAGTTGTGGCAACTAGTACTCGGATCTGCATCAAAAAAAAGATGTAGAAGTGTAGTAGAAGTACAAAACAACGGGTACCAGTAGACATCATCGGTCGACTGAGCTAAATCAAATAAAAGTATAATAGAATGCTAGAATGTAAACAAAATCAAGGAATAAGGGTCAAACCAAAAAAATAATGCTCCAAGTGACAAATAATAAATATAAGTATAAATAATATCAAAGGGAAGGCAAGCTAACTACAGCCAAATTGGGCCCCTATAAGCCCAAAAAGAGTAAACAAGAAGATTTACCCAAACGAGCCCCCTGATTTGCCATGATTTCATGGCATTTTCGATGCCTAAAATAAGGAAAATATGCAATAACTTGGGTTTGTTTGGTAGGTATGATGTGTTTTCTGTTCTATCTTGCAGGAAAATAGGATTTGAAGGTAAAATGGAGAAAACAAAAAGTAGCATGCACTGGAATAAAGTTTTTGAAGACAAAAGAGCAGAGTTAAATTTCACCAAGTGACCCACGATTATGACTCACGAACAGTAGGTGGACCCACGGATAGTAGGTGGACCTACGGACCGTAGGTCGAGTCCAGGAGTCAACTTCTGTAGTTGTGCATGGAGGCCTGATTCCTATGATCTGGACCGATGGTCCGTGAATTGTGTCCACAACCTCAAGTCACGGTCCGTGGAAAGTTGCTGACTTTTTTGTCCTACATGTTTTTGGATAGGATTTGTTTAGTATCTATAAATACTCCTATGTTGTCCTATGTTAAAGAGGCTATTCTTATATTATTTGAGTTGTCTATTACATTGGTTTGAGGTTCATATACACATTGATTTTGTAATCTAAAACATAGATTCTAGGGTTTTAATTTATATTGAGATTTCAGAGTTTTATTCTTCTTGTGAGTTCATAATTATGTTTTCATCATTGAATTCTTCTTATGTTCTTGCAATTAGGAGTAGCTAAATCTCTCAACTAGGGTTGTGTGAACTATAAGGAATTAACGCACTGGGTTAAGTGTGAAGCAATTCTGAACTGGTGTGACTGCATGTATTCTTATTTCTTTAGTTATAATTGATTTAATAAGGGTTGCAAATGTTGGAAACTCGTCTGTATTCTATACTTGAACGAGAGAGAAGCAGAGATTAGGAAAAAGGAATAATAATAGAGATTTAAAGCTATCAACCTTCATTTAATAACTTGAGCCGTAACAGAGATATTTATATGAGATAAAAAATAAGGGTTAGTAGCGCGACACTCGGAGACCGATAGGAGAAGAGTGAAATTCATCTAACAAAGGTCGAGAGACGTATAGATGGACCTATCTTATTAGATTTTGCATGCAACGTAGTGGGATTGTTATATGGAGGTAAGGAATGTTGGGGATTACAGTCCTAGTGCCTTTCTTTTATTGATCACAAATTCGACAATCAACAATTGTTACTGTTACTATTTGTTTACAAAACCTCCCTTTTTTACTTACTTGCCAATCACTCGAACAAGCATTTGATAGAAGTTCATCCTATTCCCTGTGGGATCGACCCCAACCTAGTTGGGTTCTATATTTGATATAGCGACTGCATTATATTTTTATAGAGGTATAGTTTGGGTGACATCAAATTTTGGCGCCATTGTCGGGGAATACGGTTACGGAGTTGATTGATCATGTTTGTTCAAGTGTTGGTTTCATTGCAATTTTTATTTTCCTACTATACGTAGGGTGTACGGCGGTGTATACCCAAAAATAGGAGTCAAGATTATCCCCTGATTCCACTTGATATGGAAATAGAAAGAACCCTAAGGAACAATCCAAGAATAGTAAATACCGACGAAGTTTAGGACCCTACAACCTGTGCAAATATTCATAACCAACCACCAATTCATCTGTCTGGTCGTGAATTTGCTGAACAAATCACTGCTCAATTAACGATTGAGGAGAATGCGAGGCAAGCAGCTCTTAGACAAGTAGATAGAGATCATAGAGCAATACAAGAGTCGACACAACATCTTGCTGCACTTGAAGAGAGACAAAGAAGACCAAGGGTATAACAACCCCCACAAATACCATTTTTTTTTTTTATTAAAGAGTTGGCTGGTTGGTCCATTTATTAAAAGCAAAGTCAAAATCTACAAGGGTATAAGCCCAAAAGTGGGTCAACCCGAAAAGGAAATAGGAAACTAAATAAAACAAATAAAAAATACAAAAAAGGAAAGGTCCCAAGTGCTCTGGACCATTTCCAACAAACCGATCCTTATTGACTCTAAGCTGCTCCATTTGGTCGGTGATATCGACCTTTTCGATGAAGGGAACGGTGAGAAGAAGAGTGAAAGGTAGTTCAAACACCTTCAATACGCTGCATAGATCGAAACATATCCGAGTTTGGATAGATTTCACTGAATACACTCAAAATTTCTCACAAGTGCCATGAAATCAGGTCCATTGAAGACTTCTTCAACTTGTATTGATCAGATCTACACCACAAAATGAAGTTAAGTGAACAAAATTTCACCTCAATCACTTTGGTGCACTGTTATGCTTTGATTTTACTCATCCATGACCTTCTCTGCAGATTGAACCCCAAAGGGACTGATACCACTGCATAAAAAGGCCACAAATAATCTCTATCATAGATAAACAGTCTAAATTGATTTACATCCACTCATGCAGGTCTGCAGGTACTGAATCTGCTGCTTGTTTTGCCTTTTCAGTGTTGTCTTGTTCTTGAGATTTTTACCATCTATGTCTTGTGTTGTTCTTGTAAATCTCATTACGTTTGTGTGAGGAAACCCCTATTTTGAAGATTTCTAATTCTAAGATTGGGAATTTGTGTTTTATCTAAATGTAATATTGCTTTCCCTTTTGCTGGTAAATCATGAAACGCTGAGTAAATAATGACTTATGTACCTGCAAAAATGAAAAACTGGTTAGCTAAATAATCTGCCAGAGTGTTGCCTTCCCTAAGGATGTGCTCCACTCTTGCATCAACATTAACTCTCAGACCATTAATCCTTTTCACCTCCACCAGAATGCTCCAAGGAACCTCCCAAATTCCATTTAAAACCTTTTCGAGCATTAATGAATCTGTCTCCAACATTACTGGTAAGTACTGATGTTGTATACAATATTCCAGTCCTCTTCTCAAAGCCACTGCCTCTGACATTAAAACTGAAGCTTCTCCCAAACTAAAAGATTCAGCATGTATCAAATTTCCTTCATCATTTCTAATACAAAAAGCCCCAGCACTAGGGCCATCAACCCCTTTCACTGCACTATCTGAATTACACTTATAGGTCCCTAATCTTGGCAATCTCTAGTACACCACCTTACAATCAATAAGGGGTGTATATTCCATAAAGAATTGGACCATCAAATGCCAAGTATTAGGAATGTTTTGCAACCAGGGATAGCTAAAAGTAGCTAGATGGTATAAATTTCTGTTGACCTCCATCACCATACCATAAAAAGACATCTTACCTCCATGAGAAATTATATTTCTCATTTTCCAGATTTTCCAAGTGATAAATGATGGGACAACCTTGTAGATAGGTCTAAGCTTTGATGAACAGTCTCTCTTCCACCATTTATGTATGGTATCATTAAGCTGTAAAAATGGTCCCTGCACATCAGCAATAGTAGCAAAAGTATTCCACAACTTGTTATCCACAGAACAAGTCACAAAAAGATGTTCAAAAGTTTCATCTTCAGAACTATTACAACAACAACACTTAACTCCATCAACTACTTTAATCTTTATAAGAACCTCCCCAATGGGTATTCTTTTTTTCCACAATCTCCATAGAATAAAAGAAAATTTGAAGGGAACTCCTTTAACCCAAATCTGCTTACCTATCTCTTGTTCATCGTCACCTTGTCTCAACACCTCCCAAGCACTTCTCACATTAAACTTTCCAAAGCTAGTTAACATCCATCTTGGTGTGTCCCATTCATCAGTATCTTCAACTACTCAATTACATTTTGGACATATTTGCAGACATTTTCTGGCAGTACTTGGAGCATGAGATCTTCATTCCAATGTCCCTGAATCATCAACTATTTTACATCTTCCAAATCAAAATTGTTAGGATGAGAAATAGGCAAATAATAGTAAAGAGCACCCAATTGTGTCCAGTTGTCAAACCATATACTGGAATGACCACACTTTGGTTCCCACCAAATCTGTTGATCAATACAATCCTTGGCTTATAACATAAACTTCCAAGTCTGGGAACCTCCATTCCATTCCACCAATTGAGGTCTATGTCTCTTACAATATTTGTTCCACCAAAGCTCTAGAAAGAACTTCTGCAGCCAAAATAAATAGAGCAGGGGAGAGAGGGTCTCCTTGTTTTACCCCTCTTGAAGAATGAAAGAAACCATAAGCTTGCCCATTAATAAGGACTGAATACCAGTTATTTGCCACCAATCTCCACACTTTATCTGTAATCAAACTGTTAAAGCCCATCTTCTCCATAACCTTGATCATAAATCTCCAATTCACTCTGTCATAAGCCTTAGACATGTCAAGCTTAATCACAACATTAGCTGGTTTACCTCTTAATCTGGTATCTGCAATAATTTCTTGAGCTAAGAGGACATTCTCTTTGATGCTTGTTCCCTTCACAAATCCATTCTGATTAGGAGAGATCAGTCTTGGGAGCAATCCTTCCAGCCTGTCATGAATCACTCTAGAGATAACTTTGTTCAGAAAATTACTCAAACTAATTGGTCTCATATTAGAAAAAGATTGAATCACTTCTTTTTAGGCAGTAAGACCAGATTAGTGTGAGTAATAGATTTAGGAAGCGTGGAACCATTAAAGAAAGCCTCCACCACATTGACAACATCCCTACCTACAATATCCTAACAAACCTGATAGAAGTTCCCAGTAAAACCATCAGGTCCACTAGCACTGTCACTACTAAGTTCAAAAACCTCTTTCTTGATCTTTTCTACTGTAGGACTAGCATTCAATATATTATTGTCTTCATCAGTAATTAGTGTGGGAATGTGATCAATCAAAGAAAGCTCTGTCTCATTATCTACACTAGTAAATTGATCTTGAAAAAAGGCAACAACCTCAACAACAACTTTTTCATTATCTTTAGTCCAGGCACCATTCATTTTAAGGATTTTTTTAACCTGCAACCTCTTTCTTCTTCCATTTACAAGACTATGAAAAAATCTTGTATTCTTGTCTCCTTCAGTAAACCATTGAACACCAACTTTTTGTCTAAAAAATTCCTCTTCATAATGTAAATACTGTTTTAGCTCAGCCTGTGCCTTTTGGAGAATAGCTCGATATTCAGCAGTTGGTTGTTCTTCAAAAAGGCCTTCTTTAATTCTAACAATATCTTCCCTTATTACTAACTGCTTAAAAATATCTCCAAATCTCACCCTGCTCCATGTAGATAATGCAACTTTAGTCCTCTTCATTTTCTGTTTCAAGCTAATAAAAATGTCATTGGACTCATTTGCAACCCAATTATCTCTTACAACATCTTTGAAATCAGCTTTTTCTGTCCAAAATTTTAAAAATCTGAAAGATCTCTTGATATTAGTCGTCTTACCCCCACACCTGAGCAACATGGGTGCATGGTTAGACCCTGTTCTTGCAAGATGCTCCAGCTCTACATTTCCAAAAAGACCAAGGAAAAACTGATTGATCATCAGTCTATCAAGTCTTTTAAATATACATTCAGAATCAACCCTCCCATTCCACCATGTAAAAGGACTCCCTTTAAAATTAATATCAAAAAGCTCACAAGAGTTCACACAAAAAGCAAAATCTTCATATTCTTTGGGGTAAATAGGAAGACCCCCAATTTTCTCCTCATCATTCAAAATGACATTGAAATCACCACCTACAAGCCAAGGTGACCTCATATTTTGACTTAATGAATATATATCATCCCACAAGCTTAGCCTTTCAAGTGCTGAACACTTAGCATAAACTATAGTATAGATGATGGAATCTCAAGAATCTTGAAAATTAAGTTGCATTGTAAGTTGCTGTTCAGAATCTGATAAAATTCCCACTTGAATTTTTTCCTGGACAAACACCCAAATTTTACCATTCTGATTATAATTAGCATACTGCATACCCAATCTTCTTTTATACTTCTGAATGTGTCTTGTATGTTGAAAAGGCTCCATTAGTGCTATGAGGAAGAACTTATGATGTTTGTTAAGCATTTGAACCCTATGAAAAGCATGTTGGGTTCTGACTGACCTAATGTTCCATACAAGTGCTTTCCAATTCATTTATAAATGGATTTAGCACTCCTTTTAGGAATAGTTCTAGTTGGCTTACTGTTTTCAGCATTAGCCCTGTTTTTCTTCCCTTTTGACTGAACATTTGGTGATATATCTGCCACTTTCAAAGCATTATTAAGATTGTGTTGGCTTTGATCTTCTTCTGTATCTTCCTTGCTCATTCCATCAGTAATTTTCACCTGTTGTTGTACCTCTATCTCACTTATATTGTGTGCAACAATGTCATGCAGAATCTTAACAGGAGAATCAACTGTCAAAGCCACAATTGCCTGTGGAACTGGTTCAGTCAACCCCTCCATCTCCATCCTCTGTTCCACCATTTGTTTTTGTGAGTGAATATTGGATGCACCTTCATCAAATAGCTCCTTCTCTACTTCTGGATATTCATCTTCACCTTTATCCCCATCATTTTCTTTTATTTCACTATTCTGTAGGTTATTTACATTGGTAACCACATATACATCATTAAAATTCTGTTGCTGCTCCTGAAAAAAGTCGTGCATATCACTTTTATTATGCTGTTGATGCTGCACTTCATCATTCTGCAGGTTACTTTCTTTATTGGCTTTCTCAAAGTCTATTAGATCTTGTTTCTAGTGTTGCTATTTCTATTGCACTTCATCATTGTGTTTCTGCTCCTTATTCATCCTTTCTTTGTTATACACCTGATCATCATACTGTAGGTCACTATTTGCCATGCTGGTCTCCTCTGTTCTCTTCTCTGCATCAATTACCTGTTGATTTTGGTGTTGCTGTTGGCATTGCTCCATGTCACTGCAGATTACTGCAGATGTATCCTTACTAACAGTTGGATTAGTAACAACCTCAATTGTATCTAATATTTCATTTTCACTGTTTCTATTGTCCTTTTACTGCACATGCTCACAATTATTAAGAGCCCCTTCCTGATCACTACTATGATTTGGTGCTCTCCTCTTGTAAAAAGATTGACTAACCCAAATTCTTGTCGTATGTTCTTCCTTGTTGCTTGTATTTGTGTTATCTCCTTCTGATAATGCATTTTTCTCCTTCTCTTCTGCAGACCTGTCACGCCCCGACTTCCAACGGGACGTGATTGGCACCCGAAGCCGATATGGCCCGAGAGAACCAATCTTTGCTCATGAACCTTCGTATGCATATTCTCGTATGGATCTCATTAAACCTTATGCACCTATGCGGAAGACATGATCATGGAACATATGCTATATATATATATATATTAATGAAACTTGGCCGTTGGGGCCATTAAGTCAAAACGAACATTTATCTCTTATATCCACATACCCACATATGTCTACAAAAGCCTCTAACAGATGCATTTACTAGACCAACTAACAGTCGGGACAAGTCCCCGCGTTATACAATATTTACAATATCAAAACAAATATACAACTATGACTCAGGAGGCTCCGAACCAACTGGAGCTCACCAAAACTCTGCAAATGATCCACAGTCTACTGAGGAGGTCTACTAATGCCTGCACCTGCAACATGTAAGGTAAGTCCCCCAAGGGGGTCAGTACGAAGAATGTACTGAGTATGCAAGGCTCATAATAAATAGCATCATACATGATAATGTCAATAGAATAAAATATGAGAGAATAATCAATGTGGATCAAGATCATTTTATGTAACATCTTTTATAATTATAGTCCTTCAAGGAATTTACCTTCACTCAAGAGACTTGCCTCTAATAGGTTCTTCTATACCCAAGAGATTCGTTCTTGCTTCTCTATTCATTACCGCTATTCTCCATCTAGTTGGTTTGTAGGTTATAACAGAATAACACTTCATCCACATACATCCACTCTAGTGGTGGGGGTAACAACATAACATACATCTACTCTCTTAACGTACATCCACTCTATTGGTGGTTTTAACCTACATTCACTCTATTGGTGGTTTTAACCTACATCCATGGGGCAACATACATCCACTCTCATGGTGGGGTAACGTACATCCACTCTCATGGTGGGGTAACATACATCCACTTTCATGGTGGGAGAACATACATCCACTCTCATGGTGGGAGAACATACATCCACTCTCATGGTGGGAGAACATACATCCACTCTCATGGTGGGAGAACATGCATCTATTCTATCAATGTACCTCCACGCTATTGGTGGTTTATCCTACATCCACTCTCATGGTGGGGAGCCATACATCCATTCTCATGATGGGGTAACATACATCCACTCTCATGGTGGGGTCACATACATCCACTCTATTGTGGGAGAAATTGGTATATCAACTTATGAAAGATTAACACATTAAGGATCATGATACTAATTGAAACACACAACTATGCTTTACCTTACTCCTAAGCTTCATGAGATTAACACCTTAACTTATGAGGGATAGATATATTAGCTCGCACTTTACCTCCTTCACTATTCTTATGAGATCTTATGTAAGTAGGTACATGATACCGGGCCTCCACCTTTTGTGGGCTATAATAGATAACAAAGCATAACATTGGGACTATTCCATATTGAACTTATACCCTCTATAATGTAATCCATACTCCATGAAACATAAAGCAACCATGCCCATTACCTTTTTACAATCTTATACCTTATATTTAGTTATGAGAGTGACACCTTAAAGATCATAAGGCTAAGCACACACTTATATACACGTCTCATTTCACCCCTTTTTCCTCATGAGATTGACATCTTCACTTATGAGGCATAATTTTACTAACTTGCACATCACCTCTCTTATTACTCTTATGAGATTGGTACTTCTACTTATGAATGATTGGTACAAAGATAATCATCATACTATAGGACTTTGGAACAAGACATGATTGGAATAATGTTATTCAAACTAAACAATCTCTCTTTACCTCATTACTCTCGTTGAGATAGTTCTCTTAGAATTTACAATGTTATGACATCTTTTGAAATTCCAATCAATGACTAAGAGATAAGTGAATCATCATTCATCTAAGAATAGGATGCGTATGAATAACAATATACGTCAACCTGAATTGATATACTTCAAGCCTCTCGGAATTGAAACAAGTCCAATGTCAATATGAACAACATGTTGCAGAAGGATATGGAAAAAGGAACCTTACATACCTTGTATTCTTAATAAGAATACAAAATTTTAGACGCGTGTACAATAGTCCCGCTCCTCCTTTATGTTTTCACTCTACAACACAAATTCATAACGAACCAACATTAACCACCAATTACCTTATAATGGCATACAATAACAATAAGTCACATGTTTAGCTCCAACATGTCATTTCCCCCTTGACAATATCACTTATGAAATCATTATACCAATAATACCACAATATTCCATACATTGACCAACACATGATAACCAATAGCATGCCACACCAAGTTCATATTTTACACTTCTCCATCATCACAACATCACAATTATGCCATCACTTTACTTCAATACACCTCACAACAACAAATCGGCCAAAATCCCATAATTTACACTTATATGAAAATAACAAGTTTAGGACAATAATAACACCATACATGTTTTTATTTCATCCATACCATACTTTTTCATCAAGACCACAAGTCATAATTCAAGTTACAATCCTATGACATCTTTTTCACAAAACCAAAAAGTGTCATGTCCAACATTTTCAACCATAACCAACATGATATACATATTCTCTCATGCTTATAATATGTTAAAGTACAATAATATTCACTTACCCAAGCTTGGAAGATGATGATCTTGCTCCAAGAAGTGCCTTAGGGTTTTGAAAGCCAAAAAGATGTTCTTGGGAAATTTCTAGAAAAAGATAGAAAAGGCATGGGTGTTTCTCATGATAAAATCAGATAATTGGCCCCTTTTATAGACCTTGAGTCCATCCTTAGTCATTAATATGGTATTCTAGAAGGTCTTGGCAAGAATGGGTCATTTGACCCATTTTGGGCCATGCTTTTATTTCATTTTTGGGTCCTTTTTGGGCCCAATTCACTTAACCCAGTAAAAACAATAATTTCACGTGTGCAAGTCATATCATACATGTTACAACAATATTCCCACTCATGTTATTCATATCCGTAGCCTCAATCCCCAAAACAAGCGATTCTAGCCACGTATGGCCTATTTTGACCAAAAGGGCAAAATCGTCATTTTGACCCCAAATTCGTCCTCGGGTAATTTTATCATACCAATATAATATTTTACTCATTTCATGTATATTCTCATGGTTGTAGAAGATACGTGGCAAAAATCAGCTCAATACATCCCCGGGCACCCTTGGGACTTTAAGAAAAATTCCAACTTTGAAAAGTGACCAAACCCAGCGTGGCACGCCCTTGGGCGCGCTATCTTGCTGCCTATGGGCACAAAAATTTGCCTAAAGCGGTGTGGCACGCTACCCATCACGCACTTTTTTTTTTTTTTACTCTCAAAACTAAGGTAAACATGTACGGGGTGTTACAAGACCCTTCTTCGTGTCCCATATTATCATCTTCTGGTAAATCATCAAAAGGATTTTTAGTGATTATATCATCTTTTTTTGGACTTCTTGCATCAGCACAAAACTTGCCTTTTTCTAATGTGAATCTTCTCTTTGTTGGATTCCACTTCTGGTAAGTTCTTTGTTGAACCCTGTGTACCTCTTTTTCCTTTGTTGTACCATCTTCTGTTCCCTCCTCATTCGTCTTGTCCTTCAATTCATGGTGCAAAAATCTGCAATCATCACTTTTTGCAATACTTTGGCAAAACATCATAAAGCACTTTAATTCTTTCCACTCTTGACAATTGAGATATAGGATCCTCAATCTCCAATTTAACAAATTTGGGTAAATCAACAAGTAAATCCACTTGAACTTTGACCCTTGCACAACTAGGTCGTGTATTGTTTATTGTCGCCATATCCAAATGAATAGGCCTCCCTACTACAGAAGCCAATGAGAATAAAGATTCCTTAACAAAAAACGTTGGCCATAAATCAGGAAAGGAAATCCAGGCCATGGCTTGTGTCTTTTCCTCATCAACTTTAAATTTTGCATCATATATGAGGGGTCGCATTTGATATGCCATTCCATTCTTGTGATGTAATATGAATTCTTCGACATCATATTCACAAAATCTTCAAACAATTCAAATCTCATTAATATGTGCCTATTTCTTAATAATCCAATCTTACATCCACCCTTCACATTGCACTGTTTGGGAATTTGATTCCGCAAATCATCCATCTCTGTCCACCCATAGGAAAACTTCCCTATCACCGCATATTGCAAGTTTTCAATGGTGTTCATCCGCTTAACTTCCTCTTCAGTCCATGTTATTCTCGGAATACCATTACTGTATGATGGCTTCTTAACGGGAATAGATGTAACAGTAGAAGTTTTAATGTTTTGGGAAAGATTGATGGTATTAGGTTTAAGAAGATTAACATATTTGCCTCGTTGAACAGATGATTCACCAATCAAATCGCTAGACAATTTTTTTGGCTCGTCAGGCAAAATAGGATTAACCTTCATTCCAGTAACTTGATTGCTAATGGGATTCGAAGCTGAATTTGGTAGAGAGGGGAATTGGTAATTAGAAAGGAGAGATATTTGCTGGTCAGCCGCCAACGCAGGCTGATCAGTGGTCAAAATGCCCATGTTCTGATCAAAAGACGGTGGCTAAGGTTTGTTTTGCATGAGAGAGAATTAGGTTGAGTTGAGCAAAAAACCTTCTTACCCCCACAAATGCCATATGAGCTGATTTATGATGATCATGAAGAAGCGAATGTGACTTATTTGGATCCAGTTAAGACTGGTGCCATTATTCCACCAAAGCTACCTAAAGGAACTAAATTCGACATTACAAGTGCTATGATCCACCTGTTTAACTTAAAAGGGGTGTTCGCTGGCCATTCGACTGATGATGTGAACATGCATTTGATGAATTTTATGGGGATATGCACCTCATACAATCTACTAGGAGATCTACTAGGAGTGATTTAAGAAGAAATTCGATTAAGGCTATTTCCATTCTCCCTTACGGGAAAGGCGACTTTATGGTTGGCTGAGTTTCCATGAGGTTCTATCACTACTTGGCAAGAGTTAAGGAATCAATTTCTGGAATGATTTTTTCCACCTTCCCAAATGTTGCAACTAAAGGATGAGATTTATACTTTCAAACAGCTACATTCTGAGGTACTTTACGAGACTTGGCTAAGGTTTAAGAAGAAGTTGCAAACTGTTTCAAACCATAGGATGAATGGTCAAAATTTACTTGAGATCTTCTACAGAGCATTAAACGCTAATACGAAGGCTGTAGCAAATACTATCACTGGCGTAGCATTTATGAGTCTAAGATGGGAAAAGATTTTAGATAGTATTTGCCACGCCCCGAATTCCAACGAGGCGGACTGGCTCCCGAAGCCGATAAGGCTCGAAAGAACCAATCTTTATCCATGTCTATTCATATGCATGTCATTCAAGAAAGATCACCACTACGTATAGAGATATAAGATACCATTAGCGGAAGTCATAGGAACATGGAATATATACATATAGGAAACTGGGCCATTAGGGCCATCAAGTCAAAATAGACATACATGATCTCTTACATTCATCTTCCCACATATGTCTACAAAGCCTCTAACAGATGCATATACATAACCATCCTAAAGTCGGGACAAGTCCCCGCTTTATACCACATCACAGTACCAAAACAAATATATACACATGTGACTCGGAAAGCCCCGAACCAACTGAAGCTCACCAAAGATCGGCAAAACGATCCGCAACCTACTGTGGAGGTCTACTAGTACCTGTGCTTGCAACAAGTAATTTAAGTCCCACAAGGGACGTCAGTACGAAGAATGTAATGAGTATGTAAGTCTATTAGAAACTGTATGATACATAAGGCCCTCAATGGAATCAAATATGAGAGAATAACCAATATGGACAAACCATCAATTTGAATGCTGGAGCCATGTACTTTATATTCATTAATTTTCTTGCCTTATGTATATTACCATCAACCATTACTATCAATATAAGTAACCGTCAATGTATGCAACCGTCAATATAAGTAACCGTCAATGTATGCAACCGTCAACAAATGTAACCTTCAATAAATGTAACCGTCAATAAATGTAACTGTCAATAAATGTAACCGTCAATGTATGCAACCGTCAATAAATGTAACCGTCAATAAATGTAACCGTCAATGTATGCAACCGTCAATAAATGTAACCGTCAATAAATATAACCATCAATAATTATAACTGTCAATAATACCATATATCAATAAAGCAGGTTTGGCCCGAGCTAGGCTTATGCCTCCCGAGCTACCACCCGTACTCAAAGAACCATAAAGTAACCATATATGAATTACTTCTTAGCATTACTTCATTCCTTTACTTTTGAGAGATTGATACGTTGATAGTCATAACATTATTGGAGCTGGAACAGTAGTCCATGACTATGAGACACATGAATAACCATTGACCAATGAGTAAGGAACTACGTGAATAACAATAGATAACACCCTGAAATGAGATACCTTAGAACATTTTGGAATGGAACAAGTACAATGGCAATGTAAACAATATGTGCTGCAGAAGGATACGGTAAGAGTAACCTTACATACCTTATCTTCCCAATATGAATATACAATCCTAAATGTGAATACAATAGTCTAGCTCCTTCCTTAAGTTTCACTCTATAACACAAGTACATAACGGAGTTTACATTAACTACCAACTACCTTACAAATGCATATGATGTCAATGAGTTACATGATTGCCTTAACATGTTATTTCCCCCTTGACAATACTATTTATGAAATTGTCATACCAACAATACCACAACATTTCATACATTGACCAATATATCATAAACCAATAGCATGACACACCAAGTTCATACTTCACACTTCTCCATCAACACAACATCACAATTACTCCATCAAGTCACCTCAATACACTTCATAACAACATATCGAAAACAATCCCAAAATTTATACTCATAGAAAAATAACAAATTAAGGAACATAACCACACCATACATGTTGATATTTCATCCGTACCATGCACTTTCATCAAAACCCCATGTCTCCTTTCAAGTTTAAATCATAAAGATGACACATCTTTTAGCAAAAGTGCCCTATTCAACCTTGTCAACATAACCATCATGATCTACACAATCTCTCATGTATAGAATATATTAAATCACAATAATAAACACTTACCCAATCTTGCAAAGTGATGATCTTGCCCAAAGTGTCCAAAGAAAAATGGTTGCCTTAGGGTTTGTGTTGAGAGAAATATGTTGTAGAAATTTCTAGATTGGCATGTGTGTTTGTGGGAATAAAATCTGATTTTTGTGCCCTTTATATAGGCCCTTGAAGTCATCCTTAGCCACTTTGATCAATCATTGATTAGTCAAAGGAAAAATGGGTCATTTTGCCCTTTTGGGCCATGTCTTTTGTTCCAATTTGGGCTTTAAATTGAGCCCAATAACACATATCAACTTAGCCCACCTAATTTAATGCATGATCCACTATATATCTCATGTTCAAATAATTCCATAAATGTCACGACAATATTCACTCACGAACTTCATGTTCGTAGCCTCAATTTCAAAAATAAGAAATTCTAGCCACCCATGGCTTAATTGAACATAATTTGATAAAATACTTGTGAAGAAGAATTAACTCCAAATCGATTGTCAACCTCGCTCAAGAGTAGACTTACTATGATTGGATAATGTTACCATAACCCAAGAGTCCTCTTTATAGACTTATAATCGTGGAAGAAATTAGGCAAAAAGCACCCCGGCACGCTCCCGGGTGCCCTAAAGACTTAGAGAAAATTTCAGCAAATGAAAGGTGTGCAGGGGCGGCCTGGCACGCCACCTGCAGTGCCCCATACTAAATTTTTGATTTTGACATTTCTTTGAGGATTTGGTTAGATATTTCAAGTCCCAACCTTTTGTTTGCCTCTTATCTTTAAGATCCTTTGCTTGGATGTCCCTTAAACCTCACTTTTCACCCCAAAAATGCTCCACAAAGTCACAAACACCTACTACAAAGGTCTAATCACATTTACTAGCACAATATCTAATGTTCTATCAATAACAATACAAAATATGTACTTATTGCTCTCTAACCTAGGGTAAACATGGTTCAAGTAGGGTCGGGAAGGTACGGGGCGTTACAGTATTACTAAAACCAACTGAGGTTGGCACACTCAAGAAGCAGACCGACCAGCAGGAACTTATGCCATTGGAGCATCAGCAGAGCAAAGAGCGTTAGATGACACTGTAGCTTAAGAAGTAGCGCAATTGAGAACTGAGATTGGATTACTTGCTAAGCAAATCAAGGTAGGAGGAACATAAAATATTAATGTGGTAGGTACACAAGGCAAATCACCTAGGTATGAGGATTCAGATTATGAGAAAGAAGCTAAGTATTCGGATAGAGAAGTGGTGGGTTTTTGAGCCAAGGGCCAAGGGTCTAATCAAGACAATTAGAGCTCGAGCCAAGGAAATCAAGGTCAAAACTACTACGGTGATAATTATAACAAGTCAGGGTATAAAGATAGAGACAAAGATTTAGATGATGATTGGAGCCAAAAAGATGACTATAAAGATAAGAGTGGCCTTTATGTTCCACCAGGGAACCGTGATGCTAAGTCTAGAAATTCAAGGATGGAAACACTACTTGGAATACTCATTAAGGGGCCGGAGAGTCAAGAAAACTGTCTAAAAGAGATAAAGGCAAACCTTTCAGGGATAATCCAAAAAGTTAAGTCTCATGTGACCGCTATCAAACAACTAAAATAATAATTTGAGATATCTACAACATTTAATCAGTGTCAATAAGGTACACTTTTGAGAAACACCATTCAGAACCCAAAATAATGCTCACTATATGGCTATAACAACGAGAAGTGGGAAGACTCTTATTAAGGCACCCAAACAAGTTTAGGGTGTTCATGCTACACTGGAAGAGAAAATGAATGCCACAAAAAAGGTAAAGAAAGATCTAAAGAAGTATGTTCCATTCCCAAAACTTCCTTTACCTTTCTCTCAACGTCTAAAGAAAAAGGTGGATGAAAATAAAACTGTTAGTGGGGTGATCATGAAAGAAGTTGAAGAGCCTCAAACTGATAAAAATAAGGTGAATGCTGAAAATGAGAAAGAAAAGAAAGTCCCACAAATGCTAACCCCCATTCCTAAGCCGCCACCTCCATTCCCTCAGCGCTTGAATAAAAAGAAGGATGATGGAAAATTTCATAAGTTCATGTCCATATTGAAGCAACTTTCTATAAACATTCCATTGTTGGAGGAGCTGGAACAAATGTCAGGATATCTAAAGTTCAAGAAAGAGTTAGTTACAAAGAAGAGAATGGTCAGTTACGAGTCTGTTAGTGATTTACACCATTATAGTGCAATTGTATCCCGTTCTCTTGTGCAAAATAAAGATGATCCCGGTGCCTTCACAGTTTCATGCACAATTGGGTCAGTTAACTTTGCCAAAGCTTTGTGTGACCTAGGTGCGAGTATTAACTTGATTCCACTAGCATTATTTGAGAAATTAGGCTTGGGAACCCCCGAGTCAACAAAGATGAAGTTATTAATGGCAGATAGTACGATCAAGAATCTTGTGGGCATATTATGTGATGTTTTAGTCAAGGTTGAAAAGTTTATATTTCCTACTGACTTTATTGTCTTGGACTGTGTGGTCGATTTTGAGTTACCCATAATTTTAGGGAGACCATTTTTAGCCACCGACTGAGAATTGGTGGATATGGAGCGGGGTGAGCTAAAATTCAGGCTGAATAATAATGAAGTCACATTAAATATTTGAAGAACTATTAAGTGGCCAAAGGACATGAGGGTGGTTTCAGAAATAAATAATTCAGATAACCTTGGAAGCCACCCAAGGGATATCTTAATGAACTTGAGTAATCAAGACACCTACGTTGTGTCGCTACATTAAATCAGGCGTTGCTTGGGAGGAAACCCAAGGTGTCTTACTCTTCTTACATTTGCTTTAATTTTTGTTATTTTGATCGACATTAGACCCATACAACCAGGGTACCACAGGTATGTTCCTAACTTCCTTGTTTTACTTCAACCTAATACATTAGGGACAATGCATGCTTATTTGGTGAGAACGAAAGTACTTGTGGGTCTATATGTCCTCTTGGGGGGTTTTTGATGCCATGTTTCTTTTCCCTCAAAGTGCTATCATAGTAGAACTGGCATGTTTAGTTTTTTTTTTATATTATTATGTGTTTTCGTGTTTAAGTAGGAGGAAACTAGGGAAACCTTAGTGAAGTCCAGTTTTGAACAAGTTTTGAAAGTGTGATGATGCTTTTTATATGTTTAAAGGGTACCCCTCCTGAAATTTTTGTTTTGGATTATGTGTGTAGTTATTATAGTTTGTGATAGCTGTTGGATCTTCTTATGACATTAGTTTTAATGACAGAATGACTGTAGCATAGCAATGCATGAACTGTATAGGTAGTAGTTGATAGTGTAACCCTATGCTATGTGTACGTGAGGTCATTACCGAGTTCACTTTGTGTGTGTGATGCAGAACTTTCTCGGTTAGTCTTGCCTAGGTTATAGGATTGTGGTTAGGAAATGATCATAGGCCACTCTTGAATAAGTCCACTTTTAGCCTAAATTCCTGACCAAATGAAGTAAATATCCCTTGATCCTGATTTTGAGCCTTAATTGACCTTTTTCTTTCATTAGAATATTCACCTTCCCATTTCGACTTACAATGAACCTGTCTTGTCCCTGGTCCCTCCTTGGACATTATGTACCTCAACTTAGGCAAATCGCCTAAGTTGAGGGTGGCTATTATAGGGATGCGTAGCTTGATATGGGTATGAAGAAAGGGTTAGTAAAATAAAGGAGAACAAAGTAGGGTGTGAAAAAGAAAGAAAACAAGTGAAAAAATAGAGTTTGCAAAAAGATAAAAAAAAAGGAAAAAAAGAGAAAAAGAATATTGAAATCATAAACAAAATTACACCCAAAATCTAAAAACAAATAAAGGAGAATAAAATAAGAATGGTTGGAAAGTAGAGCCAAAAATAGTGTAGTTTCAAGGAGGGTTGAGTCACCATATCCATATGTACCACACCCGTCCCCAAGCCTACATTACAAGTCGATGAAAGTCCTATAGTGATCCTAGTCCGATTGTCTGAAAAACTAATGCATAGAAAATAAGGGCAAGCCTATCGTATGTCACGCCCACTGTTTGAACTTCTTTGTGAGAGAGAGTGTTTTCATCCAGTCCCTATGTTGATATTCATTAGTATACTATGAGTGAATGGAGCATCTTTGTTGTGGGAGTACATGGGTTGCCTTGTTAGCTGCTATTTGTTCAGCTAATGACATTTGCCTATATGCTTAGCTATTTGCTCATAATATGATGCCATCACTTGATTCCTTATGTGTTATGATAATATGTTGCATGTATACACACAATGGTCTTGACTTGTGAATAGGAGGGGGTTGAAATTTTTGGTACCAAAAAAAATGAGTTGACTGCCATAGGTTTAGTTACTCATTGAAGACCATGACTCACATACCGTAGGTGGATGTACGGACCGTAGTTCAAGTCCATGAGTCAACTTCTACAGTTGTGCATGGAGGCCTAATTCCTATGATCTAGACCCACGGTCTGTGAGTTGAGTCCACGACATCAAGTCACGGTCCGTGGAAAATTATCGACTTTTTTCTCCTACATGTTTTAGGATAGGATTCATTTTGTATCTATAAATACTCATATGTTGTACTATGTTAGTGTAACACCCCGTACCTTCCTAACCCAATGTGATGACGATGAACAATGTATACTTGAGTGTCGAGAGCCACACGAATGTATTTTGTAATGATATTGACAAGAAAATTGAAATTTGGCCTTGTACATATGCTTAACCTTGCGTAGAAGGTGTTTTGCGATCTTCATGGAGCATTTGTAGGGTTTAAAACAAGGCTAAGAGGACCTCTAAACAAAGTATGTTAAGGTTAAGAAGTAAGTGAAAGAATAGGATTTGAAGTATCTAACCAAACCCGCGAAGAAAAGTCGAAAAATGAAATTTTCGAAAAATTTAAGGGAAGGGCACGTTGGGTAGCGTGCCACTCCGCTCTGGGCTTAAATTTTCAGTCCAGAGGCAGTAGAGGGGCGCGCCAGGCAGCGTGCCACGCCGCCCCTGCGCACCTTTCAAAAGTTGAAAATTTTGTTTAAGTCTCAAGGGTTCCCGGGGACGTATTGAGCCGATTTTTGCCACGATTCGTCTACAACTATGAGAATATACATGAAATGAGTGAAATATTATATTGGTATGATAAAATTACTCGAGAACGAATTTGGCGTCAAAATGACGATTTTACCTTTCTGGTCAAAATGGGTCATACATGGCTAGAATCACTTGGTTTTTGGATGGCGGCTACGGATATGAATAGCATGAGTGGGAATATTATTGTAATACGTATGAGACGACTTAAACAAGTGAAATTATTGATTTTATCGGGTTAAGTGAATTGGGCCCAAAAAGGGCCCAAAAATGGAAAGAAGACATGGCCCATATGGGGAAATTTGACCCATTCTTGCAAAAACTTCTAGAACACCACATGGCATGCTATAGAGTGGCTAAGCATGGACTTGAGAGCCTATATAAAGGGCAAAAATGCTGATTTTATTCATTTGGAAAACACATGCCTTTGTAGATATTTTTTTCAACCCTTTCTTTTTCTCTCAAACCCTAAGAGGTCAAAGCTAACCTTTGGAGAAAGATCAACATCTTCCAAGCCTAGGTAAGTGATTATTGTCATGGATTAATATATTATATGCATGGTAGAGTATGTGAATCTTGTTGGTTATGCTTGAAAGAGTTGAACATAGTACTCTGGTTTTTGTACAAGATGTGCCATCCATGAGATTTGAACTTGAATTAGAACTTGTGCCTTTGATGAAAGATCATGGTATGGATAAAATATGAACGTATATGGTGTTATTTTTGTTGTTAACCTTGTTCTTGTCAATAAGTGTAAATTGTGGGATTTTGGCCGATATGTGCTATGAAGTGTATTAAGGTGAATTGATGGATTATTTGTGATGTGGTATGGATAAGGAGGTGTAAAAGAGAATTGTTATGGTGAAATGCAATGATTATTATGTATTGGTCAATGTTGGGAATATTGGAGGATTTTTGAAATAATGATGCTATCAATGGTTTTGTCAAGGGGAAATGACATGTTTCAAAGCAAACATGTACCCCATTGATGTTATATGCATTTGTGAAGTAGTTGTGGTTAATGTGAATTATGTTATGTATTTGTGTTATAGAGTGACACATAAATAAGGAGCGGGACTATTGTATGCACATCTAGTACTGTATATCCGTATTGAGAGTACAAGGTATGTAAGGTTACTCTGTCCATATCTTTTTGCGGCAAATAGTATCCACATTGCTAATTCACTAGTCCTATCCCGAATTGTGCCAAGGTATCCTATATCCATTTATCAATAGTCATTGCCATATCTTTCCTACTCATGGATCATTTGTGAGTCTTATGTCTCATTATCATGGTTAATGTTCCAAAAGCTCAAACAAGGTTATGGTCCAATGTTCCAATAGTGGTTATGCTCATGTATCTTGTTATGAATGATTGTCCAATGGTTCCAATGGTGTCATGTTTCCAATAATGTTTATTCACATGTCTTCTATTTTGATTATGGTTCCAAGTTTCCAAACATGCTATGTCACATGAATATGTCAATCTCTCACAAGTGAAAGTACCAATCTCATATGTCTCTCACTCATTGGCTAATGATCCAAAGTTTCAAGTGATGTTATGACTATCAAAATACCAATCTCAAAGTAAAGAACAAAGTAATGCAAATGTGGTCAATGATCAAGTATGGGTGGCAAGTCTAGGGGCATAAGCCTAGCTCGACTCGATCCCGATGTGTTGATTTATGGGTGGCAAGTCTAGGGGCATAAGCCTAGCTCGACTCGATCCCGATGTATGATTTATGGGTGGCAGGTCTAGGGGCATAAGCCTAGCTCGACCCGATCCCTGGGTGGCAGGTCTAGGGGCATAAGCCTAGCTCGACCCGATCCCAACATGACGATAAGTCATGTAAAGCCCCACTGATCAGTAGGGGCCCGGGTACATTGTGACATATGTAATGACATTGAAGTAAAGAAGCATGAAAGCGATGAAATCAATGAAAGTAATACACATGGGTTCCAAAGTGCAAAATGGTTACTTATTCATCTGATTATGCATATGCATTTGAGTTTCATTGAGTTCATTGAATTATTCATGTGTTGTATAGTTTCATTTGAGCCTTACATACTCAGTACATTCTTCGTACTGACCCCTTTTGGGGAACTTACCTTACATGCTGCAGGCACAGGAGTTAGTAGATCTCCTCAGTAAGTGGTGAGATTTCCGCAGATTGTTGGTGAGCTCCAGTTGCTTCGGGGCTTCCCAAGTCACATATGTATAGTAGATGTTGGTATTTGTAAACATTGTATAGATATGGTCATGTATCTATTAGAGGCTTTATAGACATATGTGGGGTATCATGAGGTAAAAGATGTACGTGCATTTTGACGAAATGGCCCTAACGGCTAAATTGTATATATGTATTACATATGTTGTCATGCCTTCCGCTATTGATATTTAATTACATGAAAGAAGATGATATTCATACACGAACATACATATGAGAGTACATGAGCAAGAGCAAAGATTGGTTCTCTCGGGCCTTATCGGCTTCGGGTGCCAATCACGTCCCGATGGGAATTCGGGTCGTGATAGTTAGGAAGTCTATTATTATATTATTTCAGTTGTCTATTACATTGTTTTGCGGTTCATAAACACATTGATCTTGTAATCTCAAACATCGGTTCTAGGGTTTTGTTTTATATTGAGATTTGAGAGTTTTATTCTTCTTGTGAGTTCATAATTATGTTTTCATCATTGAATTCTTCTTATGTTCTTGCAATCATGAGTAGCTAAATCTCTTAAATAGGGTTGTGTGAACCATGAGGAATTAACAAAATAGGTTAGGTGCGAAGCAATTCTGAATCGGTGTGACTGCATGTATTGTTATTTCCTTTGTTATAATTGATATTATAAAGGTTGCAAACGTTGGAAACTTGCCTATATTCTAAACTTGCTCGAGAGAGAAGTAGAAATTAGGAAAAGGGAATAACAACAGATATTTGAAGCTATCAACCTTTCTCTAATAACTTGAGCCATAAAAGGGATAGTTATCTGAGATCAAGAAAAAGGGTTAGTAGTGGGACACTCGGATACTGAGAGGAGAAGAGTGAAATTCATCTAACCTAGGTCGAGAGATGTTTAGATGAACCTATCTTGTTAGATTTTGAATGCAATACAACGGGACAGTTTGCCAGCACAAGTACGCAATGGAGTTAAGGAATCTTTGGGATCACAGTCCTAGTGCCTTGCTCGTATTGATCACAAACAAATTGTAATATAGGAATCATGAAGAAAATGGAATTATAGGGAAATCATAAATTGAATGAAAACCCTAAATTTGAGAAATTCTGAGTTATTAGGGACTCAATGGGTGAAAGGATACTTGTTGATGAAATCCCATATGCATGTAGTAAAGTATTCTTGCTAAGGAGCTTGAACTTTGACTTTAGAAAAAGAACCCTAGTTTTCACCTTGATACAACCTTAATCGCCATTCAAATTTCCTTCTAAGTGTTTAAAGAGTGAATGGGGAGAAAGGGTCTACTATCGCCCCTTTATCCCACTAACTTAACCCCCAAACTATGTAGTTTATGTTGGTACAAAGTTGTAAAATATGAAAACACCCTCATATATCGTAATTGTTCTATTGTACCCAGTCATCATGGATCATCACAATGATTCGTCTTGTCTCACCACGACTTGTTGTTGGACTCGTGGTGACTAGGCAGGATATCTGGGTATGGGCACTACTGAGATACCATGACTCATTGTAAGTGATAATGAGTCGTGATATGGACTCGTCCCTTTTAGACCTCAATGTAAACTCTCAGGTCCTCTTCAGAACAAGTGATCTGATGAGTCATCCTTTTTGACAACGACTCATCCTATCAAGTCATGGTCACTAGGAGGAAAATTAAACTTTCAGAAGTTTCAGTGGATTTCCCAAGATGAGTGCAGGATAAGACTCATGATGACTGACCATAACTCATCATCAGGAGTTGTGACCATTGGGATGCATTTTCATCCTTTTGTACTTTGGGGACTACAGTCAGGACGGATTACCTAATGAGTCGTTGGTACTGACCATGACTCATGGTCTGGGTCATCCTTTGAGGAAATTTTTTGATTTCCAACCTTTTTTATTCTAAGTGTGAGACATGATCTTCAGAAATTTTAGGGTGTTGCAGCAGATAAGTCCCAGTATTTCAATATCAATAAACACCACAAATCATCTTATACACAACAATAATCAAAAAGTGATACATTACAATGGTAAGGGATGATATTTAATGGCCAATACATACCAGAATACACTCCATCCAGTCTTATACTATAAGGTGGAACCCATGGAGGACTCTTAAGGTTCATATGCCCTACCTAAAATTTCACCTCGAATGAAACCAATAAAGAGTATCATATATCACCATTTGAAATACCGCCTTAGATAGTGTTTCGTATTCTTTCAAAACTAAGTGTTTCCAATGGTTTAATCCAGAGGTCCATAAGATGAGTGAATATACATGACCAAGATGATGAGATTAATCAAACACAACATATATGCAAGAAATCTCAAGATATAAATCAATTCATGAACACATGCTAAAAGCCTCAATATCAAGCCACAAATCTGGCTCGCAATTCGCTAATACAATATAATCCCCAATTTGGGCATCACAATAACAATCCATCTCACATATCACTTTATGTAACCAAGTCACCCATGACATAGCATGATTTACACAATAAGTTCTTACCCAAGTAAATTCTGAAGAAAGTTAAGTCATAACTTACTTTGAAGCCGAATTACAAGCTAGCAATCATTATAAACTAGCCTTTCCCTTCTGACTGGCATTAGAGTGCTCCCAAACAATCAATAACATGCTCTACGCCTAAGTATGATTCCATCGATTCCCGTGTGTTATACTTCTAGTCCATGTACAAAGTGTCAACCCCAAGACTCCAAGAACAAAATTGGAATTTTATTACAAAATCAGTTTACGCAAAACTTAAAAGGTTCAAACATGAAATTTCATAAAAAAATGAAGCAAAAATTGACCTTGAAATCATCAAATCATTTGATTAACTTTAACCAAAACCCTCCAAATTTCTAAGTTGAACGACACAGATTTGTTCAGGAAATCAGGGAATAATAATTGGTCAATGCTAAAATATTGGTTAACAAACTTACCCAATAAAGAAATCTCAAAAATCGTCTTTTGATTGTCCCAAAATTGAGTTCCCAAGCTTCAAAAAATTGAGTTAGGGGTTTTTGAGTCAAAAATAGATTTTTAAATCTGTCCTAGGTGAGTTACTCTTCATGATTATAGGACCCATCATTGCAATCACAAAGCACTAAGTTGACCAAAGTTGGACATGACCAAAACACCCTTAGCCATCGTTACCCGAGCCACACGATTGAGATGAACCAGCACCTAGCCCCCAGTGATCATGACCATGACCATGCAATCTCAGTCCATGCACCTCAGAACCCTCACTATAGCAACTAGGAGCCTCGCGATCATGATGAAGATTTCAGCTGCACCAGGTGACAACTAAAACCAGCAACTCCCCATGTCCAAAAACTCCTTAATGGACCCTTAGAAATCGTTCAAAACCAGTGAATACAAACCTACTACGCTACTAGACTAAAATCAACATTTTTGGACTCAGTGGAATCATTGGATTAACAAACGAAGTTTGATGTGAGGTTAAAAGTCATGAATTTCTACTATAGTTTGCCTCACATTTTAGTTGTTTTATTATGATTATGAGCTTACCTTATATGAAATATGCTTATGTAGCTTGTCTTGATGTGTAAGAATTTAATTTATTTAATTAATTCATCAAATCCCTTGGGTACGATATTTGGACTCACATCCAATATTATTTGTATGGCTGTATACACTTGCATATACCTTAGGACGCAACAAGGTCGCTATCAATGGATTTGATCAAAGTCAACTCGAAGCCTTAACTTCCAAAATTTCTATCCAACTACTTGTCACGACCCAATTTTAGAGTCATGATGGCACCTACTTTAACCCGCCAGTAGGTAAGTCAAATCGTAGCCCGAAACGACAAGTAATGGGATAATTGGTGGAAGGTAAAATAAATACCAAAAAATAAGCATACAATAATATTGTAAGAAATATAAATAAGAATACGACATTATAAATGTCAAATGGTATAGAAAAAAATAAAAGAAATATCCCACGACCTAGTAAAGCCGGTAAAAGAGCCACTAAATAAAAAATGAGATTACTAATTAGTATAAATATACCAAAAGTCTTGATAGTTAAAGACTGTCCAAAAGTAAAAGAAGGAGAGGGGATTAGCTCTGGCTTTAAAAGCTTACCCTATCTCCGAATCCTAAGAGCAGCTAGATAGAATGTCAACCGTTACAACTAGTACTCTGATCTGCATCAGGAAAAGATGCAGAAGTCTAGTATGAGTACCAAACAATGGGAACTCAGTAGACATCATCTTCTGACTGAGCTAAATCAAATAAAAGTACAACAGAATGCGAAAATGTAAACTAAGTCAAGGAATAAGGGTAAAACCTGAAATAATACTCCAACTCATAGAAAATAAATAGCAGTATAAATAATATCAAATGGAAGGCAAGCTAACTAAAGCCTAACTCGACCCCCATAAGCCCAGAAGGCGTAAATAAGAGAAGATTAACCCAAATGAGCCCCCTGATCTGCCATGATTTCATGGCATTTTCAATGCCTAAACAAGGAAAATATGCAATAACTTGGGTATGTTTGGTAGGTATGATGTGTTTTCTGTTCTATCTTGTAGGAAAATAGGTTTTTGAGGCAAAGTTGAGAAAATGGGAAGTAACATGCACTGGAATGAAGTTTTTGAAGACAAAAGAGCAGAGTTGAATTTCACCAAGTGACCTATGGTAATGACTCACGGACCGTAGGTGAACCTATGGACTGTAGGTCAAGTGCATGAATCAACTTCTGCAGTTGTGCATGGAGTCCTGATTCCTACGATCTTGACCAACAGTCCGTGGGTTGAGTTCACGACCTCAACTCACGGTCTGTGGAAAGTTGGTGCCTTTTTTTGCTACCTGTTTTAGGATAGGATTTGTTTAATGTATATAAATACTCCTATGTTGTCCTATGTTAGGGAGGCTCTTATTACATTATTTGAGTTGTCTATTACATTGTTCTGAGGTTCATAAACAAACTGATCTTGTAATCTCAAACATAGATTTTAGGGTTTTGATTTATATTGAGATTTTAGAGTTTTATTCTTCTTGTGAGTTCATTATTATGTTTTATTCATTGAATTCTTCTTGTGTTCTTGCAATCATGAGTAGCTAAATCTCTCAACTAGGGTTGTGTGAACCATGAGGAATTAACAAAATGGGTTAATTCCCCACGTAGTGGGAATATACTGGGTATGTTGTTGTTGGTTAAGTGCAAAGCAATTCTGACTGCATGTATTCTTATTTTCTTCGTTATAATTGATCTTCTAACAGTTGCTAACGTTGGGAACTCGCCTGTATTCTAAACTTGCTTGAGAGAGAAGTAGAGATTAGGAAAAGGGAAGAGATAGTTATATGAGATTAAGAGCAAGGGATAGTAGGGCGACACTAGGAGATCGATAGGAGAAGAGTGAAATTCATCTAACCAAGGTCGAGAGACGTTTAGATAAACCTATCTTGTTAGAATTTACATACAACGCAGCGGGACGATTTACTAACACAAGTACCCGGTGAAGTTAAGGAATATTGGGGATCACAATCCTAGTACCTTTCTCTTATTGATCACAAATTCGACAATCCACAAGTGTTACTGTTACTATTTTTTTTACAAAACCCCCTCTTTTTACTTACTTGCTAATCACTCGGACAAACATTCGATTGAAGTCCGTCCTATTCCCTGTGGGATCGACTCCAACCTAGTTGGGTTCTTTATTTGATACAGATAGCGCGTAATACTTTTCTGGAGGTATAGTTTGGGTGACATCACCTCCTTAAGCCCTATAGATGAAATCAAGAGCAAATCCATCACTAATAATAAGTATGAAGTTACCAACAACCGAAATCATATTCGAATCTTCCCATACCATAATTGTCGGACTCGAACCAGATTCTTAGCATCATAAATAAACCATAAATGTTGGACTAACACTGGTCTTTAATATCACAAGTGACCAATAAATGCCGAAATCAAACCAGACTCTAGTTATCATGTATGTCAGACTCGAACCAGAAATATAGTACCATATGCCAATAGTAGTTGTCGAACTCGAGTCGGTCTTTAAAGTAAATACAAGGTTACAAGTCTAGTCGGATGTAGGAAAGATGAAAAAGTCACAATAAATTTAAGAAGACATGCAAGATGACGAAAAAAGGCCTCCTAGGTCTACAAGGAGCTAATTCGGATAATTAATCTAAAAGAGGGCCGGCAGGGTTGCTACTAACACCAAAAGTCGATACTAAGGCAATTTCTACCTTAAATTATTCTAAGTCTTCAAAGTTCCATCTTAAGGTATTAGATACTTCTAAACAAGTCCTAAGGAAACAATTTAATTCAAAGGAGAGACAAATGGGTCAATTCTACCTAAAAACGACTCTTTAATCAGCTAAGAATTCCAATTTTTGCTAAACATACAACCAAGCCTTAAATTCCAACCTAACTCTAGTATAATACTATACTAATACCATAATAAAACTCAATATATGAGAAAAGTAAGCCTAGCCTACCTGGACGCCGATGAATGCCTGAGAAAGTCCACTAAATCAGAGCTTTTCCCTTCCAACAAGCCTCCTCACGATGCCACACTATGAAAATAATGATCTACACATTAATACAGGAATATATGCTCTAGGTCCAAAATAAAGCTAAAAATTCCTTGTGGGACCCACTTAAGGAATCACAACTTTGAAACAGTCAAAGCGTCCCTCTACGCTCAAGAATTATTTACCTTATAAAATGAGCAAATTCTGAGTACAAATGAACCTAAAATTAGCCCGTAAAGTAAACAAGGGATTCAGGTTTAAATTGGAAATTAACCATGAAATTAATAGGAACTCACAGAAATATTGATGAGGAAGTGATCAAAATGACGTCTCCAACTCACCACAAACACTTAAAGATCACACTCTACCCTCTCTAAGCTCTCTAGGGTTTTGAAGGACTTGGAAATGAAAATAATGGACCAAAATTGGATCTCCCTCACAAATAGCAGTAGTAGCCGCTTTAGCGGACCAATGACTGCTAAAGCGGTAAGTGACCGCTTAAGCAGTCCTTTGCGCCTGGGAGACTGTCGCTATAGCCGTCAAATGTCGCTTAAGTGAGTACCTCTAAAGCGTAGCTTTGATGCTTTAGCGACAGAGGGGGACACCTCGGCTTCCACTAAAGTTGTCCATTGGACGCTTTAGCGACCTTCGCTTTAGAGTCCAAATAGCTGCTTAAGCTGTCACACCAACTGATGCCTGCTCCAGCACTTAGCAAGATTTTGCTAAGTTCCTATTGGACCCTTGGGATTCATTTGGAATCTCGTGAATGCAAACAAAATATGCTACCCTACCAAATTTGACATTCCAAACTCAATTTCCATCCGAGGTCGTTTCGATAAAATGTGGATGCTACACCCAATGGCCATTTTAACTAATTTCCATCCATTATCAAAAAATAATACTGGGAGCCTTAGGATCAGAACTAAGGGTCCCCCTCGCCTAAATTCGACGTTCCAAATCTGCTGGAGCTATCATAATTGGCTTACAAGACCGTTTACCTAAAGCTTAGGCCCGATATCCAAATTTGAACAACGAAGACTTATAAATAGGTAATGGGCTCTAAAAATCAAATGAACTCCCCGGTAACCAAACTGTTGGCTCCAGCAAGTCATAAATGACTTGGGGCAGCTATGAGAAAGCTTTAAACATTGAAATATTATGGAATGCAGAAAATAACCTGAAGGGTCATTACAATATCCACTACTAAAACGACTTTAATCCACAAAAGTAAAGTTTCAAGGTGTACCTAAAAGCTCAAACAGGTGGGGATACTTGGCCCGTATCTCACTCTCGATATCCCAAGTAGCATCCTCAATTAGACAGTGCTTCAACTGAACCTTAACCACTAGAATTTGTCTAGAGGTAATCATCTCACATCCCTGGCTAGTATAAGCATTGGCTCCTCCACAAAGGTCAACCTTTTGTCCAGTTGAGCTGAGTCCTATCGAAGCACGTGTGAATCATTAGAAATGTAGCACTGCAATATGGATAAATGGAAAACTGGGTGAACAACTAAAAAATTTAGGGGCAAGGCAACTCATAAGCTAGCTCTCTAATGATCAGAAGTATCTCAAATGGCCTAATATACCTGGGGATAAGCTTTCCCCTTCTTCTAAACCTCATCACACCCTTCATGTGTGATACTCAAAGGAAAACTCAGTAACCAACTCCAAACTTTAAGGCACGAAGTCTATGATCAGCGTAACTCTTCTGCCTACTCCAAACTACCCTCAACCTATCCTAACTCACCTGCACCATATTGAAGGACACACGAAGCAAGTCAGTATCACGGGGACTAACCTCGAAAATCTTAAACCAGCCAATCAAAAATAAACAACATCTACCATACAATGCCTAAAATGGTGCCATCTCAATACTCGAATGGTAGCTATTATTATAAGCAAACTCTACTAAGGCTAAGTGCCTCTCCCACTGACCTCCAAAGTCCATCACACATGTACGGAGCATATTTTCCTAAACTTGAATAGTTTTCTCTGACTGATCATTAGTCTAGGGGCGGAATGTGGTGCTAAGATCAACCTGAGTACCCAACTCTTCCTGAAATGCCCTCCAAAAGCTAAAAGTAAACACTGAGCCTCTGTCTGAAATAATAGATATGGGTACTCCATGTAGGCAAACTCTCCCACGAACATAGATACTAGCGAACCTCTTGGCACTGAAAGACATTTGAATAAGGAGAAAATGGGCATATTTAAGCAACCAGTCTATAATGACCCAAATGTCATCGGAACCGTGGGAGGTACGTGGTAAACCACTCACAAAGTCCATAGTAATCTGCTCCCACTTCTACTCTGGATGGGTAATCTCTGAATTAAGCCATCTGGTCTCAGATGCTCGGCCTTTATATACTGACAACATAGGTAATGAGCTACAAAGTATGTAACATCTCTCTTCATACCACTCCACTAGTAATGCTACCTCAAATCTCTATACATCTTAGCTGTCCCAGGGTGAATAAAATATTTAGAGCTATGAGCCTCCCACAATATCAACCGAATCAAGTTTCCAACCCTTGGAACATAAATGTGACCATCATATCTCAAAATACTCTCTGAATCTAAGGTAGCCCGACTAGACACACCCCTCAACACCTGATCACGGATTCCACAAAGGCTACTATCCTCAAACTAGTGGCTCTGAACCTGCTCAAATAAGGTATACCTAACCTCAACACTAGCAAGAATCCTCCTGGAGTTTGAAATATCAAGTTGAACCATCAAGTTGGATAAGGACTGGATGTCCAATGCCAACGGCCACTCCAAAACTGAAATAAAAGCCAACCTACCCATACTCACTACCTTCCGACTCAAGGCATCTGCTATTACATTCGCCTTACCCGGATGGTATAGAATAAAGATGTCATAGTGTTTCAGCAACTTAATCCATCTGTGCTATCTAGAATTAAGCTTCCTCTGAGTTATAATGTGCTGAATACTACGATGGTCAGTGCAGATCTCAGAACGAACACCATATAAGTAATGCCTCTAAATCTTAATCGCAAAATCTACCGCCGCCAACTCTAAATGGTGGGTGGGGTAGTTGGGCTCATGAAGCTTCAACTGCCTTAATGTATAAATAATAACTCAACCCTGATGCATCAAAACACCACCCAAACCAAGACCATAAGTATCATAATAAACTATAAACCCCTCGCCCTCAATAGGAAGAGTCAATATAGGAGCTGAAGTGAACAAGTCCTTGATCTTCCAAAAGCTCAACTCACACTCATCGAACTACTAAAAATGAACCTCTTCCAATTCAACCTAGTCATAGGCGCTGCAATAAAAGCAAAAACCTCAACAAATCGCCTGTAGTAACCTGCCAAACCAATAAAGCTACAAACCTCAATCGAAGATGTAGGTCCTGCCCAATCATGAATACCCTCAATCTTCGCAGGATCCATCATAATCCCATCCTTAGACACCACATGCCCTAGGAATATAACAGAATCTAGCCAAAACTCATACTTTGAGAATTTAGCAAAAAGCCTATGATCTCTCAATGTGTGGAATTCAATCCTTAAATATTACTCGTTCTCCTCTCTACTCCTCGAATTCACAAGGATGTCATTAATGAAGACAATCACAAAGAAATCCAGATAGGGCCTTAACACACAGTTCATCAGAGCCATAAATGTTGCTGGGCATTGGTCAACCCAAAAGACATCACCAGGAACTCATAATGGCCATAGCGAGTCCTGAAAGCTATCTTAGGGATGTCTTAGCCCGAATCCTCAACTGATGGTAACTAGATCTCAAGTCAATCTTAGAGAAAATTGTCACACCCTGAAGTTGGTCAAATAAATCATCAATATGAGGCATAGGATACTTATTCTTAGTTGTCACCTAATTCAACTGCCTGTAGCCGATACACATACGCATAGAACCATTTTTTTCTTCTCAAATAAGATAGGAGTACCCCAAAATGACACACTCAGTTGAATAAAATCCTTACCCAAAAGATCTTGAAGCTGAGAATTTAGCTCCTTAAGCTCGCAAGGAGCCATAAGATAAGGTACCATGGAAATAGGTCAAGGTGCCAGGCTCAAGATCAATAGAAAACTCAATATCATGCTGAGAAGGAAGGCCAAACAGGTCGATATGGAAGACATAAAAAAACCCTTGGATAAGAGAAACAGAATCAAGCAAGGGACTCATCGTACTAACATCATGAACATAAGAAAGATAAGACTCACAACCCTTTGACACCAATATCCTAGCCCAAACATAAGAAATAATCCCTGTCGGTGCATGGCTAAAAGAACCTTGCCACACTACCGAGGTTATGCCAGGCATGCCTAAGGTAATAGTATTGGCGTAGAATCTAAGATCACATGATAAGGGGATAACCAGTCTATGCCCAGAATCACATCAGAGTCCACCATATCTAGCATAATAACGTCAGCCCAAGTATCAAACACTCGAATGGTCATAACACATGATCTATAAATCTGATCCACTATTAAAAAAACACTTATGAGAGTAGATACACGTAATGGCATAGATAAATTATCCCAAGACAACTCTAATCATGGTGCATACTAATCACAAACATATGAATAAGTGGATCACAAATCAAATAAGGTAAAAGTTGGGTGACGGCAAACTAAAATTGTACCTGTAATAATAGAATCTGAAGACTCTGCCTCCAGTCTACCAGGTATAACATATGAATGACCTCGCCCACCACCTTGCTGGGATCCTGACCGACCACCCATTTTACCTGCCTGAGAACCTCTTCGAGAACCCTACGGATAACCTCTGTGACCTTGAGCACCACCTCTAGTTGGAGGCGGCACTGATCTGATTGGCTAAACACTCTGTTTAGTTGGCTGAATTATCCTACATTGGGGACACTATCTGGAGTAATGACCAACAACCCCATAACTATAGCAAGCCCCTGACACTCCACTCTGTCCAAAAGATTTGGCTGACCCAGAATAGCTACCCTCGGCTAGAAGACTCAGAATGTGCACCTCTCAAAGATTGGACACTATTTGGGCCATGGTAATCACTCTAGCTGGACTGACCTCCATTACTAATCTGAAGTGCTGCCTGAAAAGGTCTACTAGATTATCCCTAATGTTGATAAGACTAATGTGGAGGGTACCTACCCTGAGAACCTCTGCCTTTGAACTGTGAGAAACCACGGCTCCTACTGAAACTACCTTGATGACGTGGTCTCTTATCGCTGCCCCTTAGGCCTTGTGATGTACCTCCTTTATAGTCTGGGCGTAATCAGAAACCTCAACAAAGCACCAGCCAGCTGCAATCAAACTCTGAATAGCCATTCAAAGAGGAAGTCTCAGCCCTCTAACATATCACCAAATCGGCACATACTTCGTAGGCAAGATCGTAGTAGCATGTCTAGCCAACTCGTAGAACTGTGCCTTATACTCAACCACCTATCTAGAACCCTACTGTAAGCTAATAAACTGATCTCTCAGAAACTCATGAAGATTATGAGGCATATACTTCTCTAAGAAAGCCTCAGAGAACTGAGTCTATCTCATAGGGGGATATCCATCTAGCCTGGAATCAAGATAACCTCTCCACCAATGTCTAGCTACCAAATCCAACTGAAAACTAGTATAGGCAACCCCACGAACCTTAACTAGGCCCAAATTACGGAGCCTAACCTTGCAAATAGTCAAGAACTCAAGAGCATCCTCACCTGGAGCCCTAGAAAACCTAGATGGAGTCAATATTAGAAATCTGCCCAATATATTCTGCTCCTTAACAGACATAGCTGGTTGGGTGGCTGCCGACTGAGCAACTATCGATGCTGGAGGGACCACAACTCTGGGCGCCACAGCTACAGGCTACATCTCTACATCTGTACCATCCTGATCCGCAGACTGAGCACAATCAGATGTTGCACCACTAACTAATCCCAATACCTGGACCAAGACATCTCTGAGTAATGAGGAAGAAATAAACTCGGAGACAGCTAGGGTTTTCCCTGGCCCACCAATGGCTGGGGTGACAGAACGTGTGGAGCTACTTCTGCTTTAGAAGCAATAATAGGATATGGTGAAGGCTCCCTATCCCGACCCCTAGCTAGGGCTGCAGCTCTAGCCTGGCCTTGATCTCTAGGTTGGCCACAGCCTCTGGCAGGTTTCCTAGCAGCAGTCTCGAGTTCCTCTTCGCTGGTTGTTGTAGCGCGCTTCCTGACCATCTGTGAAAGAGTGAAACAGTGAGAACCTTAGAAACCAACACAGACTCGATGCACAAAATGAATGAATAAAGCGAGATTCTCCTAAGAATATCCTATAGCCTCCCAAAGATAAGATACAGACATCATAGTTCAGATCCACGAGACTCTACAAGGCACTTTCTCTTTTACCAATAATACCAGTGAAACCTAGGCTCTGATACCAATTTGTCATAACCCAATTTCAGAGTCATGATGGAACCTACTTTAACCAACCAGTAGGTATGCCAAATCGTATCCCGGAACGATAAGTAATGGGCAAATTGGTGGAAGGTAAAGTAAATACTGGAAAATAAGCATACAATAAGCTTGTAAGCAATATAAATAAGAATACAACAATTTGAATGTCAAATTGTAAAATCGGTACAAGAGCCACTAAAGACAAAATGAGAATACTGAGTAGTATCAATAGACAAAAAGTCCCGATAACTAAAGACTGTTCAAAAGTAAAGAAAGGAGGGGGATCTGCTCCGTCTCTAAAAGTTCACCCTATCTCCGAATTCTGAGAGCAGCTAGGTAGAATATCAGCGGTGGCAAATAGTACTCGGATCTACATCATAAAAAAATATAAAAGTGTACTATGAGTACCAAAACAAAGGGTACTTAGTAGACATTATCAGCCGATTGAGCTAAATCAAATAAAAGTATATTAGAATGCGAGAATGTAAACTAAGTCAAGGAATAAGGGGAAAACCTGAAATAATACTCCAGCTGACAGATAATAAATAACAATATAAATAGTATCGAAAGAAAGACAAGCTAACTACAACTTAACTGGGCCCCCAAAAGTCCAGAAGGCACAAACAACAAAAGATTAACACAAATGAGCTCCCATAAGCCCAATGGATGCAATGACTAGAAGAACCATCAATAATAATAAGTATGAAGTGACCAATAACTTAAATCATATTCTAATCTTCCCATACCATAATTGTCGGGCTCGAATCAGACTCATAGCATTATAAATAAATCGTAAATGCCAGACTTGAATCAGTATTTAATATAATAAGTGAACAACAAATATTGTACTTGAACTGAACTCTAGTTATCATGTATGCAGGACTCGAACCGAGAATATAGTACCATATGCCAATAGTAGTTGCCGGACTCGAACCGTTCTTTAATGTAAATACAAGATTACAAGTGTAGTCTGAAGTTGGCAAGATTTACAAGTCATAATAAATTCTAAGAAACTCATGATGACTAAAAAAGGCCTCTTAGGTCTACAAGGAGATAATTAGGATAATTCACCTAAAAGAGGGCCGGTGGGGCCCGCTACTAACCCTAAAAGTATATACTAAGGCAATTTCCACCCAAAATCATACAAAGGCTTCAAAGTTCCATTTTAAGGTATTAGATAAGTCTAAACAAGTCCTAAGGTAATAATTTAATTCAAGGGAGAGACGAATGGGTCAATTCTACATAAAAATGACTCTTTAATCGGCTAAATATTCCAATTTTTGCTAAACATACAACCAAGCCATAAATTCCAACCCAACTCTAGCATAATACTATACTAATACCATAATAAAGCTCAATATATATGAAAAGTAAGCTTAGCCTACCTGGACGCTGATTAATGCCTGAGAAAGTCTACTAAATTAGAGCTTTTCCCTTCCGAGAGGCCTCCTTACTATGCCATGCTATCAAAATAATGATCTACATATTAATAAGGAGAATAACAGTACCCATATTGAATATATATGCTCTGGGTCCAAAATCGAGCTAAAAATCCCATATGGAGCCCACTTATGGAATCACAACTTTGAAATTGTCAAAGTGTCCCTCTAGGCTCAAGGATCATTTATCCTCAAAAAATGGGTAAATTTCGAGCACAAATGAACCTAAAATCAGCATGCAAAGTAATCTAGGGATGCTGGTTTAAATTGGAAACTAACCGTGAAATTAATAGGAACTCACAAAAATATCAACAAGGAAGTGATCAAAATGACGTCTCCAACTCACCACGAACACTCAAAGATCACACTCTACCTTCTCTAAGATCTCTAGGGTTTTGAGGGACTTAGAAATGAAAAAAATGGACCAAAATTGAATCTTTCTCATAAATAGCAGTAGTAGCTGCTTTAGCAGCCAAATGACCGCTAAAGAGGTCACTGCTAAAATGGTAAGGCACCGCTTAAGAAGTCCTTTGTGCCTGAGGGACTACTGCTAAAGCGGTCGAATGTCGCTTAAGTGACTACCACTAAAGCAGTAATTTGGTTGCTTTAGAAACATACAGGGACACCTGGGCTTCCGCTAAAGTGGTCAGTTGGCCTCTTAAGTGGTCATACCAGCTGATGCTTGTACCAACACTTAGTAAAATTTTGCTAAGTTCCAATTGGACCCTCAGGTTTCATTCAAAATCTCGCGAATGCAAACAAACTATGTTTCCCTACCAAATTCGACACTCTAGACTCTACGGAGCCATCAAAATTTCCATCAGAGGTCGTTTTGATGAAATATGGGTCCCACACCCAATGACCATTTTAACCTATTTCCACCTAATAGCCCAAAATGAGTTCGGGACCCAAACCAATGGTTTTTCTAGCCTTAAATTAATGTTTCGAATCTTCTAGAACTGTCAGAATTGGCATACGAGGCCATTCAATTGAGGTTTAGTCCCAATACCCAAATTTGAACAGCAAAGACTTCTAAATAGGGAATCAACACTAAAAAGCAAACGAACTGCTCGATAACCGAACTGTCGGCTCCAGCAAGTCATAAATGACTTGGGGACGCTATGGGAAATTTCTAAATGTTTAAATAGTGTGGAATGCAGAAAATGACTAGGAGGATCATTAAACTACTCTAACTTTATCTGAATGCCTTATGACCCCAAACCAACAATGTTACTAAATCACACGTTCATCCTCAAATGTACGACTAACAAAGGGGCCTAAACTGTAAAAAACTAATGATATCTACTCCATATATTTGACTCTATCTCCCATGTAGCCTCCTCAACTGGATGATGCTTCTATTAGAACTTTACACTATTACACCATTCATAGGTGATACTTTCAACAAAACCCACAGTCCAACCAAAAACAATGAGTCATGAACTCTTTGATATGCATAAATCTTATGCCTACTCTTACTCTAGGTTGTCAAGAGTTGGTCCTGTATTAAATCCACTCTATCTATTGAATCCCACAACAAATCCATACCCCAAGGCCTAACCTTCTAGAATCAAACCACCTGATCAGAGATCTACACTTTCTCCCATATAATGTCTTAAATGGTGCCATATGAATGCTGGAATGATAAATTTTGTTGTAGGAAAACTCCATTAAAGGAAAAAATTAGCCCTAATCACTATTAAATCAATCACTCAAGCTTAAATCATATCCTTGAAAACATATATAGGCCACTCTGACTAATCATCTGTCTGGGGGTGAAAAGATGTACTCATCTCAAACTGAGTGCACAACTCTCGCTACATAGAACTCCAAAAGTTCCAAGTGAAATAAGTACCTCTATTTGAAAAGATACAAATGGGCACACCTAGCAACCAAACTATCTCTCAAATATGGATCTTAGCCAACTTCTGTACAATATTGTTCACCTTTACTTGCATGAACTAAGTTGATGTGGCAAATTTTTTCACAATTACCCAAATAGAGTCAAACATTCCCAAAGTCTGAGATAAGCCAACAACGAAGTCCAATGTGATACTCCCCCACTTCCACTTAGGTATAAACATCCTCTGAATCTAACAATTCAAACACTTGGCCATGAACTCCATGATGTACCACTTCATCCTACACCACCAATAAAGCAACTTCAGATCATGATCATCTTCGTTGTACCCAGTTGAATAAAATACCTCAAATTATGGGCCTCCTCCATAACAAACCTGGTCAAGTCACCTATTCCAATAACACAAATCCAAACCTTGATCCTCAAAATACCCTTGGATGAAGAATCACTCCCTTAGCTTCACTTCTTAATACCTTATCTCGAATGGTGCCCAACTTTCTATCCTGAAACTGTCTAATCTACCCCATTAAAAAGGTTTATGTCTCAACATAAGAAAGAACCCTATCAAGCTCAGAAATATTTATATCATGAATCTACTGGCCAGACTCTAAAAACTAATATCCAATGGTCGCTTATCACCCACCAACATAGAAATACTACCCATACTCACTATCTGCTTACTCAAAGCATCTGCCACTACATTAGCCTTGTATGGGTGATAGAGAATAATTATGTAATAGTCCTTTAACAACTCCAATCACCTAAGATGTCTCAGATTAAAATACTTCTAGTTGAACATATACTAAAAGCTGCGATGATCGGTGAACACCTCACAATTAACTTCATATAAGCAATTCACCACAACTTTAAAACAAATACTACTGATGCCAACTTCAAGTCATGAGTGGCGCAGTTCTTCTCAAGGGTCTTCAACAACCTCAAAGCATAGGATATCAACTTTCCATTTTACATCAAAAGAACACTAAGACAAACCCTTGAAATATCACAATATATGGTAGAACTTGAACCTTCCACATGTAAGGTCAAGTAAGAGCTGAAGTCAATAGAGCTTGAGCTTTTAAAAGATCTCTTCATGCTTATTAGACAACTGAAAATAAAAAGTCTTTCGAGTTAATTTGGTAAGCAAAAGTAGAAAAGCCATACATAAAACGTCTGTAGTAGCCAACCAACCTGATAAAGCTTAGAATCTCGATAGGTGATGTGGGCCTAGGCCAATCTGAAACTATCTCAACTTCAACTGGATTGATCGTAATACCATCCTTGTATACATCATACCCCAAGAATGACATGGAACTGAACCAAAACTTAGAATTCAAGAAATTAGTGTGGTTTCACCTTGCGATATCTATATGATGTTGTATGATCTAACCCTAGTCGATCGATAATGCTTACTAGTTCTTATTGTGTACTGATACTACTCTTGCTACATATTTTTGGGGGATGTAGGTGTGTTGCAGGTTGATTAATAGTTTTTTATGGGAGTGACGAGTATTCATCATCAACTTTTGCACCTCTCCTCCCCATGGAAGTTGTGTCATTTCTTTATCTTTACCCTACATAGAAGCTCTTGTACATGTCTAGATCTGATTTTGGGGGTTTGATTTGTTTTAATTAAGTTAATTGTTGTAAAAACCATATTTATTACTTATTGGTATTAAGAGTTGAATATTTCATCTACTTATAATTTTTTTTAATTAATTTCTACATAGTAATTGCTTTAGGTGGTAAGGATTTGCATATCTAGTTAGAATAGAGATGGTGCCCGCACAATCTTGTGATTTGGGTCGTGAAAGGTGGTATCAGAGCATTAGTTTATTAATCTTACAAGTGCAAGAGAAATGTTTAACGGAGTCTTACGGATTGGTGTGTATACGTCCACATCAAATCATCAGGAAGTTATGAGGCATCTTGGAGTCATTCCATTTCTTCTTTCCTATCGTGCCACCTTTGTGTTGTCTCCCTGGGTTGTGTTTAATTAGTATCTAGTAGATTCTAATTGGTATCTCAGTGAAGTTAAAATTGGAATCTAGTGGGTTCTAATTGGTATCTTGACGAAGTTCACAATTGGAACCTGGTCAATTCCAATTGGTATTATCTGGCGATAAGAGTCAGGACTTACAATGGTTGTGTAAATTAGGATGAAAATGTTTGGTTGCATGGTTTATGATAAAAACTAGTTGTGTAAATAATAATTATTCAGCCATAATAAGGATCAGAGTATGTGGATTTATGGTGATCTATAGAGCATCGATGTATGCTAACATCTTTTGTGATGTAAAGATATTGAAAAAGGAATTTCGAGTCTGAGTATCTCATAAAAAACATATCCCTAATGATTTGAATAGTGGAAGTTTGAAGACTAGTAGCTTAAAAATAAATAGTTTCTATAATTATACTCATTTTAAAAGCATTCAAAACACAATGTCATGTTGAGTGATTTTACATTGAGTTAAAGGGGTAGTGTTGTATCCTTTTGCGCATGTAAGTGTACGTAGTCGAACAAGTAATAATGGATGTAAGTCAAGATATCGTACCCATAGAAATTTTGCAAATCAATTTCTACTTTGAATTCTTATGGAAGCTATTAAGTAGGTGACCAATAATAATAAGAGATGTCTATTTTGAAAGTAAATAAACAAAATGATAGACAAGTGGTGGATTGGTTGTGTTGTAAATCAAATTTGAGAAAAGATCCAGGGTTGTGGTATTTTAACAATCCAGTTGAGCTATGTAATTATATGCCTAATTTGATTTACTGAGGTACTAGTTAAGGTTAATTTTAGCTTTCTTGAGCGTCTTTCCAACAACTCTAAGGCCTCATTTGTTTGCACTTAATGGAGGTCTAAATCTGAATGGTTCAGACCTCAGACCATTAAGTGCATTTGTTTTTATTAAGATTTTAGCTCTTAATAGGTCTGAATAAGTCATAATCATTCAGATTTGGAGCTAAGGCTACATTTATTTTTATTAAGATTCAGACGTTTGAATCTAAATGCACATCTGAATGATTATGATGTTGTCTCTAGATATGAAGATTATATGATTAAGACTTTTTGCTTTTCAACATTTGAATGTGCAAAATTTATTTATTTGTATATATAATAAAAAATACAATTCAAATAAAAAAATAATTGTATATTAGAAAAATATTTAGTTTAATAAAATAAAATTATAATTTGATTGAAAAAAGAAACATTTATGTTTATTAGTGATAGTGAAGATAGTTTGTAATGGTGGTAGTGGTGGCAATGATTGATGTTAGTGACTAGTAATGTTAGTGGTGATAATTGTGATGGTTGATATTGTAGTGACTGTTATGATGGTGGTGATCGGTAGTGGTGGTGGTAGTGGTTATGATCTAAAGTTGGTTGATGTTAGTAGTTGGAGGTGTTGATTGTGATGGCTGAAAAATGAATGCATAATGGCTGACGATGTGTTGGTGGTAGTTGGAGATGTTGTTGTCTATGATGGTGGAGATGGTTGTTGGTAGAGATAGATTGTAGCGATAGTACAGGTAAAGTGGTAGTAGAGGTGGCGACACCAGTGACAATGGTGGTGGTGGTGGCCAAAGAATGTGTAACACCCCGTACCTTCCTAACCCTACTTGACGACATTCAATAATGCTTACTTAGGTGTCGAGATCTATACGTATGTGTTTTGTAATATTAATGATGAGAAAAGTTAACTTTGGCCTCGTATATGTGATTAGCCTTTCATAGGAGGTGTTTTGTGATTTTTGTGGAGCACTTGTGGGGTTCAAAATGAGGCTAAGAGGACCTCTAAATAAAGTATATTAAGGTTAAGAAGTAAGTTAAAGAATAGGACTTGAAGTATCTAACCAAACCCACGAAGAAAAGTCGAAAAACAAAATTTTTGGAAAAACTAAGGCCCAGGCGCGCCAAAGGGCGTGCCAGTCCACTCTAGGCAAAATTTTTGTGCCCAGAGGCAGCAATATGGCGCGCCCAAGGGCGTGCCAGGATGGATTTTTCAATTTTTCGAAAGTTGGAAATTTTCTAAGTCCCAAGGGTACCCGGGGTTGTACCAAGCCAATTTTTGCCATGTTTATTATACAACCACGAGTATATACATGAAATGAATGAAATATTATATTGGTATGATAAAATTACTCGAGAACGAATTTGGCATCAAAATGACGGTTTTACCCTTTTGGTCAAAATAGGCCATACGTGGCTAGAATCACTTATTTTTGGGATTGAGGCTACGGGTATGAATAGAATGAGTGAGAATATTGTTGTAACACGTATGAGATGATTTAAATATGATAAATTATTGATTTTATTGGGTTAAATGAATTGGGCCCAAAAAGGACCCAAAAATGAAAAGAAGACATGGGCCAAAAATGGGTCAAATGACCCATTCTTGCCTTGACCTTATAGAACCCAACATTTAATGCCATAGAGTGGATAAGGATGGACTTAAAATCCTATAAAAGGTACCAAAAATCTGATTTTTATTCTACGCAAGTCTCATGCCTTTTTAGACCAAAAGAAGATATTTGCTCTCAAACCCTAAAGACTCAAAGCCAATTTTTGGAGCAAGATCATCACTTTTCAAGCTTGGGTAAGTGATTATTGTTATGGATTAATATATTATATGCATGAGAGATTTTGTAAATCATGTTGGTTGTGCTTGGAAATGTTGGAAATGGTACTTTGTGTTTTTATATAAGATTTGTGATTCATGAGATTCAAGATTGAATTATGACTTGTGCCTTTGATGAAAGAGCATGGTATGGATAAAATATGGACATGTATGGTTTGATTTTGGTAATTAAACTTTTTATTTTTCTATAAGTGTAAATTGTGGGATTTTGGCCGATATGTGCTATGAGGTGTATTAAGGTAAGTTGATGGATTATTTGTGATGTGGTGTGGATAAGAAAGTGTAAAGGAGAAGTGTTGTGGTGAAATGTATTGATTATCATGTATTGGTAAATGTATGGAATATTGGGGGATTTTTGGAATAATAATTTCTTCAATGGTTTTGTCAAGGGGAAATGGCATGTGTAAAGGCAAACATGTAACTCATTGATGTTATATGTATTGGTAAAGTAGTTGGCGGTGAATGTAAATCCCATTATATATTTGTGTTGTAGAGTGACACATAAAGAAGGAGCGGGAAATTGTTTGCACATCGAAGGTTGTATATTCGTATTGAGAATACAAGGTATGTAAGGTTACTCTGTCCGTATCTTTTTGCGGCAAATAGTATTCACATTGACATTACACTTGTTCCATCCCGAAATGTGCTAAGGTATCCTATATCCGGTTATCCATGGTCATTGTCATATATTTTCTACTCATTGATCATTTGTGAATCTCATGTCTCATATTTATTAACTAATGTCCAAAAGCCCAATAAGGTTATGTCCAATGTTCTAATGGTGATTATACTCATGTCTCTTGTTCATGGATTATTGTCCAATGGTTCCAATGGTGTTATGGTTCTAATAATGTTATGTTTCCCACAATGTTTATTTACATGTCTCTCACTCATTGGTTCATGATCCAAAGCTTAAAGTTAAGTTGTGACTATCCTTGTATCAATCTCAAAGTAATGAACAAAGTAATGCATATGTGGTCAATGATCAAGTATAGGTGGCAGCTTTGGGGGCGAAATGCCTAGCTCAAGCCGATCTCAAATCAGAGGGAAGTCCTAGGGGCATAAGCCTAGCTCGGACCGATCTTGACAGGGGGCAGCTCTAGTGGTAATAACCTAGCTCGAGCCGAACCTGAAATGTTGGTGTGGGTGGCAGCTCTAGAGGTAATAACACCTAGCTCGAGCTGATCCCGATATATACTGATTCATAGGGTGGCATCTCTAGAGTCATAAGCCTAGCTCCAGCCGATCCCCACATAACATGATGTTATGTTAAAACCCATTGTTGAGTCGGGGCCCGGGTATCACAAGTCACAGTCAAAGATGAATAATCATAGAAGCAAAGATACAAAGAAAGTAATGAAAGCAAAATACATGGTTTCCAAAGTACAAAATAGTGAATCATCTACATTGTGACTTATCTATATTGGTTAGGCTTTTGAACTTGAGTTCTTGACAAATTTTCATATCTTACAAGTTTCATATGGCCTTACATACTCAGTACATTCTTCGTACTGACCCCTCTTGGGGAATTTACCTTACTTGCTGCAGGCGCAGGTACTAGTAGGCCTCCACAGTAGGTTGTCAGTTGTTGCAGATCTTTGGTGAGCTCCAGTTAGTTTGGGGCCTCTCTGAGTCACAGTTGTACATATCTTTTGGTTTTGTGCATGTTGTATAAAGTGGGGACTTGTCCCGACTTTTAGTTCATTTTGGTCAATGCATTTGTTAGAGGCTTTTGTAGATGGATGTGGGTGTATAAATGTAAAAGGGATATGTCGTTCTTGACTTGGTGGCCTCAACGGCCAAATTTTGCATATGTATATATATATATCATGTTCCATGAATTCCATTGTTAGTATCTATAGCTATTATGTGATTATGGGTTTCTTATGGCATGCATATGATTGGATAGAGAAAAAGCTTGGTTATCTCGGGCCTTGTCGGCTACGAGTGCCAATCCGTCCCGATGGGATTCGTGGCATGACAAAGTGGTATCCGAGCTGGTCGTTCTAAGGGTGTCTACAAAGCTGTGTCTGAGTAGAGTCTTACTTATCAATGTGTTATGCACCACATTTATAAGTAGGAGGCTACGGGAAATTTAGGATGTTGTTTCTTTTCTTCACTTCTAGATCGTGCAATAGAGCCAGTGTTGTAAGTTGAATTGAATCTGATCATGGTAATTGTTTTTCTTTGGTATAGTCAAAATGCCAATCACGAGGAGAGGTAAAGGTAAAGGGAAGCAGGTAGATGTGCCTTCTGAAGAAGGAATGAGTAGACTACCACCTAACCAAGCTAGTCGAGGTGGAGCAAATGCTGAAATTTCATCGCGGTCTTCATCTACTTTTCCAGCTCCGGAGGAGCCAGTTGGTAGAGAAGTGCTCGCAGAACCATAAATGAATGCCACCGATCAGGATCTTAGAAATGCAGTTCATATGTTAACACAGTTAGTGGAAGGCCAGAGTCAAGGACGAGCTGGTCCAATGACACATGATGATGATGCGACTGGAGTGACAAGTCACAGAACACAGGATTTCTTGAAACTGGACCCTCTTATCTTCACAGGGTCAGATCCAAAAGCAGATCCGCAGAACTTCATGAATCAAATTCAGAGGGATTTGTAAGTTATGCAAGTGATGGGGGTAGAGACAGTTGAAATTGCTGCATACAGATTGAAAGGAGAGGCAATATTATGGTACAAGGATTGGAAGAAATCCCGTGATATTAGTGCTAATCCACCTACGTGGGAAGAGTTTAGAGTGGCTTTCCTTGATCATTACTTGCCCTATGAGATTCGTGAGGCACGTGCGGATTATTTTCTAAATCTCTGTTAAGTAAATTTGAGTGTCAGAGAATATAGCTTGCAATTTAATTCCTTGGCTCGATATGCGCCAAATGTGGTGGCTACGATGACAAATAGAGTCCATCAATACGTGGACAGACTAGAGCCATATTTGTTAAGGGATTGCACTATTGCTGCCTTGAACAAAGACATGGATATAGCTAGAATTCAGGCCTTCACCCAGAAAATGGAAGATCAAAGGCAGAGACGAAGGGTACATGAATTTGATAGGGGACAGTCCAAAAGGGCTAGACCTATGGGACAACCTATGATGTACCAAGGAGGATCTAGGCCCTGCATGTTTCCTAGACCACCTAGACTATCGTTTTCGCATTCTACAGCAGTTGCACACTCTCAGTTTAGAGGGTTTTGAGGTGGTCCAGCTGGGCAGAGTAGTGGAGGTCACAGATCACAGGAAGCAGGTTTTCCTTATCAGCAGTGTCAGTACTGCGGGCGTATTCATACAGGTACATGCAGAGTGGGGACAAATGCTTGTTTTTGGTGCGGCATAACAGGACACATGATGAGAGAGTGTCCCCAGAGGAGTGTGGGTGGTATAGCCCAACCGACAGGATCGGTTGTTGCATCATCAGCATCGGTTCCTTCACTGGGCCGAGGTGTGCAGCCTGTTGGCATCGGTAGAGGGGCTAGAGGAGCAACCAGTACTAGTGGGGTCCAGAATCGTACTTATGCGTTAGTGGACCGATAGAATTCAGAGGCTTCCCCTGATGTCGTCATAGGTACATTATCCATATTCTCATATAATGTATATGCATTAATTGACCCTGGTTCTACATTTTCCTATGTTACTCCACTGGTTGCTGCAAAATTTGCAAAGGCACCAGAATTATTAATTAAATCAATTGAAGTGTCTATACCGGTTGGTGAAAGTATTGTTGCAAAAAGAGTATATCGTAATTGTGTGGTAACGGTGTGTGGTCATGATACATTGGCCGATCTCATTGAATTAGACATGGTGGATTTTGATGTGATCATGGGAATGGATTGGTTGGCCTCTTGTTATGCTACGGTAGATTTTCGGGCCAAGAAGGTGCAATTTTGTTTTCCGCAAGAAAATGTTCTTAAATGGCAGGGTAATGTAGGGGAACCACGAGGAAGATTTATTTCCTATTTGAAAGCTAGGAAAATGATTGCTACGGGTTACATATGTCATTTAGTACGGGTGAACGATACTGAAGCGGAACCACTAACTCCGCAGTCGGTTCCAGTGGTCAATAAATTTTTAGATGTGTTCCCAGAGGATCTTCCAGGCTTACCCTCAAAAAGGGAAGTAGAATTTGGCATTGATGTGATTCCAGGCACTCAGCCTATTTCTATTCCTCCATATAGAATGGCTCCAGCAGAATTGCGTGAATTGAAGGAACAATTGAAAGATTTGCTGGACAAAGGCTTCATTAGGCTTAGTATGTCCTCGTGGGGTGCACCGGTATTATTTGTACGGAAGAAAGATGGCACATTGAGAATGTGCATCGACAATCGGCAATTGAATAAGGTAACGATCAAGATCAAATATCCCCTCCCTCGAATTGATGATTTGTTTGATCAGTTACAAGGTGCCAAGTGTTTTTCCAAGATCGACTTGAGGTCGGGTTACCATCAAGTCACAGTTAGAGAAGAAAATGTGCCCAAGACAGCTTTTCGAACATGGTATGGCCATTATGAATTTATAGTTATGTCATTTGGACAAACAAATGCTCCGACTGTGTTTATGGATTTGATGAATAGGGTGTTTAAGCCATTTCTGGATGTGTTCATCACGGTATTTATAAATGACATCCTAGTTTATTCAAGATCACCGGAGGACCATGCTAATCACTTGCGAAAAGTGTTACAGATTCTCCGTGAGCGTAAGTTGTATGCCAAGTTCTCCAAATGTGAGTTTTGGTTAAAATCAGTTGCATTCTTGGGTCACATTGTGTCAGATGAAGGGATACAGGTTGATACACAGAAGATTGACGCAGTGAAAAATTGGCCAAGACCTACGACACCCATAGAAATCCGTAGTTTTCTTGGACTGGTAGGTTATTACAGAAGATTTGTGGAAGGTTTTTCCTCTATTGCTGCACCGTTAACAAAGCTTACACATAAGGCAGTAAAATTTCAGTGGAATGATGCCTATGAGAAAAGTTTCCAAAGGTTGAAAGATAAATTAACTTCCACACCAGTTTTAGTGCTTCCTGAAGGTACCGAAGGTTATGTAGTGTATTGTGATGCTTTCGGGGTTAGCCTCGGATGCGTATTGATGCAACACGGTAATGTCACAGCATATGCCTCACGAGAAAAATTATCCCACACATGATCTTGAATTAGCAGCGGTGGTCTTTGCTTTAAAGATATGGCATCATTATTTGTATGGAGTTCATGTTGATATCAATATGAATCACAAAAGTTTGCAATATCTTTTTAAGCAGAAGGAACTCAATTTGAGACAACGAAGGTGGTTAGAGCTCTTAAAAGACTATGATATTGATATTCTTTATCATCCAGGCAAAGCAAATGTAGTAGCTGATGCATTGAGCCGCAAGACAGTAGAAAGTACTAGTGGCCAATTGACAGAAAAGCAGGGTTTAGTCAAAGATTTATATCAATTAGCCAGCTTGGAAGTTTGCCTTATTGAATCCTCAGATGATAGAGTTAGTGTGCAAAATGCAGCTAAATCCTCCTTAATAGCTGAAGTGAAAGAGAAGCAATTTGTGGATTCTATGTTGTTGCAGCTAAAGGAAAATGTACAACAGAATTTGACAAAGGCATTTGATCTTACACAAGAAGGGGTACTCCAATGTCAAGGGAGATTATGTGTACCAGACGTAGATGAGTTGAGGACACGAATTATGACAGAGGTGCATCATTCGCGCTATTCTATTCATCCGGGTGCTACTAAAATGTACCATGAATTAAAAGAAGTGTATTGGAACATTCAAGAATTTGTCGCGAAATGCCCGAATTGTCAACAAGTAAAAGTGGAACATCAGAAACCGAGAGGTTACATGCAATGTATCAATCTTCCAGTCTGAAAATGGGATATGATTAATACGGATTTCATTACAGGTTTGCCTCGTACATTGCGAAAGTTTGATTTTATATGGGTTATAGTGGACAGGTTTACCAAGTCAACGCATTTTCTACCAGTCAAGATGACCTATACAGCTGAGGATTATGCGAAGTTATATGTGAAAGAGATAGTACGATTGCATGGTATTCCACTTTCCATTATATCAGACAGAGGAGCACAGTTCACAACACATTTTTGGAGATATTTTCCCTAGAGTTTGGGTACACAGGTGAATTTGAGTACATCTTTCCATCCTCATACTGATGGACAAGCAGAACGTACTATTTAGACACTTGAAGATATGCTACGAGCATGCACGCTCGATTTTCAAGGCAGTTGGGATGACTATTTGCCTCTTATTGAATTTGCGTATAACAATGGCTATCATTCAAGTATTAAAATGGCACCTTATAAAGCTTTGTGCGGAAGGAAATGTAGATCACCAATTGGATGGTTTGAAGCGGGTGAAAATGCTTTACTTGGGCCAGATACTGCTCATCAGGCTATGGAGAAAGTTAAAGTGATCCAATAACGGTTACAAACGGCTCAAAGTTGTCACAAGTCATATGCCGATGTTAGAAGAAGAGGGCTTGAATTCGCTATAGGTGATTAGGTATTTTTAAAGGTGTCACCGATGAAAGGGGTAATGCGGTTCGAAAAGAAAGGGAAATTGAGTCCACGTTACATAGGCCCATATGAAATCATTAGAAGATTTGGGCAAGTTGCGTATGAGTTGGAACTACCCCAGGAACTTTCCTCAGTCCATCCGGTATTTCATGTTTCGATGCTTTGAAAATGAATAGAAGATCCATCTCGTATTGTTCCCGTAGAGGATGTTCAAGTTACGGAGGATCTTACCTATGAAGAGGTACCCATTGCTATTCTAGATCGACAAGTAAAGAGATTGAGGAATAAAGACATAGCTTCCGTGAAAGTCCTTTGGCGAAATCAACAAACAGAGGAGATCACATGGGAAGCGAAAGAAATGATGAGATCCAAGTATCCCTCTCTATTTCAAATGGATGAAACAATTCAAAGTGCGGTAATGGGGTCATAACAAGTAAGTATCCATGAACCTTAAGTGTTTATGTATATGTATGCTAGTATAGAGATGCAAATGTCGTAATTGAAATGATATTGTTCACATTCGAGGAAGAATGTTCGTAAGGGGGGAAGAATGTAACACCCCTTACATTCCTAACCCTACTTGACGACATTCAATAATGTTTACTTAGGTGACGAGAGCTATACACATGTATTTTGTAATATTAATGATGAGAAAAGTTAAATTTGGCCTCGTACATGTGATTAGCCTTTCATAGGAGGTGTTTTGTGATTTTTGTGGAGCACTTGTGGGGTTCAAAATGAGGCTAAGAGGAACTCTAAACAAAGTATATTAAGTCTAAGAAGTAAGTTAAATAATAGGACTTGAAGTATCTAACCAAACCCGCGAAGAAAAGTTGAAAAACAAAATTTTTGGAAAAACTAAGGCCCAGGCGCGCCAGAGGCCGTGCCAGTCCACTCTGGGCAAAAATTTTGTGCCCAGAAGCAGCAAGCTGGCGCTCCCAAGGGTGTGCCAGGATGGATTTTTCAATTTTTCGAAAGTTGGAAATTTTCTAAGTCCCAAGGGTACTCGGGGTCGTACCGAGCAGATTTTTGCCACGTTTCTTCTACAACCACGAGTATATACATGAAATGAATGAAATATTATATTGGTATGATAAAATTACTTGAGAACGAATTTGGCATCAGAATGACGGTTTTACCCTTTTGGTCAAAATAGGCCATACGTGGCTAGAATCACTTGTTTTTGGGATTGAGGCTACGGGTATGAATAGCGTGAGTGGGAATATTGTTGTAACACGTATGAGATGATTTAAACACAAGAAATTATTGATTTTATTGGGTTAAGTGAATTGGGCCCAAAAAGGACCCAAAAATGAAAAGAAGACATGGGCCAAAAATGGGTCAAATGACCCATTCTTGCCTTGACCTTCTAGAACCCAACATTTAATGCCATAGAGTGGATAAGAATGGAATTAAAAGCTTTTAAAAGGTACCAAAAATCTGATTTTTATCCTACACAAGTCTCATGCCTTTTTAGACCAAAAGAAGATATTTGCTCTCAAACCCTAAAGACTCAAAGCCAATTTTTGGAGCAAGATCATCACTTTTCAAGCTTGGGTAAGTGATTATTGTTATGGATTAATATATTATATGCATGAGAGAGTATGTAAATCATGTTGGTTGTACTTGGAAATGTTGGAAATGGTACTTTGTGTTTTTATATAAGATTTGTGATTCATGAGATTCAAGATTGAATTATGACTTGTGCCTTTGATGAAAGAGCATGGTATGGATAAAATATGGACATGTATGGTTTGATTTTGGTTATTAAACTTTTTATTTTTCTATAAGTGTAAATTGTGGGATTTTGGCCGATATGTGCTATGAGGTGTATTAAGGTAAGTTGATGGATTATTTGTGATGTGGTGTGGATAAGAAAGTGTAAAGGAGAAGTGTTGTGGTGAAATGTATTGATTATCATGTATTGGTTAATGTATGGAATATTGGGGGATTTTTGGAATAATAATTTCTTCAATGGTTTTGTCAAGGGGAAATGGCATGTGTAAAGGCAAACATGTAACTCATTGATGTTATATGTATTGGTAAAGTAGTTGGTGGTGAATGTAAATCCCATTATATATTTGAGTTGTAGAGTGACACATAAAGAAGGAGCGGGACATTGTTTGCACATCGAAGGTTGTATATTCGTATTGAGAATACAAGATATGTAAGGTTACTCTGTCCGTATCTTTTTGCGGCAAATAGTATTCACATTGACATTACGCTTGTTCCATCCCGAAATGTGCTAAGGTATCCTATATCCGGTTATCCATGGTCATTGTCATATATTTTCTACTCATTGATAATTTTTGAATCTCATGTCTCATATTTATTGACTAATGTCCAAAAGCCCAATAAGGTTATGTTCCAATGTTCTAATGGTGATTATACTCATATCTCTTGTTCATGGATTATTGTCCAATAGTTCCAATGGTGTTATGGTTCTACTAATGTTATGTTTCCCACAATGCTTATTTACATGTCTCTCACTCATTAGTTCATGATCCAAAGCTTAAAGTTAAGTTGTGACTATCCTTGTATCAATCTCAAAGTAATGAACAAAGTAATGCATATGTGGTCAATGATCAAGTATGGGTGGCAGCTTTGGGGGCGAAATGCCTAGCTCAAGCCGATCCCAAATCAGGGGACAGTCCAAGGGGCATAAGCCTAGCTCGAACCGATCCTGACAGGGGCCAGCTCTAGGGGTAATAACCTAGCTCGAGCTGAACCTGAAATGTTGGTGTGGGTGGAAGCTCTAGAGGTAATAACACCTAGCTCGAGCCGATCCCGATATATACTGATTTATAGGGTGGCAGCTCTAGGGGCATAAGCCTAGCTCGAGCCGATCCCCACATAACATGATGTTATGTTAAAACCCACTGTTGAGTTGGGGCCCGGGTATCACAGGTCACAGTCAAAGATGAATAATCATAGAAGCAAAGATACAAAGAAAGTAATGAAAGCAAAATACATGGTTTCCAAAGTACAGAATAGTGACTCATCTACATTGTTACTTATCTATTTTGGTTAGGCATTTGAACTTGAGTTCTTGACATATTTTCATATCTTACAAGTTTCATATGGTCTTAATATTCAGTACATTCTTTGAACTGACCCCTCTTGGGGAATTTACCTTACTTGCTGCAGGCGCAGGTACTAGTAGGCCTCCACAGTAGGTTGTCAGTTGTTGCAGATCTTTGGTGACCTCCAGTTAGTTTGGGGCCTCTTCGAGTCACTTTTGTACATATGTTTTGGTGTTGTACATGTTGTATAAAGCGGGGACTTGTCCCGACTTTTAGTTCATTTTGGTCAATGCATTTGTTAGAGGCTTTTATAGACGGATGTGGGTGTATAAATGTAAAAGGGATATGTCGTTCTTGACTTGGTGGCCTCAACGGCCAAATTTTGCATATGTATATATATATCATGTTCCACGAATTCCATTGTTAGTATCTATATCTATTATGTATTATGGGTTTCTTATGGCATGCATATGATTGGATAGAGACAAAGCTTGGTTCTCTCGGGCCTCGTCGGCTATGAGTTTCAATCCGTCCCGATGGGATTCGGGGCGTGACAGAATGTGTGGAGGTTGATGATGTGTTAGTGATAGTAAGCGGTAGTGCTAGTTATGATAGATGAGTTGGTCAGTAGAAGAGATTGGCCGGTAGTGGTTGATGATGGTTCGGTGGCGGTGGCAGTGGATATAATTAGAATAATGGAGGTGGTAGGTATGGTAGCAACTGACAATAGTGCTTGGTAGCGATATTAGCTGTCAGTGGTGGTTATGATGTTGGATGTGGTTAGCGGTGGTGGTTGGTGGTTAGTGGTTGGTAGATGTGGTTGGTGTTGGTGGGTGGTGGTGGCAGAGATGGTTCGTGGTTTTGAATGGTGATTATAGATAGAGTGGTGGTGAATATTATCCAACACAAGAATACCTCTTAATGATATTAAGACTTGGTTCCGGATCTGAATAATTAAGACCTATTCAGATTTATTAGGAGCTAAAATCTTAATAAAAAACAAATGTACTTAATGATCTGAAGTATGAACCATTCAGATTCAGACCTCCATTAAGTGCAAAAAAATGAGGCCTAAGTCTTAATCATTCCGATCCGAAACCAAGTCTGAATATTATTAAGAAGTATTTTTGTATTGGATAATATTCATTACCACTCTATCCACAATTACTAGTCACCACCATTAACCTCCTTTGCCACCTCCACTATTGTCAACTACCACTCACCACCACCAACCACCTCTACCATCACAACCACCATTGACAATCAACATCGCTACCAACCACTACTGTCAACCGCTACCACACCTACCACCACAAATATTCTAATTATATCCACCACCACCACCAATGCCAACTCCATCACCACCATTAACCATTACTGATTAATCCCTACTACCAACCAACTCATCTATCACAGCTAGTAGCACCGCTAACTACCACTAACACATCACCAACCTCCAAGAATTCTTCGGCCACCACCACCACCATTGTAACTAGTGTCACTACCTCTACCATCACTATCAACAACTACCATCGCTATAGACTATCTATACTAACAACCATCTCCACCATCACAACTTAAAATGTCTCCAACTACCACCAACACATCGTCAACCATCATGCATACATTTTTCAGCCACCATGATCAACACTCCAACTACTAACATCGAAAAAATTCACATCACAACCACCACCACTACCAATTGCCACCATCATGACAATCAATACAATACCAACCATTTCTACCATTACAACTACCACCTCCAACATTACTAGTCACTAACATCAATCATTACCACCACCACCATTACAAACCATCTCCACTATCACTAACAAACATAAATGTTTCTTTTTTTATTCAAATAATAATTTTACTGTATTAAATTAAATATTTTTCTAATATATAATTAATTTTTTACTTAAAATGTTTTTTTATTATATGTACAAATAAATAAATTTTGCATATGCAGATGTTGAAAAATAAACAGTCTTAATTATTCTATTTTTAGATCTAGAGACAACATCTTAATCATTCATATCTGCATTCTGATTTATACGTCTGAATCTTAATACAAACAAATGCAGCCTAAGTCTACTCGTCTTCCCTAACGCCTATATTTCTATGATTTTTGGTTAATAGTGAAGTGCATAAAGATATCGTCTATATCAACTAAACTAGGTCATAGGGTATATTTCTATCCTCAGTGACAAATCAATTCCCTGTCCCTAAAAGGTTCATGAAGTAGCCCTATTTTCTATTTTTACACTTGTCATTTCCTTTTTCAAGTCCAATAAACAAGCTGTAACACCCCGTATCTACCAAACCCTACTTAAAAAAGTTGAACATTGGTTACTCAAGCTTCGAGATTCAAAATTTTGTATTTTGTAATGTTATTGATGAGATAATTGATATTGGGCCTAGTACATGGGATTACACCTTTGTAGGAGGTTCAACATCCCGTATGATGTCGAACCTAATTAAATTCCGTAACGTTCATGGAATTATTGGAACATGAGAGACTTGATGAATTAAGACATTAATTTGGTGGGTATTAATGAGTCATGAGACATTGGGCTTAAATGAGGCCGAAAATCACATGGAAGACTTGGCCCAATGGGGCAAAATGATCCAATCTTCCCTTTGACCAAATCAACCATGCATTTAATGTAAAGAATGGGATAAGAGAGACTTAAAGGGACCTATATATATGATGGAAATAAGATTTTTATTCATTTGTAACACCCATGCCTTTTCTAGAATTCTCTACAACATTTTCTTATTTCACACAAACCCTAGACCTTCATCCTTTGGACCAAGATCATTATCTTGCAAGAATTGGTAAGTATATATGATTATGTTTTAATATATTTTATGCATTTAATATGGTTTATATCATGTTGGTTATGTTTGTAAAGTGTAAGAAGTTCACTATTTGTAAAACGATTTGTGTTTGCTAAATTGGAAGATGGTTTTGTCTTGTAAACTTAAACATGGACTTGTGATCTTGAAGGAAATGAACTTTATGGATTCAATATTGACATGTGAGATGTTAATATAGTCTTACCTTGTTTTACCCTTGTATATAATGTTTGGAATTGTTGTTGTAAATTTGGATACGGATTTGGTGGCGTATTGAAAGGAAAGTGAGGTTTTGGTGATATTTTTGTGTGTTGTGAGACCATGGATGGTTTTTGGCATGTAATATGATCAAAAATATGTTAAAATAAGTTTAGTTATGATCATGGACCATTCATTGCATAAAAAGACCTAAAAGAGACCAATTTGGCCGAAAAAGGGCACCCGCCCTCGCAGGTGAGGCACCTGCGGACGCAGGTCAGCCACCTGCGGGTGCAGGTGGCTTCACAGGTCACTTCCAGAACCCCATTTTGCATTTTTTTGTCCCCCTTTGATCCCCGGAGGCCCCTATACCCTTTATGGAGTCGATAGGACAAATTGTGACATAATGCTAATGAGAAAGCATAAAGGGTAAGTGTGATGTGAAATGCTATTGATGTAAGATATTTTGGTCAATGTGTGCAATGTTATGGTGTTGTTGGTATGAGAATGCAGTGGATTGTATTGTAAGAGGTGACATGAAGTTATACGGCAGTCATATAGTTCATTGTCGTCTTGTACGCCTGTACAGTAACTAGTTGCTAATATAAGCTCCGATATATACTTGTATTGTAGAGTAAGACGTAAGGAAGAAGCTGGACTGTTGTGTTCATATATATACTTGTGTACTTATACTTGGAAGTAAAGGTATGTAAGGTTACTCTTGTATGTGCTTCTGTAGCATATGGTGTTCACATTGTCATAGTACTCATTCGATTTCGAAATGCTTTAAGGTATTCTGTATCCGGTAGTTGAGTAATGTGACTCATATGTTCCTTACTCATTGGTCAATGGTGAATCATATGACTCATGTCCATTGGTTGACTCATGTTCATTAGCTAATATGGATCTTTATCCTAAGGTTCCAAAAGAGTTATATTCCATGAGGGTTCTATAGAATTCCAACTACGATTGACATATCTTGCTATTCACATGTGTCCTACTCTTAGATAAATGATGATTCACTTATCTCTTATTTCTTGACTGAAGTTCCTAATCTGTCATGATGTTGTAAATTCTAAGAGAGCTTGTTTAGTTTGAATAGCATTGTCCCATTCATTTCATGTTCCAAAAGTTTAATAACATTATGATTATCTTAGTATCAAACTATCACAAGCAAATAAATCAATCTCTCGCACTTAAAAATATGACTCTCTCAAAAGTAATAAAGGAAGTAAAGCGCAAGTTAATATATCTATCCCTCACAAGTAAAGGTATCAATCTTACAAGAGTAAAGACGTGAAGTAATGTATGTATGTGTTCCAAGTCACAAGGTATCTCTAATCAATGAAAGTAAGAATAACAAGAGAAAGAAGTAATGTATAAATAATGAGTATTCATGGGTGGTATCCCAGGGGTTAAAATACCTAGCATGGGTCGATACCAATAACACGGGTGGTATCCCAGGGGCGACAGAAAAGCCTAGCATGGTTCAATCCCGATACATCCTAGGGGCGATATAAAAGCCTAGCATGGGTTATCATAAGTACATCCCAGGGGCGACACGAAAGCCTAGCATGGGTTATCACAGTACATCCCAGGGGTCACAGTACCTAGCATGGGTTAATGACATCCCAGGGGCGACATGAAAGCCTAGCATGGGTTATCACAGTACATCCCAGGGGTCACAGTACCTAGCATGGGTTAATGACATCGCAGGGGCGACACGAAAGCCTAGCATGGGTTCACATAACATCCCAGGGGTCAAAGTACCTAGCATGGTTTAATCTCATCCCAGGGGCGACAGAACAGCCTATCATGCGTAGAATAATAAGGATGAACATATGAAAAGACAAGAGAAGTAAAGAACGTAAGGTACATGGTTTCCCCAAATACAGAGGAGAGTTCATTCACAGTTACCATTTCTCTTATATTGATTCCATTATTGTTGTTATTATGTATGATGTAATTCTTATGGACTTACTTACTCAGTACATTATTCGTACTGACCCCTATGGCGGGGGGGATTTACTTTAAATGTTGCAGGCACAGGTACTAGTAGACCTCCTCAGTAGGCTGCGGACCATATATAGATCTTTGGTGAGCTCCAGTTGCTTTGGGGCTTCCCACATCACATGTGTACCGTAGGTTTTGGTATTATGTAAATATGGTATAGACTTGTTCATGTATCTGTAGAGGCTTTGTAGACGGTTATGGGAAGACAAATGTAAGAGGTGTATGTCCATGATGACTTGATGGCCCTGTCTGCCAAGTTTCACATATGTATATATTTATCACATGTTTCATGAATTTCGTTATTAGCATGATAAGTTCTTATGTGGTAATGGTATTTATTATGGCATGCATATAAACGAACATAAGCAAAGATTGGTTCTCTCGGGCCTTATCGGCTTCGGGTGCCAATCACGCCTCGTTGGAAGTCGGGGCGGGACACAAGACCTATATAGTATTCGTAAGGTGATCAATCAAACTAATAATTGAAAGGAAAAAGACGTAAATAACTCAATAGATGGAAATCAAAATAGATAATATGATTATCAAACAAAAACATTCATGTCCAATCATAACCATAGAAATTTAAAAGTTTAGCTACTCATGAATCTCTTTGGAATAAGATATTTCATGAGTCTACAAGGTAGAAATAATAAATAAAATAAAACAAATAAATTAAAACTTGTTCCTGAGTCTTGCCCTAGCTTTCGGCTTCCCCAAATCAGATGCATATGATAAATAACATGGGATAGGGTATTTATATAGAGTTTAGGAACCCTTAGCGCATCAAAAACCAATCCCAATCAAGTTAGGAAAAAGTCCCGACTCGTTCCATAGGCCAAAAATGGAGCTGTGGTGCAAGGAAAAAGTAAAAATTTAGACCAGTGGCTAAACTTGCACCACTCATTGCTTTAGGTGAGTGGATCAAATCACTAAAAACTTCAGACAACTTTCCAAACTCGTGCCACAAGCCCAAAGAAAGCTAGTAGCTGAGCCTTCAACCCACTTGGCAATTTTTCGCTCGTTTTTCTCCGTATTGCAACGTTGATACTCCCTTGGTTCCTTGGTTCTATTTTTATTCTTATTTAAGCTCCAAATACCTCAAGACACTCATACATCAATAAAACATGAAATACAAGTGTAAATCACATCATTTACGCTCAAGACAATACTAAAAAGAGAACAAATGTGAGGCAAAACATAGTAAATTAGCATGATTTTTAGCCTCGCATCAACAACCTACACTTAAACTATTTCTCATCCTCGAGTAAGATATAGACTCATGATTTAGACGCTACTATGAACTACACCAATTGAAATAATATTATTTAAGCTTAGACTAGACTACAATGACTACAATATATGACAAGTTCTTATTAAGCATGCTTCTTTCAACATATTTAAACTCATGAACAACTACTTCAAAACCTCCTAGCATCAAGAACCGACTATATGATTTTAGGAAACTCATGCAAGTTGCCAAACAAAGAGATCAACCACTTCACCTATCTTTCATCAACCATGTGCCCTTACAATAAGAAAGTTACCCAGCTTCACTCACAAGTATACACAATTTCACATACATGGGTACAAGAATAGAATTATACTCACTCATACAATGAATTTTACATGAAATATATGATGAACCATAAGCTTGCTCTTAGTGTAATACTCCACTAATATAAGAACATAAAAATCTAAGATCAAGTAGGACTTTTCTGGTTGAAACATAGGCTAAAGGAAGGGTAGAAGCTATTTTGGCCATTAATACGTACTATCTTCCCTAAGCAGTTTAATACATCACAAATTTTTTACATTGTTTTCTCATTCTTCATTCAACCAACTCTTTCTTCTACTCTTCTCACCCATAGATTTCTTGTTTTCTCATCTCTTTAAGAAATTTCACATACCACTAGTAAGGAGTATACAATTATCAAACTTTTTTTTCACTTTTCTTTTGTTCTTTTTCTACTCAATACCGATAGCATATGAATTTTTTTAATCACTTGCACCATTAGAATTTTCTACAGGATTCCCACCTCAACTATTTATCTTTTCTCAATTCTTACACCTTTTAACTCTTATTTTTCAATTAAAATGCTTAGGAGTTTTTGATCAAATTAAAGTCTATTGAAAGAAAATGATTAAGCTTCATATGTGGCTACCAAAGAATAGGCTAAAGGCTTAACTGGGCTAACTAGGATCATCCATTGTAGGTAGGTATAGCAAAGGATAAAAATAACCTAATCAAAAAATTGCCTATATCATCTCCTAAACTCAACATTCTTCATTTTGCTTTGCAAACACACAGGGCAAGTTCTAGACATCAATATGAAATCATGGAATATCAATAGCACCAAACACATATTGCACATGTTCAACTCAAGAAAGATCTATACAAACTCTGAATCAAGCGAATAAAAAAAGTTAGAGTTTATGCTAAGATCATACAAGAGTCCAGTAAAAGATCCAAGGTGCCTCAGGAGAAGCCATTCGATTTTTTTCACAACATACTTTCAAGATCAAAACCAACTTGCATCATTCAGTCACGTACAACACCTAACAAGAGCACCTCATATTCAATTGGTCCTAAAGACTTTCTAACTCCAAATGACTAACTCTTCCCTCCAGACTATTGTCAACCATCTATCATCGAAAAAAGTCATTCTACCTAAACCTAAAATAAACCTATTCTAAAAATAAAAAGGATAGTCGGTTCAAAGGGCCTCCCTTTGAAAAAGAATCATAAAAAAACTAAGGGGTGGGTGAAGTATGCTATACTAAAGAACTAAAATGTTAAAAAACCAACATAAACTATTCTAATCTGGAAAGCTAAAGAAAATCTTTTTGTATTTTTAGGTTTTCTTAAAAGAAATTTTCACAATTTCTCAACTAAAGCAAGTAACTAAAACAACGTAACTCCTATAGCATACTTCACCCTTAACAAATATCGGAATAATCCCATCCCACTCTTAAAGTCATGATTTGTCACCAAAGCATTACACAAAATAAAACAATGGCAAAAAATATTCCCTAAGACCCTCTAAGGCCTAGCTAGCAGCATGTCTTCTCTCAATCTTTCCATCAAAGAGGTGGATGACCCCACAATTATGCTTCATCCATGCCTCTTAGCTCCAATTTTAGGTACTCAAACTTCCCTAAATCTGTACAAAAAAAAAAAAAAAAAAAGTGTCACTTTAAATATTTAAAAAACACTATTATAACTTTGGTTGTCACTTAAGCATAACCTAATCTAACATTGCGATATGATACAAGTCATAGATCTACCGAATTCTCCCAATCTGTTCCTCCCCATATGATGCAACTTTGGCCTCTTCTTCACTTTGTCTTCAATTCCATTTTTGGGTCATATTCAGGCTTCTCAATGACATACTAATGTTCTCTAAAAAAATTGAGCACTTCCTTTTTTTTGTAACTCAGATCATTTAGTGGTAATCTTTAAATCTTTAACTTTTTTGGGTCCATATTCTTCCACCTCACACTTATCATTGACCACCTCTATGATCTTTCACAAATCTTTATAAAGTGATGGTGTAGAGAGTAACTTACACACTTTTAACGTCATATCTATATCATTAACTCTCATGTTTCACTCTCCCTTGCTCACATTAATAAGTTCTCCCAGTCGTAAGGAATGGGCATCCTAATATAGCAGGTACCTACTCATCTACTTCAAAATCTAAATAATAAAGTTAGAAGGAATCACAAACTTACCTACCTTGATGATAACATCTTTAATTACTCCTTCTGATTGCACGTAAGAGCGGTCTACTAGTTATAGAGTGATGGTTGTTGGGCATGGCTCTCCCAAAACAAGTGTCTGGAGCACAAAGAATGGCATCAAGTTTATACTTTCCCCAAGATTAGACAATGCATTCCAAACCTCATCTTCACCAATTTGTATGGGAGGGTGAAACTCCCAGGATCTTTGAGCTTTTTAAGGAGCTTGCTCAATACCCTCAAAGTGCATTCTTCAGTGAGTGCAACCATATCAAACTCTACATGTATTTTCTTACCATCCACCATAACTCTCAAGTATTTCACATATTTTTTCATATCCCTCAAAGCATCAATCAAGAGAATATTGATGTGCAGTTCCTTGAAGACATCAAGAAACTTCTTAAAATTGGTATCCTCCTTACTTTTCTAGAATATCTATGGAAATGGTAGTAGAGGTCTGTTTACTGCAATCTCAGTTTTCTCAACAACCGTTTTTTCTCTTCTTTCTTCTTGCACGGACTCTATATTTGGAGTTGATGCTGGAATCAACCTTTGTGGGAAGGAAGGTGTATGATTAAAGTTTTTGAGGCAATTCATCCAGTGATTTCCCTTCCCCTTTGGAGTATTAAAATCTGGCAACTCGGCACTTGCCTTTTGAACTTTCTTTTAGGAGGAGGGTCAACTATGTCTCTTCTATTTCTTAATGTAATTGTCATTACCTACTTTGGACTATTATCTGTATCACTCAGTCTAGCACCTACAGGACTTGTATGTTATGATAAAGCTAGTTGGCCCACTTGATGCTCATGTTCGTGAATGGACTTCTATATTTTGTTCACAATCTGAGTTTGTTGTCCCATGAACTTCTTTATTGCCTCTAAAGAATTGCTCATATATGTAGTTTATTGTGTATATTTCTCTCATTGGTCCTGCTAATTACCACCCAATAGAATTTTAGGTTGTTTATGTAATTGTGCTGCCCAACATAATATTTAGATTCTGGATTCAAATGGCATCTATATTAACCATGGATTTCACCACACTTTTTATAAAAAAATACAGCCCTTTGAACCTATTGTGCCTATTGAACTTGACCTACACTTAGAGCTAGTAAACTTTATTTTATTAAGGCAACAACTATCTAATATCAGCCTGAACAGCTGACACATCATCCAACTCTAACTTACCCGACATTTTTTGTGCAGTAGTGAACAATCTGTTGGGCTCTGAATAGTCTTGGTGACCTGAAAACATAAGATTGAGCCCAATTCTAATTTTTTTAACCCAATATCAATAATACAATTTTTGAACTATTAATTTTCAAGACGAAAAATAATATCTTTTTTTTTTCTTATAATGAGAAAATAATCTTCATTCTTATGATATACAAATTCTCATCTATAGATTTCCTCACATACCACATAGTTTTAGGCATATCCAACGTTTGAATGTGAAAAATAAATAAATCCTCAGGTGGCCCGCCACACACTTCATACACACGACAAACGGGTCAAACCTTAGTCTGGAGGTACGAGGTGTTACATTATCCCCCCCTTGGATTCATTCGTCCTCGAATGGAAACGTAGACCTATTACGAACTGACGAACTTAACTTTGATACTTTTTGAAATTTCGACAGAGTTTCCTCTGTAGATGGGCCTATCCAAAAATTTGTCAGCTATAAGAATGCGACAATAAAGACACCTCACACAGTATCACAACAAATATAACACAAACAAATAAAGAATAGGTTTCTATGGGCCCTATATTTCTAATAAAACTTGTCGAGTAGAGCAACTTACATGTAAAGAATATCTGAGAGTTCAAAAGTTGTAGGCATACATTATATCCTATGAACATTCTCATAGTATACACATACAGGATGCCTAGAGTACTATAGTTACCTCTTGAGGTTAACCTACCTTATGGGTTGCTTGGTTAATCTTTATATGCTAATGTATGTCCCGTATATATTTAGGCCCGACTTGTCGTCCCTCTAAATCATGTGACGCCTTTCATAGGCAATAGCTTGGAAACACCAACTAATAATCCCTCTATTTCATCATAGCTCTTGGACAAATTTTACCCTTGAGCTTTAGCATTTAATAAAGACTTAGAGTCTAGCCTCAATCATTCAATAAAATTATGCCCAATAATCTTTTTGGGATGCTAGTGGTGTGGTCAATCTCTCAAGTATCCCTTGAATCTCTCGTAAATTTAGGGAAGGGATTCAATATCTTTTTAAAAAAATTGAAAATCCTACATCTAAGCTTTTTGTTTTAGATGATAAGGATCTGTTAAGAAAATTTTTAGACAATGCATCCCAAGACATGATAGATCATGCCGGTTCATTTTGTAACTATTGGTTGGCTTCCTTAATTATTGAGAAGGGCAGTATTGTCAACTTTACATATTCGTCTGAAACATTTTGGTAGTGGAAGTTGTCACTCAACACAGTAAAATCTTGTAGGTGCTTGTGTGGGTCTTCATATGGTTTACCTTCAAATTGACAAGTATTTTGCACTAACTGCACCATGCCCTCTTTAAGTTCAAAATTTCCAGTGATATTTGGCTTCACAATAGCTCTGGAGGCATTTTATTGATTTAGCCTCACAAAATTTAACACTGGAACATGTTGTACGAGAGGGGACTGGACTGCAGCCCTATCCTTTGCATCATTTGGGGTATTTAGATTGTACATGTTATCACCCATCGCACTCAACCCTCTGAGGGTATGTTCAAGCTCGTGGTCAATTAGAATCAAAGGATTTCCTAAACTCTGGGTGTTTAGCATAAACTAACATGTACCTTGAAAGAAATAAAAACAAGAAACAAAAGTGAAATTTGAATAATTTAATAAAAACACAAGATAGTATCAGTTCTAACAAATGCCCGACAACGGTGCCAAGAACTTGTTGCATCTTTTTTCACATGCAAGTGTACGTGGTCGTACAAGTAATAAAGGATAAAAGTCCAGATATTGCACCCACAGGGATTTGACAAATTGATTCAATATTAAATTCTTGTATGAGCTATTTAGTAGATTAACAATACAAATAGTGATTTGTGTGTTTTGAAAGTAAATAAAAACTATTGTAGACAAGTCGTGGATTAGCTATGTTGTAATTCAGATTTGAAAAAAGTTCCAGGGTTGTGGTATTTTGACAACCCTGTTGAGCTATCCAATTATATGCCTAATTTGATTTCCTGAGTTACTGGTTGAAATTTAATTTTAGCTATATGAGCGTCTTTCCAACAACTCTAAGTCTACTCAACTACCCCTAATGCCTATATTTCTGTGGTCGTCGGTTAATAGTGAAGTGCATAAAGATATCATTTGTATCAACTAAGCTAGGTCACAAGGTATATTTCTAACCTCAGTGACGAATCTGTTCCATTATCCTATAAGGTTTATGAAGTAGCCCTATTTCCTCTTTTTTACATTTGTTATTCCCTTTTTCAGGTCCAACAAACAAGCCCTAGATAGTCTTTATAAGGTGATCAATCAAACAAATAATTGAAAGCAAGAAGAAGTAAATAACTCAATAAATGGAAATTAAAATAGATAATATTATTATCAACCAACAACTTTCATGTTCAATCACAACCATAGAAATTAAAAGGTTTAGCTCCTCATGAATGTCTTTAGAATAAGATATTTTATAAGTTTACAAGGCAATAGTTGAAATTAAAATAAAAGAAATAAATTAAACCCTGTTCTTGAGCATTGCCCTAGCTGTTGGCTACCCCAAATCAGATGTGTAAGATAGATAACGTGGTAAGGGGGTTAATATAGAGTTTAGTAATCCTTAGATTGGCAAAATCCAAACCCAATCGGGTTAAGAGAAGTCCCGACCACGCTACAGCCCAAAAGAAGAACTGTGGCGCAAGGAATAAGTTAAAATTCAGACCAGTGGCTAAACTTGAGCCACTCCTTTATTTGGGTGAGTGGAGTAAGTCACTAAAAGCTTCAGACATCTTTCCAAACTCATTCCACAAGCCCAAAGCAAAGCAGTGGCGCGAGCCTTCACCCACTTGGTAACTTTGCGCAAGTTTTTCTCCGTATTGCAACGTTGATCCTCCGTTGGTTCCTTTTGATTCCTTGGTGCTCTTTTTCTTCTTGTTTAAGCTCCAAATACCTCAAGACACCCCTACATAAAAAAAAACATGAAATATAAGCGTAAATTACATCATCTATACTCAAGACGACACTAAAGAGATAACAAATATGAGGCGAAAGATAGAAAAACAACATGATTTTTAGCCTTACATCAGGTAGAAACTTAAATTTTACCCTGGTTATTGTTTATAGGCCACTGCAGCAATGGGGTTTCCGCTATAATGATACCATAATAGAGGTCTTTTGCCCAGCTACTCACCAGGGTTGCTGTAGCAGATCATAGACTACCGCAGAGGGACCATTGTAGTTGTTGCTAGGCAGTAGCCCAGCCCTATTTCAAAATTTCATTTTTCTAAAACCAAGATTCGAGAGCAATTCATTATATCTAATAAAATATTAATAAAAAGTATGGGCCTATAAATAAGGCCATTGTTCCAAGATACCACCAACATCACCAAAATAATAAAAAACATATCATAAATATCCAAAAAATATGGTAAATAAGCGATGTCTAACAAGTGCCTACATAGGGGCATGGCCAAAATAATCTAAATATGGGGGATAAGGGGGTGGGGAATACCATGCTAGGATCAAGCTATCTGCACCATCTCTGAGGCTCAACACATCAGAACCATCCTCGTTCAGTCCACTCAGAAATAAGAAATCTTGTGCATAAGATGTTTTCACCTTAGGATTTTTCATAGCTGGGGCAAAGAACATTAGGGAAACCTTCATGTCCTTCCACATGTGAATGAGTAGTCGATCCTGGGTGTGCCTTTTTTTATTTTCCATATCCAGGTCCTTCTACAGCTTTACATGGTCTCGAGCCAAGGAGGAAAAGGATTAATAAAGGTTGGAGAAGCCCACTATAGCACTAAAGGATGCGAAAACTCAGGGAGGCATGAATGTCCTCATCAATATATTCTTCACTACAGCTAAATCTAACTCCAACCACTTGAAAGGCCTAGTAGGACTTGTGGGTCCATTCGTAAGTTATTCATACTCCTTGGTCCCATTACCCTTTGCATTAATCTTCCTCTTCTTCTTTCTCCTGCCCTATTTGCCCTTCACCCTCAATAGATCAAAGGCCACATTACACTGGATCAAAGCATCCTCCTTCACTACCAGCATATAAACTTTCTGACATAGCTCAGTAATTAGAGAGGGAAGGACAAGGTCCTTCGGATGGTGTAATAAGTCCTTTGCTCCTCCACAACCTGATCCCCATATTTAGCTCCACTCAATCCAAAACACAAGCATCCACCAGGGCTGACTGGTAGGTTATGTCCATCATATTACAAGATGGACGAATCCTTTAAGAGATTATGTTCAACTATTATTAGGCCTTAGGAGTGAAGTTGGTGCTCTTTATGCTTTTTTTTATTTAAAACCAAGGAGTCGAGGATATCATATCCTCCACCACTAGAATCATAGCCAACCAATCACTATCGCTATCAATTTTGTTTGCCTAGTAACTGTAATTTGAGTGACTTATCACCCCCAAGGTTTCATTGACAACCTCAACCCCAATGGTAATATCCATACCCCAAATATGAATGGTGGGGTTAGGAGTGTTCCACTATACCATAGGGATTGTAACATAGAACTTCCTCATCCAACCTTTATTTCAATCACCGATCATCTATACTAGGTCCCAAAGTAACTCCTGTAGTCGAGTATAGAACTCAGGATCCTCTTTGTCTACCTGATCCATAACAAAACCATGCTCATGTATGAGCCCCCTAATCTGTATGTCTAGGAATTATCTCTTGTATCGGTTGTTTAGAAATATCTTATAAAGGAGAGGAGCATCGCCACCAGTTGCCATAATATCAGTAGTATTTGAATAAAATAAAGAAAAGTTCATTAGTTAATATTTCTACAAAAACCTATAAGAAAACTAGGCTTAAAAGCAAGGGTACCGTAAGATGAAAATTTTCAAAAATTCCAGATTTTTCCCAGGCGTGCTCACTATTTAGAAACCATAGCAATGGTACACTATTCGATGTAGCAGCAACGCCATAGCGGGAGGGTCGTATTACAGTGGTATTGCTACAATAGACTGCAGCTCGCTGCAGCAATACCTTCGTCCCCAATGAGACCTCGACCCTAAAAACTCTATTTTTTTATTTTTTACTTCATTTTCTTGATTTTTAACACATATCGAGCCTTGGGTAGTTGAATTTGACTAATATACATTATTTTTAGAGTGGTTAACACCCAAATCATGCCTTAATGGCTTGAAAATGTTTGAGAAATAACCTTTCAGCTATCCACTCCATTTTGAAGTTCAACCCTCCATGAACTTTTAAAACTTATGCCTTCAATGATATAAGAGCATTGGAAATATAATAGACACTAGAATGCTACGAGATTTCATCCCAATGGGAAAAATCAAAATCTTGTCCTAACAAACCCAAATGTTGCCCGAATCAAGTGATTGTAACATGATTATGAACATTAGAAGTTTCAAAGAAATGAAATAAAGTGCACATATGAAGATTTACCTTAGGAAATGACTTCAAGAGTGAGTAATAGAGAGAGAGAGAGAGTTTGGGTTTATAGATAATGAGGAAGATGGAAACGTGAGAAATTCATCCCTAGTATTCCCTTGTTAAAACTACAAAGGGGCTGTTGTGGTGACCTGCGGTCTGCTATAATAGTGCCACTGTTGCAAGCCTCTGGCCGTTGTAGCAGCCACCCATAGAAAAATTATGTGTCTTGTTTTTTGTGCAGTGTTATATATCATTGCTAAATCTTTTCCACTATATATCATGGGTTTTAGTAAGAACCCAAGCAAGTAATTTCTTTTCCAAGTTACCGATGTATGCCGAGAATTAATTAATTCAAATATTATACTAATTTTTGCAAGTTAAATATTCTGGAAGGCCCTATTGGAAGGACAATAATTATTGTTGGTTTCTATATAGAAACGATTAACCCTTGTAGTAATTTTATTTGAAAATATTTTGACCTCTTGCTTCTCATCACTAATGTCTATTTGGGTATGAACGATTAATAAATTGATATCTAATATAATGATCCCTTCTGTTGTTGTTAAAAATATCCATGAAAAAATGCTTGAGTTTAAAATTTTCTTAGCTAGTTGAATTTAAGTGGGGATTTGCCGCTATCCTGCTAATAATAATTTAAGGAAATAAATTAAAAGCAGGTCTTGAACTACCATAAGGCTATTACGATAGGACCTTGGCTGCTACAGCGAGCTGCTATAGAGGAAACTAGGTTGTTGCAGCAGCAATGAAGTAGTAAACACACGAATTAAAACCTTTTTTGCCTAGTTGTAGTCCTGAACATAGTTGTTTTCTCTTAAATATTCCCCTAGGGCTATTATAAATAAAAGAGACTATAAAAAAGAGGAAAAACTCTACAAGGATATGTCCCAACTATTTTCTCATGGATTCTCCAACAGAAATGCTAGAACAAGAACAAGAGATGGGAATTCATTCATTCTGTAGTAGCAACTTGTCATTCAGGTAGGCTATGGTTTATGAGTAGTAGACTGTGGTTAGTAAATATATACATAGTATAGATTTAATGGGAGAATTATGTTTAGGCCTATGGGTAAGGCATTTTGGATGAATAAAATATGGAATTATATGAAAAAAGTTAATTTTGTGCTAATATATTAGTAAATGAATCCCTTAATGGGTGTTATGTGTTTTTATGACCTCTATGTTGGATGTTAAAGTTAATTATGTGATCGTAAGAAACAATAATTGTAACACCGTAAAAATCCAAACTAAGATTAGAACCATGCTTCAAGTACATGTAGAATCAAACTTCATGTTTTGGTAGTATGAGAAGTGATTTAGACATGTATTAAGGCCACAAGTAACTCCTAGCTTATAGCCAAGTTGAAACATTCCTTACCAATTGATTTCTTGTGAAGAATCTTTCTATAGTCAACTTCAAACATGCATAACTCCTAGATTCTGAAGTTTTTTTGAGCTCATACCCACCAAATAAAAGGTCTTTTAGTCTTCTTTCCAACACATCTAATTTTGTATTTATCTAATTTTGAAGTTAAGAGTTATGGCCTCTTTAGTAAGGTATTATCCAGCAGTGAAATAGTACGAATGAAACCACGATCGTGGTTAGATTTTACGATCGTACGATCCATTTTTCTACATGAAACAGCCTCGAAAACCTGATAGTTGACAAGTATACCTCCCAACAACAAAAGGGTACCAGGATCTTGGGCACGATCTTGGCTCCTAAAGTTGATCTGGCTTCGACTTTCAACCTACGAACCAAGGTATGATTGTGGGTGGGTCCCATGAGTCATACCAAGGCTCATATGATGAATTCCAGAGATCCTCAATTCATCCACCCAACCACGAGCGCCATGCACGATCTTAGGTGGGTCCTACGATTGTGGGATGGTTCATATGTCACATTCTGCAGCTTTTTTGATTACATTTTATAAGGGGCGTTCAAGTCTTTTCCCACTATTTAAACCCCTGAAATACATTGTTTAAGCTATTCCAAGTCTGTTTATTAAGTTTAATATTACCCAAAGTCCCTCGTTACTAAAAAAAATAGAATCGACACTTAGAGACGAACCAAGAAAAAAGGCAATTTCTTCCTCAAAGAAATAACTAGGGTTCATTTTCCTCAAGCTCCAAATTTAAAGGAATTCACCAAGGTTTCCACATTCATATATGTGGGGATTTCATCATTGGGTGTCCTTTCATCCATTGAGTCCCAAAGTTATTCCAAAATCTCAGTTTAATTTACCCTTCAAGCTTAGGGTTTTTATGAAAAGTGTGAATTTCTTTAGCTTTTAGTTTCTTGATTTGATTAAACTACGAGTATATATTTTCCTATAAATTTGAGCAACTTTACATACTCATGACTATGGACTCTTATTATATTGATAAATTCTTGATTTTGGATTTGAGTTATGACATCCCTTATTACATTTAGTTTATATAATTGGAATTAGTAGTTGCATTCTTCTGAGATGGCGGATTTTGAACACCTAATGACCTAGGATTTCATGCATATGTAATAAATACTCATTACTTTATGGTTACATGATGTAGAGTGCTTTCTATATAAGTGTCTAGTATTTCAGTCTCAGATATCAGTGTTATGAGCTTGTTAGTTATCCATTCTAAATGAACTATCCAAATATCAGTTATATTCAATTGGAAGTAGTACTTCACTGAGTTCATGTAGGTATGAAGGCTCACCCATCAGTTAGGCGCCATCATAGGTTCTAAAGGGTCACCCATCAGACCAAGCTTGACACCTTAGTCTTTTAGACATCAGTTTAGTGGATCCACGTGAGTCAGTGTTCGTACCCTTGGCAAGGTACTGAACACCCTTCTAGCTGGGGTTACAGGTTAGACCTCAATTAGCTCAGATTGGGGTATGTCGATTAACGGTAGCTCCCACAGTCCACAATTCATGTTTAGATATTTGCATGACCTTGTATTCAGTTTGTTCAACTTATTATACCACTACATGCTTATTACTTGTCATTGCGTCAGCTAGCATATCTCAGTTTCATGTTTAGTTTACCATGTTACATTCAGTATATTCAACTTATATTAGATCATGCATATCTTATGTGCTCAGTACATTCAAAGTATTGATCGCATATTTTCCTTTATGCTATATTGTCTTATAATATAGGTTATGACATTTAGCATTCAACTCAAGGCTAGTACGATTCAACATTATATCAGCAACAATGTTTTGGTGAGATCTCATCATTAGAGGACAAGTTATCAATATTTCCTTTCAGTTTTAATTGGAGTTAGTTGGGGGTTTGTCCCAACAACTCATCTTAGTATAGGCTTTCAAACAGATAGTAAATGTCCAGTTATGTTATGCTAAGTGATTTTCATTTTGATCCAAATATTGATGTTTGGTTTTGATTATTCTTATAATATTCAGACTTTAGCTTTCGCACAGTGTTATACAGTTTTACACAGTATTCTTAGTGCCATGCTAGGTCATGTGTTACCTTGGGGTCACTTGTGACTCTATGCACCATGTTACAACTAGGGGTAGTCTCTGGTCGTGACAATAATAAAAATACAAGAGCTTGTAATATAAATATATGGCTTAAGTACCTTAAAAAGGGTGATGTTAATGCTGTACTTGACATGAATAAATGATTATAATACTACAATTGGTTATGAGAATTTATTTTGATAGAGGAATATGGTGTTGCAACTTAAACAATCTATGAATAGTATGGTTGAGTGCAAACTATGAGACATGTATATGCATATAACTAGAGTTAAAATTGTAAAGACTGCATCAGATTAGATGATTGAACAATCGATTAATTATGTGTCATTTGGAAATTTAGTAATGTTTTGAATGTAAGGGTTACTAGTTAATAAACATAACCCACCAATTTTGATGTGAGTAAAAGAGGGTCTTGTTGAGGGAATGAATCTAGGTTATGATTGAAATAGAATTTTAGACTCGATTAGGTGGTATGTGTGTTCTTAAATTTAATTCTTATTGATTAGTCTTCGGACATGCTTGTGATGGTTATTATGATTGTGAATGCTTGAGAGATTGTAAAGTTGTAATTAATTATTTTTGTGAAAGAATTCTAAACTAAATGCACAATAGTTATATTAAGAGATAGTAAAGTTGGAATTACCTATTGATATTTATACTATTATGAGGATTGGGTGACATGTCGTTACGAATATGAATATTGATATTATTATTATGGAGGATCGGGTACCATACCAGTACGATACATGGACTAAGGGTATCCCCTACAGGTCATGACTATTGGGCATAAATAAGCCCCATAGTATGTGTGTACAAACTAGAGAGTGATATACAAATATATATATACTAATTGGGGTATTCTTATGAAATTTATCGAACATTATGATTGGTAAGGATGGTTGTAGGGTCCATCTTGACTTACGATGTTGATTTCATGACTGGCATATTCCTTAATTGATATTGTGATGTAACTTACTTTATTGTTGTGTTAAGGGCTACGTGTGACACTTGTTTGTTACTTATGAATTCTGATTGTCATTGTGATATTGATGTTGGATCACTAAAAGTCTAGAATGATTGGTGTAGGCAACATAGTGACATTATATCTATTATCTGCTTATTGGGTTATGCTAATATTGATATTCATTGTATACACATGATGTAGAATAAGGTAACTGTTGTTTGGACCTTAACTTGAAATTATAAGTGCTTAGGACTGCAAGATAATATTCACAGAGTTATTGGTCAGCGGAATTACTAAATTGAAATTGGATTGTTTTCAGGTAACTGAATTAGCTAACTAAGCTAATAAGGCATAATTGGAAGCTTTTATGATATTTAAAAATCATAGTATGGAATGTGAAACTCGGTGTTAAACTATTATATGAAAATTGTCATGTTTTCTCCTTGTGATTTCTATAAGATGTTGTGTGAGCTAACCCTTGTTGATCGATGATGTTTGCCAATACTTCTAATGTACTAATACAAATCTTGCTACATCCTCTTTGGTGATGTAGGTGAGTTGCAGGTTGATTAGAAGTCTTTTATAGGGAGTTACGGGTATTCATCATCAACTTTTGCACCTCTTCTCCCAGTGGTTGTGTTTTTTCTTTATCATTGTCCTGTATGAAAGCTCTTGTACATTTCTAGACCATGTTTTGGGAGTTTGATTTGTTTCTATTAAGTTAACTATTGTAAAATCCATTTTTATTACTTATTGGTATTAAGAGCTGAATGTTTCATTTATTTATAAAAGCTGTTAATTGATTTCTGCATAGAATTGATTTGGGTGGTAAGGGTTCTCCTATCTAGTTAGAATAGAGTAGGTGCCTACAAAATACCCTGATTTGGTTCGTGACAGCATTGCATTGCATACTATCATTTTGAAATATTTGCACTTTCTTTGTATATCTGCCTTAACTAATACTCTTGTATTTACTTATTAGATAATTCTAGTTAACTACCTTATCTCTTTTCCCCCTAGAGTTATTGGAATGCGATATTGACTTAGAATGATTTATTTCATACTCTTTCTAATAAAGTTGTCTAACTCTAGCTTAGTCAGCCTATGATTCCTACTGCGTATACATGTCATCGTACTCATACTACACTTTTGCATCTTTATGATGTAGATCCTAGCAACAGTAGGTCCTGCTAATTTAGTTTGTCTGTAGTAATGTGTATTAAAAAACTTTGGTGAGCTACCTAGCATTTGGAGTAAAGCCTAGCTTCCTTTATCTTATCTATATTTTTGCTATTTCATACAAAATTTCTATTTTTTTTGAATTAACACATTTAAGTTTTAGATACTTTTGTATTGGTTACACTAGGTTTGAGGTATTTTCTATTGCTTTGGTACTTTTAGTCTATCTATGAAATATTTGATTTTGAGAATTACTTACACTTATCTTATTATTTTTGTATGATTGGTTTGATATTTTATTTGGGTAAAGGTTTTGCTTACCTATAGATGGGATATTGTAGCTACTATATTGACCATTGATTTTGGGTCATGAAAATTTGGTATCAGAGTATCTAGGTTAAGAGGTCACGTAAGTACAAGAGCAAATGTCTAGTAGAGTCTTGAAGATAGGTACAATGATATTTCAATCGATCTTTGAGTGGCTACATGATTTTTTTTGGAAAATTTTAATTTTTTTATTCCTTATCTAGCAATATGGTATCTATTAGTTTCAATTTTTTTTTGTCTTATTTTCTCTAGTTGGTGAGGACTTGTTCAACTGTGGTAGGAGATGAGGCACCTATACATGCTACTAGGGCCCCCATATGAGGCCTAGGTAGGGGTCAATTATAAAAAAAGGTAGATTATGAGTTGTTACACCTGTTTGAGGTTGTGCTAGAGCAATGTTTCTATCAAAAGATAGATATTGATTATAAGATATATGAGGTTAAAGAGACAAGACTAGTTGATGAACCACATAGTTTTATTGATACATTGTTATTATAGGACACCATGTTCCTTATTTTGAGGTGTTTAGACTGCGTAACACATATTAGAGTTCTATTAGTTATACTAGATGGTTTGTAAACCAGAGTCAAGCTCTATCTCTAGACTAGTTACTAATTACATGTTTTTAGACACTAGGGGCACAACCAGCTTCTAATGTGCCTCCTAGTATGGATGTTGCACCATTACTTTATCTTTCAACCATCTTGTGGCTAGGGTAGTTATATTTTTAGAGGACCAAAAGATTTTTGATAGGTTTATTAAGTGATGTTTTCCCTGTTTCGTTGGAGATTTTATGAAGGATACTTATGACTTCTTGCTTAGCTTTAATGTGAGGTCGCATAACCTTAGGATATTAGAATTGTATGGGATTTATTACACTATATTTCAATTAGTCGTGCTCAGTAAGTAGTGGTGAAAAGCCTATGCTGATTACAGACTAGTCTCAATGACCCAACTAGACGGATTGTATAGGTATCTACCTAATACCCACCCCAGATAAGAGAACCCTTACTAATCTACCATTTGTTTAGTGCAGAAATTAAGACCATTCATTTTCAATGGATTACTCAGTTAACTAAATTTAAACAACAACTCTTCATTCAATCCATTAACCCAGTTAACATCAAACATAACTCCAGTCGAATACATTAAAGATGTAAAAGTGATGCAGAAAATATTCAACAATGAATCTCCAAAAACTAGCCTAAACCAGTACAAGAGCACTAGACAAGGGATAGAAAAGTCTATGACACATCATCTATGCAGAATAGAGAGGGCAGGAGCTATTGCTGAATGATCACATCGGTGCAATAAAAACTCTATCTGACCTACACCATGGCTACATCTCTAAGTGGAGATATAGTAAGTGTAGCATCATTACAACCACATGTGCTACTAGGCATCATCGGTCGACCAGGTTTAGAAACAAATAACATTAATAACAAATAGGGAGAAATCACAACATCATGTAAAGTCCCGGTTTGTAAATCCCATAGCATGAATTCATAATACCACTACTATAACATCTCTGAAGTCCCGGTTTCTAAATCCCATAACATGAATTCATAATACCACTCCTATAATATCTCGGTGACTTACTTTCCATTTATGATTTTCATATATCTTTGTCCTTTTACCTCCCACCCTAACTTACACCTCTATTTCCCTCAACTCTATTATCAACCACGTTTTTCGCATCTCCTAACTCACACTAGGATGAACCTTCTCGACAACACAACTTTACCACGTACTATGATTTTACCATCACCAAGACTTAAAGTTCTAACACACCTATGAGGAGTGAAGGTGCCATACAATACAATCCCATAACTACACCTTTGAAAAATTAACATTAAGGTTGAATGCGTACCTCGAAACCATGGTGCACTACTACACCTCCCCGGTACCACCAACAAACCAATCCGCTCAAGAATCCCCAATAATATATATGTATAAAACATAGTAGAATGTCAAAGCATATGAATAAATGCATTTATGCAAGATGAGCGCATCATCTTTCCCCTTCTCAACCTTATCAACATCATAAACATCACCAACCCCATGAACATCATAGGTTACATATCAATCATCATCATATAGTATCGGCATGGTACCCTACCCTCTATCACAACCAATAATATCATGAACATCATGATTTCAATATTAACACCAAAATCTCTATCATCTTACCTCCACAACCCCACAATATATGTATATGCAATACATTCAACAATCACAACCATGGCTTTGAAAACAAACATAATTACCATTCCACATATAATCATCACAAAATATCACTTGTAGTACACGTTTACATAGGTACATATGTCATTTAATCATTCACTCTACACCTTCTACAAAACTGAGGGTTTATACTTGAAGCAGTTACTCACCCTATTTATTCACAACTCTTGTTCATGTCACCAACATAATACTCAAACTACTTCCTAAATACTACTTTTACAAACTCTCACACTTGGCCTTACCTTCATGTTTGGATAATTCAATAACGCTAATTCACATACCCATTCTAATTACACACCATGTCACTAGTTTGGCTAAAACTCTCTTAGGCTACTCTTAAACCTATTCACCATTTATGTTTTGTTACCCTTCTTTAATGTCATACATATATATAGTTCACCGAGAGCACCAATATGACACCCTAACTTAATACTCATCCTCCTTTCTATCGTACTTAACTTAACCCATACTTACGGCTACAACATTCATTTAACTAGTTTTGATTCTCATAAAGTTAAACTCATTCCACACCATAAATATCACATGAAGGGAGTACTACAATCATTAGACACAATATTAAAGCCTAACCGGATTTTTATCATTTTTTGACCTTCCAAACATCGTGCCTAAAGGCGTAATTCATGATAACTCCCGACATTACTATCACATTAAATGGATCTAGCTCGAGTCTATTTTCTATAATAAATAAAAACCATAACCTACATTTTAGTCAAATTTGGATGTTTTTGAGGGGAGAAAGTTGTCCCGCTAGTACTAAACGCCTTCCCATGTCGGGTTCCCACCAGGTATGCCTCAAAACCACTCTCTTGAACCCTGGTCTCTAAAATCTCATGGTTGGAAAGAGTGGGGGTTTTCAGAGTGTTTTTAGGGAAAGGGGGAGACTTAGGGGAAAATAGAAGGGAGGGTTTTTAATTTTTCCTTGGGATGGCTACTGTTGGGTACCGCTGCAACGGTTCTTTTACTGATGCGACAAATATCCTACTGCAACGGTTCACCTCTACTATTTACTTTATGTATTTCTCATTGTAGAATTGTAGGATTACTTTAGAATAGAGAGAATTCAGTTGGTTTTGGGTGTAACTCCTTGAACTTGATTTTGGTGGTGTTTTTGAATAAAATGATGAATATGTTAGCTTCTCTTATGTCTACAATGCTCCTAAAGAATCCTTGGCATAAGATTGACATAGTTCATGGTGAGTTTCAGCCATAGGACGGGTATGAGGTGAAGGGTCACATTTTTTAATGAATTTGAGTGATTTGGGTGTGAATTCGAGTGTCGTACACGCTTATTTTAGTGTAGTAAGGTTCATGGGAACTTCACTAAGCACGATCTACCCTTAATTCTAAAAAATACAGAAAAAAGTCAAAAATCCTCCATAGGAGAGGAGGTCAGTGGGTTGTAGATGGTGAGCCACAACAGTGCTAACTTTTTTGCTTCAACATTAAATTTTTGTACAACGGTATAATTTCAGTGGTACCACTACTGCTGTACTGGGTAGTAACTCCCTATTTTTTCCATTTCTCTGTAATTTTGAATTTCCCTTTCCTCCCTTAGCACCCCGTCTTAGTTCCTAACTTGGTTTTGGTGTTGCTCAGGTTTATCATGTCCCAAATACAACTACGCTACTGAAGGTTCCATGACTATGCTAGCCGACCCTGGTATGATAAGGGGTGATACAATAGGGGTTTTCTATTCGAGAGGGGTTTTGTGATAGACAATGTAGAGGATGAGTTGCCTGAGTTCAGTGACCAACTGAAAGTATTTGGGTGGGAGATGCTGACTGAGCCTGTTCTAAACTGCAACTTGGCCTTGGTTCGAGAATTTTATGATATACTCCCTATGTTGGAATGGTCAGTACCTCTCCCCACTGTTCGGATTCGGGGAAAGAATATACCCGTGGATGCTACCACTATCAAAGAGATATTGGGGGTCCCCAACTCCTCCAGCGAAACCGTCAAGGTAAAGATTCAAGAGTATGATTTGATATAGGTGGCCCGATACTTAGCGCCACAGGGCAAAGCTGACAAAGTGAAGTGGTCTAATTAGAGGGGGACCAAGAGTGCATATTTCTTGGTTGAGGCCAAGATTTAGTTACAACTTTTTTTTAATAAATAGATGGGGCTAGAGTCCACCAGGGGTTGAGCCGCTCATCCCCAAGCCTTATTATAAATAAAGAAAGTAGAAACTACAAGGAGTGGGATATAAACCTTACCTCCGACCCTATGGTGGTTCATAAGTCGACTAGCTTACTAAGGCTGATCAACTCATCCTCCTCTCAAGTACAAGAAATCTAGGAAATGCATAAATAAGAGAGACTCTCCCTTTACAAGTAAAGGAAAAACACAAACAAAAAGAGCATCTTCAAAAAGGATCTACCTATGACTATTTATCCTAAGTGAAGAAGCACTAAAAGAACATAGGGGAAACCTATGTAGTGCACTAGACCTTAGTTTCTAACTTAGATAGTACAATGGACATATCACTTCAAGGTGGTTGCTTGATTCTTTTTAAGATTTGGTTACACCTGGTGTCCCAGAGAATTCATCCTTCGAGAAATATTACAAATGTGGTGTTTTATAGAGCCATGGTGGTGGCGTATATTTTGGTGGGGATCAAGGTTTATATGGGAGAACAAATGAAGGATGAGTGGTAGTACTTCCATCCTCGGGAGAGGTCAGCAAGGGATTTGTTCTTGCCTTCCCAAATTATGGAGTTGTGCAAGTGGGTAGATGTCCTCAACGAGAACCCTGATACCTTGGTGAAGTGTGATGTGTCGTACAAACCTCTAATAGGTAGGAGCACCCAGGGTGGAGGAAAAAAAAGATGAAGATAGAGGAGGAGGGGGAGAGCAGAAGGGCTATACGGAGCGAGAATACTCCACTTACTCAGGCAACCGCTCCACCTAGTGATTGGGTTGCTGGCCTTGCTGCTATGTAGGGTTACATGAAGAGGACTCAGATTCCCCAGCTGGAATTGGCTCCTTTGAGCTCAGCTGCCCCACTCGTTCAATACTTACATTAAGCTCCGAAGGGAGTTAGATAAGGAGAAGAAGAAACTCTGCTCCTAGGCCCACATGCTCGTGAGGATGTAGAAGGTTGTAGGTCATGTTTTTATGCACCTCCCCCACTAAAAAGCTCCCGAAGCTGACCAAGAAGAATGCCGAGGAGTTCTTTTTCTGCATTGGGATGGAGGAGAAGCGTTCGGATGCTTCAAGACTCTAGTTCCACCAGTTAGAGGTCCTTTTTCCCCTCTTTGGTTATAATTTATTATTTTTGTATTTGGGTTGCCCCCGTTTGGGGCATGTAACAAATAATCACTTTTCTTTACCTTTCTTGCATTTTAGGACATTTTTCTTTCCTGCAACTTTAATAATAATCACCTAAGATTATAATACGTGTTGGATTGATTTTTTTTATCTTATTATTTAGAAAACAGGGTTGCTTTGCAAGGAATAAAAATTCACGAAAATAGGGGAACCCCTGGCAACTTACTGCCTTGAGTTTTATCAGCGATTAATGTACAATTGTAGTGGTAACCTCCAGTGGTTCTGTTTTACAGTTTTCTAACAGTTCCCAAGTCTTTTTCCTCACTATGCCATTCCCTGAACACTATTACAGTTTCTAACTCTCACGTGCCAGAGTTTTTAAGGTCTAAAGTAATTATATAGCGACTCAAGCACTCGTAAATGCAACTAATTCCTTAACTTAATCTGTTCTTGACATACTTTTCTCTTCCATTCCTCTCAAGCACCACACCTCACACGATACTTTTCACCAAATGATAAAGCGCCTGAGTAGTTTGTCGGGATTCAGATTGAAGTCAAGGAATGCGCCAAATCACAAAGAGATGAGATGTGTCTCAAGTTACAAAAATGAAGACACCCTCAATATCACACCCAGTCCCTATGACACCTAGGTTCCTTAGCCACACACAGTTCAGGCGGCATACATAACAAGCATCTATACATAGAAGTTTAACCATTATAATTCAAGTTGCCCTTTAGTATGATTGATAACAACATACATAGTGCCTATTAACACACCATTTTCTCACAGAAAGTATTTTACATTTCATCAAGCAACCATACCAATAAACCTCCTACACTTCTTTACTGGCTTCTACCGATTGGAACATTGATTCTAGCCTGTTAACATTGTAAGATACCAATTGAGGCCAACCAGTCCCCATTGTAGTGGTCGAGATACCAATTGGAATATACCAGTTATCAATTAGACTTAACTCAGGGAGACAACACTAAAATAGCATGATAGGAAAGAAGAAATTGAAATTGATTCCTAAATGCCATGTAGCTTCCTATAGATTAGATGTGGGAGTCAACACACAAATCCACAGGACTCTACTCAACATTTGTTCTTGTACTGGGAGATCGATAACCTGGGCTCTGATACCATCTTTTCATGACTCAACAAGATGGATTGAGTAGGTACGTACCTAACACCCACCCCAGATAGAAGAACCCTTACGAATCTACCATTCATTTAGTATGGAAGTTAAGACCATTCATTTTTAACGGATTACTCAGTTAACTAAATTTAAACAATTCTTCATTCAATCCATTGATCCAGTTAACATCAAACATAACTCCAATCTAATACGTTAAATATTTAAAAGTGATGTGAAAAATAATCAACAATGAGTCCTCAGAAACTAGCCTAAACTGGTACAAGAGTACTAGACAAGGGATAGAAAAGTCCATGGCACAGCATCCATGTAGAATAGAGAGGGTAGAAGCTGCTGCTGAATGATCACTGTTGCTGCTATAGAAACCCCAACTGACGTACACCATGTCTATATCCCTGAGTAGAGATATAGTAAGTGTAGCATCAGTATAATCACACGTACTGGTAGGCATCATCGGTTGACCAGGGTTAGAAAAAAATAACATTAATAACAAATAGGGAGAAAAATCACAACATCAAGTAAAGTCCCAATTTCTAAATCCCATAACATGGATTCATAATACCACATCTATAAAATATCTGTGACTGACCTACACTTTAACATTTTTGTACATCTTTGTCCTTTGACCGCCCACCCTAACTTACACCTCTGTTTCCCTCTACTAGATTACCTTCCAGGTTTTTTGCATCTCCTAACTCACACTAGGCCAAACCTTCTCAGTAATACAACATTACCATGTACTACTATTTTACGATAACTAAGACTTAGAGTTCTAATACCCATACGAGGAGGGATGATACCATACAATACAATTCCATAACTACACCTTTGAATAATTAACATTAATGTTAAATTAGGGCGTATCTCAGAACCATGGTGCACCACTAGACCCCCTCGACACCACCAACAAACCCATCCGCTCAAGAATCACCAATAATATATATATATACCATAAAATAATGTTAAGGCAAATGAATAAATGCATGTATGCAAGATGTGCACACAATCTTTTCCCCTTCTCAACCTCATTAACATCATAAACATCACCAACCCTATGAACATCATGGGTTATATATCAATCATCATCATATTGTACTGGTGTAGTACCCGACCCTCTATCACATCCAACAACATCATGAACATCATGATTTCAATATTAACACCAACATCCACTTCATCTCACCTCTATAACACCATAATGTATGAATATTCAATGCATTCAACAATCACAACCATGGCTCAAAAAACAAACAAAGTTACCATTCCACATATAATCATCACAAAATATCACTTGTAGTACATGTTTACTTAGGTACATACGTTATTTAATATTTTACTCTACACCTCATATCCAACTGAGGGTTTACACCTAGGCGTAGTTACTCACCTTATTTTTTCACAACTCTTGTTCTGTCCCCAACCAAACACTCAAACTACTTCATAAATACTTTTTTTACAAACTCTCAAACTTGGAATTACCTCCATATTCAAATCACTCAATGACTTTTATTCACTTACCCATTCAAATTACACACCCTTTCATTATTTCGGCTAAAACTCTCTTAGGCTACTCTTAATCGTATTCCCCTTTACATTTTGTTACCCTTCTTTAATGTCAGACATATCTATTAGTTTACTGAGAGCATCGATATCACACCCCAACTTAATACTAATTCTCTTTTCCACCATACTTAACTTACTCAATGCTTATGGATACAACATTTATTCAGCAAGTTCAAATTCTCACAAAGTTAAACTCATTTTATACAACGAATATTGCATGAAGGGAGTGTTATAACCATTAGTCACAATATTAAAGCCTAACCAGATTTTTATCATTTTCTGACCTACCAAACATTGTGCCCGAAGGCCCAATGTATGATAACTCCCAACATTGCTATCACATTAAATTGATCTAGCCCGAGTCTATTTGCTATAATAAATAAAAACCATAACCTATATCATAGTTGAATCAAGATGCTATTGAGGTGAGAGAGTTATCCCGCTAGTGCTAAATGCCTTTCTATTCCTGAAGGGTATGCCTCAAAACCATTCTCATGAATCCTGGGCTCTAAAATCTCATGGCTGGAGAGACTAGGGTTTTTTAGAGTGTGTTTGGGAGGAAGGAAGCGACTTGGTAGAATAATATAAGGAAGGATTTTTTTTCCTCGGGCTGGCAACTGTCAGGTACTACTACATCAATTCTTTTACTACTGCAGCAGTTATCCTACCGCTATAGAGGTAGGCCACTGAATAGCCCAAATTATTTTGGGACATTTTGCCCAACCTCTTTGCACCTCGCTTTACCTTTCCATTTTAAATTTTTCTCAGTCTAATTTGAGCGTATTATTTAAATTGTTTTTGGGTCATTTTCATACGTAATGATGGTTTGGGTCATTACAACTAGTTGGTTTACTGTTATTCTCTTGGACTCAATATTCGGAGGTCTTCATAAAAGTATGTTTCTTACAGCTAGAGAGAGAGAAAAAATGAATAGTTTAAGGGGATTCAGTAAGGTAATTGAAATTGATTTAAATTTTAATGCCTTAGCACGACCTTCATTAATGATTCTATGCACCAAGGTGAAGCAGATTTAGAGGTTTGCTAGAGGATGATCACTCTAATTTGTTTGGCTACTTGTCAATTCATATCTTCTAAAGCTAGTACATTTTAGATCATGTGAAGTAGATTCCTATGATTCATCACCATAACTATAAAGGAAATGATAATAGAGCTTACAGGACTGGTAGTTTTAGTGGCACTTTATCTAGGGGTAGAGGTTTCTGGGGTGGGTTTACTCTTTGTAGTATACTTAGGTTATTAGATGTGACAACCCTTACTGTGATTTTTAAATTTTACCTTGTTTTTACCATTTTTCCCTATGTCGTGGTTGTTTTATATCATTTATGAGTTGTGGGGAATGTGGAAATTGTCCCCAAAGCACTAGGGAGTGATTTATATGATTTTGAGGTTTTGAGTAGCCTTTAAAGTGAGATATTTTACATCAATCAATATTTTGTGATCCGAGCATTAGATGGTGATTTTATCAGATCCATTAGATCTGCAATGTCATTTTTAGGTTAGTAGCATGGTTGGTTCAGCTTCCAAATCTTTATTTTGAGTTTTGAGCATTAAGGCAAGAAACTAGTTATTATAGCCTAAAGGGGTTCCCAGGGGTTAAATCATTGATAACGACATCTTTTGATAAATCTGATGGTTCTATTGATTCTGAAATGTTAAAATTATCCTAGTAGTATCATTGGTTTGTTTTAATGGACTCTCAATCAAATCCCGAGGGTCCATTCAAAGTCATTTTTAGTAGCATTTTTCAGTTGTCCTAAACTTTTTGGTGCGACCACTTAAGTGATCCTTTGTGTTCCTTAGTGGTAGTGCCTTGTTGGAAGGCGATATATCTGGCAACCATCACCTATTGATACATAGCTAATGTTTTTGGCCCTGGACGGAAAGTGACTAATATTTGTATCATTAGAATCCTGTTGACGTGTAGATTATGCTTTTTTGATAGATTAGGTTCATTCTGAGGCCACCGTGAAAGGAAAGGCCTCTTAATGAAGGGTCCATGCTTGGGTTTTTTATTTTGAGGAAGGTTATGGCTTAACTTTCTTTAGAATGGACTGAGTAGTTAACCATTCATGTAGAGTATGCTATGAGTTGGGAAATTTATCATGAGATTCATCTTTTGATATTATTATTTTATCATGTCGCCTTTGTGGGAGCTTGTGTTAACATTATTATTACCTTGAGAGATTATTATCACAGAGATGCGTATGCGGGGCTATTATTAGTCCTTTTTAAGCATTATTTGTCTTTTATTATTATTGGTATGCTCGTGTAGGGGCTTGGATTGATATTATTGATGTCTTACATTATTCTCTACTACTGTGTTGTCAGGAGATGGATTGTATCATGAACTATTAATATTTGAGGTGACATAAGCTCATTTATACCATTATTGAGTTGATTCATTATATGATGTTGAACTGGTTATGATCATGCATCCTTATTTATTCATCCATATTCATGGAACTAGTGCTACTAAGAAACACTATTTTTGAAATAAATGAGTGACTTTATAAAATGCCTTAATTAAAGGATGTACCGGTAAGGTTGATTGATGAGATTGTGATAGTATATGGGTTACGAAGCCCCCATGGGACCTCTCTTGGAAGCTTATGATCGGAACCTATATATGAGGTGACAAAGAGACATTGCATCCTTATCATATTATTTCATTGGATCATTTGCATTTCTCTTATGTGTTTAACATTATGTAATTTTATGTATATATATTGTGTAGTTACTCTTATACTGTTATTGTAATTGTATTATGTATACTGTTAGGAGCTTTACTGCTTGAGACACCGTTGAAAACTTTTCTGTATGCAAGTGGAACCGTTGCTCATAGTTTCCTTTATATGTTTAGTTTTCTACTTTACTTGATCGGACTATGATACCTATTGAGTACAAGTGGACCATAATCACTCCTACTTTTTGTCCCCTTTCAGTACAAATCCCATATCTAGGGAGAGCTTGTACTTCCAGTCTTTATAACATTTCAGACTTTGCTTTATTTTCACTATTTTGGAGTTAGTTAGGGGTCTTATCCTATTAACTCATCTTATTCAGTAGTAGAGGATTTGTTAGATATAGACAATTTAGTATGTTGGGTATTTAAGATATTTATTTATTTTAAATAGTCAGTTGGTTATTAAATTTCCCATCTCAGTTATGATTATGCTTCCACTCATATTTTAAGTCTATGATCTTAGTAACATGCTTGTACCAAGGCTACACTTGGGATCATTTGTGGTTTTAAGTACAATCTTGCTTCCAGGTTATAGACTCTGGTTGTAACAAACTTTGTATTAGATGAATAAGTTTAAAGTTTCCTACGATGTCTAAAAAGCCGTGTTTAGTAGAGTCTTTCTTATGGGTGTGAAGTACACCACACTTATGAGGGAAAGGCTACAAGACAATTAGAAAACATTCCCTTCTTTCATTTTCCTTATCATATGATAGAGTTACACTCTATTTACCCTGCTTACTCATGCTTTAAACATTTTAGGTCATATCTCTATGAAGAAAAGGTAACTAGAGGAATGATCAGAAAGCAAATCAACTTGCACCATTGAATCATCCTCCAAATGATAATGTTACTAATGTTGAGTTTTGCTGACATTCAGATGTTTTCTCAAGCTATGACATCCAAGGTGAATCAGTAGCAGTCCCTGCTAACCTAAATGGTGGGTCAGCTATTACCCGAGTTAGAGATATTATCTGTGTGAATCCGCCAGAGTTTTTTGGGTCAAAGGTTGAGGAAGACCCATAGAACTTTATTGATGAGGTGAAGAAGATTATCTAGGTTATGAAGGTGTATGAAATTGAGAGTGTTGAGATAGCTTCCTATCAGCTCAATGATGTGGCTCATTTATGCTTTACGCAGTGAAAAGACAGAGTTGGTACAAATGTGGCTCTTTTAGTTTAGGATGATTTGTTGAAGTTTTTATTGATCATATCTTTCCAAGAGAGTTGAGGCAGGCAAAGGCTGAGGAGTTTGTGAACTTAAAGAAGAGATCTATGCAGTCGAGGAGTATGGGCTGAAGTTCACTTAGCTATGAACCTTAGCTCTCCTAGATTGTGAAACAAATGAATATTTGATGGAGCATCTAACAAGCTAAAGGTAGAAGTGTTGTAACACCCCATACTTTACATGCTTTGATTTAGACTTAGTGCAGCAATATCAGACCAAAATTCCATGTCCCCAAAGGCCATAAGCTAGAGCACGACCCGTGGTATGAGACCACGAGTCATGTAACTAGTGGAAAGCATCTCCATAAATTGTGAACTCTCCAGGTTACCATGACTCAGTGTATGACTCATGGATTGGAGAATCGTAGAACTAATTTATCAAGTTGAAAAATTCCTCCTATGGACCACAAGTCAAACCACAATTCTTGGATTGAGATTACAAGTCGTGGAATGCCTCCATAGTTCCCAAAACATTAAGGACCCAAAATTTTTCCAGACAACCACGACTCAGACCATGAGTCGTGGAATCAAGTAGGACTCATGGAATGAAGTCATGGTTCCCAAAACAAGGTCTAAAAAAAACTTTTCCAAGGGGCCATAAGTCATATCACAACTCGCAGACTCAATGTAGGAGTCGTGAATCGACTCATGGGACATAGTTTTTAGAAAGCCAATTACATTTTTGAAATGGCAATTCAATTTTTCATATCTTTATATCCCTATGGTATATCACTTGAACTCTTTTAGAGGGAGATTAAAGATTAATCAGCCGTCAAATCCTTCATTCTCTCGATTTACTCTTCTAAGTCAAAAAATAAAAGAAAAGAGAACGCTTTCAGTTAGGACTAGGGTTCATCCTTCAAGATAAAAATCTCAAGCTATCAGTCTAAAATTCTCATGCAATCAGGTATGTGGGATTTCAATGAGGGTTTTCTTTCACCCTCATGCACAAGTTTTAAGTTCTTCCATTATGGTTGTTAAGATTTCAAAATTTAGGGTTCATACTCAATTATACATTGAATTTCAGTTTCATTATGTTATTTTATGATTATTTTCTTCGTTAAAATAATTATGCATAAACTTTTACAAGTGTTTTATTAGTCTAAAGATTCGAACAATGATTTAGTATTATTTGATAGAACTAAGCATGATTTAGAATAGACTAGCATGTTTTTGATCTTATGATCTCGGAATGTTGCAAAATTTAGCATGTCTAGTTCCAATATCTCAAAATATTAGTAAAATAGTTATTTTGAACTAGTATCATGGTTATTTTTAGACAAATAGTTTATTTATTATGTGCAATTAGTATTAAAATTTTGGAAGGATTAGTTAGGACCAAGTGGATACGAGTTTCAGATAACCCAAGTCCTAAAACTACGTGTCAGTGTAGGATATACATAGCCCTTTGAGATTACTTAGTGGATCTATATTTTTATAGGTTCTATATTTATAGCAAGGTATAGATCAACCCTTTGTGACTGGGTCAGACGCTAGACTCCATGTTTCTCAAGTGTTTATGGTGGTTATAAGAAATTCCCCAGAAAATAGATTTAAATTTTAATAAGTTTACATGACTCACAGTTTTTAGACTAGCTATATAAATTTATGACTTTCATATATGATTTAGTTTCTACCTTCATGGTGATGCATTTGATTCATGATACTATAATTTTTGACAGACATATGCAGTTTTGACTATTGCACTTTGAGGGAAATATCTTTCAATATATTATTTCAAAAAAATTCTCTTTTCTCTCTCTTCTCTCTCTATGGCTGTCAAAACCTAATGCCTTATTAGGTCGTCGACCAGCCATCCACGATGGTTGGTCCTTCTATTTCTCTACCGGAAACAAATTTCCCAGCACTATATCAAAACATACTTGATATTATTCACCTTAGTTTTCCTATTGAGAAATGATATTCAACACAGTGATGAATGTGGATCAGCAAATAGAGACCATAGCAAGGAAGGAGGTACAAATTTTAGATAGAAATCCCCATATCAAATGGATGGAGAAGGAGGTGGATACCATGAATCTAATTGAAAACCTACATTATGCGGTGATACGTAAATTCACTTATGAATGGTTACCTTGGAAGAGTTGAGATTAATCATACCTCAACAATGTGAAATAAAGGGAGATAGTCAAATTGGCCTTTTTCGGAGTAAACACATTCTAATTCGTCTATCACAACATGAACATTTCATTAATTTGATCTCTAAAGGATCTTTCTACATTCAGTGGAAGGATGGATACTCGTATCTCAAGCACACTTTAACATATGATGCTAGATTTAAAATTAATGAAGAAACGACTAAGGTGATGTCATGGATATCATTTCCTAATTTGTTACTTATGTTTCTTGGAAAGCAATTCCTTTTTTTCCTTAGCCTCTACAGTTGGGAAACCCCTACAACTTGTTCTAGCCACAATTAATAAAACTAGATAAAGTTGTATGAGGGTAAAAGTATTGATTGATTTAAGTGGAGACCTTTCTAAGTCTGTTATGATGGATATTGAGAATGAAAGTTATGGGGAGGTGACGTCTGAACTGATCACTATTAGATATGATTATATCCCAAAATATTGTGAGGAATGTAAAATACAAGGGCATAGTGTAGATGATTGCAAAAATAATGTCAGAAATAAAGGTGGAGAGAAAATAGAAAAAATGGAGGAGGTTGCAGATAAGAGAACTGATTATGTGTCTAATACAAGTTATAGATGTGAACCTAAACCTTGGGTTCACAAGTTTCGAAAGGGGAAGGCTAGAATTCTTTCCAGTGGTAAGGTGGTTGGAGACCTGAGCTTACGAAATGTGGTTAAGGATAAGAACCTGAGCAAGTACCAAAAGGTTGAGACTGCTCCACAACTTGAGAAGGGTAATATATTTGAAGTGGTAGGGGTGATGACAGGTGATTAGGAGTTATCCTAGACTACAGATAAGCCCAGGAGTGAAACAGGTTAAGAGAATAATACACAGGTTACTACAATTACAAATGCTACATCAGTAAACCAAAAGGCGGAATAATCAAAAGACTGGGTCAATAAAGTATTTTGAAAGCAGTAAGAGGGAGTTATAGCAGGTTCAACTAAGGATAATCCAGTAAGTTTAAGTGATTCAACAGTACCTGTTAAAGAAAAGCAAACCTGTGACAAGTAGCATAACAGTGAAAATAATCAGGATGCATCACTAACAAATGCTAATGAAAATAGCATTGATGAAGTTAGGGGAAAACTTACAAAGGAGGTAAACATCACAGCAGAATGAGTAATTCACAGAAATATAGGAGAAGACAAAGTGGCTTCATTCATAAATAGCCCAACTGAGAATGATAATCTTGCAGAGATGTGCTTAATAGAAAAGAGGGATTCAACAGTTCTTAGTAATAATACAAGTGATCAAACTACAGCAGCAGCAGCAGTTCCTGTCACACAACATATTATTAAGATTGATCAGCAGTACTCTAGTCAAAAAATACAAGAAAATATAGGTGATCATGAGCATAGAGATGTTAATTCTAACAAAGCAGTGGTTTCTACTAAATATAATATAGAATTGATGGATAACAGTGATGATAAACAAAGAGATAATGCTATCACGATCATCTCTACAGCAGTTCAGCTAGATGAGTCCAGTGCCATTTGTAATCAGTCCCCAAATAGGGTTTTGCATGACATAGTTTCACATAATATTTTTGAGGAGGAAGGAAAGGATAAAGAGCAAGCAATAGGTCTGACAGAGGTAGAAAACTCAGATGAAACTCATGAATATTTCCCCATGGATGCAGACCTTTCCCTAAGAGTTTTGAAGAACTCCAGAAAATGTAACAAGTAAGAAAATAAGGAGAATTCTCATCCCAGTAGAGTTCAGCCAAGGAGAGCAATAACAACAAATAATAAATAAAGGCACTCATTTGGAACATCAGATCAATAAGGTCCCAACAAGCATTTCAAAGGGTTCAAATGCTTAATAATTAGCAAAAATTTCCCTTATTTGGTTTACTAGAACCCTTTCAACATCAAAGGCATATTATTAAGTGCAGGAGAAGGTTGGAAATGGTTTCAAGAGTGTCAAATTGTAATTGTAATATTTGGATATTCATTAATTCAGATTATACTATTACACAGAGTAGCAATTGACTTTGAAGGTGAAACAATACAATCATGATCAAAATTCTTAGTGTACTACAGATGAGAGGTTGGTATTATGGGAAGATATGTATCAGTTGGCAGATAGTATTAATTGTCCATGGTTAATAGGGGGTGACTTCAATGTGGTGAGATATGTAGAAGAAAATATTGGTGGTTTACCAGCGATAGATGAAGATCATGAAGACATGGATAACTGTATAGTAGCCTGTGAATTAACTAAAATTCCTTTTAAAGGGAGTCCTTTCAGATGGTCGAATGCTAGAGCAGGGAATGATTGTATCTTTGAAAGATTGAACAGGATTCTTATTAATAAGGGGATACAAGAATGGAATAATCACATTAAAGTGGAACACTTACCAATAATAGGATCTGGTCATGCTCCTATGTTCTTAATTTTTGAGGAAAAAGTGAGAAGAATGAAGAAACCTTTCAAATTTCTTAAGTTCTGAACTAAAAATGAGATTTTAATGGAGGTGGTGAGACAAAATTAGAAGGTTAATGAATCCCAAAACTCTTTTCTAAAATTTAAGAAGAATATATAAAGAGTGATGACTGCCCTAACTAAATAGAGTAAAGAATCATATGGAGACATCTTCAAATAGTTGATCATTAGAGAAAATATTGGGAAGATCAAGGAGAGGTTATTTGAAGAAGACCTAAGCGTTGAAAAAAGAACTATACTTCAAAAGACTAAGGCTGAGCTAAAGAAGTATTTACATTTTGAGGAAATTTACTGGTAGCAGAAAGCGGGTTATGATTGGTTTGAGAATGGGGACAAAAATACCATATTTTTCCATAGTATTGTGAAAGGTAAAAGGAAAAAACTCTAATTGCAAAGGATCATGGATAGTGATGGTAACTGGCCAGAGGAAGAAGGAGATATAGCAGAAAAAGTAGTGTGTTTTTATTCTCAATAATTTCTACAAGGCAGGGATGCTTCTTTTTTTTCCTTGTTGAATCATATTCTAGAGGTCATTACTAATTCAGAGAATGCAAATATCAATGGTTTACCTTATGAAGTAGAAGTCAAGAAAGTTATTTTCAGTCTTAGTGGAGATAATTCAAATAGACCAGATGGCTTGACTGGTAGGTTTTATCAGAGTTGCTGGGGTATTAGGGGCCAAGACATTTGCAGAGTAGTTTAAGATTTTTTTCATAGGTAACACTCTTCCTAAGTCAATTAATAATACTAATATGGTTCTTTTGCCTAAAAAATATCAAATTAGGTATTTTTCAGACTTAAGACCAATTATTTTATGTAATTTCATCAATAAGATCATCTCCATTGTTGTTCATGATAAACTTGAAGATTTGCTGCCAAGATTAACATCCTCCAACTAATCAGGTATTGTGAAGGGTAGAAGCATAATTGAAAATATTTTATTAACTCAAGAAATTGTAACAGATATTAGGAAGAGGGGCAAGCCAGCTAATGTGATTATTAAGCTTAACATGGCCGAAGCTTATGATAGAGTTTCTTGGTTTTTCCTTATGAAAGTTCTAAAGAGGAGGGTATTTTCAGAAGTGGTGGTTGATCTAACTTGGAAACTTATCTCTAATAATTGGTACTCTATTTTGATAAATGGTCTAGCCTATGGCTTTTTTCACTCTACTAGGGGAGTACAACAGGGTGACCCATTATCACCTGCTTTATTTATTCTTTCAGCTGAAGTCTTATCTAGAGCCCTTAATACTATTTTTTATGATAATATATATGCAGGGTATGGATTACCAAAGTGGAGTGCTAATATGAATCACGTTGCTTATGCAAATGATATAATCATTTTTACCTCTGCTAATAAGTATTCTTTTAATAAAATCATAGGTGTCTTACAGAAATATGAAGCTCAATCAGGACAAAAGGTGAACAAGGAGAAGAGTGCTTTCTATCTATACTAAAATGTTGCTGCTGACATAATTCTACTGGAGGAGTGTATAGGGATAAATAGAGGAAAATTCCCTTTGATTTATCTTAGATGTCCTATTTCTTAAACTAGGTTGAGAAAGGAACACTATGCTGATCTGATCAAAAGGGTGAAATTAAAACTTTAGGCTTGGAAAGGGAATATGTTATCTTATGGAGGTAAAGAAGTCTTAATTAAAAGTGTACTACAAAGTGTTCCTGTTCATGTTTTATCTGGTATTCTAAGCGAGTCATTAAAGAACTTCATAGAATTTTTGCAAAATTCTTTTAAAGTAACAAAGTTTCAGGGAAAAGTAAACATTGGGATGGTTGGGACAAAGTTGGTTTACCAAAGCAAGAAGGAAGGCTAGGATTTAGGTATATGATTGAGGTATCTCAGGCCATGTATTCTATGCTGTGGTCGAAATTCAGGACTCAAAATACTCTGCGGGCCAATTTCTTATGGAACAAATACTGTAAGAACCAAATACCATCACTTGTACAGAGCAAAAGTGGCTCACAACTATGGAAACATATACTTCAAAACTGGGAGACAATTGAGTAATTTCTATGGTGGGAACCTAAAGAAGGTACATCTTCTATTTGGTTTGATAATTGGACTATGTTGGGTCCATTATTTATTAAACCATCAGAGGTTCTTACCTGTCATACTATGACTGATATTGATGTTTTCTTAAATGCCAATGGTTGGGACTTTGAGGAAATAGAGAATCATGTTCCATCTAACATTGTGGAACATGTGCAACTACATTTGAATTATTGAAGGTATGAAGATATGGGGGATAGACCATGGAAGGCAAAAATAAGTTCAGGAAAATTAATAATGAAAAGTGCATGGGATTTGCTGAGAAAGAAATAAGAGGAATCTGAATTTTTCAAGAAGATCTGGGTGAAAGGAATTCCTTTTAAAATTTCATTTTTTACTTAGAGGATTTGGACTTATAGGGTTTTTGTAGCTGTTGTTATGAAACTGAGGAATCCTAACATTTCCCCAATGTGTCAATGTTGTGAAGTACCTATTAGAAAAATTATGGAGCACTTGATCCTGAAAGGTGAGATTACATCTTTTGTTTGGAATTTTTTCACTAATGTTGTTGGTATTACAGGCCAATGAATTCAATTAAGGCAGTCTATAAAGAAGCGGTGGGATGTTCAAGGAAATGACAGACAAAAGGCTTATTTTTAATGTTGTCTCTTCTGTTCTTTTATGGTACTTATGAAAAAAAAGAAATACTATCTTACATGGGGGTAGATATTCTACCAGGAAAGTCATTTGGGATATTAACAAGACTATCAAATTGTTCACAAAATGGAAATTTGATTATAATGAAGTAACAAGGAATTGGCCCCAAATGGTTTCATTATTGGATGTTCACAGGCCCAAGTTAAAGGCTATTTTGGTGAGATAGTGTGCCCCTCCTAGTGTCTAGTGGAAATGTAATACAGATGGGGTCTCTTGAGGTAATCCATGCCCCAGCTCTTCAACTTTATGTGTTAGAAATCAGGGTGGAGATCTAGTTGTTTCTTAGGGAATTAAGCTTCCTGATACTATAAATCTGGTAGCAGAAGTAGTGGCCATGAGGGAAGGTTTGCAATACTATTTTGATAACAACATTCTAAGCGTCATCATTGAAACATATTCACTTCCTTGGTTCATTTGGTTAGTGGAGATTAGGAAATTCCATGGAGTGTAACAATGGGGGTTAACTCCATTAAGAGATTGAGGGTCCCCTATGTCAGTAAGAGTACAACACTTCTTAAAGGAGGGAAATACTTTTGCTGACTTTTTCACAACCTAGTTTTTCATTTTGCAGGTCTATATGAGTTTAATAATTCTCAGGAGGTACCAAGTATAGGGAGATGGATCATTAACTTAGACAAACACAACATACCATAATTCAAAATCAGATAAGTGAGGAGTACTTAAGGTGTCAAAAATCAATACAGTATCATTTCTACATGAGATGGTAATTAAAATACAACAACAACAACAACAACAACAACTCTTTTGATGGTTATTAAAATACATGAGATGGTAATTAAAATACAACAATAACTCTTTTGATTTCTGAAATAGATTTGGTTGGTTAAGATACTATGCACCTGGTGAGAGCTTTGAGGTTTCACATATGATATAAAAACCAGGACTCAAGAGATAATTGTAGCAGTTTATTATCCATCTGTGTAAAATCATATACATTCTTAGTATAAGCCTTTAATTTCAATACTTAGGTAATACACTACTGAGTATAAGAGGTTATTGGTTTTAACAAGATGTAAATTACTATTCATAATAGGTTTGGTGTATATTTTAGTTCTAATCCTGAAGATTATTCTAGGTGGTGGTATTAAATCTTTTATAGATTTCAATCCATTGAAATTTTAATCTCAGGGTAAGAAAAATGTACATCCCTATTTTTTGAGCAGATTCAAAGAAAGATGTTCCATCAGATCAACACAAGATTGAGGTGCATGTATAAAAGAAAAATCAGTAGTCCGTGTAGTGATGTTGAAATAAAGTGGTATAGAGAAGAATCAAATACTTAGCTTGAAGAAGGGATTGAGTAGAAATCGAAAAGCCATAAACTTTGTGAGGATTGAGAGATGGGTGGTGGTATCAATTCCATTTGGAATTCAACCCACTTTTCTCAAGATTCAAACAAAAGTAAGAGGAGTTTCAATAAATCTCCTAAAAATCAAGTTGATTCAAGCTTATTTTAAATGATAAATAGTGAGCTATAAGGTGGGATTACTAGACGTGAAGCAAATCAATGCTCGAAACAGATGCACAGCTGAAATCATCGATTGTGATGGTTGAAGATGAAGAGTTTTTCCACTGTTTCTAGAAGAACAACTACTTTCCCAATTGCTTTTTTTTTTACTTTACTTTGTAGAGTTTTGTGCCTCGAAATTGTTTAAGCTCAGCAGTTTGGGTTGACCCGTCCTTGTATATAACTTTTGCTTTTAATAAATGGCCTAATGGGTATTTTGATTAAAAAAATGACTACTGCACTTTTATTCAATTTAAAGCATGTTGCAAAATGCTTATTTATCACTTAGCATATCTCACATGCTTAGTACATTCAGAAGTACTGACTGCATGCCTTTTTCTTATGCTATATCTTATTATGATATAGATTTAGGTACCCATTACTTGCGGACGAGAATGACTGTCATTGGGCTTGATAAAAATGGAGGCAAGAAAGCAGAAATTATTATCATTATTATTATTATTATTATGTTTTAGATAATGCATAAGGTGTTTGATAAATTCCAACTAGAGATATAGAAGGAAAATTTGATAAGTTTGTTGTCTTTTAAAATCTAATAGGCACTGGACAACTAGAAATGACGAGAATTGAATATGTTGAGGCAAATCTAGAGGTTGTTTCTATGCTAGTCATTAAAGGAAAAGAGGCTTGTTGAAGCCAAACTTTTGAATAAGAAGATTCTTCTTCATGGACTCAGCTGGATCTAGTGGTGTCTCTACCTAATAGTGATGACCTTAATTAGGAAAGTGATAGTGTCAATTGATAAGTTAGAATTTGGCCAACTTTTTAGTCTCTTTTAGCTTGAATTATCATCTTGTTTTTTTGATTCAAGGCATATCTTATGTTAAAATACTCACTTGGGTAGGTAGTTGATGAACGTGAGGATGAGCTAGCCCTATGAGTTAAGAAGAGCATAAGAATGAAGAAAAGGACTTAGAATGATTCATGGAAGGAAGACAAGGATTGGTATGGTCATATGCTCCAGCATCTTGACATATACCCCCATATGTGAGGGGGCATCTCAGCGGATAGAAGTACTAAAGGAAACTGGTCTGGCATGCGTGGCCACATGACCACACAGATGGGCATGTGCGCCGACATCTCAGGTGAGCACATGGCTAAGCAGTGGGCTGGACAAGAGACATCCCTTGACATATGGGGTGACATGCGCACGCACCTTTCCACATATGATGGCATGTACGCCAGCATGTGCCATGTATGGTGGCATTTTTGTAATTATCAGTTAAGTATTTTTTCAGCTATAAAAGGTATTTTTTAGATCTGAAACTCCATATTTTTTCATTTTTTGAAGTCTAAACCTTTTAATTGAAACCCTATAGTGGGACTTTAGTACTTGTGCTTGATTTCCTATTTGGAATTTGGAATTTCTTATGGAATATGTGGATTCTATGGAGGAATTTAATGAGAATATAGGTATATGTCCTTCTTCTCTTATTATGAGTAGTTAAATCCCCTACTTGGTGTTTTACATGATTGATTTGTGATTTGTGTGTGGGTAGTGCCCATTTTCCTAGTTAATCAATTAATTGTTGAGGATTTAATCATTTCTCCATGTTTTAACCTATGATTAGATATTGAAAACTCTAGTTTTGCTTAGAACCCTTTTCATCCTTCACAAAGGAGATAAGGGCAACTAGTAGTGATTAACGATAACTTGGTTTTTATCATTTAATAGTAGATCTTAGACATAAGGCTACTAATTGAGGTATTTGGTTAGTTACAAGGAAATATGTGTGAGGTGTTCCAAAGTATCCACATATGAAATTTCAACGTTTTATTGAAAGATTAATGTTGAAACCTATAACCTAGCCTATTGACAAAAATTAGTAGAATTTAGGCAAATTGGTAATCACCCATGCATATATTCACACCCATAACGGCATAACCCCAAGTATCTCTTACTCTTGATTACACACTTTAGAATTCGCTTTTGCAAATCAAAGTTTGAAATTGACTATTTGAACATGAAATCGATTACAAAACCCCCTAATTTTACTTTATTGCATTGTTTTTAGCATTACGAGCAAACACTTAGTCACTTGTGACACTCAAAGATGAACCTATCACCTTTATTCCCTGCAGAATCGACCACGACTCCAAGTTGGGTAAAAATTATATTGCTTGCAACTGCATATATATTGAGGTGTATCTTGAGCATTATCAAAATGGCGCCGTTTCCAGGGAATGAAACATAGCATTCATTCATTATAGTGTTATACGTTACTTTTTTAGCCATAGTGTAAACTTTAAGTTATCTGTTGTTTTTGAATTGTTTATGTAATACCCCGTACGTTTCAGAGTCCAGCTGACTACCGTAACATTTATGGAAATAATGAAACATGGGAGATTAGATGAATTATACATTAATGTGTGGGCATTAATAAGTCTTGTGTCATTGGGCCCAAAAATGAAGCCCCAAAAAAAAATTACAGGAAGACATGGCCCAAAAAGGGCATAATGACCCATTCTTGCAAGGACAAGTGCCTACATTATTATTGGACCAAGTGTTTGGACAAAGAGAGACTTAAAGGGGCTATAAATAGAGCCAAAAATCAGTATTTTATTCATTTGGACACCCATGCCTTTCTAGAATTTTCTCAATATTTCCACAAACCCTAAGCTCTCATCCTTTTGGCCAAAGAACATCACTTGGTGAGTATTGGTAAGTGTTTATTATTAGGGTTTAATATATTTTATGCATGGGAGATGGTTTATATCATGTTGGTTATGTTGGTGAAGTGTGAGAAGTTCACTATGTGTAAAACAACTTGTGTTTGCTAAATCGGAGGATGACTTTGCCCTGTAAACTTGAACATGGACTTATGGTCTTAAAGGAAATGAACATGCTGGAGTTAATATTGACATGTGATATGTGATTATAGCATTTCCTTGTTTTGTCAAGGTGTATAATGTTTGGAATTTCTATTGTGAAATTGGTTATGGTTTTGGTGACGTATTGACCGTAAAGTGTCATTTTGGTGATGTTTATGTGTGTTGTGAGACCATGGCTGATTTTTGGAATATAATATGATCAAAAATATGTTAAAATAAGTTTAGTTATGATCATGGACCATTCATTGCATAAAAAGACCCAAAAGAGACCCTTTTTGGCCGAAACGGGCACCCGCCCTTGCAGACGAAGGACCTGCGGGCGCAGGTGCCTATGGCTACTTCCAAAGGTCACCTGCGGATGCAGGTCAACCACCTGCGGGTTCAGGTAGCTTATAGGATCGTCCCAAAACTCCGAATTGCTTGTTTTTCCATCCCTTTGGCCCCCCGAAACCCCTATACCCTTCATGGATGTAATTATCATCTTGTGATGTCGTTTTAATGACTTTAAAGTGTCATATGGAGGCATGTTGGACTATTTTAAGTATGTATGATTTTTCATAAGTTGTTATGAGGCAAGTTGATAGGGTAATTGTGACGGAATGATAATGAGGAAGCATAAAGGGTAAGTGTGGTGTGAAATGCTATAGATGTATGATATCTTGGTCAATGTGTGGCATGATTATGGTGTTGTTGGTATGATAATGCAGTGGGTTGTATTGTAAGGAGTTAAATGAAGTTATATGGAAGTCATATGGTTCATTATCGTTTTGTACACTTGTACGGTAAATAATTGTTAACGAGAGTTCCATTGTGGACTTGTATTGTAGAGTGAAACATAAGGAAGAAGTTGGACTGTTGTGTTCATATATAGACCTATGTACTCATACTTAGAAGTAAAGGTATGTAAGGTTACTCTTCTATATTCTTCTGCAGCATATGGTGTCCACATTTTCATAGTACTCATTTGATTCCGAAATACTCTAAGGTATTCCGAATCCGGTAGTCGACTAGTGTTACTCATATGTCTCTTATTCATTGAACGGTTGTGAATCACATGTCTCATATTTATTGGCGGTGTTCCGAAAGTCCAATAAGGTTATGTTTCAAAGTTTCAATAGTGGTTAGACTCATGTAGCTTGTTCAATAATCATTGTCCAATGGTTCCAATAGTCTTATGTTTCCACGCAGGCTATGTTTCCAATAATGTTTATTTGCGTGTTTCTCACTCATTGATTATTGATCCAAAAATTCAAATATAGTTGTGACTATCATTGTATAGATCTCTCATAAGCAAAAGTATCAATCTCTCACAAGTAAAGGTATCAATCTCAAAAGAAAGAAATGAAGTAAGAATAAAGTAATGCATATTGATTGTGTTCATTTATCCATGGGGTGCAAACACCCGCATGATGATATTCATTTATCCATGGGGTGCAAGAACACCCGCATGATGATATGATCTTACCCATGAGGTGAAAAGAATACCTGCATGATGATGATATTTTATCCATGGGGTGAAAAGAACACCTGCATGATGAGGGCCCAGACAGTATATGAGTGATGTAAAAGTAAAGTAAAGTAAAGGCAAAATAAAGAAAGAACGTAATGTACATGGTTCCCTACATATACAGAATGGTGTTCACATTGATTATTCGCTTACATTTGTTTCCATCACAGTATTTTTATCTCATGTAGTTTTATATGAGCCTTATATACTCAGTACTTTTTTCGTACTGACCCCTCTTGGGGAATTTACCTTACTTGCTGCAGGCGCAGGTACTAGTAGGCCGCCACAGTAAATTTCCAGTTGTTCGTTGTTCATTGGTGAGCTCCAGCTAGTTCGGGGCTTCTCCGAGTCACTATTGTACATGTGTTTTGATTTTGTATATGTTGTATAAAGCGGGAACTTGTCCTGTTAGTTGGTGTTGGTAGTTACATCTGCTAGAGGATTTTGTAGACATACGTGGGTACATGAATGTAAGAGGTTTATAATAGGAAATAGCCCTAACGGCCATAGTTGTATATAATGTACATGTTTTCCATGACTTTCGACAATGGCATTTTATATTTCATCAGTTACATAAGATAGTATGTTATTCATAAAGAGACATGCATGTGAACGAACGTGAGCAAAGATTGGTTCTCTCGGGCCATATCGGCTTCGGGTGCCAATCATGACTCGTTAGGATTTAGGGCGTGACAAAAGTGGTATCAGAGCAGGTCGTTCTAAGGGTGTCTACAAAGCCGTGTCTGAGTAGAGTCTTACTTATCGATGTGTTGTGCACCACATTTATAAGTAGGAGGCTACGGGACATTTAGGATGTTGTTTCTCTTCTTCAATTCTAGATCGTGCAATAGAGCCAGTGTTGTAAGTTGAATTGAAATCTGACCATAGTAATTGTTTTTCTTTGGTATAGTCAAAATGCCAATCACGAGAGGAGGTAGAGGTAAAGAGAAGCAGGTGGATATGCCTGCTGAAGAAGGAATGAGTAGACTACCACCTGACCAAGCTGGTCAAGGTGGAGCAACTGCTGAAATTGCCTCGCAGTCTTCCTCTACTTTTCCAGCTCCAGAAGAGCGAAGAGGTAGAGAAGTACCCGCAAAACCACCAATGAATGCCATAGATCAAGATCTTAGGAATGCAGTACATATGTTAACACAGTTACTGGCAGTACAAAGTCAAGGATGAGTTGGTCCGATGACAAATGAGGATGATGCGGCTAGAGTGGCGAGTCGCAGAACACAAGACTTTCTAAAATTGGACCCTCCTATATTCACTGGGTCAGAATTGGAAGCAGATCCACAAGAATTCGTGGATCAAATCCAGAGGGCTCTAGAAGTTATGCACGTGACTGGGGTTGAAATGGTGGAACTTGCGGCCTATAGACTGAAAGGCGAAGCAATATTGTGGTATGAGGACTAGAAAAGATCAAGGGGTATTGATGTACTCCCAGCTGGTTGGGATGAATTTAAAACAGCATTACTTGATCATTACCTCCCTTATGAAATTTAGGAGGCACGTGCAAATCTGTTTCTGAATTTACGCCAAGGGGATATGAGTGTTTGAGAATACAGTTTGCAATTTAATTCCTTAGCTCAATATGCTCCGAATGTGGTGTCTACGATGACGGATAGGGTCCATCAATACATGGACATATTAGAACCCTATTTGGTAAGAGACTGCACCATTGCTGCTTTAAATAAAGATATGGATATAGCGAGAATTCAGGCCTTCGCCCAAAAAATGGAAGATCAAAGACAGAGAAGAAGGACACAGGAATCTGAGGAAGGGCCCTCAAAAAGGGCAAGATCCATGGGGTAGTCTATAGTGTCCCCAGGAGGATATGGATCTCAAATGTTACCGCCTAGACCCTCATTCTCTTATTCCACAACAGGCGCTCCATCTCACTCCCGAGAATTCAGAGGCAGTCATATTGGGCAGAGTGGTAGGATGCCATATTTACAGACAGTAGGGTCTTCTCGCCCACTGTGCCAGTTTTACAGACGATTTCATGTAGGTGAATGTCGGAGGGGGACGAATGTTTGTTATTGGTGTGGTATGTCGGGTCACATAATGAGAGACTGCCCACGACGAGGCATGGGTAGTATGGTATGACCTGTGGGGTCCACTGTGGCATCACCAGCATCGGTTCCTTCTTTAGATTAAGGTGTGCATCCTGTTGGTCGTGGTAGAGGTGCCGGAGAAGCAGCCAATACTAGTAGGGTCCAGAATCGCACTTATGCTTTAGTGGACCGGCAGAATGAGGGAACATCTCCTGATGACGATACAGGTATTTAGGTATATTACCATATTGTTACATGATGTATATGTATTGACTGATCTGAGTTGTACTTTATCGTATGTTATTCCATCGGCTACTATGACTCGAATCTAATAGGGCATTGGAGTTATTAGTTAAATCAATGGAAATCTCTCCACCTGTCGGTGAATGTGGTAGAGTTAAGGGAACCTATCATAATGGTATAGTAGATGTTGTGATCATAGATGATTAAGTATTCGTAAAAGCGTCACCAATATATGGGGTAATGGGGTTGAAAAGAAAGAAGAAGAAAAAAAATTGGCCCTATATAATGTCCCATGTGCAATTTGCCGGAAGTGCATAAGAGTTTTATTTCATATTACTCCCATGGGGACTATTTGAGTTATGGAGCATCCCACTAGGAAGAGATGCCTATGGCTATTCTAGACCGACAAGTGCAAGGGTTGGTAAATAAATAATGAGGAGCCGGAAACAAAGTGATGAGACCAAGGTACCCATATGTGCTCCAAATGGAAGGAAAAAGTTCAAAAGTACAGAAGTGGAGAAATTCTAAGTATCTATATGAATATATATATAGAAATGCATTTTTTACACATGAGACGACATTGTTAACATTCGAGGACGCATGTTCCTAAGGGGGGAAGAATGTAACACCCCGTACGTTTCAGAGTCTAGCTGACTACCATAACATTTATGGTAATAATGAAACATGGGAGATTAGATGAATTATACATTAATGCGTGGGCATTAATAAGTCTTGTGTCATTGGGCCCAAAAATGAAGCCCAAAAAAAAAAATTACAAGAAGACATGGCCCAAAAAGGGCATAATGACCCATTCTTGCAAGGACAAGTCCCTACATTATTATTGGACCAAGTGTTTGGACAAAGAGAGACTTAAAGGGGATATAAATAGAGCCAAAAATCAGAATTTTATTCATTTGGACACCCATGCCTTTCTAGAATTTTCTCAATATTTCCACAAACCCTAAGCTCTCATCCTTTTGGCCAAAGATCATCACTTGGTGAGTATTGGTAAGTTTTTATTATTATGGTTTAATATATTTTATGCATGGTAGATAGTTTATATCATGTTGGTTATGTTGGTGAAGTGTGAGAAGCTCACTATATGTAAAACAACTTGTGTTTGCTAAATCGGAGGATGACTTTGCCTTGTAAACTTGAACATGGACTTATAGTCTTAAAGGAAGTGAACATGCTGGAGTTAATATTAACATGTGAGATATGATTATAGCATTTCCTTGTTTTTTCATGGTGTATAATGTTTGGAATTTCTATTGTGAAATTGGTTATGGTTTTGGTAACGTATTGACCGTAAAGTGTCATTTTGGTGATGTTTATGTGTTTTGTGAGACCATGGCTGATTTTTGGAATATAATATGATCCAGAATATGTTAAAATAAGTTTAGTTATGATCATGGACCATTCATTGCATAAAAAGACCCAAAAGAGACCCTTTTTGGCCGAAATGGGCACCCGCCCTTGCAGACGAAGCACCTGCGGGCGCAGGTGCCTATGGATACTACCAAAGGTCATCTGCGGACGCATTTCATCCACCTACAGGCGCAGGTGGCTTAGCGTATCGGACCAGAACTCCGAATTGTTTGTTTTTTCATCCCTTTGGCCCCCCGAAACCCCTATACCCTTCATGGATGTAATTATCAACTTGTGATGTCGTTTTAATGACTTTAAAGTGTCGTATGGAGGCATGTTGGACTATGTTAAGTATGTATGATTTTTCATAAGTTGTTATGAGGCAAGTTGATAGGGTAATTGTGACGGAATGATAATGAGGAAGCATAAAGGGTAAGTGTGGTGTGAAATGCTATAGATGTATGATATCTTGGTCAATGTGTGGCATGATTATGGTGTTGTTGGTATGATAAGGCAGTGGGTTGTATTTTAAGGAGTGAAATGAAGTTATATGGAATTCATATGGTTCATTGTCGTTTTGTACACTTGTACGGTAAATAATTGTTAACGAGAGTTCCATTGTGGACTTGTATTGTAGAGTGAAATATAAGGAAGAAGCTGGACTGTTGTGTTCATATATAGACTTGTGTACTCATACTTAGAAGTAAAGGTATGTAAGGTTACTCTTCTATATTCTTCTGCAGTATATGGTGTCCACATTTGCATAGTACTCATTTGATTCCGAAATGCTCTAAGGTATTCCGAATCCGGTAGTCGACTAGTGTTACTCATATGTCAACTATTCATTGAACGGTTGTGAATCACATGTCTCATATTCATTGGGAATGTTCCAAAATTCCAATAAGGTTGTGTTTCAAAGTTTCAATAGTGGTTAGACTCATGTATCTTGTTCAATAATCATTGTCCAATGATTTCAATAGTGTTATGTTTCCACGGAGGCTATGTTTCCAATAATGTTTATTTGCATGTTTCTCACTCATTGATTATTGATCCAAAGCTTCAAATAAAGTTGTGACTATCATTATATCGATCTCTCATAAGCAAAAGTATCAATCTCTCACAAGTAAAGGTATCAATCTCAAAAGTAAAGAAATGAAGTAAGAATAAAGTAATGCATATTGATTGTGTTCATTTATCCATGGGGTGCAAACACCCCCATGATGACATTCATTTATCCATGGGGTGCAAGAACACCCGCATGATGATATGATCTTATCTATGAGGTGAAAAGAATACCTGCATGATGATGATATTATATCCATGGGGTGAAAAGAACACCTGCATGATGAGGGCCCAAACTGTATATCAGTGATGTAAAAGTAAAGTAAAGTAAAGGCAAAAGAAAGAAAGAACGTAATGTACATGGTTCCCTACATATACAGAATGTTGACCTTTTTAAATTGATTATTCACTTACATTTGTTTCCATCGCAGTATTTTTATCTCATGTAGTTTTATATGAGACATGTATACTCAGTACTTTTGTCGTACTGACCCCTCTTGGGGAATTTACCTTACTTGCTGCAGGCGCAGGTCCTAGTAGGCCGCCACAGTAAATTTCCAGTTGTTCGTTGTTCATTGGTGAGCTCCAGCTAGTTCGGGGCTTCTCCGAGTCACTATTGTACATGTGTTTTGATTTTGTATATGTTGTATAAAGCGGGAACTTGTCCCGTTAGTTGGTGTTGGTAGTTACATCTGCTAGAGGCTTTTGTAGACATATGTAGGTACATGAATGTAAGAGGTTTATAATAGGAAATAGCCCTAACGGCCATAGTTGTATATAATGTACATGTTTTCCATGACTTACGCCAATGGCATTTTATATTTCATCAGCTACATGAGATAGTATGTTATTCATAAAGAGACATGCATGTGAATGAACGTGAGCAAAGATTGGTTCTCTTGGGCCATATCGGCTTCGGGTGCCAATCACGCCTCGTTGGAATTTGGGGCGTGACAGTCTAGGTGATAATCTAAGCCTACACAACCTAATGAGCCAACATGGTGGCGACACCACTACCTTTCATGGATAATTTGAAGATGGGATCACTTGGAGAATGTCGAAAGGGAAAGTACAATTCGAATTCCACCTTCGGAGGGCAATGAAGTATTCTATATTACAAGTGTGATGCTTCACTTACTCCGAATGAAGGGTTTATTTGAAGGTCAACCCTATGAAGATCCAAACATCCACATAAAAAACTTTATAGATGTTTGCAACCCGTTCGACATTGCTCATAGCTCACAAGAGTTTATACGTTTGAGGCTCTTACCATTCACATTAATGGGTGATGTGGTATTGTGGTTATGTGAATTGCCCGAAGCCTCTATTACATCTTGGTCTGAGTTGATAGAGGCCTTCCTAGACTAGTTTTTTCCACTATCTTGCATGATTTAATTGAGGTATGAGATAATAAACTTCTGGTAAGTAAGTGGTGAACCATTGCATGAAGCGTGGTTGAGATTCAAAAAGAAATTGTTACAATGTCCAAACCATGAAGTGTCGGATAAGATGCTTCTACAAATATTCTATAGTGTATTGGACCAATTGAATAAGATGGTAGCAAACAACGCAACCAAAGGAACTTTGATGAACCAATCTTTTGGTGTTGTTTTGGAGTTATAGGACCAAGTGACAAAGCAAAGTAGAGCATGGCACACACAAGATACCAAGGTGGTTGTGGGTATCCCTCCATGTTTATGTGAGTCAATAGTGAAGTAAGAAGTATGAGGAAAGAGATGAAAACATAGCCAAAGTAATGACACAATTAGATCTCCTTACAAAGCCTATAATGGGTGCACCTCCAAAAGTGGTCAATGTTGTGGCATCAAAAGGGGATAAAGCAATGAAGATGATGATTTAGAGTCAATTGATGAAGAAATTTGGTACTTGTTGAACCAAATGAGGGGTTACTGACCTACCTATCAAAGGCAAGGTGGGAATTAAGGTTGGAAAAAAAGGGCCCGTGATTGGAAAGATCTTGATTGGAGGGACCATAATCGTAATATATATTGAAGGGATAAGAAGAGAGATTGGGATCGTGATTGGCGAGATAAAGAGCATAACCATGATAGATACATCACTCCTTAGAATAGGCAAAAAGGTAAAGAGACTAACACCATGGACCCAAAAAGTTATAAGAAAGAAGATTTGCTTGCTTGTATCCTTATGGGGGTTAAAGAGATTGACAAGATGTTAAGGGAGATGAAGAGTGACTTTTCACAACTCAATTAAATGGTCACCTTGTATTCGGCCTCAATCATGTAACTTTAAACTCAATTGGGCCAAATCTCGGCTCAACTAAACACAAGGAAAAAGGGTGGTTTACCCAGTGACACCATGGTAAATTCAAAAAATACTAGTCATTGCATGGAAATTGTCACAAGGAGTGGTAGGACTCTTGGTAATAATGTAGTAAATCTTGATAAAGACCCCAATGAGAGGGTGGTTGAGGTGTGACCTAGTGGGAAGAGGAAAAGGATTGATAAGTCAAATGATAAAGTCCCTATTCCAAATGAGACAAACGATGAAAATCTAGAAGAAGTGGGAAGGAGGGATAAAAGTGAAGAGATACCACAAGCAGTTGGTGATAGTGTCTTAAAATCGGAGGAAAGTTTGATTGTCTCAAACAAATAATCAATATAACCCCACCATTCCCACAAAGGTTCAAAAAGAAGGAGGATGATACAAAGTCCATCATTATTATTATTATGGGAGATTTTTTGCTTTGGTAAATATAAGCATTAAAGTGAGTTGTGAGAAAATTCATTTGGGCCATCGAGTGTACTATTATGTATTGGGATTGCTCCCGATATTTGTACTCATAAGATAAAGTTGGAGCCCGATTGTGTCCCAAGTTTTAAACATCAATAGAAACTCAACCCTCCAATGAAAGAAGTAGTGAAAAAGGAGATAATCAAGTGGTTGGATGCAGGCATTGTGTATCCAATCTCAGATAACATATGGGTAAGACTGCTTCATTTCATCCCGAAGAAAAGGGGAAGCACGGTGGTTTCTAATGAAAATAATAAGCTTTTTCCTATGGTACCGATTATGGGATGGAGATTATGCAAGGATTATTGAAAATTGAATGCGTGGATGGAAAAGGACCAGTTCCCCCATGCCATTTATGGATCAAATGCTCGATCATTTGGTAGGGTAGGATTGGTGTTGTTTCTTAAATGGGTACTCCGGCTATAACCAAATTTGCATCGCACCTAAACACCAAGATAAAACCACCTTCACATGTCCATATGAGAGGTTTCCTTTCAAACGCATGCCCTTTGGGTTATGCATTGTATCTACCACCTTCAAAAGATGCATGATACCAATCTTTTTAGATATGGTGGAGGAGACTATAGAGGTCTTTATGGATGATTTTTCTGTTGTGAGAGATACCTTTGAATCATGTCTTGAACACTTGGTCAAGGTACTTGAATGATGTGTTGAAACTAATCTTGTGTTGAATTAGGAAAAGTGTCACTTCATGGTGAAGGAGGGCACTGTACTTAGGCATAAGATTTTGGATCAAGGTATTCAAGTTGACCAAGCTATAGTTGAGGTTATTGCTAAGTTACCATCTCCAATTTCCACGAAAGGTATTCAAAGCTTTCTTGGGCATGCCGGCTTCTATTGAAGGTTCATTAAATATTTCTCCAAGATTGCTCATCCAATGTGTAAGCTTCTTTAAAAAAAGCAAAATTTGATTTTAATGGTGATTGTGTGAGGGTATTCAATTAACTTAAGAATAAACTTATGTCGTCTCCCATCATTGTGGACCTAAATTAGGCCCTTTCTTTTGAATTGATGTATGCTGCGAGTGGTTTAGTATTGGGTACATTATTAGACAAAAGGAAGGACAAGCATTTTCATTCGATATATTATGCTAGAAAGTCCTTAAATGATGCACAATGGAATTATACAGTTATGGAGCAAGAGTAACTTGTCGTAGTCTATGCTTTTGAAAAATCCTATGCTTATTTGTTGGGAATGAACGTTGTTGTACACACTGACCATGCGGCTCTTGGATATTTGATGGCTAAAAAAGAAGCCGAACTTCGGTTGATTTAGGTTGATCTTACTCCTTCAAAAGTTTTATTTTGAAGTTAAGGATCAGAAAGGTTGTGAAAACCAAGTGGTGGATCATCTATCCCGCCTTGAGTCCAATAAGGAGAAGTTAGGTGAAATCGAGATTGATGAAACCTTTGCCGATGAACTAATCATGGCACTCTCAAGGATTATGAAATTGTGGTATGCGGATTATGTGAATTATATGGAATATGGTTTGCTCCTAAACGACATAAATCATTATCAAAAGAACATATTCCTCCATTATGTACAAAAGTATTATTAGGATAAACCATATTTATTTAGGGAGTAAGTGGACAAACTAATTCGTAGGTGTCTAATGGAATCGAAGATGCGGGCTGTTCTTGAGGTTTGCCATTCATCCCCATTTGGTGGTCACCATGGTAGTGTGAGAATGGCGTCCAAAGTCCTACAAAGTAGGTTTATTGGACCACACTCTATTTAGATGCTCATGACTTGGTTCACACTAGCACTCAATGTAAATGCAAGGAGGTATTTCAAGGAGGCATGAGATGCCCTTGAAGCCTAATCTTGAGATGGAGTCTTTCAATTTCTGGGGCATCGACCTTATGGGGTACTTCATGAGTTCGTATGGGAACAAGTACATATTAGTGGCCATGGATTATGTGTCAAAGGTGGTGGAAATAATTTATTTGCCGAACAATGAGAGGAAGGGTGTCATATCCTTTTTGAAGAAACACATATTCGGGTCTCACCAGGCAATTATTAGTGATGGAGGCTCTCACTTTTATAATTGGGTGTTTGGGGCTTTGCTTGATAAGTAGGGGGTGAAGCATAAGGTGGATAACCCATACAGTCCCTAAAAGAGTATCCAAGTGGAAGTTTCAAATAGAGAAATCAAGTAAATCTTGGATAAAATTATGAATGTAGGATGCACCAATTGGGCTATGCAATTAGATGATGCTCTTTGGGCCTATAGAACCGCATTCAAAACTACTATTGGCATGTCGCCATATCAATTAGAGTTTGGAAAGGCTTGTCACCTCCCCATTGAATTAGAGCATAAGGCATTGTGGTCCTTTCATAAGTTGATTACGGATTGGGAGGATACCTCCAAGTCTAGAGTGAAGCAAATACAAGAGTTGAAGGAGTTTCATTTCTGGGAGTATGAGAGCTCCGTTTTATACAAAGAGCGAATGAAAAGGTGGCATGATACCAATATATTGAATAGAGAATTTTATATGAAAGATGAGGTGTTGCTCTTCAATTCATAGTTGAAACTCTTTGGGGGAAACTCAAGTCCAAATGGTCCAGCCCTTTCACAATGGTGAATGTGTATCCTAGTAGTTCTATTGAGTTTGAAGACCATGAAAAGAGAAGGTTCATGGTGAACGGTCAAAGGTCGAAACACTTCTATGTTGGTGGACCTAGAGTTGTCAAAGTAGAGATTCTCTGTTTCAAATATGCTCGTTGATGAGGTTATTCCACGATGATAACTAAGAAGGTTTTGGGGAGGAAACCCAAGCTTACTTTTTTTTGTTTTATACTTATTTTTCTTCTTATTTAGGTTTTAATTGTGAATGCAGGTAAAAATCTAAGCTCGGGACAAATTTAGCAATGGTTTGGTCATGAAGAGGGCACATGCCCACATGTGGGTGCATATGGCAGTGTATGTACAAAGATAAAATAAGGAAACAATCTGGTCATGGGGACGCCCTACATTTGTGCACACATACCACCATTCGTGTGCATGCCATGAGGCAGTGTAGCTGGATGTTTTGGCCAAAATCTCATACCCAGATATGTGCAAACCAGCCAACATTCATTTGCATGTCACCTGCGCATGTCCCAAGCACATATTACTGGTAAGTTGGATCAAACTTTTGTCTTAAATGGTTAGGCCTGACCCGAGCCAATCAGCCCAATACTCAAAACCCTTTAATTTTCCCCTTAAACCTTCATTCCCTCATTTTTCCTTCAATATTTCACACACTCATACCTATTATTCTTCACTTCCTCACACCACACACTCTCACACCTACTCAACTCTAGCGAACACCTTGTTGCCTCTCTTTTGCTTAATCTTTCGAGTTTAGCTCAAATTTTGGGTATGTTCTTCTTTGAATTTTGAATCACACAATTGTTCTTAAATAGTAACTTGTTTCTAGTTTCCCTCTTTTCTTTTTTGTGTTGTTTGAACTCGAAGTGAATGGTCTGGTGAATAATATTGATGTTTTATGGTTTGTGGTGATTGGGAATTATCTGGATATGAAAGTTGGGGAATTCTTGAGTACCCACACTACTCTTAAATACTTTATGATGCCCTCCATGTGTTTGATAAAATACCCAAGTGTAGGTTTCTCTATTTTCTTTCATTATTCATGAGCTAATTACTATTAGGAAGTGTTCTTGCTACTATGTGCACTTAAATTCAAGATTGACAAGTCTTCTAAAGAGTGTTTTATTGGTAGCTCGAGTTGAGTGGTGTTTTTTAGTTAAAGCATTTTGTTATGGTTATGAACATTAGTGGATTGATTGGATTGTTTGTAAGTTCAACTTTAGGGTGAAGTCTAAGTAACCCAATTGAGCAAAACACATGATTTGCCTGATGATAGATCAGGTGACATCATTCTTAAGGGAAAATCATTGTTTTTGTTAATCCAATGGTCATTGTCCATTCTTTTGTCCAAAAGCTAAGTGTGTGGAGTGAAATCATTTTTGATGTTGTAGCTTAAATGGTATGTGTGTTCTATTAGTTTGTTTGGCTTTTGTTTGGGATTTGACGTATTTAGAACTTGTTATGTGTCCTTGAAAACACTAGACGAGAAAGGTGCATAACCACCACAACTAATTTAGAGTCTTCACGAACCACACACCTCATGCCAAACCCCTCAAAATCGAAATATATAGTCCAAAGGGTCCATTAGCCTTTGAAACAATTCTGCCTAGCCAAAATTGGGTCACATGCGTGTGAACCCTATTCTAACTCTTTTCTTTTTCCCTCAACTGTGCACTGTCATACGTTCAGATGTGCTGAGATGCGCCTGCATCTCAGTACTTGTGGTTTGCATGGTCAGTCGTTCACACTCATTTGTTTTCTTTTGCTTTTTCATGTCTTTTTACTTTGCATTCTTTTATTTTAGCATAGTATTTCTTTCCTTTTATAGTATATAAAATATCAAAAAACATGTTTTACCTTCTATTTTTACTATGGTCATTTCTTTTATTTTCTTCTCAGAGATGACTTCCCAAAAACCAATGCTTCGTGCTGCAAAGAAAGCCAAGGATAAGGGTAAGTCGCAAGCCACCATTTCTAAAAAGAAAACTCCAACTCAGAATGATGACTCTTTGGACCTCGAGCTTCAAAAAGCTATACATCTTTCTATAGGGTTGGACAAGGATGTTGAGGAGCTTAGCAGGGAAAAACAAGACAAGATACGATTTGCAGCAGAGGTGGTACGTGAGCTTTTTGATGACTGGGTAAGCACCCGAGGTTCAACCTTAAAAAAATGTTCAGCTTGAAAGGGTCCCCCATACACTTCCCTGATATTATGCAACAAATTGAGGAGAGTGCATGGCAAATCTTTACAGCTGATAATGTTTCATACAGGCCTAATATCTACTTTCTAAAGACTATTAGGGAGTTCTATGGTTCCTACCACATTTATCATAAGCAACACAAGTATAAACAAGTAGTGAAGTTGCAACCTTTCATACCTAGTGTTCTTGTACGAGGGGTTGAGTTGCCTTGCACCTTAAAGGCCATCAATAAAATTTATTGTGATACACTTTTGGAGCCCACACTGAATGTAAAGAACGAGTGAATGGTGGGCGCACTCAATTTCCTTAGCTTGCTTCAGTCATTGCCAAAGGTATTCCTACATGGGCAAAAGGTGAAGGTTAAATCAAAATACATGATATTTCGATTCAAGCCAAACATTGGCTAGGCTTTGTCAATTCTCGATTCTCCCTTCCACTAATGATCAAAGCATTACCATTGAAAGGGACATCCTAATGGTCTTCATTATGATTAGTATACATGTTAATGTGGGAGAAATAATTGCCGACAGGATCAAGAAAAGAGCAAAACAACCTGGACTTTGTTTTCTTTTTCTATTCTCATATATGTATTATGCTTTGCCACCAAGGTTCCTCTCCTTACTTGGGTTGATCGATAACTAAAATGTACTAGGGTGATTGATATCACTCAAAGTCAGGATGATGTCAACCCTACAGGTAAGAAGTGGAAAGTTTTCGAGGTGTCTAGTTCGTCTTTGGGAGAGCTACCTAGGCTTGAAGGCATGGGCACCCCCCTAGTGATTTCACTTTAATTGGATTCCCTACAAACTTTTATTGTCACGACTCTAATTGTTGATCCACCTCTTGTATTACCTTCTTCGAGCACTACACAGCCTCCTCAGCTTACTCAGCCTCCTAGAGATGGTTCAGTGTTTCTAAAGTGGATTTCATGACCCTTGCAAACAATAGCACTCTATCTTGGCTTATGATTGATATACCACATTTCATCTAGGTTGCTATTGAGAAGAGTCTTGAGCCCCAACGTGCTCAGATGTGATATTATGAGCAGGGATTAGTAGCAGATGAGGAGAGAGAGGATAGTCTATCAGGGCTGATCTAACTAGCCTTTGAGAGGGGTTATGATTGGTACATCATTTCTCATCCTTGGATGATGCCCAGATAACACTACCTCAGGTTTCCCTTGGCGCAGTTCTACCATTTGCTGATTTGTTTGGGAGCACCATTGAGAGAGGTAAGATAGTAGTTGACTTGGGTGCGGGGCTGACTGAGGCCCAATAGATTTGGGTTGCTAAATAGTTATCATTGGATAATCAGCATGTTAGACTTGTTGGTGCTATTTTTAGTTTATTGCCTCCTGAGTAGCATCATGCCAGCTTGGTTATAGTCATAGGAGCCTAGTCTAAGGAGGCTCCTCATATTTCAGATGATGATCAGTTATAGACCACTCATGATGTGGATTCATGTGCCTCGTGTGCTTCAGGGAGTCCTTACTCTTTCTTCTTATGATTCTCTATTATGCATTGGGGATAATACAACTTACTCTAGTTGGGGTTTGGGACATTTTATTCATGGTTTGTAATATTAGTTTGATATACTCGTGATGTTGCCCTCCCCGGGCTTATTTTAGATTGATTTCATATATTTTCTATCCCTTGACGGGCCCGTATTATACGTTTGTTATGTCATTTCCCTTATCGGTTATGCACTTGTTATGTCATTGCCCTTGCTGGGCTCGTGTTATGTGCTTGTTATTTCATTTGAGGCCTATGCACATTTTTTTTGTGTTGGTTATTGATTTTGGGTGATTTCTATAATTGGACAAGCGCATCATTTTATTCGCCTCTTGTAAATACGGATCAAATAAACTCCAAGGATTTTCTTTAAAACACGGTTCTTTCCCAAAGAGCATGTTTTCTTTTTGTTATTTTGTTTTCTTTGTCGAACCGAGTGGCATTTCCCCATGATAGATGGAACGGGCGACCTTCTTGAGGGACATGTCTGTCTTTTAGAGTTAGAGTCAAGTGAGTGAGTTCTAAAGTTCGAAAGGTACCTCCAAAATTTTGTCATTGGCAAGCAAAATGCTTTTTGGAAAGAAAAGAGCAAAGAATTTTTGAGCTTTCTATTGAATCGTGACCTTTAAATTCAATTTTGGCTCTATCTTCACAAAAGAAGAGTTTTCGATTCGGAGTAGTTTTTCAATTCATTTGCTCAAATTGTTTGGAAGACTAGCTTTCTATTTTCAGAGTGTGTTGCCTTGTGTGGTGAGGTTTGTACTCAATTCTTTTGCATACATTGTAGTCTAGAACTTGCCTCAAATGTATTCAAGGAAAAATCCTAGACCACGCTAGGTTTGAAAGAAGACTCGAGGACTTTTTTGGACTGTCACACAGCCTAAATGCCATCTTAACATGTTCCCTAGTCAAACCCATTTGAACCTCTTTCCATTTTCTTCTTTCTTTATGATAACCATAATATTACACCATACCCTTTTTGAATAACCCCTCTCTTGGCACCTAACCTCCTTAAACGTGTCGTATTTTCTTAGTATAGGCCGGTGAAGGCAAATCTTGGGGGTGCATAGTTGTGATAGTCACAAAATTAGGCCAAAAGCCTTGGTTTGGAGGGGTGTACAAGAATTGTTTATGAGAAGTGTATGCTTAGTTGTCTCAAAGGATGCTTCATGAAACAAGAAATGATCTTGAAAAATAAAAGCAAAGAGCCTAGCCCGTGGAAAATAAAATGAAAAAAGTGGAAAAGCATGAGAATAGTGGGCATGAATGGCTAGTTAGGAGAAAATCTCTTGAAAGAATCGAAGATAAGAATGAAGAGTAAAATCTCAAAAGTGTCATTAGCAAAGGGATGAAAAAGAATTGGGGAAATGAAAGAAAAGAAAAGAGGCTGAATAAGGTGGAGAATTTGAAAGAAATGGACCTTAGAGATTGTTTAAATGATTATGTTTAGTAAGGTTCTTGAGTCACTTGATCCTTAAAGTTCCCTCCTTAACCCTATCCTTCATCAATGCCCATAAGTCCTTGGTTATTTCAAACCTTGTAGGTCTATATTAGTGGCGAATAACATGAAGGGCAAGCCTATGGTTCTACTTGTTGTACTTGAATTTAATTATGATAATGAGTGGGAATTCTCTCTATCTCTATGTTCCTTGTGATTTGCATTATATCATGTGAGTGGAACAAAATCTTGCTTGTGAGTGGCACCTATACTTTGAAGTGGAGAGTGATGTCTTACTTTCAATTGAGGAAAAGCGAGAAAGACAAGCTGCAAAGTGAATTAGAGCCAATCTTTGAAAATCTAGTGTCAAGACTTGAGAAACTCCTTACTTTTAAAACTCTTACCTTTTGATGTTTTCCATCTTTGCAAAGAATTATATCTTGGAAGGAGAAGTGTTAATTGATTGTTTGTCGTGACTTGTCAATTGGACTTTGTGATCTTGGTTGTATAGCTTAGTATGTTGAGTTTTCTTTGGAGTCAAGAATAATACCCTTTGTTGTTGGGAAGGTCCTTAATTGCTTGAGGGCAAGCAATAGCTTAAGTTTGGGGGTTGATAAGTTGGCATTTTCCAACCTTTTAGTCTCTTTTAGCTTGAATTATAGTCTTTTTTTGTTTGATTCGATGCATATCTTATGTCAAAATGCTCAGTTGTGTAGGTAGTTGATGAACGTGAGGATGAGATAGCCTTGTGAGTAAACAAGAGTGCAAGAATGAAGAAAAAGGACTTAGAATCATGCATGAAAGAAAAACAAGGATTGGTGTGGTCATATACTCCAGTATCTTGCCATATGCCCCAACATGTGATGGGGTATCTCAGTAGACAAAAGCATTGAATGAAACTGGTCTGGCATGCATGGTGACTTACGCACGCATATGGTCATGTGTGTTAGTATCTCAGGTGCGTACATTATTAAGCAGTAGGCTAGACACAAGCCATCCCTTGACATGCACACGCACCTTGCCATATGTGTTGGCATGTGTGCCAGCATGTGCCAGGCGTGGTGGCATTTTCATAATTATATGTTACTCATTTTTCCAGCTATAAAAGGAATTTTTCAGATCTAAAACTCCATCTTTTGCCCTTTTTAAGCCTAAAGCTTGAAATTGAAATCCTATAGTGGGATTTTAGTACTTGTGCTTGATTTCTTGCATGGAATTTGGAATTTCTCTTGGAATATTAGGATTCTATGGCAGAATTTAATGAGAATATAGGTATGTTTCCTTCTTCTCTTGTAATGAGTATATAAATCCCTCACTTGGGGTTATGCATGATTGAGTTGTGATTTGTGTGTGGGTAGTGCCCATTTGCCTAGTTAATCAATTTTAATTGTTGAGGATTTAATCATTTCTCCATGTTTTAACATATGATTAGATATTGAAAACTCTAGTATTGCTTAGAATCCTTTTCATCCTTGACAAAGGGGATAAGGGTGGGGAGTAGTGATTAACAATAACTTGGTTTTGATCATTTAATAGTAGATCTTAGACATAAGGCTGCTAATTGAGGTATTTGTTTGGTTACAAGGAAACATGTGTGAGGTGTTCGAAAGAACCCATATATGAAATTTCAACGTTTTATTAAAAGATTGATGTTTAAATCTATAACCTAGCCTATCCGCAAAAATTAGTTGAATTTAGGAAAATTGGTACTCACCCATGCATATATTCGCACTCATGAGGGCATAACCCCAAGTATCTCTTAATTTTGATTACACACTTTAGAATTTGCTTTGGCAAATCAAAGTTCTAAATTGACTATTTGAACACAAAATCGATTAAACAAACCCCATATTTTACTTTATTGCATTGTTTTTAGCATTACAAGCAAACACTTAGTCACTTGTGACACTCTAAGGTGAACCTATCGTCTTCATACCCTGCGGAATCGACCCCGACTCTAAGTTGAATAAAAATTATATTGCTGGCGACCTCATACATCTTGAGGTGTATCTTGAGCGTTATCTTCAATAATGTGTATAACCACAATATTGATGTTGTTGACACCCAATTTTGTCCCTCCGTATCATCATTTTTACTCGTCGAGCATCTATATTGTTTGCGAGGCCAAAACACTATTTTAACTTATTTTATCGAATTTCTGCTAACAAATATTATCTGCATTATTTTAATCATCATCATCATCATCATCATCATCATCATCATCGTTATTATTATTATTATTATTATTATTACTATTATTATTATTATAATAATAATAGCAAACTTCACTTGTAAAGTTATTTTATTTTATTTACCTACTCTTTTTCATTTATAATTTTTTTTTCATAAATCCTTGATCAAATATTTTAAGTTATTATTTGTTTTATCGTAAATGTTGGTGAATTATTTCGACAACGTATGATTGTTGAGTTTATAATATTTTTTACTTAGTAAATTAGTTGTTACCTTTTTATATATTTTGGTAAAAGTTTAGTATAAGCCCAAATTTTGAATTTCAAATTTGGTCAAATATTTTCATATTTAGGAAAATCCTCTTAGTTATTTTTTCCTTTCAAATAAAGAATATTATTATTCCCAAAAAATCATCCCCAAATCAATTTGCCTATTTTTCACTGCCTCTCCCACGTGAATGTCCCTCAGATCACTCCCACTAGATTTTTCTTTGACTCCCAAACATATTCTCTCCATATTATTTCACTTTATATTTAGTACAAAGAATTTTTTTAAATTTTCCTTCTTTTCCTCCCTCCAACGTCTCTTTTCTTTTTTGCTTGTAATACCTAGACCCAAATATCACATGTAGGACATCGGTCTTCACTCTCTTTAACCTCTTCTCCTCTTCATTTTTTAACAATCAACTGCAACTCTTTCTTTTGAAAAATGGACTAGATCCTCTGCTCCAATTCCTCTCCCAAAGCACTTCTTTCCCATCTTCTTTTTTAATACTGTTTTGTTTAAGCTATTTGTTCATGAGTTATTTTTGTCAAATTTGTGTTGAATGTCCCTCAATGTTAAGAGTGTTTCCATTAAATAGAAAGTATTTAAAGATTACATCCCTAAAGATTCACATTTTCTATCCCTAAAGATCAACTATTCTATCCCTCTAGATCTGCTATTGTATCCCTCTAAATCTGTTATTCTATCACAATATCTATTCTCTTTGATTACTACATTAGATCTCTATAATTACACATATACAACAATATATAATTACATTAATATATACAATATTCACTATTAATTCATGATTTTTGAGTTGTCCATCATGCTAACATCCCCCCTCAAATTGATGTTGGTGGATCAAGAAGTATCAATTTTCCTACTAGAAACTGATGGTGTTGTTGTGCCAAGGATTTTGTAAATGCATCAGCTATTTGAAGATCACTGCACACGTGTGGAAGAGTAATGACTCCTTTATCTACATCTTCTCGTATATGTGTTTGGTCCTCTCATGCTAAACCGGATTAGTAGCAATCTGAATAGCACTTGTATTGTCAGCATGAAGTGGAGTAGGACTATATTGAAGAAATTCAATGACAACAAGTAATCCACGAAGCCATACAACCTCGGAGCAAGCAGTAGACATAGATCGATACCCAGCCTTTGTTGAAGATTTTGAGATGCATTCTTGTTTCTTACTCTTCCAAGATATCAAGGAATCTCCAAGAAACATGCACCAACCAGTATTTGAATGATGAGTATCGAAATATCCCGCCCAATTAGAATCACTAAAAGCATTAAGACAAATCGGAGAACCACTAGGAAAGAATAATCTATGATTAGATGTTCCTAGGAGATATCTAATGATGTAACGAGTAGCCACCCAATGGAGATGATGGGGAGCTTGCATAAATTGACTAACTTGTTGAACTAGATGTCAAGTCAGGTAATAGTAAGGTAATTTAAGCTCCCAACTAATTGCCAAAATATAGTTGGATCTGAAAGAAAATCGCCTTCCTCATGATGATACTTTACATTCAATTCTAATAGAAAAGACGAGTCAAATAAATCAGACCCTGAGCATATTTGTGTTGGTTTAGAAACACACCTGAAGAATCATTATGAACTTCCAATCCCAAGAAATATGTAATATTACCAAGATCTTTCATACGAAAAGAATCCTAAAGTTGTTGTTGGAGGCCAGTGATTAGTGAAGAAGTAGTTCCTATGATAATAATGTCATCTACATATACCAAAAGAAGAACACAACCTGTAGATGTTTTTTGAAGAAACAAAGGTGAGTCATATTTGGTCTGCTAAAAAGAGAATTGTAGCAATGTAGACCAAAATGTATCAAACCAAGCTCTTGGAGCTTGCTTTAATCCATACAAAGATCGCTTCAAATTGTATACATCTGATGTATGTGGTGAGAACTGTCACGCCTCAAATCCCATTAGGGCGGACATGGAACCCGAAGTCGTTGAGGCCCAGAGAGAACCAATTTTTATCCCTGTAAACTCATGCGCAAGTTATTCCATGATTATCAATATCACAAATAGATGCAAGATGCTAATGGCATAAGTCATGGAAAATGTATGATGATAAACACCTACAAATATGAAACTTGGTCGTTAGGGCCACCATGACATAACATACAACCTTCGTTTGTCCCACATCGTCTACAAAGCCTCAATAAATACATGAACACAACCATCCTAACGTCGGGACAAGTCTCCGCTTTACACAACTGTGATACAATACCAAAACCAACATATACATAGGACTCGAAAAGCCCCGAAGCAACCTAGAGCTCACCTACAATCCGCAGAAATATCCAAGTCCCACTGTGGAGGCCTACTAGTACCTGTGCCTGCAGCAAGTAAGGTAAGTCCCACAAGGGACGTCAGTACAAAGAATGTACTGAGTATGTAAGGCTATAAGTAACTGTATAAGATATAGGAATTTTAATGGAATCAAGTACAAGTGAACGCATCATGTAGATAAACTACCATAAGGTATACATGTGGGATCATGTACATTTCTTTCTTTACTTTACTTTACTTTACTTTACTTCATAATCAATCATATAATTATGAATCACGTAATTCCCGAGCCCAACTGATCAGTGGGAAATAACATAATAATAGGGATCTCCTCTAGCTAGGCTTTCGCCCCTTTGAGTTGCCACCCGTTTCCAATGAACTTTCGGGATCGCCTCTAGCTAGGCTTTCGCCCCTTCGAGTTGCCACCCATACTCAATATCCATTCGGGATCGCCTCTAGCTAGGCTTACGCCCCTTCGAGTTTCCACCCGTACTCAACAAGTGTTCATTACTTTAATTCTTTTGTTATGAGATTGGTACATTAGTGGTTACAATGTTATTCTTTGGAACATTATTGGAACATTAACCAATGAACATGAGTCATGTGAATCACAATTGATCAATGAATAAGGAACATGTCAGTAACAATGATTAATAACCGGAAATGGAATACCTTTGAACATTTTGGAATGGAACAAGTATAATGACAATGTGATACTATGTGCTGCAGAAGGATATGGAAAGAGTAACCTTACATACCTTAATTCCACAATATGGATACACAATCTTATTTGTGAATACAACACTCCATATTTCACTTTACGTCTACTCTACACACAAGTATATAACGAAGATTATATTAACCACTAACTACATTACAAGTTCACAAGACGGTAAGTAGGTGCTTAACGGAAAGCAAAAACCGTCCAACCTCCAAAACACATGGTGCATCACTCACCCCCTTCATTATACTACCAAATAGCATTATTCCACCACATTACACTATAACTTACTGCTTTAGAAAAACAACAACACCAAATCAGTCCACACACCACCAAAACAGTCCACATATCGTCGTAAACATCACAAACCGATAGGATTTTACACCAAGTTTCTATTTTACAATTACGCCTCAATACAACTCCACATATTTATCCCATCAAGTCACATAAATACCTTTCACAACAATATACCAAAACCAGCCCACACAATTTTAGAATTCACTTTAACATAACAAGAAAATATTCTTTTTTCAATACGCCAAACGTTCCATGCACAATTGCATAAAAACCTTTCCATCAAGCCATACACAAAAGTAACGAATTAGGGAAAACACCACACTTTAAATATACTGAAATTTAGTCCATATAATTCAATTCCTTCAAGACCTTAAGTCCCCTTTTAAGTTTAAACCACATAGAAGGCAAATCTTTTACCGATTAAGCAAAAGTGGACTGTTTTTCAAATAGTGGACTGCTCAACACTTATTAAACATATCCAACATGATTTACACAACCTATTATGCATATAATATATTAAACCACAATAATAAACACTTACCAATACTTACAAGATGATGATCTTGGCAAAACAAGTGTAGTTGCCTTAGGGTTCAAATGGTTTTTTTTGGTCTCTTGGAAAAGTCTAGAAATTACAAGAATTTTGCAAAGTGTATTGTGTGAATAAAATCTTATTTTATTGGAATTATATATCCCTTTAATGTTCATCCTATCCATACACTTTGTCCTTAATGATATGTTTACTTGGTCAAGATGAATGGGTCAAAATTCCCTTTTTTGGTCATGTCTTTCTTGTTGAATTTGGGCCAATTTTGAGCCCATTAGCCAAGATGAATTGAGTCCAAAACTTTGCATACATAATATACCCTTTATTTCATGTTCAATTACTTCCTTCACCTAGTCGCGTACGTTTGAAAATTTACGGGGTGTTACATCCTTCCCCCCTTAAGAACATTCGTCCTCGAATGTTAACAGTAGTAGTAATAAACCCAAACAAATGTTAGTCTAAATAAATTCTTCATATTATCACATACTTATAATATTCATATGTACTTACTCGTTAGTGCTCCAATTCTGCATCTCGAACCTTTTCTTTGGTTTCAAACAAATACGGGTACTTTGCTTTCATTCTTTCTTCGGCCTCACATGTAACTTCTTATACTTTTTGATTTCTCCAAAGAACTTTTACGGAAGCTACATCTTTATTTCTTAACCTCTTGACTTGTCTATCTAGAATTGCAATGGGCACTTCTTCATAACTGAGATCCTCCATAACTTGTACATCCTCGATGGGAGCAATTTGAGATGGATCCCCTATGCATTTTCGAAACATCGAAACATGAAATACTGGATGAACTGCAGAGAATTCTTGGGGCAATGCTGATTCATACGCCACTTGACCAAATCTCCGGATAATTTCATATGGCCCTATGTAACGTGGACTTAGCTTTCCTTTCTTTCCAAATCTCATCACCCCTTTCATTGGTGATACCTTCAAAAATATCCAATCACCTATAGCAAATTCAAGCCCTCTTCTTCTAACATCAGCATATGGCTTATGACAGCTTTGGGCTGTCTGTAGTTGCTGTTGTATCACCTTAACTTTGTCCATAGCTTGATGAACTAGATCCAGTCCAAATAAAGCAGTTTCACCTGTCTCAAACCATCCAATAGGTAATCTACACTTTCTCCCATATAATGCTTCGTAAGGAGCCATCTTGATACTTGAATGATAGCTAATGTTTTAGGCAAATTAAACAAGAGGTAAATGATCATCCCAATTGCCTTTAAAGTCTAATGTGCACGCTCGTAACATATCTTCAAGTGTCTGGATGGTACATTCTGCCTGCCCATCTATTTGGGGATGGAAAGTTGTGCTTAAGTTTACTTGAGTTCCCAAACCCTGCTGGAAAGATCTTCAAAAGTGAGCAGTAAATTGAGCCCCTCTGTCGGATATAATAGATATGGGAATGCCATGTAACCGAACTATCTCTTTGATATACAACCTCGCATAATCTTCAGCTCTATAAGTGGTCTTGACAGGTAGGAAATGCGCTGACTTGGTAAGCCTGTCAACTATAACCCATATAGAATCAAATTTTCACAGTGTACGAGGCAAACCTGTGATGAAATCCATATTAATCATATCCCATTTCCAGACTGGAAGATTGATACATTTCCTGTAACCTCCTGGTTTTTGATGCTCTACTTTTACTTGTTGATAATTCGGGCATTGAGCGACAAATTTTACAATGTTCTTATTCATATTTCCCCACCAATACACTTCTTTTAAATCATGGTACATTTTAGTAGCACCCGGATGAATAGAATAGCGCGAATGATGCGCCTCTGTCATAATTCGTCTCCTCAGCTCATCTACATCCGGTACACATAATTTTCTTTGGCATTGAAGTACCCCTTCTTGTGTAAGATCAAAGGCCGCAGTCAGACCCTGTTGTACATTCTCTTTCAAATGCAATAACATAGAATTCACAAACAGCTTCTCTTTGACTTCAGCTATTAAGGAGGATTCCGCTGCATTTTGCACAATAACCCCTTCATTTGGAGATTCAATAAGGCGAACTCCCAAGCTGGCTAGTTGATGTAGATCTTTGATTATCTCTTGCGTTTTAGTCAGCTGGCCATTAGTTCTTTCTACTGCCTTGCGGCTCAATGCATCAGCTACCACATTTACTTTGCCTGGATGATAGAGAGTATCAATGTCATAGTCTTTTAAGAGTTCTGACTACCTTTGTTGCCTCAAATTGAGTTCCTTCTGCTTAAAGATATATTGCAAACTTTTGTGATCAGTATAGATATCAACATGAACTCCATACAAATAATGACGCCATATCTTTAAAGCAAAAACCACCGCTGCTAATTCAAGATCATGTGTGGGATAATTTTTCTCATGTGGCCGCAACTGTTGTGAAGCATAGGCTATAACTTTACCGTGTTGCATCAATACACACCCTAAACCAATTTTTGAAGCATCACAATATACTGCGTAGACTTCTGTGCCCTCCGGGAGTACTAATACAGGTGTAGAAGTCAATTTATCCTTCAACTCTTGGAAACTCCTTTCGCATGCATCATTCCACTAGAATTTAGTTGCTTTGTGAGTTAACTTTGTCAATGGTGCAGAAATAGAAGAAAACCCTTCGACAAATCTTCTATAATAACCGGCCAAACCAAGAAAACTATGAATTTCTGTAGGCGTCGTAGTTCTTGGCTAATTCTTCATCGCCTCTATCTTCTGGGTATCAACCCGTATTCCTTCATCCAATACAATATGACCCAAGAATGCCACAGATTTCAACCAAAACTCACATTTAGAGAACTTTGCATATAACTTACGGTCACGAAGAATCTGCAACACTTGCCGTAAATGATTAGAGTGGTCCTCTTGTGATCTTGAGTAAACCAAAATATCATCAATAAATACCGTCACGAACACGTCTAGAAATGGCTTGAACACCCTATTCATCAAATCCATAAAAACTGCAGGTGCATTTGTTAGTCCAAATGACATAACTAAAAATTCATAATGTCCATACCGTGTTCGGAAAGATGTCTTGGGTATATCTCTTTCTCTAACCCTGACTTGGTGGTAACCCGACCTCAAATCAATCTTTGAAAAGCATTTAGCACCCTGCAGCTGATCAAATAAATCATCAATTCTGGGAAGGGGATATTTATCCTTGATTGTTACTTTATTCAATTGTCGGTAGTCGATACACATTCTCAATGTGCCATCTTTCTTTCGTACAAACAATACCGGTGCACCCCACGGAGACATACTAGGCCGTATAAATCCTTTGTCCAATAAGTCTTTCAATTGCTCCTTCAATTCTCGCAATTCTGCTGGAGCCATTCTATATGGAGGAATAGAAATAGGCTTAGTTCCTGGAATCACATCAATGCCAAATTCCACTTCCCGTTCTGGAGGTAAACCTGGAAGATCTTTAGGAAATACATCAAGAAATTCATTTACCACCGGAACTGATTGAGGAGTTGGTGGTTTCGCTTCAGTGTCATACACTCTCACTAAGTGGCATATATATCCCTTGGATATCATTTTCCTAGCCTTAAGATAGGAAATAAATTTGCCTCTCGGTGCTCCCACATTACCCTTCCATTCAAGAACATCCTTTTGTGGAAAATGAAATTGTACTCTCTTGGCTCGGCAATCTACTGTGGCATAGCAAGAAGCTAGCCAATCCATTCCCATTATAACATCAAAGTCTATCATTTCTAACTCAACAAGGTAGGTCAATGTATCACAACCGTAAAAAGTGACTATACAGTCACGATAAACTCTCTTTGCTATAATGGAGTCACCAACCGGTGTAGTTACTTCAATTGACTTAACTAGTAATTCCGGCGTTCTTTTAAATATTTCAGCAATCAAAGGAATAACATATGATAATGTAGAACCCAGATCAATCAATGCATACATATTATGTGAAAATATGGACAAGATACCTGTAACAACATTAGGTGATGCCTCCGAATTCTGACGGTCTGCTAGCGCATAAATACGATTCTGAGTTCTGCTGGAACTAGCTGTTCCTCTAGCACCTCTACCTCGACCCATAGGTTGTGCTCCTCTACCTAAGGAAGGCACGGATGATGATGATGCAACGACTGATCCCGTAGGTCATGTTATACCACCAATGCTCCTCTATGGACACTCTCTCACCATGTGCCCTGGCTTACCACAAAAAAAGCAAACATTCATTCCAATCCGGGATTCACCTAAATGAGACCTTCCGCAATGCTGACACGACTGGCGAGAAAATCCTAATGTCTGTAGAACTCAAACTACACTGCTTCCGTTAACATAACTGCCCTTAGACCCTCAAAATTGAGGTGGAGTACCTGTTGTGGAATAAGAAAATGAGGGTCTAGGCAGCCTGTTAAAACTCCGAGGTCTAAATTCTCCTTGGGAAGCCATAGACTGTCCCGTAGATCTAGCTCTCTTCGACGACCCTTCTTCAAACCCTTGTGTTCTTCTCTGTTGCCTCTGATCTTCCATTTTCTGCACAAAGGCCTGTATTCTAGCTATATCCATGTCCCTGTTTAACGCAGCAATAGTACAATCTCAGACCAAATATGGCTCTAATCTCTCCACATACCGGTGAACTCTATCGGTCATAGTCTCGACCACATTCGAAGCATACCGAGCCAAGGAATTAAACTTAAGGTTGTACTCTCTAACAATCATGTTACCCTATTGCAGATTTAAAAATTAGTCTGCACAAGCCTTTCGGACCTCATAGGGGAGGTAGTGATCAAGGAATTCCATCTTAAATTTTTCCCAACTAGCTGGGAGTGCATCAATTCCCCTCGACCATTTCCAATCTTCGTACCACAGTATAGCTTCACCCTTTAATCTATAGGCTGCAAGCTCGACCGTTTCCACACAGGACACGTGCATAACCTCCAAATCCCTTTGGATTTGATCTATATAATCTTGCGGGTCTTCATTCGGATCTGATCCAGTAAAGGTAGGAGGGTCTAATTTCAGGAAATCCTGTGTCCGTCTACTAGCTTCTCTAACTGCACTATCATCACCTGACGCTGGACCAACCTGTCCCTGAACCTGTGCAGCAACTATTCGGGTCAACATCTGCACTGCATTCTTTAAGTCCTGGTCAGTAGTATTTACTGATGGTTCTGCAGGTACTTCTCTTCCTCTTGACTCTTCTGAAATAGGAAGAGTAGAAGAAGCCTGTGATGCAAACTCTTGTTCAGCACCGCCTTGATTAACTGGTTCAGGAGGGACTCTGCTAGTCCCTTCTCCTGCAATTCTGTATAACCTCTTACTTTTACCCCTTCCTCTTCTTGTCATCGACATTTTACTATAATATAAGAAAAATAATTTCAACGGTCATAAATGATTCCACCTATAACTTCGACTCTAATGCATGATCTAGAAATAAAGGAAAGAAACAACCCCTAAATGTCCCGTAGACTCCTACCTATAAATGTGGTGCAAAACATATTCATAAGCAAGACTCTACTCTGACACGGCTTTGTAGACACCCTAGGACAACCCGCTCTGATACCACTTTTGTCAAGCCTCAAATCCCATTAGGGCGGACATGGCACCCGAAGCCATTGAGGCCCCGAGAGAACCAATTTTTATCCCTGTAAACTCATGCGCAAGTTATTCCATGAGTATCAATATCAAAAATAGATGCAAGATGCTAATGGCATAAGTCATGGAAAATGTGTGATGATAAACACCTACAAATATGAAACTTGGCCGTTAGGGCCACCTTGAAATAACATACAACCTTCGTTTGTCCCACATCGTCTACAAAGCCTCTATAAATATATGAACACAACCATCCTAACATTGGGACAAGTCCCCGCTTTACACAACTGTGATACAATACCAAAACCAACATATACATAGGACTAGGAAAGCCCCGAAGCAACCTGGAGCTCACCTACAATCAGCAGAAATATACAAGTCCTACTGTGGAGGCCTACTAGTACCTGTGCCTGCAGCAAGTAAGGTAAGTCCCACAAGGGACGTCAGTACAAAGAATGTACTGAGTATGTAAGGCTATAAGTAACTGTATAAGATATAGGAATTTTAATGGAATCAAGTACAAGTGAACGCATCATGTAGATAAACTACCATAAGGTATACATGTGGGATCATGTACATTGCTTTCTTTACTTTACTTTACTTCACTTTACTTCATCATCAATCATATAATCATCAATCACGTAATTCCCGAGCCCAACTGATCAGTGGGAAATAACATAATAATAGGGATCGCCTCTAGCTAGGCTTTCGCCCCTTTGAGTTGCCACCCATTTCCAATGAACTTTCGGGTTCGCCTCTAGCTAGGATTTCCCCCCTTCGAGTTGCCACCCATACTCAATATCAATTTGGGATCGCCTCTAGCTAGGCTTACGCCCCTTCGAGTTGCCACCCGTACTCAACAAGTGTTCATTACTTTAATTCTTTTGTTATGAGATTGGTACATTAGTGGTTACAATGTTATTGGAACTTTGGAACATTATTGGAACATTAACCAATGAACATGAGCCATGTGAATCACAATTGATCAATGAATAAGGAACATGTGAGTAACAATGATTAATAACCGGAAATGGAATACCTTTGAACATTTCGGAATGGAACAAGTATAATGACAATGTGATACTATGTGCTGCAGAAGGATATGAAAAGAATAACCTTACATACCTTAATTCTACAATATGGATACACAATCTTATTCGTGAATACAACACTCAAGCTTTCTCTTTACGTCTACTCTACACACAAGTATATAACGAAGCTTATATTAACCACTAACTACATTACAAGTTCACAAGACGGTAAGTAGGTGCTTAACGGAAAGCAAAAACCGTCCAACCTCCAAAACACATGGTGCATCACTCCCCCACTTCATTATACTACCAAATAGCATTATTACACCAAATTACACTATAACTTACTGCTTTAGAAAAACAACAACACCAAATCAGTCCACACACCACCAAAACAGTCCACATATCGTCGTAGACATCACAAACCGATAGGATTTTACACCAAGTTTCTACTTTACATTTCCGCCTCAATACAACTCCACATATTTATCCCATCAATTAAACTAAATACCTTTCACAACAATATACCAAAACCAGCCCACACAATTTTAGAATTCACTTTAACATAACAAGAAAATATTCTTTTTTCACTACGCCAAACGTTCCATGCACAATTGCGTAAAAACCTTTCCATCAAGCCATACACAAAAGTAACGAATTAGGGACAGAACCACACTTTAAATATACTGAAATTTAGTCCATATAATTCAATTCCTTCAATACCTTAAGTCCCCTTTCAAGTTTAAACCACATAGAAGGCAAATCTTTTACCGATTAAGCAAAAGTGGACTGTTTTTCAAATAGTGGACTGCTCAACACTTATTAAACATATCCAACATGATTTACACAACCTATTACGCATATAATATATTAAACCACAAGAATAAACACTTACCAATACTTACAAGATGATGATCTTGGCAAAACAAGTGCAGTTGCCTTAGGGTTCAAATGGTTTCTTTTGGTCTCTTGAAAAAGTCTAGAAATTACAAGAATTTTGCAAAGTGTATTGTGTGAATAAAATATGATTTTATTGGACTTATATATCCCTTTAATGGTCCTCCTAGCCATAAAATTGGTCCTTAATGATATGTTTACTTGGTCAAGATATATGGGTCAAAATTCCCTTTTTGGGTCATGTCTTTCTTGTTGAATTTGGGCCAATTTTGAGCCCATTAGCCAAGATGAATTAAGTCCAAAACTTTGCATACATAATATACCGTTTATTGCATGTTCAATTACTCCCTTCACCTAGTCGCGTACGTTTGAAAATTTACGGGGTGTTATAAGAACAAACCAGGTGGAGGTTTCATATAAATATCTCCTTTGAGATTACCATGAAGAAAAGTATTTTTGACTTCCATTTGATGAAGAAGCAAGTTTTGTGAAGCAAAAATGGAAATAATAGTTTACACCGTAGTCATTTTTGCTACTAGTGCAAAAGTCTCCTTGTAGTTCACTCCATATTCCTATCTGTTACTAAGAACAACCAAACGAGCTTTGTACCGATCAAGAGTTCCATCAAAATGAAGTTTAATTGAATAAACCCATTTACATCCAATTGGGCGGATATTTGAAGGACATAAAATAATATCCCATATGTTATTTTCTTTAAGAGCCAATACCCTCCGTTGTTTTCTTCCAATATTCATGCTTGGAAGCTTGTGAGTAACAATATGGAACAGAAATGGTGGATAAAGTAGAGGAAAGCCATACAAATTAGGAGTACGAGATACTCTGGTAGATTGTCGAGTACGCTCAAGAGGAGAAGGCCTTGAAGAATTCTCAAATTCTAGTTGTGGAGATGTCTCAGGGAATATCGGGAGGGGGTAAAGTTTGTCGACATCTCTCATACACAAATCAAGTTTAAACCTCTTAAAAGAAGATGAAAAATCCTCAAAAGCAGGAATAAGAGGAGAAACAAGAGATGACTCAACATGAGTAAGAAGGAAATACTAATTCTCAAAGAAAATAACATTTCTGGAAACACAGAATTTATTAGAACATGGATCATAGCAAATAAAGCCTTTCGTTGAAGTACTATAACCCATAAAAGCACATTTAGTTGAATGAACAAAAAGTTTATTTTGTTGGGAAGGAGGCAGATGCACAAAACAAATACAATCAAATGTATCAAAAGTATAATAGCTAGGATTTTTGTGATAAAGATGAAAATATGGAAATTTGAAATTTAACACTTTAGATGGTAGTCTATTAATTAAATAGATAGCAATAGACAAAACTTCCACCCAATATTTAGATGGAACAGAGGACTCAATCATTAAAGAATGAGTGACATCTAAAAGATGACAATTTTACGTTTAGTAACCCCATTATGTTGTGGCGTATATGGGCAAGAGCGTTGTGAGATATTTCATTTTTCAAGCAAATAATTTTTGAATTCATAAGACATATATTCTCCACCAGAATCAGAGCTTAATAATTTGATGCAAGTAGAAAATTGAGTCTCAAGGTAGGCCAAAAATACCTCAGGCTTGGAACGAAGAAAATATACCTACGTAAATCGACTATAATCTTCTATAAATGTCACAAAGTACTTGAAATGAGCATGAGAAACAATTGGGGAAATACCCCAAACATCACTATGAATGACATCAAAACACTTTGTAGCACGACTACCAAAATTGGGAAAAAGAAGAATTTTACTTTTGCCCAATTACAAGTAGAAAAATCAAAAGAAGCAATGAAAAATTGATTTGTATTCCCCAATAAACTAGATTTTGATAAATGAGACAACACAATAGAATTTGAATGTCCTAAGCGCTTATGCCATACTTCAATCTTACTAGGCGTATAGTACAAGCAAAAGACAGAACATGATGAATGGAAAAGTGTATAGGAAACAGGCATCAAACTTTTAGACCCTTTGTAATTATTGTCCCCGACACCTGATCTTGCACAAGGCAACCATTACTAAAAAATTCACATCACAGTTGTTAGCTACCAATTTTCCAACTGAAAATCAGACCAAAGGAGAGTTTTGGTGATACAAAAACATTATTGAAAGTTTAGTAATATCCCCAACTTTGGTAATGGGTAAATTACTACCATTGGCAACTTGAATTTGGGATGGACCATGATACTTACGAACATTTTATAGCATACTAGCTGAGTTGGTCATATGATTAGAAGGACCAGAATCAGCAAGCCAAAAATTAGTTGTAATATCATTAGCTTGTAGCCCGAAAGCAGAAAAAGCTGACATGATCATTTGTTTTACCATTTCAAGAGTAAGAAATTGTCCCAAAGATGAGTTCTCGATAGTTAAACCATTTATCCCAGCTTGAAAAGCATTGACCCTACTGTCTTGAGGGCGTGTGAGACACTCTTTTATAATGTGTCCTTACAATTTAAAATAATTATAAAAATTCCTACCACAATATATAGCAATATGACCATAGTCCTTGCAACTGTAGCATTGAATTCTAGTCATATCTCTACCCCTTTCTTTATGTTGGGCAGTAAATGCAACAAAAACATCATTTACTTCCTTGAAAGCATTCTGTGTGACAAAACCTTGCTCTTCATGGAGTAATTCCCTAAAATAAATATTCAAGGAGGGAGACGAGATACGATTCATCAAGTTAGAGTTAACACTCTCAAACTCAGAATGTAACTTCATTAAAAGTTGGTCTCGCTTGCTTTGCTCATGAACTACCTAAATTACAGAAAGAGATTCGACAGGTATTTTGGCATAATCAATATCTATAAATTCAACCCATAAATTCTGAAATTCAAAAAAAAATAAAAATCATGAATGGATTGATCTCCATGAGAGTAATTACCAATTTCATACTCAAACTGAAAACGTCTTAAGCTATTGTCTTGGTTGTAAACCTTCTGTAAATAATACCACATGGCCTTAGCTGTCTTGTAAGACCTGAGATTAAGAACAATAAGAGGGTCAATTGACCCTAAAAACCATGTCATCACCCGAGCATCTTTAATCTTCCATTCACCTAACTTTATAAGATCAGTAGGAGAAGGGTCGCTTCCATCTATATGCCCCCATAGTTCTTTTTCGGTGACAAATAATTGAAATTGAAATTCCCAGGAAGAATGATTTTTTCCAATGAAGCGAATATTGAAGGATTCGAATTGATGTGAAATCATGTTCTTAAATAGTTATGAAATCTAGAAACACTATGACTCAAAAAAACAACCAAAATGACCAGGATCAAAACTATAAGATGTTAACGAACAGTCAATACAACCAAAATTTTCAAAAATAAATTGAAATGAACCAAGATGGACTCTATGAAACTAGACAGCCAAGAGGAGGCTCTGATACCATGTCAAATTTGTGTTGAATGTCCCTCAATGTTTAGAGTTTTGGCACTAAATAGAAAGTATTAAAAGATTACATCCCTAAAGATCCACTTTTCCTATCCCTAAAGATCAGTCATGCTATCCCTGTAAATCTGCTATTGTATCCCTCCAAATATGTTATTCTATCACTATATTTATTCTCTTTGATTACTACATCAAATCTCTATAATTACACATATACAAAAATATATAATTATATTAATATATACAATATTCACTATTAATTCATGATCTTTGAGTTGTTCATCATGCTAACAATTTGTACGATAATGAATTATACTTCATGACTGAAGAGTGATAGAGGTGCGAAATATTTCTTTGAGTCGAAGGACAAGTTTATAGACTTTCTTTACTATTTTCAGAATGTGGAGTGGTGATGTTTTAGTCATACAAACCATGTTTCAAGTAGAGATTAATACTTTACCTATTTGAATGTGGCATGGCTGAAATTCGTGTTTTTTTTGTATTTTGAACCATGTATAAAATTGTAACACTCCGTACGTTTCTAACCTTATTTGGTAACTTGGAGTCATGTTTACTTGATGATTAAGGTCACTAAGTACGTATTTTGTATTGTTTCGATGGGGCATTAGGTGATATACTAGTATTAGACGGAGTAGGAAAAATTTCAGCAAAGCCCAAAAATGTGGCCTTCCCGAACTCGTTTTGCGACGTAATGCGATGTTGATTCTTCCATGGTTTATTTAGGTTATTTGGTGTTTATTTACTCCTTATTAAGTCTCCAAGTACCTTAATACACTCTTACATGATCAAACCATGAAACACACGAATTTACCAAAATGTTCAATTAAGCCATGGACGGCTAGAATGTCTAGTTTTGCGATTGAGGCTAAGAACGGGAATATCGTAAGTGAATACTGTCGTGACATTATGGAATTATTTAAACATGAGATATATGATGGATTATACATTTATTTTAGTGGGATAAGCTAATATGTGTTATTGGGCCCAAATTGAGGCCCAAAACAAGGCCAAAATGAAAAGCCCAAAGGGAAATGACCATTCTTATATTAATTAAGGGACCATGACATTTAATGCCAAAGAAGTGGCTAAGGATTGACTTGAGGGTCTATATAAAGGGAACAAAAATCAGATTTATTCATTACAAAGTCTCATAACTTTTTGGATATTTTCACAAACATTTCTCTCTTTTCCAAAACCCTAAGGCAACCATTTCCTTTGGCCACTTTGGACAAGATCATCACTTTGGAATCTTAGTAAGTATTTATTCTTGTGATTTAACATATTATATGCATGATAGATTGTGTAGATCATGATGGTTGTGTTGGAAAGGTTGAATAGGACACTTTTGCCCTTTGGTAAAAGATGTGCCATTTTGTGAATTAAACTTGAAAGGTGACTTGTGGTTTTGATGAAAGAGCATGGTATGGATGAAATACCAACGTGTATGGTGTGATTATGTTACTAAACTTGTTATTTTCCATAAGTGTAAATTATGGGATTTTGGCCGATATGTGCTATGAGGTGTATTAAGCTGACTTAATGGATTCTTTGTGATATGGTGTGAATGAGAAAGTGTAAAGAAGAAGCTTTGTTGCGAAATTCTATTGGTTATGATGTTTGTTCAATGTATGGCATGTTGTAGTATTTTTGGAATGGTCATGCCGAAATTTCATTGTAAAGGGGGAAATGACGTTATAGGCAATTATGTAACTTTTGTCGTCTTTTGCACTTGTAAGGTGTTAGATGTTGACGTAAACTCCGTTATGTGCTTGTGTTGTAGAGTAAGGGGCTGGATCATTATATGCAATAGGATTGTGGATTCTTATTGAGGAGCTAAGGTATGTAAGGTTATTTTTGTCCGTATCTTCCTGCGGCACATATTGCTCCCTTTGCCATTGTACTTGTACCTATGTCGAAATGTTCCAAAGTATCTCATGTCAGTTGGTTACCTATATATATATTTATTCATGTGTCTCTTGTACATTGAACATTGTCCCAAAATTCCAATAATGCGATAACCAACAATGTTTCAATTTCATAACTAAAGATTAAAGTAATGTTGTAAAGAGAAGTTATGTGTTCTTGGGTGGTATCCCAGGGGTGGAAGGAACACCTAGCATGGGTCGATCCCAATATTACGGGTGGTATCCCAGGGGTGAAAGGAAAGCCTAGCATGGGTCGATCCTGATATATATATTGATGAGGACCGTATCCCAGGGGTTAAAATGCCTAGCATGGGTCATCCTCTTTTACCACTGATCAGTTGGTCCCGGGCATGATATGATTGTTGTTGATATTGAGATGATACAGGAAATAAAGAATGTAATGTACATGATTCCACACATATGGAATGTTGGTTTATCTATATTGTCTATTCTCTTATCTTTGAGTTACTTTGATGTTCTCACTTATTGGTACAGTTTCTTATAGCCTTACATACTCAGTACATTTTTCGTATTGACCCCCTCGGGGGAATTTACCTTACTTGTTGCAGGCACAGTTACTAGTAGGCCTCCACTGTAGGTTGCGGATCGTTTGCGGACATTTGGTGAGCTCCAGTTGGTTCGGGGCTTTCCCAGTCTTATATGTACATTTGTTTTGGTCTTATGTATAGAGCGGGGTGTGTCCCGACTCTAGGTGGGTTTTGGTTGTGCATCTGTAGAGGCTTTGTAGATGTTATGGGATAGATGAAGGAAAGGTGATGAACGTATGTTTTGTCTTCATGGCCCTGACGGCCAAGTTTCTTATTTCTTATATATTTTTCATAATTTCCGGTATTGGCTTCTTATTTCTAATTGTGGTGGTGACGACTATTTTGTGGTATGTGTATGGGTGTTTATGGATGTAGATTGGTTCTCTCGGGCCTTATCGGCTTCGGGTGCCATGTCCGTCCCGTTGGAACTCGGGGTATGACAAAAGTGGTATCAAAGCGTGTCGTCCTAAGGGTGTCTACAAAGCCGTGTATGAGTAGATTCTTGCTTATCGATGTGTTATGCACCATATTTATAAGTAGGAGGCTACGGGGCATTTAGGAGTTGTTTCTTTTTCTTCATTTCTAGATCGTGCAATAGAGCTACTGTTGTAAGTGGAATCGTACCTAACCATTGGTTTTCTTATGTTATAGAAAATACCGATTGCACGAAAAGGGAAGGGTAAAAGTAAAAGAATAGACAGGCTGGTTGGAGAGGGAACTAGTAGACCACCACCGAAACAGGTTAATCAAGGCGGTGTTGAACAGGAGTTTGCATCGTGGGCTTCTTCTACTTTACCCGCAGAGCTGCCTATGAATGCTACTAATCAGGATTTGAGAAATGCAGTGCATATGTTGACGCAGATAGTTGCTGCACAAACGCAGGGACGGGCTAATCCAATGACAAATGAGGATGATGCAACTAGAATAGCGAGCCGCAGAACACAGGATTTTCTGAAATTAGACCCTCCTACATTCACTGGGTCGGACCCACAGGCAGATCCACAGGACTTTGTGGACCAAATCCAAAGGGCCCTAGAAGTTATACACGTGACTGGTGTAGAAATGGTAGAACTTACGGCCTACAGGTTGAAAGGTGAAGTAATATTGTGGTATGAGGACTGGAAACGATCGAGGGGCATTGGTGCAAATCCACCCAATTGGGACGAATTTAAATCAGCATTCCTTGACCACTATCTTCCCTATGAGATCAGAGAGGCACGTGCAGATCAGTTTCTAAACCTTCGACAAGGGAATATGAGTGTTCGAGAATATAGTCTTTAGTTTAATTCTTTGGCTCGATATGCTCTGAATGTAGTGGCTACAATGACGGACAGAATCCATCGATATGTGGACAGATTGGAGCAGTATTTGGTAAGGGACTGTACCATTGCTTCTTTGAACAGGGACATGGATATTGCCAGGATCCAGGCCTTTGCACAAAAGATGGAGGATCAGAGGCAACGGAGGAGGACACAGGAATCTGAAAGAGGGCCATCAAAGCGGGCTAGACCTATGGGGCAGTCTATGGTGTCCCAAGGAGAGTTTAGGCCTCGGATGTTTCCTAGACCGTCTAGACCATTATTTTCTCATTCCATAGCAGGCGCTTCCTCCCAGTTTCGAGGGTCTAGAGGCGGTTATGTTGGGCAAAGCAGTGGGGTTCAAGGCTCGCAGACAGCAGGGTTTTCTCGCCCACCATGTCAGCACTGCGGAAGGCATCATCTGGGTGAATGTCGGATGGGATCTCCGGTTTGCTATTGGTGTGGTATGACAGGGCACCTAATTAGAGAATGCCCGCGGAGGAGTACGGGAGGTGTACCTCGACCTACGGGATCGGCCGTTGCATCATCATCATCGGTTCCTTCCCTAGGTAGAGGTGTACAGCCTGTTGGTCGAGGTAGAGGTACCAGAGGAGCAGCTAGTTCCAGTGGAGCTCAGAATCGCACTTATGCTCTAGTGGACCGACAGAATTCGGAGGCATCCCCTGACGTGGTCACAGGTATATTGTCCATATTTTCACATGGTGTATATGCATTGATAGATACGGGCTCTACTTTATCCTATGTTACTCCGTTGATTGCTGTAAAATTTGAAAGAACACCGGAATTCGTAGATAAGTCTATTGAAGTATCTACACCGGTTGGTGAATCTATTGTTGCAAAAAGAGTATATCGTAATTGTGTGGTAACTGTGTGTGGTCATGATACATTAGCTGATCTTATTGAACTTGACATGGTGGATTTTGATGTAATAATGGGGATGGATTGGTTGGCTTCTTGTTATGCCACGGTGGATTGCCGAGCTAAGGAGGTACATTTTTATTTTCCATGAAAGAATATTCTCGAGTGGAAGGGTAATGTGGGGGCACCGAGAGGCAAATTTATTTCCTACCTTAAGGCTAGGAAAATGATAGCTAAGGGGTATATATGCCATTTGATAAGAGTGCAAGATATCGATGTAGAACCACCCACTCCTCAGTCGGTACTAGTGGTCAATGAATTTATCGACATATTTCCTGATGATCTTCCAGGTTTACCTCCAGAACGGGAAGTGGAGTTTGGCATTGATGTGATTCCAGGCACTCAGTCGATCTCTATTCCTCCGTATAGAATGGCTCAAGCAGAATTGCGTGAATTGAAGGAGCAATTAAAAGACTTGTTGGACAAGGGTTTTATCAGGCCTAGTATTTCCCCGTGGGGCGCACCAGTATTGTTTGTATGGAAGAAAGATGGAACCTTGAGAATGTGTATCGATTATCGGCAATTGAATAAGGTAACGATCAAGAACAAATATCCCCTCCCCAGAATTGATGATTTGTTTGATCAGTTACAGGGTGCCAAATGGTTTTCCAAGATTGACTTGAGGTCGGGTTACCATCAAGTCAGGGTTAGAGAAAATGATGTACCCAAGACAGTTTTTTGAACACGGTAAGGCCACTATGAATTTTTAGTTATGTCATTTGGACTAACAAATGCACCGGCTGTTTTCATGGATTTGATGAATAGGGTGTTTAAGCCATTTCTAGACGTGTTCGTGACGGTATTTATAGATGATATCCTGGTTTATTCGAAATCATAGGAGGACCATGCTAATAACTTACGACAGGTGTTACAAATTCTCCGGGATCGTAAGTTATATGCAAAATTTTCTAAGTGTGAATTTTGGTTAAAATCCGTAGCATTCTTGGGTCACATTGTGTCGGATGAAGGAATTCGGGTTGATACGCAAAAGATTGAAGCAGTGAAAAATTGGCCAAGACCTGCGACGCCTACAGAGATTCGTAGTTTTTTTGGTTTGGCAGGTTATTACAGGAGATTTGTGGACGGGTTTTCTTCTATTGCTGCACCATTGACGAAGTTAACACACAAGGCAATCAAGTTTCAGTGGAACGACGCATGTGAGAAAAGTTTCCAAGAGCTGAAAGAGAAATTAACTTCCACGCCAGTATTAGTACTTCCTGAAGGAATAGAAGGTTATGCAGTGTATTGTGATGCTTCCGGGGTTGGCCTCGGATGTGTATTAATGCAGCATGGTAAGGTCATAGTCTATGCCTCACGACAGTTGCGGCCACATGAGAAAAACTATCCCACACATGATCTTGAATTGGCAGCGGTAGTTTTTGATTTAAAGATATGGCGTCATTATTTATATGGGGTTCATGTTGACATCTATACGGATCACAAAAGCTTGCAATATCTTTTTGAGCAGAAGGAACTCAATTTGAGTCAACGAAGGTGGTTAGAGCTTTTAAAAGACTATGACATTGATATTCTTTATCACCTAGGCAAAGCAAATGTAGTAGCTGATGCATTGCGCCGTAAGGCAGTAGAAAGCACTAGTGGTCAGTTGAATGAAAAGCATGAGATAATCAAAGACTTGAATCAATTATCCAGCTTGGGAGTTCGCCTTATTGAATCCTCAGATGATAGAGTTATTGTGCAGAATGCAGCAGAATCCTCCTTGACAGCTGAAGTGAAAGAGAAGCAATTTGCGGATTCTATTTTATTGCAGCTAAAAGAAAATGTACAGCAGAATTTGACCAAGGCATTTGATATTACACCGAAGGGAGTACTTCAATACCAAGGTCGATTATGTGTACCGGACGTAGATGAGCTAAGGAAGCGGATTATGACAGAGGCACATCACTCACGGTATTCTATTCATCCGGGAGCTACAAAGATGTATCATGATTTGAAATACATATATTGGTGGGGAAATATGAGAAAGAACATTGCGGAATTTATAGCTCAATGTCCAAATTGTCAACAGGTGAAAGTGGAACATCAGAAACCGGGAGGTTACATGCAATGTATCAATCTTCCAGTCTGGAAATAGGATATGATTAATATGGATTTCATTACGGGTTTGCCTCGTACATTGCGGAAGTTTGATTCTATATGGGTCATAGTGGACAGGCTTACCAAGTCAGCACATTTTCTACCAGTCAAGACGACCTATACAGCTGAGGATTATTCGAAGTTGTATGTGAAAGAGATAGTACGATTGCATGGCATTCCACTTTCTATTATATCAGACAGAGGAGCACAGTTTACTGCTCATTTTTGGAAATCTTTCCAAAGGAGCTTGGGCACACAAGTTAATTTGAGTACGGCTTTTCATCCCCAGACAGATGGACAAGCGGAGCGTACTATCCAAACACTTAAAGATATGTTACGGGCTTGCACATTGGATTTTAATGGTAGTTGGGATGAACATCTACCTCTTATTGAATTTGCATACAACAATAGCTATCATTCAAGTATCGGAATGGCACCTTATGAAGCTTTATATGGGAAAAAATGTCGGTCACCAATTGGATGGTTTGAAGCTGGTGAACCTGCTTTACTTGGGCCAGATCTTGTTTATCAAGCTATGGAGAAAGTTAGAGTGATCCAACAGTGGATCCAAACGGCCCAAAGTCGACACAAGTCATATGCGGATGTTAGACGAAGAGGGCTTGAATTTGCCATAGGTGATTGTGTATTCTTAAAGGTGTCGCCGATGAAAGGGGTAATGAGGTTTGGAAAGAAAGGGAAATTGAGTCCACGTTATGTAGGTCTATATGAAATTGTCAAAAGATTTAGACAAGTTGTGTATGAATTGGCATTACCTCAAGAACTCTCCACAGTCCATCCAGTAGTTCATGTTTCGATGCTTCGAAAGTGCATAGGAGATCCATCTCGTATTAAACCTATTGAAGATGTACAAGTCACAGAGGATCTTACCTATGAAGAGATACCTATTGCTATTCTGGATAGGCAAGTGAAGAGGCTAAGAAATAAAGACGTTGCTTCCATAAAGGTACTTTGGAGAAATCAACAAGTAGAAGAAATCACGTGGGAAGCGGAAGAAATGATGAGGTCAAAGTACCCGTATTTATTTCACACGAAAGGAAAAGTTCAAAGTGCGGAAGTGGAGCAATAAAAAGTAAGTATATATGAGCATTATGTGTCTATGTATATATATGCTAATATAGAAATGCAATTGTTGTACTTGAGACGATGTTATTAACATTCAAGGACGAATGTTCCTAAGGGGGGAAGAATGTAACACTCCGTACGTTTCTAACCTTATTTGGTAACTTGGAGTCATGTTTACTTGATGATTAAGGTCACTAAGTACGTATTTTGTAGTGTTTCAATGGGGCATTGGGTGATATACTAGTATTAGACGGAGTAGGAAAAATTTCAGCAAAGCACAAAAATCTGGCCTTCCCGAACTCGTTTTGCGACGTAATGCGATGTTGATTCTTCCATGGTTTATTTCGGTTATTTGGTGTTTATTTACTCCTTATTAAGTCTCCAGGTACCTTAATACACTCCTACATGATCAAACCATGAAACACACGAATTTACCAAAATGTTCAATTAAGCCATGGACGGCTAGAATGTCTAGTTTTGCGATTGAGGCTAAGAACGGGAATATCGTAAGTGAATACTGTCGTGACATTATGGAATTATTTAAACATGAGATATATGATGGATTATACATTTATTTTAGTGGGATAAGCTAATATGTGTTATTGGGCCCAAATTGAGGCCCAAAACAAGGCCAAAATGAAAAGCCCAAAGGGAAATGACCCATTCTTATATTAATTAAGGGACCATGACATTTAATGCCAAAGAAGTGGCTAAGGATTGACTTGAGGGTCTATATAAAGGGAACAAAAAACATATTTATTCATTACAAAGTCTCATAACTTTTTGGATATTTTCACAAACATTTCTCTCTTTTCCAAAACCCTAAGGCAACCATTTCCTTTGGCCACTTTGGACAAGATCATCACTTTGAAATCTTGGTAAGTATTTATTCTTGTGATTTAACATATTATATGCATGATAGATTGTGTAGATCATGATGGTTGTGTTGGAAAGGTTGAATAGGACACTTTTGCCCTTTGGTAAAAGATGTGCCATTTTGTGAATTAAACTTGAAAGGTGACTTGTGGTTTTGATGAAAGAGCATGGTATGGATGAAATACCAACGTGTATGGTGTGATTATGTTACTAAACTTGTTATTTTCCATAAGTGTAAATTATGGGATTTTGGCCGATATGTGCTATGAGGTGTATTAAGCTGACTTAATGGATTCTTTGTGATATGGTGTGAATGAGAAAGTGTAAAGAAGAAGCTTTGTTGCGAAATGCTATTGGTTATGATGTTTGTTCAATGTATGGCATGTTGTAGTATTTTTGGAATGGTCATGCCGAAATTTCATTGTAAAGGGGGAAATGACGTTATAGGCAATTATGTAACTTTTGTCGTCTTTTGCACTTGTAAGGTGTTAGATGTTGACGTAAACTCCGTTATGTGCTTGTGTTGTAGAGTAAGGGGCTGGATCATTATATGCAATAGGATTGTGGATTCTTATTGAGGAGCTAAGGTATGTAAGGTTATTTTTGTCCGTATCTTCCTGCGGCACATATTGCTCCCTTTGCCATTGTACTTGTACCTATGTCGAAATGTTCCAAAGTATCTCATGTCAGTTGGTTACCTATATATATATTTATTCATGTGTCTCTTGTACATTGAACATTGTCCCAAAATTCCAATAATGCGATAACCAACAATGTTTCAATTTCATAACTAAAGATTAAAGTAATGTTGTAAAGAGAAGTTATGTGTTCTTGGGTGGTATCCCAGGGGTGGAAGGAACACCTAGCATGGGTCGATCCCAATATTACGGGTGGTATCCCAGGGGTGAAAGGAAAGCCTAGCATGGGTCGATCCCGATATATATATTGATGAGGACCGTATCCCAGGGGTTAAAATGCCTAGCATGGGTCATCCTCTTTTACCACTGATCAGTTGGTCCCGGGCATGATATGATTATTGTTGATATTGAGATGATACAGGAAATAAAGAATGTAATGTACATGATTCCTCACGTATGGAATGTTGGTTTATCTATATTGTCTATTCTCTTATCTTTGAGTTACTTTGATGTTCTCACTTATTGGTACAGTTTCTTATAGCCTTACATACTCAGTACATTTTTCGTATTGACCCCCTCGGGGGAATTTACCTTACTTGTTGCAGGCACAGGTACTAGTAGGCCTCCACTGTAGGTTGCGGATCGTTTGCGGACATTTGGTGAGCTCCAGTTGGTTCGGGGCTTTCCGAGTCTTATATGTACATTTGTTTTGGTATTATGTATAGAGCGAGGTGTGTCCCGACTTAGGTGGGTTTTGGTTGTGCATCTGTAGAGGCTTTGTAGATGTTGTGGGATAGATGAAGGGAAGGTGATGAACGTATGTTTTGTCTTGATGGCCCTGACGGCCAAGTTTCTTATTTCTTATATATTTTTCATAATTTCCGCTATTGGCTTCTTATTTCTAATTGTGGTGGTGATGACTATTGCGTGGTATGTGTATGGGTGTTTATGGATGTAGATTGGTTCTCTGGGGCCTTATCGGCTTCGGGTGCCATGTCCGTCCCGTTGGAACTCGGGGCATGACAAAAATATTCACATAGAAGTGTATGGTGCCTTGGAGGTCATATCCATGTCAATAGATTTCCTGCCCGTTAAACCAGAATGCTTGATATAGTTTATTCAGAAATCTTTAGAGAATCATTTTTCAGAAAACATGTATTTAGGAATCCACTAAATAAATTGCTTAGCCTATTGGTGTCTATTTCAACGGTGTTTATATATTAACACTATAGATGTCTTGCTTAACGTTGGTCTCATAAATTGAACACTCACGCTTTGGTAATGCATTCTGGAATAGTGATTGGGCCTATTTCATCTATAGAAATGTTGATAGGAGCATCTAACATAATCATACAGTTTTCATTTGAATATGTTATCATATTTTGGAAAAATCCATCAAAGTTCATAATTTAGGTAGTTAGGTTTAATGTTATTCTATTCTGCACATAGTTATTTACCTAACTAGCATAAGTCTATTTCTTGTGAATTAACATGCTACAGCCTCACCAACATATATGTTAGTACCTTAATTATAAACTAACTATGAGACCTTTTCCTCCTTGTATGCTTACTTTGATCAAGAAATTGTTACGGTTTTGTTTTGATTAGTTAAACATTAAGAACAAATATAATCTAGCATATTTGAATATTCTTTGAATGCACATGGATTGGTATCACTTGGACCTCAATCACGACGACTGGCGGAGTCAACGCGCAAAGCAGAGCAAGTGGAATCGCTGCCCCAAAGGGGGCCAGGTACATTTCGGGAAAAGAAGAAAGAAAAATACAGGTTATAGCTGACTTCTTATTTTTTGCATATATAGCTTTATAAAACTAAAGCAACTTGTTACTCCCCTCTCTTCTAATTTTATATGTCACCCTTTTAAAAGTCTCAAAGACTTGACCGCTTTTACTATTATGCTAAATTGTCCACGTACTTTATATATATATATATATATATATATAGAGAGAGAGAGAGAGAGAGAGATATGCTCGGCATGGGACTAACATATGCTAGGCAAAGGCCCAACATTAAAGTATCAAAATGAAATCGAAAATCATACTAACACACTTGAAACTTACACACATAGCAGCTAGCTGTTGCGGCTGTGCTATCAGTGTTATCGCTACATATGGATCATGCTTCCAAAGAATTGAGGATTGTATAATTAGAAATATCTAATACCTCAAGACTACTGCAAACATGTTTAATAGCATACTATTAGAAATATTAACAATGTGTACAACATACACATGTTTTCAAGTTAAACTATCCACAATCATTATTATACACCCAAAATATAATAGTTGTTCTTATCTTTAGATACAACATGAGCACATCCTAATTTAACAGTTGTAGAATGTTGTAGAAGAATACTGGAGTCAGAGTTTTGATCTTAATGGCCAACTATCCAACTAATCTAATCCTTTTGGGTTGAGAAAATCTTAACTGCCATGTTTGCACCAACATTAGAAATTGAACCTTTCCATCATCTACTTCCACATGCTATATTCTTTGTATTCATCCTTGGAGAACATCACAGTGCCTTCCCGTGTGAATGCAAAATTATCTATTGCATTAGTATTTGCGGCTACTTGTGGAATAACAAAGTAAACCACTACATTTGCACTTTTGGTTGCCTTCCCTTTGGATTTGAAATTCGGTGGATAACCTATCAGTTGATAGCACTTGTCTATCACATGTGCTATTTTTTCACAGTGATCACACTTCAATAGTTTGAAACAATCATCCCTTATATGTCCCTTCACATGAAAATAATCACAAATTGTGCCCCAATCATTCTTCTTATTTCTTGTGTTCTTTGCAGTAAAGAATTCATTGGAACTAGAACCTATCTCTTCATGACCAACATAGTTGCTTCCTATTGCTATCCTTTGGCTCTCATCCTGCACAATTAATGCATATGCTTGGTTGACATTCAACATCTTCGACTTTATGAGAATCTGGCTTCTATCTTGACCATATCCCTTATTTACCCTATCAAAAATTAAAACAGTCGTTGGTATTGAAGTTGAGCGAGATATTCCTTCGATTTCTCATGATTACAAAAAAGGAGGAGGCATTATTGAATCATATTCATCCTATAAATTCTTGAGTCTCGAGTAATACACTAACACTGATTACGTTCCTTATGAGAAGGTGAAAATCTCCTTATGCAGTGCATATAGCCTCAATCCATTAATTTTTTTGAATCGTTCCTCCAACTCCTTTAAGATCAGGTGCGCATTAGAACGAAACAAAATTCCTGACTGGCATTCCCAGTCAACCACGAAACAACAATTGTATTGCAATGATTCCAGAGGTGTTCCAACACAGATCTATGCGTCTCTCTGGTGACCGTCACATCTATGAACCCTAATTTGTTTCTTCCTAGAAGTGTGATCCTCATCGCACGATTCCACCATTTAATTCTTTATTCTAATGACTTGTATCCCTACCGGCTGCGATCCTGGTCCATTGAAAGCATGCAAATACAAAGGATAATTATAATCAAGTTTAACACCTGCATTAACTGCATTTCCAGTCCCAATTCCTTGAGTATTTTAAGAATTTTCTGCTGCCATTGTTGAAATTGAATTCTAGAATCGAAGCTAAGTTATAGTGTTCTCTCAATTTCCTTCAATCTTCGTAGGCAAATCCCTAGATCACTTCAACAAAAACTTTGATTCCATATTGAGCCTATATATCTCTTTCATTTTATTGTCCTTGAGGACAAAACATTTTTTACAGGGGAAGGACTATTGTAGATCATACCAAGAGAGCTCAAAAGTAGTACATCGACATAATTTTACTTTAGTCCTAATTTTCTATTCCTATTTCTTTAGCACCGTACTTCAGCTTATCAGGATAATGTTGTCATTTCTAATTGTCCAAAGTTCTCGTTTGCATTGTAAATATACCTTGTATATACTTATTTGAGAAATATCAATCAAAATCAGCTTTTAGCTCTATCTAGAATAACTTAACCTACTTTAGTTCTTAGCTAAGATTTTATCTCAAAATCCATTCTGCAACATTCTTTTCCTACTTGATCTCCAAGCCCTAACATTAAACCCATTATTGTCACTTCTATCCCTCATATAACAACAATCACTATCCTAAATTGCCTAATAACAGAACATTGTATCAATGATAATGAAAGAATAAAGGAAGAAAAATATGGTTTTAATGAAAAACGAATAAGAAGGAGATGAATTAGATAATGAAGAAGAAAGATACGTACTCTTGAAGTAGTAGGATAATTCTAGTGGTAGACGAGAAGTTTTTGCTACCGGATAATGACTACCTTTTTAGCTATAAGTCTTAGAGATTTTATGGTGTTGAGGAGGAGAGATAAAATCTTTAGAGTGATTCCGTTTAGTGTTTCAATTCGCGCCTTTGATCCCAAAATTTTCAGTTTTATAGGTCGAGTATTTTATTTTTCAAAGAGAACATTAAGTCTCTAAAAATAAAATAGAGAATTAGGGACCAGAAAAAAATATCATTCCTATACTTTTAAGGACCATATTTATGACCCATCACTAAACCCCGGTCCCTAATAATCCTTTCTCTTGTAGTGGTAGTTGTGGTTCCTATGGAATGAGTTGTGCTACCTTTATCCATTTGTTTGAGCTCTGGACAATCTTGTACTATCCCATACAAATAACAAAAATTTGAGGACACATCCCTGAATGTGTTTTTTCACACTGGACATAGTGAGGTCGGGGTGGTATCATTTGGCTCTTAAGCCCTTGAGTTTGTAACACTGGTTTTCTAGAATGTTAGCTCTGTCATGACTAAGCACCCTGATCATATATGGGTAATGGAACTGGAGTGGTGCACTAGTGGTAAAATGGGTTGCCAACTGTGTAGACCAGTCATGACCCAAGCCCTGTCGTGAGTGGCACTCACACTAACCCTCCAGTGGGAGAATCATTTAATCTGAGTAATTACTACCAACACTTAACAATTTTTAAATGAGAACAAACCAAATCTTATTTAATAAACTATATCTGGAAAAGTCTAATTCAATATTGCGGAATAATATCAATCTAAACGCCCCAGAAACTGAAGGTCATCGTGCCATAACATTTAAACAAAATAATTCATGGGTAAAACTCAGAAAACAATAATAAACTAAACTGTATATGTCTGAGCAATGGACAAGATAAAACAAAGACGATCCATGGCTACTCAAAAGATGATGATCACCCTTAGATCAAAAGCCGGTCACTATCTACTAATGTGGTCTCGTATGAGATGCTAGAATATTCTCTGCACTCAGTAAAAAAAAGAGTACAAGGTAGTATCAACACAAAATCACTATGTACTGGTAGGGTTATAGGCCAACTCAACTCAACCAATGTGAACAAGTAACTTACATATTGTAAACAAGTAGCAACCATGTCATCTAACAAGTAAGAATTCAAACAGTACTTCTACCACAATTTCTGTGATAACCAATCAAGTGAAATAGTTCACATATCACATTTAAGAAAATATGTCCAATTCAATCCATCTTTACTAGCCCACTATTATAATGAAAAAATCCCCACCCTCTCTTTACAGTGGCTTTCAGCTCCATTCCTTCGCTATTATAAAAGTAAGAAATAAATCCCAACATCTCAATTTACCACTTCAGCATAAAACTTTACTATAGTTCAAAAACAAGAAATAGTCCAATTCAATTACAATATCAACAACCTGGACCACACAAGGATCCAAACATAATGCTAGGTAAATCGGACCTCTTAAGGATCCAAATGAAATAAACAATAATACAAACCCGATTCACTCATGGACCATCAAACTCTCCATCACCGTGTACACACATGCTATGGGTCTTATATTTGCCTACCATCTATGACCTTCAGGGGATAATCTCAGTCCATGTACCAAATAACCCGGACAACTAGTGTTTGCCCCCTTATACAAAACCTAATCTTATACCACCCTTATTCCAACGTTCCCACCCTTATACTCTTTGAAATCCACTAATTCTGTAATGATAAACCTTTACCAGCTCATCTCATAACATTTAACAGTACCCTAACATGTACAATCACATAATGAGATAATTCAACCACACATGCATATCAAACGAGTCCTTTTACATAACCTCATTGCAAGTAATCAATTACCAACTTGTATTTACATATAACAAGTTCAACATTCAATAGTACACATTGCAATAAGTAGACAAACAAACAATCATTTATCCTGCACACATAAATCAACTTGAGTTTTAATTCCTATTCAACCATCATCTACCTCAACCAACGCTTTGCAATGCTCTAACTAACTTGAGACTTGCCTTTCCTTGTATCCTCAGCTTGATTTTGGTCTACAAACAACATATAGGACACAATTTAACAATTATTCTATTAATTCTAGGTGTTTAGCCTAATTCCATAACCCTAATGTCAAGTTCATGAATCGTTTCCTCATTCTAGGATTTTTCAACCTTCATTCCACTGATGAAAATCACACAAAATCGCCCTCCTCTGGCCTTGAATGACTTTGGAATGAAAAATAACATTTAAGTCTAAAACCTATTATTTATTGCACTTAGTCTACAATAGCAACCAAATTCCCACTATAGCAGCCTCACTATAGCGGAATCTGCCCATTATAGTGGGACTAACCCATCTTGACATTGGATAAAGCGAAACTGCGGTAGTAGCCTGCCTCCCTCTATAGCAGTGTAGGCAAAACAGAATGTTTGGGCAGTCCCAATTTTTGGCTTATTTTTTAACACACTCCCAAATTTTAACCTCTCAAACTAAGCCATTTATGTCAAATGCTATCAATGGAATTCTGCTAACCCAAATTCAATTTGCAAAAGTTTCTACGAACTCCTTAACCTTCTAGCTAATACATTATAATCTTAAATCATAGAATCAACAACCTATCAATTATCGAATTTTCCTAGATCACACCACACTTGGAATTCATCCAAGATTAGCCTAGCCTAAAATTTTTAGCACTTCATCCAATTCTTAACCCAAATTTTTGCATTCTAAGCTAAACCATAATGATGAAAAGGATCGTTACAACAGATACAATTTACCCATCGTTCGTCGTTGAAAGATAATTCAAGGAAAAGAAAGGAAAACTAATAAGGGAAAGTACCTACATCCTCAAACAAGTAAGGGTACTTATTGTGTATATTTGACTCCCTCTCCCAAGTGGCCTCCTCAATAGGATGGCACTTCCACTGGGCTTTTGCAGATCTAATCTCCTTGGTTCTCAACTTCTGACATCTCAATCAAGTATCATTTTCGATACCTCAATCAAGTATCGCTTCCAGTTCATCCTAATAAGAAAGGTTTTTATCAAGCAATACTGACGCCCAATGGATAATGTAATTGATATCCCCATGGCATTTCTTAAGCATAGACACATGGAATACCGAATGGACTCCCAACAAACTTAGAGGCAATTCAAGTTTGTAAGCCACTGGACCCACATCATCAAGAATTTTGAATGGATAAATATACATGGGGATAAGCTTGCTCCTCTTACCAAACTGCATCCCTCCCTTCATGGGAGACACCTTCAGTAGAACATGTTCCCCTACCTTAAAGTACGTCTCTTACTATGCGATCGGCATATTCCTTCTATCGACTTTGAGTTTCCAACAACTTATCTTGAATAAATTTGACCTTCTCTTGACCTTCTTTCACCAACTCTGTGCCTAAAGGATTCACATCGCCCACTTTAAACCATCCTATGGGTGATCTATAACTCCTCCCAAAAAGAGCCTCAAATAGAGCCATGTCAATGCTAGAGAGATAACTATTATTGTACAAAAATTTACACAACAGTAAAATTTGATCCCAATGACCCCCAAACTTAGCAACATATTCTCGAAGCATGTCTTTCTTCACCTGAGTGGTCCTCTCAAACTTTCGTTAGTCTGAGGATAAAATATAGTGCTAAGGTCAAGCTTCGTTTCCAATTCCTCATGCAATTTGTTCCAAAAATTAGATTTAAATTGTGTACCTCTATCAAATATAATGGATATTGGCACCCCATACATCCAGAAAATCTCCTTCACATCGATCTTGGCTAACTTCTCTGAATTATTGTTCATCTTAATTAGAATAAGATGAGTAGACTTTGTTAGCCTATCCACAATAACCCAAATTGATTCATACTGTCCCAAGGTCTTAGGAAAACCCACCATGAAATCCATAGAAATTCTTTTTCCACTTCCACTCAGGAATGGACATCCTCTAAAGCAAACCTGCAGGCTGTTAATGTTCATATTTCACCTACTAAAAATTATGATACTTAGACACATACTCTACTATATCTCTCTTTATTCGGGGCTACCTATAGAGTTATCTAATGTACCGATACATCTTGGTTGCACCCATATGTATAGAGTATTTATATACATGTGCTTCCACCAACAAACAAGGAATCAAATCATCAATTTGGGGCGTGCACACATTCCCCTTCACCCACAACATGGCTGTCACACCCCAAATCCCATTGAGGCGGACTGGTACCCGGAGCCGATGAGGCCCGAGAGAACCAATCTTAGCTCATGTCCTTTCATATGCATGTCTCTTTATGAATAGCATACTATCTCATGTAATTGATAAAATATAAAATGCCAATGGCGGAAGTCATGGAAAACATGTACAATATATGAAACTTGGCTGTTAGGGCCATCAAGTCAAAACGTACATTCATCTTTCACATTCATATACCCACAGATGTCTACAAAAGCCTCTAACAGATACATCTGCAAGACCAAATTAAATTCGGGACAAGTCCCCACTTTATACAACATGTACAACATCAAAACAAATGTACAACTGTGACTCAAAAAGCCCCGAACCAACTGGAGCTCACCAAAGATCTGCAAATACCCGATAATTTACTGCGGAGGTCTACTAGCACCCGCGCCTGCAGCAAGTAAAGTAAATCCCCCAAGAGGGGTCAGTACGAATAATGTACTGAGTATGTAAGGCTCATAAGAACTATATCATACATAAGAACATCAACAATGAAGTCAATATAAGAGAAATAGAAAATGTGAATAAACTCTCTTTTCGTATGTGAGGAACCATGGATATTACGTTCTTTACTTCTATTGTCTTCACATATGTTCATCTTTATTGTTCTACCCATGCTAGGCTGTTCTGTCGCCCCTGGGATGAGATTAACCCATGCTAGGTACCTTGACCCCTGGGATGTTACTATTAACCTATGCTAAGCTTTCGTGCCGCCCCTGGGATGTTACTAACCCATGCTAGGTACTTTGACCCCTGGGATGTTACTATTAACCCATGCTAGGCTTATCTGTATCCCCTGGGATGTACTTATCATAACCCGAGCTAGTCTTTTTTGTAGCCCCTGGGATATAATTATGATAACCTGAGCTAGGCTTTTCTGTAGCCCCTGGGATGTATCGGGATCGACCCATGCTAGGTATTTTAACCCCTGGGATACCACCCATGAATATTCAACAATTAAACATTACTTCTTTCTTTTATTACTCTTTCTTTTAATCTAAGAGTGATACCTTGGTGATTGAAACATTCTTGAAACTTGGAACACATACATACATTACTTCACGTCTTTACTCTTGTAAGATTGATATCTTTACTTGTGAGGGATAGATACATTAGCTTGAACATTACTTCATTACTTTATGAGATTGGTACTTTTACTTGTGAGAGATTGGTACAAACATAATCATAATATTATTGGACTTTGGAACATGACATGATTGGAAAATGCTATTCAAGAATAAATAGATTCTCTTTACATCTTACTCTCTTTGAGATAATTCGATTAGAAATTACAATGTTATGACAGCTTAGTAATTTCAGTCAATGAATAAAAGATAAGTGAATCATAATTCGTCTAAGAATAGGACACATGTGAATAACAATAGATGTCAACCTGAGTTGGGATACTAGAGAACCCTTTGGAATGGAATCAGTATAATGTCAATGGGAATAATATCTGCCACAGAAGAACATAGAAAGAGTAACCTTACATACCTTCACTTCCAAGTATGAGTACACAAGTCTATATATGAACACAATAGTCCAGCTCCTTCCTTATGTTTCACTCTACAATACAAGTCCATAATTGAACTCTCGTTAACAACTATTTACCGTACAAGTGTACAAAACGACAATGAGCTATATGAATACCATATAACATCATTTCACACTTTAAAATATGACCCACTGCATTATCATACCAACAACGCCATAACATTCCACACATTGACCAAGATATCATACATCAATAATATTTCATACCACACTTACCTTTTATGCTTTCTCATTATCATTCCGTCACACTTACTCCAACCAAATTGCCTCATAAAAGCATATGAAAAAAAATCCATACTTAATATAGTCCAACATTCCTCCATTTGATACTTTAAAATCATTAAAACGGCATCACAAGTTGATAATTACATCCAAAAAGGGTATAGGGGCCTTCGGGGGTCAAATAGATGTGAAAACATACAAAACCAAACCTGGGGCTGACCTGCGAATCCACCTGCGCCCATAGGTGACTGAGGTGTGCCCGCAGGTGGCCTTTGGCAGATGCCATAGGCACCTTCGTTGGCATCTGCGCCCGCAGGTGCCCTCATCTGTGGGGGCGGATGCCCGTTTTGGTCCGAATTGGTCTCTTCTGGGTCTTTTTATGCCATGAATGGTCCATGATCATAACTAAACTTCCTTTAACATATTTTTTATCATCTTGAATGTCAAACATCAGCCATGGGCTCACAACACACATAAACAACACCCAAAACTACTCTTCTCGTTCAATACGTCACCAAATCCATAACCAATTTCACAATAACAATTCCAAACATTATACACAAGGATAAAACAAGGTAAGACTAGAATCATATATCACATGTCAATATTGAATCCATCAATTTCACTTCCTTTAAGACCACACGTCCATGTTCAAGTTTACAAGACAAAACCATTTTCTGATTTAGCAAACATGTAACATTACACACATAGTGAACTTCTCAATACTCCACCAACATAACTAACATCATATAGGCACCCTATCATGCACATAATATATTAAACCATAAGCATAAACACTTACCAAGTCTTGCAAGATGATGATCTTGGCCAAAGGAATGAAGGATTAGGATTTGTGTAAGATAAGAAAATGTTTGAGATAATTCTAGAAATGGCATGGGTGTCACAATGAATTAAAATCTATTTTTTCCTCATATATATAGGTCCCTCAATTCACTCTTCTCCAACTCTTGGCATTAAATGCATGGTTGATTTGTCAAATGGAAGATTGGGTCTTATTTTTACTCATAGCTCTGATACCAATGTGGGGGGTGCGTGGTTTCGTTCTTGGGAATTAAATGTTTCTCTATAATATTGTTCTTTTAGCGGAATTAATCTCATAATTTCTGTTGCATTATTTGCTATATATTCTAAGTATTGTATATCTTGGGTTCTTTGATATGTTTCTATATTAGTTTTTAATAATTTTTCTAATAATATTATATTTTCCATGGTTTGTAACTAATAATGAAGGCTTTCATAATTAATTATGTTTGTATTTAAAGTCATTTTTATCTAAATGCTGCTTCATAGTATCTATTGCGTAGGGGAATTAATACTAACATATGTGTTACATTTTCTAGTATTTTTTGTAAGTCTGTTATTTCTTGTGTTCTTATGTAATTATCTAAATTAAATTGTAATAGAGTTTTTGTTTCTCTTAGCTCGTCTACTGTTCGTTTCCAATTTTCAAATTGTTCTTGATTAATTTTTATTCTAGGTTTTCTAAATGACATGTCATAAAGGCTGATATAAAATATAATTATCTTACAGGGTATAATCGTCTTAACTCTTTTATAGTCTGTTCTATGTAGTCTAAATATTTGAGTTCATAATTCATAAAATAAGTATCTACGTGTATTTTAAGTATTGGCTCATTTAATTTTATTTCTTCTACCGTTTCTATCCAATAATGGAAGCTATCATAATTTATCATCTTAGTCGAAATCTGGATAGTCTAGATAATCATCTTCGATAAACATATTGTACATATCTGATACTATAAATTCTGTCCAATTATTTTGCATTACTGCTATAGATTCATAAGTCATTATCAAGTCAAAAATTTGTTTAGTTGTATCAGTATCTAATCTTCGTAAAATCTATAAAAGTAGTATCTTATATTCTTCATTATCATCTAGTAGATAATTCTGTGTGTTTAACTGGTTATTGTCCATATTTTCGAAATTCATGTATTGACTAAAGCATATTCCCTTTAACCTCTACTTGTATTATTAAATATTTATCATTTAATAGTGCAGTATTATGAACAGTTTTTTCTGTCACTACTATGAGTTTTAGCCTTAATCAGTTACCCTAACAATGCCTCAACTGGTGTCTACTCCCCTTTAACGGCATTACTCGCCTACTCGGTTTTGACTATAGGACGGCTTAGTCTGGGCTTACCTACTCTTGGCTGACTAATCATAGCAAACTTACTTAAACAGTTTAAGATATAGTTACACTACTACATGATAAACATTAATAATATGCTAGAGATTATTAGGAATATAAAAAATTAGTAATACATATCGAAACATAGGTGTACCTTAGTTGTTATATTTTCAGTGGTATGTGATACTTCTGTATGGGTATCTAATTCATCCATTGTTATCTGTTTAAAATATTTATTTATTTATATCTAAGAATCTCAACACATGAGGGGAGGTGTGTGGTTGCGTTCTTGGGAATTAAATGTTTCTCTATAATATTGTTCTTTTAGCGGAATTAATCTCATAATTTCTATTGCATTATTTGCTATATATTCTAAGTATTGTATATCTTGGGTTCTTTGATATGTTTCTATATTAGTTTTTAATAATTTTTCTAATAATATTATATTTTCCATGGTTTGTAACCAATAATGAAGGCTTTCATAATTAATTATGTTTGTAATTAAAGTCATTTTTATCTAAATGCTGCTTCATAGTATCTATTGCGTAGGGGAATTAATACTAACATATGTGTTACATTTTCTAGTATTTTTTGTAAGTCTGTTATTTCTTGTGTTCTTATTTAATTATCTAAATTAAATTGTAATAGAGTTTCTGTTTCTCTTAGCTCGTCTACTGTTCGTTTCCAATTTTCAAATTGTTCTTGATTCATTTTTATTCTAGGTTTTCTAAATGGCATGTCATAAAGGCTGATATAAAATATAATTGCCTTACAGGGTATAATCGTCTTAACTCTTTTATAGTCTGTTCTATGTAGTCTAAATATTTGAGTTCATAATTCATAAAATAAGTATCTACGTGTATTTTAAGTATTGGCTCATTTAATTTTATTTCTTCTACCGTTTCTATCCAATAATGGAAGCTATCATAATTTATCGTCTTAGTCGAAATCTGGATAGTCTAGATAATCATCTTCGATAAACATATTGTACATATCTGATACTATAAATTCTGTCCAAATATTTTGCATTACTACTATAGATTCATAAGTCATTATCAAGTCATAAATTTGTTTAGTTGTATCAGTATCTAATCTTCATAAAATATATAAAAGTAGTATCTTATATTCTTCATTATCATCTAGTAGATAAGTCTGTGTGTTTAACTGGTTATTGTGCATATTTTCGAAATTCATGTATTGACTAAAGCATATTCCCTTTAACCTCTACTTGTATTATTAAATATTTATCATTTAATAGTGCAGTATTATGAACTATTTTTTCTGTCACTACTATGAGTTATAGCCTTAATCAGTTACCCTAACAATTCCTCAACTGGTGTCTACTCCCCTTTAACGGCATTCCTCGCCTACTCGGTTTCGACTATAGGACGGCTTAGTCTGGGCTTACCTACTCTTGGCTGACTAATCATAGCAAACTTACTTAAACAGTTTAAGACATAGTTACACTACTACATGATAAACATTAATAATATGCTAGAGATTATTAGGAATATAAAAAATTAGTTATACATATCGAAACATAGGTGTACCTTAGTTGTTATATTTTCAGTGGTATGTGATACTTCTGTATGGGTATCTGATTCATCCATCGTTACCTGTTTAAAATATTTATTTATTTATATCTAAGAATCTCAACACATGAGGGGAGAGAGAAAAGAGTTTGCTGAGAGAAGAGTTCTCAAAGCCTGCTTCTCTTCTGAAGTTTACACGCCAATATATAGACATAAGAGTTGGTTGCTAAACAATCCTAAAAGCCAACTACTATTCCTTAAGTTTATAATTCGTAAAGGGCACTCTGCACTTTACGACTATTTCTAATAAAACAAAACAGAAAAAGAAAAAGTAAAGTTTTGCACAGCAAAGTTACTGTGTACTTTACGACTTATTCACTAAAAAACAAAAAAGAAAAGTAAAGGAATATAATAAGTACATATCTTTTCCTTTTCCTATCTTCTTTCTTTTTCTACTGTCGGCCATTGCAGTGTCGGCCATATATCTTTTTCCTGTACCTTTGTTGACCGTAGGTTGCTGATTGCTAGCTGCTGTCTGGTAATCACTTTATTCTAAAAGGACATCTGGAACATGGATTGTATCTCCTCCATTGCATTTAGAACATCGGTGATCTGGGTATTTTTGTCCAATTAACTGGCAATATCTGGTTAATAATTCTGGAGAAATAAATTCTTTCTTTAAAGCTCTTGTTGTAGGTGCTTCTTCTGGCCTGAGTAGTGAAAGTATCCATTGACGGACTTCTTCCATATCTGCTATCCTTAGTTCTCTGGAATTTGAATAAATCATAACTTGGTCTCTTGATGAGTATTTCCAAATGGCATTTCCATTAGAATAATTATTAACTAATTCCTGAATAATAGTTGTTAATCCAATAAGTCTTTTATTTGCAAAAAAGCTTGGTATATCTCCTTCTGGTATTTCTGGTTGTGGAACAATTTCTTCGGGTAGTATCATTTCTTTTGTAAGTCCAATTTTAATAACTTGGATAATATGTTTTATCTCTGTGTAGATTATTTCTGTTGGTGCGACGTAGAATCTTACATAAAAGAAAGTTCCTTTCATAATTCTTTTGTATGTAGTAAATGCATTATATACTGCGGGTATTTTTTCTAGTTCTGCTCCAGTAGTTGTGTATACTGTACTGAGTAGTCCGAAATCATAACATGTTTTTACTAGATTGGCATTTGTTTTTGGTTGGGCAAGAAGTTTGTTATATCCTTGCAATTTTTGGGTTATATAATCGGTATTTGGCTCTGTGGCTATGGTGGATCTTGGTTTGAAGTTTAAGTGTGCTAGAATGTGGTGTAAATTTCGTATATATGTACTGGAGATATGGTTGTATATTTTATTTTCTTGGTTGAGACTGGCTGCATATGATGAGGTTTGGGGTGTTGGAATATTTATTGTAGGTTGTCTCTGGATAAATGGCTTATCAAATAAGTTGTTTAGGTTGTTGTTGATTGGCCTTTTTCCGGCTGCTCTGCTTGTACCTGCATTTGAAATAACTAGATTGTTATGGGTTTTTAGGAGTTTCCCATCGTCTCCTTTTAGCTCTAGAATTTTATCGTCTTCCGATCGACGTAGCTCAGCATATTTAGAGTCATGCGGCTGACTTGTACTAGCTGTAGATTTCAGAGTAACTTCATTAACCTTTAGCTTTTGTACTTCTAGGTCAATACTGTCCACTTTATGACAAAGTGTAGTAATGGCCTTCAACATATCTTCCATGATATTATCTGGTTCTGTTTGAAGGCCATTACTACACTTTGTCATAAAGTGGACAGTATTGACCTAGAAGTACAAAAGCTAAAGTTTAATGGAAATGCCATTTGGAAATATTCATCAAGAGACCAAGTTATGATTTATTCAAATTCCAGAGAACTAAGGATAGCAGATATGGAAGAAGTCCGTCAATGGATACTTTCACTACTCAGGCCAGAAGAAGCACCTACAATAAAAGCTTTAAAGAAAGAATTTATTTCTCCAGAATTATTAACCAGATATTGCCAGTTAATTGGACAAAAATACCCAGATCACCGATGTTCTAAATGCAATGGAGGAGATACAATCCATGTTCCAGATGTTCTTTTAGAATAAAGTGATTACCAGACAACAGCTAGCAATCAGCAACCTACGATCAACAAAGGTACAGGAAAAAGATATATGGCCGACACTGCAATGGCCGACAGTAGAAAAATAAAGAAGATAGGAAAAGGAAAAGATATGTAATTATTATATTCCTTTACTTTTCTTTTTTGTTTTTTAGTGAATAAGTCGTAAAGTACACAGTAACTTTACTGTGCAAAACTTTACTTTTTCTTTTTCTGTTTTGTTTTATTAGAAATAGTCGTAAAGTGCACAGTGCCCATTACGAATTATAAACTTTAGGAATAGTAGTTGGCTTTTAGGATTGTTTAGCAGCCAACTCATATGTCTATATATTGGCGTGTAAACTTCAGAAGAGAAGCAGGCTTTGAGAACTCTTCTCTCAGCAAACTCTCTTCTCTCTCCCCTCATGTGTTGAGATTCTTAGATATAAATAAATAAATATTTTAAACAGGTAACGATGGATGAATCAGATACCCATACAGAAGTATCACATGCCACTGAAAATATAACAACTACGGTACACCTATGTTTCGATATGTATAACTAATTTTTTATATTCCTAATAATCTCTAGCATATTATTAATGTTTATCATGTAAAGTGTAACTATATATTGAACTGTTTAAGTAAGTTTGTTATGATTAGTCAGCCAAGAGTAGGTAAGCCCAGACTAAGCCGTCCTATAGTCGAAACCGAGTAGGCGAGGAATGCCGTTAAAGGGGAGTAGACACTAGTTGAGGCATTGTTAGGGTAACCGATTAAGGCTAAAACTCATAGTAGTGACAGAAAAAACTGTTCATAATACTGCACTATTAAATGATAAATATTTAATAATACAAGTAGAAGTTAAAGGGAATATGCTTATTCAATACATGAATTTCGAAAATATGGACAATAACCAGTTAAACACACAGACATATCTACTTTTTTTTTTTTTTGAGAGTTCAAGTGAAATGAAGGGTGGATCTATCTTTACCATTTACTTATGAAGACGGGTCGGGTTTTTTTTAAGATGGGTCGGGTAAGGATATTAAATGGATGTTAAGTTGGAATATGGTTAAGTGGGCTGGTTGGATATTAAATGGGACACTGACGTGGAGTAGCCATGTGACAATTTTTTTTCACGTGTTGTGCTTGGTGACACTCCATTAATGTGAGGGGTATTTTTGTGCCAAAAAACAAATGGAGGAGTATTTTTGCTCTATTTCGGATAGTTCAGGGGTAATTTTGGCCCTTTTTGGCACTCCGTTAAAATGAGGAGCATTTTTAAGCCAAAAAATAAATGGAGGGGTATTTTTGAGCCAAAAAATAAACGGAGGGGTATTTTTGAGCCAAAAAACAAACGGAGGATATTTTTGCTCTATTTCAGATAGTTCAGGGGTAGTTTTCACCCTTTTCCGTATATTTTATGAAGATTAGATACTGATACAACTAAATAAATTTATGACTTGATAATGACTTATGAATCTATAGCAGTAATGCAAAATAATTGGACAGAATTTATAGTATCAGATATGTACAATATGTTTATCGAAGATGATTATCTAGACTATCCAGATTTCGACTAAGATGATAAATTATGATAGCTTCCATTATTGGATAGAAACGGTAGAAGAAATAAAATTAAATTAGCAAATACTTAAAATACACGTAGATACTTATTTTATGAATTATGAACTCAAATATTTAAACTACATAGAACAGACTATAAAAGAGTTAAGACGATTATACCCTGTAAGGCAATTATATTTTATATCAGCCTTTATGACATGTCATTTAGAAAACTTAGAATAAAAATGAATCAAGAACAATTTGAAAATTGGAAACGAACAGTAGACGAGCTAAGAGAAACAGAAACTCTATTACAATTTAATTTAGATAATTTCATAAGAACACAAGAAATAACAGACTTACAAAAAATACTAGAAAATGTAACACATATGTTAGTATTAATTCCCCTACGCAATAGATACTATGAAGCAGCATTTAGATAAAAATGACTTTAAATACAAACATAATTAATTATGAAAGCCTTCATTATTGGTTACAAACCATGAAAAATATAATATTATTAGAAAAATTATTAAAAACTAATATAGAAACATATCAAAGAACCCAAGATATACAATACTTAGAATATATAGCAAATAATGCAACAGAAATTATGAGATTAATTCCGCTAAAAGAACAATATTATAGAGAAACATTTAATTCCCAAGAACGCAACCACGCACCCCCCACATTGGTATCAGAGCTATGAGTAAAAATAAGACCATAAGTGAAAATAAAGCTACAAATAAAGATAAAATAATAGGGAAAAATGATACAGAAACAAGTTCATCTAAAGATATAAATTTAGAAGCAAAAGAATCTAACTATAAACCTTTAACAAAAAGTCAAATCGAATTACTTAAACAAATCATGGATGTAAAACAAGAATTAAATTTTAGAAAAGATAGGTTACAATATAATATATTTGCAGGAGTACACTATAAATCAATATTAACTCAACGAAAAACAATATTTGACTTAGAATTACAATTGTTTCATTTAGATCATAAATATCAACACGACTTGACATGAATAAAGAAGAATACCCTGTAGAAGAAAAAACATTTATGGGATCAGAAGGAATATTAATAACAATAGTACATTCAAATTTAGGACGAAGATATAAAAAATTAGGAAATAATTTACATTTAATGTCAGACCCAAATTCAGCAAAATTAGAAGATAGCTTAACTGCTATGGTAAGAATAACAAAAGAAAATACAGCGATAGACCAAAAATTAGAAATTGAAAAAATCCGTGAACAAGCAAAGAAAGAAATAGAACAAATAAAAATAAATTCTATAAAAGAAGAACAACATAAACAAAATGTAATGCTTGAAGAAGAAACAACAGACAAACAATCTACAACTTCACGTATTCAAGAATTAGAAAACGAGTTAGCACTACTAAAACAAATATATGCGAATAAATTAAAAGAAAAAGAAGAAAAGCAAACTAATAAAGAAAAACAACTAGAAAGACAATTGGCAGCAGAAATAGACCAATTTAAGGAAAAAATACAAATTGAAGAAAATACTAATACTTTTTTAAATGAAGAATTTACCAATATCAGTATAGATAATATAAGTAACGAAAATATAAGTGAAGAAATTAAAACAATAATGACCCTAGTGAAACTTACACAGAAATCCTAAACCAAATAAATAACCTAGACATTAATGCAACTACCATGGAAGAACCAGAAATTAAGACCCCAAAAATTAATACAAATACTAAACATGAACCAAGCACTTCCACATCAACACGAGAAAGATTACACCCAAGGACTACAAGCCCAAATTATTTTTCAGCAGATTATGGCTCATATGATAGAGAAGAAACATTATGGAATAGAAGATTAAATTCAAAATGGATACCTAATAAAGTACCAGAACAATCTAGTTTCCTAGATCTAGACTGTGTTACAGTTATAACTAAAATACTACAAATATGGTTAGGAAATATTTCAAAACAACTAATAGATAATAAAATATCAATAGCACAAACACCAGGTTATATAGAAAGAACTCTAACAGGAATAGTAAAATTATGGTTACACAATTTAGCAGAAGAAAGTATAGCTACACTTAGGAATGATAAAAAACATGATGGCACAGCAGCCGCATCAAACATAGATATTCTATACAAATATGAAATAGGAATAAGAAATGAATTTGGAAGGATGACCACAGAATTAGCAGAACAAACTAAAGACAAAAACTTAAATAGAAATTTAATGAACAAATTAGCAATATGTAATATGTGTTATATAGACCAATATACTTGCGCATTTAAAGAATATTATTATAAGAGTATATATACCCATGAAGAAGGTATAGAAATTAGAAAATTATATTTTACAAAATTACCAGAACCATTTAGTACAAAGATAAATGAAAGTTGGGAAGCAGCAAGCTTAACAGATACCTTAGGATCTAGAATAAAGTTTTTACAAAATTGGTTTATAGAATTATGTGATAAATATAAAGAATCACAAAAAATAGATAAAGTGTTAATAAAAAACATGACCTGTTGTACAAATAAAACAGCACCACAATTTGGCTGTAAAATACCAAACAAATACAGATATAAAAAATGACAAAAAATATATAAAACAAATAAGTCAAAATATAAATATAAACAACCACGAAAACGGTATTATGTTAAAAATTATAAAAATAAAAAACCATATAAACCGAAGAAAAAGTTATCCGAATGTACATGCTACAATTGCGGAAAACTAGGACATTTAGTAAAAACTTGTAAAATACCAAAAGACCCAAAGAAAAAACAAATAAGTGAAATACAAATACAAGAATATATATATACAGAACTACCCTACATAGATTATGATATAGAAAGTGACGATAGTATTTACCAGTTAGAAGCATACGAAAGCTCAGAAGAAGATAATAATGAAGAACATTTTTATGACTGAAAATGATATAAGAGTAATCAGACAAGAAAATTATCAAGATTAAGAATCACCAACCCAAAATGTAATATTTGACACAAATATATTTGAACAAATAAAGAAACAAGAATCACCCCTAAGGATAGAAAAAGTCCTAGAAATACCAATAGTAAGAAATTGGTTTAAAAAACCAAAAGAAGAATATTATATAATAAGCCAAGGAGAACATACGATAGATTGTAAATATGCTAAAGGAAAAGCAATTATACCCTTGTTAAATAAAAAAGAAATAAATAAATAAATACAAAGTTTAAAATCAAAATCCCCTATAACACACGTACATTTAGGTGCAACGGAAATACTCATAAAAGCATGTTTTATAGAAGGAATAGATACCCCAATAGAAATCTATTTAGCAGATGATAGAATAATCCAGCCCATAGAAAAAAGTGTAATAGCAGCAGTAAAAGGAAATTTAATATTCTTCTTTTGGTTTTTTAAACCAATTTCTTACTATTGGTATTTCTAGGACTTTTTCTATCCTTAGGGGTGATTCTTGTTTCTTAATTTGTTCAAATATATTTGTGTCAAATATTACTTTTTGGGTTGATGATTCTTCATCTTGATAATTTTCTTGTCTGATTATTCCCTATTATTTTATCTTTATTCGTAGCTTGCTATGATTAGTCAGCCAAGAGTAGGTAAGCCCAGACTAAGCCGTCCTATAGTCGAAACCGAGTAGGCGAGGAATGCCGTTAAAGGGGAGTAGACACCAGTTGAGTCATTGTTAGGGTAACCGATTAAGGCTAAAACTCATAGTAGTGTCAGAAAAAACTGTTCATAATACTGCACTGTTAAATGATAAATATTTAATAATACAAGTAGAGGTTAAAGGGAATATGGTTTAGTCAATACATGAATTTCGAAAATATGGACAATAACCAGTTAAACACACAGACTTATCTACTAGATGATAATGAAGAATATAAAAGAAACAGTAGACGAGCTAAGAGAAACAGAAACTCTATTACAATTTAATTTAGATAATTACATAAGAACACAAGAAATAACAGACTTACAAAAAATACTAGAAAATGTAACACATATGTTAGTATTAATTCCCCTACGCAATAGATACTATGAAGCAACATTTAGATAAAAATGACTTTAAATACAAACATAATTAATTATGAAAGCCTTCATTATTGGTTACAAACCATGGAAAATATAATATTATTGGAAAAATTATTAAAAACTAATATAGAAACATATCAAAGAACCCAAGATATACAATACTTAGAATATATAACAAATAATACAATAGAAATTATGAGATTAATTCCGCTAAAAGAACAATATTATAGAGAAACATTTAATTCCCAAGAACGCAACCACACACACCCGGCCAAGTTTTTTTGCTCTAGTTTTGGGCCTCATTTAAGCCCAATGACTCATGAATCATTAATGCCCAACAAATTAATGTATAATTCACCAAATCTCTCATGTTTAAATAATTCCACGAATGTTATGGGACTTAACTAGGTTCGAAAACATACGGGGTGTTACATTCTTCACCCCTTAGGAACATTCGTCCCCGAATGTTAACATCATCGTCTCGTGTGCAACAAATGCATCTCTATATTAGCATCTCTATACATATACTCTCAGAGATACTTTGAACATTTTCTTCCGTTTGAAACAAATATGAGTACTTTGATTTCATCATATCTTCAGCTTCCCTGGTGATCTCTTCGACTTGTTGATTTCTCCAAAAAACTTTTACGGAAGTTACGTCTTTATTTACTAACCTTTGCACTTGTCCGTCTAGAATAGCAATGGGTATCTCTCCCTAGTGGGATCCTCCGTAACTTGTATATTTCCAATGGGTAAAATATGAAATGAAACTCTTATGCACTTCCGGCAACTTCACATGGCACGTTGTATAGGGCAAAATTTTTTTTCTTTCTTTCCAAACCCCATTACCCCTTTCATTGGTAACGCTTTTAAGAGTACTTAATCATCTATGATCACAAACATCTACTATCCCATTCCTATATGTGTCTTTAACTCTAATAAATTCACGAACAGGTGGAAATATGTCAATTGACTTAACTACTGACCCCGGTGTCCCATTAGATTTCATAGTAATCAACGGAGTGACATACGATAGGGTATAGCCCGGATCAATCAATACATATACATCATGTGAAAATATGGTAATATACCTATACCTTTATCAGGAGATGCCTCCTCGTTCTGCCGGTCCACTAGAGCATAGGTGCAATTTTGGGTCCCACTGGAACTAGCTGCTCCTCTAATATCTCTACCATGACCAATGGGCTAAACGCCTCTGCCTGGGGAAGGAACCGATGCTGATGATGCAATGGTTGAGCCCATAGGTCGTGCTATACTACTCACACCCCTTTGTGGGCATTCTCTCATTATATGCCCCGCTGTACCGCACCAAAAACAAGCATTTGTCCCCAACCGGCATTCACCTAAATGGTACCTCCCGCAACGCTGACACGGAGGAAGAGAAAATTCTGCTGTCTGTGAACCTTGCACTCCACTACTCTATCCAGATTGACTACCCCTAAACCTTCGGAATTAGGGTTGAGTGCCTGCTGTGGTATAAGAAAATGAGGGTCTAGGCGGTAACATCTGAGGTCTAGATTCTCCTGGGGACACAATAGACTGCCCCATAGGTCTCGCCCTTTTTGATGGACCTTCCTCAGATTCCTGCGTCCTTCTTCTTTGCCTTTGGTCCTCCATTTTCTATGCGAAGGCCTGAATTCTGGCGATGTCCATATCCCTGATCAAAGCAGCAATAGTACAGTCTCGTACTAAATATGTCTCCAGTCTATCCACATATCAATGGACTCTATCTTCCATTATGGCTACTACATTTGGAGCATATCGAGCCAAGGAATTAAACTGCAAACTGTATTCTCTAACACTCATATTCCCTTGATAGAGATTTAAAAACTGATCCGCACGAGCCTCACGATCTCATAGGGAAGATAGTGATCCACAAATGTCGCTTTAAATTCTTCCCAACCAGTTGGGAGTGCATTAATGCCTCTTGATCTTTTCCAGTCCTCATACCATAATATGGCCTCACCCTTCAATCTATAAGTTGCGAGCTTAACTGTTTCTACACCTGTTACGTGCATCACCTCTAGTGCTCTTTGAACTTCATCCACAAAATCCCGTGGATCTGCTTTCAGGTAATACCCAGTGAATATATAAGGGTCCAATTTTAGAAAGTCCAGTGTCCGCCGACTAGCTACTCTAGCCGTGTCATCTTCATTTTCCATTAGACCAGTTCGTCCCTGTGTTTGTGCAACCACTAACTGAGTCAACATATTTACTGCATTTCTTAGATCCTGGTCAGTGGCATTCATTGGCGGTTCTGCAGGTACTTCTCTACCTCTTGGCTCTTCTGGAGCTGGAAAAGTAGAGGAAGACTGCGATGCAATTTCAGCGTCAGCTCCACCTTGACTAGCTTGGTCAGGTGGTGATTTACTCATTCCTTCACTAGCAGGCATATCTACCTGCTTACCTTTGCCTCTACCTCTTCTTATGATTGGCATTTTACTATACCAAAGAAAAACAATTATCATGGTCATATACAATCCAACTTACAACACTGGCTCTATTGCATGATCTAGAAATTAAGAAAAGAAACAACATCCTAAATGTCTCGTAGCCTCCTACTTGTAAATTTAGTGCACAACACATCCATAAGCAAGACTCTACTTAGACACGGCTTTGTAGACACCCTTAGGACGACATGCTCTGATACCACTTTTGTCACACCCCAAATCCCACTGAGGCGGACTGGCACCCAGAGCCGATGAGACCCGAGAGAACCAATTTTTGCTTATGTCCTTTCATATGCATGTCTCTTTATGAATAGCATACTATCTCATGTAACTGATAAAATATAAAATGCCAATGGCGGAAGTCATGGAAAACATGTACAATATATGAAACTTGGCTGTTAGGGCCATCAAGTCAAAACGGACATTCATCTCTTACATTCATAAACCCACATATGTCTACAAAAACCTCTAACAGATGCATCTGCAAGACCAACTTAAATTCGGGACAAGTCCCCTCTTTATACAACATGTACAACATCAAAACAAACGTACAACTGTGACTTGGAAAGCCCCGAACCAACTGGAGCTCACCAAAGATCTGCAAATACCCGGTAATCTACTGCGGAGGTCTACTAGCACCCGCGCCTGCAGAAAGTAAAGTAAATCCCCCAAGAGGTGTCAGTACGAATAATGTACTGAGTATGTAAGGCTCATAAGAACTGTATCATACATAAGAACATCAACAATGGAGTCAATATAAGAAAATAGCAAATGTGAGTAAACTCTCTTTCCATATGTGAGGAACCATGGATATTACGTTCTTTACTTCTCTTGTCTTCACATATGTTCATCTTTATTGTTCTACCCATGCTAGGTTGTTCTGTCGCCCCTGGGATGAGATTAACCCATGCTAAGTACCTTGACCCCTGGGATGTTACTATTAACCCATGCTAGGCTTTCGTGCCGGCCTTGGGATGTTACTAACCCATGCTAGGTACTTTGACCCCTGGGATGTTACTATTAACCCATGCTAGGCTTATCTGTAGCCCCTGGGATGTACTTATAATAACCCGAGTTAGGCTTTTCTGTAGCCCCTGGGATGTAATTATGATAACTCGAGCTAGGCTTTTCTGTAGCCCCTGGGATGTATCGGGATCAACCCATGCTAGGTAATTTAACCCCTGGGATACCACCCATGAATATTCAACAATTAAACATTACTTCTTTCTTTTATTACTCTTTCTTTTAATCCAAGAGTGATACCTTGGTGATTGAAACATTCTTGAAACTTGGAACACATACATACATTACTTCACGTCTTTACTCTTGTAAGATTGATATCTTTACTTGTGAGGGATAGATACATTAGCTTGCACATTACTTCATTACTTTATGAGATTGGTACTTTTACTTGTGAGAGATTGGTACAAACATAATCATAATATTATTGGACTTTGGAACATGACATGATTGGAAAATGCTATTCAAGAATAAATAGATTCTCTTTACATCTTACTCTCTTTGAGATAATTCTATTAGAAATTACAACGTTATGACAGCTTAGGAATTTTAGTCAATGAATAAAAGATAAGTGAATCATAATTCCTCTAAGAATAGGACACATGTGAATAACAATAGATGTCAACCTGAGTTGGGATACTAGAGAACCCTTTGGAATGGAATCAGTATAATGTCAATAGGAATAATATCTGCCGCAGAAGAACACAGAAAGAGTAATCTTACATGCCTTCACTTCCAAGTATGAGTACACAAGTCTATATATGAACACAATAGTCCAGCTCCTTCCTTATGTTTCACTCTACAATACAAGTCCATAATGGAACTCTTGTTTACAACTATTTACCGTACAAGTGTACAAAACGACAATGAGCTATATGACTTCCATATAACATCATTTCACTCTTTACAATACGACCTACTGCATTATCATACCAACAACACCATAACATTCCACACATTGACCAAGATATCATACATCAATAACATTTCACACCACACTTACCCTTTATGCTTTCTCATTATCATTCCGTCACACTTACTCCTAACAACTTGCCTCATAAAAACATATGAACAACAATACATACTTAATATAGTCCAACATGCCTCCATTTGATACTTTAAAGTCATTAAAACGGCATCACAAGTTGATAATTACATCCAAAAAGGGTATAGGGGCCTTCGGGGGTAAAATAGATGCAAAAACATACAAAACCGAACCTGGAGCTGACCTGCGAAGCCAACTGCACCTGTAGGTTACTGAGGTATGACCGCAGGTGGCCTTTGGCAGATGCCATAGGCACCTGCGTTGGCATCTGCTTGGCATCTGCGCCCGCAGGTGCCCTCGTCTGCGGGGGCGGATGCCCGTTTTGGTCCGAATTGGTCTCTTTTGGGTCTTTTTATGCCATGAATGTTCCATGATCATAACTAAACTTCCTTTAACATATTTTTGCTCATATTTAATGCTAAACATCAGCCATGAGCTCACAACATACATTAACAACACCCAAAACTACACTTCTCGTTCAATACGTCACCAAATCCATAACCAATTTCACAATAACAATTCCAAACATTATACACAAGGATAAAACAAGGTAAGACTAGAATCACATCTCACATTTCAATATTGAATCCATAAAGTTCACTTCCTTCAAGATCACAAGTCCATGTTCAAGTTTACAAGACAAAACCATTTTTTGATTTAGCAAACATGTAACATTACACACATAGTGAACTTCTCAATACTCCACCAACATAACTAACATCATATAGTCACCCTCTCATGCACATAACGTATTAAACCATAAGCATGAACACTTACCAAGTCTTGCAAGATGATGATCTTTTCCAAAGGAATGAAGGATTAGGGTTTGTTTGAGATAATTCTAGAAATGGCATGGGTGTCACAATGAAATAAAATCTGATTTTTCCTCATATATATAGGTCCCTCAAGTAACTCTTATACAAATCTTGTAATTAAATGCATGGTTGATTAGTCAAATGGAAGGTTGGATCATTTTTTCCCCATTGGGCCAAGTCTTTTTGCTCTAGTTTTGGGCCTCATTTAAGCCCAATGACTCATGACTCATTAATGCCCAACAAATTAATGTATAATTCATCAAATCTCTCATGTTTAAATAATTCCACGAATGTTATGGGACTTAACTAGGTTCGGAAACATACGTGGTGTTACAATGGCATAAGCATCAAGTGTGGCCTATCGAGCCTCACCACGCACCACCTTATTTTGAATATTATCTTGTTTCACATCTTTAAACTGCTTAGCCTTTATTCGATCAAGAAATGTCGACCTTGCTCAACACAGCCAATACTCCACCGCTTTCTAACACCCCAAACTATATAAACTCTATTGCTAGAGTTTGAATCTCTCTAGCTAAATGTCGCCTTTTCACTCTCAAATAAGCTAAACTTTCCATACTTACAGATTTTCTGCTCAATACATCTGCCACCACATTGGCCTTTCCTGGATAATACTAGATAGTTACATCATAATCTTTTAGTAACTCCATCACCACCTATACGTCAGATTCAAGTCCTTCTGAGTGAAAACATGGTGTAAGTTGCGATGGTCTGTGAAAACCTCACACTTAATACCATAAAGGTAGTGTCTCTATATATTGAGTGCAAAGATCACTTTGTCAACTCCAAGTCATGAGTTGGATAATTTCTCTCATGAACCTTCAGTTGCCTTGAAGCATAGGCTATCACATTCTTATCTTACATCAACACAACACCCAAGACAGAACAGAAGCATCACAAAATACTATAAAATCCGTACCTTTACCGGGCAAACCAATGATGGGATTTGTGGTCAAAATATACTTGAGCTTTTGAAACCTCTCTTCAAACTTATCAGACCAAACAAACGGCACCTCTTTGTAAGTCAGTCTTGTCAAATAGGTAGCAATGGAAGCAATATTTTTGATAAATCTTCGGTAATAACTAGCCGAACCCATGAAGCTATGAACTTTAATCACCAAGGTGGGCCTAGCCTAACTTTTAATATCATCAATCTTTTGGGGATCCACCATTACCCTCTTTTAAAAAACCACATGCCCCCAAAAGGACGAGAATGACATCTAAAATTGATACTTAGAGAAATTTGTATAAAGTTTCTTCTCTATCAAAATATCTAAAACTATGTGCAAATGCCCTACATGATCCTCTTTGTTCTAAGAGTAAATCAAAATGTCATCCATAAATACAATAGCAAACGAATCAAAGAAAGATTTAAAGATACCATTCATCAAACTCATTAATGATGTCGGCACACTAGTCAAACAAAAGGACATCACTAAGAATTTGTAATGCCCATAATGAGTCCTGAAGATAGTTTTGGGAATATCCTCTGGCCGGATCTTCAACTGATGATATCCTGACCTCAAATCCATCTTGGAAAACACTGAAGCACCCTGCAACTGGTCAAAAAAATCATCTATCTTGGGTAATGGGTACTTATTCCAGAGGGTTACCTTATTCAACTTTTAATAGTCTATACACATTCTTAAACTATCACCCCTTTTTTAACAAACAACACTGGAACACCCCACGGTGAAGTGCTAAGATGATTGAAACCCTTATCAAGAAACTCTTGCAACTGAGTCTAAAGCTCTCTTAACTCATCTAAAGCTATCCTATTGGGAGGAATAGAGATGGGGTGAGTGCCCAGGTTTAAATCAATGTAAAAGTCTATATCTCGATTCGGAGGCAAACCAGGCAAGTCGGTAGGGAACACCTCCTGAAACTCACATACCACAAGAACTGACTCAATAGATGGGACTTCTACACTAGTGTCCCAAAGGTGTGATAAGAAGGTTGAACACCCCTTCCCCACTTTTCATGCCCCGAGTCCCATCGGGACGGATTGGCACTCGTAGCCGACAAGGCCCGAGAGAACTAAGTTTTGTCTCTATTCAATCATATGTATGCCATAAGAAGCCCATAATCACATAATGGCTATAGATACCAACAATGGAATTCATGGAACATGCTATATCTACATATGAGAAACTTGGCCGTTGAGGCCACTAAGTCAAGAACGACATATCCCTTTTATATTTATACACCCACATCCATCTACAAAGCCTCTAATAAATGCATTGACCAAAATGAACTAAAAGTCGGGACAAGTCCCCGCTTTATACAACATGTACAACACCAAAACATATGTACAACTGCGACTCAGAGAAGCCCCGAACTAACTAGAGCTCACCAAAGATCTGCAACACTGGCAACCTACTGTGGAGGCCTACTAGTACCTGCGCCTGCAGCAAGTAAGGTAAATTCCCCAAGAGTGGTCAGTACAAAGAATGTGCGGAGTATGTAAGGCCATATGAAACTTATAAGATATGAAAATATGTCAAGAACTCAAGTTCAAATGCATAACCAATGTAGATGAGTCACAATGTAGATGAGTCACTATTCTGTACTTTGGAAACCATGTAGGTTTCTTTCATTACATTCTTTGTATCTTTACTTCCATGATTATTCATCTTTGCCTTTGACCTGTGATACCTGGGCCCCGACTGAACAGTGGGTTTTAAACATAACATAGCGTTATGTTGGGATCGGCTCGAGCTAGGCTTATGCACCTAGAGCTGCCACCCTATGAATCAATGTATATATCGGGATCGGCTCGAGCTAGGTTAGTACCTCTAGAGCTGCCACCCACACAACATTTCAGGTTCGGCTCGAGCTAGGCTATTACCCCTAGAGCTACCCCTTGTCAAGATCGTTCTGAGCTAGGCTTATGCCCCTAGGACTGCCCCCTGATCCAACAACCTCGGGATCGGCTTGAGCTAGGCATTTTTCCCCCAAAGATGCCACCCATACTTTATCATTGACCACATATGCATTACTTTGTTCTTTACTTTGAGATTGATACCATGATAGTCACAACTTTACTTGAAGCTTTGGATCATTAACCAATGAGTGAGGGACATGTGAATAAACATTGTTGGAAACATAGCCCTATTGGAAATATATCACCATTGGAACCATTAGACAATAATTAATGAACAAGATGTATGAGTATAACCACTATTGGAACTTTGGAACATAACATTGTTTAGCTTTTGGAACATTATTCATGAATAAGAGACATGAGATTCACAATTGATCATTGAGTAGGAAACATATGATAATGACCATTGATAACCGGATATAGAATACCTTAGCACATTTCGGGATGGGACAAGCGTAATGTCAATGTGAATATTATTTGCCGCAGAAAGATACAAACAGAGTAACCTTACATACCTTGTATTCTCAATACGAATATACAATCCTAGAGGTGCATAAAATAGTCCCTCTCCTTCTTTATGTGTCACTCTACAACACAAATATATAACGGGATTCATATTAACCATCAACTACTGTACAAATGCATATAACATCAATGAGTTACATGTTTGCCTTTAAACATGCCATTGCCCCTTGACAAAGCCATTGATGAAATTATTATTCATAAAATCCCCCAATATTCCATACATTCACCAATACATGAGATTCAATACATTTCACCACAACACTTCTCCTTTACACTTTCTTATCAACACCACATCACAAATAATCCATCAAATTACCTTAATACACCTCATAGCACATATGGGCCAAAATCCCACAATTTACACTTTTAGAAAAATAAAAAGTTTAATAACAAAATCACTCCATACATGTTCATATTTTATCCATACCATGATCTTCCATCAAGACATCAAGTCTCTTTTCAAGTTCAAATCACAAAGATGGCACATCTTTCACCAAAAGCAAAAATACACTATTCACCACCTTGCCAACATAACTATCATTATATACATACCATCTTAAGCATATAAGATATTAATCCATGAGAGTAGGCACTTACCAAGGCTTGCAAAGTGATGATCTTTACCAAAGAGTCCAAAGGAAATAGGTGCCTTAGGGTTTGGAAACTAGAGAAATGTTTGAGAAATATCTTAAAAGGCATGAGAGTGTTATATGAATAAAATCTGATTTTTGCCTTTAAATACACTCTCAATTCATCCTTAGCCATTCCTTGGCATTAAATTCCATGGTCCCTTGGTCAAAGTGGAAGAATGGATCATTTTGCCCTTTTTGGGCCATGTCTTTTATTTCATTTTGGGCCCTAATTTTGGGCCCAATTGCACATGTTAGCTTAGACCATCAAATTTAATGTGTAATCCATCATATATCTAATTTTTAATTAATTCCATAATGTCGCGACAATATTCTCTTACGAGATTCTCATTCGTAGTCTCAATCGCAAAAATAGGAATTCTAGTCGCCCATGGCTTCATTGAACATTTTGGATAATTACTTATGTTTCATGGTTTGATCATGTAGGGGTATGTAGAAGTGTATTGAAGTATTTGAAGCTTTACCAATGCTCAAAGAACTCCAAAGAATCAAAAGAAACCATATAAGAATTGATGTAGAATTGCGTTGCGAAACGGGCGTGGAATAGCCATACGATTTGTGCCTTGCGCCACTGCTGCAAAGCAAGGCAGTGGCGCAAGAATGGGAAGCCCTCTGAATCAGGGGCTTGCGCCACACACCCTGAAACAGGGAGTGGCGCAAGTCTTGGTTCTTTGCTGAATTTTTCGGCCACTTCTTCAATACTTGCATATCATCCAATACCTTATCAAAACATTACAAAATACTTACTTAGTGATCTTAATCATAAAGTAAACATGACTCCAAGTCACCAAATGAGGTTGGAATGTGTACGGGGTATTACACAAATGCTCCACGAAATCACAAAACACCTCCTACGAAGGTCTAATCGCACATATTAGGTTCGATATCAAATGTTTCACCAATGACACTATAAAACACATACTCATGGAATCCCAACACCTAGGTAGATATGACCCCAAGGTATCAAATGAGGTTAGAAAAGTACGGGGTGTTACACCACTAACCTTTTTGTACTAATAAAAGAAATGATTTTCATTGGACCAGACTTATGGACACCTTCCCATTCTAACTTATCCATCCCTGACATGGCTAAGGTCACAATCTTAGTATTATAATTCAAAATAGCATGATACGAGGACAACCACTTCATACCCAGAATAATGTCAAAATCTAACATATCTAAAATCACCAAATCCATCATTGTCTGAAAACCCATAAACATCATAGAGCAAGTACGATACACTTAGGTCACTACCATAGAATCCCCAATCGGAGTAGAAACATAATTAGGGGAATCAAGCACATCACAAAACATGCCTAACCCTAAGTCAAATATAAAAGACACATAGGAAAAAGTAGAACCTGAATTAAACAAGACTGAAGCCATCCGATCATAAATGAGAAGAGTACTTGTAATGACTGTGTCCGAAGCCTCCTCCCTGGATTATCCTAGGAGGTCATAGCAATGAGCTCTATCATCAATCTGATCAACCTCCCTAGTAAGCTGTGCACTACCTCTACATTCATTAATACTACGACCCACCTAATAACCACCAAGCCCAACCTGTGGATGACCCCTACCATTTCCTCCTCCTACTCTACCAGCTAGAACCATAGCTCTAGACAGTTGCTGAAAGTTTCTCCTGAAATGACCAACTGCCTACCATTAGGACAGTTTCTCCTGAACTGACCAACACCTCTATAGGAAAAATAGGCTCGATCCAAAGAAGGTCGGTTTGTAAAAGAATATGAATCCTCTAGGCTACCCATACCTAAAGTCTACTGAGTAGTCCTTAGAGGACCCTTGTAGAAACTGGCAGAGGTGATTGTATTAGACATGCTGGGTAGGTCAGAGAACTGTGGCCTCTATAGTAACATCCACTAAAGGTGCCCACTTTCTGGGCCTTTTGCATCGCTATTTTTGCATACCCAACCGTTTGACTCCTTCTACATTATTTACAAACTCAGATACAATATTAAAGGTCTTTTTTGAAGAAGTCATCTACAATGCTGAACCTGTAAGTCAATATTCAAACCAATCCTCTCCTCTTTCATATCAAGCAATTGGGTGGCATATCTAGACAAGGCATAGAACTTAGCTTCATAGCTTACAACAGTCATATTGCCCGGCTCAAGGGCAAGAAACTCATCCTTCTACTTATCGCGTAAGGTGTGTGGCACATACTTCTCTAAAAATAGTGTATGGAACAGACTCCATGGCAATTGAGGAAATTGGAAGGTCACAAACTCTACACCATGTTGCTCTACAATATTTATCTTGTGCAACCTCTCATAACAGTCCATAATAAACTAAAAGGAATCCTCTATCTTAGAACCAAGGAATAATGGGGGTTTCATCTTCAAGAATTTGCACAACATATCATGCTCAGTCATAATCATAAATGAACCCAACACCAGACAAGGAAAAACCTTTTATCCTAGAAATCTCCTCCAGCCTAGGAGATGCCATAGTAGCATGTTGCACCCTCATATGCTGGTGAACAGGCACTGTTGGTGTGGCCCCAGTACCAGTCAATCCACACAGAAAACCAAGGACCTATTGAATCAACTCAAAAGATAGTTGTGGAGGGCTGCACCATCAAGAACTGGTGTTGCCTCCTATTTCTCTGTAATGTCCTCATTTATAACCTTGTTATGATGACCTGTCATGACCCGATTTGAGGCCCTGGCCGTGACGGGCTTTCTAGACCAATGAAGGACCGAGAAGACACTTAGCACAACAACATAAGATAGTCAAAAACAAAGTGCGAAATTAGCCCCGTAAATATAAAGTTCAACTGAAAATGATAGTTCAAATTCAAGTCTTAAAAATAAGACATAAAATATTTTCCAACTAAATCTACAAAGCCTCTAACATTATGATTGGAAATCCTAAGCGGGGACATAGCCCCAGAAATACCATAAAACCAAATAGTCCAAGTCTAACTGAAAGAAAGAAAATGCCTTCCGAATAGCTACTGCTCTGAAATAAATCCTAAAGTTGGGCAGGATCGCGGGTATAGTCCTTGGAACTTACACCATGAAAAGATATAGAGTCTACAAATGGTCAGTACATTGAGTACTAGCATGCGACCTAGAGGAAGGGAGCAAAGCAGTTGTCACGCCTCAAACTCCAACGGGGCGGACTGGCACCCGAAGCCGTTAAGGCCCGAGAGAACAAATCTACATTCTTGTACATTCATATGCATCTTACTACAAGAGAAACACTCTATCCCATTTAGATACAAATTACCAATGACGGAAGTCATGGAAAACACGCAATATATATATACATATGAAACTTAGCCGTTAGGACCATCAAACCAAAATGAACACACATGCCTTTATTCGTCTCACCACGTATGTCTACAAAGCGTCTATCAGATACTTATGCATAACCACCCTAAAGTCGGACAAGTCCCCACTTTATACAACATTACAATACCAAAAAAAGTGTACATATAAGACTCGCAAAGCCCCAAACCAACTAGAGCTCACCAATAATCCGTAGATGATTCGTAACCTACTGTGGAGGTCTACTAGCACCTGTGCCTGCAGCAAGTAAGGTAAGTCCCCCAAGGACGTTAGTATGAAGAATGTACTGAGTATGTAAGGCTATAAGTAACTGTATGTAATTTAGGAACTTTAGTGGAATCAAGTACAAGTGAGTAAACAATATATATAAATCACTGTAAGGTATGTGTGGAACTATGTACATTGCTTTCTTTACTTTACTTTACTTTACTGTAATTTACTTTACTGTACGTCTTCAATCATCAATCATATAATGCTCGAGCCCAACTGATCAGTGGGAAAAATAACATCATCATGCAGGTGTTCCTTTCACCCCATGGATACATTCCGTGATATTGGGAATAGACATCATGCAGGAGTTCATTGCACCCCATGGATACATCATGCAGGTGTTCCTGCCACCCCATGGATCGGGCCCAACTGATTAGTGGGAAAAATAACATCATCATGCAGGTGTTCCTTTCACCTCATGGATACCTCCCGTGATATTGGTAATAGACATCATGCAGGTGTTCATTGCACCCCATGGATACATCATGCAGGTGTTCCTGCCACCCCATGGATACAACCCGTAATTTGGGGAATAGTCATCATGCAGGTGTTCATTGCACCCCATGGATATAATTAATTATGCATTAATTCATTCTTTAACGATAAGAGTGATATATTGTATGTTGTAACATTTTTGGGACTTTAGAACAAGACTTTATTGGAACTTTGGAACATAACATTTTTGGAACTTAGAAATATTAGCCAATGAAAATGAGTCATGTGAATCACAATTGATCAATGAATAAGGAACATGTGAGTAACAATAATTAATAACCGAAAATGGGATACCTTAGATCATTTTGGAATGGAACAAGTACAATGACAATGTGAACACTATGTGCTGCAGAAGGATACGGAAAAAGTAACCTTACATGCCTTATCTTCCCAATATGAATATATAGTCCTATATGTGAATACAATAATCCAGCTCCTTCCTTACGTTTTACTCTACAACACAAGTACATTACGAAGCTCACGTCAACCATTAACTACATTACAAGTTCACAAGACAGTAAGTAGGTGCTTAACGAAAAGTAAAAACCATCCAACCTCCAAAACACATGGTGCATCACTCCCCCCTTCATTATACTACCAAATTACATTATTCCACCACATTACACTATAACTTACTGCTTCAGCAAAACACCACCACCAAAACAGTCCACACACCACCAAAACAGTCCACAAATCAACGTAGACATCACAAACCGATAGGATTTTACACCAAGTTTCTACTTTACATTTCCGCCTCAATACAAATCCACATAATTATTCCATCAAGTCACATAAATACCTTCCACAATAATATACCAAAACAGTTCACATAGTTTCATAGTTCACTTTAACATAACAAGAAAGTATTCTCCCTTCACTACGCCAAACGTTCCATATACAAACACGTATAAACATTTCCATCAAGCCATACACAAGGGGAACGAATTAGGGACATCACCACACTTAAAAATACTGAAATTTAGCCCATCTAATTCAATTCCTTCAAGACTTTAAGTCCCCTTTCAAGTTTAAACCACATAGAAGGCAAATCTTTTACCGATTAAGCAAAAGTGGACTGTTTTACAAATAGTGGACTTCTCAACACTTATTAAACATAAAAAACATGATTTACACAACCTCTTATGCATATAATATATTAAAATATAAGAGTAAGAACTTACCAAGGCTTGTAAAGAGATGATCTTGTCCAAAGTGGTTGCTTAGGGTTTTTAGAGAAGAGAGATATTTCTTTGGAAAAATCTGGAATTTGTAAGTGTATTATGGTGGAATAATGCTGAATTTTAGCCTTATATAGTCCCTCCAAATCTCCTCTCTTTATGGCCAAGTTTAGCCATTTTATTGGCTAAGAGAAATCACATTATTGGTATGTTGACTTGGTCCATTTTTAAATGGATCATCTCCCCTTTGGGCCCATTATTATTTACCTAATTTGGGCCTCAATTAAGTCCATAAACATGTGCCATATTTCAGCCCAACCATTTTTAGTGGGTAATACACCAACTATCCCAAGTTTAAATAATTCCATAAATGTTAAGGTACTCAAATAAGTTCGAAAAATGTACGGGGTGTTACATCTTTCCCCCCTTAGGAACATTCGTCCTCGAATGTTAGTAACACTATCAAACTTAATCAAGTTCAAACCCAAGTACGTTCTTCATATTATCACATACATAAAATGCTTATATATACTTACTTGTTATTGTTCCAATTTAGTGTCTTGCACTTTTTCTTCTATTTGAAACAAATACGGGTACTTCGACTTCATCATTTCTTCAAATTCCATGTGATCTCTTCTACTTGCTGATTTCTCTAAGGTATCTTTACGGAAGTCACTTCTTTATTCCTTGTCCAACTTTCTTATTCCTTAACCTCTCAACTTGTCGATCCGATATCGCAATAGGTATCTCTTCATAGGCTAGATCCTCCATAACTTGTATATCTTCAATGAAAACAATATGGGATGGATCTCCTATGCACTTTCGAAGCATTGAAACATGAACACTGGATAAACTGTGGAGAGTTCTTGGGGTAGTTTCAATTTATACGCGACTTGACCAAATCTTCGAATAATTTCATATGGCACGTTATATAGGGCCAACTTTTCTCTTTTATTTTCAAACCTCATTACCCCTTTCATGTGTGACACTTTCAGGAATACCCAATCACCTCGGCAAATTCTAGCCCCCTTTTTCTATCATCGGCATATGAATTGTGTCAACTTGTAGCTACTATTGTATCACCTCAACCTTTTCCATAGCTTAATGAACAAAATCTATCTCCAAGTAAGGCATTTCCACTCGCTTTAAACCATCCAATTGATGATTTACACTTTCTTCCATATAAATCTTCGTAAGATGCCCTTTTGATACTTGAATGATAACTATTATTATAATCAAATTCAATAAGAGGTAGATGATCATCCTAACTACCTTTAAAGTCTAATGTTCAAGCTCGTAGCATATCTTCAAGTGTTTTGATAGTACGTTCTGCTTATCCATCTGTCTAAGGATGAAAAGTCGTACTCAAATTCACTTGAGTGCTCAATCTTTTCTGAAAAGATTTCTAAAAGTATGCTAACTTGGTAAGCCTGTCAACTATCACCCATATGGAAATCAAATTTTCAAAATGTACGAGGTAAACTTGTGATAAAACCCATGTTAATCATATTCCTCTTTTCAAACTGGAAGATTTCTTTATTGCATATGACCTCCAGGTTTTCTGATGCCCTACTTTTACTTATTGACAGCTTGGACATTAAGCTACAAATTCTGTAATGTTCTTTTCAAGTAACCTTACTAATACATCTCTTCCAAACCATGGTACATTTTTGGTTTCTCCCGGATGAGAGAATACCGTGAATGATGTACCCTTGTCATAATTCATTTCTTTAGCTCATGTATATCCGGTACAAAAAATCTACTTCAGCATTGAAGTATTCCTCCCTTATGTAAACTCAAGTACCTTTGTCAAACTATGTTGTACATTCTTTTTCAATTGAAGTAAAATAGGATTTGCATATTGTTTTTCTTTCACCTCGGCTACAATTGAAGACCCTGCTGCATTTTATACTATAATTCTTTCATCTGGAATTTCAAGAAGACAAATTCCCAAGCCGACTAGTTAGTATAAATCCTCGACTATATCTCGCTTTTCCGTCAATTGGCTATAGTTCTCCCTATAGCTTTATGACTTAATGCATTTGCTTTTTTTTTTCTTTTTTTTTGGGATGATATAAGACATTAATATAATAATCTCTTAATAGTTCAAGCCACCTTCACTACCTCAGATTTAAGCCCTTTTGCTTAAAAAAATATATTGCAATTTCTTATGACCTGTATATATACCTACGTGAATCCCATACAAATAGTGGTGCCATATTTTAACGCAAATATCACGACTTCTAACTCAAGATCATGTGTTGGATAATTTCTTTATTCCTATGGACGCAATTGTCCTGAAGCATAAGCTATCACATTATCGTGTTACACCAATACACATCCTAGGATGACTCCTGAAGCATCACATTGTACTGCATACCCCTTTGTACCTTCTGGAAGTACCAACACAGGTGTAGAAGTAAATTTATCTTTCAGCTCTTGGAAACTCTTCTCACATGCGTCATTCTACTAAAACTTGATTGCCTTGTGTGTTAGCTTGTTAAGGGTACTGAAATGGAAGAAAAACTCTCCAAAAAACTTTCTGTAATAGCCGGCCAACCCAAGAAAACTACGAATCTCTGTGGGCGTCGTAGGTTTTAGCCAATTCTCCACGGATTCTATCTTTTGTGTGTCAACCCTTATTCCTTCATCTGATACGATGTGACCTAAGAATGCTACAGATTTTAACCAAAATTCACACTTAGAGAACTTTGCATATAACTTACGGTCACGAAGAATCTGCAACACTTGCCGTAAGTGATTAGCGTGGTCCTCTTGTGATCTTGAGTAAACTAAACTATCATCTATGAACACGGTCACAAATAAGTCAAGAAATGGCTTAAATACCCTATTCATCAAATCCATAAAAACTGCGGGTGAAATGGTTAGCCCAAATGACGTAACTAGAATTTCATAGTGACCATACCTTGTTCGAAAAACTGTCTTGGGTATATCTGGCTCTTTAACCCTTACTTGGTGATATCTCGATCTCAAGTCATTCTTTTGAAAAAAACTGTTTTGGCACCCTATAATTGGTCAAATAAATCATCAATTCTGGGGAGAAAATATTTATTCTTAACCATTAATTCATCCAGTTGCTGACAATCAATACACATTCTCAGTGTACCATCTTTCTTCCGTACAAATAACACTGGTGCACCCTAAGGGGACATACTAGGTCTTATAAATCCCTTTCCAACAAATCTTTTAACTGCTCTATTACCTCCCGTAATTCTGTTGGGACCATTTTATACGGAGGAATAGAGATAGACTGAGTACCTGGCATTACCTCAATACCAATGCTACTTCCCGTTCTAGAGGTAAACCTGGAAGATCTTCAGGAACTACCTCAAAAATTTCATTTACCACCGAAATTGATTGAAGAGTTGGTGGCTTCACATCGGTATCCTGCACTCTTACTAGGTGGCATATGTACCCCTTAGAGTATCATTTTCCTTGCCTTAAGATAAGACAAACTTTACCTCTCAGTGCTCCAACATTACCCTTCCATTCAAGGAAGGTCTTTCTAGGAAAAAGGGAATGTACCTTCTCAGCTCGGCCATTTCCTGTGGCATAACAAGAAGCCAACCAATCCATACCCATTATAATATCAAACTCCATCATTTTTCCAACAAGAGAAGCCAACATATTATGACCACAAACAGTGCCTATGCAATTACGACAGATTTTGTTAGCTACAATGGCGACAATAGTCTCACCCACGGGTGTAATACTGCAAATGATTTAACTAATAATTCTGGTGTCCTTTTATTTATATTTTTTTTCAACAATCAAAGGAGTAACATATGATAGGGTAAAACCTGGATCAATCAATACATATACCTTATGTAAAAATATGAATAGTGTACCTGTATCTACATCAGGAGAAGCCTCCAAATTCTATCGATCCGCTAAGGCGTAGGTACGGTTCTGGGTTTCACTAGCACCAAATGTCTTTCTAGAACCTCTGCCATGCTCCATAGGCTGTACACCTGATGATGATAACACAATAGCTGACCCCGTAGGTCGTGTCATACTACCAGTGGTCCTCTGTGGGCACTCTCTCATTTTGTGCCCCGACATACCGCACCAAAAGCAAACATTCGTCCCCAATCGTTATTCACCTAGATGAAACCTTCAGCAGCGCTGACACGGCTGACGAGGGGTCTTCAGTTGTCTCCTACTTCCTTGTGCTTGATACTCTACTGTCCGTGAATCCTGAATCCCACTTCTTTGCCCGAACTAGTTGCCTCTAAACCCTTGGGATCGAGGTAAAGCATTTATTGCAGAATGAGGAAGTAATGATCTAGGCGGTCTGTCAAAAATCTGTGGCCCAAATCCTCCTCGGGATGCCACAGACTATCCCCTAAATCTAGCCCTCTTAGATGACCCTCTTTCAATTGTTTGTGCCATTCCCCTTTGCATTTGATTACCCCTCTTTTGTGCAAAGGCTGGACCAACTTATCCTTGATTTTGTGCAACGACTATCTGAGTCAACAAGTGCACCGCATTTCATATATCTTTCTCAGTAGCATTAACAAATGGTTCGGCAGGGTCTTCTCTCCTTCTAGGCTCTTCTGGAGCTGGAAAAGTAGAAGAGGCCCGCGATGCAAATTCAGTGTCAGCCCCACCCTGATTATCTTGTTTAGGCGGGACTCCACTAGTTCCTTCTCCAACAATTCTGTCTATCCCCTTTTACTTTTCCCCCTTCTTCTTCTTGCCATCGGCATTTTGCTATAATACAAGAAAAATAATTTTCGAGGCCAGAAATAATTCCATCTATTACTTTGGCTCTATTGCACGATCTAGGAAATGAAGAAAAGAAACAGACCCTAAATGTCCCATAGCCTCCTACTTATAAATGTAGTGCACAACACATCGATAAGTAAGACCCTACTCAGACATGGCTTTGTAGACACCCTAGGACGACCCGCTCTGATACCACTTTTGTCACGCCTCGAATTCCAACAGGGCGGACTGGCACCCGAAGCCGTTAAGGCCCGAGAGAAACAATATACATTCCTGTACATTCATATGTATCTTACTACAAGAGCAATACTCTATCCCATTTAGATACAAATTACTAATGGCGGAAGTCATGGAAAACACGCAATATATATATACATATGAAACTTGGCCGTTAGGACCATCAAACCAAAATGAACACACATGCCTTTATTCGTCTCACCACGTATGTCTATAAAGCCTCTATCAGATACATATGCATAACCACCCTAAAGTCGGGAAAAGTCCACGCTTTATACAACATTACAGTACCAAAACAAATGTACATATAAGACTCGAAAACCCCCAAACCAACTGGAGCTCACCAAAAATCCGTAGATGATTCGCAGCCTACTGTGGAGGTCTACTAGCACCTGTGCCTGCAGCAAGTAAGGTAAGTCCCCCAAGGGACGTCAGTACGAAGAATGTACTGAGTATGTAAAGCTATAAGTAACTGTATGTAATTTAGGAACTTTAGTGGAATCAAGTACAAGTGAGTAAACAATATAGATAAATCACTGTAAGGTATGTGTGGAACCATGTACATTGCTTTCTTTACTTTACTGTACTTTACTTTACTTTACTGTACGTCTTCAATCATCAATCATATAATGCTCGGGCCCAACTGATTAGTGGGAAAAATAACATCATCATGCAGGTGTTCCTTTCACCCCATGGATACATCCCGTGATATTGGGAATAGACATCATGCAGGAGTTCATTGCAACCCATGGATACATCATGCAGGTGTTCCTGCCACCCCATGGATCGGGCCCAACTGATCAGTGGGAAAAATAACATCATCATGCAGGTGTTCCTTTCACCTCATGGATACCTCCCGTGATATTGGTAATAGACATCATGCAGGTGTTCATTGCACCCCATGGATACATCATGCAGGTGTTCCTGCCACCCCATGGATACATCCCGTAATTTGGGGAATAGTCATCATGCAGGTGTTCATTGCACCCCATGGATATAATTAATTATGAATTACTTCATTCTTTAACAATAAGAGTGATATATTGTATGTTGTAACATTTTTGGGACTTTAGAACAAGACTTTATTGGAACTTTGGAACATAACATTTTTGGAACTTAGAAATATTGGCCAATGAACATGAGTCATGTGAATCACAATTGATCAATGAATAAGGAACATGTGAGTAACAATAATTAATAACCGAAAATGGGATACCTTAGATCATTTTGGAATGGAACAAGTACAATGACAATGTGAACACTATGTGCTGCAGAAGGATACGGAAAAAGTAACCTTACATGCCTTATCTTCCCAATATGAATATATAGTCCTATATGTGAATACAATAATCCAGCTCCTTCCTTACGTTTTACTCTACAACACAAGTACATTACGAAGCTCACGTCAACCATTAACTACATTACAAGTTTACAAGACGGTAAGTAGGTGCTTAACGAAAAGTAAAAACCGTCCAACCTCCAAAACACATGGTGCATCACTCCCCCATTCATTATACTACCAAATTACATTATTCCACCACATTACACTATAACTTACTGCTTCAGCAAAACACCACCACCAAAACATTCCACACACCACCAAAACAGTCCACAAATCAACGTAGACATCACAAACCGATAGGATTTTACACCAAGTTTCTAATTTACATTTCCGCATCAATACAAATCCACATAATTATTCCATCAAGTCACATAAATACCTTCCACAACAATATACCAAAATAGTCCACATAGTTTCAGATTTCACTTTAACATAACAAGAAAGTATTCTCCCTTCATTACGCCAAACGTTCCATATACAAACACGTATAAACATTTCCATCAAGCCATACACAAGGGGAAGGGACATCACCACACTTAAAAATACTGAAATTTTGTCCATCTAATTCAATTCCTTCAAGACCTTAAGTTCCCTTTCAAGTTTAAACCACATAGAAGGCAAATCTTTTACCGATTAAGCAAAAGTGGACTGTTTTACAAATAGTGGACTACTCAACACTTATTAAACATAACAAACATAATTTACACAACCTATTATGCATATAATATATTAAACTATAAGAGTAAGAACTTACCAAGGCTTGTAAAGAGATGATCTTGTCCAAAGTGGTTGCTTAGGGTTTTTAGAGAAGACAGATATTTCTTTGGAAAAATCTGGAATTTGCAAGTGTATTATGGTGGAATAATGCTGAATTTTAGCCTTATACAGTCCCTCCAAATCTCCTCTCTTTATGTCCAAGTTTAGCCATTTTATTGGCTAAGAGAAATCACATTATTGGTATGTTGACTAGGTCCATTTTTAAATGGATCATCTCCACTTTGGTCCCATTATTATTTACTTAATTTGGCCCTCAATTAAGTCCATAAACATGTGCCATATTTTAGCCCAATCATTTTTAGTGGGTAATACACCAACTATCCCAAGTTTAAATAATTCCATAAATGTTAAGGTACTCAAATAAGTTCGAAAAATGTACGGGGTGTTACCGTAGTTTACATAATAATTCGTAAAGATCATGTCATAAAACCATCATAAAGAGGTAATAAGAAATAAGGAACTTGCATCAGGAAAAGAGAATAATCACTTAAAAACTTTTAATTCTGCGCTATGTAGTTACACCGATATCTAGTAACCCACGGGATATGTGGGTTTAGTATGGCCAACTGGTGGGGCCCCAATCCATGTGTGCCATATAGATTAAGATAACTTATCTAGACAGTCATAACATAATCATAACTGTAATATTATTGCGCGAAGCAAGCATACAGCGGTCATCTATTTTTACGGACAAGACCTCCCCACGTCGACAAATGGGTTTTCTGGTGTTTGATCACAAGGACTACACCATATCAATGAACTACATAACTCTCCTTAAGCCCAAATTAAAACAATTTCATATCATTCTTGCCATGGAGTCTTTCATTAAGGCATTCACATTTTGGAATCGTCATACCAAAACTTGCAAGTCACTCTTTCATGCCAAATCATTATCATTAAACATTTTTGACTCCAAAACCCCATCTTTAAAATCATAACATAATCATAACTGAAATTCCCATAACCATTTCAAACCTTTTTGAATAACACAACAACTTCAATGATATAAAGGACGGGAAAAAACATTTATATTCCCTATGAAATTTCAAAGCTTTCAAGAGACTAGAAATCATGGTTTAACATTTATCAATTTAACATTTGAATCTCAATACATAAAGGGTTCATCATTTTCAAATAGCCAACTCAGTCTCAAAAACCCCAATTGAAGATTGAATTATCATTCATAAGAAAGGGAAATTTAAAACCAATTTTTCATAGGAATATCCTTAACCCTAGCTTCAAATTATAAAAATAATACATATAATAATAATAATAAAATTCACACTTTATAATAGTAATGGAAGTAGGGAGTGTATAACATGCCTTTTGGCGGAGAGATATTGAGAAAAACTCGATTCCTTAGCCTTTAAGCTTGAACCCTAATTGGAAATTCACTTTGTGTTTTGGGAAACAGGGGAATGTGTTTTTGAGGAATAAACTACCTAAATGAGGGTTTGGGGTTGTTTAGTATAGGTGGGGGGTGGTTTTTAATCAATGAAAAGACCAAAAATCCCTTAAAATAATTAAAGAAAGCAAAATCTCGTTAGCCGACAGGGGGCGCGGCGCACAGCCCAATGCGCGACCCCCACCTAGAAGACACAGTCCCCACCATAAGGTCAAAATAGTTCACCCACCAAGTGATGGAACGGCGTGGGGATTAGGTCCCGACCTCCCCCGACGCGATGCACGAGCTTTTTTCGATGGTAAAACTTTCCTTTGCGTACCCAAACTCATCCCAAATGATTTTTACCCTTATTCGTTTTTAAGCTCTAAAAAGGAATGGAAATATGCGGGGTGTTACATTATTCTTCCTTGGGATCATTCATCCCCGAATGATGACTAAGGATACACTTTAGCACCTTAGAAGAGTTTACATGAACCTCAAGGCATGAATTTAAAAGGGTAGAGAAATGAGTATAAAATTAGTACTTTAAATGATGTCACCCGAAGTCGTAAACAAAAAGGGATATCTAGATTTCATGTCATCTTACGACTCCCAAGTAGCTTTCTCTACCTTTTGATCTCTCCACAATACCTTCACCGAAGCTATCTCCTTGGTTCTCAACTTTCGAACTTGTCTATCCAAGATTTCTATAGAAATTTCCTCATAAGACAATAAATCTTTCATACCAATGTTCTCTACCGGTACCACCAAGGAATGGTCTCCCACACACTTCTTAAGCATAGACACATGAAATACGGATGGACCGATGCCAAACTCGCGGGCAAGTCCAATTCATAAGAAACATTCCCAATCTTTCTCAAAATCTGATATGGACCAATGTAACAAGGACTGAGCTTACCCTTTTCCCCTAATCTCATTACTTATTTCATAGGAGAAACTTTCAATAACACCCAATCATTAACTTCAAACTTTAACTCCCTTCACCTCACAGCGACATAGGATTTTTGACGACTTTGAGCAGTCTTAAGCCTCTCCCTAATAACCTTAACTTTCTCCATTGCCTAGTACATAAGCTCTGGCTCGAAAAATCTAGTTTCGCCCACTTCATACCATCCAATTGGTGATCTATATTTCCTACCATAAAAAGCTTCAAATGGTACCATCTGGATGCTAGAGTGATAACTATTATTATATGCGAACTCTAGAAGAGCAAATGATCCACCCAACTACCCTTAAAATTAATAACACAGGCTCTTAACATGTCCTCTAAAGTCTGAATCGTACGCTCCGCTTGTCCATCTGTTTGAGGATGGAAGGCGGTGCTAAGATTCACTTGCGAGCCCAAACCTTTCTAAAATGACCGCCAAAACTAAGAAGAAAATTGTGTACCTCTATCTAAGATAATAGACACAGGGGCTCCATGCAATCTAACAATCTCCTTAATGTAAAGCTTAACATAATCCTCCCATGAATATGTCATCCTCACAGACAAAAAATGAACAGACTTAGTCATTATATCAATGATGACGACCCAAATGGAATCTTAAAGATTTCAAGAAGGCCGATGATGAAATCCATATTTATCATTTCCCACTTCCACATTGGGATAGCTATATCTTGTGACGTACCACTAGGCCTCAAATGTTCATCCTTGACTTACTAACAATTTGAGCACTTAGAAACGAAATTAGAGACATCCTTTTTCATATTATTGCACCAATACATCTCTTTTAAATCATGATACATCTTAGTGGAGCCAGAATAAATAGTATACCTAGAGATATGGGCTTCAGTCAAGATCCTTTCTTGCAGCCCATCAACATCGGGAACACACAACCTCCCTTGGTATCTCAAAATACCATCTTCCCTAATCTCGAAAGCCATAACCTTTTGCTGCCTAACATCCTTCTTTATTTGTAAGAGTATAGGATCAATAGCCTGCTTCTTCTTTACTTCAGCACCTAGGGATGACCTAGTTACTTCATGAACAACCACTCCTCCATCTTTGAAATCCAATAGTAGGACTCCTAAATTAGCAAGCCGGTGAATATCCTTCACGAACCCTCTTTTTTCTTCTTCAACGTGGGAAAGACATCCTATGGATAACCTACTAAGAGCATCAACAACATTAGTTTTACTTGGATGATAGTGTAAGCCCATGTCATAATCCTTCAGTAACTCAAGCCAACTTCTTTGCCTTAGATTCAAATCTTTCTGTGTGAAAACATACTGCAAACTCTTATGATCCGAGTAAATGTCCACATGAACTCTGTAACACCCCGTACGTTCCTACGTTTAGTTGACGACCGTACCATTTCTGGAAATATGAAGACATGAGAGAATGGATGCATTTTGTATTGAATTATGGGCATTTTCAAGTTTAATCCAATTAGGCCCTTAAATGGAGCCCAAAATAACAAGAAGACATGGCCCAAAGGGTATGTTTTTGACCCATTCTTCCAATATGATCCAATTGACCAAAGCAACATAGCATTAAATGCTAAGTAAAATATAAGGGAGACTTGAGGTACTATATAAAGGGGAAAAAATCAGATTTTTATTCACTTTAACCCTCATCACATTTCTAGATTTTTCCAACAATAATTCCTTTGCTCTCAAGAACTCCAAGTCCTTCTATTGGCCAAAATCATCCATTGGTAAGTCTTGTTAAGTGTTTATTATGATGGATTAATATATTTTATTCATGTTATATGGTGTATATGGTGTTGGTTATGTTGGTGGAATATTGGGAAGTTCACAATAAGTGAAAGGTTACATGTTTGCTTAAATCGGAGGTTGGTTTGTCCTCTAAACTTGGTGATGAACTTGTGGTTATGAAAGACGTGACTTTGGTGCAGTAAATATTGACATGTGAGATGTTATTATGGTCTTACTTTGTTTCATTCTTGTTCATAACATTTGAAAGTGATATTGTGAAATTAGTTATGGTTTTGGCGTTGTATTGGCCGTGAATGTGGTTTTGGGTGTCTTTATGTGTGTTGTGAGGTTATGGATGCATTTTAGTGTTTAATATGATAAAAAATATGTTCAAATATGTTTGGTTATGATCATGGACCATTCATGGCATAAAAAGACCCAAAAGAGGCCATTTCGGACCAAAAGGGGCATCCGCCCCGCAGACGAGGGCATCTGCGCGCGCAGATGCCAACGCAGAAGGCCCTGGAATTCTCCAGGAGCCATATGCACGCACATCTCTCCAGCTGCGCGCGCAGGTGGTAGCGCAGGTCCCTTCAGATTTTTAGTTTGTTTGTTTTCGTACCCCGTTGATCCCCGAAAGCCCCAATACCCTTTTTGGGATGTAATTAGCCCCTTGTGATGACGTTGTAATGACTTTAAAGTGTAGTATGGAGGTGTTTTGGACTGTATTAAGTATGGATGAGTGCTTATATGTTTTTATCAAGGAATAATTACGACGGAATGATAAAAGGAAAAGCGTAAAGGGTAAATGTGGTGTGAAATGCTAGCGATGTATGTTCTTTTGGTCAATGTGGGTAATGTTATGGTGTTGTTGATATGTAAATACAGTGTATTTTATTTTAAAGGGTTGCCATAACGTTATATGGTAGTTTCATGGTTCGTTGTCGTCTTGTACGCCTTTATAGTGGCTCGTTGCTAATATAAGTTTCGGTATGGACTTGTATTGTAGAGTAAGACGTAAGGAAGAAGCTGGACTATTATGTTCATACATAGGCTTGTATATTCATACTTGTAAGTGAAGGTATGTAAGGTTAATCTTTCTTATCCTTCTGCAGCATATGGTCCATAATGACATAGTACTTATTTCATTACGAAATGTCCAAAGGTATTTCAATTCAAGTTGCCATATCATATTCCTTATAGGGTCAATGGAGGTTCTCATGGTTCATAGTCATTGGCTAATGTTTCAAAGTTCCAATAATGTTTAGTTACATGTCTCTTACTCATTGGTTATTGTTCCAAAGCTTCCAACAATGTTAGAGCTACAAAAGTGTCAATCTCTCATAAGCTAAGGGTATCCTATTTTTGGGTTTCAATTATGCTTCTTCAAATATTCTGTATGCATTTATCAATTGACATTCACATGTCTCATATACATTGATTATTTCCCAAGATTCCATGGTTCCAACAATGTTATGTACCAAAGTTCAAAGTGATGTTATAACTATCATTGTACCAACTTCGAATGTATCAATCTCAAAGTAAAGACAAAGTAATACACATGTGGTTATGATCAAGTACGGGTGGCAAGTCTAGGGGCATAAGCCTAGCTCAACTCGATCCCGAGGGTGGCAAGTCTAGGTGCATAAGCCTAGCTCGACTCGATCCCGATGTATGATTGATGGGTGGCAGGTCTAGGGGCATAAGCCTAGCTCGACCCGATCCCTAAGTGGCAGGTCTAGGGGCATAAGCCTAGCTCGACCCGATCCCAACATGACTATATGTCATGTAAAGACCCATTGATCAGTAGGGGCTCGGGTACATTGTGACGCATGTAATGACATTGAAGCAATGAAAACAATGAAAGCAATGAAAGTAATTCACATGGATTCCAAAATGCAAATGGTGATTTATTCACATTGACTATTCATTTATTTTGAGTTCATTGATTAGTCATGTATTGTACAGTTTCATCTGAGCCTTGCATACTCAGTACTTATTTTGTACTGACCCCTCTTGGGGAATTTACCTTACTTGCTGCAGGCGCAGGTAACAGTAGGCCTCCTCAGTAGATTGCCAGTGTTAGCAGTTCTTTGGTGAGCTCCAGCTAATTTGGGACTTCTCCGAGTCAGAGTGTATATATGTTTTGGTGATGTACATGTTATGTAAAGCGGGGACTTGTCCTGACTTTTAGCTTGTTTGGTCAATGCATCTGTTAGAGGCTTTTGTAGACTAATGTGGGTGTATGTATATACGGTGACTCATGAAGTCTTGTTTTGATGGCCTCAACGGCCAAGTTTCTCAAATGTATATATGTAAATGTCACATGTTCTCCAATACTAGTCGTTCATGTTCTTATGTGATAGTGGTATTTCCGATGGCATGCATATGAATGGATAGAAGCATAGTTTGGTTCTCTCGGGCCTTATCGGCTACGGGTACCAATCATGCATCGTTGGGATTCGGGGTGTGACAAAAGTGGTATCAGAGCAGGTCGTTCTAAGGGTGTATACAAAGCTGTGTCTGAGTAGAGTCATACTTATCGATGTGTTATGCACCACATTCATAAGTAGGAGGCTACGGGACATTTTGGATGTTGTTTCTATTCTTCATTCTAGATTGTGCAATAGAGCCACTGTTATAAGTTGACTTATGTCTGACAATGGTAATTATTTCTCTTTGCTATAGTGACAATGCCGATCATAAGAAAAGGTAGAGGTAAAGGGAAGCAGGTAGATGTGCCTGCTGACGAAGGAATGAGTAGACTACCACCTGACCAAGCTAGTCAAGGTGGAGAAAATGCTGAAATCTCATCGCAGTCTTCGTCTACCTTTCCAGCTCCGGAAGAGCCAGTTGGTAGAGAAGTGCCCACAGAACCACAATTGAATGCCACAGATCAGGATCTTAGAAATGCAGTTCATATGCTGACACAGTTAGTGACAGCCCATAGTCAAGGACGAGATGGTCCAATGACACATGATGATGATGTGGCTAGAGTGGCAAGTCGCAGAACACAGGACTTCTTGAAACTGGACCCTCCTATATTCACTGGGTCAGACTTGGAAGCAGATCCACAGGATTTTGTGGATCAAATTCAGAGGGCTTTGGAAGTTATGCATTTGACGGGGGTTAAAACAGTTGAACTTGCTGCGTACAGGTTGAAAGGAGAGGCAATATTGTGGTATGAGGACTGGAAAAGATCAAGGAGTATTGATACACTCCCAGCTAGTTGGGGAGAATTTAAAATAGCATTCCTTGATCATTATCTCCCTTATGAAATTCGGGAGGCACGTGCCGATCAGTTTCTGAATTTACGCCAAGGGAACATGAGTGTTTGGGAATACAGTCTTCAGTTCAATTCCTTGGCTAGATATTCTCCAAATGTGGTGGCTATAATGACGGATAGGGTCCATCGATACGTGGATAGATTAAAACCATATTTGGTAAGGGATTGCACCATTGCGGCCCTGAACAAAGACATGGATATAGCAAGAATTCAGGCCTTCGCCCAGAAAATGGAAGATCAAAGACAGAGAAGAGGGACACAGGAATCTGAGCAAGGGCCATCAAAAAGGGCTAGATCTACAGGGCATTCTATGATGTCCCCGGAAGAATCTAGATCTCGAATGTTACCACCTAGACCTTCATTCTCTCACTCCATAGCAGGTGCTCACTCTCAATCTCGAGGGCCTAAAAGTAGTCCATCTGGACAAAGTGGAGAGCAAGGCTCGCATATAGTGGGATTTCCCCGTCAGCAGTATCAGAACTGCGGGCGTATTCACACAGGCACATGTCGGTCAGGGACGAATGTCTGCTTTTGGTGTGGTATGCCAGGGCATATAGCTAGAGATTGTCCACAGAGGATCATGGGCGGTATAGCACGACCGGCAGGATTGGCCGTTGTGTCATCAGCATCGGTCCCTTCTTTGGGCCGAGGTGTACAGCCGATTGGCCGTGGTAGTGGTGCCAGAGGAGCAGCCAGTACTAGTGGGGTCCAGAATCGCACCTATGCTCTGGTGGACCGGCATAATGAGGAGGCAGTTCCTGATGAGGGTACAGGTATATTACCATCTTTTCACGTGATGCATATGTGTTGACTGGTCCGAGTTCTACTTTATTGTATGTTATTCCATTGGCTATTATGACTCGAATCTAATGGGTTACTGGAGTTATTAGTTAAAGCAATGACAATATCTCCACATGTCGGTGCATAAATGTATAGTTAAAAGAATATGTCATAACGGTATAGTAGATGTTGTGATCATAGATGATCGACAAGTGCAAGGGTTAGTAAATAAATGAATAAATGATGAGAAGCTGAAAACAAAGTGATAAGACCAAGGTACCCATAAGTGTTCCAAAAAGGAAGAAAGAGTTCACAGTTCGGGAGTGAGGAAAGAATAAGCAAGTATCTATGAGTGTATATATATAGTGATGGTGATATAAGGATGCATGTGTTGTACTTGAGACAACACCGTTAACATTCGAGGACGAATGTTCCTAAGGGGGGGAAGAATGTAACACCCCGTACGTTCCTACGTTTAGTTGACGACCGTAACATTTCTAGAAATATGATGACATGAGAGAATGGATGCATTTTGTATTGAATTATGGGAATTTTCAAGTTTAATCCAATTGGGCCCTTAAATGGAGCCCAAAATAACAAGAAGACATGGCCCAAAGGGTATGTTTTTGACCCATTCTTCCAATATGATCCAATTGACCAAAGCAACATAGCATTAAATGCTAAGTAAAATATAAGGGAGACTTGAGGTACTATATAAAGGAAAAAAAATCAGATTTTTATTCACTTTAACCCTCATCACATTTCTAGATTTTTCCAACAATAATTCCTTTGCTCTCAAGAACCCCAAGTCCTTCTATTGGCCAAAATCATCCATTGGTAAGTCTTGGTAAGTGTTTATTATGATGGATTAATATATTTTATGCATGTTATATGGTGTATATGGTGTTGGTTATGCTGGTGGAATATTGGGAAGTTCACAATAAGTGAAAGGTTACATGTTTGCTTAAATCGGAGGTTGGTTTGTCCTCTAAACTTGGTGATGAACTTGTGGTTATGAAAGAAGTGACTTTGGTGGAGTAAATATTGACATGTGAGATGTGATTATGGTCTTACTTTGTTTCATTCTTGTGTATAACATTTGAAAGTGATATTGTGAAATTAGTTATTGTTTTGGCGCTGTATTGGCCGTGAATGTGGTTTTGGGTGTCGTTATGTGTGTTTTGAGGTTATGGCTGAATGTTGGTGTTTAATATGATCAAAAATATGTTCAAATATGTTTGTTTATGATCATGGACCATTCATGGCATAAAAAGACCCAAAAGAGGCCATTTCGGACCAAAATGGGCATCCGCCCCGCAGACGAGGGCATCTGCGCGTGCAGATGCCAACGCAGAAGGCCCTGGAATTCTCCAGGAGCCATCTACGCGCGCATCTCGCGACCTGCGTGTGCAGGTGGTAGCGCAGGTCCCTCCGGATTTTTAGTTTGTTTGTTTTCGTACCCCGTTGATCCCCGAAAGCCCCAATACCCTTTTTGGGATGTAATTATCCCCTTGTGATGACGTTGTAATGACTTTAAAGTGTTAGTATGGAGGTGTTTTGGACTGTATTAAGTATGTATGAGTGCTTATATGTTTTTATCAAGGAATAATTATGACGGAATGATAAAAGGAAAAGCGTAAAGGGTAAGTGTGGTGTGAAATGCTAGCGATGTATGTTCTTTTGGTCAATGTGGGTAATGTTATGGTGTTGTTGATATGGAAATGTAGTGGATTATATTGTAAAGGGGTTCCATAACATTATATGGTATTTGCATGGTTCTTTGTCGTCTTGTACGCCTTTATAGTGACTCGTTGCTAATGTAAGTTCCGGTATGGACTTGTATTGTAGAGTAAGACGTAAGGAAGAAGCTGGACTATTGTGTTCATACATAGGCTTGTATATTCATACTTGGAAGTGAAGGTATGTAAGGTTACTCTTTCTTATCCTTCTGCAGCATATGGTCCATAATGACATAGTACTTATTTCATTACGAAATGTCCAAAGGTATTTCAATTCAAGTTGCCATATCATATTCCTTATAGGGTCAATGGAGGTTCTCATGGTTCATAGTCATTGGCTAATGTTTCAAAGTTCCAATAATGTTTAGTTACATGTCTCTTACTTATTGGTTATTGTTCCAAAGCTTCCAACAATGTTAGAGCTACAAAAGTGTCAATCTCTCATAAGCTAAGGGTATCCTATTTTCGGGTTTCAATTATGCTTCTTCACATGTTCTGTATGCATTTATCAATTGACATTCACATGTCTCATATACATTGATTATTTCCCAAGATTCCATGGTTCCAACAATGTTATGTACCAAAGTTCAAAGTGATGTTATAACTATCATTGTACAAACTTCAAATGTATCAATCTCAAAGTAAAGACAAAGTAATACACATGTGGTTATGATCAAGTACGGGTGGCAAGTCTAGGGGCATAAGCCTAGCTCGACTCGATCCCGAGGATGGCAAGTCTAGGGGCATAAGCCTAGCTCGACTCGATCCTGATGTATGATTAATGGGTGGCAGGTCTAGGGGCCTAAGCCTAGCTCGACCCGATCCCTGGGTGGCAGGTCTAGGGGCATAAGCCTAGCTCGACCCGATCCCAACATGACGATATGTCATGTAAAGACCCACTGATCAGTAGGGGCCCGGGTACATTGTGACACATGTAATGACATTGAAGCAATGAAAACAATGAAAGCAATGAAAGTAATTCACATGGATTCCAAAATGCAAATGGTGATTTATTCACATTGATTATTCATTTATTTTGAGTTCATTGATTAGTCATGTATTGTACAGTTTCATCTGAGCCTTGCATACTCAGTACGTATTTCGTACTGACCCCTCTTGGGGAATTTACCTTACTTGCTGCAGGCGCAGGTACCAGTAGGCCTCTTAAGTAGATTGCCAGTGGTAGCGGTTCTTTGGTGAGGTCCAGCTAATTCGGGTCTTCTCCGAGTCAGAGTGTATATATGTTTTGGTGATGTACATGTTATGTAAAGCGGGGACTTGTCCTGACTTTTAGCTTGTTTGGTCAATGCATCTGTTAGAGGCTTTTGTAGACTAATGTGGGTGCATGTATATAAGGTGACTCATGAAGTCTTGTTTTGATGGCCTCAACGGCCAAGTTTCTCAAATGTATATATGTAAATGTCACATGTTCTCCAATACTAGTCGTTCATGTTCTTATGTGATAGTGGTATTTTCGATGGCATGCATATGAATGGATAGAAGCATAGTTTGGTTCTCTCGGGCCTTATCGGCTACGGGTGCCAATCATGCCTCATTGGGATTCGGGGTGTGACAAACTCCATATAAATAGTGACGCCAAATCTTAAATGCAAAAATCACAGCCGCAAATTCAAGATCATGGGTGGGATAATTTTTGTCATGAACCTTAAGTTGAATGGATGCATAAGCCACCAATATACCATGCTGCATAAGTACACAACTATGTCCTACCCTGGACGCATCACAATAAAACTCAAATCCCTAAGTACCCTCAGAAAGTGTCAAAACAGGAGTTGTAGTCAACCGATCCTTCAACTTCTCAAAATGTCCCTCACAAGCATTGGACCACAGGAACTTCACCTTTTTATGAGTCAACTTAGTTAATAGAGTAGCTATAGAAGAAAAAATTTCCACGAACCTCATATAATAACCTGCCAAACCCAAGAAACTCCTAATATTTGTCAGAGTTATTGGTCTAAGCCACTTCTTCACTGCCTCAATCTTTTGGGGGTCTACCTTAATCACTTCATTAGAAACAATATGCCCAAGGAAATCCACTGAATTAAGTCAGAATTCACACTTGGAAAATTCGGGATACAACTTTTGGTCCTTAAGGATCTGAAGTACAATTCAAAGGTCATTGGCATGCTCCTCCTTATTCGGGAGTACACCAGGATATCATCAATGAACACCATAAAAAACAAATCTAAAAACTATCTAAACGCCCTATTCATAAGATCCATAAAGGTTGCAGGTGCATTAGTTAACCAAAGGACATAACTAAAAATTCATAATGGCCATACCGGGTTTGAAACATAGTCTTGGGAATATCAGCTTCCCTGACTTTCAATTGATAATAACCCGAACGGAGATCTATTTTGGAGAAACACTTAGCACCCTGAAGATGGCCAAAAAGATCATCAATTTTGGGAAGAGGGCACATATTTTTCACTGTGACCTTATTTAACTGGCGATAGCCAATGCACATTGTAACACCCCGTAAATTTTCGAACGAATGCGACTAAGTGACAGAATTAATTGAACATGCAACAAAGAGTATATTAGGTATGCAAAGGGTTGGGCTTATTTCATCTTGATTAATGGGCTCAAAATTGGCCCAAAATTTCAAGGAATACATGGCCCAAATGGGAAATTTGACCCATTCATCTTAGCCAAGTAGCCATTTGTTATTGGACCAAGTGTTTGGTTAAATAAGGATCATTAAGGTACAATATAAAGGCAAAGGAATCAGAATTTTTATTCATTTTTAAGCCCACATGAGATTTCTACACTTATCTACAAAAAAATGGGGTTTTCTCTCTACACTCAAACCCTAGGCTACTATCCTCTTTGAGCAAGATCATCTTTTGGTAAGTATTGTTAAGTGTTTATTATTGTGATTTAATATAATATATACATGAGATATCGCATGGACCATGTTTGTTATGCCTACAAGTGTTGAGAAATCCACTGTTGCTTCTTGTTAATGGACTTGCTTTTATGTGACTTGAACTTGAAAAGTGGTCTTGTGGTCTTTAAGGAAGTGAGTTGATGGTTTGAACATCAACATGTATGATGTGTTTATGTACCTAATTTGATTTCTCTTTATGTGTCATTTTTGGAAATTGTTGTTATGGAAAAAGTGTATGGAATTGGTGACATGATGAAAGGAAAATGTGATTTTGGTGATGATTTTGTGTATTGTGAGATCATGGTTGTTCATTGGTATTAGGTTGATCAAAAATATGCAAAGAAAAGTTTGGTTATGGCCATGGACCATTTAATGCGAAAAAGGACCCAAAAATGAACCCCGGTGGCCGAAACTAGGCATCCGCTCACGCAGATGGGCACCTGCGGGCGCAGATGCCAATGCAGGTGAACCTGAAAGTGTACATAAAGGCACCTGCAGCCGCATTTCATCCACCTAAGCGCGCAGGTGGCCCCTCCAGACCCCCCAGGGTCCCGTTTTGCATGTTTTCGTTCTGTAATAATCCCCGAAACCCCTCCAACCTTCTTGGATGCAATTATTAACTTATGAATGACCTTAAAGGATTATGTTGGAGGTATGGTGAATTATATAAAGGATGTATTGACTTTAATGTGTTGTTGTGAAAGACGTTTATGCGACGTAATGACGTAAACGTAACATAGTATTGAAGGGGAAGTGTAAAGTATGATCTTGGTGTGGAGTGTTAATAATTTATGATATCGTGGGTGATATGTGACATGTTTTGGTAAAGGTAAAGCAGTGCATGATATGGTACGAAGGTGAAATAGTGTTGTGTAACTTATTGTCATGTTATACACTTGAAATGAAGTTAGTGGTTAATTTAAGCTTCGTTATGTACTTGTGTGTTGAACAGACGTAGAGGGAAAGCCGAAGTATTGTATTCACAAGTAAGATTGTTTGTCCATATTGAGAACATAAGGTATGTAAGGTCACTCTTTTGTATCCTTCTGCAGTATATTGTCCATAATGACATGGTACTTATTTCATTTCGAAATGTCCAAAGGTATTTCAATTCAAGTTGCCATATCATATTCCTTATAGGGTCAATGGTGATTCTCATGGTTCATAGTCACTGGCTAATGTTTCAAAGTTTCAATAATGTTTATTTACATGTCTCTTACTCATTGGTTATTGTTCCAAAGCTTCCAACAATGTTAGAGCTACAAAAGTGTCAATCTCTCATAAGCTAAGGGTATCCTATTTTGGGGTTTCAATTATGGTTCTTCACATGTTATTTATGCATTTATCAATTGTCATTCACATTGACTAATATTCCCAAGATTCCATGGTTCCAATAAAGTTATGTTTCCAATAATGTTATGTTCCAAAGTTCAAAGTGATGTTATGACTATCATTGTATCAATCTCAAAGTATCAACCTCAAAGTAAAGATCAAAGTAATGCAAATGTGGTTAATGATTGAGTACGGGTGGCAGCTTTAGGGGCAAAATGCCTAGCTCAAGCCGATCCCAATATTATTGGATCAGGGGGCAGCTTTAGGGGCAAAAGCCTAGCTCAAGCCGAACCTGACAGGGGGCAGCTCTAGGGGTAACCTAGCTCGAGCCGAACCTGATATGTTGATTTATGGGTGGCAGCTCTAGGGGCATAAGCCTAGCTAGAGCCGATCCCGATGCATTGATTTGTGGGTGGCAGCTCTAGGGGCATAAGCCTAGCTCGAGCCGATCCCAACATAACGATATGTTATGTAAAGGCCCACTGATCAGTCGGGGCCCAGGTACATTGTGACGCATGTAATGATAAATAAGAATTGAAGTAAAGAAGCAAAGAAAGCAATGAAAGCAATATACATGATTTCCAATATACAGAATGGTGACTTATCCATATTGGTTATGCTTTTGCGCTTGAGTTCATTGAAACATTTATGCATTATACAGTTTCATATGGCCTTGCATACTCAGTACATTCTTCGTACTGACCCTCTCGGGGGCAACTTACCTTATTTGTTGCAGGCACAGGAGCTAGTAGACTGCCACAGTAGAGTGCGGGTCACGTGCAGATGTTTGGTGAGCTCCAGTTGAATTCAGGGCTTTCCGAGTCATTATAGGTATTTTCTTTTGTATTGCATGTGTATAGAGCGGGGTGTTGTCCCAACTCTAGGTTTGTTATGGTTATGTATCTGTAGAGGCTTTGTAGACTTATGTGGGAGAATGATTGTAAGAGATGAATGTTCATATTGACATAATGGCCCTAACGGCCAAGTTTCGTATATTGTATAAGTCTTCATGACTTCCACACAGTTTCATAAGATATAATTTGAGACATGTATATGAAGGTTCATAAGCAAAGATTTGTTCTCTCGAGCCATATCGGCTTCGGGTGCCAGTCCGTTCTGAATGGGATTCGGGGTGTGACAAAAGTGGTATCAGAGTAGGTCGTCCTAAGGGTGTCTACAAAGCCGTGTCTGAGTAGAGTCTTACTTATCGATATGTTGCGTGCCACATTTATAAGTAGGAGGCTACGGGACATTTAGGATTTGTTTCACTTCTTCACTTCTAGATCGTGCAATAGAGCCAAAGTTGTAGGTGGACGTATATGTATGCATTGATATTTGTATTCTTTTGCATAGTCAAAAGCTGATTATCAGACAAGATAAGGGTAAAGGTAAGCAGTTTGATATACCTGCCGAAGAAGGAATGAGTAAATCACCACCTGACCAAGCTAGTCAGGGTGGGGCTGACATGGAATTTGTAATATTGGTTTCTCTTAGCCAAAAGGTAGAGAAGTACCCGCAGAACCACCTATAAGTTCCACTGAACAGGATTTATGCAACGTAGTGCATATGTTGACTCAGATAGTTGTTGTATAATGTCATGGGCAAGCTGACCAAATGACGAGTGATGATGGTGCGGCTAGGGCAGCTAGTCGTCGAACACAAGATTTTCTGAAATTAAATCCTCTCACGTCCCTCGAGTCGGATACGAATGAAGTCCCACAGTACTTTATAGACCAAATCAAAAGGGCTTTAGATTCTATGCATATGAGTGTGTATAAATGAAGTGAATGAATTATAAAGAAGTAAGGAAATGAGACGACTCTTTCTTGAACAAAAAGTACAGTCTTCTGTTTAATTTTTTGCTAGTTATGCTCCAAATGTGGTAGCTATTATGATCGATAGCGTGCATCGGTATGTGGACAGATGGACTATGGTGGTCTTGAAAAGAGATATGGATATAGCCAGAATATAGGCTTTGGCACAAATAATGGAGGATCAGATGCAACAGAAAAGTACACAAATATTTGACGAAGGGTCGTCAAAGGGAGCTAGACCTATGGAACAGTTAAGCCGTGTTAGGGCTGCGAAAGTTTTCATCTAGGTGAAATGTCAGTAGGGACCAAATGTTGTTATTGGTGTAATATGTTGGGCCAAAATGAGGCTTCTTCAGATGAAGCTACAGGTACCGTATACGAAGTGATTGATTCACATTCGACATTAACATATGTTATTTTATTAATTGCTAAAGATTCAAAAGAACACCAGAATGATAGGGTATGTCACAGGAAGTCTATACATCAGTTGGTCAACCTATTGTAGTTAAAAGAGTATATCATAAGTGCATAGTCATTGTTTGTGGTCATGAGACACTGGTTGATCTTATTGAGCTGGAAATAGTGAATTTTAATGTTATAAAGAAGTTATGCCATAGTAGATTGTCACTTAGTAAGAGTGAAAGATATTGATGTGATGCCACCAACTCTTTAATCAGTTCTGGTGGTAAATGAATTCCTTGATGTATGAGCTGGTATTAATGTGATGTCAGGTATTCAGACTAATTTTATTTTCTTCATATAGCATGGCTCCGGTAGAGTTATGAGAATGAAATGAGAAAGTAAAAGACGTGATTAATAAGGAATTCATAAGACCTAGTACGACCCCTTGGGGTGCATCCGTGTTCACCGTACAAAAAAAAAGGCACATTAGGAATGTGTGTTTACTATCGGCAATCGAATAAGGTGAAAACGAAGAATACATGTCTTCTTCCCGGAGTTGATGACTTATTTGATCAATTATAGGGTGCTATATTCTTTATAAAGATTGACTTAAGGTCAGGAGATCATCAAATAAAGGTTAGAGAAAATAAAGATACCCAGAAGAGAAGTATGATTGTTATGAATTCGTAGTTATGCCATTTGGGCTAACAAATGCACCAGCTGTGTTGATGGGCTTGATAATTAGGGTGTTTTAAGCCATTGTTAAGCGTACTCGTGAAAATGTTTTAGATACTATATTATATTACTCAAGAGCACAAAATGACCATGCTAATCACTTGTGACAGGTGTTACGGATTCTTCGTGACCGTAAGATATATGCAAGTTCTTTAAATACAATTTTGGTTATAATCCGTATCGTTTTTAGGACACATTGTATAGAATGAAGGAATCAGGATTAATATACACAGAAGTGGCCAAGGCCTACGAATCCTATGGAAATTCGTAGTTTCCTTGAGTTGGGCAGTTATTACAGAAGAATTGTTAAAACAAGGGGGGCTTTCTGCTATTACCCTTCACAGAGTTAACACAAGAAGTAACTAGGTTTCAGCGGAGTGATGTATGTGAGAAGGTTTGCAAGAGTTGAAGAATAAATTGACGCCTACACCTGTACTAGCACCTCCCACAGGCACATAAGGGTATGCCTTGTATTGTGGTATAAAAAATAAAAAAAAAGTTAGTGTGGCATGTGTATACATGCAGTACGATAATGTGATAGCGTATGCCTTAAGGAAATTGTGTCCACATGAGAGAAATTATCTCCCATATGAGTTTAAGTTAACATTTGTGGTAATTACTTATAACAGATGGCACCACTACTTGTATAAAACATCAAGTGAAAGAATTATAGAGTCAAATGTGGTAGAAGCTTCATTGGAATCCGAGATGAAGGAAAAGCAACATGTAAATCCTATTTTAATTCAATTGGAAAAGAATGTACAGTAAAGGTCGACAAAGATATTTGAGCAAACACATGGGGGGAGTACTTTAACGCCAATGTAGATTGTGTGTATCGAGTATAGATGGGTTAAGAAAATGAATTATGATAGAAAAACATTGTTTACGGTATTTTATTCATACAGAAGCAACCGAAGTGTACCGTGGTTTGACAGAGATGTCTTGGTAAAGTTACATGAAAAGCACATTGTAGAACTTATAGCTCAATGTCCAAGAGGCCACAGATTAACAGTATGGCATCACAGATCTGTATGTTTTATGCAATGTATTACCCTTCTAGATTGGAAGTGGAACGTGAGTGATGTAGACTTAGTCATACGTTTTCCTCGTACACTGCGAAGATTGACTCCATATAGGTAATGGTTGACAGGCTTACAAAGTAAGCGTATTTCCTACTAGTTAGGACCACCGATACAGCTGAACATTATGCAAGTTGTATACTACAGAGATAGTACTATTACATGGGATTCCACTCACTATTCTATCAATAGGTAGGCTCACTTTATTGCACAGTGTTGAAAGTCTTTTCAGTAAAGCATAGGTACCCAGGTAGATGTAAGTACGGCTTATCATCCTTAGATGGATGGACAAACAGAACATATTATAAGAACATTTAAAGATATGCCACGAGTTTGTACATTGGACTTTACAGGTCGTTGGGATGAACATCTAGCGTTTACTGACGTTGCTCACAATAAAAAGTATCAAAAGGGCACCTTACGAAGTTTTTTATGAAAGAAAATATAGATCATCAATTGGATGGGCTACAGCTGATGAAATTTGCTTTACTCGGGTTAAATTTTGTTCACCAAGCTATAGAGAAAGTGTATAGGAGATTATCCCGTATTGTTGCCAGTGAAAATGTACACATTACAGGGGATTTCACATGTGAAAAGGGTACTTGATGTTACCTATTGTTATTCTAGATTGAAAAGGGAAAGAATTAAGAGATGCGGGAGTAGCTTACGAAAAGGCACTATTGGAGAAATTTGTATGTAGAGAAATCACAAGGGAAATCGAAGAACTAATGAAATCTAAAGTACTCGTAATTGTTGTACATGGAAGAAAGGGTTCAATATACGGAATTACATGTAAGTCTTTACTAGTATTAGGTGTGTATGATAATGTGAAGGATTCACTTTGACATAAGTTGTTACAGTGAGACAATGTTACTAACATTCGAGAACGAATGTTTCTAAGGGGGAAAGAATGTAACACCCCGTAAAATTCCGAACGAATGCGACTAAGTGATGGAATTAATTGAACATGAAACAAAGAGTATATTAGGTATGCAAAGGGTTGGTCTTATTTCATCTTGATTAATGGGCTCAAAATTGGCCCAAAATTTCAAGGAAGACATGGACCAAATGTGAAATTTGACCCATTCATCTTAGCCAAGTAGCCATTTGTTATTGGACCAAGTGTTTGGTTAAACAAGGATCATTAAGGGACCATATAAAGCCAAAGGAATCAGAATTTTTATTCACTTTTAAGCCCACATGAGATTTCTACACTTATCTACAAAAAAATGGGGTTTTCTCTCTACACTCAAACCCTAGGCTATTATCCTCTTTGAGAAAGATCATATTTTGGTAAGTATTGTTAAGCATTTATTATTGTGATTTAATATAATATATACATGAGAGATTGCATGGACCATGTTTGTTATGCCTACAAGTGTTGAGAAATCCACTGTTGCTTCTTTGTTAATGGACTTGATTTTATGTGACTTGAACTTGAAAAGTGGTCTTGTGGTCTTGAAGGAAGTGAGTTGATGGTTTGAACATCAACATTTATGATGTGTTTATGTACCTAATTTGATTTCTCTTTATGTGTCATTTTTGGAAATTGTTGTTATGGAAAAAGTGTATGGAATTGGTGACATGATGAAAGGAAAATGTGATTTTGGTGATGATTTTGTGTATTGTGAGATCATGGTTGTTCATTGGTATTAGGTTGATCAAAAATATGCAAAGTAAAGTTTGGTTATGGCCATGGACCATTTAATGCGAAAAAGGACCCAAAAATGAACCCCGGTGGCCGAAACTGGGCATCCGCTCACGCAGATGGGCACCTGCGGGCGCAGATGCCAATGTAGGTGACCTTGGAAGTGTACAGAAGGGCACATGCGGCCACATTTCATCCACCTACGCGCGCAGGTGGCCCCTCCAGACCCCCCAGGGTCCCATTTTGCATGTTTTCATTCTGTAATGATCCCCGGAACCCCTCTAACCTTCTTGGATGCAATTATTAACTTATGAATGACCTTAAAGGAGTACGTTGGAGGTATGGTGAATTATATAAAGGATGGATTGACTTTAATGTGTTTTTGTGAAAGACGTTTATGCGACGTAATGACGTAAACGTAACATAGTATTAAAGGGGAAGTGTAAAGTATGATCTTGGTGTGGAGTGTTAATAATTTATGATATCGTGGGTGATATGTGACATGTTTTGGTAAAGGTAAAGCAGTGCATGATATGGTACGAAGGTGAAATAGTGTTGTGTAACTTATTGTCACGTTATACACTTGAAATGAAGTTAGTGGTTAATTTAAGCTTCGTTATGTACTTGTGTGTTGAACAGACATAGAGGGAAAGCTGAAGTGTTGTATTCACAAGTAAGATTGTTTGTCCATTTTGAGAACATAAGGTATATAAGGTCACTCTTTTGTATCCTTCTGCAGCATATTGTCCATAATGACATGGTACTTATTTCATTTTGAAATGTCCAAAGGTATTTCAATTCAAGTTGCCATATCATATTCCTTATAGGGTCAATGGTGATTCTCATGGTTCATAGTCACTGGCTAATGTTTCAAAGTTTCAATAATGTTTATTTACATGTCTCTTACTCATTGGTTATTGTTCCAAAGCTTCCAACAATTTTAGAGCTACAAAAGTGTCAATCTCTCATAAACTAAGGGTATCCTATTTCCGGGTTTCAATTATGGTTCTTCACATGTTCTCTATGCATTTATCAATTGTCATTCACATTGACTAATATTCCAAGATTCCATGGTTCCAATAAAGTTATGTTTCCAACAATGTTATGTTCCAATGTTTAAAGTGATGTTATGACTATCATTGTATCAATCTCAAAGTATCAATCTCAAAGTAAAGATCAAAGTAATGCAAATGTGGTTAATGATTGAGTACGGGTGGCAGCTTTAGGGGCAAAATGCCTAGCTCAAGCCGATCTCGATATTATTGGATCAGGGGGCAGCTTTAGAGGCGAAAGCCTATCTCAAGCCGAACCTGACAAGGGGCAGCTCTAGGGGTGAAAACCTAGCTCGTGCCGAACCTGATATGTTGATTTATGGGTGGCAGCTCTAGGGGCATAAGCCTAGCTAGAGCCGATCCCGATGCATTGATTTATGGGTGGCAGCTCTAGGGGCATAAGCCTAGCTCAAGCCGATCCCAACATAACGATATGTTATGTAAAGACCCACTGATCAGTCGGGGCCCGGGTACATTGTGACGCATGTAATGATAAATAAGTATTGAAGTAAAGAAGCAAAAAAAGCAATGAAAGCAATATACATGATTTCCAACATACAGAATGGTGACTTATCCATATTGGTTATGCTTTTGCGCTTGAGTTCATTGAAGCATTTATGCATTATACAGTTTCATATGGCCTTGCATACTCAGTACATTCTTCGTACGAACCCCCTCGGGGGCAACTAACCTTATTTGTTGCAGGCACAGGATCTAGTAGACCGCCACAGTAGAGTACGGGTTACGTGCAGATATTTGGTGAGCTCCAGTTGAATTCGGGGCTTTCCGAGTCATTATAGGTATTTTCTTTGGTATTGCATGTGTATAGAGTGGGGTGTTGTCCCGACTCTAGGTTGGTTATGGTTATGTATCTATTGAGGCTTTGTAGACTTATGTGGGAGAATGATTGTAAGAGATGAATGTTCATATTGACATAGTGGCCCTAACGGCCAAGTTTCGTATATTGTATAAGTCTCCATGACTTCCGCACAGTTGCATAAGATATAATTTGAGACATGCATATGAAGGTTCATGAGCAAAGATTGGTTCTCTCGAGCCATATCGGCTTCGGGTACCAGTCCGTTCCAAATGGGATTAGGGGTGTGACACACATACGGTGAGACCTGTCACAACCCGAAATCCCATTCGGATCGGACTGGCACCCGAAGTCGATATGGCCCGAGAGAACTAATCTTTGCTTATGTTCATTTGCAAGCCTATTTTTGTATGAGTATTATTATACCTCATGATACTAGGCGGAAGTCATGGAAAACTTATACAATATATGAAACTTGGCCGTTAGGGCCATCAAGTCAAACAGAACACACATATCTTACGTTCATCTTTCCACATATGTCTACAAAGCTTCTAACCGATACATGAACACAACAACCTATAGTCGGGACAAGTCCTCGCTTTATACAATAATTACAGTACCAAAACTATATACACATATGACTAGGAAAGACCCGAACCAACTGGAGCTCACCAATGATCCGCGGATAACTAGTAGCATATTGTGGAGGTCTACAAACACCTGTGCCTGCAGCAAATAAAGTAAGTCCCCCAAAGGAGTCAGTACGAAGAATGTACTAAGTATGCAAGGCTATTAGAAACTTCATGAAACTTAAAAACCTCAATGAACTTGATTGCAATAGAATAGTCAATGTGGATAAATCATCATCATTCAGTATGTGTGGAAATGGGTACTTTACTTTAATTATTTCATTTTCCTTTATGTCTGTTACCGTTAGTAATTAGAACCGTCAATATATGTATAACCGTTAATATGCAACCGTCAATATGCAACCATCAATAAATAAATAAAGCAGGTTTGGCCCTTAGGGCTACCCCCTGTCAGGTTCGGCATAAAGTTAGGCTTTTGCCCCACTGAGCTTCCCCCCTGCCATCACTCGAAAATTAGTGAAGTAGGTTCGACATCAAGTTTGGCTTTTGCTTCACTGAGCTTTCCCCCTGATCCAACAATATCGGGATCGGCTTGAGTTAGGATTACGCCCCCACAAAGCTATCACCCGTACTCAATAAATATAAAGAAAGTATGAAGTAACCATAAGGAAAATATAAAGTAACCATAAGGAAAAATATAAAGTAACCATGAGAGAATTACTTCTTCCATTACTTCATTGCATTACTTCTCTATTTTACTTTTATGAGATTGGTACATTGGGGATCATAACCTTATTGGAAATACATAGATGCATTACTTCATTCTTTTATGTTCATGAGATCGATACTTGGTAGTAATTATAACATTATGGAAGCTTTGGAATTTCGATCAATGATTAAAAGACATATGATTCATGATTGGTCCATGATGAAGAAACATGAGAATAATAACATATGACAACCTGAAATGAGATACCTTTTAACATTCGGAATGGAACAAGGACAATGACAACATGAACAATATGTGTTGCAGAAAGATACGGACAGAGTAACCTTACATACCTTATCGTCTCAATATGAACACTCAATTCTATACGTGAATACAATAGTACCACTCCTTCCTTTTGTGTCACTCTAAAACACAAATACATAACGGGATTTACATTAACCACCAACTACCTTACAAATGCATACCACGATAATGAGTTACACAATGGCCTCAAAATGTCATTTCCCCCTTGACAGTACCATGTATGAAACTATCACACCAACAATACCACAATATTTCCAACATTGACCACAATATCATTTATGAATTATTATACCAATAATCCCACAATATTTCATACATTGACCAATACATGATAACCAATAGCATGTCACACCTAGTTCATACTTTACACTTCTCCATCACCACAACATCACAATGATTCCATCAATTCACTTCAATATACCTCACAACAACAAATCGGCCAAAATTCCATAATTTACACTTATAACAAAATAACAAGTTTAATAACATAATCATACCATACATGTTGATATTTCATCTATACCATGCTCTTTCATCAAAACCACAAGTCATATTTAAAGTTTAAATTCCATAGATGGCACATCTTTTACAAAAACACAAAGTGTCATGTTCAACACTTCCAAGCATAACCAACATGATCTACATACTCTTAAATGTATATAATATATTAATCCATAAGAATAATCACTTAACTAGGCTTGGAAAATGATGATCTTGCTCCAAAGATAGGGTTTGAAGAGCCCAAAGGGTTTTCTAGAATTCTCAAGAAAAAGATAGAAAAGCATGTGTGTTGTTGTGTACTAAAAATCTGATTTTTTTTCCCATTTTATAGGACTTTGAAGTCCCTTTCTCAATGATTGATTAGTCAAAGAAGAATGGATCATTTGACCCATGTTAGGCCCATGTCTTTTGTCTCATTTTGGGCCCTTTTTGAGCCCAATTCACTTTACCCAATAAAATCAATAATTTCTCATGATTAAATCATTTCATACGTGTTACGACGAAATTTTCCACTCATACGATTCATATTTGTAGCCTCGATCCCAAAACCAAACGATTCTAGCCACGTATGGCTTATTTTGACTATAAGGGTAAAACCGTCATTTTGATGCCAAATTCGTTCACGAGTAATTTTACCACACCAATATAAAATTTCAATCATTCCATGCATATGCTTTTGGTTGTAGAATAAACGTGGCAAAAATCGGTCCGGTACGTCCCCGGGCACCCTTGGGACTTAGAAAAATTTCCATCTTTTGAAAAAATGGGCAAAACCACCCTGGCACACCCTTGGGCGTGCCAGCTTGCTGCCTCTGGGCTAAAAAATTTAGCCCGGAGCGGCTTGGGACTCCCTCTGGCGCACCCCATCCTTTATTTTTTTGAAAAATCTGTTTTTTGACTTTTCTTCGCGGGTTTGGTTAGATACTTCAAGTCCTATTCTTTAACTTACTTATTACCTTTAATATCGGTTGTTTAAAGGTCCTCTTAGCCTCATTTTGAACCCCACAAATGCTCCACGAAAATCCCAAAACACCTCCTATGAAGGGCTAACCACACATATTAGGTCCGATATCAAATGTTTCACCAATGACACTATAAAACATATACTCATGTCATCTCGACACTTAAGTAAACATTGTTCTACGTCGTCAAATAGGGTTGGGAAGGTACGGGGTGTTACAAGACCCATCTTTCTTTTGCATGAAAAGTACCGGAGCACCCCAAAGAGAGACACTAGGACAGATGAAACCCTTATTAAGAAGATCTTTCAACTGGTATTTTAACACCTTTAACTCCACAGGAACCATTCTATACGGTGGGATGGAAATCGAACGAGTATCAGGTAGAGGATCAATTTCTAAGTCTATTTCCCTATCTTGAGGAATTTTGGGAAGATCTTCGGGAAAAATATCAGGAAATTCATTTACCATAGGATTGGACTGGAGTGAGGGACTTTCAATGCTAGAATCCTTGACCAGAACTAAATGGTACAAACTGCCTTTAGATATCATTCTTCGGGCTCTAAGATAAGAGATGAACTTTCCCTTTGGTACTACGGGGTTACCCTCCCATTCAAGGACCGGTTCTTTTGGAAAATAGAAGGTGACTTTTGTGGTTCTACAATCCAAAGTAGCATAACAAGAGTGGAGTCAATTCATCCCCAGAATAATATCAAAGTCTACCATGTCAAGCTTTACCAAGTCTACCACTGTATCCCGATGGAAAATAGACACAATGTAATTTCTATAGACCCTCCTAGCAATAATGGACTCACCAACAGGGGTAGAGACTGAGAAGGGTTTAAGAATATTTTTGGGACCAAAACCAAAATTCATAGCCGCATAAGGGATCACATAATATAAAGTAGAACTTGGATCAAGTAGCACATAAACATCACGGGAGAAGATCTGTAACATACCCATGACAACATCTGGTGAAGCCTCTAAATATTGACGTGTCGATAGGGATTACAGATGGTTACAACCCCTGGTTGTACCAGAAACAGTCCCCTTTTGAACTGGGGCCGAAGTAGTAGTAGCTTGGACCATATTGCCCCTAAAAGTTTCCTTCGCTGAAGGACACTCCCACTGAAAATGACTAACCTAACCACAATTGTAACATACACCCTTAACCATGCGACAAAGCCCACGATAGAGCTTCTCACATGTACGGCAAGGGGGTAATATAGAGCTGACTGAGTTAAACTGGTCTGAGACTGAGTACCCTGTACCCTTGGGGCATTATTTGGCTGGAATCGCTGATCACCCGAAGGATTAGGGGATGGTGCACTAGCTGATGACTGAGCATTACCCCAAGATTTATTTTTAAGTCAATGTATGCCCACTTTACCACTACACTGCTAACCTGCATCCTGATTAGTTATCCTAGTTCTCTTGTTTTTCCGCTCTTCGGCCTTAGCCTTCTTTTTCTTTTCATCCTCAACCTGCTGCATATAAACTACAAATCAGGATATATCCATATTGTTGTTCAGCATCATACCCTTACATTCTAGTACCAAATGATTAGAAAGACCAGAAGAAAACTTTCTCATCTGAGATCTCATATTAGATACCAATTTCGGAGCATAACGAGACAGTTGAGTGAACTTCAGAGCATACTCTTTAACATTCATTTTCCCTTGTTTAAGATTCATAAACTACTCAGCCTTAGCTTCACTCAACTCCTGGGGAAAAAGTGATCAAGGAAGGTATCAGAAAACTCTTCCCAAACAGCAGGTCCAGAATCCTCACCTCTGATTTCCTCCCACTCATCATACCACCGATAGGCTACCCCTTTCAAATGATATGCTGCAAAATCCACCCCTTCAGTATCATTAGCATGCATAACACTAAAAATCTTCTCTATTTCATTAACAAACTCTTCAAGATCTTCCTCAACTTTGGACCCCGTGAAGGTTAGAGGGTTTAGTCACATGAACTGACCAACACAAGTAACATCTAAAGAACCAATATCAGAACCAGCCTTACATGAATGGTGGGACTGAGATGACATAATCTGGGGAAGTATCTGAATGGTTTGCCTGAACTCAGCAATTCAAACTTTGCCCTGAGGGGCTGAGTTCAAGTAGTACCAGACTTGAGAGCCCGAAAAGGACTAGTTGGGGCTAGTGGTACCCCAGTAGGAGCAGTGCTGTCAGAAGTGCGGGATCTATTATAAGTCTACATTCTGTGAGTAGGGCAAACCTCTTCAGCATTTGCCCCAGTGAAGGCGGAGGTTCTAGATGAAGAACTCTGTTCGTTAGTTCTTCTGGGAGGCATAATTTGAAACACAAAAAAAATTCAGGAGTTAGAAGATTTCACTTGAAACTAGACTCTCTAGCACGAACTAGAACATGAAGAAAGGGAAACATTCCTAAATGTCTCATAGCCTCCCATTTATAAGTGTAGCGCACTATACACCCATAAAAAGGACTCTACTTGACATGGCTTCGTAAACACCCTGTGACCTTGAACCATGCTCTGAAACCAAGTTTTTCATGACTCGAGCCGAGGGCCTGGCCATGAAGGGCTTTCCAGACCAAAAAAGGCCCAAGAAGACCCCTTAGCATAATAACAAATGCATAGTCATAAACAAAGTGAAAAATTAGGCACCCATAATTATGAAGTTCCACTGAAAATGATAGTTTAAATTCAAGTCTTGAAAATAAGAGATAAAACATTTTCCAACTGAATCTGCAAAGCCTCTAACAGTATGATTGGAAATCCTAAGTCGGGACGTGGCCTCAGAAATACCATAAAACCAAATAGTCCAAGTCTAACTAAAAGAAAATAAATTCCTTCCAAAATATGAAGAGCTCACCACTTGCTAGCTACTGCTCTGAAATGAATTCTAACGCTGGGCAGGATCACGGGTGTAACACCCCGTACTTTTATAACCTCACTTGATACCTTGGATCATACCTACATAGGTGTTGAGATGCCATGCATAGGTGTTTTATAGTGTCATTGGTGAAACATTTGATATCGGACTTAACATGTGCGATTAGCTCGTCGTAGGAGGTGTGTTGTGATTTCGTGGAGCACTTGGGTAAGAATTCGTATACGTTCTAACCTCATTTGGTGACTTAAAGTCATGTTTACTTGATGATTAAGATCACTAAGTAAGTATTTCGTAGTGTTTGGATAAGGGATTGGACGATACATAAACATTGGATAAGTGGCCGGAAATTTCAGCAAAGTGCTGAAACTTGCGCCACTACCCTGTTTCAGGGGTGTGGCGCAAGCCACCAGCCTGCAGAAAATTCAGAGAGGCTGCATTTCCTGCACCACTACCCTGTTTCAGGGGGTGTGGCGCAAGGCACAACAATTGTGCCTTTCCGGAGTCGTTTCGTAACGCAATTCTACGACAATTTCTCGATGGTTTCTTTTGGTTCTTTGGAGTTAATTGAGCATTGTTAAAGCTTCAAACACTTCAATATACTCCTACATACTCCTACATGATCAAATCATGAAATGTGAATAGTAATCCAAAATGTTCAATGAAGCCAAGGGCGACTAGAATTTCAATTTTTGCGATCGAAAGGACGAATGAGAAATGTTTAAAAGAATATTGTCGTGACATTATGGAATTATGTAAACATGAGATATATGGTGAATAATACATGAAATTGGATGGGTTACATGGGTATGTGTTATTGGGCCCAAAGTTAGGCCCAAAATGGAATTTACAAGAATTGGCCCAAAGGGACAAAAAGACCCATTCTTCCACTTTGACCTCATTTAATGCCAAGAGTGGCTAAGCATGACTTCAAAAGTCTATAAAAGGAGCACAAAAATCAGATTTTTAAGACAAAGAACACACATGCTTTTTCTCTCTTTTTCTAGACTTTTCAAGAAAGTTTCTTTGGGGGCTCTCAAACCCTAAGCCATATTTGGATCAAGATCACCATCTTTCAAGCCTAGGTAAGTGATTCTTATTATGGATTAACATATTATATGCATGGGAGATTATGTATATTATGCTAGTTGTGTTGGCAAGATGATGAATAGTGTATTTTGCCTTTGGTGAAAGATGTGTCATCTTGGTAAATTGAACTTGAATTAGGCCTTGTGCCTTTGATGAAAAAGCATGGTATGGACAAAATATGAACATGTATGGTGTTATTTTGGGCATTAAACTTGTTCTTGTATAAAAACGGAAATTATGGGATTTTGGCCGATATGTGTTATGAGTTGTATTAAGGTACTTTGATGGATTATTTGTGATGTGTTATGGATAAGAAAGTGTAAAGGAGAAGTATTGTGGTGAAATGTATTGATTTTCATGTATTGTTCAATGTTGGGAATAGTATGGAATTTTTGGAATAATAGTAGGAACAATGGTTTTGTCAAGGGGAAGTGGCATGTTTAAGGACACATGTATGACTCATTGATGTTACATGCATTTGAAGAGTAATTGGTGGTTAATGTGAATTCCGTATTGTATTTATGTTGTAGAGTGACACATAAAGAAGGAGCGGGCTTATTGTATACACATCAAAGGTTGTATATTCGAATTGTGAATCCAAGGTATGCAAGGTTATTTTGTCCGTATCTTTCTACGGCCAATAGTGTTCACATTGACATTTCTTTAGTTCTATTCCGAAATGTACTAAGGTATCCCATATGCCCTTATCTATGATCATTGTCATATATTTCCTACTCATTGATCAATTGTGAATCTCATTTCTCATATTCATGGTTAATGTTCCGAAAGTTCAAAGAAGGTTATGTTCCAATATTCCAATAGTGCCTATACTTGTGTCTCTTGTTCATGGATTATTGTCCAATGGTTCCAATGGTATCATGGTGCTAGTTATGTTATATTTCTCATTGATATTTTTCACATGTCCTTTATTGGTCAATGATTCAAAGCTTCCAACAATGTTATGTTCCAAAGTTCCAAAGTGATGTTATGATTATCAAAGTATCAATCTCAAAGTAATGAACAAAGTAATGCTAATATGGTCAATGATCAGTATGGGTGGCAAGTCTAGGGGCGTAAGCCTAGCTCGACTCGATACCGAGATATGGATTTATGGGTGGCAAAATCTAGGGGCGTAAGCCTAGCTCAACTCGATCCCGAGATATGGATTTATGGGTGGCAAGTCTAGGGGCGTAAGCCTAGCTCGACTCGATCCCGAGATATGGATTTATGGGTGGCAAGTCTAGGGGCGTAAGCCTAGCTCGACTCGATCCCAATGTATTGATTTATGGGTGGCAAGTCTAGGGGCATAAGCCTAGCTCGACTCGATCCCAATATGATGTTATGATATGAAAAGACCCACTGATCAGTAGGGGCCCGGGTACATTGTTATCATTGAGCATTGAGATAAAGAAAGCCAATAAAGTAATGAAAGCAATCCACATGGTTTCCCAAAATACCAAATGGTGATTTATGCACATTGATTATTCATATGTTTTGAGTTCATTGAAATATTCATGTATTGTACAGTTTCATCTAAGCCTTGCATACTCAGTACTTATTTCGTACTGACCCCTCTCGGGGAATTTACCTTACTTGCTGCAGGCGCAGGTCCCAGTAGGCCACCCCAGTAGAGTGCCAGTGTTAGCAGTTCTTTTGTGAGCTCCAGCTCATTCGGGGCTTCTCCGAGTCAGAGTATATACATGTCTTGGTATTGTACATAATGTGTAAAGCGGGGACTTGTCCCGACTTATGGTTCATTTTGGTCAATGCTCTTGTTAGAGGCTTTTGTAGACCGACGTGGGTGTATCAGTGTAAAAGACATATGTTGTTTTGACTGGACGGCCTCAACGGCCAAGTTTCGTATGTATGTATAAATATGTCCCATGTTCTCCTTTATTCGTCTTTCAGATTAGTATGAAATGGTGGTTATGATTATGAGATGCATATGATCGCACATAGGCAGAGGTTGGTTCTCTCGGGCCTTATCGGCTACGGGTTCCAATCATGTCTCGATGGGATTCGGGGCGTGACAATGGGTATAGGCCTCAGAACCTACAAAATGAAAAGATATAGCGTCCAGGGACGGTCAGTACATTGAGTATTGGCATGCGACCCAGAGGAAGGGAGAAAACTAGTTTACATAATAATTTATAAAGATCATGTCATAAAACCATTATAAAGGGGTAATAAGAAATAAGGAACTTGCATCAGGAAAAGAGAATAATCACTTGACAAACTTTTAATTCTGAGCTATGTAGTTACACCAACATCTAGTAACCCACAGGCTATATGGGTCCAGTATACCCAACTGATAGGGGCCCAATCCATGTGTGTCGCATGGATTGAGATAACTTATTTGGCCAATAATAACATAATCATAACTGTAATACTACTACGCAAAGCAAGCATACAACGAAAATTTAAAGCAAACTTTTCATAGGAAAATTCTTAACCCTAGCTTCAACTTATAAACATAATACGTATAATAATAATAATAAAATTCACACTCAATAATAGTAATTGAAGTAGGGAGTGTAGTACATGCCTTTTGACAGAGAGAGATTGAGAAAAACGCGATTCCTTAGCCTTTAAGCTTGAACCCTAATTAGAAATTCACTTTGTATTTTGGGGAAGAGGAGAATGTGTTTTTGAGGAATATATTATGTAAATGAAGGTTTGGGGTGATTTATTATAGGTGGGTGAAGGATTTAAATCAAGAAAAAGACTAAAAACCCTAAAATACTTAAAGAAAGCAAAATCCTGTCAGGCGATAGGGGGCGCGGCGTGCAGCCCAACACATGACCTCCACCTGCACGACAAAGGCCCTACCGCGGGGTCAAAATAGTTCACCAACCCAAGTGATGGCGCGGCGCGGTGGCTATGTCTTGAGCCCCCCTGGTGCGATGGACGACCTTTTTTTGATGGTAAAACTTCCCTTTACATACCCAAACTCATCCCAAATAATTTTTACTCAATATAAGGGTCATATGGATTCATTTTTAATCTCTAAAAAGGCATGGAAACATGCGGGGTGTTTGTCACGTCTCGAATCCCATCGAGACATGATTGGCACCCATAGCCGATAAGGCCTGAGAGAACCAACTTTTGCCTATGTTCAATCATATGCATCATAGAAGCATCACCACCATTACGTAAGAACTTGAACGACGAATAACATAAAACATGGGACATATATATACATACATATGAAACTTGGCCGTTGAGGCCATCCAGTCAAAACAACATATGCCTTTTTCACTGATGCACCCACATCCGTCTAGAAAAGCCTCTAACAAATGCATTGACCAAAATGAACTAACAGTCGAGACAAGTCCCCGCTTTATACAACATGTACAAAATCAAAACACATGTACAACAGTGACTCAGTGACTCGGAGAAGCCCCGAACTAACTGGAGCTCACCAAAAATCTGCAACACTGACAATCTACTGTGGAGGCCTACTAGTACCTGCGCCTGCAGCAAGTAAAATAAATTCCCCAAAAAGGGTCAGTACGAAGAATGTACTGAGTATGTAAGGCCATATGAAACTTGTAAGATATGAAAGTATGTTAAGAACTCAAGTTCAAATGCATAACTAATATAGATAAGTCACAATGTAGATGAGTCACTATTCTGTACTTTGGAAGCCATGTATATTACATTCATTCTTTCTCTTGCCTTTAATTCTTTTACATTGTTCATGTACTGTTAGGGCCCTCATCATGCAGGTATTCGTTTTACCCCATGGATAAGATCATATCATCATGCGGGTGTTCTTGCACCCCATGGATAAATGGCCATCATCATGCGAGTATTTGTACCCCATGGATAAACTAACATCCTCATGCAGGTATTTGTACCCCATGGATAACACCCATGAACACAATCAATATGCATTACTTTATTCTTACTTCATTTCATTACTTTGAGATTGATACATTGCTAATACTTTTGATAATCATAACTTTACTAGAAACTTTGGATCAATAATCAATGAGTGAGAGACATATGAATAACTTGGCAATATAACATTCTTGGAAACATGACACTATTGGACCCATTGAACCATAATCAATGAACAAGAGACATGAGTACAATCACTATTGGAACATTGGAACATTAACCATGAATATGAGACATAAGATTCACCATTGCTCAATGAGTAGGAAATATATGACAATGACCATTGATAACCGGATATGGGATACCTTAGCACATTACCTCTTTACCATCTTATACCCTCTAAAGATCATGGCATTAAAGCTCATACTTATATACACATCTCACTTCTCAACCTTACTTCATGATATTGACAACTTCACTTATGAGGAATAATTACACTAACTTGCACATCACCTCTCTTATTACTCTTATGAGATTGGTACTCTTGCTTATGAACAATAGGCACAAGGATAATCATCATACTATAGGATTTTGGAACAAGACATAATTGGAATAATGCTATCCAAACTAAACAAACTCTCTTTACCCCATTACTCTCGTTGAGATAGTTCTTTTAGAAAATTACAACGTCATGGCATCTTTGGAACTTCAATCAATGAATAAGAGATAAGTGAATCATAATTCATCTAAGAATATGGCACATATGAATCACAATATACGTCATCCTGAATTGATATACTTCAAGCCTCTCGGACTTGAAACAAGCCCAATGTCAATGAGAACAATATCTTGTAGAAGGATACGGAAAGAGTAACCTTACATACCTTGTACTCTCAATATGGATATACAATCCTAGAGGTGCATACAATAGTCCCACTCCTTCTTTATGTGTCACTCTACAACACAAATATATAACGGGATTCACATTAACTATCAACTACTTGACAAATGCATAGAACAGCAATGAGGTACATGTTTGCCTTTAAACATGTCATTTCCCCTTGACAAAACCATTGACAAAATTATTATTCCAAAAATTCCATAATATTCTCAACATTGACCAATACATGATAATTGATACATTTCACCACAACACTTCTCCTTTACAATTTCTTATACATATCACATCGCAAATAACCCATCAAATGACCTTAATACAACTCATAACACATATCGACCAAAATCCCACAATTTCCACTTATAGACAAGAACAAGTTTAATACCAAAAATAACACCATACATGTTCATATTTTGTCCATACCATGCTCTTTCATCAAAGGCACAAGTCCTAATTCAAGTTGAAATCACCAAAATAGCACATCTTTCACCAAAAGCAAAAATACACTATTCACCACCTTGCCAACACAACTAGCATAATATACATAATATCCCATGCATATAATATGTTAAACCATAATAATAAACACTTACCCAATCTTGAATAGTGATGATCTTCTCCAAAAGTTGACTTAGGGTTTTGAGAGCAAAAGAGGTTCTTGGAAATGTCTAGAAAAAAAGATAGAAAAGCATGTGTGTTTGTAATGAATAACAATCAGATTTTTGTCCCTTTATATAATCCCCCACTTCTATCCTTAGCCACTCCTTTGCATTTAATAATTTTTCTAGAAGGTCAAATGGAAGAATGGATCATTTGACCCATTTGGGCCATGTATTTCTTCCACTTTTGGGCCTTAATTTGGGCCCAATAAGACATATCGATTTAACCCATAAACTTCCATGTATTATTCACCATATATCTCATGTTTACATAATTCCATAATGTCACGACAATATTCTCTTACGAGATTCTCATTCGTCGTCTCGATCGCAAAAATAGGAATTCTAGTCGCCCATGGCTTCATTAGACATTTTGGATCACTATTCATTTTTCATGATTTGATCATGTAATAATATGTAGGAGTGTATTAAAGTGTTTTAATCTTTAACAATGCTCAAAGAACTCCAAAGAACCAAAAGAAACCATCCAAGAATCGTCGTAAAATTGCGTTACAAAACGAGTCCGGAAGGGCACATTTTTTGTGCCTTGCGCCACTGCTGCAAAGCAAGGCAGTGGAGCAAGAATTGATCCCCCTATGAATCAGTGGCTTGTGCCACACACCCCTGAAACAGGGCAGTGGCGCAAGTTTTGGTGCTTTGCTGAATTTTTCGGCCATTTTTCCAACACTTGCCTATCGTCCAATACCTTATCAAAACACTACAAAATACTTACTTAGTGATCTTAATCATCAAGTAAACATGACTCCAAGTCACCAAATGAGGTTATAATGTGTACGGGGTATTACACAAATGCTCCTCGAAATCACAAAACCCTTCCTATGAAAGTCTAATTGCATGTACGTGGCCAAATTTCAATTTTCCCGTCGTCAGCATTACCAAATACATACTTATATCTTTTGACACCTAAGAAAACATTATTCAACATCATCAAATAGGGTTGTGAATGTATGGGATGTTACAGTGTTATAGATCCTCGAGTGGTGGAGGTGACTCAGATCTCTACCTATCTAGATTGACTGCAACCCGGCATTACCCCTGGCGGATGTTGACTACCTTTTCCTCTTTCTCAATCCCTCACCTGTCCTCTACTTCTGGTTATGGATTCTACTGCGGGAACCCCTGCTTTAACTTTGTTTGCTCTCGTATTCACCATCTATGAAATAATAGAATTAAAGGGGTCAGATACCAATTCGGATCAGCAGATTCCAATTGGAATTAAGTCATAGAACAAAAGAAAGAAGAAAGTGAAGTTTTCCTAAAGTTTTGTAGCCTTCTGAAGAGAAGTACGGATGTTTCCATACCATTCTGCAACTCTACTAGACTCATTCTGGTATGATGAGATCAATGAACCTAGGGCTCTGATACTAACTTTCTCACGACCTAAGCCCTGTCTTGAGTGGAACCCATACTAACCCTCTTGTGGGAGAATCATTTAACCCGAATAATCATTACCAACACTTAATCATTTTTAAATGCAAACAGACCAATTCTTTATTAATAAATAATATCTGGAAAATTCTAATTAAAAAGGCAGAAAAACATCAATCTAAATGCCCCCAAAAACTGAAGGTCATTATGCCACAACATCAAAACAAAATAATCATTGGGTACAACCCAAAAAATTAGTAATAAACTAAATTGTCTATGTCCTAACAATGGACAAGATCAAACGAGGACGATCCATGGTTGCTTAAAAGATGATGCTCACCCTTGGATTAGAAGTCGGTCACTGTCTACAAATGAGATCTCATCTGAGCCGCTGAAATATATGCTGCACTTAATAAAAAGAAGCACAGGGTAGTATCAGAATAAAACCACTATGTACTGGTAGGTCATAGCATAACTCAACTTAACCAATGTGAACAAGTAACTAACATATTGTAAACAAGTAGCAACCATGTCATCTAACAAGTAAGCATTCAACCAGTTCTCTACCACAATTTCCGTGATAACTAATCAACTCAAGTAATTCACATATAATATTTAAGAAAACATGTCTATTTCAATCCAACAATTGTCACGCCCCGAACCCCATTCGGGACGGAGTGGCACCCGAAGCCGTTGAGGCCCCGAGAGAACCAATTATCACCCTGTACATTCATACACACGTCATTTATTGACCATCACTACCATGTATAGACGCAAGACACCAATGGCGGAAATCATGGCAAAACATGTGATTCATATATACATATGTGAAACTTGGCTTTTAGGGCCATCATGACATGACATACATTTTTTGTTTGTCCAACATCGTCTACAAAACCTCTATACATACATGAACATAACCATCCTAAAGTTGGGACAAGTCTCCGCTTTAGACAACTGTGATACATTATCAAAACCAATATGTGCATAGGACTCGGGAAGCCCCAAAGCAAACTGGAGCTTACCAACTAAACCGCAGATGATTCCAAGTACTACTGTGGGGGCCTATTGGTACCTGTGCCTGCAACAAGTAAGGGAGGTCCCACAAGGGACGTCAGTACGAAGAATGTACTGAGTATGTAAGGTTATAAGTAAATGTATGAGATATAGAAACTTTGATAAAATTAAGTACAAGTGAACATATCATGTGAATAAATTACCATAGGTATAAATGTGAAAAAATGTGCATTAATTTCTTTACTTTTATTTCACTTTACTTTACTTCGTTGTCAATCAAGTGATCATCAATCATGTAATGCCCGGGCCCAACTGATCAGTGGGAAATAATATTGGGATCGTCTCTAGCTAGGCTTACGCCCCTTTGAGCTGCCACCCATAAATTAATAATCATTCGGGATCGCCCCTAGATAGGCTTTCCGCCCCTTTGGGTTGCCACCCATTCTCAACAAGTGTTTATTGCTTCAATTCTTTTGTTATGAGATTGGTACATTAGTGGTTACAATGTTATTGAAACTTTGGAACATTATTGGAACATTAATCAATGAACATGAGTCATATGAATTACATTTGATCAATGTATAAGGAACATGTGTGTAACAATGATTAACAACCGAGAATGGAATACCTTTGGACATTTCGGAATGGAACATGTATAATGACAATGTGATACTATGTGCCGCCGAAGGATACGGAAAGAGTAACCTTACATACCTTAATTCCCCAATATGGATACACAATCTTATTCGTGAATATAACACTCCAGCTTTATCCTTACGTGTTACTCTACATAAGCAAATAACTGAACTCACGTTAACCACTAACTACATTACAAGTTCACAAGACGGTAAGTAGGTGCTTAACGGAAAGTAAAAACCGTCCAACCTCCAAAACGCATGGTGCATCACTCCCTCCTTCATTATACTACCAAATCATATTATTCCACCACATTACACTATAACTTACTGCTTTAGCAAAACAACAACACCAAATCAGTCCACACACCACCAAAACAGTCCACACATCACCGTAGACATCACAAACCGATAGGATTTTACACCAAGTTTCTACTTTACATTGCCGCCTCAATACAACTCCATATATTTATCCCATCAAGTCACATAAATATCTTCCACAACAATATACCAAAAACAGCCCACACAATTTTATAATTCACTTTAACATAACAAGAAAGTATTCTCTTTACACTACGCCAAACGTTCCATGCACAATTACGTAAAAATATTTCCATCAAGCCATACACAAAATTAACGAATTAGGGACAACAACATACTTAAATATAATGAAATTTCATCCATATAATTCAATTCCTTCAATACCTTAAGTCCCCTTTCAAGTTTAAATCACATAGAAGGCAAATCCTTTACCGATTTAGCAAAAGTGGACTGTTTTACACATAGTGGACTACTCAACACTTTGTCAACATAACCAACATGATTTACAAACCCTATTATGAATATAATATATTAATATACAAGAGGAAACATTTACCACACACATAAACATCACCAAAATCTCATTTTCCTCTCAATACGTCACCAATTCCACACACTTTTTCCATAGCAACAATTTCCAAAAATAACATACAAAGAGAAATTAAATTAGGGACATAACCACATCATACTTGTTGATGTTCAATCCATCAAATCACTTTCTTCAAGACCACAAGGCCACTTTCAAGTTCAAATCACCAAAATACACAACTTGTGTCACAAAAGCCAAAGTGCACCAATCAACCCCTTTTAAACATAACCATCACAACCCATACAATTTCTCATGAACATAACATATTAAATCACAAGAATATACACTTACCAACACTTACAAGGTGATGATCTTGGCCAAAATAAGTATAGTTGCCTTAGTCTTGAAAGGGTTTCCTTTTGGTCTTCTTGGAAAGTCTAGAAATTTCAAGAAATGGCAAGGTGTTCCTTGTGATTAAAATCTGATTTTTGAGCTATATATATATCATCCTTAGTCAATTTTAAGTCAAGGATGAGGTGTCCAAGTGGGTCAAGGAAGAATGGGTCATTTTCCCTTGTTTTGGACCATGTCTTCCTTATCATTTTTGGGCCAATTTAGAGCCCAATACCTAATATACATTAAATCCAACACTTTGCATGTATTATATACCCTTTATTACATGTTCACAAATTTTGTCACGTAGTCGCATACATTCGGAAATCTACGGGGTGTTACAATAATAATAAATCCCAACATCTCAATTTACTACTTCATCATAAAACTTTATTATAGTTCAACAACAAGAATTATCCAAATTCAAGTACAATATCAACAACCTAGACCACACAAGTGTTCAAATATAATGCAAGGTAAATTGGACCTCTCAAGGATCCAAATGAAATAAACAACAATACAAACCCAGTTCACTCATGAAACCGTCAAGCTCTCTAGTACCGTGTACACACATACTATGAGTCTTATATCTTCACACTAGCCATGACTTGTAGGGGATGAGCTCAGTCCATAAATCAAATAACCCAGATAATTTGTGTTTGTGTCCTTATCCTAAATCAAGTCTTATACCACCCTTATTCTAATGTCCCCTCCCGTATACTCCCTGAAATCCACTAATTTTATGATGGTTAACCTTTACCGGTTCATCTCACAACATTAAACAGTACCATAACATGTACAATCACATAATGAGATAATTCAACCACACTTGCATATCAAACAAGTCCTTTTCACATAACCTTATTGTAAGTAATAAATTACCAACTTGTATTTACATCAAACAAGTTAAACATTCAATAGTATACACTGCAATAAGTAGACAAATAGTCATTTATCATGCACACATAAATCAACTTGAGTTTTAACTCCAATTCAACTATTATCTACCTCAACCAAAGCCTTGCAATGCTCTAACTGGGTTGAGCCTTGCCTTTCCTTGTATCCTCAGCTTGATTTTGGTCTACAAACAGCATATAGGACATAATTTAACAATTATTCAAGCAATTCTAGGTATTTAACCTAATTCCATAACCCTAAGATCAAGTTCATGAATCATTCCCTTATCCTAGGTTTTTTTCTACCCTCATTCAACTTTAATTCTATCAATTTCACCTTTTCAAGAGTAAGTTCTAGCATAATAATCAAATCTTAGTAACCCTTGACCTAAACCAAGGCTTCATACCTCTTTTAACTACTTTGCACGAGAAACTCCACCTAGGTCAAGTTAAGTCATCCACCATGATCAAAACCGAGAGATTCTAAGGATTAAGAGATGAAAATCTAGTTAAATGGGTGGATTAACTTACCTCAATGATGGAAATTGGCCAAAAACTAGTGGAAATCGATAAAAATTGCCCTCCTCTAACCTTGAATGAGTTTGGAATGAAAAATAATGTTTAAATCTAAAAACTGCTATTTACTACACATAGCCAGCTATAACGGCCAATTCCTGCTATAGCGGCCTCTCTATTATGGGATCTACTTGCTATAGCGGGAGTGACCCATCTTGAATTTTGCTATAGTAGAAAAATTCCCACTATAGAAGGACTACAATAATATCATGCCTCCTACTATAGCGACATAGATGAGACAGAATGTTTGAGTAGTCCCAGTTTTTGGTAAATTTTATAACGCACTCCTAGATTTCAACCTCCCAATCTAACCCCTTTACATCAAATGCTATATCTAGAGTTTTACTTACCCAAATTCGATTCCAAAAGTTTCTACAAACTCCCTAACCCTTGGATAACACATTATGATCTTAAATCATGAAAATTACAACCTATCCATTACTGTATATTCCTAAACCACACCATACTTGGAATTCATCTAATACCAGCCTAGCTTGAAATTTTTAACACTTCATCTGGGAGAATCTAAACCCAAATTATTGCACACTAAGCTATACCGTAATGATGGAAATGGTCGTTACAAGACCTCACTGATGTCTTAATAAAGTATCCCCTATTGATTCTCGAGACTCCCTCATAACTTCCATCTGACCTAAACCTCTTATTTTGATCTATGTATTTCTCAACTCTAACCTTTTACTTTCTTTCCTTGGTATTTTATGTATATGACATTAGTAACAGAACATTTAGATGAGGGTCAGGAGTGGACATGAATTGACATACCTTGACATGCATAGTACTGACAATATCTAGTACAAATATTACTGACTTTGTAAATTTAAGGCTATAATTTCTAGCATCTATCTCATTCTTTTTTAATACCAAGAACTCGTTATCCCTCGTATCTTGAATCTCATGAGGCAAGATTTGCTCTAAGAAGGACTCTATAAATTCCTCCCAAACCACTAGAGGCAGTTTAGGCCCTCTGGTATCTTTCCATATGTATACCAAGTTGTAGAAACACTCGATATGAAGCTAATTCAACAGCTTTTATGTCTCATACATGCATAACTCTGAGTATCGTCTGAATTTCATCTATGAAGTTTAGTGGTTCTTAATTAGAATTAGATTTTGTAAATGTAGGGGGTTCACATGAAGAAACTCTTGGATTGTAGAACGAATTATATCTCTTTGTGGGACTGTACTAGGAGAAGCTACTTCCCGCCTCTGAGATTGAGCATCAACTATTAACTGAATGGCCCCATCATATCTTAATCTGAAGAACCAGGTGGTGGAACATAAGGTACAAGGGCTTTGATAGGCCCTTCTATTCTCGGTATCTGCAGATTTGGGATTACTTGTCAACCCATACTACTTTAGGCTTCTGTCTTGCCCTTAACAGCCTAAGGCAATATAGTGGGGTCAGCCTCTAGGGTAGTCCTAGTCCTTTGGCATGCAAATTCTGGACTATTTCTTTGTAGGAATTTTCTACAAGTTATAAGACAAAGCATAAATTAGAACAAATATCGTAGAGCACCTTTCTATCGCACGGTATATGATATGGAAAAGTTCATTATTCTTTAATTTCCAAGTAGCTCCTTAGTTTTAAATGCGGCACAAAACATATTCATAAATAGGACCTACTAGACACAGTTTCATAAACTCTTAGGGAAACTTGAACCTATGCTCTGATACCAAGTTTTTCGCACACTAAATCCTTGGTGGAGTAGACCAACTCTATGTAAACTGTACAATCTGTGAGAGACATATACCATATGACAGATACAATCATGATAACATATGCAAGATCTAACTAACGCTTCCCCGACAAGGGAGCTAACATATATGTGTATAGCGCAAAAAGGGCCACTGTGCTAAAATATGTGTCTAACAAAGTACGTACAGGTGTTGATATAAAAACTTTAAATATACTATGCCATATCATAAGGTCTATGAAGCCTCTACAAATGTCTAATGACTATAATATACAAGGCCACGATCTACCTAAATATCTGTACATATATTCATCTATAACAAAAAAACTCTGACCAGTTACCTAGATACCTATAATGAAAGAACTCTGACCAGCCCATCAACCAATGGGTGACAGCTGAATTAGATACCTAATGTGATCCTACTGCTTTGTATGTCTGAATCTACATTGTGAAATGCAGTCGCCCGACAATAGGGTATGAGTATGTATAGAATGTTTACTTACATGTAAGGTCGATATAATAACATATTAAATATATATAATGAGAACAAACAAAGGAACGTCAAGTACAAATAGCAAAAACATTTGAACTTTATGGATAACCGTTGAACTATAACTTTGTTTTGCTATTCCTGGTGAACTATGTATTTTTTTGGATCATGTGTTATAATAGTTTCCTAGTTGAGGTCATTATGCTTTTCATAATGTGGAACTTCTACATTTCACAAGTATTTACTTCTTCAACATATTTTTATGAAAAGTAGGCCACAAGGGCATACAAAATATAAATAACTAACCAAACTGGCCCTCGTGCAGGAGAATCTCTGAATCTAATAACCCACAAGGGGTACTCATGTCAAAGACACGAAATATGCTCTGGTAAATACATAATGAATTATGAACATATGGATGCAAATGCAAATGCAATTATCTTATTTTGAATCTATGTTATTTTGATATGATTGTCGCATGTGGATATTCGTTCATTTTAGTAGACATTGAACAACCACTTCAAATGAAAGACTACAGATCATTCAAATGAAAGGCTCAGTAATATATGAAATGAAGGACATATTTATGTAGACATGAAGCATATTCCCTTACAACCGATGTAGTTGCATTCTATAAGACCTCGCAAGCCCGTGAAAAAAGGGCATATGGTACGGAAGTCATGTCGTAACGTCAAGAAGAGGACTTAGCCATTATATACTTTGATTCTCAATCAAGAAGGACTTACAAAGAATCATACCTCCTCTATATACGTACTCTATAAACAGAAGATGGTAATCTATATTAGCAACTAATCACAGAGCTCTGCCACACATACAAAAGAACAATAATTGACAAGCGAAAAGCTTGTGAAATCCTTAACTCACAATGTATTCATATATAAGTTTTCTCATTAACAAAAAGAGCTCAACATCCTTCTATGAGGTATTTTCAACTTTCTTCCAACCAAATGACACCCAAAAAATCCAATATATGGCACAAAATTCATAATTCAATTTGCCGACAAGGGTGAAACACAGACACACGGCCTTTGATCACCGTCCTGTGAGTCCCGCCCATAAACAATACTTTAAAACATCTATAGAACCAGTTCTTTGAAGAAAGAGGAGGAGCCATACCTTATTTAAGAAGAACTCCAACTCTATTCACTTGTAATTGTTTAAAAACACGCCTAAATCTTCAAGAAACACATATCTGAGTAGCCTTACATAACCTATGATCATGAAGATTTCACTTGATTTACAAAGGACTCGTCTTACCTTGAGTTATGGAGTAATGGAGGAGATATAGAAATCCCCGGAGAAAGTTCATGGAGGTAAAGAATAAATACCAAAATGAATCTCTAAGCCCCAATACATAAAACAAGTGTTTTGGCTGAAATATGTTTCTTCCATGTGACGGGTCCATCGTGGCCAGTTTTAACTACTCCATGGTCTATAGAAAAATACATATATCTTTTAATACCAAAGTCAGATTGACTAGTAGTTTGTTTAGTGGAAACAAGACTTAATTACCTTTAATTTGATATGTATATCACAATATAACTCCTAATAACCTAGGAGATATACTTATTTAAAGTTGACCCTTTTGCGACACATTATAGCAACCATATTCGAGATGTTGCTTTTACTGAACCTTAACGTTAAAGCTTATATCAACTCGAAATCATATGAAAACTCAATAACATCATACTGTACTGGTCCTCAACTAATATACTCATCCTTCGCCTTGTTTTTCTGTGGTCGAACGAATAGACTAGCTATAATATAACTTAAGGTACGGGATATAACACTATAGGTGTTGACAGTGGTTACTCTAGGTCGTGATAAACATAGGATCCATTAGCACGAGCTTGGTCGCCTACTTTCTCTGTCGTCCCTTTACCTTTTTGATGAGGGACGCATACTAATGTCGCACTAACGTTCACCAAGGAGGAGAGCTTCTCTATGCATAATGTAAAGTGCTAGAATTTAAACTGTTGAGCATATCTATGTCGAACTTTTCCTCTTTGAAGTGTCATACTTACTTTCTTTATTGAAAGAAAGCTAAATATATTTGAGTTTAAATCTTAAAAAATGCTTAAGGAGAAAAAATCTGACAAACTTTACATAAGTTGATGATTTGTTAATTGTTAGAAACATTCATAGGAAGCATGAGAATCTGAATTTACATGCCAGGGATCAGATAGTAGAAACTTTTTTATCAGCAAGCTTCTCTTCCCTTAAAAATCGAGCATACGGGTCATTGTTGGGTGAATTGGATTATGACGCAGTATTTAACTCATCTTGAATCAATCTACTTTAACCCAAACTAAATTTAGACGGGTTGGATATTGACCTAATTATACTATTGAATTGACTCATTTTGACCCATTCTAGTTTAACTAAACTTACCTGCCAGTTGCCACCTGTACCTGGAGGAAGGATGCACGTACACTAGGGGAAAAATCTTTAGTATAGATAGAATCTTGTATTTTGTGGCATAGAATGAAGTCACATTGTGACCATTGCACTGAAACTCTACTACGATTCCAACCTTGTGACCTTTTCGGGTTGAGATTTGAATTTGAAGATTGAGGTCGACTACGCATACATTTCCAGATTAGCTAATTTTAACATGCATGCACCAATGTACTATTAATTATTCTTTTTTTTTAAAAAAAAAAAAGAAAAAAAAGAAAAATCTAGACTGCTAAAGATAAAAAAGTGGAAAAGGAAAGAGTAGAATGTGAAACAAAGTACTAAAGTATTTTCTTTGTATGGAAAAGGCGTTCAAAGCAGGGTGTGGATAAAACCTAGCTAGAAATATTTGTTTGGATTGAAGAAAAACAAAGAGAGTACTAATCAGCATCACTTTTGATGGTCTGTTGCTTTTACAGAACGATGTGCACCAAACAAAGAGAAGTGTCAAGTGCGGTCTAATAAAGCTGATGTCTCCTGTCGTGCCACCATCTCCACCTATCAAAAAAAAAAAAGACAAAGCAATAAAGCTAAGCCAATATAATGCCATTGAATATCCCCTTAAAGAGGTCTTGGATGTTACATTTAAAAATGGTTTTAGAAATTTTTATATTTGGACAAGATCATCGCAAGTTAAACAGAAAAATAACAATTTACCCCTCATCCCATGTTTGTTGATTTTGTTCAATTTTTTTTTTTAATGCTAAACCAAAATTTTTACTAGATCTACTTCAGACATAACAAAATTTATTTCTCTAATATATTTGATACACGTAGTTACTATAATATTAATGGATAAATCTATTATAGCTCACAAACCACACAAAAGAACGAGTTTCGAATGAAAAGACTGTTGGTGAAAGAATCGATCCCAAGTGTCTCATACGGAAAACCAATCACCCAACCAATTTAGTCAATCGTTATGGGTAAACAAAAAAAAAATAATTAAAATTTGTTCTATAGAAATGCATAATCAACTATATTTTGCATTACGAGGGGATGTGGTGGATTGGAGGGAGATCCCTCCACAGTCTTGGGTTCAAGCCTAGTAAATTGTAACACCCCGTACCTTTCCAACCCTACTTGATGATGTTGAATAAGCGTTGTTTAGGTGTCGAGAGATAGAAGTATGTATTTGGTAATGCTAACGACGAGAAAATTGAAATTTGGCCACGTACATGTGATTAGCCTTTCATAGGAGGTGTTTTGTGATTTCGTGGAGCATTTGGGTAATACCCCGTCCACATTCTAACCTCATTTGGTGACTTGGAGTCATGTTTACTTGATGATTAAGATCACTAAGTAAGTATTTTGTAGTGTTTTGATAAGGTATTGAACGATACGCGAGTATTGAAGAAATGGCCAAAAAATTCAGCAAGGTGCTGAAACTTGCGCCACTACCCTGTTTCAGGGGGTGTGGCGCAAGCCACTGATTCAGAGGGCAAGTAAATCTTGCGCCACTGCCTTGCTTTGCAGCAGTGCCGCAAGGCACAAAAAATGTGCCCTTCCGGACTCGTTTCGCAACGCAATTCTACGACAATTCTTAAATGGTTTCTTTTGGTTCTTTGGCGTTCTTTGAGTGTTGTTAAAGCTTCAAATACTTCAATACACTCCTACATAATCCTACATGATCAAATCACGAAAGATAAATAAGTATCCAAAATGTTCAATGAAGCCATGGATGACTAGAATTCCTATTTTTGCGATCGAGACGACGAATGAGAATCTCGTAAGAGAATATTGTCGTGATATTATGGAATTATTTAAACATGAGATTTATGATGGATTATGCATGAAAAATTGATGGGCTAAGTTGAGATGTGTTATTGGGCCCAATTTGAGGCCCAAAATGGAATAAAATACATAGGTCCAAAGAAAAATGACCCATTCTTGCAAGACTACTCAATTATTGCTCCCAAATGGCTAAGGATGACTTCAAGGGCCTATAAAAGGCACCAAAAATCAGAATTTATTCATTCAAACACACATGTATTTCTAGGTTTTTCCAAGAACCCAAAAACAAGAGATATTTTCTCTTAACTCTCAAACCCAAACCCTAAGCCTCTTTGGACAAGACCATCATCTTGCAAGCCTTGGTAAGTATTTATTCTCATGGATTAATGTAACACCCCGTACCTACCAAACCCTACTTGACAATGTTGAACAATGTTTACTTAAGTGTCGAGTGAGTTAATTGATATTTGGCCGAGTACAAGGGATTAGATCCTCGTGGGAGGTGTAACACTCCGTATGTTGCCGAACTTATACGACTACGTGTACATTGATGGAAAAATGAAAGCATGAGAGAATTGATTAATTTTATATTGAAATATGGGCATTTAATAAGTCTTGTATTATTGGGCCCAAATATGAAGCCCAAAATGAACAAGAAGACATGGCCTAATATAACAAGTTGACCCATTCTTCCTATTTTCCATTTGACCAAATCAACCATGCATTTAATGCCAAGAGATGGATAAGGGTGACTTGAGGGACTTATATATATATATATATATATATATATATATAAAAGTAATTATGCACAAAAATTGGTGGGCTAAAGAAGTCTTGAGCCATTGGGCTCAATGGAGGCCCAAAATTACATGGAAGACATGGCCCAAATGATGGAAAAGATCCATTCTTGTGTTTGACCAAGAGGACATGCTTTTATTTGGATAAGTGTGACCATTAAATGCTATATAAAGCAAGGAAAAATCAGATTTTATTCATATCATCACACATGTACCATTCTAGAATTTTCTACAACATTTGTTCTCTCAACTTAAACCCTAAGGCCACCTTTCTTTTGGACAAGATCACCCTTTTTCAAGTCTTGGTAAGTATATATTATTATGGTTTAATATATTTTATGCATGTAATATTGTTTATATCATGTTGGTTATGTTGGTGAAGTATTGAAAATTCACTATGTGTGTAAGGTGACATGTTTGCTAAATCGGAGGATGGTTTGTCTTGTAAACTTGGCTATGGACTTGTGGTTTTGAAGAGAGTGAAATTGGTGGAGTAAATATCGACATGTGGGATGTGATTATGGTCTTACTTTGTTTTATTCGTGTGCATAACGTTTGGAATTGATATTGTGAAATTTGTAATGGTTTTGGTGGCGGATTGGCCGTAAAGTGTCGTTTTGGTGTTGTTATGTGTGTTGGGAGACCATGGCTGGTTTTTGTTATGTTATATGATCAAAAATATGTTAAAATAAATTTGTTTATGATCATGGACCATTCATTGCATAAAAAGACCCCAAAAAGACCATTTCGGACCAAAACGGGCACCTGCCCTCGCAGACGAAGCACCTGCGGGCGCAGGTGCCAACGCAGGTGCCTCTGGCTACTGCCAAAGGTCATCTTCATACGTAGTTCATCCACCTGCGGGCGCAGGTGGCTTAGCGGATCAGCCCAGAACTCCGAATTGCTTGTTTTTGCATCCCTTTGGCCCCCCGAAACCCTTATACCCTTCATGGATGTAATTATCAACTTGTGATGTCGTTTTAATGACCTTAAAGTGTCGTATGAAGGTATTTGGGACTGTATTAAATGTATATGGTTGTTCATATGTTGTTGGGAGGCAAATTGATAAGCGTAAATGTGACGGAATGGAAATGAGAAGGCATAAAGGGTAAGTGTGATGCGAAATGCTATTGTTGTATGAAATCTTGGTCAATGAGTGGAATGTGATGGTAGTGTTGTCATGTTGATGCGATAAATGACATTGTAAGAAGGCGAAATGACGTTCTAAAGTAACTATGTGATTCATGGTCATCTTGTGCACTTGTAAGGTAGTTGGTTGCTAATATAAGCTTCTTTATGTACTTGTGATGTAGAGTGAGGCGTAAGGAAAGAGATGGACTATTGTATTTCCATATAAGCTTGTGTATGCATAGTGAGATGCAAAGGTATGTAAGGTTATTCTTCTATGTCCTTCTGCAGCATATGGTGTTCACATTGCTATAGTACTTATTCGATCCCGAAATGTGCTAAGGTATCCTAAATCCGGTTGTCAATGGTCACTACCATATGTTTCTAATCATTGATCAATTATGAATCTCATGTCTCCTATTCATGGTTCATGTTCCAAAATCCCAATAAGATTAGGTTCCAAAAGTTCCAATAGTGGTTATACTCATGTCTATTGTTCATTGATTAGTGTTCCAATGGTCCCGGTGGTGTTATGTTTCAAATGATATTGTGTTTCCAATAATGTTTATTCACATGTCTCTCACTCATTGATTATTGACCCAAAGTTTCATATAAAGTTACGCTTATCAATGTATCAATCTCACACAAGTTAAAGTATCAATCTTATGAGGTATAATGTATCACTCTCATAACTATGAAAAGGGAATAAGACTGTAAAGAAGTAATGCACACATGGTCACTTTATATTTTATTGAGTATGGCTCAATTAAAAGAGTATAAGTTCAATATGGTACAATCCCAATATTATGTTATGGTATTACTATGACATATATATGACTATGGCCCACTGATCAGCTGGATGTCCGGTTTATGTTATAGCCCACTGATCAGCTGGATGTCCGGTTTATGCTATAGCCCACTGATCAGCTGGATGAACGATATTATATTATATGCCACCTATAAGGTGATGAATGGTATTATATTATATGCCACCTATAAGGTGATGAACGGTATTGCATATATATATGCCACCTATAAGGTGATGAACAGTATTATATTATATGCCACCTATAAGGTGATGAACGGTATTATATTATATGCCACCTATAAGGTGATGTCCGGTATTATATTATATGCCACCTATAAGGTGATGAACGGTATTATATTATATGCCACCTATAAGGTGATTTCCGGTATTATATTATATGCTACCTATAAGGTGATGATCTCATATGGGTAATAAAGGAAGTAATGTGCAAGTTAGTACACCAATCTCTCAAGAGAAAGGAATTAAGTTACATATTTTGGTTGGGGGCAGAAGTATAGGAAAATCATAGATGTAGGGTGGACACGATTCCAAAGTGGTATTCCGCATTCGGTAGTTGGTTAGTGTTGCTCACATGTTCCTTACTCATTGGTCAATGGTGAATCATATGACTCATGCCTATTGGTTGACTTATGATCATTGGCTAGTATGTTAAAAGTTCTATAAGGTTCTAAGGTATCACATTTCTAGTTGGTGACAGTTGAAATCCACATGTATCGTGTTTAATGATTATTATCCTAAGATTTCAAAAGTGTTCTATTCCAAGGGGAATCTATAGTATACCAACGAAGGTTGATATAAATTGTTATTCATAGGTGTATTATTCTTAGATGAATTACGATCCACTTGTCTCTTATTTATGGGCGGAAGTTCTTAAGTTGTCATTTGTTGTAGATCCTAGGAGAATTATCCCAACAAGAGATATGAGGTAAAGAGAGCTTGTTTAGGTGAATAGCACTGTTTCAATCATGTTATGAGTCCAGGTTCCAATAGATTTATATACATGTAAATATACCAATCTCTCAAAAGTAATGAAAGAAGTAATGTGAAAGTTAATGTATCTATCCCTCACAAGTAAAGATACCAATCTTACAAGAGTAAAGATGTAATGTAATGTATATTTGTGTTTCAAGTTTCAAGAATGTTTCTATTATCAAGGTACCACTCATAGTATGAAAGAAAAAGGCATGAAGTAAAGAATAATGAAAGAAAAGGAAGTAATGTTATGCTATGTTGACCCTACTCATAGAAGTAGATGTATGTGATTGCCCACCAAAGAGTGGATGTATGTTGGATGACTAATAATAATAATAATGAGCGTTAAGCAAAGGAAGAATCCATTAAATGAAGGTATTATATGAAAGATACTATATGACTAATAAGAATATGGTTGAATGATCGAAAATAATAATAGCAAAAGAAAGGTACATGGTTTCACATATAGAGTTTTCTCTTATGATTATTTCCACTGAAGTTCTTATGTATTGATGCAGTTTTCTTACGGCCTTACATACTCAGTACATTCTTCGTACTGACCCCTCTTGGGGACTTACCTTACATGTTGCAGGTGCAGGTATTAGTAGACCTCCACAGTAGGCTGCGGATTTTATACAGGTCTCTGGTAAGCTCTAGTTGCTTCGGGGCTTCCCAAGTAACATGTGAACACTAGGTTTTGGTATTATGTAAATATTGTATAGACATGGTCATTTATCTGTAGAGGCTTTGTAGACAGTTGTGGGAAGACAAATGTAAGAGGTGTATGTCCATGATGACTTGATGGCCCTGTCGGCCAAGTTTCACATATGTATATATATTTAGCACATGTTTCATGAATTTCGTTATTAACATGATAAGTTCTTACGTGGTAATGGTATTTCTTATGGCATGCATATGAACAAATATAAGCAAAGATTGGTTCTCTCGGGCCTTATCGGCTTCGAGTGCCAATCAAGCCTCAATGGGAATTTGGGGTGTGACAATTAACATATTATATGCATGGGAGATTATGTATATTATGATAGTTATGTTGGCAAGGTGGTGAATAGTATATTTTTGCTTTTGGTGAGAGATGTGCTATCTTGGTGATTTGAACTTGAAAAGAGACTTGATGTCTTAATGAAAGACCATGGTATGGATGAAATATGAACATGTATGGTGTGATTTTGTTATTACACTTATTATTTTTCTAAAAGTGTAAATTGTGGGATTTTGCCTGATATGTGCTATGAGGTGTATTAAGGTGGTTTGATGGCTTCTTTGTGATGTGATATGGATAAGAAAGTGTAAAGGAGAAGTGTTGTGTTGAAATGTATTGATTTTCGTATATTGGTCAATGAATGGAATATTGGGGGATTTGTGGAATAATGATTTCACAAATGGTATGGTCAAAAGGGAAATGACATGTTAAAGCTAAACATGTGACTTATTGTTAATTTATGCCATTGTAAGGTAATTGGTGGTTAATGTTGGTTACGTTATGTACTTGTGATGTAGAGTGAAACGTAAATAAGGAGCGGAATTGTTGCGCTCACATAGTTGATTGTGTACTTACATTGGGAAGAAAAGGTATGTAAGGTTTCTTTTTCCATATCCTTCTGCAGCATGTTGTTCACATTGACATTGGGCTTGTTTCAATTCCGAGAGGTTTGAAGTATCTCAAATTCAGGTTGACGTATATTGTTATTCATATGTGTCCTATTCTTAAATGAATGATGATTCGTTTGTCTCTTGTTCATTGAGTGAAGTTCCAAAAATGTCATAACGTGATATTTTCTTAAAAGAACTATCCCAAGAGAGTAAGATGCAAGAGAATCTATTTAAGCTTGAATAGCATGTTCCCAATCATGTCATGTTCCAAAGTCCTATAATATGATGATTATCTTTGTATCAATCTTTCACAAGTAAAAGTACCAATCTCATAAGATCTCATAAGTGTAATAAGAGAGGTGATGTGCAAGTTAATATATCTATTTCTCATGAAGTGCAAGAGTGAAGTAATATACATATGTGTGCTTCAAATCATGTCATGATCCTCAATGTCTCAATCACTCTTAAAATGGAAATGACAATATAAGAGATGTATAAGAACATAAGAGTTGTATAATTCATAAGCCTATCATGGGTTAATGACATCCCAGGGGCGACACGAAAGCCTAGCATGGGTTCACATAACATCCCCGGGGTCAAAGTACCTAGCATGGGTTATCATAATAACATCCCAGGGGCGATAAGCCTAGCATGGGTTAATGACATCCCAGGGGCGACACGAAAGCCTAGCATGGGTTCACATAACATCCCAGGGGTCAAAGTACCTAGCATGGGTTAATCTCATCCTAGGGGCAATAGAATAGCCTAGCATGGGTAGTACAATAAAGATGAATAAAAGATAAAGAAAAGAGGAGTAAGGAACGTAAAATACATGGCTCCCCACATACAGAAAGAGAGTTTATTCACATTTCTGTTTCCTTATATTGATCCCATTATTGTTGTTATTATGTATGATGAATTTCTTGTGAGCCTTACATATTCAGTACATTCTTCGTACTGACCCCCTCGGGGGAATAACCTTACATGTCGCAGGTGCAGGCACGAGTAGACCTCCATTGTAGGTTGATAGTTGATTGCGGATCTTTGATGATCCCCAGTTGCTTCAGGACTTTCCGAGTCATAGTTGTACAATTGTATTGATATTGTAAATATTGTATAAAGCGGGGACTTGTCCCGACTGTTAGTTGGTCTGGTAAATGCATCTGTTAGAGGCTTTTATAGACATGTGTGGGTTATGAATGTGAAAGATAAATGTCCATTTTGACGTGATGGCCCCAACGGCCAAGTTTCCTAAATCTATATATAGCATATGTTTCCATGTTTATGTTTTCCGCATAGTTGCATAAGGTTTAATAAGATTCATACAAGGCTACGCATACGAAGGTTCATGAGCCAAGATTGGTTCTCTCGGGCCATATCGGCTTCGGGTGCCAATCACGCCTCGTTGGAAGTCGGGGCGTGACATAAATGGACAAATTTTTGGTGCGGATTTTTTTCCCCTCTTAAATGGGTTTTTTTGGGCACGGATCTTTGACTAATCAAGTGAATGAATTCCATTGATTATACCAAAAAAATAAAAAATAAAAACTATATATAATTTGCAGTTAATTTGTAAATTGTAGTGTGTGTGAGTAAATTAAAGCAGGTGACTTACCAGTAGAAATCCCATCTGGGTCGGACTTTAGACATACGGTTTTCACCATGCGGGTAATCTGATACAGCCCTCTTGGTGTTTTGGAAAGCACAGCAACCAATGGAGTAAATTCCAATGAGTAAGACAAGCATGACAATGTTAAGAACTGATATCTTTTGCCAATCCCTTCTCACATCTTCAAGAACTCCAGCCTTGCAAGAATCACACTCATAGCACAACAAATTCGGATCATTGTTCCAATGGTAACAATCCACCTCTTGTGTCATTGTTGTCAAACCATAGTTGCATGCTGTTGGTGGCTTGCAACATCCTGACTGCCAATTCAATAACGAATATTATTACCTACTAAACAAGATTGGCCTGTTTACCGCCAAAATTATATTACATATTATAAAATTCAGTAGTGATTTTGTAAAATTGCAAATATATTAGTTTTAGAAATTATCCAAATCACGATCATTCTTCTTCTTTGATAATGAGCTAATACTTGATACATACATGATACATGCCACCTTTTTTAAGACATCACTTTAATAATTTCTATGTTGAAGTCCTTTTGGTGCTTTTCATTAACAGTGAAATTATAGCAACAAAAATGAATCAGATCATTGATTCACAATGTACTTATATGTCAGGACCTTCTCAGATACTACCACAGGAAAATAGCACCTAAATGCCTCATGAAGATTGAGTTTCGAAAAGACTATGATATCATGAGATGGAAATTTATTAAGGAAGCTTTGAAGGGGTATGCCGTTAATTTCCAAATGCTTTCGGTTATGACTTGCATCTTCTCCAATAAGTACACCATCAAGGTAAATAGAGTGGGATATGGGAACTTTGAATGAAGAAGAGGACTTAAGCAAGAAGACCTACTACCCCCCCCCCCCCCCATCTATTGTTTGTAATAGCGTTGAAATATTTGTTCAGAACTCTTCGGAGAATGGGTGAACTACATGACTCCAAATTCCACCCAATGTGTAAACCTACTAAACTGATTCATCTGATGTATGTAGATGATCTTATGATTTTCTATAAGGGTCAAGAAAGCTCTATAAGGAGGGTGGTGGAAGTGCTCTCTCACTTTAGCCAGGTGAATGGCTTGGAAGCAAATATGAAAAAATTAAATTTCTTTTGTGCTGGCGCTAAGGCAAAACATATCAAGGAGATATTAATGGTCATAACAAGTTTTGCTAAAGGGTCCCTTCTTACTATATATCTAGGGCTACCACTCACTTTTATGATATAAAACATGATTGATTATTGGGGTCTTTGATCTTATGCAAGGAGGCTACAAGTAATTAATGTTGTGTTATCCTCCATTTAGAACTTCTAGGGATCAATGTACATATTATCCCAGAGCATATTGAAAGAAGTGGACAAGATCTGTAAGGACTATATTTAGGACAGTCCAGAATAGAAGAGGAAAGCAACCCTAGTATAATAGGGACACAATTTTTAAGCCAAAGAAGTACGGAAGCCTAATTGTGAAATGTTATAAGTAGTGAATATAGTTTCAGTAGGGAAGCTGTCATGGCAATTTGCTGGTAAGAAGGACCTACTTTGGGTGAAATGTTTGCATGTTGTTTACATGAAGCAAAATATTGATACTTGTTGCATAACCACCTAATGACTGTAGTTCGTACTAGAAAAGGTAAATACAACCAAAATACAAATGTTGCACTAGTATAGCACTAATAGAAATTAGACCGCGACTGTAAATGGTGAATACTCAGTGTCTGGCAACTACAACAGTTTGCTGAGAGTTATGAATACAGTGAAGGAGAATGATCTCATTGAATTTTTTTATTGATTCTAAGACAAAGATGTAACACCCCGTACTTTTATAACCTCACTTGATACCTTGGGGTCATATCTACATAGGTGTTGAGATGCCATGCATATGTGTTTTATAGTGTCATTGGTGAAACATTTGATATCGGACTTAACATGTGCGATTAGATCTTCGTAGGAGGTGTGTTGTGATCTCGTGGAGCATTTGGGTAAGAACTCGTACACATTCTAACCTCATTTGGTGACTTTAAGTCATGTTTACTTGATGGTTAAGATCACTAAGTAAGTATTTTGTAGTGTTTTGATAAGGGATTGGACGATACGCAAACATTGGATAAGTGGCAGAAAATTTCAGCAATGTGCTGAGACTTGCGCCACTACCCTGTTTCAGGGGTGTGGCGCAAGCCACCTGCAGCCAAGAAGTTCAGAGGAGGCTGGAAACTTGCGCCACTACCCTGTTTCAGGGGGTGTGGCGCAAGGCACAACAATTATGCCCTTCCGGAGTTGTTTCGTAACGCAATTCTACGACGATTTCTAGATGGTTTCTTTTGGTTCTTTGGAGTTAATTGAGCATTGTTAAAGATTCAAACACTTCAATACACTCCTACATACTCCTACATGATCAAATCATGAAATGTGAATAGTGATCCAAAATGTCCAATGAAACCAAGGGCGACTAGAATGCCAATTTTTGCGATCGAGGAGACGAATGAGAATCTCGTAAGAGAATAATGTCGTGACATGATGGAATTATGTAAACATGAGAGATATGGTGATTAATACATAAAATTTGATTGGTTACATGGATAGGTGTTATTGGGCCCAATTTGAGGCCCAAAATGGAATAAAATACATGGGCCCAAAGGCAAAGTGATCCATTCTTCCAATATTTGACCAAGTGAACATATCATTTAGTGCCAAGTGTGGCTAAGGATGACTTGAAGTCCATAAAAAGCCACCAAAATCAGATTTCTAATCATACAAGACTCTCATAACTTTTGGATATTTTTCACAAACATTTCTTTTATTTCCAAACCCTAAGGCAACTAAGTTCTTTGGACTCCTTGGACAAGATCAACATATTCCAAGCTTTGGTAAGTATTTATCCTCATGGATTAACATATTATATGCATGGAAGATTATATATATTATGCTAGTTGTGTTGGCAAGGTGATGAATAGTATATTTTTGCCTTTGGTGAAAGATGTGTCATCTTGGCAATTTGAACTTGAATTAGGCCTTGTGCCTTTGATGAAAAAGCATGGTATGGACAAAATATGAACATGTATGGTGTTATTTTTGGTATTAAACTTGTTCTTGTCTAAAAGTGGAAATGATGGGATTTTGGCCGATATCTGTTATGAGTTGTATTAAGGTACTTTGATGGATTATTTGTGATGTGTTATGGCTAAGAAAGTGTAAAGGAGAAGTATTGTGGTGAAATGTATTGATTTTCATGTCTTGGTCAATGTTGGGAATATTATGGAAGTTTTGGCATAATAATTTTAGCAATGGTTTTGTCAAGGGGAAATGACATGTTTAAGGGCAAATATATGACTCATTGATGTTATATGCATTTGAAGAGTAGTTGGTGGTTAATGTGAATTCCGTATTGTATTTGTGTTGTAGAGTAACACATAAAGAAGGAGCGGGACTATTGTACGCACCTCTAGGATTATATATTCGTATTGCGAATCCAAGGTATGTAAGGTTACTTTGTCCGTATCTTCCTACGGCAAATAGTGTTCACATTGACATGTCACTAGTCCTATCCCGAAATGTGCTAAGGTATTCCATATTCAGTTATCAAGGGTCATTGTTATATATTTTCTACTCATGGATCATTTGTGAATCTTATGTCTCATATTCATGGTTAATGTTCCGAAAACCCAAATAAGGTTATGTTCCAATATTCCAATTGTGACTATACTTGTGTCTCTTGTTCATGGATTATTGTCCAATGGTTCCAATGGTATCATGGTGCTAGTAATGTTATATTTCTCATGATGTCAATTCACATGTCTTTCACTCATTGGTTAATGATTCAAAGCTTCCAACAAAGTTATGTTCCAAAGTTCCAAAATAATGTTATGACTATCCAAGTATCAATCTCAAAGTAAAGATCAAAGTAATGCAAATGTGGTCAATGATCAAGTATGGGTGGCAAGTCTAGGGGCATAAGCCTAGCTCGACTCGATCCCGATGTATTGATTTATGGATGGCAAGTCTAGGGGCGTAAGCCTAGCTCGACTGTCACGCCCCGAATCCCATCGAGACATGATTGGCACCCGTAGCCGATAAGGCCCGAGAGAATCAACCTTTGCCTATGCTCAATCATATGCATATAATATTCATAACCACCATTGCATACTAGTATGAAATCCGAATAAAGGAGAACAAGGGACATATTTAGGCATACATATGAAACTTGGCCGTTGAGGCCATCCAGTCAAAACAACATGTGTCTTTTACACTATTACACCCACATCGGTCTACAAAAGCCTCTAACAAGAGCATTGACCAAAATGAACCATAAGTCTGGACAAGTCCCCGCTTTATACAACATGTACAGTACCAAAACATATATACACTTTGACTCGGAGAAGCCCCGAATGAGCTGGAGCTCACCCAAAGAACCGCTAACACTGGCAGTCTATTGAGGAGGCCTACTGGGACCTGCGCCTGCAGCAAGTAAGGTAAATTCCCCGAGAGGGGTCAGTACGAAATAAGTACTGAGTATGCAAGGCTCAGATGAAACTATACAACACGTGAATATTTCAATGAACTCAAAACATATGAATAATCAATGTGAATAAGTCACCATGTTACGCTTCGGAAACCATGTGGATTTCTTTCATTATTTTCATTACTTTCTTTATCTCAATGCTCACATGCCATTACATATCACAATGTACCCGGGCTCCGACTGATCAGTGGGTCTTTCATATCATCATATAGGGATCGAGTCGAGCTAGGCTTATGCCCCTAGACTTGCCACCCTTGGGATCGAGTCGAGCTAGGCTTACGCCCCTAGACTTGCCACCCATAAATCCATATCTCGGGATCGAGTCGAGCTAGTCTGGAATTGGGATATGATTAATATGGATTTTATTACGGGCTTGCCTCGTACATTGCGGAAGTTTGATTCCATATGGGTCATAGTGGACCGACTTACCAAGTCAGCGCATTTTCTACCTGTCAAGACGACCTATACAGTTTAGGATTATGCGAAGTTGTATGTGAAAGAGATAGTACGATTGCATGGTATTCCACTTTCTATTATATCAGACAGAGGAGCACAGTTCATAGCACACTTTTGGAGATCTTTTCAGCAGAGTCTGGGTACACGGGTGAATTTGAGTACGGCTTTCCATCCCCAGAATGATGGACAAGCCGAATGTACTATTCAGACACTTGAAGATATGCTACGAGCTTGTACGTTAGATTTTCAAGGCAGTTGGGATGACCATTTGCCTCTTATTGAATTTGCATATAACAATAGTTATCATTCAAGTATTAAAATGGCACCTTATGAAGCCTTGTATGGAAGGAAATGTAGATCACTAATCGGATGGTTTGAAGCAGGTGAAACTGCTTTACTTGGGCCAGATATCGTTCACCAATCCATGGAGAAAGTTAAAGTTATCCAACAACGGTTACAAACGGTTCAAAGTCGTCACAAGTCATATGCCGATGTTAGAAGAAGAGGGCTTGAATTCGCCATAGGTGATTGGGTGTTTTTAAAGGTGTCACCGATGAAAGGGGTAATGTAGTTCGGAAAGAAAGGGAAATTGAGTCCACGTTACATAGGCCCCTATGAAGTTATTAGAAGATTTGGGCAAGTTGCGTATGAGTTGGCACTACCCCAGGACCTTTCGTCAGTCCATCCGGTATTTCATGTGTTGATGCTTCGGAAATGCATAGGAGATCCGTCTCGTATTGTTTCCGTAGAGGATGTTCAAGTTACAGAGGATCTCACTTATGAAGAGGTGCCCATTGCTATCCTAGATCGACAAGTAAAGAGATTGAGGAATAAAGACATAGCATCCGTGAAAGTCCTTTGGAGAAACCAACACGTAGAGGAGATCACATGGGAAGCGGAAGAAATGATGAAATCCAAGTATCCCCATCTATTTCAAATGGACCAAGAAGTTCACAGTGCGGAGGTGGAACAATAACAAGTAAGTATTTAAAAGCATTATGTGAATGTGTATAGGTATGTTAAAGTAAAAATGCATTTGTTGTATATAAGACAATGTTGTTAACATTCGAGGACGAATGTTTCTAAGGGGGGAAGAATGTAACACCCCATACTTTTATAACCTCACTTTATACCTTGGGGTCATATCTACATAGGTGTTGAGATGCCATGCATATGTGTTTTATAGTGTCATTGGTGAAACATTTGATATCGGACTTAACATGTGCGATTAGATCTTCGTAGGAGGTGTGTTGTGATCTCGTGGAGCATTTGGGTAAGAACTCGTACACATTCTAACCTCATTTGGTGACTTTAATTCATGTTTACTTGATGGTTAAGATCACTAAGTAAGTATTTTGTAGTGTTTTGATAAGGGATTGGACGATACGCAAACATTGGATAAGTGGCAGAAAATTTCAGCAATGTGCTGAGACTTGCGCCACTACCCTGTTTCAGGGGTGTGGCGCAAGCCACCTGCAGCCAAGAAGTTCAGAGGAGGCTGGAAACTTGCGCCACTACCCTGTTTCAGGGGGTGTGGCGCAAGGCACAACAATTATGCCCTTCCGGAGTTGTTTCGTAACGCAATTCTACGACGATTTCTAGATGGTTTCTTTTGGTTCTTTGGAGTTAATTGAGCATTGTTAAAGATTCAAACACTTCAATACACTCCTACATACTCCTACATGATCAAATCATGAAATGTGAATAGTGATCCAAAATGTCCAATGAAACCAAGGGCGACTAGAATGCCAATTTTTGCGATCGAGGCGACAAATGAGAATCTCGTAAGAGAATAATGTCGTGACATGATGGAATTATGTAAACATGAGAGATATGGTGATTAATACATAAAATTTGATGGGTTACATGGATAGGTGTTATTGGGCCCAATTTGAGGCCCAAAATGGAATAAAATACATGGGCCCAAAGGCAAAGTGATCCATTCTTCCAATATTTGACCAAGTGAACATATCATTTAGTGCCAAGTGTGGCTAAGGATGACTTGAAGTCCATAAAAAGCCACCAAAATCAGATTTCTAATCATACAAGACTCTCATAACTTTTGGATATTTTTCACAAACATTTCTTTTATTTCCAAACCCTAAGGCAACTAAGTTCTTTGGACTCCTTGGACAAGATCAACATATTCCAAGCTTTGGTAAGTATTTATCCTCATGGATTAACATATTATATGCATGGAAGATTATATATATTATGCTAGTTGTGTTGGCAAGGTGATGAATAGTGTATTTTTGCCTTTGGTGAAAGATGTGTCATCTTGGCAATTTGAACTTGAATTAGGCCTTGTGCCTTTGATGAAAATTCATGGTATGGACAAAATATGAACATGTATGGTGTTATTTTTGGTATTAAACTTGTTCTTGTCTAAAAGTGGAAATGATGGGATTTTGGCCGATATCTGTTATGAGTTGTATTAAGGTACTTTGATGGATTATTTGTGATGTGTTATGGCTAAGAAAGTGTAAAGGAGAAGTATTGTGGTGAAATGTATTGATTTTCATGTCTTGGTCAATGTTGGGAATATTATGGAAGTTTTGGCATAATAATTTTAGCAATGGTTTTGTCAAGGGGAAATGACATGTTTAAGGGCAAATATATGACTCATTGATGTTATATGCATTTGAAGAGTAGTTGGTGGTTAATGTGAATTCCGTATTGTATTTGTGTTGTAGAGTAACACATAAAGAAGGAGCGGGACTATTGTACGCACCTCTAGGATTATATATTCGTATTGCGAATCCAAGGTATGTAAGGTTACTTTGTCCGTATCTTCCTACGGCAAATAGTGTTCACATTGACATGTCACTAGTCCTATCCCGAAATGTGCTAAGGTATTCCATATTCAGTTATCAAGGGTCATTGTTATATATTTTCTACTCATGGATCATTTGTGAATCTTATGTCTCATATTCATGGTTAATGTTCCGAAAACCCAAATAAGGTTATGTTCCAATATTCCAATTGTGACTATACTTGTGTCTCTTGTTCATGGATTATTGTCCAATGGTTCCAATGGTATCATGGTGCTAGTAATGTTATATTTCTCATGATGTCTATTCACATGTCTTTCACTCATTGGTTAATGATTCAAAGCTTCCAACAAAGTTATGTTCCAAAGTTCCAAAGTAATGTTATGACTATCCAAGTATCAATCTCAAAGTAAAGATCAAAGTAATGCAAATATGGTCAATGATCAAGTATGGGTGGCAAGTCTAGGGGCATAAGCCTAGCTCGACTCGATCCCGAGATATGGATTTATGGGTGGTAAGTCTAGGGGCGTAAGCCTAGCTCGACTCGATCCCGAGGCATTGATTTATGGGTGACAAGTCTAGGGGCGTAAGCCTAGCTCGACTCGATCCCGATGTATTGATTTATGGGTGGCAAGTCTAGGGGCATAAGCCTAGCTCGACTCGATCCCAACATAGAGATAAGTCATGAAAAGACCCACTGATCAGTAGGGGCCCGGGTACATTGTTATCATTGAGCATTGAGATAAAGAAAGCAAAGAAAGTAATGAAAGCAATCCACATGGTTTCCCAAAATACCAAATGGTGACTTATTCACATTGATTATTCATATGTTTTGAGTTCATTGAAATATTCAGGTATTGTACAGTTTCATCTGAGCCTTGCATACTCAGTACTTATTTTGTACTGACCCCTCTCAGGGAATTTACCTTACTTGTTGCAGGCGCAGGTACCAGTAGGCCTCCTCAGTAGATTGCCAGTGTTAGCGGTTCTTTGGTGAGCTCCAGCTACTTCGGGGCTTCTCCGAGTCAGAGTGTATATATATGTTTTGGTATTGTACATGCTGTATAAAGCGGGGACTTGTCCCGACTTATGATTCATTTTGGTCAATGCTCTTGTTAGAGGCTTTTGTAGACGGATGTGGGTGTATCAGTGTAAAGGACATATGTTGTTTTGACTGGATGGCCTCAACGGCCAAGTTTCATATGTATATATAAATATGTCCCATGTTTCCTTTATTTGTCTTTCATGTGCTTACGCAATGGTGGTTATGAGTATGATAGGCATATGATTGAACATAGGTAAGCAAAGGTTGGTTCTCTCGGGCCTTATCGGCTACGGGTGCCAATCATGTCTCGATGGGATTCGGGGCGTGACAAAAGATTCATCCTTTTGTTAGCCAATCAAGGTAGATTACTGGCCAAGGAGAGATTACAAAAATTACATATCCCTACTGATGAAAATCTCTACAGATTATGTAATGATGATTAGGTGAAAACTCAACTGCACATTTTTGTAAAATACAGTTAGATACTTGGAATACATCGAGAGATTAGGAGATGGAATTGATCATCTCTAGACTGCAAGTACACCTCAGACCTTACATTGGATTAGTAGCAGACATTGAAGGAAGTTTAAGATGGAGTTGACCGTGGCAATATGGAGAGCTCAAATCAAGCATACAGGGAAGGCAAGGAATTGAAATTTTTTAAAGAATATACATGTACAAACAAAGACAATAGTAATACAAATACAGACTGAGATAAGGGAGATTTTGAATCACTTGAAGGGTAAGAAGAGAGTTCTTGTAGGCATCTGATTCAGAAGATGTGTACTTAGATTATTATCTGCAAAGAGTTTGTTTCTTATTTAATGTATGTAACTAGCATTTTCAGTTTGTTAGAGGCTGAGTAGGCCTGATACTCTTTCTGAAAGATGGTTAGATTAACACAGTGCTTTTTAATTAGGTGTAAGTTTTTAGTTGTTTAATAATAATAATATTCACATTTTACTATCAAAAAAAAAAGATGAATGTTTTATAAAAAAGTTATTTGGAATTTAGAAGAAAACTTTTGAAAAAACAATGAAAAGTAATTATTTGTGTACATCACATAGAAATGAGAAAACGTCGTAAAAATAAAGTACCTTATATCTTAGTCAAATTGATTTAAATAAACTCCCAAACGTTTTGTACCCTTTCTGGACAAGCTATATGGATGATAATATCTACCCCCTCCCCCCTCTACCCTGACAGTGGAGAACAATGGAAAAAGCACTAGTGACGAGGAAAGAGACTTATTCTTCATCACTAAATGATCTTTAGTATAACTCTCAAGTTCAACAAAAGAGAAGACAACAACCAAAACAGAAGAATAAAAACAAAAAATAGTGAAAATTTCAGTTGTTTCTAGGATGTATGTATCCTTAAGTAGTTGTTTTATGTGCTAATTTTTTATATGGCTAAGAAAACACATTCACCATATTTTCCTCTTTCTTTTCCAATTTTCAAGGGAGTAATTCTTATTGCTTTTTTGTTTTTCCTTCTTGAGGAAGTGAAGGGAAGTGGTAGGTGTAAAACCTCATCTGAATTGGAAGAACATGTAGCACCCCGTACTTTTCTAACCTCACTTGATACCTTAGGATCATATCCACCTAGGTGTTGAGATGCCATGAGTATGTGTTTTTTAGTGTCATTGGTGAAAAATTTGATATCGGACTTAATATGTGCGATTAGACCTTCGTAGGAGGTGTTTTGTGATTTCGTGGAGCATTTGGGTAATACCCCTTACGCATTCTAACCTCATTTGGTGACTTGAAGTCATGTTTACTTGATGATTAAGATCACTAAGTAAGTATTTTGTAGTGTTTTGATAAGGTATTGGACGATATGCAAGTATTGAAGAAAGGGCCGAAAAATTCAGCAAGGTGCTGAAACTTGCGCCACTACCCTGTTTCAGGGGGTGTGGCGCAAGCCACTGATTCAGAGGGCCTTCATTTCTTACGCCACAGCTTGCTTTGCAGCTAGTGGCGCAAGGCACAAATAATGTACCTTTCCGGACTCGTTTTGAAACGCAATTCTACGACGATTCTCAGATGGTTTCTTTTGGTTCTTTGGAGTTCCTTGAGCATTGTTAAAGCTTCAAATACTTCAATACACTCCTACACACTCCTACATGATCAAATCATGAAACATGAATAGTTATCCAAAATGTCTAATGAAGCCATGGGCGACTAGAATTCCTATTTTTGCGATCGAGACGACGAACGAGAATCTCGTAAGAGAATATTGTCGTGACATTATGGAATTATGTAAACATGAGATATATGGTAAATAATACATGAAAGTTGATTGGTTAAATGGATATGTGTTATTGGGCCCAAATTTAGGCCCAAAATGGAATTAAAAGACAAGGCCCAAAGGGAAAAATGACCCATTCTTCCACTTTGACCACATTTAATGCCAAAGGAATGGCTAAGTATGACTTGGGGTCTATATAAAGGCCCCAAAATCAGATTTTTTAATCATCCAAAACTCTCATGCCTTTGAGATATTTTTCTCAAACATTTCTCTAGTTCCAAACCCTAAAGCAAAATAATTCCTTTGGACTCTTTGGACAAGATCATCCTATTCCAAGCCTTGGTAAGTATTTATTCTCATGGATTAACATATTATATGCATGGGAGATTATGTATATTATGATAGTTGTGTTGGCAAGGTGGTGAATAGTATATTTTTGCTTTTGGTGAAAGATGTGATATCTTGGTGATTTGAACTTGAATTAGGACTTGTGCCTTTGATGAAAGAGCATGGTATGGACAAAATATGAACATGTATGGTGTTATTTTTGGTATTAAACTTGTTATTGTCTATAAGTGGAAATTGTGGGATTTTGGCCGATATGTGTTATGAGTTGTATTAAGGTAAGTTGATGGATTATTTGTGATGTGGTATGGATAAGAAAGTGTAAAGGAGAAGTGTTGTGGTGAAATGTGTCAATTATCATGTATTGGTCAAATGTTGGGAATATTATGGAATTTTTGGAATAATAATTTTATCAATGGTTTTGTCAAGGGGAAATGGCATGTTTAAAGGCAAACATATAATTCATTGACATTGTATGCATTTGTAACGTAATTGGTGGTTAATGTGAGTTCTGTTATATATATTTGTGTTGTAGAGTGACACATAAAGAAGGAGCGGGACTATCGTATGCACCTCTAGGATTATATATTCGTATTTCGAATCCAAGGTATGTAAGGTTACTTTGTCCGTATCTTTCTACGGCAAATAGTATCCATATTGACATGTCACTAGTCCTATCCCGAAATGTGCTAAGGTATTCCATATCCGGTTATCAATTGTCATATATTTCCTACTCATTGATAATTTGTGAATCTCATGTCTCATATTCATGGTTAATGTTCCAAAAGTTCAAATAAAGGTTATGTTCCAATGTTCCGATAGTGCCTATACTTATGTCTCTTGTTCATTGATTATTGTTCCAATGGTTCCCATGGTGATATGGTTCTAATAGTGTTATGTTGCCAAGTTTCTCATGTCTCTCACTCATAGGTTAATGATCCAAAGTTTCAAATAAAGATATGGAAACCATTGTACCAATCTCAAAGTAAAGAACAAAGTAATGCATATGTGGTCAATGATCAAGTACGGGTGGCAAGTCTAGGGGCATAAATGTAACACCCCGTACCTTCCTAACCCAATGTGATGACGATGAACAATGTATACTTGAGTGTCGAGAGCCACACGAATGTATTTTGTAATGATATTGACAAGAAAATTGAAATTTGGCCTTGTACATATGCTTAACCTTGCGTAGAAGGTGTTTTGCGATCTTCATGGAGCATTTGTCGGGTTCAAAACGAGGCTAAGAGGACCTCTAAACAAAGTATGTTAAGGTTAAGAAGTAAGTGAAAGAATAGGATTTGAAGTATCTAACCAAACCCGCGAAGAAAAGTCGAAAAATGAAATTTTCGAAAAATTTAAGGGAAGGGCGCGTTGGGTAGCGTGCCACGCCGCTCTGGGCTGAAATTTTCAGTCCAGAGGCAGTATAGGGGCGCGCCAGGCAGCGTGCCACGCCGCCCCTGCGCACCTTCCAAAAGTTGAAAATTTTGTTTAAGTCTCAAGGGTTCCCGGGGACGTATTGAGCCGATTTTCGCCATGATTCTTCTACAACTATGAGAATATACATGAAATGAGTGAAATATATTGGTATGATAAAATTACTCGAGAACGAATTTGGCGTCAAAATGACGATTTTACCCTTTTGGTCAAAATGGGTCATACGTGGCTAGAATCACTTGATTTTTGGATGGCGGCTACGGATATGAATAGCATGAGTGGGAATATTATTGTAATACGTATGAGACGACTTAAACACGTGAAATTATTGATTTTATCGGGTTAAGTGAATTGGGCCCAAAAAAGGGCCCAAAAATGGAAAGAAGACATGGCCCATATGGGGAAATTTGACCCATTCTTGCAAAAACTTCTAGAACACCACATGGCATGCTATAGAGTGGCTAAGCATGGACTTGAGAGCCTATATAAAGGGCAAAAATGCTGATTTTATTCATTTGGAAAACACATGCCTTTGTAGATAATTTTTTCAACCCTTTCTTTTTCTCTCAAACCCTAAGAGGTCAAAGCTAACCTTTGGAGCATGATCAACATCTTCCAAGCCTAGGTAAGTGATTATTGTCATGGATTAATATATTATATGCATAAAAGAATATGTATATCATGTTGGTGGTGCTTGGAAAAGTTGGTCATGGTACTTGGTGATTTTGTATGAGATTTGTGGTATATGGAATTCAAGTGTGAATTAGGCCTTGTGCCTTTGAAGAAAAAGCATGGTATGGACAAAATATAAACATGTATGGTGTTATTTTTGATATAAAACTTGTTCTTGTCTAAAAGTGAAAATTATGGGATTTTGGCCGATATGTGTTATGAGTTGAATTAAGGTGCTTTGATGGATTATTTGTGATGTGTTATGGACAAGAAAGTGTAGAGGAGAAGTATTATGGTGAAATGTATTGATTTTCATGTATTGGTCAATGTTGGGAATATTATGGAATTTTTGAAATAATAGTATGATCAATGGTTTTGTCAAGAGGAAATGACATGTTTAAAGGCAAACATGTAATTCATTGACATTGCATGCATTTGTAAAGTAATTCGTGGTTAACGTGAATTCGTTATGTATGTATGTTGTAGAGTGAAGGAGAGAGATCATTGTATACGCATCGAAGGTTGTCTATTCGTATTGTGCATCCAAGGTATGCAAGGTTATTTTGTCCGTATCTTTCTACGGCCAATAGTGTTCACATTGACATTTCCTTAGTTCTATTCCGAAATGTACCAAGGTATCCCATATGCACTTATCTATGATCATTGTCATATATTTCCTACTCATTGATCAATTGTGAATCTCATTTCTCATATTCATGGTTAATGTTCCGAAAGTTCAAAGAAGGCTATGTTCCAATATTCCAATAGTGCCTATACTTGTGTCTCTTGTTCATGGATTATTGTCCAATGGTTCCAATGGTATCATGGTGCTAGTAATGTTATATTTCTCATTGATATTTATTCATATGTCCTTCACTCATTGGTCAATGATTCAAAGTTTCCAACAATGTTGTGTTCCAAAGTTCCAAAGTGATGTTATGACTATCAAAGTATCAATCTCAAAGTAATGAACAAAGTAATGCAAATGTGGTCAATGATCAAGTACGGGTGGCAAGTCTAGGGGCGTAAGCCTAGCTCGACTCGATCCCGAGATTTGGATTTATGGGTGGCAAGTCTAGGGGCGTAAGCCTAGCTCGACTCGATCCCGAGGGTGGCAAGTCTAGGGGCATAAGCCTAGCTCGACTCGATCCCTATATGATGATATGAAAGACCCACTGATCAGTCGGGGCCCGGGTACATTGTGATGTAATGACATGTGAGCATTGAGATAAAGGAAGTAATGAAAATAATGAAAGCAATCCACATGGTTTCCAAAGAGTAACATGGTGACTTATTCACATTGAGTATTCATATGTTTTGAGTTCATTGACATATTCATTGAACTATTCATGTGTTGTATAGTTTCATCTGAGCCTTGCATACTCAGTACTTATTTCGTACTGACCCCTCTCGGGGAATTTACCTTACTTGCTGCAGGCGCAGGTCCCAGTAGGCCTCCTCAATAAACTACCAGTGTTAGCGGTTCTTTGGTGAGCTCCCGCTCATTCGGGGCTTCTCCAAGTCAAATTGTATATATGTTTTGCTATTGTACATGTTGTGCGGGGACTTGTCCCGACTTATGGTTCATTTTGGTAAATGCTCTTGTTAGAGGCTTTTGTAGACCGATGTGGGTGTAATAGTGTAAAAGACACATGTTGTTTTGACTGGATGACCTCAACGGCCAAGTTTCATATGTATGCCTAAATATGTCCCTTGTTCTCCTTTATTCGTATGTCATAATATTATGCAATGGTGGTTATGAATATTATATGCATATGATTGAGCATAGGCAAAGGTTGGTTCTCTCGGGCCTTATCGGCTACGGGTGCCAATCATGTCTCGATGGGATTCGGGGCGTGACAGGCATAAGCCTAGCTAGACTCGATCCCGATGTATTGAGTTATATGTGGCAAGTCTAGGGGCGTAAGCCTAGCTCGACTCGATCCCGATGTATTAATTTATGGGTGGCAGGTCTAGGGGCATAAGCTTAGCTCGACCCGATCCCGATGCATTGATTTATGGGTGGCAGGTCTAGGGGCATAAGCCTAGCTCGACCCGATCCCAACATGATGATATGTTATGTAAAGACCCACTGATCAGTAGGGGCCCGGGTACATTGTGACACATGTATTGACAAGTAAGCATTGAGATAAAGAAAGCAAAGAAAGTAATGAAAACAATTCACATGGTTTCCCAAAATGCAAAATGGTGACCTATTCACATTGATTATTCATATGTTTTGAGTTCACTGAAATACTCATGTATTGTACAGTTTCATCTGAGCCTTGCATACTCAGTACTTATTTCGTACTGACCCCTCTTGGGGAATTTACCTTACTTGCTGCAGGCGCAGGTACCAGTAGGCCTCCTAGTAGATTGCCAGTGTTAGCAGTTCTTTGGTGAGCTCCAGCTAATTCGGGGCTTCTCCGAGTCAGAGTGTATATATGTTTTAGTGATGATCATGTTGTATAAAGCGGGGACTTGTCCCAACTTTTGGTTTGTATTGGTCAATGCATCTGTTAGAGGCTTTTGTAGACGCACCTGGGTATATGTATATAAGGTGACTCATGAAGTCTTGTTTTGATGGCCTCAACGGCCAAGTTTCTCAAATGTGTATATATATGCCACATGTTCCATGATTTCCAATATCCATGATTTCCAATACAGTCGTTCATGTTCTTATGTGATAATGGTGTTTCCTATGGCATGCATATGAACGTATAGAAGCATAGCTTGGTTCTCTCGGGCCTTATCAGCTACGGGTGCCAATCATGCCTCGTTGGGATTCGGAGCGTGACAGAACATATCTTTTCAAACATAGAACAAAAAGAAAGAACACTTGTCCATGTTCTTGAAAATTTGGTTTAAACTAATATTTACTGAATATTTACACTATCACGTAATCATCACTTATTCTATTAGATAGTTTATTTGATTTTAAAGATTATAAATTTTACTTTTCATGGAGGATTACTTGTATATATATTTTGGGTGCCTCTAAATTCTTTTATAGATAAGTTAAACTCATAATTCACTATCAAATATTCGCATTCTCCCGACAACAAAAAAATATGTCACCAATTATACCGTCTAATAATACAAGGGGAGTGTCTTTGAGTCAACCATACCCCTATATTTATATATAATAGAAAAAGATATACCAGGATAGGAGTCAAGTCTTTGGTAAGATAATCATAGGGTGTCCAAGTAATAACAGTAGCACATGTCTTGGAACCCAAAATACAAGCCCTAATAGTGACCCAATATTGAGGATCCTTAATCCTCTTCCTCAACCATGGTGAGTAATATGTAACACCTCAGGTGCTACAATCACTTAGCCTAGCTAGAGACGATCTCAATGTTATGACCCACTGATCAGTTGGGGCCCGGATACGATATAATGTAATGATGATAATGAGCGTAAAAGTAATGTAATGAATGTAATGTACATGTTTTCCCACATACTGAATGGTGGTTTTTCCATATTGTGTATTTACTGGTATTTGATTCCAATTGAGTTCTTATATGTTACACAGTTTCTTATCGCCTTACATACTCAGTACATTCTTTCGTACTGACCCCTTGTGGGACTTACCTTACTTGCTGCAGGCGCAAGTGCTAGTAGACCCCCACAGTAGGACTCAGACTTTCTACGTACAGTTGGTGAGCTCCAGGTTTATTCGGGGCTTTCCGGGTCATATGTACATGTTGATTTTTGATGTTATGTACATGTTTGTGTAAAGCGGGGACTTGTCCCTATTATAGACTTGGTTTGATTTCTGCTAGAGGCTTTGTAGACGTTGTACAGTAAACGAAGGGGATGTCTTCTCATTTTGACTTTGCGGCCCTACCGGCCGAGTTTCTTATGTATATAAATGTCTTTCCACGCTTTCAGTTTCACGATGTTGTGTCCATATGCGTACATATTGTGTTCCATTCGAATGTATAGGTTGGTTCTCTCGGGCCTCACCGGCTTCGGGTGCCATGTCCGCCCCGTTGGAACTCGAGGCGTGACATAATATATTCTGAAGATGATACTATTTATACACTTTGCCAGGCACATCCACTCCACCACCTTGGCTTGTTACCACAAACCCAAACACAGTTAACCCCATCAATGCCCCTCCTATGAAACCTGTCAATGAAACTATGAGGATTATGAAACCTATGAACAAGAGTGGTGTTTGGAGGAATTTCTCGCATGTTGTACTGCTCCTTGCCATCCACAATCCAGCACCTATGATTGGAATTGATGCTAAAAGTGTGAATAGATTCAAGAAACCTATCACTGTGTTGCTGAATCTATACATCTTTTCTTCACATACCTACTTCACTAGCTTATTTACTTGAAACTTTCACCAAGAGCATTTTTTTTTTCTTCTGCAACTTTTTTTATACTCCCTCCGTTTAAAAAAAAATGACCTATTTTGACTTGACACAGAGTTTAAGAAAATAAAAAAGACTTTTAAATCTTGTGGTCATAAATTAAAGTTGTGTCAAATGTACAAAAATGCCCTTTAATCTTGTTGTCTTAAACATGACATGTGGAAAGTTGAAATTAAATTATTGCTAAAAAAGGAAAGGATCATTTTTTTTTAAACAAATTAAAAAAAAAGTAAGTCATTCGTTTTTAAACGGAGGGAGTAACTAGCTTTCAAGAGGGGACAGACTATTTTAAATAAAAAGAAGAGTTGAGCATGGCCATTGGATTGATCTCTTTTTGGATAGTAAGGAATATTTTTATTTGGGATAACAGTGGGTGACCAAATTTTGAGATAATCTTTTTTTAGCAAACATGTCAACTATTTTGAGACGGAGGGACTAATCGGAAAAAAAGAAAACTAATCGAGCATGAGAAGAATCAAGAAAGCATCAATTCACTCAAATTGCTCAAGGCAAGGAAAGCATAAGGGACCATTAGGTCACTTCAAACACTAAAAGCTCCTAATAAGGGCCCTATTATTGCCTCCTTTATAAAAGCATAATGAGAACTTAAAATGATGTGTGTATATATATATATAGTGGGAATGGAATAATTAAAAACAATCTGTTATCTTTTCTTTGCCTTTTGTATGTATAAGATTTTGATTCTCTTTTTTAAGCTCCATTTATTCTTAGGGCCCATTTTGCAGTAGAAAAATCTTTTTAGATAGTGTTGCATATTAAGCTTTTCTTTTTCTTAGTCAAGTATGTGTATTCAAAGGCTACAAATGGTGGATAACCTTTTTATATATTTAAGATATTATTTCAAGCTTTTGATACTAAAGATGCTTTCTTTCTTATTTCCTAACACCACTTAAGTGTATCATTATGGCCACCAAGGAGCTATAAAGGAAAAGAAGTGATTTCAATACGACATGACAACATCTTTATTTGGGTGAAATGGTACTATGGTAATTCCCTACTTCATCACGTAAGTAAGCTTTAAAGTAGACTAGTATTCTCAAGACGTGGTGACTAGAAATAGAATGTTCCTACCAACTATTGTTTCATCAGATGAGACTAACGGACTGAGAGACAAAGAAGTCTCTATTATATTTATCTACAATACTTTTTATTTACTTACCGAACATATAAACTTAATATTTTTAAAAAAAAAGATATTTTCATCCATGCCAAACATACACGTTCGACTAATGTATGGAATCTCTCTTTAATATGGATATGCTCTGGCCAAGGCACATTCTTCTATTAAGAGTGAACATACTTTTCTTCTTTATCCCCTTCTATTTTCAGCAAAACAATCATTGTCTTGTTACATATGCCTAATGGCAGGTAGCAAAGATGAGGAAACGATCAAAATGGTCATTAATGTATGGATGATCCTTTATTTTGGTCCTTATTTTCAAGTTTCGATGATTCCCCTAGATTCGGAGGGTGGTACTTAGTCTTGTTGAAGGTTTGGTTCAATTTCTGATGTTATTGGATGATTATTGAGCGGTTATTGGGAAATTTGGAAATTCTTAGTTATGAGTTGACTTCGGTTAACAACTAGTTAAAATGAATTTGGGTGTTTTGATGATTCCACCAGATCCAGAATGTATTTCTCAAGAAATTTACACTATCGATTTGTGTTCGGGAGGTCTCATATGAGTTTTGGGTATTTGTTCGGAGTTTGGAGTTTTACATTATTGAGTTTTAATAGTATCAGGTGAAGTTAATGAGCTATTTTGGGTATTTGAATGGTACCATTAGAGTTATGAAAACAGTTAAGGAGAATGATCTCATTGAAATTCTTTATTGATGCTTAGACAAAGATTCATCCTTTTGTTAGCCAATCAAGGTAGCTTACTGGCCAAGGAGAGGTTACAAAAACTACATATCCTTAATGATGATAATCTCTATAGATTATGTAATGATGATTAGGTGAAAACTCAATCGCAATTTTTTATAAAATACAGTTAGATACTTGGAATACATCGAGAGATTAGGAGATAGACAGACATTGATCATGTCTAGATTGAAAGTACACCTCAGATCTTACATTGGATTAATAGCAGACATTTGAGGAAGTTTAAGATGGAGTTGATCGTGGCAATATGGAGAGCTCAAATCTACCATACATGGAAGGTAACGAATTGAAATATTTTAAAGAATATACATGTACTAACAGAGACAATGCTAATACAAATACAGACTGAGATAATGGAGATTTTGAATCAATTGAAGGGTACGAAGAAAGTTCTTAGCTGTAGGCATCTGATTCAGAAGATGTGCACTTAGATTTTTATCTTCAAAGGGTTTGTTTTCTTTTTTTCTTTTTTATATATGTAACTAGCATTTTCAGTTTGCTAGAGGCTGACTAGGCCTGATACTCTTCTTGAAAGATGGTCAGATTTACACAGTTCTTTTTAGGTGTAAGTTTTTAGTTGTTAAATAATAATATTCACATTTTACTATCAAAAAAAAAAAAGATAAAATGTTTTCTAAAAAAGTAATTTGGAATTTAGAAGAAACCTTGTGAAAAAACAATGAAAAGTAATTATTTGTGTACATCACATAGAAATGAGAAAATGTCGTAAAAATAAAGTATCCTATATCTTAGTCAAATTGATTTAAATAAAATTCCAAACGTTACAGATGATAATATCTACCACCACCACCTCTTCCCCGCCGAGTAGAGAACAAGGGAAAAAGCACTAGTGACGAGGAAAGCGACTTTTTCTTCATCACTAAATGATCTTTAGTATAACTCTCATGTTCAAAAAAAGAGAAGACAACAACCAAAACATAAGAATAAAAATAAAAAATAGTGAAAATTTCAGTTGTTTCTTGGATGTATGTATCCTCTACTAGTTCTTATATGTACTAATTGTTTATACGGTTACGAAAACACATTCACCATATTTTCCTCTTTCTTTTCAAAATTTCAAGGGAGTAATTCTTATTTCTTTTTTCTTTTTCCTTCTTGAGGAAGTGAAGGGAAAGGGTAGGTGTAAAACCTCATCGGAATAGGAAGAACATATCTTTTCGAACATAGAAGAAAACCGAGGTACATTTGTCCCTGTTCTTGGTAATTTGGGTTTAACTAATATTCACAGAATGTTTACACTATCATCTAATCATCACTTATTTTATTAGATAATTTATTTGATTTTAAAGATTATAAATTTTACTTTTCAAGGAGGATTACTTGTATATATATTTTGGGTGCCTCTAAATTTTTTTATAGATCAGTTAAACTCATAATTCACTACCATAAATTTGCATTTTTCGGACTACAAAAAATATGTCGCCAATTATACCGTCTAATAATACAAGGGGAGTGTCTTTGAGTCAACCATACCCCTATATTTATATATAATAGAAAAAGATATACCTGGATAGGAGTCAAGTCTTTGGTAAGATAATCATAGGGTGTCCAAGTAATAACAGTAGCACAAGTCTTGGAACCCAAAATACAAGCCCTAATAGTGACCCAATATTGAGGATCCTTAATCCTCTTCCTCAACCAGGGTGAGTAACTCTGAAGATGATACTCTTTATACACTTTGCCAGGCACATCCACTCCACCACCTTGGCTTGTTACCACAAAACCAAACACAGTTAACCCCAGCAATGCCCCTATGAGGAACAACATGACAAACAGGTAGAGCCAAAGTGCCCATGCAACATGGAAACAAGCTCCGATGAAACCTGCCAATGAAACTATGAGGATTATGAAACCTATGAACAAGAGTGGTGTTTGGAGGAATTTCTCGCATGTTGTACTGCTCCTTGCCATCCACAATCCAGCACCTATGATTGGAATTGATGCTAAAAGTGTGAATAGATTCAAGAAACCTATCACTGTGTTGCTGAATCTATACATTTTTGCTTCACTTACCTACTTCACTAGCTTATTTACTTGAAACTTTCACTAAGAGCATATTTTTGTTTTCTTCTATAACTTTCTTTATAACTAGCTTTGAAGAGGGGGCAGACTATTTTAAATAAAAAGAAGAGTTGAGCATGTCCATTGAATTGATTACTTTTTGGGTAATAAGGAATATTTTTATTTGGGATAGCAATGGTCAATGGGTGACCAAAACTTAATTTCTTAGCTATTAAGTAAATATTCTCACATAAAATGTAGTGGTAAATCATCGATAAAATTGTCACATTGCGACCTACACGTGTGAAGAATCTTTTCCTCGGAAGCACGGACAGGGTCCAAACCATTGAAAAAACCTAACAGCAATAAAAGTTGAATAAAACATAGCTCAAAGTGGAGTAGAATAAAATTAGGGGAAAAGAACTTTTTAAAAATATCATATATATATATATATATATATATATATATATAGATAGATAGATAGTGTAACACCCCGTACCTTCCCAACCCTACTTGACGACGTTGAACAATGTATACTTGAGTGTCGAGAGCCACACGAAACAAAAAAAAAATTGAAATTTGGCCTTGGAAATGTGATTAACCTTGCGTCGTAGGTGTTTTGTGATTTTCATGGAGCATTTGTGGGGTTCAAAACGAGGCTAATAGGACCTCTAAACAAAGTATGTTAAGGGTAAGAAGTGAGTTAAAGAATAGGACTTGAAGTATCTAACCGAACCCGCGAAGAAAAGCCGAAAACAAATATTTTGGAAAAAAATAAGGAGGGGCGCGCCCAGGGGCGTTCCACGCCGCTCTGGGATGAAATTTTCAGTCCAGAGGCAGCAAAGGGGCGCGCCAGGCAGCGTGCCACGCCGCCCCTGCGCACCTTTCAAAAGTTGAAAGTTTTGTTTAAGTCCCAAGGGTTCCCGGGGACGTATTGAGCCGATTTTTGCCACGATTCTTCTACAACCATGAGAATATACATGAAATGAGTGAAATAATATATTGGGATGATAAAATTACTCGAGAACGAATTTGACGTCAAAATGACGATTTTACCCTTTTGGTCAAAATGGGTCATACGTGGCTAGAAGCACTTGGTTTTTGGATTGAGGCTACGGATATGAATAGCATGAGTGGGAATATTATTGTAATACGTATGATATGACTTAAACACGTGAAATTATTGATTTTATCGGGTTAAGTGAATTGGGCCCAAAAAGGGCCCAAAAATGGAAAGAAGACATGACCCATATGGGAAATTTGACCCATTCATCTTGGCCAAGTAGAGACTTATTATTGGACCAAGTGTGTGAGTAAAAAGGGTCATTAAGGGGCTATAAAAGTTGGAAAAAAAATCAGATTTCTCTCATTTTAACTCTCATGCTATTCTAGAAATTTCCCAAAGATATTTCTCTCATTTTTCAAGAACCCTAAGCCAACTCTTTGGACAAGATCATCATTTGGAAAGTCTTGGTAAGTGTATATTATGATGATTTAATATCTTATATGCATGAGAGACTATGTAGATCATATTGGTTATGCTAGAAAGTGTTGGATATGGCACTTGGGGTTTTTACAAAAAGATGTGTAATCCTTGTGAATTAAACTTGAAAAAGGACTTGATGTTTTGATGAAAGTGAATGGTTTTGATGATATCTCAACTTGTATGGTATTGTTATGTCCATAATTTTCTATTTTTCTACATGTGTAAATTATGGAATTTTGGCCGATTTGTGCTATGAAGTGTATTAAGATGACTTGATGGATTATTTGTGATATGGTGGGAATAAGAAAGTGTAAAGGAGAAGCTTTGTGGCGAAATTTTATTGGGTTATCATGTGTTGGTCAATGTATGGAATATTGTGGTATTTTTGGTATGCTAATGTAACACCCTGTAAGTTTCGGAGTCGGATTAATTCCTATAGCATTTATGGAAATAAAGAAACATGAGAACTTTGAGGATTTTTGCTTTTAAAATGTTGGGCTTAAGTCATTGGGCCTTAAATAGAACCCAAAAATAATGAGAAGACATGGCCCAATTATGGAAATGACCCATTCTTCCATCTTTTGACCCATTCAACATAAAAATAAAGGATAAGCAAGACTTAAGGGGCCTATATATATGGGTAACCATCAGATTTTTATTCATTTTGTGCCACCCATGCCATTTCTAGAATTTTCTCACACATTTCCTTCAACAATACAAACCCTAACTCTTCATCTATTGGACCAAAGCATCATCTTGCAAGACTTGGTAAGTATATACTATCATGGTTTAATATATATTATACATGGAAGATAGTTTATATCATGTTGGTTATGTTGGTGAAGTGGGAGAAGTTCCCTATGTGCAAAACAATTTGTGTTTGCTAAATCGGAGGATGATTTATGGCTTGAAAACTTAAACATGGGCTTGTGATCTTGAAGAAAATGAACTTGATGGATTCAATATTGATATATGAGATGTGATTATAGTCTTAACTTTTTTTATACTTGTGCATAGTGTTTGGAATTTTTATTGAGAAATTGGTTATGGTTTTGATGGCATGTTGGCCGTAAAGTGTCGTTTTGGTGATGTTATGTGTGTTGTGAAATCATGGCTGGTGGTTGACATGTTAAATGATCAAAAATATGTTAAAATGAAGTTGGTTATGATCATGGACCATTCATGGTATTAAAAGACCCAAAACGTAGCCATTTCGGACCAAACGGGCATCCGCCCCCGCAGATGCCAACGCAGATGGCACTGGCTGCTGCCAATGGCCATCTGCGTGCGCAGATGGCACTGGATGCTGCCAATGGCCATCTGCGTGCGCAGATGGATGACCTGCGTGAGCAGGTGGCAGCGCAGGTCAGTCCAGAATTTAGTGTTGGTTGTTTTCGACTCCCTTTGATCCCCGAAAGCCCCGATACCCTTTTGGGATGTAATAATCAACTTGTAATGTCATTCTAATGACTGTGAAGTGTCGTATGGAGGTGTTTTGGACTACGTTAAGTATGGATGGTTGTTTGTATGTTGTTATAAAGGCATAATTACGACGGAATGATAAAGGGAAAAAGCATAAAGGGTAAGTATGGTGTGAAATGCTATCGATGTGTGATCTCTTGGTCAATGTGTGTAATGTCATGGTGTTGTTGGTATGGAAATGCAGTGGATTGTATTGGGAGGGGGTGACATGACATTATATGGTAGCCACATAGTTCATTGTCGTCTTGTACACTTATATAGGGACTAGTTGCTAATGTAAGTCCGGTATGACCTTGTATTGTAGACTAAGAAGTAAAGAAGGAGCTGGACCACTGTATTCATACATAGATTCATGTATTCATACTTGGAAGTACAGATATGTAAGGTTACTCTTTCCGTATTCTTCTGCAGCATGTATGATTCATATTGTCATAGTACTCACTCGACTCCGAAATGCCCTAAGGTATTCCGTCTGCGGTAGTTGACTAGTTGTAACACCCCGTACTTTATAACCTCACTTGATACCTTGGGATCATATCTACATAGGTGTTGATATGCCATGCATATGTGTTTTATAGTGTCATTGGTGAAACATTTGATATCGGACGTAACATGTGCGATTAGATCGTCGTAGGAGGTGTGTTGTGATTTCGTGGAGCATTTGGGCAAGAACTCGTACACATTCTAACCTCATTTGGTGACTTTAAGTCATTTTTACTTGATGGTTAAGATCACTAAGTAAGTATTTTGTAGTGTTTGGATAAAGGATTGGACGATATGTAAACGTCGGATTAGTGGCCGGAAATTTCAGCAAAATGCTGAGACTTGCACCACTACCCTGTTTCAGGGGTGTGGCGCAAGCCACCAGCCTGCAGAAAATTCAGAGAAGGCCCAAAACTTGCGCCACTACCCTGTTTCAGGGGGTGTGGCGCAAGGCACAAAAGTATGCCCTTTCCGGCGTCGTTTCGTAATGCAATTCTACGACGATTTCTCGATGGTTTATTTTGGTTCTTTGGAGTTAATTGAGCGTTGTTAAAGCTTCAAACACTTCAATACACTCCTACATACTCCTACATGATCAAATCATAAAATGTGAATAGTGATCCAAAATGTTCAATGAAGCCAAGGGTGACTAGAATTCCAATTTTTGCGATCGAGGCGACGAATGAGAATCTTTTAAGAGGATGTTGTCGTGACATTATAGAAATATGTAAACATGAGATATATGGTGAATAATACATGAAATCTTTGGGTTGCATGGATATGTATTATTGGGCCCAAAATTAGGCCCAAATGGGATTAAAAGACTTGGCCCAAAGAGGAAATGACCCATTCTTGCAATAATTGACCAATTGAACATATCCCTTAATGCCACATGGAAATAAGAATGACCTTGGGTCTATATAAAGTCCCCAACATCAGATTTTATTATCAAAAGCTCTCATAACTTTTGGATATTTTCTTAAAACATTTCTCTCTTTTCCAAACCCTAAGGCAAATAATCCCTTTGGACTCCTTGGACAAGATCAACATATTCCAAGCCTTGGTAAGTATTTCTACTCATGGATTAACATATTATATGCATGGGAGATTATGTATATTATGCTAGTGGTGTTGGCAAAGTGATGAATAGTATATTTTGCTTTTGGTGTAAGATATACTATCTTGGTGAATTGAACTTGAATTAGGCCTTGTGCCTTTGATGAAAAAGCATGGTATGGACAAAATATGAACATGTATGGTGTTATTTTTGGCATTAAATTTGTTCTTGGCTAAAAGTGGAAATTATGGGATTTTTGGCCGATATGTGTTATGAGTTGAATTAAGGTGCTTTGAAGGATTATTTGTGATGTGTTATGGATAAGAAAGTGTAAAGGAGAAGTATTGTGGTGAAATGTATTGATTTTCATGTATTGTTCAATGTTGGGAATTTTCCGGAATTTTTGGAAGAATGGTATATCAATAGTTTTGTCGAAGGAAAATGACATGTTTAAAGGCAAACATGTAATTCATTGACATTGTATGCATTTGTAAAGTAATTCGTGGTTAACGTGAATTCGTTATGTATGTATGTTGTAGAGTGAAGGAGAGGGATCATTGTATACGCATCGAAGGTTGTCTATTCGTATTGTGCATCCAAGGTATGCAAGGTTACTTTGTCCGTATCTTTCTACGGCCAATAGTGTTCACATTGACATTTCTTTAGTTCTATTCCGAAATGTACCAAGGTATCCCATATGCACTTATCTATGATCATTGTCATATATTTCCTACTCATTGATCAATTGTGAATCTCATTTCGCATATTCATGGTTAATGTTCCGAAAGTTCAAATAAGGTTATATTCCAATATTCCAATAGTGCCTATACTTGTGTCTCTTGTTCATGGATTATTGTCCAATGGTTCCAATGGTATCATGGTGCTAGTTATGTTATATTTCTCATTGATATTTATTCATATGTCCTTCACTTATTGGTCAATGATTCAAAGTTTCCAACAATGTTGTGTTCCAAAGTTCCAAAGTGATGTTATGATTATCAAAGTATCAATCTCAAAGTAATGAACAAAGTAATGCAAATGTGGTCAATGATCAAGTACGGGTGGCAAGTCTAGGGGCGTAAGCCTAGCTCGACTCGATCCCGAGATTTGGATTTATGGGTGGCAAGTCTAGGGGCGTAAGCCTAGCTCGACTCGATCCCTATATGATGATATGAAAGACCCACTGATCAGTCGGGGCCCGGGTACATTGTGATATGTAATGACATGTGAGCATTGAGATAAAGAAAGTAATGAAAATAATGAAAGCAATCCACATGGTTTCCAAAGAGTAACATGGTGACTTATTCACATTGAGTATTCATATGTTTTGAGTTCATTGACATATTCATTGAAATATTCATGTGTTGTACAGTTTCATCTGAGCCTTGCATACTCAGTACTTATTTCGTACTGACCCCTCTCGGGGAATTTACCTTACTTGCTGCAGGCGCAGGTCCCAGTAGGCCTCCTCAGTAGATTGCCAGTGTTAGCGGCTCTTTGGTGAGCTCCAGCTCATTCGGGGCTTCTCCGAGTCAGAGTGTATATATGTTTTGGTATTGTATATATTGTGTAATGCGGGGACTTGTCCCGACTTATGGTTCATTTTGGTCAATGCTCTTGTTAGAGGCTTTTGTAGACGGATGTGGGTGTATGAATGTAGAAGGGATATGTCGTCCTTGACTTGGTGGCCTCAACGGCCAAGTTTCGCATATATGTACATATATCATGTTCCATGACTTCCATTGTTGGTCTTGATAGTTGATATGTGTTTATGGGTTTCTTATGGCATGCATATGATTGAGTAAGTAAAGATTGGTTCTCTCAGGCCATGTCGGCTACGGGTGCCAATCACGCCTCGTTGGGATTCGGGGTGTGATAAAAGTGGTATCAGAGCAGTCGGTCTAAGGATGTCTACAAAGCCGTGTCTGAGTAGAGTCTTACTTATCGATGTGTTGTGCACCACATTTATAAGTAGGAGGCTACGGGACATTTAGGATGTTGTTTCTTTCCTTTACTCTAGATCGTGCAATAGAGCCAATGTTGTCAATTGTATTGTATCTGATTTTGGTAATTGTTTTTCTTTGGTATAGTCAAAATGCCGAACACTAGAAGAGAAAGAGGAAAAGGTAAAAGTAAGCTGATCAATAGAATTGCTGGTGAAGGAACAAGTAGACCACCGCCTGAACAAGTTGCTCAAGGTGGGGCTGAAACTGAGTTCGCAACGCGAGCTTCTTCTACTTCTTCAGCTCCAGAAGAGCCGAGAAGAAGGGAAGTGCCCGTGGAACCACCGACAAATGCCACAGATCAGGATCTTAGGAATGCTGTACAGATGTTGACACAGTTAGTGGCGGCACAAAGCCAGGGAAGAGCTGGTGCTATGGCACATGATGATGATGAGGCTAGAATGGCAAGTCGCAGAACACAGGATTTCTTGAAACTGGACCCTCCTATATTCACAGGGGCAGATCCAAAAGCAGATCCACAGGACTTCGTGGATCAAATTCAGAGGGCATTGGAAGTTATGCATGTGACAGGGGTAGAGACAGTTGAACTTGCTGCGTACAGGTTGAAGGGAGAGGCAATACTGTGGTATGAAGATTGGAAGAAATCCCGTGACATTGGTGCAGATTCACCGACATGGGAAGAATTTAAAGTGGACTTCCTCGATCATTATCTTCCATATGAGGTTCGGGAAGCACGTGCAGATCAGTTCCTGAATTTGCGTCAAGGAAATATGAGTGTTCGGGAATATAGTTTGCAATTTAATTCCTTGGCTCGATATGCGCCAAATGTTGTGGCTACGATGACAGACAGGGTCCATAGATATGTGGACAGACTAGAGCCATATTTGGTAAGAGATTGCACTATTGCGGCCTTGAATAGGGACATGGACATTGCTCGCATACAAGCCTTCGCCCAGAAAATGGAGGATCAGAGACAGAGACGCAGGGTACATGAATTTGATAGGGGACAGTCCAAAAGGGCTAGACCTATGGGACCACCTATGATGTCCCAAGGAGGATCTAGGCCCCGCATGTTTCCTAGACCACCTAGACCGTCGTTCTCTTATTCCACAGGTGGTGCTTATTCGCAGTCTCGAGGGTTTAGAGGTGGTTCAGCTGGGCAGAGTAGTGGGGTTCATGGATCACAGACAGCAGGTTTCCCTCGTCAGCAGTGTCCGCACTGCGGGCGTATGCACACAGGTCCATGTCGTACAGGGATGAATGTCTGCTTTTGGTGTGGTATGCCGGGACATATAGCGAGAGAATGTCCACAGCGGAGCATGGGTGGTATAGCACGACCAGCTGGGTCGGCTGTTGCGTCTTCAGCATCGGTTCCTTCACAGGGCCGAGGGGTGCAGCCTATTGGTCGAGGTAGAGGTGCCAGAGGAGGAGCCAGTACTAGCGGGGTCCAGAATCGCACTTATGCTTTGGTGGACCGCCAGAATTCAGAGGCTTCCCCAGATGTCGTCACAGGTACATTATCCATATTCTCACATAATGTATATGCATTAATTGACCCAGGCTCTATATTTTCCTATGTTACTCCATTGGTTGCTGCGAAATTTGCAACGACACCGGAAATATTAATTAAGTCAATTGAAGTGTCTATACCGGTTGGTGAATATATTGTTGCAAAGTGAGTGTATCGTAACTGTGTGGTAACTGTGTGTGGTCATGATACGTTGGCCGATCTTATTGAATTGAACATGGTGGATTTTGATGTAATTATGGGAATGGATTGGTTGGCCTCTTGTTATGCTACGGTAGATTGCCGGGCCAAGAAGGTGCAATTTTGTTTTCCACAGGAAAATGTTCTAGAATGGCAGGGTAAGGTAGGGGCACCACGAGGAAGATTTATTTCCTATTTGAAAGCCAGAAAAATGATTGCCAAGGGATACATATGTCATTTGGTACGAGTGAAAGATAATGATGCAGAACCATTAACTCCACAGTCTGTACCGGTCGTCAATGAATTTCTTGATGTATTTCCAGAGGATCTTCCAGGTTTACCCCCAGAACGGGAAGTGGAATTCGGTATTGATGTGATTCCAGGCACTCAGCCTATTTCTATTCCTCCATATAGAATGGCTCCAGTGGAACTGCGTGAATTGAAGGAGCAGTTGAAAGATTTGCTGGATAAAGGCTTCATTAGGCCTAGTATGTCCCCGTGGGGTGCACCGGTATTATTCGTACGCAAGAAAGATGGCACCTTGAGAATGTGCATCGACTATCGGCAACTGAATAAAGTAACGATCAAGAATAAATACCCCCTTCCTCGCATTGATGATTTGTTTGATCAGTTACAGGGTGCCAGGTGTTTTTCAAAAATTGACTTGAGGTCGGGTTACCATCAGGTCAGAGTTAGAGAGGAGGATGTACCCAAGACAGCTTTCCGAACACGGTATGGCCATTATGAATTTTTTGTTATGTCATTTGGGCTAACAAATGCACCGGCTGTGTTTATGGATTTGATGAACAGAGTGTTCAAGCCATTCCTAGACGTGTTCGTGACAGTATTTATAGATGACATCCTTGTTTATTCAAGATCACCAGAAGACCATGCTTATCACTTACGGCAAGTGTTGCAAATTCTCCGTGAGCGTAAGTTGTATGCAAAATTCTCCAAATGTGAGTTTTGGTTGAAATCAGTCGCGTTCTTGGGTCACATTGTATCAGATGAAGGCATACAGGTTGATACCCAAAAGATAGAAGCAGTGAAAAACTGGCCAAGACCTACGACACCCACAGAGATTCGCAGTTTTTTGGGTTTGGCAGGTTATTACCGAAGATTTGTAGAAGGTTTTGCTTCTATTGCGGCACCATTGACAAAGTTAACTCACAAGGCAATTAAATTTCAATGGAATGATGCATGTGAAAGAGGGTTTCAAAACCTGAAAGATAAGTTGACTTCTACACCAGTGTTAGTTCTTCCTGAAGGCACAGAGGGCTATACAGTGTATTGTGATGCTTCCGGGATTGGTCTCGGATGTGTATTGATGCAGCATGGCAGGGTGATAGCATATGCCTCACGACAGTTGCGGCCACATGAGAAAAACTATCCCACACATGATCTTGAATTGGCAGCGGTAGTTTTTGCTTTAAAGATATGGCGTCATTATTTATATGGGGTTCATGTTAACATCTATACGGATCACAAAAGCTTGCAATATCTTTTTAAGCAGAAGGAACTCAATTTGAGGCAACGAAGGTGGTTAGAGCTTTTAAAAGACTATGACATTGATATTCTTTATCACCCAGGCAAAGCAAATGTAGTAGCTGATGCATTGAGCCGTAAGGCAATAGAAAGCACTAGTGGTCAGTTGAATAAAAAGCGTGAGATAATCAAAGACTTGAATCAATTAGCCAGCTTGGGAGTTCGCCTTATTGAAACCGCAGATGATAGAGTTATGGTGCAGAATGCAGCAGAATCCTCCTTGATAGCTGAAGTGAAAGAGAAACAGTATGCAGATTCTATTTTATTGCAGCTAAAGGAGAATGTGCAGCAGAATTTGACCAAGGCATTTGATATTACACCGGAAGGGGTGCTTCAATGTCAAGGGAGAATATGTGTACCGGATGTAGATCAGCTGAGGACACGAATACTGACAGAGGCGCACCATTCGCGCTATTCCATTCATCCAGGTGCTACTAAAATGTACCATGAATTGAAAGAGGTGTATTGGTGGGGCAACATGAAAAAGAACATTGCAGAATTTGTCGCGCAGTGCCCAAATTGTCAACAAGTGAAAGTGGAACATCAGAAACCGGGAGGTTACATGCAATGTATCAATCTTCCAGTCTGGAAGTGGGATATGATTAATATGGATTTCATTACGGGTTTGCCTCGTACATTGCGGAAGTTTGATTCTATATGGGTCATAGTGGACAGGCTTACCAAGTCAGCGCATTTTCTACCGGTCAAGACGACCTATACAGCTGAGGATTATGCAAAGTTGTATGTGAAAGAGATAGTACGATTGCATGGTATTCCACTTTCTATCATATCAGACAGAGGAGCACAGTTCACAGCACACTTTTGGAAATCTTTTCAGAGGAGTTTAGGTACTCAGGTGAATTTGAGTACGGCTTTCCATCCTCAAACTGATGGACAAGCAGAACGTACTATTCAGACACTTGAAGATATGCTACGAGCATGTACGTTGGATTTTCAAGGCAGTTGGGATGACCATTTGCCTCTTATTGAATTTGCGTATAACAATAGCTATCATTCAAGTATTAAAATGGCACCTTATGAAGCCTTGTATGGAAGAAAATGTAGATCACCAATTGGGTGGTTTGAAGCAGGAGAAACTGCTTTACTTGGGCCAGATATTGTTCACCAAGCCATGGAGAAAGTTAAAGTTATCCAACAACGGTTACAAACGGCTCAAAGTCGTCACAAGTCATATGCCGATGTGAGAAGAAGAGGGCTTGAATTTGCCATAGGTGATTGGGTATTTTTAAAGGTGTCACCAATGAAAGGGGTAATGCGGTTCGGAAAGAAAGGGAAATTAAGTCCACGTTACATAGGCCCCTATGAAGTTATTAGAAGATTTGGGCAAGTCACATATGAATTAGCCTTACCTCAAGAACTTTCCTCCGTCCATCCGGTCTTTCATGTGTCGATGCTTCGGAAATGCATAGGAGATCCGTCTCGTATTGTTCCCGTAGAGGATGTTCAAGTTACAGAGGATCTCACTTATGAAGAGGTGCCCATTTCTATCCTAGATCGACAAGTAAAGAGATTGAGGAATAAAGACATAGCATCCGTAAAAGTCCTTTGGAGAAACCAACAAGTAGAGGAGATCACATGGGAAGCGGAAGAAATGATGAAATCCAAGTATCCCCACTTATTCCAAATGGACCAAGAAGTTCACAGTGCGGAGGTGGAACAATAACAAGTAAGTATTTAAAAGCATTATGTGAATGTGTATAGGTATGTTAAAGTAAAGATGTATTTGTTGTATATAAGACACTGTTGTTAACATTCGAGGACGAATGTTTCTAAGGGGGGAAGAATGTAACACCCCGTACTTTATAACCTCACTTGATACCTTGGGATCATATCTACATAGGTGTTGAGATGCCATGCATATGTGTTTTATAGTGTCATTGGTGAAACATTTGATATCGGACGTAACATGTGCGATTAGATCGTCGTAGGAGGTGTGTTGTGATTTCGTGGAGCATTTGGGCAAGAACTCGTACACATTCTAACCTCATTTGGTGACTTTAAGTCATGTTTACTTGATGGTTAAGATCACTAAGTAAGTATTTTGTAGTGTTTGGATAAAGGATTGGACGATACGTAAACGTCGGATTAGTGGCCGAAAATTTCAGCAAAATGCTGAGACTTGCGCCACTACCCTGTTTCAGGGGTGTGGCGCAAGCCACCAGCCTGCAGAAAATTCAGAGAAGGCCCAAAACTTGCGCCACTACCCTGTTTCAGGGGGTGTGGCGCAAGGCACAAAAGTATGCCCTTTCCGGCGTCGTTTCGTAATGCAATTCTACGACGATTTATCGATGGTTTCTTTTGGTTCTTTGGAGTTAATTGAGCGTTGTTAAAGCTTCAAACACTTCAATACACTCCTACATACTCCTACATGATCAAATCATAAAATGTGAATAGTGATCCAAAATGTTCAATGAAGCCAAGGGTGACTAGAATTCCAATTTTTGCGATCGAGGCGACGAATGAGAATCTTTTAAGAGGATGTTGTCGTGACATTATAGAAATATGTAAACATGAGATATATGGTGAATAATACATGAAATCTTTGGGTTGCATGGATATGTATTATTGGGCCCAAAATTAGGCCCAAATGGGATTAAAAGACTTGGCCCAAAGAGGAAATGACCCATTCTTGCAATAATTGACCAATTGAACATATCCCTTAATGCCACATGGAAATAAGAATGACCTTGGGTCTATATAAAGTCCCCAACATCAGATTTTATTATCAAAAGCTCTCATAACTTTTGGATATTTTCTTAAAACATTTCTCTCTTTTCCAAACCCTAAGGCAAATAATCCCTTTGGACTCCTTGGACAAGATCAACATATTCCAAGCCTTGGTAAGTATTTCTACTCATGGATTAACATATTATATGCATGGGAGATTATGTATATTATGCTAGTGGTGTTGGCAAAGTGATGAATAGTGTATTTTGCTTTTGGTGTAAGATATACTATCTTGGTGAATTGAACTTGAATTAGGCCTTGTGCCTTTGATGAAAAAGCATGGTATGGACAAAATATAAACATGTATGGTGTTATTTTTGGCATTAAATTTGTTCTTGGCTAAAAGTGGAAATTATGGGATTTTTGGCCGATATGTGTTATGAGTTGAATTAAGGTGCTTTGAAGGATTATTTGTGATGTGTTATGGATAAGAAAGTGTAAAGGAGAAGTATTGTGGTTAAATGTATTGATTTTCATGTATTGTTCAATGTTGGGAATTTTCCGGAATTTTTGGAAGAATGGTATATCAATAGTTTTGTCGAAGGAAAATGACATGTTTAAAGGCAAACATGTAATTCATTGACATTGTATGCATTTGTAAAGTAATTCGTGGTTAACGTGAATTAGTTATGTATGTATGTTGTAGAGTGAAGGAGAGGGATCATTGTATACGCATCGAAGGTTGTCTATTCGTATTGTGCATCCAAGGTATGCAAGGTTACTTTGTCCGTATCTTTCTACGGCCAATAGTGTTCACATTGACATTTCTTTAGTTCTATTCCGAAATGTACCAAGGTATCCCATATGCACTTATCTATGATCATTGTCATATATTTCCTACTCATTGATCAATTGTGAATCTCATTTCGCATATTCATGGTTAATGTTCCGAAAGTTCAAATAAGGTTATATTCCAATATTCCAATAGTGCCTATACTTGTGTCTCTTGTTCATGGATTATTGTCCAATGGTTCCAATGGTATCATGGTGCTAGTTATGTTATATTTCTCATTGATATTTATTCATATGTCCTTCACTTATTGGTCAATGATTCAAAGTTTCCAACAATGTTGTGTTCCAAAGTTCCAAAGTGATGTTATGATTATCAAAGTATCAATCTCAAAGTAATGAACAAAGTAATGCAAATGTGGTCAATGATCAAGTACGGGTGGCAAGTCTAGGGGCGTAAGCCTAGCTCGACTCGATCCCGAGATTTGGATTTATGGGTGGCAAGTCTAGGGGCGTAAGCCTAGCTCAACTCGATCCCTATATGATGATATGAAAGACCCACTGATCAGTCGGGGCCCGGGTACATTGTGATATGTAATGACATGTGAGCATTGAGATAAAGAAAGTAATGAAAATAATGAAAGCAATCCACATGGTTTCCAAAGCGTAACATGGTGACTTATTCACATTGAGTATTCATATGTTTTGAGTTCATTGACATATTCATTGAAATATTCATGTGTTGTACAGTTTTATCTGAGCCTTGCATACTCAGTACTTATTTCGTACTGACCCCTCTCGGGGAATTTACCTTACTTGCTGCAGGCGCAGGTCCCAGTAGGCCTCCTCAGTAGATTGCCAGTGTTAGCGGCTCTTTGGTGAGCTCCAGCTCATTCGGGGCTTCTCCGAGTCAGAGTGTATATATGTTTTGGTATTGTATATATTGTGTAATGCGGGGACTTGTCCCGACTTATGGTTCATTTTGGTCAATGCTCTTGTTAGAGGCTTTTGTAGACGGATGTGGGTGTATGAATGTAGAAGGGATATGTCGTCCTTGACTTGGTGGCCTCAACGGCCAAGTTTCACATATATGTACATATATCATGTTCCATGACTTCCATTGTTGGTCTTGATAGTTGATATGTGTTTATGGGTTTCTTATGGCATGCATATGATTGAGTAAGTAAAGATTGGTTCTCTCGGGCCATGTCGGCTACGGGTGCCAATCACGCCTCGTTGGGATTCGGGGTGTGACACTAGTATGTTCTTTACTCAGTGGTAAATGGTGAATCATACGACTCATGTCCATTGGTTGATTGATATTCATTGATTGACTCATGTCCATTGGTTGATTTATATTCATTGATTGGCTCATGTCCATTGATTGACTTACGTTCATGGGCTAACAAGTCAAGAGTTCCAAATATTCTAAGGTATCGCATTCCAAGTTGGTGAGTAGTTGACATTCACATGCGTCTTAATCATTGTTCATTATGCTAAGGTTCCAAGGTAATTTGTGAATCATATGAATCATGTCCATACGTTGAATTGTGATCATTGACTAGTATGTGAGAAAGTTCTATAAGTTTCTAAGGTACCGCATTTCTAGTTGGTAAGCAGTGGCTACTCCCATGTGCCTTATTCATTGTTCACTATCCTAAGGTTTCACAAGTGTTACATTCCTAGGGAGGTCTATAGTATTCACATGTCTCATATGCATTGATAATGTTTCGAAAGCCAATCGTGGTTATGTTCATGTGTCTTAATTAGTGCTCATTGTCCTAAGGTCCCAAAAGTGTTCTATTCCAAGGGGGTTCTAGTCCAACTAAGGTTGATATAATGTTTTCATATGTGTTTTACTCCTAGATGAATCATGACCCACTTAGTTCTTATTCATGGATGGAAGTTCTTAAGTTGTCATATGTTGTAAAGGTTAAGAGAATTATCCCAACAAGAGCAATGAGGTAAAGAGAGCTTGTTTAGTTGAATAGTATTATTTCAATCATGTTATGGTCCAAGTTCCAATAGAATGATATACATGTCTCATATTCATTAGCAATGCTCCAAAGGTCCAATGAGGTATGTTCCAAGGTTTCAATAGTGGTTAGACTCATGTATCTTGTTCATTGATCATTGTCCAATGGTTCCAACAGTGCTACATTTCTATGAAGGCTATGTTTCCAATACTGCTTATTCACATGTTTTTCACTCATTAATTATTGATCCAAAGCTTCAAATAAAGTTGTGACTATCATTGTATTAATCACTCATAAGCAAGAGTATCAATCTCTCTCAATAGAATGAATCAATCTCCCACAAGCAAATGTACTAATCTCAAAGTAATGAAATAAAGGTGTTAGGTAATATTTACCCACAACAAAGTGGATGCCCACCAAGAGTGGATGACTACCCACAACAAAGTGGATGCCCACCAAGAGTGGATGACTACCCACAACAAAGTGGATGCCCACCAAGAGTGGATGACCACCCACAATAAAGTGGATGCCCACCCAAGGGTGGATGACTACCCACAATGAAGTGGATGCCCACCAAAAGGTGGATGATCATAATAACCCCCCAATAAGATGACGAATGTAAGGAAGGAAAATAATAAACGTAATGCACATGGTTTCCCCCATACAGAAAGAAAGTATATCCACATTGCTATTTCTTTTATATTGATTTCATGGTTGTTGTTATTATGTACGAATCCTTGGAGATAATCATAAAGAAAGAAAGGTACATAATTCCACATATAGAGTTTTTCTTGTAATCATTTCCATTGAAGTTCTTATGTATTGATGCATTGATGTCATTGTCATTTCCTTAAGGCCTTACATACTCAGTACATTCTTTGTACTGACCCCTCTTGGGGACTTACCTTACATGTGCAGGTGCAGGTATTAGTAGACCGCGTCAATAGGCTGCGGATCACAGACAGGTCCTTGGTAAGCTCCAGTTGCTTCGGGGCTTCCAAAGTCACACGTGTATACTCGGTTTTGGTATTTTGTAAAAATTGTATAGACATGGTCATGTATCTATTAGAGGCTTTGTAGACATATGTGGGAAGATGAAAGTAAAAGATGTACACTCATTTTGACGTAATGGCCCTAACGGCCAAGTTTTCAAATATTACACCTATTTCCATGACTTGATATTGAATTACGTGAAATAAAATGATATGCATACGCGGACATACACATGAGAGTGCATGAGTAACGATTGGTTCTCTCGGGCCATAACGGCTTCGGGTGCCAATCACGTCCCGATGGGATTCGGGGCGTGACAAAAGTGGTATCAGAGCAGTTCATCCTAAGGGTGTCTACAAAGCCGTGTCTGAGTAGAGTCTTACTTATCGATGTGTTGCGCGCCACATTTATAAGTAGGAGGCTACGCGACATTTAGTAGTTGTTTCAATTCTTCATTCTAGATCGTGCAATAGAGCCATTGTCATAGGTGGGATTATATCTGACCATTGTATTTAGTTTTCCTTGATATAGTAAAATGCCGGTTACAAGACGAGGTGTGGATAAAGGAAAAGAGGTAGACATGCCTACCGGGGAAAGCACAAGTAAATCCCCACCTGATCCAGTTAGGCACTGCGGGGCTGAAACTGAATCCCCAGAATCACCTGTTAATGTTACGAAGCAAGAGTTACGGGATTTGAGGAATGCGGTACAAATGTTGACTCAGATAGTTGTTGCACAGAGTCAAGGACAATTTGGTCCAACAGTAAGGAATGAGGAGACAGATAGGGCAGCTAGTCGGCAGACACATGATTTTCTGAAATTGGATCCTCCTACATTTATCGGATCCGATCTTAATGAAGATCCACAAGACTTTATAGATCAAATTCAAAGAGCTCTAGATGTTATGCATGTGATGGGTGTAGAAACAGTGGAGCTTGCGGCATATAGACTGAAAGGAGAGGCTATATTATGGTACGAAGATTGGAAACAGTCCATAGGTATCGATGCAAATCTAGCTAGTTGGGAGGAATTCAAGGAGGCATTCCTTGATCATTATCTTCCATATGAGGTCTGCGAGGCTCGAGCAGATCAGTTTTTAAATCTTCGTCAAGGGAATATGAGCGTCAGGGAGTATAGTCTTCGGTTTAATTCATTGGCTAGATACGCTCCTCATATGGTAGCAACTATGTCCGATAGAGTTCATCGGTATGTAGACAGATTGGAACCCTACTTGGTAAGAGACTGTACTATTGCTGCATTAAATAAAGACATGGATATAGCCAGAATTCAGGCCTTTGCACAAAAGATGGAAGATCAAAAGCAACAAAAGAGGTTACATGAATCTGAAGGGGGGCCTTCAAAGAGAGCTAGACCTATGGGACAGTCTACGGGTTCCCAAGGAAGACCTAGGCCTCGGAGTTCTCGTCGACTGCCTAGGTTATCATATTCTTCCCCTACAGTAAATATTCCATTCCACTTTCGAGAAGCTAGGGGCAGTCATATAGGGCAAAGCAGTATGGGTCGAGGTTCACAGACAGAAAGATTTTCTCGTCAACTGTGCCAGCACTGCGGGAAGTTTCATTCAGGTGAATGCTGGTATGGATCGAATGTTTGTTTTCGATGTGGTATATCGGGACATCTGACGACAGAGTGTCTACAAGAGGACACGGGTAGTATGGCGCGACCTACGGGGTTAACCGTCGGGGCATCATCGTCTGGTGTACGACCTGCTGGTCAAAGTAGAGGTGCTGAAGGAGCAGCTCATTCCAGGGGAACTCAGAATCGCACCTACGCTCTCTTAAACTGGCAGAACGAAGAGACACCCCCTGATGAAGGTACAGGTCCATTCCCATATTGTTTTACATGATGTATATATATTGATTGATCCGAGCCCTTCCTTATTATATGCTACTCCATCTATTACCGTGAAATAACGGGACACCGAGATTATTAGTTATTATAGTTAAGATGGAAATGAGTGATGTCCAATGTTGCAATGGGTATGAAGTGGTTGGCTTCTTGTATGACACGACGAATGCCGAGTTAAGAAAGTACATTTCCATTTTTCTTCCATAAATGATCGTTTTTGAGCGGAAAGGTAAATGTGTTCTTATCCTGACATAAGAGAAGTTATGCCAAAGGTATATACATGTGAGTGGTATGACCTTGAATGTCCTTGTAGGATGCACCAGTGTCAAGGCACACACACACAAAAAAAAATAAAAATAAAAATTGTGCATGCGTATTGATTATCGGTAACCATATGAGGTAGCAGTACAAGTGAAGTTGGGTACAGTTTTCCACCCCTAAATAGGTGGAAAAGTCATCCAAACACTTGAAAGTATGTTATCAGCTTACACGATGTATTACAAAAGTAGTTGGAGTGACCATTTACCCTTTTTGAATGTACGTGTCATAATGGTATCTTGCAAGAGTTCATATGGAAGAAAGTTTACACCATCAATTGATTTAGCGCAAGTAGAACTGTCTTACTTGAGGCTAGATTTTGTTCACTAAGCTATGGGGAGAAGATTAAGGTGGTACAATAGTAGCTACAAGTTAACACCTGTCATGAGTCGAGATACATTGCGCTCATTGAAAATGTACCATTACGGAGGATCCCATGAAGAAGAGACACCTATGACTATCCTGTGCAAGGGTTAGTAAGTAAATGATGAGAAGCAGGAAACCAAATGATGAAACCAAGGTACTTATAGTTGCTTCAAGCGAAAGGGAAAGGTACAAAAGTACAAAAGTAAAGAGAGACTAAGTAAGTACCTATATGAGCATACGTAGAGGAATATATTTGTTTACTCATAAGACGACGTCGCTAACATTCGAGGACGAATGTTCTTAAGGGGGGAAGAATGTAACACCCTGTAAGTTTCGGAGTCGGATTAATTCCTATAGCATTTATGGAAATAAAGAAACATGAGAACTTTAAGGATTTTTTCTTTTAAAATGTTGGGCTTAAGTCATTGGGCCTTAAATAGAACCCAAAAATAATGAGAAGACATGGCCCAATTATGGAAATGACCCATTCTTCCATCTTTTGACCCATTCAACATAAAAATAAAGGATAACCAAGACTTAAGGGGCCTATATATATGGGTAACCATCAGATTTTTATTCATTTTATGCCACCCATGCCATTTCTAGAATTTTCTCACACATTTCCTTCAACAATACAAACCCTAACTCTTCATCTATTGGACCAAAGCATCATCTTGCAAGACTTGGTAAGTATATACTATCATGGTTTAATATATATTATACATGGAAGATAGTTTATATCATGTTGGTTATGTTGGTGAAGTGGGAGAAGTTCCCTATGTGCAAAACAATTTGTGTTTGCTAAATCGGAGGATGATTTATGGCTTGAAAACTTAAACATGGGCTTGTGATCTTGAAGAAAATGAACTTGATGGATTCAATATTGATATATGAGATGTGATTATAGTCTTAACTTTTTTTATACTTGTGCATAGTGTTTGGAATTTTTATTGAGAAATTGGTTATGGTTTTGATGGCATGTTGGCCGTAAAGTGTCGTTTTGGTGATGTTATGTGTGTTGTGAAATCATGGCTGGTGGTTGACATGTTAAATGATCAAAAATATGTTAAAATGAAGTTGGTTATGATCATGGACCATTCATGGCATTAAAAGACCCAAAATGGAGCCATTTCGGACCAAACGGGCATCCGCCCCCGCAGACGCGGGCATCTGCGGGTGCAGATGCCAACGCAGATGGCACTGGCTGCTGCCAATGGCCATCTGCGTGCGCAGATGGATGACCTGCGTGCGCAGGTGCAGCGCAGGTCAGTCCAGAATTTAGTGTTGGTTGTTTTCGACTCCCTTTGATCCCCGAAAGCCCCGATACCCTTTTGGGATGTAATAATCAACTTGTAATGTCATTCTAATGACTGTGAAGTGTCGTATGGAGGTGTTTTGGACTACGTTATGTATGTATGGTTGTTTTTATGTTGTTATAAAGGCATAATTACGACGGAATGATAAAGGGAAAAAGCATAAAGGGTAAGTATGGTGTAAAATGCTATCGATGTGTGATCTCTTGGTCAATGTGTGTAATGTCATGGTGTTGTTGGTATGGAAATGCAGTGGATTGTATTGGGAGGGGGTGACATGAAATTATATGGTAGCCACATAGTTCATTGTCGTCTTGTACACTTATATAGGGACTAGTTGCTAATGTAAGTCCGGTATGACCTTGTATTGTAGACTAAGAAGTAAAGAAGGAGCTGGACCACTGTATTCTTACATAGATTCGTGTATTCATACTTGGAAGTACAGGTATGTAAGGTTACTCTTTCCGTATTCTTCTGCAGCATGTATGATTCATATTGTCATAGTACTCACTCGACTCCGAAATGCCCTAAGGTATTCCGTCTGCGGTAGTTGACTAGTATGTTCTTTACTCAGTGGTAAATGGTGAATCATACGACTCATGTCCATTGGTTGATTGATATTCATTGATTGACTCATGTCCATTGGTTTATTTATATTCATTGATTGGCTCATGTCCATTGATTGACTTACGTTCATGGGCTAACAAGTCAAGAGTTCCAAATATTCTAAGGTATCGCATTCCAAGTTGGTGAGTAGTTGACATTCACATGCGTCTTAATCATTGTTCATTATGCTAAGGTTCCAAGGTAATTTGTGAATCATATGAATCATGTCCATACGTTGAATTGTGATCATTGACTAGTATATGAGAAAGTTCTATAAGTTTCTAAGGTACCGCATTTCTAGTTGGTAAGCAGTGGCTACTCCCATGTGCCTTATTCATTGTTCACTATCCTAAGGTTTCACAAGTGTTACATTCCTAGGGAGGTCTATAGTATTCACATGTCTCATATGCATTGATAATGTTCCGAAAGCCAATCGTGGTTATGTTCATGTGTCTTAATTAGTGCTCATTGTCCTAAGGTCCCAAAAGTGTTCTATTCCAAGGGGGTTCTAGTCCAACTAAGGTTGATATAATGTTTTCATATGTGTTTTACTCCTAGATGAATCATGACCCACTTAGTTCTTATTCATGGATGGAAGTTCTTAAGTTGTCATATGTTGTAAAGGTTAAGAGAATTATCCCAACAAGAGCAATGAGGTAAAGAGAGCTTGTTTAGTTGAATAGTATTATTTCAATCATGTTATGGTCCAAGTTCCAATAGAATGATATACATGTCTCATATTCATTAGCAATGCTCCAAAGGTCCAATGAGGTATGTTCCAAGGTTTCAATAGTGGTTAGACTCATGTATCTTGTTCATTGATCATTGTCCAATGGTTCCAACAGTGCTACGTTTCTATGAAGGCTATGTTTCCAATACTGCTTATTCACATGTTTTTCACTCATTAATTATTGATCCAAAGCTTCAAATAAAGTTGTGACTATCATTGTATTAATCGCTCATAAGCAAGAGTATCAATCTCTCTCAATAGAATGAATCAATCTCCCACAAGCAAATGTACTAATCTCAAAGTAATGAAATAAAGGTGTTAGGTAATATTTACCCACAACAAAGTGGATGCCCACCAAGAGTGGATGACTACCCACAACAAAGTGGATGCCCACCAAGAGTGGATGACTACCCACAACAAAGTGGATGCCCACCAAGAGTGGATGACCACCCACAATAAAGTGGATGCCCACCCAAGGGAGGATGACTACCCACAATGAAGTGGATGCCCACCAAAAGGTGGATGATCATAATAACCCCCCAATAAGATGACGAATGTAAGGAAGGAAAATAATAAACGTAATGCACATGGTTTCCCCCATACAGAAAGAAAGTATATTCACATTGCTATTTCTTTTATATTGATTTCATGGTTGTTGTTATTATGTACGAATCCTTGGAGATAATCATAAAGAAAGAAAGGTACATAATTCCACATATAGAGTTTTTCTTGTAATCATTTCCATTGAAGTTCTTATGTATTGATGCATTGATGTCATTGTCATTTCCTTAAGGCCTTACATACTCAGTACATTCTTTGTACTGACCCCTCTTGGGGACTTACCTTACATGTGCAGGTGCAGGTATTAGTAGACCACGTCAATAGGCTGCGGATCACAGACAGGTCCTTGGTAAGCTCCAGTTGCTTCGGGGCTTCCAAAGTCACACGTGTATACTCGGTTTTGGTATTTTGTAAACATTGTATAGACATGGTCATGTATCTATTAGAGGCTTTGTAGACATATGTGGGAAGATGAAAGTAAAAGATGTACACTCATTTTGACGTAATGGCCCTAACGGCCAAGTTTTCAAATATTACACCAATTGCCATAACTTGATATTGAATTACGTGAAATAAAATGATATGCATACGCGGACATACACATGAGAGTGCATGAGTAACGATTGGTTCTCTCGGGCCATAACGGCTTCGGGTGCCAATCACGTCCCGATGGGATTCGGGGCGTGACAGCTAATGCCATGAATGGTATTGTAAAGGGGGAAATAATATTATATGGGACTCATGTAATTCATGGTCATCTTAAATGCTTGGAATGTAACTTATGGTCAATGTATGGAATGAATGGGGTATTGTTGGTATAACAATGCCGTAAATGGTATTGTTGAAAAGGAAATGACATTTTAAAGATAAACATGTAACTCATTGTTGTCGTATGCATGTGTAAGGTAGTTGGTGGTTAGTGTTGGTTCCGTTGTGTACTTGTGATGTAGAGTAAGAAAGGAGCGGGATTGTTGTGCTCACACATTGGATTGTGTATTTACATTTGGGAAGATAAGGTATGTAAGGTTACTCTGTCCGTTTCTTTCTGCGGCAAATAGTTTTCACATTGACATTACGCATGTTCCATCCCGAAATATGCTAAGGTATCCCATATTTGGTTATCCATGGTCATGGTCATATATTTCCTATTCATTGATTATTGGTGAATCTCTTGTCCCATATTCATGGTTAATGTTCCAAAAACAATAAGGCTATGTTCCCATGTTCCAATAGTGATTACACTCATGTCCCTTGTTTATGGATTATGGTCCAATAGTTTCAATCGTGTATATTTCTCATAATGGGATGTTTCTCACACTGTTTACTCATATATCTCTTACCCATTGGTTAATGATCCGAAGCTTCGAGGAAAGTTGTCATAACGTCGAAATCTCTAAAGGACCTAGTTCAAGAGAATAAGAACATAAGAGAATCTATCCAATCTTGGATGGCATTTTCCAATTATGCCTTGTTCCAAAGTCCTTTAATATGATGATTATCCTTGTACCAATCTTTCACAAATAGAAGTACCAATCTCCTAAGAACAATGAAGGAAGAAATGTGCAAGTTAATATATCTATCCCTCACAAGTAAAGGAGTCAATCTCACGAGAAGTGAAGAATGAGGTAAAGTGTTTGTGTTTTCAAAAGTATCACGATCCTCAATGTATCAATCTCTCAAATGAAATAAATTAGGTTATACATGTTGTTGGTTGCAAGAATGGAGGAAGATAATAGGGGGTGGACACACTTCCAAAGTTCTAATAATGTCACGACTATCTTTGTACCAATCTCATAGGTTTCATAAGAGAGGATGTGTTAATCTCTCATAAGTTGAAGTATCACTCTCATAAGACTAATACGAAGGTGAGGTGCAAGTTAATTAATTATTTCCTCATAAGTGAAGATGTCAATCTCATGTAAGTGTGTGCCTCAATTAAGGTCATGAACTCTAATGTGTCACTCTTATAAGTATGGAAAGGAAAAGATGTGCATATGGTTCCTTTATGTTTCTTTGAGTATGAATCACAAACTAAAAGGGTATAAGTTAAGAGGGAGCAATCTCAATGCTATACATATACACATATATATATGATATCCCATCAAAGGTGGAGGCCCGGTACTATATATATCCCACCAAGATGGATGCCCGGTACTATATACATATATATATTAAATCCCATCAAAGGTGGATGCCCGGTACTATATCCCACCAAGATGGAGGCCCGGTACTATATACTTATTTATCATATCCCATCAAAGGTGGAGGCCCGGTACTAAATATAAATATACATCATATCCCACCAAAAGTGGAGGCCCGGTACTAATATAAGATGATGATCCGTAAGTTGTTATGAATCACTAACTAGTTGAGTGAATAATAGTAAAGATGGTTGTAAAAGAGATGAGAATATATCCCTTGCGTGTATCTCTAAATATGGATGTTATGATAAGAATGATGACGAGGCGACTGAATGACCAAGTAATGAAATAATAGATGTAATGAACATGGTTCCACATATTCATGACTGAGGTATATCCATATTATTATTCTCTTACGCTTCATTTCTTGGAAGTACTTATGTGCTATTCTAGTTTCATATGACCTTACGTACTCAGTACTGTTTTTTGTACTGACCCCTCTTGGGGGACTTACCTTACATGCTGCAGGCACAGGAGTTAGTAGATCTCCGCAGTAAGTGGCGATATATCCGCAGATTGTTGGTGAGCTCCAGTTGCTTCGGGGCTTCCCAAGTCACATGTGTATAGTAGATTTTGGCATTTGTAAATATTGTATAGACATGGTCATGTATCTATTAGAGGCTTTGTAGACATATGTGGGGTGTCATGAAGGAAAATTCATTTTGACAAAATGGCCCTAACGGCTAAGTTGCATATATATTACATATGTTGTCATGCCTTCCGCTATTGATATTTAATTACATGAAATAAGATGATATTCATACGCGAACATACATATGAGAGTACATGAGCATGAGCAAAGATTGGTTCTCTCGGGCCTTATCGGCTTCGGGTGCCAATCACGTCCCGATGGGATTCAGGGAGTGACAAAAGTGGTATCAGAGCAGTTCGTTCTAAGGGTGTCTACAAAGCCGTGTCTGAGTAGAGTCTTGCTTATGGATGTGTTGCGCGCCACATTTATAAGCAGAAGGCTATGGGACATTTAGGAGTTGTTTCATTTCTTCATTCTAGATCGTGCAATAGAGCCATTGTCATAGGTGGGATTACATCTGACCATTGTAATTGGTTTTCTTTGGTATAGAAAAATGTCGATTACAAGACAAGGTACGGGTAAAGATAAGCAGGTTGATATGCAAGCGGGGGAAAGAATTGGTAGATCCCCACCTAACCCAGCTAGTCAATATGGGATTGAAACTGAGTTTACATCACGAGCACCTTCTCCTCCCCCTTCTCCAGGGAGACCACAAAGGAGGGAAGTATCCCCAGATTCACCTGTTAATGTTACTAGGCGGGAGTTACAGGACTTGAGAAATGCGGTGCAAATGTTGACTCAGATAGTTGTTGCCCAGAGTCAAGGACGAGTTGGTCCAGTGACAAGTGATGACGGTGCGGCTAGGATAGCTAGTCGGAGAACACAGGATTTCCTGAAATTGGATCCTCCCACATTTACCGGGTCCGATCTTAATGAAGATCCGCAAGACTTTATAGATCAAATTCAAAGGGCTCTCGATGTTATGCATGTGACTGGTGCAGAAACAGTGGAGCTTGCAGCATATAGACTAAAAGGAGAGGCTATATTATGGTACGAAGATTGGAAACGATCCAGAGGTATCGGTGCAAATCCAGCTAGCTGGGAGGAATTCAAAGTGGCATTCCTTGATCATTATCTTCCATATGAGGTCCGCGAGGCTCGAGCGGATCAATTTTTAAATCTTCGTCAAGGAAATATGAGCTTCAGGGAGTACAGTCTTCGGTTTAATTCGTTGGCTAGATACGCTCCTCATATGTTAACGACTATGGCCGATAGAGTTCATCGGTATGTGGACAGATTGGAGCCCTACTTGGTAAGAGACTGTACTATTGCTGCATTAAATAAATACATGGATATAGCCAGAATACAAGCCTTCGCGCAAAAGATAGAGGATCAAAGGCAAAGGGGACAGATACAGGAATCTGAGACAGGGTCGTCAAAGCGGGCTAGACCCATGGGACAGTTCATGACATCCCAAGGAGGAGTTAGGCCTCGGGTTTTCCCTAGACCACCTAGACCATCATTTTCTCACCCTACAGCAGCAGGTACTCCACCTCTAGTTCGAGGATCTAGAGGTAGTCAGGTTGGGCGGAGTAGTGGAATACGGGGCTCACAGACAGTGGGCTCTGTTCGTCAACTGTGTCAGCGCTGCGGAAAGTTTCATTCAGGTGAATGCTGGTTTGAGATGGATGTTTGCTTTCGGTGTAAACAGCCAGGACACGTGAAGAGAGACTGCCCACAGAGGGCTACGAGTAGTATGACACGACCTACGGGGTCATCAGAATTCAGAGGCTCTTCTTGATATGGTGACAGGTACGTTATTTATATGTTTACCTAATGAATAAGCATCAATCGATTTAGGTTCTACCCTATCATATGTTACTTTATTGACTGTGGGACAATTTGAAGGAACACTAGAGTTAATAGTCAAGTTAATTGGGGTGTTTACACCATTTGGTGAAGTCATTAGAGCTAAAAGAGTATGTCGCAAGTGTATAGTAAATGTTGTGATCACGTTACAGTGGTTAAGTTTACTGAGATGGATATGATAGATCTTAATGTTACCATGAGTACATTTTTCACTTTCTACAAAGAAATTTCTTGAATGGAAAGGTACATATATCGTCAGTCAGAGTGAAGGATACCAAAGTTAAATCTACTAATGTGAAAGATACTAGTCTACACCCGTAGGGTATCCCAGTGTAAATTGTATCGATGAGGGATGACACGTCGAGAGTGTGCATTAATTATAGGCAACGGATTGAAGTGTCAAGAAGATTTTACATATAGGATATATATATGAGCTAAAGAAATGCATTATGGTAAAACACATCATTCACGATATGCTATTTAGTTGAGAGTAATCAATATGTACCATGATTTGGAAGCGACTTATTGAAAAGAATATTGCAAAATTTATACTTCAGTAATCGAAGTGATAACGAGATAGATGTGATGCCATCTGGGTAATAATTGATAGGCTTACCAAGTTAACACAATTGTGGGAATCGTTTTAAAAGAAGTTAGAAACCCAAGTGAATGTAAGCATGGCTTTTCGTCTTCAGACAAAGGAACAAGCAAACCGTACTATTTAACCATGAGAAGTTAGATCTATATAGCGTATCTTATAAGAAGGTTAGAAGATGTGGTCAAGTCGTATATGACGTTGAGGTATCCCAAGAATTCTTTACAGTGCATGCAGTATCTCATATGCGATGCTTTAAAAGTATGTATGAGATTATCCCATGTTGCTCCCAGTGGAAATCCACTAGTTATGGAAAAACCTCATGTGTGAGGAAGTACGGCTTACTATTCTAGTTTGACAAGCGAAAGTAATACGAAGTAAAGAAGGAGCCTCTGTAAAAGCACAATAGGAGAAACGAACACAGGGAAGAATTCACAAGGGAGACCAGAGAAATAATGAAATCTAAAGTAATCGTAAGTCTTGAACACAAAAATAAAGTTCAGGGTATGGAATTGGAATCATCATAAGTAAGTATTTACAAGTATGCTATGTGTATATGATACTTGAAGAATTCATTTCGGCTTAAGTGTTACAATGATACAGTGTTACTAACATTCGAGCACGAATGTTCCTAAGGGGGGAAGAATGTAACACCCCGTACCTTCCCAATCCTACTTGACGACATTGAAAAATGTATACTTGAGTGTCGAGAGCCACACGAAACAAAAAAAAAATTGAAATTTGGCCTTGGAAATGTGATTAACCTTGCGTCGTAGGTGTTTTGTGATTTTCATGGAGCATTTGTGGGGTTCAAAACGAGGCTAATAGGACCTCTAAACAAAGTATGTTAAGGATAAGAAGTGATTTAAAGAATAGGACTTGAAGTATCTAACCGAACCCGCGAAGAAAAGCTGAAAACAAAAATTTTGGAAAAAAATAAGGAGGGGCCCAGGGGCGTTCCACGCCGCTCTGGGCTGAAATTTTCAGTCCAGAGGCAGCAAAGGGGCGCGCCAGGCAGCGTGCCATGCCGCCCCTGCGCACCTTTCAAAAGTTGAAAGTTTTGTTTAAGTCCCAAGGGTTCCCGGGGACGTATTGAGCCGATTTTTGCCACGATTCTTCTACAACCATGAGAATATACATGAAATGAGTGAAATAATATATTGGGATGATAAAATTACTCGAGAACGAATTTGACGTCAAAATGACGATTTTACCCTTTTGATCAAAATGGGTCATACGTGGCTAGAAGCACTTGGTTTTTGGATTGAGGCTACGGATATGAATAGCATGAGTGGGAATATTATTGTAATATGTATGATATGACTTAAACATGTGAAATTATTGATTTTATCGGGTTAAGTGAATTGGGCCCAAAAAGGGCCCAAAAATGGAAAGAAGACATGGCCCATATGGGAAATTTGACCCATTCATCTTGGCCAAGTAGAGACTTATTATTGGACCAAGTGTGTGAGTAAAAAGGGTCATTACGGGGCTATAAAAGTTGGAAAAAAAATCAGATTTCTCTCATTCTCTCATGCTATTCTAGAAATTTCCCAAAGATATTTCTCTCATTTTTCAAGAACCCTAAGCCAACTCTTTGGACAAGATCATCATTTGGAAAGTCTTGGTAAGTGTATATTATGATGATTTAATATCTTATATGCATGAGAGACTATGTAGATCATATTGGTTATGCTAGAAAGTGTTGGATATGGCACTTGGGTTTTTTACAAAAAGATGTGTAATCCTTGTGAATTAAACTTGAAAAAGGACTTGATGTTTTGATGAAAGTGAATGGTTTTGATGATATCTCAACTTGTATGGTATTGTTATGTCCATAATTTTCTATTTTTCTACATGTGTAAATTATGGAATTTTGGCCAATTTGTGCTATGAAGTGTATTAAGATGACTTGATGGATTATTTGTGATATGGTGGGAATAAGAAAGTGTAAAGGAGAAGCTTTGTGGCGAAATGTTATTGGGTTATCATGTGTTGGTCAATGTATGGAATATTGTGGTATTTTTGGTATGCTAATGCCATGAATGGTATTGTAAAGGGGGAAATAATATTATAAGGGACTCATGTAATTCATGGTCATCTTAAATGCTTGGAATGTAACTTGTGGTCAATGTATGGAATGAATGGGGTATTGTTGGTATAACAATGCCGTAAATGGTATTGTTGAAAAGGAAATGACATTTTAAAGATAAACATGTAACTCATTGTTGTCGTATGCATGTGTAAGGTAGTTGGTGGTTAATGTTGGTTCCGTTGTGTACTTGTGATGTAGAGTAAGAAAGGAGCGGGATTGTTGTGCTCACACATTGGATTGTGTATTTACATTTGGGAAGATAAGGTATGTAAGGTTACTCTGTCCGTTTCTTTCTGCGGCAAATAGTTTTCACATTGACATTACGCATGTTCCATCCCGAAATGTGCTAAGGTATCCCATATTCGGTTATCCATGGTCATGGTCATATATTTCCTATTCATTGATTATTGGTGAATCTCTTGTCCCATATTCATGGTTAATGTTCCAAAAACAATAAGGTTATGTTCCCATGTTCCAATAGTGATTATACTCATGTCCCTTGTTTATGGATTATGGTCCAATAGTTTCAATCGTGTATATTTCTCATAATGGGATGTTTCTCACACTGTTTACTCATATATCTTTTACCCATTGGTTAATGATCCGAAGCTTCGAGGAAAGTTGTCATAACGTCGAAATCTCTAAAGGACCTAGTTCAAGAGAATAAGAACATAAGAGAATCTATCCAATCTTGGATGGCATTTTCCAATTATGCCTTGTTCCAAAGTCCTTTAATATGATGATTATCCTTGTACCAATCTTTCACAAATAGAAGTACCAATCTCCTAAGAACAATGAAGGAAGAAATGTGCAAGTTAATATATCTATCCCTCACAAGTAAAGGAGTCAATCTCACGAGAAGTGAAGAATGAGGTAAAGTGTTTGTGTTTTCAAAAGTATCACGATCCTCAATGTATCAATCTCTCAAATGAAATAAATTAGGTTATACATGTTGTTGGTTGCAAGAATGGAGGAAGATAATAGGGGGTGGACACACTTCCAAAGTTCTAATAATGTCACGACTATCTTTGTACCAATCTCATAGGTTTCATAAGAGAGGATGTGTTAATCTCTCATAAGTTGAAGTATCACTCTCATAAGATTAATACGAAGGTGAGGTGCAAGTTAATTAATTATTTCCTCATAAGTGAAGATGTCAATCTCATGTAAGTGTGTGCCTCAATTAAGGTCATGAACTCTAATGTGTCACTCTTATAAGTATGGAAAGGAAAAGATGTGCATATGGTTCCTTTATGTTTCTTTGAGTATGAATCACAAACTAAAAGGGTATAAGTTAAGAGGGAACAATCTTAATGCTATACATATACACATATATATATGATATCCCATCAAAGGTGGAGGCCCGGTACTATATATATCCCACCAAGATGGATGCCCGGTACTATATACATATATATATTAAATCCCATCAAAGGTGGATGCCCGGTACTATATCCCACCAAGATGGAGGCCCGGTACTATATACTTATTTATCATATCCCATCAAAGGTGGAGGCCCGATACTAAATATAAATATACATCATATCCCACCAAAAGTGGAGGCCCGGTACTAATATAAGATGATGATCCGTAAGTTGTTATGAATCACTAACTAGTTGAGTGAATAATAGAAAAGATGGTTGTAAAAGAGATGAGAATATATCCCTTGCGTGTATCTCTAAATATGGATGTTATGATAAGAATGATGACGAGGCGACTGAATGACCAAGTAATGAAATAATAGATGTAATGAACATGGTTCCACATATTCATGACCGAGGTATATCCATATTATTATTCTCTTACGCTTCATTTCTTGGAAGTACTTATGTGCTATTCTAGTTTCATATGACCTTACGTACTCAGTACTGTTTTTTGTACTGACCCCTCTTGGGGGACTTACCTTACATGCTGCAGGCACAGGAGTTAGTAGATCTCCACAGTAAGTGGCGATATATCCGCAGATTGTTGGTGAGCTCCAGTTGCTTCGGGGCTTCCCAAGTCACATGTGTATAGTAGATTTTGGCATTTGTAAATATTGTATAGACATGGTCATGTATCTATTAGAGGCTTTGTAGACATATGTGGGGTGTCATGAAGGAAAATTCATTTTGACAAAATGGCCCTAACGGCTAAGTTGTATATATATTACATATGTTGTCATGCCTTCCGCTATTGATATTTAATTACATGAAATAAGATGATATTCATAAGCGAACATACATATGAGAGTAAATGAGCATGAGCAAAGATTGGTTCTCTCGGGCCTTATCGGCTTCGGGTGCCAATCACGTCCCGATGGGATTCAGGGCGTGGCAGATAGATAGATAGATAGATAGATAAATAATAAATAAAATATGAAGAAATATAGTTTATCCACTAAATATATCCTCTTTTATGTCAAGTTTTTTTTCGCCACCAAAAGTCAAAACCCTTACTTTTATGGCAACAAAATCAGTCGCCACAAAAGGTTTTGGCAGAATATTTCTTACAGTGTACCCAAACTCCACCAAAGGAATAATTAGTGCAAGTGACCTCCAAAATCAATCATATATATTCCCTCAACATATCCTTGAGGATCTAAATGGTCTTCTCACACTACCCGTCAATTAGTGGGTGAAAAATTGTATTAAACTTTACTTGCATACCCAACTCTCTCATTGCACAGACCACAAAAAGTGAGTTGTGAATTGTATCCCTTATCAGATATGAATGAAATATGCAACTCACGCTTCTCTGATGAGTAGGTAGTCTGACTCAAAGTCTTAACATATCTCGAAACTCTTACTAGCATCTTTCTATGCCCAAACACATCTAGAAGGCTCAACTCTAGCAAAAAGAATATTAAAACAATATCAAACGAAGCTAAGGAATTGAATCCTATAATTCAATATGCGGTCTAGATAAAAATCAATAAAAATAACCCCAAAAAGATAATTTCCAATTCTATGGTCAAACCTTGAAATAAATTTCATAATCGGGTTACCTATTAGCTAATGATTTCAAATATATGATTGGATATGTAACACCCCGTACCTATCAAACCTTACTTGACGACGTTGAACAATGTTTACTCAAGTGTTGAGAGTCAAAAGTATGTATTTTGTAATGTTATTGATGAGATAAGTGATATTGGGCCTAGTACATGGGATTAGACCTTTGTAGGAGGTGTAACACCCCGTATGTTGTCGAACCTATACGACTACGTGTACATTTATGGAATTAGTTAAACATGAGTGATTTGATGAATTATTTATTAAATTGTTGGGGCATACATGAGTGTTGTGCCATTGGGCCAAATGAGGCCCAAAGATCATCAAAAGACTTGGTCCAATGGGGCAAAAATGATCCAATCTTCCATTTGACTAATCAACTAAGACATTTAATGCCAAGAGATGGATAAGAGTGACTTGAGGGACCTATATATATGATGAAAAATCATATTTTATTTCATTGTGACACCCATGCCTTTTTCTAGAATTATCTCCACATTTCTTATATCACACAAACCCTAAGCTCTCATCTTTGTGGACAAGATCACCTTTGTACAAGACTTGGTAAGTGCTTATTATTATGGTTAAATATATTTTATGCATGTAATATGGTTTATATCATGTTGGTTATGTTGGTGAAGTGTGAGAAGTTCACTCTGTGTAAAACAACTTGTGTGTGCTTAATCGGTGAAGGGTTTTGTCTTGTAAACTTGAACATGGACTTGTGGTATTGAAGGAAGTGAACTTGATGGATTCAATATTGACATGTGAGATGTGATTATAGTGTTACCTTGTTTTATCCTTGTGTATAATGTTTGAAATTGTTGTTGTAAATTTGGTTATGGATTTGGTGACGTATTGAAAAGAAAGTGAGGTTTTGGTGATGTTTATGTGTGTTGTGAGACCATGGCTAATTGTTGGAATCTAATATTATCAAAAATATGTTAAAATAAGTTTATTTATGATCATGGAGCATTCATTGCATAAAAAGACCCAAAAGAGACCAATTTGGCCAAAAATGGGCATCCGCCCTTACAGGTGAGACACCTGCGCAGATGCCCCTGTACACTGCCAAGGGCCATATGAGGCCTCAGGTCAGCCACCTACGGGCGCAGGTGGCTTCGCAGGTCCCTTCCAGAACACCGTTTTGCATGTTTTTGTCCCCCTTTGACCCCCGAAGGCCGCTATACCCTTTATGGATATAATTAGCAACTTGTGATGTCGTTTTAATGACTTTAAAGGGTCTTATGGAGGCATGTTGGACTATGTTAAGTATGTATTGTTTTTCATAAGTTTTTATGAGGCAAGTTGATAGGGTAATTGTGACAGAATGCTAATGAGGAAGCGTAAAGGGTAAACGTGGTGTGAAATGTTATTGGTTTAGAATGTCTTGGTCGATGTGTGGTATGTTATGGTGTTGTTGGTACGATAATTCAATGGATTGTACTGTGAAGGATGAAATGATGCTACATAGCAGTCACGTAACTCATTGTGACACTTATACATTTGTAAGAGAGTTGATTGTTAATGTACGCTGTTACATACTTGTGTTGTAGAGTGAAACGTAAAGGAGGAAGCTGGACTATTGTATCCGCATATAGGCTTATGTATTCGTAGTAAGACGACAAGGTATGTAAGGTTACTCTTTTCGTATCTTTCTGCAGCATAGAGTATTCACATTGTTATGGTACTTACTCATGTCCGAAATGTTCTGAAGTATCACTACAAGAAAAACAACCTCTAAGGAAGGGAAATTTGGTCCCTAAAAGTTCGTATCTGGTCCCAAATGGTCTATTGCGATGGGAAAAGGCTGGTCGCCGCCCGTCCTAATAGCCTCCTTCGCTAAAAGTCAATTGCGACGGATTTCCATAGCTGGTCGTTAAATGTTTTTAGATACGAAAACAAAGCTGGTCGCCAAATTACTTTTAGAGACTACATATCTCGTCCCAAATAGATGATTTTCTTCTATGAAAAATACTTATTTTATGGTCGTTAAATCCCTTTCGCGATGAACAACTACCTCGTCCTTGATTAACCTTTAGAGCCAAGAAGCTACCTTGTCCTAGATGAACCTTTAGGGACGAACAAGTACCTCTTTATAAATTAACCTTTAGAGACCAAAACTATAAATTTCATAAATAAATATAAAATTGCTACTGAAAATCTCGATACAAAAGGATGATATATATATAAAGAGAGTGATTAATTATAAAAAACTGGTTAACATCCCTTGGTGTTAGTTTAAATATTTGCTTAAATAGAACTTAGCTAATTAACATCCCGATCTAAACTATGATATCATGTTTTACGTAGCTTTCGTAGAAAAATAATAATGATCTTGTGCATCTTCTAATCTAGCATCTTGACTTGTAACTTCAATCTTCAAAATCTGTAAGTACAAAATTTTGAAAAGATGATAAATAACAATTGGTATATAAAATAATATATTTAAATTTAACACTAGAATTAGTTAAATCACTCACTGCAAAAGAACTCTAAAATTCACCAAGTATTATCCAGAAAAATCAACAAGCTGCAAGAAGTTCAAATGGAGTTGGTACATATCTAGTACAAATGGAGAAATGGAGTTTTACATCAAGAAGAAGTATTTTCAGATACTCTTAAACAACTATTGGAACTTGATTTTAAACTCCCCTCACTAATCAAAGCTTATTATAGCTAGTGTTGCATTATCTTCAGAAGTACATTAGCTACCACATCAAAAGTCCCACTAGTAGTATGTTAGTAGATTCAAGTGTAGACATTTTGGAAACTGCAAGCAAATATGTTTTAAAGATTCCAGGGCTAAAAGGAAAATTACCTGATAATCTTTGGTTTAAGGTCTGAGGGGACTTCAAAAATCCTTGTACTGGTGGATGTAACAAGTGTTTAGTGGGCTAATTATGATACACACAAACAGGCTCATACACAACGATATCAACAACTATTATTTTTCATGTTGTGTCACAATCTTAAGCTGAGAAAGAAGACGTGCACATGCAGCTGTACAGAAAATTAAAAAAAAGAGGAAGAAGTTCTAATAGCATTCTCCACAATGTGTGCAGTTCACAGAGCAACTTGAGAAATGGAGCATGTCACACCACTTTGTTGACTAGCAACCTTTCTTGTGGATAACTTGAGAAAGAGTAGGCAATGAGGAAGAAATTTAGTGCGGCTGTGCAGAAAATAAAAAACATTGGAAGAAGACGTTTAGTGCAGCTGTGCAGAAAATAAAAAAACTAAGAAAAAATTTTGTACAGCTATGCAGAAATTGTATAAAAATAGAAGAAGAAGACGTGTGGCAACTGTGCAAAAAGTATGTAAGAAATAGAGGAAGAAGAAGATGTGCAACAGTGATTAATGTTGGAAATAGAGGAAGAAGAAGATGTGCAGCAATGGTTAATGTTGGAAATAGAGGAAAAGAAGTTGTGCAACAGTTCTTTTCTATATACGTCGCTTCCTAACATCCACCAATAAATTAATTTCCAACTTATAAATCAACAAGTGATGTGAAACAAGGGTCGAGCAACTGCTAGAATTAATGTAAGATAGAAAAGAGCAACAAGTTAAAAAAGTGTTGTGAAGCAAGGATCCTCCCTTCAGAAGGGTGAAGTCAAGTAGCTATTTGAATTCATTATTCAGTAACTTAAAACTAATTGCATACATGCTGTAATTAAAACTATAACCAGCAGTTTAGAATTTCTCCTAATCAACCAATTCATTTGAAAATCGTTACTCGTTAGGTACAATTTAAAATGCTATTTTGTCATTCCTAACCTCTCTTTATTAGCTTCCTAAGAGTTGAACCTTACAGTAATAGCTAAAACAATTATTCACAAATCAAGTTGGGTATATTATTACTTACTTGGTCAGCAAAACAAGTCAATGGTCATTCAATTGAAACGGGCAATGTCATAAGCGAGATATATGATTGTTGTGCAGCGAAGAATTCTTCAATCTCTACAATCTCTATGCTAGGTAGAGATCGCTCGACTTTCACTATTTCTTTGATCTGAGACAACAAAATATATAAAAGGAAATTTTATATCAGAAACCATAATAATTTTAAGTAATTTACATATTCAATTTACCAAACGCACATGTTTTTCAATTGCTTTAGGTTCAACAAGCTTGTTATCTTTCTTACGAGTCTCAAAGAAAATAGTTGCCAAATCTGGTGGGTTGCCATCTTTCCCGCCCTTTACATCAAAGAGAAACATGTCAAATAACTATTCATAAATATTTTCTTTAAGAAAATAATTTTTCAATAGTACCTGCTGATAAATAATCTCTCGAATAGGCTTGCTACCAATATGATGAAGTATCATCAAATTAGTTTGATTTGTTAAATTCATTCTGCTTCTCGCCTGTATTTTTAAACAATAAGCTTAACATGACTATTGGAATGCAAATTCTCAAAGAAAATATGGGGCAATATACTAAAACGACATCCAAGCTTCAGATCCTTACTACAGTAATTTTTTTAAGGGTTCTAATTTAAACAAAAGCAAGGGTATAACAGAGTAGCACTAGGTTGGCAACAAGAATTGGCCTGGGCACGAGACTATAGAAGTTCACGTAGAGCAGCAACTGAAGTTTACAGGGCAGCACTGGCAGGAAGTGTCTATTTTCTTTGAAAGGAAAGGACATTAGATATTTCAGCAAAAGGAAGCCACTTCACACACCATCTAAAGCAAGTAATACAGAGCTGTGAAACAGAAGCTTAAAGACAAAAGTTGAAGTACAATTTTGCAAATTAAAAGTTTCATATTCTTCACTAGGAATACCTGAAAACTTTCGGAACCAAAATATAACTTAACTAACCACTCCAATTCCTTCTTCTCTACTCCCTTTGGAATAATCTTAAGAGCCTGTATCATTGACTAGAAGATTAAATAGAGAATGAGTTCCGCAAATTGGCTAGAAGCTAATATATATATATATACTGAAAAGAGAGGTAAGTGAGTAGGAACAACTACTAGCCAGTTTAGCTGTTTGTTTTTTCGATACTTAGAAATGTAATCCCATTGAGAATAAGTTGTTATCAAGAACAAGTTGTTTTGTTCGACCAAATAAAAGTTTTGACATTTAATTTCAGTTATATATGCAATTAAAAACTCGACAGCTTTGAAAAAACTTCGACAGTTTTGAAAAACTTACTTGTTTCAACTTCTTGGATGTATTGATTAACTAGATCACTAGATTGAAAAAATAAACTCTTAGTTGGAATTTTCCGTTTTCATGTCAAAGATTTAAGCCCTCGTCCTCGTCCCTTTCCAATTGCACCAGGAGCACAGAATGAGTATTTGATAGTACTGTTCATAGTTGATCCAACCTCATTTCAGTCTTCATATTGAACCTGCAGAAAGAGCCAAAATTTTAAAAAAATACAGTAAGAAAACTTCTTATCTAGTGAACTAAATACAGTCAAAGTCGTCTTTGAGCTTTGCAAAATCTAAAAACCTATACAAAAAGTATTATAAGTTGCAATTCTAATACTAAAAGAATAGAAGTTTTTAATAGTAAGTAATTATCAGAATGGATAACAACGAATATATTAATTCATAAAATATGCTTCACCTTAATTAGTTCTTTTTCGTTTCTTTTGTGAAGGATTTTCTAAGTCATCGACAACATCATCATCCATTTGGTTCACAATCTCGTAGGAATCATGAGGTTGAGTCTTCCTCACTATATGCCAACCTTTATTGGAATTATCATTAGCATAAAATACTTGAGATGCTTGTTCTGCTAAAATAAAAGGCTCATTTATTTTCAAAAATCTACTCGTATTCACACTCACGAAGTCATTGATGTCGCCCAAAATATACCTCCAGAAAAGTATAATGCGGTCGTTGTATCAAATATAGAACCCAACTAGGTTGGAGTCGATCCCACGAGGAATATGGTTAGAATCAAGGTCAATGTGGTTATTTAGACTTTTAGTCGTTTATTTTCAATGGGGGAATTTAAAAGAACAAGTAACAATTTTTAGTTTGAAGTAACAAGTAAACAAATATCAATTTATGCTGAGAAAGTCAATGAGAATGATGAACTAGGATTGTGTTCCCCATGACTTCATAAATTCCTAGGTTCTACGTACTAGTGATCTATTCCGATGCGTTGCATGCAAGATCTAACAAGTTAGGCTCATCTAAACGTCTCTCGACCTTGGTTAGACAAATTTCACTCTTCTCCTCTCGGTCTCCGTGTGTCACACTACTAACCCTTGTCCTGGATCTCAGATAACTATTCCCGCTAAGGCTCAAGTTATTAGATGAATGTTGATAGCTTCAAATCTCCGTTGTTATTTCCTTTTCCAAATCTCTACCTCTCTCTCGAGCAAGTTTAGAATACAGGCGAGTTAATAACGTTTTCAACCGTTAGAAGAATAATCACAACTGTAACGCCACATACCTTCTCAACCCTACTTGACAACGTTGAACAATGTATACTTAGGTGTTAAGATGCCATGAGTATGTGTTTCATAGTGTCGTTGGTGAAACATTTGATATCGGACCTTATATGTGCAATTAGACTTTCATAGGAAGGGTTTTGTGATTTCGTGGAGCATTTGGGTGAGACCCCGTATACATTCAAACCTCATTTGGTGACTTGGAGTCATGTTTAATTGATGGTTAAGATCACTAAGTAAGTATTTTGATAAGGTATTGGACGATATGCAAGTATCGGAGAAGTGGCCGAAAAATTCAGCAAGGTGCTGAAACTTGCGCCACTACCTTGTTTCAGGGGTGTGGCGCAAGCCATCTGCATTCTGAAAATTCAGATAAGGCTGAGATCTTGCGCCACAGCCTGCTTTGCAGCTAGTGGCGCAAGGCACAAAAAATGTGCCCTTCCGGACTCGTTTTGTAACGCAATTCTACGACGATTCTTGGATGGTTTGTTTTGGTTCCTTGGAGTTATTTGAGCATTGATAAAGCTTAAAGCACTTCAATACACTCCTACATACTCCTACATGATCAAATCATTAAATGTGAATAGTGATCCAAAATGTCCAATGAAGCCAAGGGCGACTAGAATGCCTATTTTTGCGATCGAAAGGACGAATGAGAATCTTTTAAGAGAATATTGTCGTGACATTATGGAATTACGTAAAAATGAGATATATGGTGAATAATACATGAAATTTGATGAGTTACATGGAGACAAACTGGTCCATTGATAAATGAAGATGACGCGGCTAGAGCAGCTGGTCGGCGGACACAGGACTTCTTAAAGCTAGACCCTCCCATATTCACAGGGTCAGATCCACAGGACTTCGTGGATCAAATTCAGAGGGCCTTGGAAGTTATGCATGTGATAAGGGTAGAAACAGTGGAACTTGCTGCGTACAGGTTGAAAGGAGAGGCGATACTGTGGTAAGAGGATTTGAATAAATCCCGTGACATTGGTGCAAATCCACCTACATGGGAAGAATTTAAAATAGCTTTCCTTGATCATTACCTTCCCTATGAGATCCATGAGGCACGTGCGGATCAGTTTTTAAATTTGCGTTAAGGAAATCTGAGTGTAAGGGAGTACAGTTTGCAGTTTAACTCATTGGCTCGATATGCTCCAAATGTGGTGGCTACAATGACTGACAGGGTTCACCGATATGTGGACCGACTAGAGCCATATCTAGTGAGGGACTGTATTATTGCAGCATTGAACAAAGACATGGACATCGCTAGAATTCAGGCATTTGCACAGAAAATGGAGGACCAAAGGCAAAGAAGAGGGACACAGGAATCTGAGGAAGGGCCAGCAAAAAGGGCAAGACTTATGGGCTAGTCTATGGTGTCCCCGGAAGAATCTAGATCTCGGATGTTACCACCTAGACCCTCGTTCTCATATTCTACAGCAGATTCTCACTCTCAGTTCAGAGGGTTTAGAGGTGGTCCCTCTGGGCAGAGTAGTGGAGTTCACGGATCACAGGCAACAGGTTTTCCTCGTCAGCAGTGTCAGCACTGTGGGCGTACTCATGCAGGTACATGTCGAGTGGGGAAAAATGCTTGTTTTTGGTGTGGCACAGAGAGGCACAGAATGAGGGAATGCCCACAAAGGGGTGCGAGTGGTATAGCATAACCTGCAGGATCAATCACTGTATCATCAGCATCGGTTCCTTCCCCAGGCAGAGGCATTCATTCTATGGGTCGTGGTAGAGATATGAGAGGGGCAGCTAGTTCCAGTGGGGCCCAGAATCGTACCTATGCTCTAGTGGACCGGCAGAATGAAGAGGCAACTCCTGATGATGGTACCGATAGTTAGGGATATTACCATATGTTACATGATGTATATATAACTACTCTATCGTATGTTACTCCATCAGTAGTTACTATGAACCTATGGGACACCGGAGTTATTAGTTACGTCAATGGCATATTTCTATCCGTCAGAAAATTTAGTATATATTGAAATGGTATAGTAGATATTTGCACTCATAGATGATTCAGTACTCTGAAAAGTGTTACTCATGAAAGGTAGAAAGAAGGGAAAAGTGAACCTATACCACATGCCATGTGAAATTGTTGAAAGTGTATAAGAGTATCCTTACATATTGGTCCATTAGAAATATACCAAGTTTGGAGGACCTCACTAGGGAAGACAAGTGTGAAGGTTAATACATAATGACTACGAAAGTATCCATGATCCTTAAGTGTTGATGTGTGCGTATGCTAATATACATATGCATGTGTTGCCATTTAAGCGACATCGTTAACATTCGAGGATGAATGTTTCTAAGAGGGGGAGACTGTAATGCCCCATACCTTCTCAACCCTACTTGACGAAGTTGAACAATGTATACTTAGGTGTTGAGATGCCATGAGTATGTGTTTCATAGTGTCGTTGGTGAAACATTTGATATCGGACCTCATATGTGCAATTAGACTTTCATAGGAAGGGTTTTGTGATTTCGTGGAGCATTTGGGTGAGACCCCGTATACATTAAAACCTCATTTGGTGAGTTGGAGTCATGTTTAATTGATGGTTAAGATCACTAAGTAAGTATTTTGTAGTGTTTTGATAAGGTATTGGACGATATGCAAGTATCGGAGAAGTGGCCAAAAAATTCAGCAAGGTGCTGAAACTTGCACCACTACCTTGTTTTAGGGGCGTGGAGTAAGCCACCTGCATTCTGAAAATTCAGAGAAGGCTGAGATCTTGCGCCACATCCTGCTTTGCAGCTAGTGGCGCAAGGCACAAAAAATGTGCCCTTCCGGATTCATTTTGTAATGCAATTCTACGACGATTCTTGGATGATTTATTTTGGTTCCTTGGAGTTATTTGAGCATTGTTAAAGATTCAAGCACTTCAATACACTCCTACATACTCCTACATGATCAAATCATGAAATGTGAATAGGGATCCAAAATGTCCAATGAAGTCAAGGGCGACTAGAATGCCTATTTTTGCGATCGAAAGGACGAATGAGAATCTTTTAAGAGAATATTGTCGTGACATTATGGAATTACGTAAAAATGAGATATATGGTGAATAATACATGAAATTTGATGAGTTACATGGATATGAGTTATTGGGCCCAAAGTTAGGCCCAAAATGGAAATAAAAGAATTGGCCCAAAGGGCCAAATGACCCATTCTTCCACTTTGACCACATTAAATGCCAAAGAAAAGGCTAAGTATGACTTGGGGTCTATATAAAGTCCCCAAGATCAGATTTTTATTAACCAAAAGCTCACATGCCTTTGTGATATTTTCTCAAATATTTCTTTAAGCTCCAAACCCTAAAGCAACATATTCCTTTGGACTCCTTGGACAAGATCAACATATTCCAAGCCTTGGTAAGTATCTATTCTCATGGATTAACATATTATATGCATGGGAGATGATGTATATTATGCTAGTTGTGTTTGCAAGGTGGTAAATAGTGTATTTTTTCTTTTGATGAAAGATGTGCCATCTTGGTAATTTGAACTTGAATTAGGACTTGTGCCTTTGTTGAAAAAGCATGGTATGGACAAAATATGAACATGTATGGTGTTATTTTTGGTATTAAACTTGTTCTTATCTATAAGTGGAAATTGTGGGATTTTGGCCGATATGTGTTATGAGTTGTATTAAGGTCATTTAATGGGTTATTTGTGATGTGTTATGGATAAGAAAGTGTAAAGGAGAAGTGTTGTGGTGAAATGTATCAATTATCATGTATTGGTCAATGTTGGGAATATGATGGAATTTGTGGAATAATATGGTTTTGTCAAGGGGAAATGGCATGTTTAAAGGCAAACATGTAACTCATTAACATTGTATGCATTTGTAAAGTACTTGGTGGTTAATGTGAATTTCGTTATGCATTTGTGTTGTAGAGTGACACATAAAGAAGGAGAGGGACTATTGTATGCACCTCTAGGATTATAGATTCGTATTGCGAATCCAAGGTATATAAGGTTCCTTCGTCCGTATCTTTCTGCGGCAAATAGTATCCATATTGACATGTCACTAGTCCTATTCCGAAATGTGCTAAGGTATTCCATATCCGGTTATCAATTGTAACATCCCGTACCTTTCCAACCCAACTTGATGACATTTAATAATGTTTACTTAAGTGTCGAGAGTTATAAGTATGTATTTGGAAATGTTAAATATGAGAAAAAATTGAAATTTGGCCTTGTACATGTGACGAGCCTTTTATAGACAGTGTTTTGTGATTTCGTGGAGCATTTGGGCAATACCCCGTACACATACTAACCTCATTTGGTGACTTGGATTCATGTTTACTTGATGATTAAGGTCACTAAGTATGTATTTTATAGTGTTTTGATAAGGTATTGGACGATACGCAAGTGTTGGAAAAATTGCCGAAAAATTCAGCAAAGCATTAAAACTTGCTCCACTACCCTATTTCAGGGGGTGTGGCGCCAGCCACTGATTCAGAGGGGCCTCATTTATTGCGCCACATCTTGCTTTGCAGCTAGTGCCGCAAGGCACAAACATTATGCCTTTCCGGACTAGTTTTGTAACGCGATTCTACAACGACTCTTGGATGGTTTATTTTGGTTCCTTGGAGTTATTTAAGAATTGTTAAAGCTTCAAACACTTCAATACACTCCTACATTATCAAATCATGAAATGTGAATAGTGATCCAAAATGACCAATGAAGCCAAGGGTGACTAGAATCCCTATTTTTGCGATCGAGGCGACAAATGAGAATCTCGTAAGAGAATAATGTCGTGACATTATGGAATTATGTAAACATGAGATATATGGTGAATAATACATGAAATTTTATGGGTTACATGGATATGTGTTATTGGGCCCAAAGTTAGGCCCAAAATGGGATTACAAGACTTGGCCCAAAGAGGAAATAACCCATTCTTCCAATAATTGACTAAGTAAACATATCATTTAGTGCCAAGTGTGGCTAAGGATGACTTGGGTCTATATAAAGGCCCCAATATCAGATTTTTATTTTCCAAACCTCTCATGACTTTAAGATAAATTTTTCAACATTTCTCATTTCCAAACCCTAAAGCAAAATATTCCTTTGGACTCCTTGGACAAGATCAACATATTCCAAGCCTTGGTAAGTATATATTCTCATGGATTAACATATTATATGCATAGTATATGATGTATGTTATGCTAGTTGTGTTGTCAAGGTGGTGAATAGTGTATTTTTGCTTTTGATGAAAGATGTGTCATCTTGGTAATTTGAACTTGAATTAGGACTTGTGCCTTTGATGAAAAAGCATGGTATGGACAAAATATGAACATGTATGGTGTTATTTTTGGTATTAAACTTGTTCTTGTCTATAAGTGGAAATTGTGGGATTTTGGCCGATATGTGTTATGAGTTGTATTAAGGTCATTTGACGGGTTATTTGTGATGTGTTATGGATAAGAAAGTGTAAAGGGGAAGTGTTGTGGTGAAATGTATCAATTGTCATGTATTGGTCAATGTTGGGAATATGATGGAATTTTTGGAATAATACTTCTATCAATGGTTTTGGCAAGGGGAAATGACATGTTTAAAGGCAAACATGTAATTCATTGACATTGTATGCATTTGTAAGGTAGTTGGTGGTTAATGTGAATTCCGTCTTGTATTTGTGTTGTAGAGTGACACATAAAGAAGGAGCGGGACTATTGTATGCACCTCTAGTATTATATATTCGTATTACGAATCCAAGGTATGTAAGGTTACTCTGTCCGTATTTTTCTGAGGCAAATAGTATTCACATTGGCATTACACTTGTCCCATCCCAAAATGTGCGAAGGTATCCCATATCCGGTTATCAATGGTCATTGTCATATATTTCCTACTCATTGAGCAATGGTGAATCTCATGTCTCATATTCATGGTTAATGTTCCAAAAGCTCACATAAGGTTATGTTCCAATATTCCAATAGTGATTATACTCATGTCTCTTGTTCATGGTTTATTGTCCAATGGGTCCAATGGTGTTATGTTTCCAATAAGGCTAGGTTTCCACTAATGTTTATTCACATGTCTTATATTTTGGTTATGGTTTCAAAGCTTCCAAAAATGCTATGTCAAGTGAATTTACCAATCTCTCACAAGTAAGGTATCAATCTCAAAAGTAAGAAATGAAGTAAGAATAAAGTAATGCATATTGATTGTGTTCATGGGTGTTATCCATGGGGTACAAATACCCGCATGATGATTATCCATGGGGTACAAATACCCGCATGATGATGGCCATTTATCCATAGGGTGCAAGAACACCCGTATGATGATATGATCTTATCCATAGGGTAAAAAGAACACCTGCATGATGTATCCATGGGGTGAAATGAACACCTGCATGATGAGGGCCCTAACAGCATATGAGCAATGTAAAGTAAAGTAAAGGCAAGAGAAAGAATGAATGTAATATACATGGTTTCCAAAGTACAGAATAGTGACTCATCTACATTGTGATTCATCTATATTGGTTATGCATTGGAACTTGAGTTCTTGACATATTTTCATATCTTACGAGTTTCATATGGCCTTACATACTCAGTACATTCTTCGTACTGACCCCTCTTTGGAAATTTACTTTACTTGCTGCAGGCGCAGGTCCTAGTAGGCCTCCACAGTAGATTGGCAGTGTTGCAGATCTTTGGTGAGCTCCAGTTAGTCCGGAGTTTCTCCGAGTCACTATTGTACATGTGTTTTGATTTTATACATGTTGTATAAAGCGGGGACTTGTCCCGACTTTTAGTTCATTTTGGTCAATGCATTTTGTTAGAGGCTTTTGTAGACTGATGTGGGTGTATAAATGGGAAGGTACATGTCGTTTTGACTTAATGGCTCAAACGGCCAAGTCTTACATACATAGCTATGACTTATGCTTTCATGTCTATGACTTCCGCATAGTTGCACAAGGTGTAATAAGATTCATATAAGATTATGTATGCGAATGTTCATGAGCAAAGGTTGGTTCTCTCGGGCCATATCGGCTTCGGGTGCCAATCATACCTCGATGGGATTCGAGACGTGATATCAATTGTCATATATTTCCTACTCATTGATCATTTGTGAATCCCATGCCTCATATTCATGGTTAATGTTCCAAAAGCTCAAATAAGGTTATGTTCCAATGTTCCAATAGTGACTATACTTGTGTCTCTTGTTCATGGATTATGGTCCAATGGTTCCAATGGTATCATGGTGCTAGTAATGTTATATTTCTCATGATGTTTATTCACATGTCTTTCACTCATTGGTTAATGATTCAAAGCTTCCAACAATGTTATGTTCCAAAGTTCAAAGTGATGTTATGACTATCCAAGTATCAATCTCAAAGTAAAGAACAAAGTAATGCAAATGTGGTCAACGATCAAGTATGGGTGGCAAGTCTAGGGTCATAAGCCTAGCTCGACTCTATCCCGATGTATTGATTTATGGGTGGCAGGTCTGAGGGGCATAAGCCTAGCTCGACTTGATCCCGATGTATTGATTTATGGGTGGCAGGTCTGAGGGGCATAAGCCTAGCTCGACTCAATCCCGATGTATTGATTTATGGGTGGCAGGTTTGAGGGGCATAAGCCTAGCTCGACTCGATCCCAACATGACGATAAGTCATGGAAAGACCCACTGATCATTAGGGGCCCGGGTACATTGTGACACATGCATTGAGATAAAGAAAGTAATGAAAGTAATGAAAGCAATCCACATGGTTTCCAAAATGCAACATGGTGACTTATTCACATTGATTAGTCATTTGTATTTGAGTTCATTGAAATATTCATGTATTGTACAGTTTCATCTGAGCCTTGCATACTCAGTACTTATTTCGTACTGACCCCTCTCGGGGAATTTACTTTACTTGCTGCAGGCGCAGGTACTAGTAGGCCTCCACAGTACGTTGCCAGTCGTTGCAGAACATTGGTGAGCTCCATCTAATTTGGGGCTTCTCCGAGTCAGAGTGTATATATGTTTTGGTGATGTACATATTGTGTAAAGCGGGGACTTGTCCCGACTTATGGTTCAGTTTGGTCAATGCTCTTGTTAGAAGCTTTTGTAGACGGATGTGGGTGTATCAGTGTAAAAGACATATGTTGTTTTGACTAGATGGCTTCAACGGCCAAGTTTCATATGTATGTATAAATATGTCCCATGTTTTCCTTTATTCGTCTTTCATGTTCTTACGCAATTGTGGTTATGATTATGATATGCATATGATTGAACATAGGCAAAGGTTGGTTCTCTCGGGCCTTATCGGCTACGGGTGCCAATCATGTCTCGATGGGATTCGGGGCATGACAACAACGAAGGAAATAACAATACATGCATTCACACCGTTCCAAAAATTACTCTGTATTTTAACCTACTTCGTTAATTCATTATGGTTCCCACAATCCTAGTTGTGGTATTTACCTACTCATGGCTTGAAAATCACAATTAGAAATCATAGACAAAATTATAATTATGAACTTACAAATTGAGTAGAATAAATCCGGAATCTTGAATTATCAAAGAAAAATTAATAAAGATGAAGAAGAAAAGAATAAACCAATTTTCTCTGCCCTCCACGGAGGCTCCAAGCTTTCTCTAAATAAAAAGTTTACAAGTTACCTCTCCAAGGTTTCAATATTCTGAAAGTTATGAAAAGTTGGAATATTTATAGGGGTAAGAAAAAACCCCAAAATAAAATAACTGAGTCCAAAATGGACTGGAAAATAAAAACTCAGTCCAAATTGGACTGTGTTGCGCCAACTAGTGCAGCCACCACTAATTTCTTTTCAATTGTATAGCTGCCACGTGGCAGCAGCCACGTCTACTTCAATTTAATTTTTTTGGCAGCATATATACTTATATAATATTATATTCAATTTAATCCATTAAGTTGCCTGCTTGATTTCCTTATATATCTTCTTGATTTTAATTCCGTTTTTGCTTCAAATTTCTTCATCTTCACACCAATTTAATCCTACAAATAAAAATATAATATTAAGCAAAATTCGTAAAATTAATGCTCAAAAAGAACAAATAAAAATACTAAATATAAGATAAAAAATGCTAAATATTTGTAATTTTTGCTACACATCAGCACCACACACTTAGACTCTTGTTCGTCCTCGAGCAAGCCTTAAAGCTCATCTCAATTAATCAAATCAAGGAACGTCACGACTTTGGTTGATACAAACAATTAGACCATATAACAATTCACAACATTAAGTATACTTTCCGATCATTGCGCAAGAAATACAAACAAACAATAAACCTCTAACATCCTAACTTCAAAGATGGACTCTAACTAAATCAAATTTAAGATTGCTGACCTATTTGTGTCAAAGAAAGCTAATAACATCACCTATCTATCATGAAACAAGTGCCATCACAAGAAGAAATAGTCCACACACTCAATTCAAAAGATCGAATATAATTTAAGGACTTAACATCAAAGAACAACTCTCACACTCACAAAGAATTCACATGTATGCACAAAGAACCATATGCTTGCCCATTATGTACATCTCCACTAATTAAGAATGCTCGAATAGAATCAAATAGGACTTTAACGGGTTGTAATGTTGGCTAGGGGAAGGGTATGAAAACTATATAATAGTGAGTTACACTTCCTTAAGAACTTTGCACTTGTTAAACTTCATCACCCATTATTTTCATCACTTTATTTTTTTTTCCAGCCCTCACTTCATCAATTATTTTCACTAGTATTTCTCATCATATCAAGAATATTTTGATTTTTTTTCACACATTTTTTTTTCTCTTTTTTTTCATGTCACATTCTTTCAAAGAGAGTCTTTTCATCACTTTGTAGCTAGCATTGATCACCTTTTACACTCAACCATCTCCTTTCTTCAAATTTAACAATTTCAAACACAATCTATGCTACAGTGTTCAAGGAAGCATGGTTCAAAATTTAGGGATTCAAAAAATGGATCAAGGTAAAAATATGGCTACCAAAAAATAGGCTACAGGCTCAAAGGGGCTAACTAGTGATATAATATCTGAAAAGGCTATAATTTACAAGACATATCAAAGAAAGCCTAGTATCATATTCTAAACAAAGCAATACTTTTTATTTCGCTTCAATAACATGCAGGGCAAGTTCTAGACTAGGATGCAAAAAATGGAATATATGAAAAAAAAAAAAAAAAAAACCTCACCACACATGGCATAAGTATCAATCAAGATGGATCAATTCCACTTCTAAGACAAATAGGGTGATAGAAAACTACAAAAATAAGAATAAGTTATATACAGAGTCACAACCATGAACCTAGGTATCAAAAAGTCTATTATTTTATTTATACTCAAACACTCACAGAAAAGTACTACTCAAAATTAGACCTAAATTGCTAGTATCAACAAAATAAAAAAATCTTTTTCTTTTCACTCAAAAAAATAAAATAAAAAAATTTATTCCTAAAAAAAAAAGTAATACGGTTCAAAGGGTCCCCCCTCGGAAAAGAACCGAAAAGAAAAACCAAGGGGTGGGCAAAGTATGCTCAACTAAAGATAAAAAAAAACTAAAAACTAAAACTATTTTAATCTAAAGAATAAAAGTAAAATCTTTTTGGATTTTTTTGGATTTTTTCAAAAAAAATAAAAAATAAAAATTCTCTCTCTTTTTTTTTTTTTTTTTTACTATAAATAAATAAATATAAAAACCTATAGCATACTTTACCCTGAAAAAATATTGGAAGATATCCCACCCCACACTTAAAATTTTGCATTGTCCCCAAAGCAATAAATAAAGTAATACAAGGGTTAAAGATACTTCCTGAGACCCTCTAGGGCCTAGCTAGCAACATGTTGCTTCAATTTTCATCAAGGATCGCGCGCACCCCACACTTAAGTTCAAACATGCTCCTTGGCTTTAAATTTGGGTACTCAGACTTCCCCTAAATCTGCAAAAATAAAAAAAAAAACAAAAAAAAAAAAGAAAAGAAGTTAAACTACTAGTTGGGTTGCCTCCCACTTTTCCTTCCACTTTGAACTCATAAATTGCACCCCTAATTTCTTTTCTAATTTTCTACTACGCTCAAGGGGCGGTGGTATAAAAGTAAAGGAACCAAGCAATAGATGTGGCATATTGCAATTCTTGGCCCTTGTCATGCCCCGAATCCCATTCGAGACTGACTGGCACCCGAAGCCGATATGGCCCGAGAGAACCAATCTTTGCTCATGTCTACTCATTTGCATGCCACTCAATAAATAGGACCATCACGTAGAGATATGAGACGTCAATAATGGAAGTTATGGAAGCATGTAATGTATATATATAAAGCACTTGGCAGTCAGGTGTCACACCCTGAGTTCCAACGGGGCGGATTGGCACCCATAGCCGATAAGGCCCGAAAGAACCAAGCTTTGCCTACATTCATTTATATGCATGCCATAAGAAACACTACTGTCACGTAAGAACATAAAGGACCCATATCGGAAATCATGGATCATGATGATATATATATATATATACATGAAATTCGGCCTTCAGGTCCATTAAGTCAACCAGACATGCATCTTTTTCTTCCACATTCATTTACACACCCACATACGTCTACAAAAGCCTTTAAGAAAAGTACATACACAACCAACTTAAGTTCGGGACAAGCCCCGCTTTACATAATATGTACAATATCAAAATCAATGTACAACGTGGACACGGAAAGCCCCGGACCAACTGGAGCTCACCAAAGATCAGTAGGTGTCCTGCAGCTTACTAGGGAGGTCTACTAGAACCTGTGCCTGCAGCAAGTAAGGTAAATTCCCCAATAGGGGTCAGTACGAAGAATGTACTGAGTATGTAAGGCTGTATGAAACTGAATCAGTATATAAGAACTTTCATGGAAAAATAATCACAAGGGACATGCCCATTATGGATAAACCATCAACCTATATATTTGGAACTGCGTGCATTATTTTCGATACTTACCTCATTTTTGTACCTCTTCTTACTTGCTTGCCAGTCATTAGTTATATATTACCTGGGCCCAACTGATCAGTGGGAAAAATATTATCGTCATGCAGGTGTTCATGTCACCCCATGGATACACCCAAAATGTTGGGATAGTCATCATGAAGGTGTGTTCTTTCACCCCATGGATATCGTCATGAAGGTTTTTATGTCACCCCATGGATACACTCATAATAGCGGAATCATCATCATGAAGGTGTTTATTTCACCCCATGGATACACTCATAATTATACCTTACTTCATTCGTTAACCCTTATGAGAGATTAATATATATTGAGGATCATGACATTGTTGGAAGCACACATAAATACATTACTTTCCTTCTTCACTTCATGAGATTGATACTTTTGATAATTGTAACATTATTGAAAGCTTTGGAACACAATATTATTGGAACTCAGAATCATGTCTCTAAATATGTTATACATGAATGGCAATAGATCAAGAATAAGATATACTTGATCAACACTAGATGATAACATGAAATGAGATGCCTTAGGACATTTCGGGAATGAGTAGGTATCATAACAAGGTGTACACTATATGCTACAGAAGAATACGAAAAGAGGAACCTTACATACCTCGTATTCTCAATACGACTGTACAATCTTAGATTTGCATACAATGTCCTGCTCCTTCCTTATATTTCACTCTACAACACAAATACATAACGGAATTTACATTAACCACCAACTACCTTTCTAATGCACATAACGTCAATGAGTTACATGTTTGTCGTTAAAATGTCATTTCCCCCTTGAAAATACCATTGATAAAAGCATCATACCAATAATCCCACAATATTCCCAACATTGACCAAAATAGCATAAACCATTAGCATGTCACACCAAGTTTATACTCTCCACTCTTCATCACCACAACATCACAAGTATTCCATCAAATTACTTCAATACACCTCACAACATCAAATCGGACAAAATCCCATAATTTATACTTATATGAAAATAACAAGTTTAATAACATAATCACACCATACATGTTGTTATTTCATCCATACCATGCTCTTTCATCAAACTCACAAGTCATATTTCAAGTTACAAATCCATGGGTTTCACATCTTTTACAAAAGACACAAAGTACCATATCCAACACTCCCAAGAATACCCAACATGATTTACATACTCTCTCATGCATATAAGATATTATTCCATAAGAATAATTACTTACCGAAGCTTGGAAATGTAACACCCCGTACTTTATAACCTCACTTGATACCTTGGGATCATATCTACATAGGTGTTGAGATGCCATGCATATGTGTTTTATAGTGTCATTGGTGAAAAATTTGATATCGGACTTAACATGTGCGATTAGATCTTCGTAGGAGGTGTTTTGTGATTTCGTGGAACATTTGGGTAAGAACTCATACACATTTTAACCTCATTTGATGACTTTAAGTCATGTTTACTTGATGGTTAAGATCACTAAGTAAGTATTTCGTAGTGTTTTGATAAGGGATTGGACGATACGTAAACGTTGGATAAGTGGCCGGAAATTTCAGCAAAGTGCTGAAACTTGCGCCACTACCCTGTTTCAGGGGTGTGGCGCAAGCCACCTGCAGGCTGAAGATTCAGAGGGCAGTGGATTCTTGCGCCACTGCCTTGTTTTTCAGCAGTGGCGCAAGACACAAAAACTATGCCTTTCCAGACTCGTTTTGTAACGCAATTCGACGACGCTTCTTGGATGGTTTCTTTTGGTTCTTTGGGGTTATTTGAGCATTGTTAAAGATTCAAACACTTCAATATACTCCTACATACTCCTACATGATCAAATCATGAAATGTGAATAGTGATCCAAAATGTCCAATGAAACCAAGGGCGACTAGAATGCCTATTTTTGCTATCGAAAGGACGAATGAGAATCTTTTAAGGGAATATTGTCGTGACATTATGGAATTATTTAAACATGAGATATATGGTGAATAATAAATGAAATGTGATGGATATGTGTTATTGGGCCCAATTTGAGGCCCAAAATGGAAGAAAATACATGGGCCCAAAGGCAAAAATGATCCATTCTTTCAATAATTGACCAAGTGAACATATCATGTAATGCCAAGTGTGGCTAAGGATTAATTGAGGTCCATATAAAGTCCACCAAAATCAGATTTTTATTCCCCAAAGTCTCTCATCACTTTTGGAGAATATCACAAACATTTCTTTCATTTCCAAACCCTAAAGCAAATAAACCCTAAGGCATAGTTGGACAAGATCATCCTATTCCAAGCTTTGGTAAGTGTTTATTTTCATAGATTAACATATTATATGCATAGGAGATTATGTATATTATGCTAGTTGTGTTGGCAAGATGATGAATAGTGTATTTTTGCCTTTGGTGAAAGATGTGTCATCTTGGTGATTTGAATTTGAATTAGGCCTTGTGCCTTTGATGAAAAAGCATGGTATGGACAAAATATGAACATGTATGGTGTTATTTTTGGTATTAAACTTGTTCTTGTCGAAAAGTTGAAATTATGGGATTTTGGCCGATATGTGTTATGAGTTGTATTAAGGTACTTTGATGGATTATTTGTGGTGTGTTATGGATAAGAAAGTGTAAAGGAGAAGTATTGTGGTGAAATGTATTAATTTTCATGTATTGGTCAATGTTGGGAATAATATGGAATTTTTGGAATAATAGTATGCTCAATGGTTTTGTCAAGGGGAAATGACATATTCAAAGGCAAATATGTAACTCATTGACATGGTATGCATTTGTAAAGTAATTGGTGGTTAATGTGAATTTCGTTATGTATTTATGTTGTAGAGTGATACATAAAGAAGGAGCGGGATTATTGTATACGCATCTAAGGTTGTATATTCATAGTGCGAATCCAAGGTATGCACGGTTACTTTGTCTGTATCTTTCTACGGCCAATAGTGTTCACATTGACATTTCTCTAGTTCTAGTCCGAAATGTACTAAGGTATCCCATATGCACTTATCTATGGTCATTGTCATATATTTCCTACTCATTGATCAATTGTGAATCTCATTTCTCATATTCATGGTTAATGTTCCGAAAGTTCAAAGAAGGCTATGTTCCAATATTCCAATAGTGCCTATACTTGTGTTTCTTGTTCATGGATTATTGTCCAATGGTTCCAATGGTATCATGGTGCTAGTTATGTTATATTTCTCATGATGTTTATTCACATGTCTTGGTTAATGACTCAAAGCTTCCAACAATGTTGTGTTCCAAAGTTCCAAAGTGATGGTATGATTATCAAAGTATCAATCTCAAAGTAATGAACAAAGTAATGCAAATATGGTCAATGATCAAGTACGGTTGGCAAGTCTAGGGGCGTAAGCCTAGCTCGACTCGATCCCGAGGTTTGGAATTATGGGTGGCAAGTCTAGGGGCGTAAGCCTAGCTCGACTCGATCCCGATGCATTGATGTATGGGTGGCAAGTCTAGGGGCATAAGCCTAGCTCGACTCGATCCCAAAACAATGAAATGATATGAAAGACCCACTGATCAGTCGGGGCCCGGGTACATTGTGACATATGTGATAACAAGTGAGTATTGTGATAAAGAAAGTAATGAAAGCAATGAAAGCAATCCACATGGTTTCCAAAATGCAACATGGTGACTTATTCACATTGAGTATTCATATGTTTTGAGTTCATTGACATATTTATTGAAATATTCATGTGTTGTATAGTTTCATCTGAGCCTTGCATACTCAGTACTTATTTCGTACTGACCCCTCTCGGGGAATTTACCTTACTTGCTGCAGGCGCAGGTCCCAGTAGGCCTCCACAGTAGATTGCCAGTGTTAGCAGTTCCTTGGTGAGCTCCAGTTAATTCGGGGTTTCTCTGAGTCATAGTAGATATATGTTTTGATGATGTACATGTTGTATAAAGCGGGGATTTGTCCCGACTTTTGGTTTGTTTTGGTCAATGCTCTTGTTAGAGGCTTTTGTAGACCGATATGGGTGTAACAGTGTAAAAGACATATGTTGTTTTGACTGGATGGCCTCAACGGCCAAGTTTCATATGTATGTATAATGATGTCCCATGTTCTCCTTTCTTCGTCTTTCATATGATTATGAAATGGTGGTTATGATTATGAGATGTATATGATTGAACATAGGCAGAGGTTGGTTCTCTCGTGCCTTATCGGCTACGGGTGCCAATCATGTCTCGATGGGATTCGGGGCGTGACAAAAGTGGTATCATATCAGGTCGGTTTAAGGATATCTACAAAGCCGTGTCTGAGTAGAGTCTTACTTATCGATGTGTTGTGCACCACATTTATAAGTAGGAGGCTACGGGACATTTAGGTTGTTGTTTCTTTCCTTCATTCTAGATCGTGCAATAGAGCCAATGTTGTCAATTGCATTGTATCTGATCTTGGTAATTATTTTTCTTTGGTATAGTCAAAATGCCGAACACTAGAAGAGGAAGAGGAAAAGGTAAAAGTAAGCTGATAGATAGAATTACTGAAGGAACAAGTAGACCACCACCTGACCAAGTTGATCAAGGTGGGGCTGACACTGAGTTCGCAGCGCGAGCTTCTTCTACTTCTTCAGCTCCAGAAGAGCCGAGAAGAAGGGCAGTGCCCATGGAACCACCGACGAATGCCACAGATCAGGATCTTAGGAATGCAGTTCAGATGTTGACACAGTTAGTGGCGGCACAAAGCCAGGGAAGAGCTGGTGCAATGACACATGATGATGATGCGGCTAGAATGGCAAGTCGCAGAACACAGGATTTCTTGAAACTGGACCCTCCTATTTTCACAGGGGCAGATCCAAAAGCAAATCCACAGGAATTCGTGGATCAAATTCAGAGGGCATTAGAAGTTATGCATGTGACAGGGGTAGAGACAGTGGAACTTGCTACGTACAGGTTAAAAGGAGAAGCAATATTGTGGTACGAGGATTGGAAGAAATCCCGTGATATTAATGTAATCCCACCTACTTGGGAAGAGTTCAAAGTGGCTTTTCTTGATCATTACTTGCCCTATGAGATCCGTGAGGCACGTGCGGATCAGTTCCTAAATCTCCGTCAAGGAAATTTGAGCGTCAGAGAATATAGCTTGCAATTTAATTCCTTAGCTCGATATGCGCCAAATGTTGTGGCTACGATGACAGACAGGGTCCATAGATACGTGGACAGACTAGAGCCATACTTGGTAAGAGATTTCACTATTGCGGCCTTGAATAGGGACATGGACATTGCTCGCATACAAGCCTTCGCCCAGAAAATGGAAGATCAAAGACAGAGACAAAGGGTACACGAATTTTATAGGGGACAGTCCAAAAGGGCTAGACCTATGGGACCACCTATGATGTCCCAAGAAGGATCTAGGCCCCGCATGTTTCCTAGACCACCTAGACCATCGTTCTCTTATTCCACAGGTGGTGCTTATTCGCAGTCTCGAGGGTTTAGAGGTGGTTCAGCAGGGCAAAGTAGTGGGGTTCATGGATCACAGGCAGCAGGTTTCCCTCGTCAGCAGTGTCAGCACTGCGGGCGTATGCACACAAGTACATGTCGGACAGGGACGAATGCCTGCTTTTGGTGTGGTATGCCGGGGCATATAGCGAGAGAATGTCCACAGCGGAGCATGGGTGGTATAGCACGACCAGCTGGGTCGGCTGTTGTGTCATCAGCATAGGTTCCTTCACAGGGCCGAGGGGTGCAACTTATTGGTCGTGGTAGAGGTGCCAGAGGAGGAGCCAGTACTAGCGGGGTCCAGAATCGCACTTATGCTTTGGTGGACCGCCAGAATTCAGAGGCTTCCCCAGATGTTGTCACAGGTACATTATCTATATTCTCACATAATGTATATGCATTAATTGACCCAGGTTCTACATTTTCCTATGTTACTCCATTGGTTGCTGCGAATTTTGCAAAGGCACAGGAATTATTAATTAAGTCAATTGAAGTGTCTACACCGGTTGGTGAATATATTATTGCAAAGAGAGTGTATCGTAACTGTGTGGTAACTGTGTGTGGTCATGATACGTTGGCTGATCTCATTGAATTGAACATGGTGGATTTTGATGTAATCATGGGAATAGATTGGTTGGCTTCGTGTTATGCTATGGTAGATTGCCGGGCCAAGAAGGTACAATTTTGTTTTCCACAGGAAAATGTTCTAGAATGGCAGGGAAAGGTAGGGGCACCATGAGGAAGATTTATTTCCTATTTGAAAGCAAGGAAAATGATTGCCAAGGGATACATATGTCATTTGGTACGAGTGAAAGATAATGATGTGGAACCATTAATTCCACAGTCAGTATCGGTAGTCAACGAATTTCTTGATGTATTTCTAGAGGATCTGCCAGGTTTACCCCCAGAACGGGAAGTGGAATTCGGCATTGATGTGATTCCAGGCACTCAGCCTATTTCTATTCCTCCATATAGAATGGCTCCAGCAGAATTGCGTGAATTGAAGGAGCAATTGAAAGATTTGCTGGATAAAGGCTTCATTAGGCCTAGTATGTCCCCGTGGAGTGCATTGGTATTATTTGTGCGAAAGAAAGACGGTACATTGAGGATGTGCATTGACTACCGACAGTTGAATAAAGTAACGATCAAGAACAAATATCCCCTTCCTCGAATTGATGATTTGTTTGATCAGTTACAGGGTGCCAAATGTTTTTCGAAAATTGACTTGAGGTCGGGTTACCATCAAGTCAGAGTTAGAGAAGAAGATGTGCCCAAGACTGCTTTCCGAACACGGTATGGTCATTATGAATTTTTAGTTATGTCATTTGGACTAACAAATGCACCGGCTGTGTTTATGGATTTGATGAACAGGGTGTTTAAGCCATTCCTAGACATGTTCGTGACAGTATTTATAGATGACATCCTTGTTTATTCAAGATCACCAGAAGACCATGCTTATCACCTACGGCAAGTGTTGCAAATTCTCCGTGAGCATAAGTTGTATGCAAAATTCTCCAAATGTGAGTTTTGGTTGAAATCAGTCGTGTTCTTGGGTCACATTGTATCAGATGAAGACATACAGGTTGATACCCAAAAGATAGAAGCAGTGAAAAACTGTCCAAGACCTACGACACCCACAGAGATTCGCAGTTTTCTGGGTTTGGAAGGTTATTACCGAAGATTTGTAGAAGGGTTTGCTTCTATTGCAGCACCATTAACAAAGTTAACTCACAACGCAATTAAGTTTCAATGGAATGATGCATGTGAAAGAGGGTTTCAAAACTTGAAAGATAAGTTGACGTCCACACCAGTATTAGTACTTCCTGAAGGCACAGAGGGCTATGCAGTGTATTGTGATGCTTTCGGGATTGGTCTCGGATGTGTGTTGATGCAGCATGGTAGGGTGATAGCATATGACTCACGACAGTTGCGGCCACATGAGAAAAACTATCTCACACATGATCTTGAATTGGCAGCAATAGTTTTTGCTTTAAAGATATGGCGTCATTATTTTTATGGGGTTCATGTTGACATCTATACGGATCACAAAAGCTTGCAATATCTTTTTAAGCAGAAGGAACTCAATTTGAGGCAACGAAGGTGGTTAGAGCTTTTAAAAGATTATGACATTGATATTCTTTATCACCCAGGCAAAGCAAATGTAGTAGCTGATGCATTGAGTCGTAAGGCAGTAGAAAGCACTAGTGGTCAGTTGAATGAAAAGTGCGAGATAATCAAAGATTTGAATCAATTAGCTAGCTTGGGAGTTCGCCTTATTGAAACTTCAGATGATAGAGTTATGGTGCAGAATGCAGCAGAATCCTCCTTGATAGCTGAAGTGAAAGAGAAGCAATTTGCGGATTCTATTTTATTGCAGCTAAAGGAGAATGTGCAGCAGAATTTGACCAAGGAATTTGATATTACACCGGAAGGGGTACTTCAATGTCAAGGGAGTTTATGTGTACCGGACATAGATGAGCTGAGGACACGAATAATGATAGAGGCGCACCATTCGCGCTATTCCATTCACCCGGGTGCTACTAAAATGTACCATGAATTGAAAGAAGTGTATTGGTGGGGCAATATGAAAAGAAACATTGCAGAATTTGTCGCGCAATGACCGAATTGTCAACAAGTGAAAGTGGAACATTAGAAACCGGGAGGTTACATGTAATGTATCAATCTTCCAGTCTGGAAGTGGGATATGATTAATATGGATTTCATTACGGGCTTGCCTCGTACACTGCGGAAGTTTGATTCTATATGGGTCATAGTGGACAAACTTACCAAGTCAGCGCATTTTCTATCGGTCAAGACGACCTATACAGCTGAGGATTATGCAAAGTTGTATGTGAAGGAGATAGTACGATTGCATGGTATTCCACTTTCTATTATATCAGACAGAGGAGCACAGTTCACAGCACACTTCTGGAAATCTTTTCAGCAGTTTGAGTACGGCTTTCCATCCTCAAACTGATGGACAAGCAGAATGTACTATTCAGACACTTGAAGATATGCTACGCGCTTGTACTTTAGATTTTCAAGGCAGTTGGGATGACCATTTGCCTCTTATTGAATTTGCATATAACAATAGCTATCATTCAAGTATTAAAATGGCACCTTATGAAGCCTTGTATGGAAGGAAATGTAGATCACCAATCGGATGGTTCGAAGCAGGTGAAACTGCTTTACTTGGGCCAGATATTGTTCACCAAGCCATGGAGAAAGTTAAAGTGATCCAACAATGGTTACAAACGTCTCAAAGTCGTCACAAATCATATGCCGATGTTAGAAGAAGAGGGCTTGAATTCGCCATAGGTGATTGGGTGTTTTTAAAGGTGTCACCAATGAAAGGGGTAATGCGGTTCGGAAAGAAAGGGAAATTGAGTCCACGTTACATAGGCCCCTATGAAGTTATTAGAAGATTTGGGCAAGTCGCGTATGAATTAGCCTTACCTCAAGAACTTTCCTCAGTCCATCCGGTATTTCATGTGTCGATGCTTCGAAAATGCATAGGAGATCCGTCTCGTATTGTTCCCGTAGAGGATGTTCAAGTTACAGAGGATCTCACTTATGAAGAAGTGGCCATTGCTATCCTAGATCGACAAGTAAAGAGATTGAGAAATAAATACATAGCATCCGTGAAAGTCCTTTGGAGAAATCAACAAGTAGAGGAGATCACATAGGAAGCGGAAGAAAAGATGAAATCCAAGTATCCCCATCTATTTCAAATGGACCAAGAAGTTCACAGTGCGGAGGTGGAACAATAACAAGTAAGTATTTAAAAGCATTATGTGAATGTGTATAGGTATGTTAAAGTAATGATGCATTTGTTGTATATAAGACAATGTTGTTAACATTCGAGGACGAATGTTTCTAAGGGGGGAAGAATGTAAAACCCTGTACTTTATAACCTCACTTGATACCTTGGGATCATATCTACATAGGTGTTGAGATGCCATGCATATGTGTTTTATAGTGTCATTGGTGAAACATTTGATATCGGACTTAACATGTGCGATTAGATCTTCGTAGGAGGTGTTTTGTGATTTCGTGGAACATTTGGGTAAGAACTCGTACACATTTTAACCTCATTTGGTGACTTTAAGTCATGTTTACTTCATGGTTAAGATCACTAAGTAAGTATTTCGTAGTGTTTTGATAAGGGATTGGACGATACGGAAACGTTCGATAAGTGGCCGAAAATTTCAGCAAAGTGCTGAAACTTGCGCCACTACCCTGTTTCAGGGGTGTGGAGCAAGCCACCTGCAGGCTGAAGATTCAGAGGGCAGTGGATTCTTGCGCCACTGCCTTGTTTTTCAGCAGTGGCGCAAGACACAAAAACTATGCCTTTCCAGACTCGTTTTGTAACGCAATTGGACGACGCTTCTTGGATGGTTTCTTTTGGTTCTTTGGGGTTATTTGAGCATTGTTAAAGATTCAAACACTTCAATATACTCCTACGTACTCCTACATGATCAAATCATGAAATGTGAATAGTGATCCAAAATGTCCAATGAAACCAAGGGCGACTAGAATGCCTATTTTTGCTATCGAAAGGACGAATGAGAATCTTTTAAGGGAATATTGTCGTGACATTATGGAATTATGTAAACATGAGATATATGGTGAATAATAAATGAAATGTGATGGATATGTGTTATTGGGCCCAATTTGAGGCCCAAAATGGAAGAAAATACATGGGCCCAAAGGCAAAAATGATCCATTCTTTCAATAATTGACCAAGTGAACATATCATGTAATGCCAAGTGTGGCTAAGGATTAATTGAGGTCCATATAAAGTCCACCAAAATCATATTTTTATTCCCCAAAGTCTCTCATCACTTTTGGAGAATATCACAAACATTTCTTTCATTTCCAAACCCTAAAGCAAATAAACCCTAAGGCATAGTTGGACAAGGTCATCCTATTCCAAGCTTTGGTAAGTGTTTATTTTCATGGATTAACATATTATATGCATGGGAGATTATGTATATTATGCTAGTTGTGTTGGCAAGATGATGAATAGTGTATTTTTGCCTTTGGTGAAAGATGTGTCATCTTGGTGATTTGAATTTGAATTAGGCCTTGTGCCTTTGATGAAAAAGCATGGTATGGACAAAATATGAACATGTATGGTGTTATTTTTGGTATTAAACTTGTTCTTGTCGAAAAGTTGAAATTATGGGATTTTGGCCGATATGTGTTATGAGTTGTATTAAGGTACTTTGATGGATTATTTGTGGTGTGTTATGGATAAGAAAGTGTAAAGGAGAAGTATTGTGGTGAAATGTATTAATTTTCATGTATTGGTCAATGTTGGGAATAATATGGAATTTTTGGAATAATAGTATGCTCAATGGTTTTGTCAAGGGGAAATGACATATTCAAAGGCAAATATGTAACTCATTGACATGGTATGCATTTGTAAAGTAATTGGTGGTTAATGTGAATTTCGTTATGTATTTATGTTGTAGAGTGATACATAAAGAAGGAGCGGGATTATTGTATACGCATCTAAGGTTGTATATTCATAGTGCGAATCCAAGGTATGCACGGTTACTTTGTCCGTATCTTTCTACGGCCAATAGTGTTCACATTGACATTTCTCTAGTTCTAGTCCGAAATGTACTAAGGTATCCCATATGCACTTATCTATGGTCATTGTCATATATTTCCTACTCATTGATCAATTGTGAATCTCATTTCTCATAGTCATGGTTAATGTTCCGAAAGTTCAAAGAAGGCTATGTTCCAATATTCCAATAGTGCCTATACTTGTGTTTCTTGTTCATGGATTATTGTCCAATGGTTCCAATGGTATCATGGTGCTAGTTATGTTATATTTCTCATGATGTTTATTCACATGTCTTGGTTAATGACTCAAAGCTTCCAACAATGTTGTGTTCCAAAGTTCCAAAGTGATGGTATGATTATCAAAGTATCAATCTCAAAGTAATGAACAAAGTAATGTAAATGTGGTCAATGATCAAGTACGGTTGGCAAGTCTAGGGGCGTAAGCCTAGCTCGACTCGATCCCGAGGTTTGGAATTATGGGTGGCAAGTCTAGGGGCGTAAGCCTAGCTCGACTCGATCCCGATGCATTGATGTATGGGTGGCAAGGCCTAGCTCGACTCGGTCCCAACACAATGATATGATATGAAAGACCCACTGATCAGTCGGGGCCCGGGTACATAGTGACATATGTGATAACAAGTGAGTATTATGATAAAGAAAGTAATGAAAGCAATGAAAGCAATCCACATGGTTTCCAAAATGCAACATGGTGACTTATTCACATTGAGTATTCATATGTTTTGAGTTCATTGACATATTTATTGAAATATTCATGTGTTGTATAGTTTCATTTGAGCCTTGCATACTCAGTACTTATTTTGTACTGACCCCTCTCGAGGAATTTACCTTACTTGCTGCAGGCGCAGGTCCCAGTAGGCCTCCACAGTAGATTGCCAGTGTTAGCAGTTCCTTGGTGAGCTCCAGTTAATTCGGGGTTTCTCCGAGTCATAGTAGATATATGTTTTGATGATGTACATGTTGTATAAAGCGGGGACTTGTCCCGACTTTTGGTTTGTTTTGGTCAATGCTCTTGTTAGAGGCTTTTGTAGACCGATGTGGGTGTAACAGTGTAAAATACATATGTTGTTTTGACTGGATGGCCTCAACGGCCAAGTTTCATATGTATGTATAATGATGTCCCATGTTCTCCTTTCTTCGTCTTTCATATGATTATGAAATGGTGGTTATGATTATGAGATGCATATGATTGAACATAGGCAGAGGTTGGTTCTCTCGTGCCTTATCGGCTACGGGTGCCAATCATGTCTCGATGGGATTTGGGGCGTGACAGGAAATTGATGATTTTGCTCTAAGAAGTTGGCTTAGGGTTCTTGAGAGTTGAGAGCAATTTTGGGAAATTTCTAGAAAAGTGTAGTGTAATCCTTTGAATAAAATTCAGATTTTTCAAGTATTTATAGTCCCTCAAGTCTCCTTGGCATTAAATGCCATGTATAAGTGGTCAAAGGTGAAGAATGGGTCATTTTTGGCCTAATTGGGCCATGTCTTTTGCCTCATTTTGGGCTTGTATTGAGCCCAATTCAATTAATCTAATAATTTCACATGTTTAAATCAATTTATATGCGTTACGATGATATTCCCTCTCACGTGATTCATATTCGCAGCCTCAATCCCAGAAACAAGTGATTCTAGCCACGTATGGCCTATTTTGACCCTAAGGGTAAAATCGTCATTTTGACTCCAAATTCGTTCTCGAGTAATTTTACCATACCAATGTAATACTTTACTCATTTTATGTATATACTCATGGTTGTAGAAGAAGCATGACAAAAATTGGCTCGATACGTCCCCGGGTACCCTTGGGACTTGAGAAAATTTTAAACTTTGAAAAAGTGGCAAAACCAGCGTGGCACGCCCTTGGGCGCGCCAACTTGCTGCATCTGGGCACAAAATTTTGGCCCAAAGCAGCGTGGCATTCCCTCTGGCCCTCCCCAGCCTTAGATTTTTTAAAAATTTTATTTTTTGACTTTTCTTCGCGGTTTGCTTAGGCACTTCAAGTCCTATTCTTTAACTTACTTCTTAACCTTAATATTCTTTGTTTAGAGGTCCTCTTAGCCTCGTTTCGAACCCCACAAATGCTCCACAAAAATCACAAAACACCTCCTACAAAGGTTTAATCACATAGACGAGGGTCAAATTCAATTATCTCATCAATAGCATTACAAAATACATATGTATGGCTCTCGATACCTAAGTAACCATTGTTCAATGTCGTCAAGTAGGGTTAGGAAGGTACGGGGTGTTACATAAGGGCCATCAAAGTCAAAGTGAATATTCGTCTCTTATAATACATCTCCCCACATATGTCTACAAAGCCTCTAATAGATACATGACCATGCTTATGCAATATTTACATAACAACACCAAAAACCAATGTAAACATGTGACTTGGAGAAGCCCCAAAGCAAACTGGAGCTCACCAATACTCAGTAAAAAGTCAGCAACCTATTGTGGAGGTCTAGTAGTACCTGCGCCTGCAGCAACTAAGGTAAGTCCCACAAGGGACGTCAGTACGAAGAATGCACTGAGTATGTAAGGCAATAAGTAACTGTATGAGATGTAAGAACTGTCATCAGTTCGAGTACAAGTGAATAGTCAATCTAAAATAAACCATGATTCTATATGTATTTAGAACATGCGTCTTGCTTTCTTTGCTTTCTTTGCATTTGCATTCATGTGTCATTAACCATTGTAATGTGATACCCGGGCCCCAACTGATCAGTGGGTAATAATGAGATATATCAAATGGGATCGTTCTAGCCAGGCTTCACCACTTAGAGTGCCACCCATAAATGATATATTAGTGGGATCGTTCCAGCCAGGCTTATGACCCTTAGAGTGCCACCCACAAATAATAATATTGGGAGCGTTCCATCCGAACTTATGTACCTTAGATTGCACTCCCCAATTGAACAGTTATGCATTACTTCACTTCTTTACTTTTGAACAATTGATACATTGGTTACCATTGCATTATTGGAACATTTGGAGCAATATTGGAACATTTGGAATACCATAGACATTTGTGTAACACATGAGTAATAATGGATTAATAGATGAGGAACATACGAGTAACAAGATGACTACTTGAGTTGGGCTACTTTTGGACATTTCGGAATAATACAATGACATTGCCAATGTAATCAATATGAGCTGCAGAAGGATACAGACAAAGTAACCTTACATACCTCGTCTCTTCAATGTGAATAGATATAATCTTAGATGTGCATACAATGTCCCGCTCCCTCCTTATGTTTCACTCTACAACACAAATACATAGCGGAATTTACATTAACCACCAACTACCTTACAATTGTATATAAAGTCCATGAGTTACATGTTTGCCTTTAAAATGTCATTTTCCCCTTGACAATACCATTGATGAAATCATCATATCAATAATCCTACAATATTCCCAACATTTACCAAACTATCATAAACCATTAGCATGTCGCACCAAGTTCATACTTTCCACTCTTCATCACCACGACATCACAATTATTCCATCAAATCACTTCAATACACCTCACAATAATAAATCGGCCAAAATTCAATAATTTACACTTATAGAAAAATAACAAGTTTAAGAGAAAAATCACACCCTACATGTTTACATCTTATCCATACCATTCACTTTTACCAAAACCACAAGTCACTTTTCAAGTTTAATTCACAAAGTTGGAACATCTCTAACAATAGCAAAAGTTCACTATTCAACACTTTGAGGTATAACTATCATGATATACATACTCTTTCATGCATATAATATATTAATCCATGAGTATAAATACTTACCAAGGCTTGGAATAGGATGGTCTTGTCCAAAGAAAAGGGCTTAGGGTTCTTAGGGTTTGAGAGAACCAAAAGGTAATATCTTGTAAATTCTAGAAATGTGTTGTGTGTTTTTAGGAATAAAAATCTGATTTTGGGGCCTTTATATAGCACTCAAGTCATCCTTAGTTATTCTCTAGCATTAAATGCAATGGTTGTTTGGTCAAAGTGGAAGAATGGGTCATTTTTCCTCTTGGGCCCATGTAATTTGGCTTCATTTTGGGCCTTAATTGAGCCCAATAACACATATCCATGTAACCCATAAAATTTAATGTTTAATCCATCATATATCTCACATTTAAATAAGTCCATAACATCACGAAAATATTAACTTACGCGATTCACTTTCGTAACCTCAATTGCAAAACTAGGGATTCTAGTCGCTCGTAGCTTCCTTGAACATTTTTGGTAATTACTTGTGTTTCATGGTTTGATAATGTAGGAGTGTATTGAGGTATTTGAGGCCTTAATCAATGCTAAAATAACCCCAAGGAACCAAAAGAAACTATGGAAGAATCATCGTTGCATTGCATCACAAAACGAGCTCGGAAAGGCCCAAGGTTTGTGCCTTGCGCCACTGCTGCAAAACAAGGCAGTGACGCAAGAAATGACTTCCCTCTGAATCAGAGGCTTGCGACACAGCCCCTGAAACAGGGAGTGGCACAAGTTTCAGCACCTTGCTGAATTTTGGCTACTCCCTCTAACACTTACATATCACCCAATGCCCCATCAAAACACTATAAAATATGTACTTAGTGACTTTAATCATCAAGTAAACATGAATCTAAGTCACCAAATAATGTTGGAAATGTACGGGGTGTTACACTCTTCCCCCCTTAGAAACATTCGTCCTCGAATGTTAACAACATAGTCTCATGTACCACAAATGTATCTCTATAAGATCATACATATATATATACACGTAATGCTCTTAGATACTTACTTGTTATTGCTCCACCTCCGCACTGTGAACTTTTTCTTCCCTTTGAAACAGATGAGGGTACTTGGATTTCATCATTTCCTCAGCTTCCCATGTGATCTCCTCTACTTGTTGATTTCGCCAAAGTACCTTTACAGAAGCTATGTCTTTATTCCTCAACCTCTTTACTTGTAGGTCTAGAATAGCAATGGGTACTTTCTCATAAGTGAGATCCTCCTTGACTTGAACATCGTCAACGGGAGTAATACAAGATGGATCTCCTATGCATTTTCGAAGCATCGATACATGGAATACTGGATGTACTGAGGAGAGTTCTTGGGGTAATTTCAACTCATATGCAACTTGCCCAAATCCTCTGATAATTTCATATGGGCCTATATAACGTGGACTCAATTTCCCTTTCTTCCCAAAGAGTATTACTCCTTTGATCACTGAAACCTTTAAAAATACCCAATCACCTTTGGCGACTTCAAGCCCCCTTCTTCTAACGTCAGCATATGACTTGTGGCGACTTTGGGCCATTTGTAACCGCTGTTGGATTACTTTAACTTTCTCCATGGCTTGGTGAATAATATCTGGCCCAAGTAAAGTAGTTTCGCCCGCTTCAAACCATCCAATTGGTGATCGACATTTTCTTCCATATAAAGCCTCGTAGGGTGCCATTTTAATACTTGAATGATAGCTATTGTTGTAAGAAAATTCGATAAGAGGCAAATGGTCATCCCAACTGCCTTGAAAATCTAACGTGCAAGCTTGTAGCATATCTTCAAGTATTTGAATAGTATGCTCCGCTTGTCTATCTGTTTGAGGATGGAAAGCCGTACTTAGATTCACCTGTGTACCCAAACTCTGCTGAAAAGATCTCCAAAAATGCGCAGTAAACTGAGCTCCCCTGTCTGATATAATGGAGATCGGAATCCCATGTAACCTCACTATTTCTTTAACATACAATCTGGCATAATCCTCAGCTGTATAGGTGGTTTTAACTGGTAGGAAATGCGCTGACTTGGTAAGCTTGTCCACTAGAACCCATATAGAATCAAATTTCTTCATTGTACGAGGCAAACCTGTAATAAAATCCATGTTAATCATATCCCATTTCCAGACCGGAAGATTGATACATTGCATGTAACCTCCCGGTTTCTGATGCTCTACTTTCACTTGTTGATAATTCGGGCATTGAGCGACAAATTCTGCAATGTTCTTCTTCATATTTCCCCACTAATATACTTATTTTAAATCATGGTACATCTTAGTAGCACCCGGATGAATAGAATAGCGCGAATGATGCGCCTCTGTCATAATTCGTTTCCTCAGCTCATCTACATCCGTTACACATAATCTTTCTTGACATTGAAGTACCCCTTCTTGTGTAAGATCGAAGGCCACATTTAGACCCTGTTTTACATTATCCGTTAGCTTCAATAACATAGAATCCACAAACTGCTTCTCTTTCACTTCAGCTATTAAGGAGGATTCCGCTGTATTGTGCGCAATAACCCTTTCATCTGGAGATTCAATAAGGCGAACTCCCAAACTGGATAATTGATGTAAATATTTGACTAAACCCTGCTTTTCTGTCAGTTGACCACTAGTGCCCCCCATTGCCTTACGACTCAATGCATCAGCTACCACTTTTGCTTTGCCTGGATGATAGAGAATATCAATATCATAGTCTTTTAAGATCTCTAACCACCTTCGTTGCCTCAGATTGAGTTCCTTCTACTTAAAGATATATTGTAAACTCTTGTGATCAGTATAGATATCAACATGAACTCCATACAAATAATGACGCCATATCTTTAAGGCAAAAACTACAGCTGCTAATTCAAGATCATGTGTGGGGTAAGTTTGCTCATGTGGCCGCAATTGTCGTGAGGCATATGCTATGACCTTACCATGTTGCATCAATACACATCCGAGGCCAATTCCGGAAGCATCACAATAAACTACATAGCCCTCGGTACCCTCGGGAAGTACTAGCACAGGTGTGGAAGTCAATTTTGTTTTCAACTCTTGGAAACTTTGCTCACACGCATCATTCCATTGAAATTTAACTGCTTTATATGTAAGCTTTGTTAACGGTGCAGCAATGGAGGAAAAACCTTCCATAAACCTTCGGTAATAAACTGCCAGTCCAAGAAAACTACGAATCTCTGTGGGTGTCGTAGGTCTTGGACAATTTTTCACCGCCTTAATATTCTGTGTATCAACCTATATCCCTTCATCTGACACAATGTGACCCAAGAATGCGACGGATTTTAACCAAAACTCACACTTAGAGAACTTTGCATACAACTTACGCTCACGGAGAATCTGTAATACTTGTCGTAAGTGATTAGCTTGGTCCTCTTGTGATTTGGAGTAAACCAGGATATCATCAATAAACACTGTCACGAACACGTCTAGAAATGGCTTAAACACCCTATTCATCAAATCTATGAAAATAGCTGGTGCATTCGTTAGTCCAAATGACATAACTAAAACTTTATAATGGCCATACCGTGTTCGGAAAGCTGTCTTGGGTATATCTTCTTCTCTAATTCTGACTTGATGGTAACCCGACCTCAAGTCAATTTTAGAAAAACACCTGGCACCCTGTAACTGATTAAACAAATCATCAATTCTGGGAAGGGGATATTTGTTCTTGATCGTTACCTTATTCAACTGCCGATAGTCAATGAACATTCTCAAGGTGCCATCTTTCTTTCGTACGAATAATACTGGTGCACCCCACGGGGACATACTAGGTCTGATAAATCCCTTGTCCAGCAAATCTTTCAATTGCTCCTTCAATTCACTCAATTCTGCTGGAGCCATTCTATATGGGGGAATAGAAATAGGCTGAGTGTCTGGCATCACATCAATACCAAACTCGACCTCCCGTCCTGGAGGTAGGCCTGGAAGATCCTCCGAAAATACATCAAGAAATTCATTGACCACCGAGACCGTTTGAGGAGTTGGTGGTTCTACATCTATATCATGTACACAAACCAAATGACATATATACCCCTTAGCTATCATTTTCTTTGCTTTAAGATAAGAAATAAATTGTCCTCTTGGTGCCCCCACATTACTCTTCCATTTAAAATTATTCATTTGTGGAAATTGAAAATGCACCTCCTTAGCTCGGCAATCCACCGTGGTATAACAGGAGGCCAACCAATCCATACCCATGATAACATCAAAATCCACCATATTCAATTCAATAAGATTGACCAAAGTATCATGACCACCCACAGTTACTACACAATCATGATATACTTTCTTCGCAACAATCGACTCACCGATTGGTGTGGATAGTTCAAATGACTTAATTAATAATTCCGGTGTTATTTTAAATTTTTTAGCAATCAATGAAGTAACGTATGATAATGTAGAACCCGGATCAATCAATGCATATACACTGTGCGCAAATATGGATAATGTACCTGTAACCACATCAGGAGAAACCTTTGAATTTTGTCGGTTCACCAGAGCGTAAGTACGGTTCTGGGCTCCACTGGAACTAGCTGCTCCTCTGGCACCCCTACCTTGTCCAGCAGGCTGTACACCTCGGCCTAGAGATGGGACCGATGATGAGGATGCAACAGCTGATCCTGTAGGTCGTACTACACCACCTGCGCCCCTTTGTGGGCAGTCTCTCTCTATATGCCCTAACAACCTGCACCAAAAGCAAACATTTATCCCAATATGGCATGCCCCTACATGATACTTCCCGCAATGCTGACATGGCTGACGAGAAGATCCTGTTGTCTGTGATCCTGTCATACCACTGCTCTGCCCACTATAATTGCCCCTAGACTCTCGGAATTGGGATTGAGTGTCCGCCGGGGAATAGGAGAACGAAGGTCTAGGCGGTCTAGGATACATTCGAGGCCTAGAGTCTGCTTGGGACACCATAGACTGTCCCAAAGGTCTAGCCCTCTTTGAAGGCCCTCTCTCAAATTCGTGTACCCTTCGTCTTTGACTCTGGTGTTCCATTTTCTGCGCAAAAGCCTGATTCTAGCTATGTCCATATCTTAATTCAATGCAACAATGGTGCAGTCTCGTACCAAATACGGCTCCAACTTGTCTACGTATCGATGAACTCTATTTGTCATTGTAGCCACTACGTTCAGAGCATATCAAGCCAATGAGTTAAATTAGAGACTGTATTCCCTCGCACTCATGGTTCCTTGTCGGAGATTCAAAAATTGATCCGCACGAGCCTCTCGGACCTCATACGAAAGATAGTGATCAAGAAATGCCACTTTAAATTCTTCCCACGTAGGTGGGTTTGCACCAATACCACGAGCCTTCTTCCAGTCTTCATACCACAATATAGTCTCGCCCTTCAATCTATAGGCCGTAAGTTCCACCGTTTCTACACCTGTCACATGCATCACCTCCAGGGCCCTTTGTATTTGATCGATAAAATCTTGCGGGTCTTCCTTTGGATCTGATCCAGTGAATGTGGGAAGATCTAACTTTAAGAAATCCTGCATCCGGCGACTAGCTGCTCTAGCTGCAATATCATCACCTGTCATTGGACAACCTTGTCCTTGAACTTGTGCAACAACTATTTGGGTCAACATGTGCACTGCATTCTTTAAGTCCTGGTCAGTAGTATTTACTGGTGGTTCTACAGGTACTTCTCTTTCTCTTGATTCTTCTAAAATTGGAAGAGTAGAAGAATCCTGTGATGCCATCTCTGGTTCAGCGCCGCCTTGATTAACTGGTTCAAGCGGGGCTCTGCTAGTTCCTTCTCCAGCGATTCTATATATCCTTTTACTTTTACCTCAACCTCTTCTTGTCATCGGCATCTTACTATAAACAAGAAAACCAATTCCAGTGATTAGATACGTTGCTACCTACAACATAGGCTCTACTGCACGATCTAGAAAGGAAGAACAAAACAACTCCTAAATGTCCCGTAGCCTCCTACTTATAAATGTGGCGCGCAACACATCGATAAGTAAGACCCTACTCATACATGGCTTTGTAGACTCCCTTAGACCAACCTGCTCTGATACCACTTTTGTCACGCCTCGAATCCTATTTGGGACTGACTGGCACCCGAAGCCGATATGGCCCGAGAGAACCAATCTTTGCTCATGTCTACTCATTTGCATTCCACTAAATAAATAGGACCATCACGTAGAGATATGAGACGTCAATAATGGAAGTTATGGAAGCATGTAATGTATATATATAAAGCACTTGGCCGTCAGGGCCATCAAAGTCAAAGTGAATATTCGTCTCTTATAATACATCTCCCCACATATGTCTACAAAGCCTCTAATAGATACATGACCATGCTTATGCAATATTTACATAACAACACCAAAAACCAATGTACACATGTGACTTGGAGAAGCCCCCAAGCAAACTGGAGATCACCAATAATCAGCAAAAGGTCAACAACCTATTGTGGAGGTCTACTAGTACCTGTGCCTGCAGCAACTAAGGTAAGTCCCACAAGGGACATCAGTACGAAGAATGCACTGAGTATGTAAGCCAATAAGTAACTGTATGAGATGTAAGAACTGTCATCAGTTCGAGTACAAGTGAATAGTCAATGTAAAATAAACCATGATTCTATGTGCATTGGGAACATGCGTCTTGCTTTCTTTGCTTTCTTTGCATTTGCATTCATATGTCATTAACCATTGTAATGTGATACCCGGGCCCCAACTGATCAGTGGGTAATAATGAGATATATCAAATGGGATCGTTCCAGCCAGGCTTCGCCCCTTAGAGTGCCACCCATAAATGATATATTAGTGGGATCGTTCCATCCAAGCTTATGACCCTTAGAGTGCCACCCACAAATAATAATTTTGGGAGCGTTCCAGCCGGACTTATGTCCCTTAGATTTCACTCCCCAATTGAACAGTTATGCATTACTTCACTTCTTTACTTTTGAACAATTGATACATTGGTTACCATTGCATTATTGGAACATTTGGAACCATATTGGAACATTTGGAACCGTAGACATTTGTGTAACACATGAGTAATAATGGATTAATAGATGAGGAACATACGAGTAACAAGATGACTACTTGAGTTGGGCTACTCTTGGACATTTCAGAATAATACAAGGACATTGCCAATGTAATCAATATGAGCTGCAAAAGGATACGGACAAAGTAACCTTACATACCTCGTCTCTTCAATGTGAATAGATATAATCTTAGATGTGCATACAATGTCCCGCTCCCTCTTTATGTTTCACTCTACAACACAAATACATAGCGGAATTTTATTAACCACCAACTACCTTACAATTGTATATAAAGTCCATGAGTTACATGTTTGCCTTTAAAATGTCATTTTCCCCTTAACAATACCATTGATGAAATCATCATATAAATAATCCCACAATATTACCAACATTGACCCAACTATCATAAACCGTTAGCATGTCGCACCAAGTTCATACTTTCCACTCTTCATCACCACGACACCACAATTATTCCATCAAATCACTTCAATACACCTCACAACAACAAATCGGCCAAAATTCCATAATTTACACTTATAGAAAAATAACAAGTTTAAGAGCAAAATCACACCCTACATGTTGACATCTTATCCATACCATTCACTTTTACCAAAACCACAAGTCACTTTTCAAGTTTAATTCACAAAGTTGGCACATTTCCAACAAAAGCAAAAGTTTACTATTCAACACTTTGAGGCATAAATATCATGATATACATGCTCTTTCATGCATATAATATATTAATCCATGAGTATAAATACTTACCAAGGCTTTTAATAGGATGATCTTGTCCAAAGAAAAGGGCTTAGGGTTCTTAGGGTTTGAGAGAACCAAAAGGAAATATCTTGTAAATTCTAGAAATGTGTTGTGTGTTTTTAGGAATAAAAATCTGATTTTGGGGCCTTTATATAGTACTCAAGTCATCCTTAGTCATTCTCTTGCATTAAATGCAATGGTTGTTTGGTCAAAGTGGAAGAATGGGTCATTTTTCCTCTTGGGCCAATGTATTTTGGCTTCATTTTGGGCCTTGATTGAGACCAATAACACATATCCATGTAACCCATAAAATTTAATGTTTAATCCATCATATATATCACGTTTAAATAAGTCCATAACATCAAGACAATATTCACTTACGCAATTCACTTTCGTAACCTCAATTGCAAAAATAGGGATTCTAGACGCTCGTAGCTTCCTTGAACATTTTTGGTAATTACTTGTGTTTTATGGTTTGATAATGTAGGAGTGTATTGAGGTATTTGAAGCCTTAATCAATGCTAAAATAACCCCAAGGAAGCAAAATAAACTATGGAAGAATCGTCGTTGCATTGCGTCGCCAAACGAGCTCGGAAAGGCCCAAGGTTTGTGCCTTGCACCACTGCTGCAAAACAAGGCAGTGGCGCAAGAAATGAATTCCCTCTAAATCATAGGCTTGCGCCACATCCCCTGAAACAGGGAGTGGCGCAAGTTTCAACACCTTGCTGAATTTTTGGGCTACTCCCTCTAACACTTACATATCACCCAATGCCCCATCAAAACACTACAAAATACGTATTTAGTGACTTTAATCATCAAGTAAACATGACTCTAAGTCACCAAATAATGTTGGAAATGTACGGGTTGCTACATCCCTTAAGTGAGGAATGTAATTTTTCGACTTTGGCATAACAAATTCAAGAATATAGACATATTTTTCCTCATCTTTACACTCTTCCATAGGCTCAGATGGCTCGATTAATATCTTACTATCCAAACATAATGTGGAAAAATGATTAGAATGAGGTCCAATACACCCTAACTCATGAATTGTATTACTATTTACATCCTCATATTTAAACCCACTAGAGTTTTTAAAAATAATATTATCTACTTCCTCACATAACTCTAGTGTACTCTTCTCAACAGTGACAACATCAATAAAAGTCTGATCAAGTATTTGACCCTCCAATTTTAGCTCCTCAATTTGGCTTATAAGAATTTTTTCAGCCTCACACAACTCATAACTAAATTGTTCGACGTTACACGCATCAACTTTTGCATTCAAATCTTCGTTTAAGTTGTGAATATCCAAGCCAAATCTATCAACCTCTTTCATGAACTCACGTTTTTCTACTTCAAAGAGTGTTAACATTTCTATCATGCTCTCATTATGATCCCACAATGTATCTACCACACTCCTACAATAATGCACTATATCAAAGGGATAAGAATCAATAAAATAGGAGTCCTCATTATTCCATACTTCATCTTGTAAAGATGTCATATCAAGAAGAGTAGTAAAATATTGAAAAAAAAAAAAAAAACTAAAAAGAAAATTTAAAAAGAAAAAAATAAATGTGTTTAAAGTTTGAGAAGAAAAATCACACCCAAAATCTGAAAATAAAAGAATGGAGAATAAGGGAGAATAAAAATGGAAAAAAGGTTGAAAGTTGGAGCCAAAAATAGTGTAGTGTCAAGGAGGGTTGAGTCACTATACCCATATGCACCATACCCGTCCCTAAGCCTACATTACAAGCCGAGTAAAGTCCTATAGTGATCCTAGTCCGACTGTTCGAAAACGAAGGCGTAGAAAATAAGGGTAAGCCTATGGTAGTTAATGCACACTGTCTTAACTTCTTTGTGAGTGTGAGTGTTTTGAACTCGTCCCTACTTTGATATTCATTAGTATACTGAGAGTGCATGGGACTTCTTTGATTGTGAGAGCACATGGGTTGCATAATTAGCTGCTAGTTGTTCGAGACATACCAAATTGCATATCCGCTTAGGTTTTTGTGCATAATTTAGTGCCATCACTTAATCTCCTCTGTGTCATGATCCTATGCTGCTTACATACACACTTTGGTTTTGCTTTGAAAATAGGAGGGGTCAAAAAGGTTTTGTGTCAAAAGCAACAAGTTGACTGCCATAGGTCCCTTAGGTTTCTCTTAGTTAAGCATTGTGTTTTTGTATTTTTATTTTGTTCGCTTGAGGACATGCAAACGTTCTAAGTTGAGGGTGTTGATGTGCCATGGTTACATGGAACTTTTGATGCTTAAAACGAGGAAAATATGCAATAACTTAGGTGTGTTTTGTTGGTATGATGTGGTTTCTGTCCTAATTTGCAGGAAAACAGGCTTTAAAGGCAAAATGAGCAAAAGAGGAAGAATCAAGCCCGACAACGAAGTGTCAGATGAAGAAAGAACAAGAGGCTGAAGAAATCCACTCACTCCACAAGTCACGTGGCGTGGAATCCACTCACTCCACGTGAGTGGATATCGTGACTAAGTCCAGAAATAGAAATTTCAGCCTGATTTCCATGGCAGGGGTCACGTGGCGTGACAGACACCTACGTGACGTGGAAGCCTACTGTGATCCAACTTCTGAAGACCACAAGTTGAGCCTGATTCCCATGACATCAACCTACGTGGCGTGACTTGGTTCCACGACACCAAGTCACAATACCGTGGAAGTTGCCGACTCTGTTCTCCTATTTGGTTTTGGATAGGACTAGTTTTATATCTATAAATACCCCTATGTAGTCCTAAGTACGGGAGTTGGACAATTTACTATTTTGAGAGTTATTTCATACTGTTTCAGACATATATTTGGTTTTGTATTCACAAACCCTAATTTGGAGTTTTATTGATAATTGAAATTTCGATTTTCCTTCATTCTTGTGAGATCATAATTATGCTTTAATCTTTGAATTATTCTTGTGTTCTTACAATCATGAGCAGATAAACCCATCAACTAGGGTTGTGTGAACCATAAGGAATTAACAAAACCGGTTAAGTGCAAAGCAACTTTGTACTGCTGTGTATGCATGTATTGTTGTTTCCTTCATTGTGATTGCTCTTCTAATGGTTGCAAGCGTTAGGAACTCGACTGTATTCTAGACTTGCTCGAGAGAGAGGTAGAGATTGGGAAAAGGAGATAACAACAGATATTTGAAGCTATCAACCTTCATCTAATAACCAGAGCCTTAGTGGAAAAAGTTATCTGAAATCCAGGACAAGGGTTAGTAGTGTGACACTCGGAGTCCGAGAGGAGAAGAGTGAAATTCGTCTAACCAAGGTCGAGAGACGTTTAGATGAGCCTAACTTGTTAGATCTTGCATGCAACGCATCGGAATAAATCACTAGTACGTAGAACCTAGGAATTTATGAAGTCATGGGGAACACAATCCTAGTTCATCATTCTCATTGACTTTCTCAGCATAAATTGATAATTGTTTACTTGTTACTTCAAACTAAAAATTGTTACTTGTTCTTTTAAATTCCCCCATTGAAAATAAACAACTAAAAGTCTAAATAACCACATTGACCTTGATTCTAACCATATTCCTTATGGGATCGACCCCAACCTAATTGGGTTCTATATTTGATAAAACGACCGCATTGTACTTTTTTGGAGGTATATTTTGGGCGACATCTAATTTTGGCGTCATTGTCGGGGAATACGGTTATGAAGTCGATCATTACTGGTTGGAGTTGATTGGGTGTGTTTTTACATACTCTCGAGGGCATACGCCGGTGTATGCCAAATACTAAGAGTCAAGGCAATCCCCTGATTCCACTTGATCTTGAAATCGAAAGGACTTTAAGAGCTAATTGTTGAATAGTGAATACTGAAGGAGTCCAGAATCCCGCAGCTGCGGGAGACATTCACAACCAGCCACTTCATCTGGCTGGTCAGGAAACAACGGAACAAACTACTGCTCGATTTACACGAGAAGAGCATATTAGAAAAGCTGCTCTTATACAAGCAGAAAGAGATAATCTAGCTATGCAAGAAGCAGCTCAACGTCTGGCTGATACTGAAGAGCGACAAAGACGATTAAGAGAATAACCGAGATAATATGTGCCTGTTTATGATGATCTTGAAGATGAATATGTGGCCTATTTTGAGCCAATCGAGAACGGTGCCATTGTTCCACCTGAGTTACCTCCGGGAACTAAGTTTGACATCACTAGTGCCATGATCCATCTGCTGAACTTGAAGGGCGTGTTTGCGGTTCTTCCTACTGATGATCCAAACATGCATGTAATGAATTTTGTGGGGCTCTGCACGTCATACAATCTACCTAGGGTTTACCAAGAGGCGATATGGTTGAGGTTGTTCCCATTCTCTCTTATAGGAGAAGCGACGTTGTGGTTGGCTGAGTTGCCTTGAGGTTCTATCACTACTTGGCAGGAATTGAGAAATAAATTCTTGGAAAGATTTTTCCCACCGTCCAAGATACTGCAGTTGAAAGACGAGATCTAAAATTTCAGATAGCTTCACTCGGAAGCACTCTATGAGACTTGGCTGAGATTTAAAAAAAAGTTGTAGATGGTGCCAAATCATAGGATGAGTGGCAGGAACTTACTTGAAATCTTCTACAGATCTTTGAATGTCAACACAAAGGCAGTAGCAGATACTATCACTGGTGGAGCATTCATGAGTTTGAGATGGGACCAAGCTTCTGAGATATTAGATCGTGTCACTAAGACCAACCGTGGATGGCATACTCGGGAGGCAGATACGCCGGCTGGAACATATGCTATTGGAGCTTCAGTAACTCAAAGGGCGTTGGATGAATCTGTGGCGCAAGAGGTTGCTCAGTTGAGGACCGAAATTGGTCTTCTGGCTAAACAGATAGCAGCCATAGATGCGGAGAAAGTGCATGCTGTTGGTGCACAAAGTAAATCGACTAGACATGATGATAGTGAGTCTGATGAAGAGGCGAAGTATCTAGATCGCGAAGTGGTGGATTTTCAAACCAAGGGACAAAGGTGTAATCAAGACTCTTGGAACTCAAGGCAATGGAATCAAGGTCAAAACTATTATGGTGACAGCTACAACAAATCGGGATACAAAGATCGAGAATGAGACCGTGATGGTGATTCGAGGCGAAAAGATGATAATCGAGAAAAGAATGACATACATGTACCTCTTGGAAGGCGTGATGAGGAGTCTGGAAGTTCAAGGATGGAGGCACTCCCTAATAAATTGGTCAAAGGTGCGGAAAGTCAGGAAAATTGCTTGAAAGAGATTAGGACTAACATTTCGGGCATAAGTCAGAAAGTGGAGTCCTATTCAACTGCCATTAAACAGTTGGAGCAACAGTTTGGGCAGATTTCATTGGCACTGAATCAACGTCAGCCAGGCACCCTTCCAAGTAATACCATCTAGAATCCTAAAAATTATAGTCATTGCCTCGCCATCACTACTAGAAGCGGGAAGTGCACAACAGATCCACCTATGCATGATGACAGTAGTGCGCCTAATGATCCAGTGGTTATCGATGTTGAAGCTGAGTTAGAGTCGGATAATGCAAAGGGTGACTGGTTCCAAATTAGCATGATGATAGCGACAATGCACAATCTGAGAAGAGGAAGGAGAAAGAGGTACCAAACGGGCTCAAAACTATCCCACGACCTCCTCCTCCCTATCCTCAAAGGTTGAAGAAGAAGGCGGAGGAAGGAAAGTATCAGAAGTTCATCACCATGTTGAAGGAGCTGTCAGTCAACATCCCTCTTATAGAGGCATTGGAGTAGATGTCAGGTTATGCCAAGTTCATGAAAGAATTGGTGACAAAGAAGAGAATGGTCAGTTTTGAGCCAGCAGATAACATTCATCATTGCAGTGCAGTTGCTTCCCAGTCCTTAGTTGAAAAGAAGGAGGATCCAGGAGCTTTCACAGTTCCGTGTACTATTGGGTCCTACGATTTTGCTAAAGCACTTTGCGATTTGGGTGCTAGCATCAACCTAATGCCATTAGTTGTGATTAAGCAATTGGGGTTGGGAGCACCAAAACCAACCTCTCTGAAAAAGCCGGTTGGCATTCTGTACGATGTTTTGGTGAAGGTTGCTTCTTTCATATTTTTGGCTGATTTTGTGATTCTCGATTATGAAGTTGACTTTGAGGTTCCTATCATACTGGGAAGACCATTCCTTTCCACGGGTCGCACATTGGTTTATTTGAAACCGGACAGCTAAAATTTAGATTGAATGATGAACATGTTACTTTTAATGTTTGTCGGTCTATAAAGCAGGCAAGAGATAAGCGAGTGATTTCAGTGATAGATGTTGTTGATTATAGTGAGTTTGATGTGTCCAATGAAGAAAGGTTGGGAGTAGAGCCTCTGGCTGCCGTGATCATAAATTTTGAAGACGATGGTATAGAAGACTATGATGAGATGGTGGGTGCACTAGCTGGTAAAGGAGCGTACACTTATGCGCCTAAGAAACTGGATATTGATTTGAAGAATAGGGCGACTCCACCAGCTCGTCCATCTATTGAAGATCCTCCAGTGTTAGAGCTTAAGGCTCTTCTGGCCCACGTTCGCTACACTTTCTTGGGAGCCAACAATACCTTGCCAGTGATTATTTCTGCTAAGTTGATGGATTGGAAAGTAGAGGCTTTGGTTTCAGTTTTGAGAAGATATAAGAGGGCCATTGGTTGGTCCATTGCGGATATCATAGGTATTCCACCCGGCATTTGCACTTATAAGATCCAGCTTGTCCCTGAGTGCATACCTAGCATTGAGCACCAGCGTCGTCTGAACCCACCTATGCAGGAGGTTGTGAAGAAAGAAATTATCAAGTGGTTGGATGCAGGAGTGGTTTACCCCATTGCGGATAGCAAGTGGGTGAGCCCGGTTTAGTGTGTACCAAAAAAGGGAGGAATCACTGTGGATCTGAATGACAAAAATGAGTTAATTCCAATGAGGCCGGTGACTGGATGGAGAGTTTGCATAAACTATCGAAAGCTGAATTTATGGACTAAAAAGGATCATTTTCCTATGCCCTTTATGGACCAGATGTTAGACTGTCTTGCTGGTAGAGGATGGTATTGTTTTCTTGATGGTTATTTGGGGTATAATCAGATTTCTATTGCCCCTGAAGACCAAGAGAAGACCACTTTCACTTGTCCATATGGGACGTTCGCATTCAAGAGGATGCCTTTCGTTTTGTGTAATGCACCGGCCACCTTCCAACGCTGTATGACGTCTGTTTTCTCCGACATGGTGGAAGACACAATCGAGGTTTTTATGGATGATTTATCTGTTGTGGGTGACTCATTTGAGGGCTGTTTGGCACACCTTGCTAATGTGCTACAAAGATGTGAGGAGTGCAACCTAGTGCTGAATTGGGAAAAATGTCACTTTATGGTCAATGAAGGTATTGTATTGGGGCATCATATTTTGAAGAACGACATTGAGGTAGATAAGGCAAAAATTGAAGTAATTGAGAAGCTGCCCCCACCTATCTAAGTGAAAGGTATTCGAAGTTTCTTAGGTCATGCTGGTTTTTATAGAAGATTCATCAAGGATTTCTCCAAGATTGCTCATCCCTTGTGCAAACTTTTAGAGAAAGAGGTGAAATTTGTGTTTGATGAAGCATGTCTTAAAGCATTTGAGTGCCTTAAGGAGAAGTTGGTGTCATCCCCGATTATTGTGTCACCTGATTGGACTAAGTCTTTTGAGGTTATGTGCGAAGCTAGTGGAGTGGCTTTGGGGGCAGTCCTTGGCCAGAGACGTGAGAAGATATTGCACCCAATTTACTACGCTAGCAAAGTGCTTAATCCAACTTAAAAGAACTACACTGTGACTGAGCAGGAGTTGTTAGCCGTAGTATTCGCTTTCGAGAAATTCAGATCTTACTTGATTGGTACGAAGGTGATTGTGCATACAGATCATGCAGCTCTTCGGTATCTTATGTTAAAAATGGATGCTAAGCCAAGACTGATTCGGTGGGTACTTCTGTTACAAGAATTTGACTTTGAAGTCAAGGATCGTAAGGGGATCGAAAATCAAGTGGCTGACCATTTTTCACGCATTGAGGAGGAGGCCATGCTTAAATTGAAAGATGACCTAGAGATTGATGATACTTTTCTGGATGAGCAAGTATTGGCAGCATCTCAAGACTTGATCCCTTGGTTTGCTGATTTTGCCAACTTTTTGGCAAGTGATCTAGTCCCGGAAGATATGACATATCAACAGAGAAAAAAATTCATGCATGAGGTATGAAAGTTCTTCTGGGATGAGCCGTATTTGTTTAGGGTGTGTGCGGATGGCATAATTCGAAGATGTGTTCCCGAGTCCAAGATGTTGAATATTTTGGAGGCATGTCACTCATCTCCAGTTGGGAGTCACCATGGAGGTGCACGAACCTCCCATAAAATCTTGCAATGTGGGTACTACTGGCCCATTATTTACAAAGATTCTCATGACTATGCCCGTGCTTGTGACCGGTGTCAAAGGCAAGGTAATATTTCACGCAGACACGAACTTCCCATGACAACTATACTTGAGCTGGAGTTGTTCGATGTGTGGGGATTTGACTTTATGGGGTCCGTTTGTGAGATTGCATGGAATGAAACACATCTTGGTAGCCATTAACTACGTGTCTAAGTGGGTGGAGGCAATTGCGCTTCCTAATAACGAAGGGAGAAGTGTCACAACTTTTTTGAAAAAGAACATATTTCACGCTTTAGGACACCCCGAGTTATTATTAGTGATGGAGGATCCCACTTTTGCAACCGACTGTTCAAAGCCCTGCTGGAAAAATATGGTGTCAAACATAAGGTGGCAACACCTTACCATCTGCAGACAAGCGGGTAGGTGGAGGTGTCAAATCGCGAGATTAAGTCCATTTTAGTAAAAACAGTTAATGCAAATAGGAGTGATTGGGATCGACGACTGGATGATGTGTTATGCGCATATCGGACGGCTTTCAAAACACCAATTGGTGTATCACCATATCAGTTGGTATTTAGGAAGTCTTGCCATTTGCCCGTTGAACTAGAACATAAAGCTTTGTGGGCGTTGAAAAGGGTGAATTTGGACTGGAGTGAAGCGGCCCAATTGCGACTTGAGAAGATGAATGAGATGGATGAATTTCTTTTCCGGGCTTATGAAAGTTCAGCATTGTATAAAGAAAAGATGAAATTGTACCATGATCGTTGGATTGAGAACCGCGAATTTCACCCGGACGACTCAGTTTTATTGTATAATTCTAAGCTTCTCCTGTTTGCTGGAAAAATAAAATCTAAATGGTCAGGCCCATTCACTGTTGTTCGAGTATTCTCACATGGTGCTATTGAGCTAAAAGAAGCAGATAATATCCTATTCAAAGTCAATGGATAGCATGTTAATCATTATGTAGGAGTTCCGAAAGAGATACGGACGATTGAAGAACTTGAACTTGATGAAGTCTGAGTAGTCAAGTCAATCATGTCGTGCCACGATGTTAAATCAGGCGCTTCATGGGAGGCAACCCATGGGCTAGTTGGGGAAGTCTGAGTATCCAAGTTAGCCATGTCATGCCGCTACATTAAATCAAGCGCTGAATGGGAGGCAACCCAAGATTTTTTTATGTGGAGATCGGATTATTGAGAAACAGTTAGCTGAAAATCACAGAATTTACCTGAAGGGGTGAAATTTCATTCACGACATGAATCACGTTAGGTGAGGGAGTTCTACGCCATGTGGTAGGTATTGTCAAAATCAGAGGAAAATTTCCAGGTTCTGAATCTCTTCCACGGAAGGCAATCACGTGACGTGGATGTTATCCATGCCACGTAAGTGGTGTCGTAAAAATCAGAAGCCAAAAGTCAGTCTAAGAAGCCCCACCCACGACATCAGTTATGCCACGTAGGTCACACCACGTGATGTGGACTGTGTCGTGAAACATACAAGTTTCAGCAATTCAAATCCGACCCAACCCAAGCCCATTTTTCTCAAATAAAATCCGGATCTTGTCTTCCTTACCCGATATATACCCGAACCATGTCCCTTCTTACCCCACTTTCAAATCTCTTCTAACAAAACCCTAAAATCAAAACCAACTCATCCTTCTCCTCCAAATTCGGATCTTCATCACCCCAATACCTAAAATCCGAACCCTAGACTCCTAAAACCTCAAGAATCCGACCCCCATTACCAAACCCATTCGATAATCTGAACCCCAAGCCCAAAAATTCAAATCAAATATACTAAACCCGACCAAATCCGATCCAAATACCCACAATTTGATCAATAACCCGTTACCATGCCTCAAAAATCCAACCCTAAGAGTGACCACCTTGATGCCTCATCCCGAATTCGGACCAAAAATCTGGATATACCGACCCATCTGCGGGATGAACCAACTGAGTCTGAACCAAGTGGTTCTGTGGAGGAATTCGACATTAGCCATGATGATACTGCTTTAGTTCCAAGGGCTACGAGGTTACAGACACAAACCCGAGCGGCTGCCCGGGCAGCACGTCAGCCGACCCCACTACCTGTTGAGCCAGTTGTTCCAGCTGAGTCTTCTAAGTTCATCCCCCAGTCTGAAGAGGGGGAGGATGGTTCTGCGTCAGGCTATGCTGATGATTCTACGAGTCAGGGTACGTCTGCGGCGAAGGCTATGGCTTCTGTTTTAGGTTCTGGTGCCCAGAGTGCTCCGACTACCGCACAGAGTACTGAGATTCAGCGTTGGTGTGTGCAGGGCATGCGTTCCTTCTATGATAGAGATGCTAAATTGACTGAGAGGGGGATGTGTCGGAGGAGCATTATGGAGGAGCCACGGTATCGGGTGGATGAGTTAAGGACCCTGACTGATATATAGCCTGTTTTTGAGAGGTGCGGTCTGGGGTGGCTGGCGCACCCTTCTGGTCGATATAGATCAGAGTTAGTTTGAGAGTTTTATGCCTCGTATGCTGCGTCAGTGGATTTGGGGACTCCTGTTGGGCAGAAATTTATATTGCAGCCATTTTTGACCCATGTCATGGTTCGTTGTACCCGTGTGGATATTTCAGAGCAGACCATTCACCACTTCTTATTTGGGGCTGACCGTCCACTTCCTGCGTCGACTGCTGAATATGATCATAGGATAGACACTGTCAGAGATAGGGTTAAGATGAGAGATACGGAGCAGAAATTGGATTTGTTTAAATGGATTGCAGGGTACATAGCCGAAGATGGTGTGGCGGCTAGTAGGGTGACTGGGAAGCTGGACATCAAAAATTCCATGCTTTATTTTGCTAGTAAATTCTGGTGGTCTGTGGTACGGCGTCGGTTGGGTCCAACCAATGCTGATAATTCACTCACGTTGGAGCGGGCTGTAGTAGTTGCCAGCACCTAGCTGGTTATGAGATTCCTTTTGCGAGATACATAGTCTGGGAGATTCACGAGAGGGCTTTCAGAGATCACACAAGTATCCCCTTTCCATGCTTGATCTAGGGGTTGTGTGATAGGGCGGGAGTGGACAGGATACCGGCCCTAGACCATTATATCTAAGTGACCCGCATTACGTACATTGCCTTAATGCAGCAAAGGGGTTCACACCCCATGCTCCCATGAGAGTCACAGCCATCTGAGTCGGCAGGTGCGGCCCTAGATGAGCCGAGTAGTGCCCGGTTGCCTGTTCCTGCACCAGTTAGGGTACCTGTACAGACTGAGGGCGCTGGCCCTATTGATGAGGGAGTACCTAATACTAGTGCCCCTCCGACTCCTGCTGGGATGGTTTCAGTATCACGAGACTTTCTGCAGCAGCTGATTGACAGGCAGACAGAGATATTTGAGCGCCAGGCGCACACTGAGACTCAGATGGCTAAGTTGGTATCCCAGCTTAAGCCTTGGGTTCGATCTACAGTAGAGGCTATAGAGACTAGGGTGGAGGCTCGAATGAATGCAGCTATGGACCACTTTATGAGGGGCCTGCATGGGCGGATTGATAGTTTCGAGGCACGTATGGCCTCCCGCTTGAGTGCTGCACCGAGCCCTGATATGGCCGACTTGACCCAGGAGGTAGCTGCGTTGAGAGAAAAGGTTCAGGCACTGGCATCGACTAGCACTCCTATTATACAACCTATGCCTGTCCCGACCTCTGTACGACCAGCATTTGAGGTTGATTTGTTTGCTGACGAGGAGCCTCCGATGGATAGAGGCAAGAGACCCCGCATTCCGATGGATAGGGGTGCGAGTGATGCTGAGTACGAGAGTGATCTGAGGAGGGCTGTTAAAGCCTCCCAGGTAGAGTACCATGCGAGCCAGATTGAAGCAGAGCAGAGGGCGCGTAGTGCATCTGCCAGTCAGGCTATCCCCCCACCGAATGCGACTACTGCACAGTCTGATGATCCCGCTACTAGCGGGCCCATTTCCAGCACTTAGAGCGCTACATGTATGTCTTCACTCCCTTGTATTTAGTTGATATTAGTGCATTGAGGGAATTGCACCATGTTTAGTTGGGGGTGGGGGTGTACAACCACTTGGGGTTTTTTGTTGTCGTGTTTCTTTTCCCCCGAGTGTGCTATCATAGTAGAACCGACACGTTTAGGATGTTATTGTTGATGTTTTTATGTTTGTTGCTATATTAGGAAAAAAATGAGGGAACTTTAGTGCAGTCCAGTTTTGAAAGATTTTTTCTTTATGTGTTTTAACTATTAAGGATACCCCTCCTGAAATTTTGAATTGTGTGAATAGCATGCTTGTGTATGAAAGTTGTTGGATCTTGTTATGGCACTTGAATTATAGGCAAATAACCATAGCTAGCATTGCATGAACGGATAGGTAGTAGTTGGTAATACAACCCTGTGTTATGTGTGTGTTAGGTCACTACTTAGTTAGCTGTGTGTGTGCGATCCAGAACATGCCCAGTTAGTCTTGCCTAAGTTAGGGATTAGGAAAGGATCATAGGCCGTTTTTGAATAAAGTCCACTTTTAGCCCAAATGCCAAACCAAAGGAAGAAGTATCCATTGATCCCGACGTTGAGCCATAATTGTCCTATTTCTTTAATTTAGCCTATTCACCTTCCCAGTTTAATCACAATGAACCTGTCTTGGCCCTAGTCCCTCCTTGTACACTGTGTACCTCAACTCAGGCAAATCACCTAGGTTGAGGGTGTCTATTATAGGGGTGCGTAGATTGAGTTGGGTATGAAGAAGGGTTAATAAAGGAAAAAGAGAAAACAGATTTGGGTGTGAAGAAAAGAAAAAAGAAAAAAATAAATGTGTTTAAAGTTTGAGAAGAAAAATCACACCCAAAATCTGAAAATAAAAGAATGGAGAATAAGGGAGAATAAAAATAAAAAAAAGGTTGAAAGTTGGAGCCAAAAATAGTGTAGTGTCAAGGAGGGTTGAGTCACTATACCCATATACACCATATCCTTCCCTAAGCCTACATTACAAGCCGAGTAAAGTCCTATAGTGATCCTAGTTCGATTGTCCGAAAACGAAGGCGTAGAAAATAAGGGCAAGCCTATGGTATTTAATGCACACTGTCTTAACTTCTTTTTGAGTGTGAGTGTTTTAACCTCGTCCCTACTTTGATATTCATTAGTATACTGAGAGTGCATGGGACTTCTTTGATTGTGAGAGCACATGGGTTGTATAATTAGCTGCTAGTTGTTTTAGACATGCCCAATTGCATATCCGCTTAGTTTTATGTGCATAATTTAGTGCCATCACTTGATCTCCTCTGTGTCATGATCCTATGCTGCTTACATACACACTTTGGTTTTGCTTTGAAAATAGGAGAGGTCGAAAAGGTTTTGTGTCAAAACCAACAAGTTGACTGCCATAGGTCCCTTAGGTTTCTCTTAGTTAAGCATTGTGTTTGTGTATTTTTATTTTGTTTGCCTGAGGACATGCAAACGTTCTAAGTTGAGGGTGTTGATGTGCCATGGTTACATGGCACTGTTGATGCTTAAAACTAGGAAAATATGCAATAACTTGGGTGTGTTTTGTTGGTATGATGTGGTTTCTGCCCTAATTTGCAGGAAAACAGGCTTTAAAGGCAAAATGAGCAAAAGAGGAAGAATCAAGCCCGAGAACGAAGTGTCGGACCAAGAAAGAACAAGAGCCTGCGGAAGAGAGCCACTCATGCCACAAGTCACGTGGCATGGAATCCACTCACGCCATATGAGTGGCTATCGTGACTAAGTCTAGAAACAGAAATTTCAGCCTGATTTCCACGGCAGGGGTCACGTGATGTGACGTGGAAGCCTGCCGTGATCCAACTTTTGAAGACCACAAGTTGAGCCTGATTCCCACGACATCAACCTACATGGCGTGACTTGGTTCCATGACACCAAGTCACGATACCGTGGAAGTTGCCGACTCTGTTCTCCTATTTGATTTTGGATAGGACTAGTTTTGTATCTATAAATACCCCTATGTAATCCTAAGTGCGGGAGTTAGATGAAGGCTGATATCTTCAAATCTCTGTTGTTATTCTCTTTTCCTAATCTCTACCTCTCTCTCGAGCAAGTTTAGAATACAGGCGAGTTTCTAACATTTGCAACCGTTAGAAGAGCAATCACAACGAAGGAAATAACAATACATGCATTCACACCGTTCCAAAAATTACTATGTATTTTAACCTACTTCGTTAATTCATTATGGTTCCCACAATCCTATTTGTGGTATTTAGCTACTCATGGCTTGAAAATCACAATTAGAAATCATAGACAAAATCATAATTGTGAACTTATAAATTGAGTAGAATAAATCCGGAATCTTGAATTATCAAAGAAAAATTAATAAAGATCGAGAAGAAAAGAATAAACCAATTTTCCCCGGCAACGGCGCCAAAATTTGATGTCGCCCAAAGTATACCTCCGAAAAAGTACAATGCGGTCACTGAATCAAATATAGAACCCAACTAGGTTGGGGTCGATCCCACAGGGAATAGGTCAAAGTGTGAGTAGACTACCAGATGGAATAATTGAAAAGCAAATAAAACTGGGGGTTTTTGCTAGTGAATAGTAACAATGAAGAATTCTGGTTGTATTGAGTTTGTAAACAATAAGAGATATTCACTAGGACTGTGATCCCCAATAATTCCTTAACTCCACCGGTTACTTGTGCTTAACAATATTGCCCCGCTGCGCTGCATGCAAAATCTAACAAGTTAGGTTCATCTAACTGTCTCTCGACCTTCATTATACGAATTTCACTCTTCTCCTCTTGGACTCCGAGTGTCACACCGTTAGAAGAGCAATCACAAAGAAGGAAACAACAATACATGCATACACAGCAGTACAAAGTTGCTTTGCACTTAACTGGTTTCGTTAACTCCTCATGGTTCACACAACCCTAGTTGATGGGTTTAGCTGCTCATGATTGTAAGAACACAAGAATAATTCAAAGATGAAAGAATAATTATGATCTCACAAGAATGAAGGAAAACTGAAATTTCAATTATCAATAAAACTCCAAATTAGGGTTTGTGAATACAAAACCAAAAATATGTCTAAAATAGTATGAAATAACTCTCAAAATAGTAAATTGTCCAACTCCCGCACTTAGGACTACATAGGGGTATTTATAGATACAAAACTAGTCCTATCCAAAACCAAATAGGAGAACAGAGTCGGCAACTTCCACGGTATCGTGACTTGGTGTCGTGGAACCAAGTCACGCCACGTAGGTTGATGTCGTGGGAATCAGGCTCAACTTGTGGTCTTCAGAAGTTGGATCACAGCAGGCTTCCACATCACGTGGGTGTCAGTCACGCCACGTGACCCCTGCCATGGAAATCAGGCTGAAATATCTATTTCTGGACTTAGTCACGATATCCACTCACGTGGGGTGAGTGGATTCCACGCCACGTGACTTGTGGCATGAGTGGTTCTCTTCTGCAGCCTTTTGTTCTTTCTTCGTCCGACACTTCGTTCTTGGGCTTGATTCTTCCTCTTTTGCTCATTTTGCCTTTAAAGCCTGTTTTCCTGAGAATTAGGACAGAAACCACATCATACCAACAAAACACACCCAACTTATTGCATATTTTCCTCGTTTTAAGCATCAACAGTGCCATGTAACCATGGCACATCAGTCATACTCATCTCATTTAACTCCTTTTATTTGATCATACACATGAAACCAATTGTAGCACCTAGGACGCTACTAATTGTTCTTCGTTTTAGAAAGTTTGTCCTATGATCTTGCTAAGCGTATTCCAGGAACTACTGAACACATAGCGTTAATACAAAGTGGAGTAGTACATACAAAGTGGAATGGAAACTTATAAAGAAAAATCAGTTGTTGGACTATGTAAAGTATAAAAATAGTCCAATCTATCACAAAATTCTAACTTTAGCAACAAAAAAAAAAGTTAGGGGCAGAGCTGCAACGACCAAAGAAATCAAGTTATTTGAACACTCAGAAATCAAAATTCGATTATTCTCATGATGTATAAAACAAAGATTTTATTCCAATTTTGTTACAAACGCATCTCTTCAAACATGATTTGGTACAAAATCACCATGAAATTAACAATTCAAACATCAAAATGATTACAAATAATACGAATCTCTACTTTCACATAGTAACATCAATAATCTCCAATTTCCTACTGGAAAAAACACCTCCGAATAAAAAATACGGATAAACACCAAAGCAATTTTGAAAATAGAAAGGGTTACAGGGAATATGAATCATTTAATCAAACTTACTGATTCATGAAAAAATACGATTCGACTACAGAGTAACAGAAGAAAGTAGAAACTTGATTCGAAGAGGAGGCATACCTCAAATTCGCGTTCGAGCTGCATTTGGAGAAAACAGAGCTGCGATGAATTACTTAGCGAAGCATTTTTGTAGATTAGGGCACGATTACAACGGGTTGTGTTTGGGGAAAATAAAGATTTCTTTACTTTTTAAAATTTCCACTTCAGTTTGGTGCTTGTTTTTTTTATTAAAACAGAAGTTTTTTTTGTTTTTTTCTAGAATTTTCACTTCAGTTTTTGAGCCGTACTTTTTATCAAAACAAAAGTGTTAATTTTTTAAAATATTTTTAGCGCCATTATTTCCCGCTCAAGGCCCTCAATTATAATTTGGGACCAGCTACTAAGTTCTTTGGGGAACAGATTTAGTACCTTCGCAATAAAATACAATAATAGTGACAAAAATAAAATCTCGTCCCAATATATATACTTTTTGAGATGAGATTATTAGCTCGTCCTTAAATATTGGTCTTAAATAAGGCTTTTTCTTGTAGTGTATCCCAGTTCAGGTTGAGATATATTATTATACACATGTGTCCTATTCTTAGACAAATTATGCTTCACTTATCTCTTATTCATTGACTGAGGTTCCAAAGCTGTCATAACGTTGTAATTTCAAACGAACTATCTCAAAGAGAGTAAGGTGTAAACAGAATCTATTTATGCTTGAATAGCATTTCCAATCATGTCATGTTCCAAATCCAATAATATTATTATGATTATGTTTGTACCAATCTCTCACAAGTGTAAAGGTACCAATCCATAAGAATAGTGAAGAGGTAATGTGCGAGCTAATATATCTATCCCTCACAAGTTAAGGTGTCAATCTCATGAAGTCAAGGAGTGAAGTAATATTAGTGTGTTTCAAATAGTGTCATGATCCACAATGTATCAATTTCTCATAAGTGAATAAATCAATCTCTTCCAAGTAAGAATAAGAAAAGATTTAATTGATGAGTATTATCAGGTGGTATCCCAAGGGTGAAAAGAACACCTAGAATGGGTCGATCCCGCCACTACCCACCAATAGAGTGGGTGTATGTTAACCCACCCATGGAGTGGATGTATGTTAACCCACCAATAGAGTGGATGTATGTTATTAACCCACCCATGGAGTGGATGTATGTTAACCCACCAATAGAGTGGATGTATGGGAGTGGATGTATGTTAACCCACCAATAGAGTGGATGTATGTTATTAACCCACCCATAGAGTGGATGTATGTTAACCCACCAACAGAGTGGATGTATGTTATTAAACCACCAACAGAGTGGATGTATGTTATTAAACCACCAACAGAGTGGATGTATGTTATTAACCCACCAATCGAGTGGATGTATGTTATATCATTAACCCAAATCTCTTGAATAGAGGAATCTCTTGAGTAGAAGAATTTCTTGAATAGGAAGAATCTCTTGAGTGGAAGAATCTCTTGGAGGCAAGTCTTATGAGTGAAGGAATATTCTCTTAAATGAAGATGTGTATGAAAGATTTTCTATTAATAATAAGGATATAAATGAGTGATGTAAAATGACAATAACAGAGGCAATATACATGTTTCCACAGATAAAACGACGGTTTATCCATATTGAATATTCTCTCATAATCTATTTCATTGACATTCTCATGTATGATGTAGTTTCTTATAGCCTTACATACTCAGTACATTCTTCGTACTGACCCCTCTTGGGGGACTTACCTTACATGTTGCAGGTGCAGGCACTAGTAGACCTCCACAGTAGGTAGACAATTAATTGCGGATCTTTGTTGAGCCCCAGTTGCTTCGGGACTTTTCGAGTCACAGTTGTACAGTTGTTTTGATGTTGTAATGTTGTATAAAGCGGGGACTTGTCCCGACTTTTAGTTGTTCTTGTAAATGCATCTGTTAGAGGCTTTTGTAGACATCTGTGGGTATGTGAATGTAAGAGATGTATGATCATTTTAACTTGATGGCCCTAACGGCCAAGTTTCATATATATATAGATATGGCATATGTTTCCATGTCCATGGCTTCCGCATAGTTACATGAGGAATAATAAGATTCAGACGAGGATATGCATACGAATGAACATGAGCAAAGATTGGTTCTCTCGGGCCATATCGGCTTCAGGTGCCAGTCCGCCTCAATGGGATTTGGAGCTTGACAAAAGTGGTATCATAGAAGGTCATTCTATGGGTGTCTACAAAGTCGTGTCTTTGTAGAGTCTTGCTTATGGATGTGTTGTGCATCACATTTATAAGTAGGAGGCTACGGGACATTTAGGATGTTGTTTTCATTTTTCACTTCTAGATCGTGCAATAGAGCCAATGTGGTAAGCGGAATCGTATCTAACCATTGGAATTGATTTTATTATGTATAGTAAAAATACCAATGACGAGAAGAGGTAGAGGCAAGGGTAAGCAGGTAGATATGCCTGTCGATGAAGGCATGAGTAGATTACCACCTGACTAAGCTAGTCAAGGTGGAGCAAATGCTGAAATTGCATCGCGTTCTTCTTCTACTTTTCCAGAAGAGCCAAGAGGTAGAGAAGTACCTACAGAACCACCTATGAATACCACTGATCAGGATTTAAGAAATGCAGTACATATGTTGACTCAGTTAGTGGCTGTACAAGCACAAGAACGAACTGGTCCAATGGTAAATGAAGATAACGCGGCTAGAGAAGCTAGTCGACGTACACAGGACTTTCTAAAATTAGACCCTCCCATATTCACAGGGTCAGATTCGAAAGCAGATCCACAGGATTTTGTGGACCAAGTTCAAAGAGCACTAGAGGTGATGCACGTAATAGGTGTAGAAACAGTTGAGTTAGCAACTTATAGACTGAAGGGTGAGGCTATATTGTGGTATGAGGTATGGAAAAGATCAAGGGGTATTGATGCACTCCCAGCTGGTTGGGAAGAATTTAAAATGACATGTCTTGAGCATTACCTCCCGTATGAGATTCGGGAGGCACGTGCAGACCAATTTCTAAATTTGCATCAAGGAAATATGAGTGTTAGAGAATACAGTTTGCAGTTTAATTCCTTGGCTAGATATGCTCCAAATGTAGTAGCCACCATGGAAGGTAGAGTCCATCGATATGTGGATAGACCGGAGCCATATTTGGTACGAGACTGTACTATTACATCATTGAACAAAGATATGGACATAGCCAGAATTCAGGCCTTTGCGTAGAAAATGAAGGATCAAAGGCAAAGAAGAAGGACGCAGGAATTTGAGGAAGGGCCATCAAAAAGGGCAAGACCTATGGGGCAGTCTATGGCTTCCCAAGGAGAATCAAGGCCTCTGATGTTTTCTAGACCATCACTCTCCTAATCCAAAGCAGGCACACACTCTCAATTTTGAGGGTTTAGAGGTAGCCAATCTGGACAGAGTAGTGGAATTCATGGATCACAGGCAACAAGATTGTCTCGTCAGCTGTGCCAGCGCTGTGGGAGATTTCATTTAGGAGAATAACGGTTTGATACGAATGTTTGATTTTTTTGCAGTAGGCCAGGACACATGATGAGAGAGTGCCCACAGAGGCCCACGGATTATATGACACGACCTACAGGATCAGTCGTTGTGGCATCGGTGGCTGGTGTATAGTCTGCTGGTCGTGGTAGAGGTGTCAGAGGAGCATCCAGTTCCAGTGGAACTCAAAATCGCACCTATGCTCTAGTGGACCGGCAGAATAAGGACGCACCTCCTAATGAAGGTACAGGTACATTACCATATTTTCACATGATGTATATGTACTGATTGATTCGAGCTCTACCCTATTATATGTTAATTCATAGATTACTGTGAAATATAACGGGACACCGGGGTTATTAGCTAAGTAATTGAAGTATTTCCACCTGTTGGTGAATTTATTAAAGTTAAAAGAGCATATCGTAATGGTATAGTAGATGTTTGTGATCATGTTATGATGATTGATCTTATGGAGATGGAAAAGAAAGATTTTTAATGTTGTAATGAGTATGAAGTGGTTGGCTTCTTGTTATGTCACGAAGATTGCCAAGCTAAGAAAGTATATTTCCCTTTTCTTCCACAAAAGACCGTCCTTAAGTGGAAAGGTAAATTTGTTTCCTATCTTGAGGTAAGGAAAGTGATGTCCAAGGTATACACATGTCAGCTAGTAAGACTTAGTATGTCCCTGTATGGTGCACCAGTGTTGTTGCACAAAAGAGAAATGGCACATTGAAAATGTGTATTGATTATCGGCAACTGGATGAGGTAACAATCAAATATACAGAAAGTTTGGGTATACAAGTGAAGTTGGGTATAGTTTTTCATCCTTAAACAGGTGGACAAGTAGAACGTATCATCCAGACACTTGAAATTATGTTACCAGCTTACACATTGTATTACAAAGGTAGTTGGGATGATCATCTACCCCTTATTGAATGTGCTTAGAATAATAGTTATTATTCAAGTATCAAAATGGTATCTTACAAAGGTTTATATAGAAGAAAGTTTAAATCATCAATTGGATGATTTAGAGCGAGTGGAACTGCCTTACTTGGGGCTAGATTTTTTTCACTAAGCTATAGAGGAGGTTAAGGTGGTATAATAGTAGCTACAAGCTAACACAAGTCATACGCCGAGATCCATTGCTTTTATTGAAAATGTACAAGTTATGGAGGATCCCACTAGGAAGAGATACCTATGGCTATTCTAGACCGACAAGTGCAAAGGTTAGTAAATAAAGATGTAACTTTCGTAAAAGTTCTTTGGAGAAATCAACAAGTCGAGTAGATAACCTGAGAAGCTGAAAAACAAATGATGAGACCAAGGTACCCATATTTGCTCTAACAGAAGGAAAAAGTTCAAAAGTACGAAAGTGGAGAAAGACTAAGTAAGTATCTATATGAGTATATGTATAGAGATGCCAATATAGAGATGCAATTGTTGCACATGAGACGATGTTGTTAATATTCGAGGACGAATGTTCCTAAGCGGGGGAGAACGTAGCACCCCATACCTACCAAACCCTACTTGACGACGTTGAACAATGGTTACTCAAGTGTCGAGAGTCAAAAGTATGTATTTTATAATGTTATTGATGAGATAAGTGATATTGGGCCATGTACATGGGATTAGACCTTTGTAGGAGGTGTAACACCCTGTATGTTGTCGAACCTATACGACTATGTGTACATTTATGGAATTAGTTAAACATGAGAGATTTGATGAATTATTCATTAAATTTTTGGGGCTTACATGAGTCTTGTGCCATTGGGCCAAATGAGGCCCAAAGATCATCAAAAGACTTGGCCCAATGGGGCAAAAATGATCCAATCTTCCATTTGACTAATCAACTAAGGCATTTAATGACAAGAGATGGATAAGAGTGACTTGAGGGACCTATATATATGAGGAAAAATCAGATTTTATTTCATTGTGACACCCATGCCTTTTTCTAGAATTATCTCCACATTTCTTATATCGCACAAACCCCAAGCTCTCATCTTTGTGGACAAGATCACCTTTGTAAAAGACTTGGTAAGTGCTTATTATTATGTTTAAATATATTTTATGCATGGAATATGGTTTATATCATGTTGGTTATGTTGGTGAAGTATAAGAAGTTCACTATGTGTAAAACAACTTGTGTGTGCTTAATCGGTGAAGGGTTTTGTCTTGTAAACTTAAACATGGACTTATGGTCTTGAAGGAAGTAAACTTGATGGATTCAATATTGACATGTGAGATGTGATTATTGTCTTACCTTGTTTTATCCTTGTGTACAATGTTTGGAATTGTTGTTGTAAATTTGGTTATGGATTTGGTGATGTATTGAAAAGAAAGTGAGGTTTTGGTGATGTTTATGTGTGTTATGAGACCTTGGATGATTTTTGGCATCTAAGATGATCAAAAATATGTTAAAAGAAGTTTATTTATGATCATGGATCATTCATTGCATTAAAATACCCAAAAGAGACCAATTTGGCCGAAAATGGGCATCCGCCCTCGCAGGTGAGGCACCTGCGGGCACAGGTGACAACGCAGATGCCCCTAGACACTGCTAAGGGCCATATTCAGCCACATTTCAGCCACATACTGGCGCAGGTGGCTTCGCAGGTCCCTTCCCGAACACCGTTTTGCATGTTTTTGTCCCCTTTTGACCCCCGAAGGCCCCTATACCCTTTATGGATATAATTAGCAACTTTTGATGCCGTTTTAATGACTTTAAAGGGTCGTATGGAGCCATGTTGTACTATGTTAAGTATGTATTGTTGTTCATAAGTTGTTATTAGGCAAGTTGATAGGGTAATTGTGATGGAATGCTAATGAGGAAGCGTAAAGGGTAAACGTGGTGTGAAATGTTATTGGTTTAGAATGTCTTAGTCGATGTGTGGTATGTTATGGTGTTGTTGGTATGATAATGCAATGGATTGTACTGTGAAGTAAGAAATGATGCTATATAGCAGTCACGTAACTCATTGTGACACTTATACATTTGTAAGAGAGTTAATTGTTAACGTACACCGTTACATACTTGTGTTGTAAAGTGAAACGTAAAGGAGGAAGCTGGACTATTGTATCCCCATACAGGCTTATTTATTAGTATAAAGACGACAAGGTATGTAAGGTTACTCTTTCCGTATCTTTCTACAGCATAGAGTATTCACCTTGTTATGGTACTTACTCATGTCCGAAATGTTCTGAAGTATCCCAGTTCAGGTTGAGATATATTTTTATTCACATATGTCCTATTCTTAGACAAATTATGCTTCACTTATCTCTTATTCATTGACTGAGGTTCCAAAGCTGTCATAACGTTGTAATTTCAAAAAGAACTATCTCAAAGAGAGTAAGGTGTAAAGAGAATCTATTTATGCTTGAATAGCATTTCCAATCATGTCATTTTCCAAATCCAATAATATTATTATGACTATGTTTTTACCAATCTCTCACAAGTGTAAAGGTACCAATCTCATAAGATCTCATAAGAATAGTGAAGAGGTAATGTGCGAGCTAATATATCTATCCCTCACAAGTTAAGGTGTCAATCTCATGAAGTCAAGGAGTGAAGTAATATTAGTGTGTTTCAAATAGTGTCATGATCCTCAATGTATCAATTTCTCATAAGTGAATAAATCAATCTCTTCCAAGTAAGAATAAGAAAAGATTTAATTGATGAGTATTATCAGGTAGTATCCCAGGGGTGAAAAGAACACCTAGCATGGGTCGATCCCGCCACTACCCACCAATAGAGTGGATGTATGTTAACCCACCCATGGAGTGGATGTATGTTAACCCACCAATAGAGTGGATGTATGTTATTAACCCACCCATGGAGTGGATGTAAAATAGAGTGGATGTATGTTATTAACCCACCCATGGAGTGGATGTATGTTAACCCACCAAAAGAGTGGATGTATGTTATTAACCCACCAACAGAGTGGATGTATGTTATTAACCCACCAATCGAGTGGATGTATGTTATTAACCCACCCATGGAGTAGATGTATGTTATTAACCCACCCATGGAGTGGATGTATGTTATTAACCCACCCATGGAGTGGATGTATGTTAACCCAGCAATAGAGTGGATGTATGTTATTAACCCACCCATGGAGTGGATGTATGTTAACCCACCAATAGAGTGGATGTATGTTATTAACCCACCCATGGAGTGGATGTATGTTAACCCACCAACAGAGTGGATGTATGTTATTAAACCACCAACAGAGTGCATGTATGTTATTAACCCACCAATCGAGTGGATGTATGTTATATCATTAACCCAAATCTCTTGAATAGAGGAATCTCTTGAGTAGAAGAATTTCTTGAATAGGAAGAATCTCTTGAGTGGAAGAATCTCTTGGAGGCAAGTCTCATGAGTGAAGGAAAATTCTCTTGAATGAAGATGTGTATGAAAGATATTATATGAATAATAAGGATATAAATGAGTGATCTAAAATGACAATAACAGAGGCAATAAACATGTTTCCACAGATAAAACGATGGTTTATCCACATTGAATATTCTCTCATAATCTATTTCATTGACATTCTCATGTATGATGTAGTTTCTTATAGCCTTACATACTCAGTACATTCTTCGTACTGACCCCTCTTGGGGGACTTACCTTACATGTTGCAGGTGCAGGCACTAGTAGACCTCCACAGTAGGTAGACAATTAATTGCGGATCTTTGTTGAGCCCCAGTTGCTTCGGGACTTTTCGAGTCACAGTTGTACAGTTGTTTTGATGTTGTAATGTTGTATAAAGCGGGGACTTGTCCCGACTTTTAGTTGGTCTTGTAAATGCATCTGTTAGAGGCTTTTGTAGACATCTGTGGGTATGTGAATGTAAGAGATGTATGATCATTTTAACTTGATGGCCCTAACGGCCAAGTTTCATATATATATAGATATGGCATATGTTTCCATGTCCATGGCTTCCGCATAGTTACATGAGGAATAATAAGATTCATACGAGGATATGCATACGAATGTACATGGGGAAAGATTAGTTCTCTCAGGCCATATCGGCTTCGGGTGTCAGTCCGCCTCAATGGGATTTGGGGCGTGACAGGATATTCCTAATTTGAGTACAAATCAATATACAAAACTTAAGTTTACACATTCTTGAACTTAGAGCCCAATTTTACACTTCAAAATCGATGTTTAAAGGCTCAACTCTAGTGGTAATCATGATATATAACCAAAACCGGCTGTAGTTAACTAATCCCAACTAGAATGATGAATTTCTCTCCCTAAGTCACACCAAACAAGCTTAAAATCCTCCAAAAGTGTGTTGGAATGAAACAAAATATCAAACTCAGCTTTTATACATGACATATATATCCTCTTCGCATCTTGATGAGCAGTAAATCCTCCGTGAACAACACCAAAGGCTCACGCTTGTGAGGCACTAATGCCTCCTTATGTTCAATCGCGACATTGATCTGTGAGATCGTGTAGATGTGCACTAGCACTAGAAAAAAAAGTTGCACATCCAAAATGTGGAATTTTTGGTTTCAAAACCTACCGAACTCTTCAAACAAGTCGCAATGGTTATACTGAATCGTACAAAGTCTAGAATCCTAAAATAGGACAATAAAACTTAAAATTAATAGTTGACTCGTTACAATTGGATACAGATTAACTACTTAGAAAACATTAACATAGCTAAATTTACGGTGCATGCAAATTGCCCCCCAAATAATTTTTACATTTCTTACTAAGTCTAAATCTTACCCATGTACATTTGGGGAATTCAAATTGAGAACCTCCTAAGCTTGCATCCATTGGCTTTAATTGTTGTCACTTTATTACTATATTAGTTTACTTCTATAGTATATTATTTTTTGGACTCGATCTAATTTCACTGTTTCCTATTTTCTTATTTTAATAGGGAGAATTCTATGCCACCAATGACTTTTGAAAAAAAATGTGTATGTGTGTCATTTTATGTAATATGTGTGTGTGTAATAATATATTTTTCAACATATAGAAATATTTAACTTTAACATTTTCATTGATGACATGAGTTTATAATGACAGTTTCATTTAAATAGGGCTAGGCATAGGACAGAGCCGACTCGGAGCTCTGCTCAACTCGGTTAAAACTCTGTGAAAGCTCAGGCTCAACTCGGCTCGATTGGTTCGTTTAGGGCATGTTATGATAACTTTAAAATTAAATTTTTCCATTACAATTAATCAAGTCAGTACAATGTCAATGTAATAATTATGATTATTATTTATGATTTTGTACTTCTGTAATTAATTCGATGCGATTAATTCTTTTACATACATTGTTACTTAAGATACTTTATGGGTGTTACGAAATGTAATTAATATTTTAAATATAAAATTTCAAATCAAAGAAATTTATCATTGTACAATTTTTAGAATTCATTGTTGCTTTATTTTTGTTTTTATTTTTTTCTGGAAGATCTATTCTATGTCCAAAATAAAGTTAATGTCATTTTAATTGAGTTCTAATTTAGACTAATACTGTATATTATTTAATCAAGTTGAATGCAATTAACAATTTAGACTATTAATGCTTATACTTTTCAAATTAATTTGTCATAAATTTAATTTGCTAACGCCTTAGCACTCCTCATAATTAAATATTAAAACGCCCACTCGGCTCAACTCGAACTCGACTCAACTCAACACTATAAAAAGCTCGATTGAGCTCAGCTCCATTGGGTTAGGCTTGACGCCCAGACCTACATACAAATAGCACCCAGGGGTGAATTTATGTGCAAAAAGTGGGACATGTGAACGTGTGATCTCTCCGTAAAGTTAGAATTTTTTTTATATATATATATATATATATATATATATATATTATTTTAGTGTAATATTATCTGTGGCACCCATGCTACAAGTAGAATAAATGGTGCAGTTGATTGAAGATTAAGTTATTTACCTGGACTCCTAAAGAACTAGGGATCAATTACTACTAAATATTTTTTTTTTCTCTTTTTACCTGTAGTGCACTGTTGGTTTTTTGTTTAAATTAAATTAATAATTATAAGTTTTATGAAAAGGTATCTTTTAAGGAAAGGTTGTATCATTACAAAGTTTGGTTTCCACCTATTCTATTTAAATTAAACTTTCTCCTATTTCTAACATAATCTTTAACGGAAAACTTTACAGAGTCTTTTCTTCTCCAAAAAGATCAAGTTCTGATTTCTTGCTTTTCCAGAAGAATTTCTTAACTATTTGCTTAGTGCGGAAATCCAAACGCTTGCCATATCCACTAAAATTATTTGTGTATAATCCCATAGCAATCTCGCGGAGGAGAGGGAGCAAATATCGTTTTTAGAAAAGCATTTCGCACGTGTTTCAAGCCTCAAATCTAGGTTCGTTATTCATATTGTCAAGTCTTCGTCTTGTGTTCTTCTTCGTATATTTTGTGTTCATGGAACATATTTTCCAACATGCACCATTTTCTACAAATCGTAGATTCACAACGGATAGCATGAGATGTATTAATAGTACGTAAAATGATCTAGATGTGGGAGCATTTGATAGCTAACACTGATAAGTGAAGGGCTTAGTTGAGGATGCTCTGCCTTCCTAAAGATGAAACTAAAATGCTTGATCCAAGGGAAAGTAGAGCCAGTTTACAATAACTGTAGCAGTCGAATATTTCTTCCTATGTCCATTTTTTTACTTGTCCAGTATTTACTTGATATACCTTTTAAATAGCAATAAATAAAATAATAATTTTACTATATTATTCTTTAAATATAATAAATTTAATAATTTGAAAAATGCATGGAAAATGATTATAGGTAATAATAATTATATAAGTTAGGAAAATGAATGGGAAACATAAATGATACTCCCTTCATTTCATTTTAGTTGACTCTTGTTGACTTGACACATCCCTTAAGAAAACTTTAGTTAGGGGCGTATTTTACTAAATTAACCTTATTAATGATACTTTGAAATCATAAATTACTTTATATGGTTATTTAATACTAAGGGTAAAATAGAAAAAGTATATACAAAATACTCTTGATTTCATGAATAAGACAACTAAATTAAAACAAATATTTTTAACAAAAGGACCAACTAAAACGAAGCGGAGGGAGAATATTATTTTCTTGATTTTCTAAACTAAACAAGTAAAAAAAATGGATGTTTATTTTTAATACAGTACATGAAAAGTATAATTAATATACTCCAAAAAGTATTCACAAAAAAAAAATGAGAATTTATGTCTGAGATTAATGTTTGTTCCTTTATTGCTAAGTAACTACCCCGTCAAAAAATAATAGACATGTATAGATTTTGTACAATTTTTAAGAAAAAATTAATTAGGAGTGTAATTTGATTAATATACTCCTTATTAATTTTTTAATCTCTATCTATTTATATGTTTCTTAATTCTAGAATAATTATTACTAAGGATAGAGTTGGAAAAAAAAAGTTAATCATCTTTTATTTTAATCTCTATCTATTTATATGTTTCTTAATTCTAGAATAATTATTACTAAGGATAGAGTTGAAAAAAAAAAGTTAATCATCTTTTATTTTTTAAATATGTCAATTATTTTGAGATGGAAGTAATCGGGGGAAAAAAAAATCGAGAATGGGAAGAAGTCAAATTCACTCAAATAGCTCAAGGCAAGGAAAGCGTAAGGGACCATTCGGTCACTTCAAACACTAAATGCTCCTATTAAGGGCCCCTATTTATTGCCTCCTTTATAAAAGCATAATGAGAACGAAAAATGATGTGTGTGTATATATATGTATAATGGGAATGGAATAATTATTACAAAAAAAAAACTGTCATCTTTTCTTTGCCTTCTGTATGTATACGATTTTGATTCTCTTTTTTAAGCTCCACTTATTCTTTGGGCCCATTTTTCCGTAGAAAATTCTTTTTAGGTAGTGTTGCATATTAAGCTTTTCTTTTTCTTAGTCAAGTAGGTGTACTCAAAGGCTGCAAATGGTGGATAACTTTTTTTATATATTTAAGAAATTATTTCAAACTTTTGATACTAAAGGTGCTTTCTTTCTTATTTCCTAACACCACTTAATTGTATCATTATGGCCACTAAGGAGCTATAAAGAAAAAGACGTGATTTCAATATGACATGACAACATCTTTATTTGGGTGAAATGGTACTATGGTGATGCTCTACTTCATCACGTAAGTAAGCTTTGAAGTAGACTAGTATTCACAAGACATGGTGACTGGAAATAGAATGTTCCAACCAACTATTGGTTCATCAGATGAGACTAACGGACTGAGAGACAAAGAAGTCTCTATTATATTTATCTACAATACTTTTTATTTACTTATCGAACATAAAATTAAACTTATTATTTTTTTTAAACCGATATTTCTATCCATGCCAAACATGCACGTCCGACTAATGTATTGAATCTCTCGTTAATATGGATATGCTCTGGCCCGGGCAAATTCTTGTTTTAAGAGTGAAGAGCTTTTCAGTAAACAATCATTGTCTTGTTACATATGCCTAATGGCAGGTAGCGAATACGAGAAAACAATCAAAATGGTCATTAATGAATGGATGATGCTTTTTATTTTGGTCCTTAATATATTTCACTTGATTGAAATTGTTCTTAATGTATAATAATTAAAGGTATTCATTTTGGTCCTTTATCCTAAATTTAACAGATTTATTAAAAAAAGTGATAAATTTAACTGTGGACCCTACGTGATTAACAAAACCCACCATTGTTGCCTTCTTTGTTAGGTCCAACGAAAGAACTCCATGAAATCTAACATCATTTTCTCTACTTTCTCTAACAAAATTTATTATTTTCTCTTTCCTATAATATTATTGCGTTTAAGCATATAATATTTTGAATCTTGTAGGATAATAATCCATATGACAATCAAGTTTTTAGATCTCAATTAAACTATATATCTAACTTGATAGTGGTTACGAAATCACCTTAATTGGCATTAGTTGAATTTAAATTAATCTTGAAATTTAAAAGACTAACTCGAAGAGTATCTATTATTATCCAAAGAAAGAAGAAAATGCATGGTTAAAAAATAAGCATGGTCACACACAGAGCATTGGAGATTTTTTTTTGTTTTTTTAGCTAAATACCTAGATAAAATCTTAAACTTGGCATTCTTTGTAAGATAACTGATGTGAGGCTAAAATTCATATTTTTTTACCATCTTTCGCCTCATATTTGTCCTCTTTTTAGTATCGTCTTGAGCTCGAATGATGTGAATTGCACTTGTGTTTTGTGTATTTTTTATGTAGGAGTGTCTTGAGGTATTTGAAGCTTAAACAAGAAGAAAAAGACTACCATGGAACCAAAAGAAACTAAGGGAGTATCAATGTCACTACGTGTAGCAAAACAAGGGGAAAAGGGAAAAGGAGGTTGTGTCTTGCGCCACTGCTGCAAAGTAAGCAGTGGTGTGGACTTGGAGAGCTGTCAGGTCCCCTTGCGCCACTCACCCAAAATAACGGGTGGCGCAAGTACTGCCATCATTCTGAATTTTTACATGTTCCTTGCACCACTGCCTCATTATTTTGTAGTGGCGCGAGCGGGGACTTCTCCTAAACCAATTTGGAATTGTTTTTGAAGTTCCAAGGGTTCCTAAACTCTATATAAACCCCCTTTACACTTTTTTTTAAATCATATACAACTTATCTGGGAAAGCCAAAAGCTAGGACAAAGCTCAAGAACAAGGTCTAATTTATTGTCTTTCTTTTATTTTCGATTTCTATCTTGTAAATTCATGAAATCTCTTCTTTCAAAGAGATTCATTAGTAGCTAAACCTTTTAATTTCTAGGATTATGGTTGAACATAAGATTTGAAGCTTGAACATCATCTTATCTGTTTCAATTTTCATCTATTGAGTTGCTTATTTCATTTTTGATTTCAATAATCTGTTTGCTTGATCACCTCATGTGAGAACATTCATTGTAATTTTTTTGTATTTGTACATATTGATTGTTTTACCCTTTCTCAAAGTTGACTCAAGTATTTTTGAGTTGTAGGAGTGGGTGACATGGTTTCTAAGGTATTTGGTTGAGGTTTATGCAAATTTTTTATTTTAGAAGAATTTTAAGTTGATATAGTTCACTTTGGTTAATATTTGGTGATCTCAGCATCGTATGTAAACTCTATCAGTGCCATCAGTTCTGAAATGTGATTTTTGGGTTAGTAGGACTATTAGTTAGTCTTGAGGCATTTGAATGAGTTTTGGAAGAGTTTTTAAGTTTTAAAAGTTAGAAACTTAAGAGAGTAGATCAAAGTCAACGTTTGAGGTTAGAAAGGTAATTTTCATGTTTCGATGATTCCACTAGATTCGGAGGGTGATATTTAGTCTAGTTGAAGGATTGGTTCAGTTTTCAATGCTATTGAATGAGTTTTGAGCGGTTATTTGAAATTTGGAAATTCTTAGTTAAGAGTTGACTTCAGTCAATATTTGGTTAAAATGACCTCATTTGGGTGTTTTGATGATTCTATTAGGTCCAGAATGCGTTTTCAAGTGATTTACACTATTGATATGTGTTCGGGAGGTCTCAGATGAGTTTTGAGTACTTATTCGGAGTTTTGAGTTTTAATAGTATCATCTAAAGTTAATGAGCTATTTTTGATATTTCGATAGTACCATTAGGTCCATATAAAAATTTTGGAACCAACGCGAAAAAAAATGGACAAATTTGGAGTCCGTATGAGGGAGATGTGATCGTTTTAGAATGGAGAACTGTTGCTGGTGCAACAGAGGTCACGATCGCGAACCTTTAGTTTCGACCGCGATGAGTCTCCACTAAAGTCATTCAGGACCACGAGCCTTTAGTCACGACCGTGATTAGTCACCATAAAGGTTCCAACGTCTATTTAATGGTAGATTTTGAGGTTTTCCGTATTTTTGATATTTTAGGAGCTAAGAAGCTTAGATTGAGGCGATTCCCGATGCATTTTTCTCATATAATCATTGAGTATATATTTTTAACCTTATTTTAATCATTTTCAGAGATTAGCCATTTCGTTTTTCACTAGTTTCATTCAAAAAGTTGAGATTTGAAGCCCCAAATCCCATTGAGGCGGACTGACACCCGAAGTCGTTAAGGCCCGAGAGAACCAACCTTCATTCATGTACACTCATATGCATGTCACTAAATGAATAACACTCTATCACATATATATACAAGATATCAATGGCGGAAGTCATGAAAAAACATTCAATAGATATGAAACTTGGCTGTTAGGGCCACCACGTCAAAAGCATACATTCCTTCATTTGTTCCACAACATCTACAAAGCCTCTAACAGATACATAGACATAACCAACCTAAATTCGGGACAAGTCCCCGCTTTATACAATCCTTTATACAATACCAAAACAAATGTACATAATGACTCGGAAAGCCCCAAACCAATCTGGAGCTCACCAATAGTCTGTGGATAACTCGTAGCCTATTATGGAGGTCTACTAGCACCTGTGCCTGCAGCAAGTAAGGTAAGTCCCCCAAGGTACGTCAGTCTGAAGAATGTACTGAGTATGTAAGGCTATGAGCAACTACATGAAATATAGGAACTTCAATGGAATCAAATACAAGTGAATAGGCAATATAGATAAACCACCGTTATATATGTGTGGAACTATGTACATTACATTCATTACTTTCTTTGCTTTTACGTTCATCATCATTATCATTCATTACTCTACTTTATCCTTCTTTGCATTAAGAAATTGTAAAGCATATGATAAACAAATGACCAGCTGATAAGTGGTAAAAGAGGATGACCCATGCTAGGTATTTTAAACCCTGGGATGCGGTCCTCATACATACACAAATAGGGATCGACCCATGCTAGGCTTTCTTTTCACCCCTGGGATACCACCTGTGATATTGGGATCGACCCATGCTAGGTGTTCCTTTCACCCCTGGGATACCACCCGTGATATTGGGATCGACCCATGCTAGGTGTTTCTTCCACCCCTGGGATGCCGCCCATGAATACACAGATTCTCTTTACATCATTACTTTCTTTGAGATAGTTATTTTGGTAGTCATAACATTATGTGAGCTTTGGAACTTCAGTGAATGAATAAGAGATATGTGAATAACTACATATGATAACCTGAAATGAGATACTTTGAGACATTTTAAAATGAGAACAAGTCGGTACCAATGAGAACAAGAGATGCTGCCAAAGGATACATAAAGAGTAACCTTACATACCTTATCTTTCCAATATGATTACACAATCCTATATGTGAATACAGTAATTCAGCTCCTTCCTTACATGTTACTCTACAACACAAGTACATAACTCATGTTAACAACTAACTACATTACAAGTGCATAAGACGACAATGAGCTATATGACTGCCATATAATGTCATTTCACCCTTCACAATACAATTCACTGCATTACCATACCAACAACACCACAACATGCCACACATCAACCAAGACATCATAAACCAATAGCATTTCACACCAAGTTTATACTTTACACTTCCTCATTAACACCGCGTCACATTTACTCCATCAAGTCATCTCAATACCTTTCACCATAACACATAAAACAACAATCCATAATTGATAAAATTCAAAAAGCCTCCGTACTACCCCTTAGGGCCATTCAAATGGTACCATAAGTTGATAATTGCATCAAAGAAGGGTATAAGGGCCTTGGGGGGTCAAAGAGATGCAAAAACAATCGAAACGGAGTTCTGGAGGGACCTGCGAAGCCACCTGCGCCCAAAGGTGGGTGAGGTGAATCCGAAGGTTCCCATTGGCCTTGTCTAGGGCCACCTGCATTGGAATCTACGCCCGCAGGTGCCCCATCCGCGAAGGCGGATGCCCGGTTCGGCCAAAATGGGTTTATTTTGGGTCCTTTTTTGTAATAAATGTTCCATGGCCATAACTAAGCTTATATTTTCATATTTTAAGTTATATTGGATGCCAACAAACAATCATGGTTTCACAACACACATGAACATCACAAAGCTACATTTTTCTTTCAATATACCACTAATTCCATGCACAATTCCATAACAACAATTCCAAAAGTCATACACAAAGAGAAAGCAAGTTAGGTACATAAACACATCTTAAATGTTGACATTTAATCCATCAAGTTCTCTTCCCTCAAGACCAGGAGTGCACTTTCAAGTTTAGAAGGAAAAACCCTTTACTGATTAAGCAAACATAGACTGTTTTACACATAGTGGACTGCTCATCACTTTGTCAACATAACCAACATGATTTATACACCCTCTCATGAATATAATATGTTAAACCATAAGAGTAAACACTTATCAAATCTTTCAAGAGGATGATCTTGTCCAAAGGAATGGTTGCTTAGGGTTTGTGAGAGATATGAAATATCTTTGGAAAGTTCTAGACTTGGCATGTGTGATGTAATGAATAAAAATCTGATTTTGGTGCCCTTTTATAGTCCCTCATGTCATCCTTATCCAAACATTAAATGTGCTTACTTGGTCAATCCTAAGAATGGGTCATTTCCCCATTTAGGCCATGTCTTATGGCTTAATTATTGGGCCTTTATTGAGCCCATTATCACATGTTAATTCAGCCCACTAAAATTAATATGGATTACACCAACCATCTCATATTTAAATAATTCCATAAATGTTATGGTAATCAATTAGATTCTGAAATGTATGGGGTGTCACATCAACATTATGAAATCAAAAGTTTTTTATTTTGGGATCGATTTGTGATGGATTTTCATTGATTTTTTTTGGATTTAAGGTCCTTGTATTATGGGTAAACTGATTTTGACAAAAAAATACCAAAATTTTTCATTTTAATACGCATTTGATATGGAGATTTGGGGGTTTACTGGTAAAGTCTAAAAATGGTATTTTGAAGATTTAAAGGTCAATTTTTAACTCCATACTTTATGAAATTTCATATTTGAACTCCTTAGACTATGGGTAAGTTGATTTTCTATAAAAATTCGTATTTTGTTCTTTTATTTTCGAGGTGACTTTTTGGACTCAGAGCAATAGTATATTAATATGGATATTGATAGATTCTTAGTTATATGTAGCATTTGTTCTTAATATATTTGAGGTGATTTAGGGCTATTTTGGAAGAAAAACTAATTTAATGGTAATTTTTGATGCATTTCTTTAGTTTTAGGTAGATTATGACTTGACTTTATTCATACTTAGCTTGGGTGAGACTTGTCGTGTAAAGCATGCTATGAGATGGGTAAATTGTTGGTGTTTATATTATTATTTTGATGCCCTTGTGGGGGCCTGCATTGAATTTACAATGATTTGAGCTGATTCGTATTATTGTTATGCCCGTGTGGAGGCTTGTATTGACTTTGATAGTGATCTGAGCTAATTTTTATCATTGTGATGCATGTGTGGGGGATTGTACTGTGATTTACTGAGATTTTGGAGATTATGTTTATACTTGATATTGTTGAGCTGATTTTATGTGTTGTTGATTATATATAGACATGTACACTCATTTATTTCATGATCCATGGAAACAGGTACCACTGAAAAATATCAATTTTTGAAAGAGGATGAAACATTTTAAAATGGATCTGATTCGATGCAACATTTCCAATCGAGATTGATAATACTGCTATTGATTTCATCAGATGCAGAAACTTTGGGTGAGGTATATAGACCTCATGAGTCCTGCATGGGTTTCGGCCTATAGCAATAAATGCTCGGTGGGTGTATACAGTAGGCATGGCCTTTGCATTGCATTGTTGTAGGCATGGCCTTTGCATTGCATTGTTCTTCTTCATATCTAATGATCCATGTTATGCTGATTTCATGATATTATACTTGGTATTGAACTGCTGGACTTTTCTAAGTGGAGGTTATTTATTTAAATAGTATTTTTACTTAATATAGTTATCTACTTAAGCTCGGTCGGCCAATGATGACTACAGAGTACAAGTGGATCGTACTCACTCCTACTTTGTATATCCTTTCGGTGTAGATCTTAGTACGAGTGCTTCCCGCGGGCCTTGATCGTGCATATCAGAGGAGTTTGGAGTCATGGTGAGCTTTTCCAATCGGAGTTGTCTCTAGTCTTCATCCATTGTATCTTGTCTTTATTTATTACCAAAGACAGTGTCGTGGTTACTTGACATTCCTTTTTGATAATAGAGTCACTCTTATATTCGTGACACTGAGTCTTGGGGATTTGTTTGTATTTTCAGTTCTTTTTAGTTGTGACTGAAGGATCTATTTTTCATTATTATTGTGCAAATTTTCTATTTCTTGTCTTTATTTTTTATTTATTCCATAATTATTGAGTGAGGCTTACCTAAAAATATTGGTCCTAAACTGAATCAGGGTGAAGCTGATAAACCTTGGTGGATGGGAAATACTAGTGGTGTTTGCACAGTTAAGTCTGCACATGAGATCATAAGGCACAAAAAGATAAGAAAGAGTGGTGGAGTAACATTTGGCGCAGATGAGTTCCTTTTAAGATTAATTTTCTACTATGGAGAAGTTGGAAAGGAAGAATAGCAACTGAACATAATCTTAAAAGGATGAGGGTCAACATTGCAACCTGATGATATTGTTGTGAGTCCTACGAATAGGAGATAATAAGTCACCTTTTTCTAACAGCTCTTATAGCCCAAAGTATATGGAAACAGTTTGATTCTTGTGCAGGTATCCAACTATATGAAGGATTACAACAATTAATCACAATATGGTGGGATGCATCTAGTAAGCCCAAGCTGAAAGAAATTTTTCAGGAAGTCCCTACTACTCTGATATGGGAGTTATGGAAGAGAAGGAATGCCAGGAGACATGGAAAGGATGTAAATTTTTATAAGCTACAATAGCAGTGTCAATCCACTGTATTTCAGCTTGTAAAAATAAAATATCCTTGGATTGATGTCCCAAGAAATTAGAAAGGAATACTGCAGAACTATATGACTAGACTGCACTTTAATGCAGTGAAGTGGGTGATACCAAAACAAGGAATAATAAAGTACAATACGGATGGGGCAAGTAGAGGAAATCCTGGTGAGAGTGCTTATAATTTTTGTTTGAGGAATGACCTAGGAAATCTATTGTATGCAGAAACACAGGTGATAGGTCACAGAACAAACATGGAAGCATAAATAATAGCTATTCTAAGGGCACTCAGGCATTGTAAAAGAAACAATTTCAACAATGTAATTGTAGAGAAAGACTCATTGAGTTTAACAAAGATCATAAGACGAGAATGGAAAGTCCCAAGGAAACAAGCAGAGGAAATAGAGGAAATTCAGAAGCAGCTATTGTCTACACAATCAACCATAAAACATGCTTTCAAAAAAGAATTCAATTAGCAGACAGGATGGAAAATGAAACATGCAAGCAAAATGGGCTAATACAGTGTTACACATTGCAACAATTATCAATGGAGTGCAGGAAATTTTTTATTACAGACAAAGCACATATACCAACACTAAGGATCAAATCAAGAAGGATAGCAGTTGAAGAACAACAACATGAAAAGGCCTAAAAATAACAAAATCAAATCTCACAGCTATGATAGTTACAAAAATAGTTTTATCCACTACAGGGCTTACATAACTGTGAGTTACATTAAGATACATAGCCTATGCTACGCCAGCTTACAAAAAGTTTCACCAGTAAAAAATGAGGGCCTTGAAGTCAGATGGGGAAGGATAGATATATGGCTGAGAAAGGACTTCATACAGAAGGATATTGTGAGTATATTGGAATCTCTATAACTTCTTCAACTGGAACAAAGAAAGTCGGATTGGAGATGAAGAGGAGAGAAAACAGATATAGAGGGAAGGGGCTTACAAAGAGTGGAAGTCAAAGCACACACAACTTGACACCTCTGTCAAATCCACTGCATCCATTGGAATACACCTCTGTAGCAGCAGATGAAGAGATTACAACAAATAAGGAAATGGAAAAAAAAAGACAAAGAATAGGAGACTTACCTCTGTGAGCTGAGAAAAAAGAGAAGCGAACAAAGTATATGTGTACTTATTCTCGCATTTACATATTCATACATTCGTTCGCATGAAAAATGATTTGGATTCTAGGAAAATTACTAATTTTTGTTTTGAAAAGAAATTATACCTCTTTTTGGAAAATATATGTATATATATAGAGAGACATACATACTAATGAATAGGGAAGGAAAATCTATATCGTAACCATCTCTTGGAAAGCACAATATATATAAGTCACGAGCCATAAGACCCACAATCTCAATAGAAGAGATTATACCAGAAGAAAACACCCCAAAAAGTACTTGCCAATCACAATTCTATTCTACTTAAAGATTGTACACCGACATCTAACCTAAGAAGCCCTAGTCTAAGGATAACACTAAGCAAGCATCCTAAAACTAAGTCACAAGTGAGATACTACTCTAAAGAACCCAAAATAGGTTGATAATTTAGAGATTCGAGATAAACTTATTCCTGCAGAGTAATTTCCCTAACTGAAATGTAATTTATGTTATATATCTTCTATTTGAGCTAAGTCTAAATAAATAAAAACCGTAACCTACCTTAAGGAAGAACAACAACCTTGAACCATCACAAAGTCGCCTTCCCTTTCGGTGAAGCCTTGGAAAACTTTTCAACTATCAAATACTTAATGTATATGTGAGTACAAGAATAATGACACCCATATCTATAATATGAAATTCATGTCAAAAATAAGGTAAAGATCCGACCCTCAGGTCCCGTCAAGGAATATGATTTTTTTTTTCACAATTACCCCTCCTATAGGGTAAGAATTTTGTACCCAAAAGTTGGGCGAAGACAAAATTAAAATGGGATACAAAAACAGCTCGAAAAGCTCAAAAATCAACGAGGAAATTAAAGCAATTGAGCTTCATATTCGACGAAATTAGGATGAATATATGTGTAAAACTAATGGAAAATTCAGAAATGACGTATAATAAAACTTACCTGGATACTACTACCATGAAAATCCTCCGAGAATATACTCCCCTAAGCTTCCAAAGTCCCCAAGTTCATGAAAAATAATTTTAAAATGAAGTTGGAAATTCATACACTGTCCGGTGGGGGGGTGGGGGGGTCCTTCATCGCGATCGTAAGGATCCCATCACAATAGCGAGACCGCATTGCTCACGGTCATGATCTATGCCTTTGCGATTACAATCGCAGGGACTCATCCACCTCACCCTTCGCGAACGTGACATACCCATCATGATCGCGAAGGATAAATTATTCCAGCACCAGCAACTGAAAATCTGCAATTTTCCAAGTTATAAACAAACTCCTTATGGACCCCGTGATTCATTATACAAACCAAATATCCTACCCAAATAGAAATAGATTTTAGACTCAACAGAATCATCAAAATGGGCAATAAAGGTCTTCTTGATGAAATATTGACCAAAATCAACACATTAACTAAATTTCCACAAACCCAACCAAGCACTCGAAATGAGTCCATAAGCATTGGGACCTGAACCAAAGGTCCCGCTAGCAAAGAAATAACCTTTGTGAGCTAAGAAAATGGATGCAAATCTCATCCGAGCATGTTTTTCGTGAATGTTGACCCAAGTAAACTCTTTCCAACCTAAAGGCTCCAAAACTAAAAAACTTAATGAAAACTCAATTGAACTCCTCGAGAATTGAGCCACCCTTCCTCACATACATCAAATACTATATAAAAGCTACAAATAATTGCAAAATGGGAAGATGCATAAAAATATGAAAAATGACCAGAAAGGTCATTACATCATCCACTACTAAAAACGACTTTAATCCTTGAAAGTCAAAAGATAGAAGGTACTTGGATGCTTGAAAAGATGAGGATATCCGGACTGCTTGTCTAGCTCGGTCTCCCAAGTATCCTCCTCAACAAGATGATGCCTCCACTGAACTTTTAATGACGTGATCTCCTTAGACTTCAGTTTTCGAACCTGCCTATCAAAATTACAACTGGCTCCTCATCGAAAGCTAAGGTCTTATTTAACTGAACTGGATCCCACTGAAGTACGTGAGATTCATCTGGAATATACCACCTCAGCATAGAGACAGAGAACACAAAGAGTTAGAGGTAAAGCTAACTCATAAGCTCCATGACCAATGTACTATAGGATCTCAAAATGACCGATAAACCTAGGGTTAAGCTTGTTGTTTCTTCCCGAACCTTATTATGCCTTTCATGGGTGATACCCAAAGAAATACTTTCTCCCTAACTATAAACTCCAAGACTCAAACTCTCTGGTCAACATAGCTTTTTTACCTACTCTGAGTCATACGGCCCATAGAATCATGCACCAAGTTGGTACCCCAAGGCCTAACCTCAAAAACATCAAACCAACCTATCAAAGACCGACAACTCCTACCATATAAGGCCTCAAATAGGGTTATATAAATACTCAAATGGTAGCTATTATTATATGCAAACTCTATCATGGCCAAGAATTGGTCCTACTGGCCAACAAAATCAATAACACATGCCTGAAGTATATCCTCAAGAATATGAATAGTCCACTTAGACTGAATATCAGTATGATGGTGAAAAGTTGTGCTAAGCTTACCTGGGGTACCTAACTACCTCTGAATTGACCTCTAAAAATATCTTGTGAACTGAGTACCACGATCAGAAATGATAGAAACAAACACCTTGTGCAAATGGACTATACCTTAAATGTAGATTTAAGCAAATTTCTCTGAGCTATATGACATGAACTGGCAGAAAGTGAGTGGACTTGGTCAACCTATCCACTTTGACCCAAATAGCATCAAACCTCTAAAAAGTGTGTGGAAAGTCTACCATGAAATCCATAGTTATCTGTTTCTACTTTCACTCAAGAATAGATAGCATCATAGGTAAAGTACCCTATCTTTGGTGCTCGTACTTTAGGTGCTGACAATTGAAGCATCGAGACACAAATTCTGTGATATCCCACACCACCAGTAATGCTGCCTCAAGTCACGATACATCTTTTGAAAGAAAGTCATGATACATCTTTGCTACCTTTGGATGAGTAGAATATTAGGAAAAATAGGGCACTCCATAACCAGCCTAATGAAGTTTCCAACTCTAAGAACACAGTGACGACCCTCAATCTATAACACACCTTCCATATATAAAGTTACCTTTCTAGCATCGCCCTTCAACACCTTATCCCAGATACCCTTAACTTCTCATCCTCAAATTGATATTCCTGACTCTGTTCCAATAACATAAACATAGCATCTATACAAGCGAAAATCCATTCGGGCTCAAAAATATAAAGTCTTACGAACCAGTTAGCTAAGGACTAAATGTTTCAACCTGAAGGATGCTCCTCTACTACAAGAAAAGACAAACTCCACATACTCATTACCTTTCGGCTCATGGCATCTACTACTATATTTGCCTTGCCTGAATTATAGAGAATCAAAATATCATAGCCCTTAAGCAACTCTAACAACCTACGATATTTTAGATTAAGGTCCTTTTGGCTTAAGATGTGTCATAGGCTGCGATGGTTAGTAAAAATATCACAATGAACTTATTGAAATAGTGCCAACACAACTCAAAGATTATCGCTGCAAACTCAAATCAGGAGTTGAGTAATTCTTCACGTGAACCTTCACCTGCCTTGAGGCATATGCAATAACCCTGACCTGCTATATCAATACACAATCCAAGCCAACTTTGGAAGCATCATTATATACTGTACACCCTGCCCCTTAATAAGAGGAGTCACAATCAGAGCTGAAGTCAACAAGGACTTGAGCTTTCGAAAGCTAGCCTTACATCCATCATTCCACTGAAATGGGATATTCTTCTGATTCAATCTAATCAATTACACTGCAATAGAAGAAATCCCCTCTATAAACTATTTATAGTAGCCTACTAACCTAACTAAAAATCCAAACCTCGGTAGGAGAAGTAGGACTAGCCCAATCACAAGCTGCCCCAATCTTCAACGGATCCACCATAATCCCACCCTTGGACACCATGTGTCCCAAGAATGAGATCGATTCAATCTAGAACTCACTCTTAGAGAACTTGGCTTACAACCGCTAATCCCTTATTATCTGGAGCACAACTCTCAAATACTGCTCATGCTCCTCCCTACTCCTCGAGTAGACTAAGATATCATCGATGAAGACAATCACAAATGACTCTAAATAGGGTCTGAATACGCTATTCATCAACATCATAAATGTCGCTGGGGCATTGGTCAAACCATAGGAGATAACCAAGAACTCATAGTGGCCATATCATGTACTAAAGACAGTTTTAGGAACATCTACTGCCCTGATCGTCAACTGATGGTAATCAGACCTCATGTTTATCTTAAAAAGCACTGCCACACCTTAGAGTTAGTCAAACAAGTCATTAATTCATGGTATCAGATATTTATTCTGAATAGTCACCTTGGTCCACTGTCAGTAGCCAATACACATATGCAAGAAACCACATTTCTTCTTTAAAAAAAAAATAGGAGCACCCTATGGAGAAATACTAGGTCTAATAAAACCCCAACTTAAAATATACTGAAACATCTCCTTTAACTCCCTTAATCATCTCGGTGCCATCTGATATGGTAGGATAGAAATAGGCTGAGTGTATGGCTCATTATTAATGCCAAAATTAATATCTTATTCAGGAAAAAGACAAGGTAAATCTATAAGAAATATATTTGCAAACTCACTGACCACATGAACTAACTCAAGTAAAGGAGTATCAATGTTAGTATCTCGAACATGCACTAGATAACTCTACAAACCTCATCACATGTACAAATAATATAACCCCTTTTAGCATATGGCTATCGGTACCCAATCATGTATCTAGTGATACCAAGAATAACTAAGATAATACTCTTGATAATGCAATCCAATACCACATGGTAGGGAGACAACAAATTCATACCCAAAATCATGTTAAAATCTACAATATCTAGGATAATAAGATCTACCCTGGTGTCATACCCTAAAATGGTCACCATAAAGGATCAATACACTTGATCCACTACTAATAAATCACTTATGGGAGTAGATACATCTATAGGCTCTAGAAAAAGCTTACACAATAAATCCAAAAGACTAGCAAGGTAGGAAAATACATATGATAGATAGATCCTTGATAAAACAATACATAAGCAAGTTGATGAGGAATTGAGGTACTACTTGTAATGACTTCATCCGAAGCCTCCACTTTTAGCCTACGTAAAGCATAAATATGGCCACGTCCACCGCTAGCCTAAGCCTTTACACGACTACCTACTTGTCCTGGCTAAAATCTACCTCTAGTACCTTAGGGACAACACTTAGTACCGTATTACCGCCCATGGACAATGGCAATGGAGCCTTGAGGGCCTGTACCTGCTGACCCTACTTCCTTTCCTGCCTAAGTCTGGGACACTCCCTAACTAAAAGCCCCAACTCACAGCACCCATAACACCATTTACTAGACATCATCTGATGTAATATCCATGCCAAACCAAAATGACCGCCACAACCTAAATACCTTGAATATGAACCTCATGAAGTTTGTCTTGAACCCTAACTGCTCTATCCACTATACCCTATATAACCACCATAAAAAATCTACAGTTCTGCTTAAATGGTCCTACTAGGCTGTAAATGATAACTACTGCCAGGAAATCCTTACCCATAGATGAAGACCTACTAAAAATGCCCTGATAATAAGCCGTATTATTACTGCCCCCATAGGCCTCGTGAGGTATCTCTTTTATTGTACTTGAATGGTAAACAACCTGTAGAAATGTACCCCCAGTAGCTACTAGATACGCTATCATCATGTGAAGTAGTATATTTAGTGCCCTAAAAAGTCTTCAAACTCTCATTTTATGTTGGAAAAATCATAACGGCATGGCGATCCAACTCATGAAATCTCATCTCATACTCAAAAACGGACATAGGACCATGTTGTAGATCAATAAACTCATCCCTCAACCTCTCTCCCATACTTTTGGGCAATATTTTCCCAAGAAATCCTTAGAGAATTGCCCCAAAGTTACCAAAAGTGACCCAACAGGTCAATACTCAAGGTATGCTCTCAACCACTACTACTTGGCCCCACTATTTGGAATATTATTTAGTTAATTCCATATGACTCTACTGACATGAGGTTATGCATGCTCTCCTAATATCTCTCCAAAAATGAATAAGCATCCTCCTTCAAAGCACCAGTAAATCTAGGAGGTCCCAACTTGATGAACCTATCAAACATCTTCTACTTCTCTATAGACATCACTGCCCTAGTTGCAATAGGTTGAGTGATGATCGACACTGGCAAAACCTCGAAACGAGGAACTACAACAACAGGTTTCCCCCCTAGAGTATGAACAACCTATGCAACTAAATGGGCCAAAGTCTAAGACCCATCTAAGACCTGAGATCCACTCGAAGTACCAGGCAAAGCCCCCGCGTATAAAATGCTCTCCAAAAATCTCAAAATCCTGGCCATGGTGTCCTGAAGGACTGGCATGGCCACAAATCCAGCTGGAGCCTAGGCTGGCCCTAGACCCTCAGGCTGGTACAGTAGGTCCTCTACCTCAATCTCCAATATTAGTGATAGTACCCTGGCTTTGCCCCGAGCTGGTACACAAATCGTAACTTGCCTCGACCTCTAGGCCGACCCCTGCCTCGACCCCTAGATAGGGACCTAGAAAAAGGTAGATGAGCCTTGTCCTCACCTACTGCTAATCTCATTCTAACCATCTGAAAAAGAGTGAAACCAATGAAATTTAGAAGGTGATATACACAACAACTAATGATGAGGAATTAAAGGATTGAATTTTCCTAGGAATGCCCAATAGCATCGCAAATATAGCATATAGACGTCATCATACCAATCCACAGGACTCTACTAGGCAGTTGCTCTTATACTTATAGGATTGTTAAACCTAAAGTTCTGATACCACGCTATCACAAACTAAACATCAAGCCATGATGACACATACCATAACCCCTCAAAAGGTAAGCCAAGTCCCATAACCATATATAGAAATTAAAAAGCTAATGAACAATAAAAGAAGGAAGATGAGATAAATGGGCTAACTATGTAAATAAATAAGTACAATATACAAATAATAGGCTCACAAGTTGTAGAAAGGAATCAAACTTTACAAAATAACCATTCCCGGACTTAGTGTTACAAGTACAAGAGCCACTAAGGTGCAAGAGTAGAACTAGACTAATACATATATGTCCAAAAGTACAAACGTATAGACATAATACATAAGGAAATGGGAAAGTCTACAAACACCAAGAGCTTATCACAAATCCAATCAAAACGTCTCCTCGAACCGATGGAATCAGTGAGGGTTACTAGTACAAGGCTCTACATTAGAAAAAGATACAAAAGTAGTGTGTGTATAGGACACACATACTCATATGCATTATAAGTTGATTGAGTTCACAAGACAAATATATAATATAAATTAAAAAAAGTAATTTGCATGCAGAAAAGTCCCAAGACTCTACAACACAACACAATAATAATAATAAACACTCAGGTAATATATATAAAGGGATGATGCAATGCTATATGTGGCTAATTTGGTGAATTCCAGAATCTTACCTTAGGCCACCTGGCATCTCACCTCAAATGTATCCATGGGTCCCAAAATCATCCCTCGGGTCTCTCTTTATCTCACCTCGGATGAAATCAACAAACTCAGAATTTTACGTTGAGCCATATGGAATCCCTTCTCGGACGGAAACTACAAGTAACCAAGTAAATGTGGCACTATCGGAGGTCCTAACATGGACATATAAAAAGGTGGTACAATCCAAAGTTTTACCTCTAATTTAGAAAAAGGGTGCTATAATTTCTTTTTAAAATAAAAATTAGCATCTTTCCTTAAATCCAAACCATTTTTCATGCGAATGAATGTATGAGTATATAAATGTAGGCACATATATATACATATATATGTGTGTGTGTGTATGTAAATATGTATCAGAAAGCCTTATATACACAAATGTTGGGGCATAAGCCCCACAATCTCAATAGAAGAAAGTGCCTGTTGCGTCCAACCGCACACGCAAGTGTACGTGGTCGTGCAAGTAATAAAGTGGCTCTTGTGAGCCGAATATCAATCCCACAGGGATTTGGTGTTTAGCAGACAGTCCTATTCAAGTATTACTATCGAAGTTAAACAAGTGCGATGTGTAACCAAAAAGAGTTTGAGTTTTGTTATTATAAATTGGGTGATAAAAATAACAACGGTATGAAATTTAGATTGTAAACAATATACAGAGAGTTTCAGGGTTTAGGCATTTACTTCACATTTATACATAACTATGATTTTTAGACAGTCGTGATTATTGGCCTACAAGGTTGATAGTATAACTCGGGGATGGTCACCCTCTAAGTCGCCTACCCAAATAACCTCACAACTTCATCGTTGAGAGGGGATGTGAGTCCCTAATTCAGATGAACTAAGATATCTTCCCATTTTATTAACTAAGTGGGGCATTTAGGTATATCTCTATCCTAATCGCAAATCATTCTTTAACGATTAGTATTTACTCAATTAAAGATATGATCCACACTCCCTATGTTCTTTATTCCGTCCCTCCACACCTATGGTCAATTTGTTTTGAGACTTATATTTATCCTAAACTTCATAACTTTGTAGAATAATAAATCAAGAACACAAGAACAATCACGTGACATGATAAACATATAAACCAAACTAATAAACTATAATTAAGCAATCATGTTCGTAGCCTCAACCCTAGAAAGAGGGTATTTAGCCTCTCATAGCCTAATTCATAATTACAAAATTAATGTAGTTCATACAAGAATTAAGTAATGAAAAAAGCAGAATAAGAACCATAGGAGAAGCCTCCTTCGTGTTTTCCCTCTCCAAAATCGTCCCAAGTCGTCCAAAGATAAAAAGAATTAAATCTAAGTTTCCTATTTATAGTGTAGGATAATTTGTACCCGAAAAAACAAAGGTCAGTGCCACTTTGAAATCGCAGATCCTAAGCTTCGTGACACTTTTATATTGCGGCAATACACTATTGTGACACCCCCTTGTCACTGAGGGTTACTGTCCAACGCCTCAAATCCATTCCAATTTTGGAATTTTATCCATGGCACGCTTTTGTTACGTATACATAATGTTAGGCAACCTCCACTTCAATTCAATTTTTGTCTCTTTTGGTCCGTGGCACGCCAATGTTACGGACAACTACTATTTTGCACACAAGAATATATTCAACTTAAGGGTTGAAATTCATTAAAATAATAAATTAATCCATTAAGCTGCCTGCTTGATTTCCTTCTATAATCTTCTGCCTTTAATTCAGTTTGCTCCAAATATCTTCATCTTTCCACCATTTAAATCCTACACAACAAAAAAAAATATTAAGCATAATCCATAAAATCAATGGTCAAAAAGGACAGATAAAAATACTAAATGTGAGGCAAATAATGACTAAAAATATATCTTTTTGGCCTCATATCAACACCCCAATCATAATTTTATTCTACTACAAGATTCAAACCCGACATCCAACCTAAGAAGCCCTACACTAAGGATAACACTAAGCAAGCATCCTAAAGCTACGTGTAAAGCTAGAATACTACTCTAAAGTCCCCAAAATAGGTTGATTATATAGATATTTGAGATGAACCTATTCCTACCTAGAAATTCCCCTAACTGACATGCAATTTATATTATATATCATATATATGAGAAAAGTCTAAAGAAAGAAAGACTGTAACATACCTCAAGGCCAAACAACAGCCTCAAACCATCATAAATCTACCTTTCATTTTGATAAAGCCTTTGAAAGATCACCGGCTATCAATGCAGAATCTATATGTGAATACAAGAATAATGACAACCAGATCAATAATATAAAATTCGAGCTAAAAACTGGGTAAAAAATGACCCTTAGGGTGTGTCAATGTATCTAAAAAATTTTACCACAATTACCTCACCCATAGGGTAAAAAATTCATACCCAAAAGTTGAGCAAAGATAGAATTCAATTCAGGTACAAAAACAGCCGAAAATATGTGTAAAACTAATAAAAAATGAACGATGGAGGTTTAAAGAACTTACCGTACACTACTATAATGAAAATCCTCCAAGAATATCCTCTTAGAAGTTTCCAAGGTCCCCAAGTTTGTAAAATATAATTTAAAAATGAAGTTGGGAAATTTATGCACTGCCAGGGTTCCTTCATTGTGATCACATGGGCCTATCACAATCGTGGGACCGCACTAACCTGACCCATCCTAATCACGATGGTTGCCTTCATAAATTCAAAAGGAAACCCTACCCGTAGCCAATGGACCCTTTCCTCGTGATCGCGGCACCTACCTTACAATTGCAAGGCTCAGCCACCTCACCCTTTGCAAACGTGACGTACCCATCATGATCGGGAATGGTAAACTACCCCTACAACAGCAACTGAAAACCAATAATTTCCCAAGTTAAAATAAACTTTGAATGGACCCTCGGGATTCATTTAGAACCCCATGAACACAAACCAAATATTCTACCTAATTGGAAATGACATTATAGACTCCATTGAATTATTAAAACAGCCAATGGAAGTCGTCTTGGTGGAATGCTGACTGAAGTCAACACTTTAACTAAATTTTCACAAACCCAACAAAGCACCCGACATGAGTCCGAAAGCCTCAGGATCCCAACCAAAGGTCCCGTAGGCCTAAAACCGTCTTTTGGAGCTAACAAAACTATAGCAAATCCCATCCGAGCATGTTTTCCACAAATATTGACCCAAGTCAACTCTTTCAAAAATAAAGGCTACGAAACTAAAAACTCTTTGAAAAATCAATTGATCTTCCTGATAACCAAGCCACCCATCCCTACAGACCATAAATATTCTATAGAAGCTACACCGAATGTCAAAATGGTAATAATACGTGAAAATATGAAAATTACTAGGAGGGTCATTACAGTAGAGTAGTAGTAAAATGACCAAGACAAGACCTTTGCATGCATTGACTTGGAGTCAAAATAGTATAGCAAAGGTCAGGTCTTGTATGAGTTAAATATTTCAATTTATCTATTAAATGATTGTAAATTGAAGGATCTGAGAGAAGTGGTCCCGAGTCACATGAGATCAAAGGTAAACTTCCTTTGACTGATGATTATTCCCTCTGGTTCTCTTAAAATTTCTAGACCAAGAGAGTAATGTAAAGGACCCAAATCTTTGATCGTAAATTCAATGCTGAGGAACTGCTTGAGAGATGTAATTTCTGAGGAATAATTCCCTCTAATGAGAATATCATCTACATAGAATGCAACAATAGGTGTTTAATATCATGTGACCTAAAAAAATAAGGAGTAATGATGCAAAGAGGTTGTGGAACCTTTAAAATTCAACGCACCATCCAATCTAGCATACCATTTCCTAGAGGCCTGCTTTAATCCATAAAGGGACTTTCTCAATCTACAAATAATATTAGGATCTAAGGGGGTGAAGTTAGGGGAAATTTCATATAAACCTCTTCCTGCAAATCTCTATGTGGGAAATCATTGTTCATATTAATTGTGAAATATCCCATCCTTTCTTGACTGTCATAATATTTTGAGCAAAAATGGTTTGAATTTAATTAATTTTGAAAACTTAAAATCTCAAATTTTACAAAAATGACAAAGTTTCCACTTAATTAATGTATGGAAAATTATGAAAAACCTTTGAAAATTCTTAAAGACTTAAAACATAAAAAATCTCTAAAAAATTTAGAAATTCTGGGTAAGGATTGTCATTAACACTTTTGGAAGGTTTTTAAGGCACTTAAAATGTTCGCTACTTAAGTGATCAAGTTATTTCCAAAACTTTACTTATATTTGACATGCCTATGAAAAAGGAAATTATTTGAATGAAGGAGTATTACTTTTTAAGAATATCTAATTATAAAGATAGGTTGAGTGATTTGAAGAAATAAATTCAAGTGAGATTTTTTAAATAAAAGAGCTCAATTGAACTTCAAAATTGATTGACTAAATTAAGCAAATGAATCATGCAAGAGAAAATTTTATTCTGGAAAAGAAGGTACTCTAAAGGGATTAATCAACTAAGCTAATGAGAAATGTTGGACTCGTACAAGGTTTCACATGCAAAAGAAGGATAAGAATTAGTATGTTTTCGAGGAGACAATGTAACAGAATGAGCTACACAACGAGAATTTAATTATCATAAAGAAAAGCAATTAAAATAAAAAGGATCAAGATTACACTTCAAACACCATAGTTTAACTATTAGATGATTTACATATACTAGTTTAGTGTACAAGCGTTGCAGGTGTGTTTCATGTCAGTACAAAAAATTTCATACAAAGAGAATTATAAAGTATATTATAGTCAAACCTCACTATAGTAACAACGTTTGTCTGAAAATTTCATGGTTGCTATAAAGAGGTGATATTATATATGTATAATGACATTTGACATTCATATATAATTTAGCTATTATAAACAAAAGTATAAAAAATTAGAAAGAGCATGAATATAAAAAAGGCAAAAATAAATAGCATTTTCTCGTGAAGTTATGAAATAACTGATGTGCGCCGTTTAAATATATATTTTTTCTTTAAATTAAATATTCGTACTTGAAATTTACTGTGTGTATGACATTAATGATGATTACCATAAATATTTTGGTGTTTTATTTTGTACATAATATATTTCTGACAAAAATATTATTGCATAATATTTGAGTTTGCTGCTATAGAGAGGTAAATTTTTTACAAAGAGTGTACCACTATAATAAACGTTATTGTTGTTATAGGTCGAATATCACAATCCGATTTCTCAGGTCATGATGGCACCTACCATAACCCACCAGGAGGTAAGCCAACCCATAATCAGAAATAACTAGTAATGGACTAATAAGAAAAGCGGAAGTCAAGACAAATAATATGAGATAGACACGATGAAAGTAAAAAAATCCCCAAAACCTGGTGAAACAAGTACAAGAGATTCTAATATAACAAGAGTACAAGTGAAATACGGAACAAATACATATACAAGCCATCTCCAAAATACAAAATAGAGATCAGTCTAAAAATAAGAGGAAGAGCAGGAATACTCCGAACGTCAGGAGCTCACCCCAAATCTCGGATCCATAGTTGCACTGCAGAATGCACATGTCAACGATGAGAACTTGTACAGTGATCTGCACGCTGTAGAAATGTAGTATGAGTACCAAACATGTGGTACTAGTAGTCATCAGCCGACAGAGCTTCAAAGATAATGCAAGCATAAATAACATGTAAAGCAGGAATATAACTACAGGCAACTATCCAAGAAACTAAACATTATAATTCTAATGGAGAACTAAGGATAAATTATCCTATGCTAACAATATCCAGAAACTAAAGTGCAATATCGTATTTCACTAGCCAATATACAACTGATGAGTGAAAGAAGGATATATAGTAGTAATACAAGGCCAAATGATACATATACAATATGAATAGATATGGAAAGAGAGGGATATACGGTAATACCATATATATATAGGACTAAACTCAAACGTAATATCTTAAGGGAGCCAACCTAATATCTCGAGGGTCATAACCAAGAAGGAAAGCTAATACTAGCATAATCGAGGTCTCTAACTGAAATGAGACTAATCATGAGGCAATCTAACAATAACGTATCTTATTATAATAGAGAGAAGGAATCAGAAATGTACTGACAATATGGGGTAATAGTCCATAAACAACCTGTCACGAACTGACCATGTTAACGAATAATAAAGTAACCGGTTAGTCCAGACAATCAATAACCTAACTGGGCCCCCATAAGCCCAAAAGGTTCAAGCAAGAACTCAACAAACTATAACCATTGCTTATACCTATACAACCCCCTATATGGCCGATAGATATGAACACCAAATAATTATACTGGTGATAGGCAATGCATATGCATGAATGAATGCAACATAAACCCGAAATACCATGTCCAACCCAAGTGCCATAATGTAACAAGTGTATACACCTCCTCCAGCTCAGTAGCTAGCAAAGGCAGGACATACGACTACTATCCTTCTCCGAAACTGTGACTTATAGATAAAGGGACCCATAGGGGACTTAAGATATCCATATACACTACCTAGTACCGAACCAGAACTTTTAGTAACCATCATAATGAATCTACTCCATCCAGTACCAAAGAGATATATAAGTGTAATAAATGCTCGGACTTAAACCGAGACTAAAAAAGTATAAATCTATTGCCTGAGATCGAGTTTAGAAGTAAATTGGCATAATAGTGTTGAAAGGGTCAGGATATCCCTCGACTGAAGTAAATTGTAGTGGTAAAAGAGTGGATTAATAATGGATCAAAATCAACCTCGGTCTAATTTTTTGAAATAATATATTTAGTTCCAAAAGCTCATAGTTTAGTAAATAAGGTAGTACGATTCCCGTTATAAAAGAATTCATTTTAAAAGTTAAAAGTGGGAATAAATCCCGTTTTAGGAAACAGTAGAAAAATCAAGGTTTTGGTTGGAATCGTACCACTAAGTGAGCAACAATGCGCCTAGAAATATGCATGTCAGCACCAGTATCCAAACAATACAACCATAAACATCTAAGTGCCTATAAACTAGAATCATATCCTTTTTAAGGATAGTATACTCACCTGGAGTCCAATTAGTAGCGTAACCACGGCCTCGGGCCCAACAATACATAACTAGCATGCTAAAAGCACCATGATCCATGAATCTATGGTACATGAGAGCACACAACTACTAGAAGGAGCTAATCAGGGAATATGGTTCAAATTACTAGATAATACCATAAGTGTCATACTAAGAGATCATTAATGTCAACCTAAGGCCAAACAAGTATATAATCAGGTGTAACAGGATCCTACGACCATAACAGGTATTCTCGGCTAAGATTCAGGTCATATTTCTATCCTAAATCCCAAAATTAGATAAAGTAATGATATACTAGTCATAATCCCCTCCTATAATCCCTACCTAGCATGTAATCTATACAATACACAATCTCGTAGAGAAAGGTAGACCGAAGCCTACCTCAAAGCCGAACCGCAATCTTGAATCGCCCACGAATCGCTAGTCCTTGATCCACAATACTAAAAAATGATGTCACACTTTCAAAATAATAATCTACACGTTAATAGGAGTAAAACGATACCCATATTATAATAGAAAACTCTAAGCCCAAAATCAGGTCAAAAATGGGTTCGTGGGGCCAGCTAATGGAATTATAAAATTGAAACAATCACGAGGTCCCTCAAAGGACACGGAATATATGCTCAAAATTTGAGCACAAATGGGGAATAGATCGGGGCTCAAATCAGCCCCATAACCTAACGAATCTAAATCTAAAACTAAGAATTAAGCGGATTTTGGGACGAAAACTCACAAAGGAATTAACGGGAAATGATAACCTCAACACCCTCTACTCATCCCCAACTCCAACTTATGATTTTCCTTGAGTTTCTAGAGCTCTTGGGAGCTTTAATAGAGGAAAACCCCTAAAAATAGGCTTAGAATCTAGCAAGAGAGAAATATAAAGAGGCTGCCAGGGGTCCTTCACGAATGTGAGACCCCACCGTGAATGCAAGACCAAACAAAAAGACTCTTCACCGACGTGATCGATTGACCTCGAAGATGAAGAGTAAAGCTGAGCCGGCTTACCCTTCGCGAACGTGACGGCTGGTCTGCAAACACGGAGGACAACATCCTTGACCTCTTCAAACCCGACCATAGCCTCGTGAACACGAAGGACAAATCATGGATGCACCAGATGCTGCATATTATCAATTTCACCAAGTCCTCACGGACTCCGACTGGGGTTCAGAATTTGTTCGAATCCCCATGCAAGCAAACAAACTATACTACCATACTAAATTCGACATTCTGAACTCAAAGGAACTATCAAAATATCCAATAGAGGTCATCTCGATTAAATATGGGTCCCACATCTATAGTTTTATTTTTCATCAAATCCACCCAATAGCCCAAAATGAGTCCTAAAGCTTCGAGACTCAGACCAAGGGTTCCTCTAGCCTAAAATCAACGTTTTGAAGCTAACAGCACTGTCGAAATTCACATCCACGGCCATTTACTAGGAGTTTTTGTCCGAGACCAATTCCTTAACAGTGAAAGCTCCAAAATAGGGAATTAAGCCTAAAATCCAAACGAACAGTCCGATCACCGAAACGACAGTTTTTGTAAGTCATAAATGAGCTGTAGCCGCTTTAGGAAGGCTTGAAATACTGAAAATTCATAGAAATTGAGAAAATGACCTAGAGGGTCATTATATTATCCACTACTAAAAAGACTTTCATCCACGAAAATCAGTGGATAGAAAGAGCTCGAAAGTTTTAAAGGAAGAGGTACTGCGTCTGCATACCTCAAGCAAGACCCCAAATATTATCCAAGGCAAACCAATGCTTCCAAGGGATTTCACTAAAGGTGTCCCTTTTTTCTTCGCATCCTTACTTCACTTCCCAAACAACCAAAAACTCAACTTCAATAAGCAACTGGCCTCCAATTGAATCAAACACGACTGAAGCACACAAACCCAAACCATGACATACTGACATCACACTAACACAAGAATAACAAACGGATACCCAACTAGGCTAAAGGCCACCAAAGGCATGAGCCATACCACTAACCCCAAATTTCAAATCTAATATTCTCTTACCTTTTCAAACCTGTTGTCTACTCTGAACAACACTGAAGGTCTCCAACATCATCCAAGTATTGTCCACGTAATCACCTCATCCTAAAATCTTGTAAGACTGAAGCTGATCCACCAAAAATCCATGCTGGCGAGCATAAGAATAAGCCCATAGGGAGTTACCTGGACATACAAATGGAGATGATCAAAGCCTGCGATCACTAGCCAAAGCTACAATTGGTTCGGATGACCCACGAAACTGATAGTCAGTAATCCAAAGCACAAAATCTAAAAATTGAATGATCCATTCCAAAATGTCCCACCAACAGTAGGTGAAACTACACTAAGCCCGACTTAAGCATACTTTTTCTACTGAGAAGACATTCAAATTTCTTATAAACACTAAGAACCAAGGTCAAGAGCAGTAGAAACCAATATCATGTGCCAACAAACCATCTTCCAAGCATCTATCAAGCATAGTCTATCTAGACTGAAGAGAACCAAAATGGTAGGTAAAGAGTAAGCCTAGTCAACCTGTCGAAGAATGCTCAACTGAATGAAACTTCAAAATGGGGCTGCAACCAAGTTACACAATCCATAGCTATCATCTCAATATCGAAGCTAAACTTATTGATCTCAACTTACCAAACTGATCCTGTTGACAAGTAAGTATCCACGCTCCAGAATCTACCACAACTTTTGAGCCGTCATTCAAAGAAGTCAAAAATCAAAACTCAGAGCCAATAAATTTTCACTAAGGACAAATACCCAAACCAATCTCAATACCAGAAATCAAGCATATACCCCAAACCAATTCTTACCTTCAAAAACAAAGCACATATCCAATGATTCCCGCAAGGGCTGAAACTAAAATATTGCCGAAGAACATAACCACCACAAAGGAAAACCACCGGCTAAAGACACAAGCAATCAACTCCGCATCTGCTGAAGGGAAAAATGTATCAAGGCATAACTAAGAACTCACCAAGGCGGCAATCAGTACTAGTGATAGCCAAAACTCGAGCAACTCGGAGAAATACAACCTTAGCCTGAATTTGATCAATCTAAGACTCGACCTACGACCACGAATACCCATAAGTACATATCATCAAGCATAAGCACTCCACGAAGTCATATTAGGCCAAACAAATGTCGAGATGAGAATTTTCTAAATTTAGCCATTTACGCCAACTTTAACTCAGATGAACCAAGATCAAGACTATAACCAGGAGACGTACCCAACAAACCAAAAAAGCAAGCCTTATACTTTTCAACACCAGAAATGATCAATAGAACCGAATTGCCAACTCTAGAACCATAACAAAACCATGGAAGGCCGAACCTTTCTTCACTCCTTCTTAAAAGTCAATCTAACCTTGCTAATAGATAAGAAAATAACCAAACTCACTTTACTAAAAGAGAGAGGCCAACCAACCGAGTTAGCTGTCTAAGCCAATGAATAAGATTCACAAAGAAAGGGATACTAACTAAATATCGCTAGTCTTGTTGTCTATCAAGTAAGAATCAATAGATGTCAAAATAATGACAATAATATTAACCGTATAAGGTACAGGAGGCATTAAAAATGAAAAGCAACAACCATTACCACTCTACGACCGTAACAAGGTCAATTTGCCAAAAAAAAGGACTTTAACACAAATACTACACCCTTAGGAAATTATCACACCGATCCACTCAATCTACTACTAAAAGAATTTATCTACAGGGGTTGGAACCTATGCATAAATCTACACAAGTCATACAACAACTAACATAGTAATATCAAGGCAGGTAACCACCGATGGGTATGAAAACCCTAACATAATTCAAATAGAAGCTAAAAGATAGCAAATCAAAATTGTACCTATATGATGGAATCCAAAGTCATGGTCCTGCCCTGCCCAAAGAAGTACGAATCTGTACGCGTCTGAACCTGGACTGAGTATTTGAATAATCAACTGAAATACTAAGGACATCACCCCTAGCCAAAGGTGTCATAACACTAAGAGACTGATCTGTCTGCACTAATTGCTCAATAATCCCATGTTATGGACACTCTCTAGACCAATGGCTAGTCTCTCTGCAATCATAACAAACACCTAAAGCTCTAACCAGAAGAGTAAAATGAGTTGACCCCAACTGGCTAACCAACTGATGCCTGGGGCACTCTCTAGACCAATGAACAATCCCACAACAATCAAATCACACTCCTGGAACTCCCTGATGCACTACACCTGTTGACCCAGAATGACCGCCACGACCTAAAGATTTATACCGAATACTCTATAATATCTGATGAGAACTCTGCCTACAATGACCACCATGACTGATCTGAGAGTCATCTATTATTTGAGGCGCTACCTATACGGACCTTCTGGAAGTGAGATTGACCTATGCTGGGAGTATTCCTACCCATGGACAGAATACTACTAATATTGTACTACCGGTATGGCCTCTTACTGCCACCTCCATATGTGTCAATACAACCCCTCTCTATAGCCCTCACATGATCACCAACTTGAGAGAAAGAAGATCAAGCTGCTATCAAATGCTCTGATGCCAAACTAAGTGGTAAAGCCAATCCTCTGATAAATCTCTTCACCATCTCATGATCTATAGCATATAACATAGATGTATGTCTAGCCCACTTGAGAAAACCAATCTCATTATCTGAAACTGATAAAGATCCCTATTGAATACCAATAAATCCAACTCTAGCATGAGAATCACTAGATGTATTGGGTGTCATCTCTAGCTGCTGTTAGTGGTCCTTAATTCAATCTCTAATTCCCTAGTCCAACGCTGAGCTGAAACTATGGCAACACACATAAAGTCACATCCACATCAATCGACAATCTCATACGATCCATCTGGGAGAGAGTGGAGTCAAAAGAAGTACTTAGAGGTTCATAGAAGTACGGACACACAACAACTTCCTAAGAATTCCCTATAGCCTCCCAAAGATAGGATACAAACGTCTCTGTATCGATCCGCAGGACTCTACTAGGCACTTAGCCCTTGTACCAACAACACCGGTGAACTTGTGCTCTGATACCAATTTTTCATGAACCAATTTCTCAGGTCATGATGGAACCTACCATAACCCACCAGTAGGTAAGCCAAACCATAATCCAAAACAGCTAGTAATAGTCTAATAAGAAAAGCGAAAGTCAAGACAAATAATATGAGAAAAAGACACGAAGAAAATAAATATATCCCTAAAATCCAATGAAGTTAGTATAAGAGCTTCTAATACAATAGGAGTACAAGTGACATATAGAATAAATTCATATACAAGACATCTCCTAAATAGAAAATAGAGATCAGTCTAACAATATGAAGGAGAGCAGGAATACTCTGAACATCAGGAGCTCACCCCAAATCTCTGATCCATTGCTGCTCTACACGATGCATAAATCAATGGCTAGAACTCATACTATGATCTACAGGCTGCAGAAGTGTAGTATGAGTACAAAAGATATGGTACTCAGTAGGCATTGGTCGACTGAGCTCCAAAGATAATGCAAGCACAAATAACATGTAAAGAAGGAATATAACTACAGGCAACTATCCAATAAACTAAAAATTATAATGCTAATGGAGCAATAAGGATAAACTATCCTATTCTAACAGTATCCAGGAACTAAAGTCATGTCACGCCCCGAGTTCCAACGAGGCGGACTGGCAGCCGAAGCCGATAAGGCCCGAGAGAACCAATCTTTACTTATTCCCAATCATATGCATTCCATAAGAAATATCACCACCACGTAAGGACATAAATGCTAATAGCGGAAATCATGGGACATGATATATATATACATATAATAAACTTGGTCGTTAGGGCCATCAATCCAAGGTGGACATACATCTCTTCATTCATATACCCACATATGTCTACAAAAGCCTCTAACAAAATTACAAACATAACCACCTTAAATTTGGGACAAGTCCCCGCTTTACACAATATTACAGTACCAAAACAAATGTACATATGAGACCCGAAAAGCCCCGAACCAACTGGAGCTCACCAAAGATCGGCAGAAGATCCGCAACCTACTGTGGAGGTCTACTAGTACCTGTGCCTGCAGCAAGTAAGGTAAGTCCCAAAAGAGACGTTAGTACGAAGAATGTACTGAGTATGTAAGGCCATAAGAAACTTTATGATACATAAATACTTCAATGGAATCAAACATAAGTAAAGAACCAATGCGGATAAGTCATCACTCTATATGTATGGAAATATGTAAATTAGGTGGATTACTTCCTTTACTTTTATGCTCATTCGTTTCTTCATCACTCACGTCTTCATTCACTACTCATCCTTTCATTCTTACAATGCCCGGGCACCAAGCTGATCAGTGGGTATTCAACAGTTTTCGGGATCGACCCATGCTAGGCTTTTCTTTTGCCCCTGGGATACCACCCGTAGTAGCGGGATTGACCCATGCTAGGTGTCCTTTTCACCCCTGGGATACCACCCAATATATTGGGATCGACCCATGGTAGGTATTTTAATCCCTGGGATACCACCCAAGAACACGTCTCTTCTATTTACAACATTACTTCTTTAACCTTGTAAAAAGTTCATTCGATGATTATATCATTATTGGAAACGCATAGATGCTTACTTTATGCCTTTACGCTCATGAAATTGATGCTTTTGTAGTTGTAACATTATTGGAAACTTTGGAACATAACCTTATTGGATCTTAGAGCCATGTTCATAATTATGGGACATATGAATAACAATAGCTCAAGAATAAGGTATATATGATCAACAATAGATGATAACCTTAAATGAGTTACCTTAGAACATTTTGAAAATGAGTAAGTACCATAACAAGGTGAATACTATATGCTGCAGAAGGATACGGAAAGAGTAACCTTACATACCTTATCTTCTTAATATGAACACTCAATCCTATACGTAAACACAGTAGTCCATCTCCTTCCTTACATCTTACTCTACAACACAAATACATACCGGAGCTTACATTATCAACTAGTTACCATACAAGTGTTCAAGACGACAATGAGCTATATAGCTACCGTATAATGTCACTTCACCCTTTACAATATCGTTTACGGCATTGTCATATCAACCATATCACAATATTGACCAAAATACCACAATCCAATAGCATTTCATACCAAGTTCGTTCTTTACATTTCTTCATTAATACGACGTCACAATTACTCCTTCAAATCATCTCCATACACCTCACAACAACATATCGGCCAAAAACCCATAATTTACACTTATAGAAAATAAAAAGTTTAGAATCATAATCACACCATACATGTTGATATCTCATCCATACCATTCACTTTTATTCAAACCTCAAGTCCTATTTCAAGTTTAAATAACAAGAATGACACATCTTTAGTAAAAAGCAAAAGTTCACTATTCAACACTTGCCCACATAACCATCATGCTCTACACCATCTATCATGCATATAATATACTAAAGTACAATAATAATCACTTACCTAAGCTTGCTAATGGATGATCTTGTCCAAGAAGATGGCTTAGGGTTTTAAGAGATGAGAGAAATTTTGGGAAATTTCTAGAAATGTGATGTGTGTTTCTTTGAATAAAAATCAGATTTTTCCACATATATATAGGCCCTCAAGTCATCTTGGCATTAAATGCCATTTTTAATTGGTCAATGGTAGAAGAATGGGTCATTTGACCCATTTGGCCCATGTCTTTTGCCTTATTTTGGGCCTTCATTGAGCCCAATTCACTTAATCCAATAAAATCAATAATTTCTCATGTTTAAATCATTTCATACGTGTTACAAAAATATTCCCACTCACGCAATTTATATTCGTAGCCTTAATCCCCAAAACAAGTGATTCTAGCCACGCATGGCTTATTTTGACCGAAAGGGTAAAAACGTCATTTTGATGCCAAATTCGTCCACGAATAATCTTATAAAAATGGAATTCCAATATAATACTTCAATTATCCCATGTATAGTCTCGTGGTTGGAGAAAATATGTGGCAAAAAGCGGCCCGGTACGCCCCCGGGCACCCTTGGGACTTAGAAAAATTTCCAACATTTGAGAGGTGTGCACAAGCATCCTGGCACGCCCTTGGGTGCGCCACCTTGCAGCCTGTGCCCAAAAATTATGGGCAAAAAGAGGCCTGGCACGCCCTCTGGCATGCCTGGCCCCTTTTTTTTTTGAAAATTTTCGTTCTTTGACTTTTCTTTGCGGATTTGGTTAGATACTTCAAGTTCTATTCTTTAACTTACTTCTTACCTTTAATATCCTTTGTTTGGAGGTCCTCCAAGCCTCATTTTTAACCCCACAAATACTCCACGAAGTCACAAAACACCTCTTACGAAGGTCTAATCACATGTACGAGGCCCGATATCAATTATCTTATCAATAACATTACAAAATACATACTTATTGCTCTCGACACCTATGTAAACATTGTTCAACATCGTCAAGTAGGGTTGGGAAGGTACGGGGTGTTATAATTCAAATACCATATATCACTAGCCAATACAACTGAAGAGTGAAAGAAAGATATATAGTAGTAATACAAGACCAAAGGATACATATATAATATGAATAGATAAGGAAAGAAAGGGATATATGGTAATACCATATACATATATATGTATATATATACACACACACACATAAATATATATACATATATAGGACTAAACTTAAAGGTTATATCCTGAGGGAGCCAACCTAACATCTTGAGGGTCATAACCAAGAAGGAAAGCTAATACTAGCATAATCGAGGTATCTAACTGAAATAAGACTAATCATGAGACAATCTAACAATAAAGTATTTTACTACACTAGAGAGAAGGAATCAAAAACGTACCGACAATCTCGGGTACCAGTACATAACCAATCTTTCAAGAACTGACCATAATAACTTACAATAAAGTAACCGACTAGTTCGGACAATCAATAAACTAACTGGGCCCTCATAAGCCTGAAAGGTTCAAGCAATTACTCAACAAATAGGAACCATAGCTTATACCTATACAGCCCCTCATAAGTCCGATAGATATAAGCACCAAACAATTATGCTGGCGATAAACAATGTATATGAGTGAATGAATGCAACATAAACCTGAAATACCATGTCCAATCCAAGTTCCATAATGTATCAAGTGTATACACCTCCTCCAACTCAGTATCTCGCAAAGGCAGTACCTATGAAGACCATACTTCTTTGGTACTGTGGCTCACGGATGAAGGGGACCAAATGGGACTAGAGAAATCCATATACATTGCCTAGTCGTCGTGCCACTAAGTGAGCATAAATGTGCCTAGAAGTATGCATGCCATCACCAGTATCCAAACAATACAACCATAAACATCTAAGTGTCTATAAACTAGAATCACATCCTTTTTAAGGATAGTATACTCACCTGGAGTCCAACTGGTATCGTAACCACGACCTCGGGTAACTAGCATGCTAAAAGCACTATGATCTGGGAAACTATGGTAAATTAGGGCACACAGCTATCAGAAGGAGCTACTCAGGAAATATTGTCCAAATCACTAGATAATACCATAAGTTTCATACTAAGGGATCTTTATTGTCAATCTTAGCCCAAACAAGCATATAATCAGGTGTAACAGGATCCTACGACCTTAACAAATATTCTAGTCTGAGATTCAGGTCACATTTCTATCCTAAATCCCCTAAATAGGTTAAGTCATGATATACTAGTCATAACCCCCTCCTATAATCCCTACCTAGCATGCAATCTATACAATACACAATATCATAGAGAAAAGTAGACCGAAGCTACCTCGAAGGCGAACCGCAATCTTGAATTACCACAAATCACTCATCCTTGCTCCACGATCCGAAAAACTAACGTCACGCTATAAAAATAATGATCTACACTTTAACAGGAGTAAAATGGTACCCATATTGCAATATAAACTCCGGACCCAAAATTGGGTTAAAAATAGGTCCATGGGGCTCGCTAATGGAATCCCAAAATTGAATTCGTCACGAGGTCCCTCGAAGGACAAAAAATATGTGCTCAAAATTTTAGCACAAATGGGGCACAAATTGGGGCTCAAATCAGCCCCAAAACCCAAAGAATCTAAACCTAAAACTAAGAATAATACAGATTTTAGGACGAAAATTAATAAAAGAATTAACGGGAAATGATCACCTCAACACCCTCTACTCATCCCCAACTCCAACTTATGATTTTTCTTGAGTTTATAGAGTTCTTGGGAGGTTTGATGGTGGAAAAGCCCTAAAAATGGGATTAGTATCGAGCAAAAGAGAAATATAAAGGGGCTGCCAGGGGTCCTTCGCTAACGCGAGAGCCCGCCGCAAATGCTGACTCGATCGAGCTGGCTTACCCTTCGTGAACATGATGGCTGGTTCATGAATGCGGAGGCCAACATCCTTGACCTTTGCAAATACATCCATAACCTCATGAACGCAAAGGCCAAATCTTGGCTGCACCACATGCTGCATATCAACAATTTCACCAAGTCCTCACGGATTTCGATTGGGGGTTCGGGATTCGTTTGAAACTCCGTACGTAAAAACAAACTATGCTACCATACCAAATTTGATATTATAGACTCAACAGAACCATCAAAATTTCCAACGGAGGTCATCTCGATTAAATGTGGATCCTACACCTATAGTTCTATTTTTTATCAAATCCACCCAATAGCCCAGAACGAGTTCGAAAGCCTCGAGACCCGGACCAAGGGTCTCCTAGACTAAAATCAATGTTCCGAATCTTATGGCGCTATCAAAATTCTCATCTGAGGCCATTTATTAGGATTTTAGGTCCAAGACCAATTCTTCAATAGTGAAAGCTCCAAAACAGGGAATTGAGCCTAAAATCCAAACGAACTGTCCGATCACCAAACCGACAGTTCTGACAAGTCATAAATGACCTGTAGCCTATGGGAGTGATCAAAATACTAAAATACATGAAAATTGGGAAAATGATTTGGAGAGTCATTACATAGAATGTTGTTATAAAGAAGTAAAATAGAACATGAAAAATCAATTTTAAAAAAAAATCAGGCTGCTATAGTGAAATATCATTATAACAAGGTGAAATTATAGAGAGGTATGACTGTATATTATATTGGAATTTAAATTTCAATAGAAGCAACATTCTATTCATGATTTAAATGGTAAAATATGTTTTCTAATTTGAGTAAATATGTTGCACTTGTATGTCACGTCAATTAATTAGCACGTCCCTTATAAACATATACATACCAACGATTAAACCAAATAAATTACCTTGAAGATTGCTCAACGGGGTGTTGAACGCTCTCTAAAGTCCCTAAAATAACGCATGTTGAGAAAAATAACTTTTTATCTCATATCGTAACCTTTTTATCTCATATCGTAACCTTGAAGATTAGCCTTCGATATTAAATTTTTTCACACTTGCCCTCAATTTCTCTCTTCATGTCTGGGGTTGGATGATCGATGATGATTAGCTGCTTTCGATCTGTGAGTTTTAAGCATTTTAGACGCCCTAAGGATGCGAAGCATCAATCCTACGGCTATACCTGTACATTTTTTTTTGATTTTCTTATGCTATTTCGTCTTCAGGACTATCCCACTATTTCAATTCTTTTCCTACTTGTAAAAATAAATATGAAATCACTTTTTATGATTTCTCCACACTCGTGTGAGTCCGTAGATTCCTTGGCGGTGGTACAATTACTTTTTTTTTTTAGAAATTCTGGGGACCTTACACAACCAATATCTTGAAATCATGTAATATTAGAAAATTTTAGATGTTTTACTATGTCATTAATGGTCAATCTGTTGTTATCAAACAAATAGTGACGATTTTTCCTTGTGAACAATATTGTCTTTTTTTTTTCTTTCCTTCTTTCTTTCAAAATTTAAAGAAAGTGGTTCTCTCACGTCATATAAATAATTAATTCTACACAAAGTAATTATAGTTTTCTTAATTATTTATCTTTGTACAAAATATTCTTGAGTATATTTTTTTGGTAATAAATTGTATATTTTTTTGGTAATAAATTGTAATATTATCATACCAACAAAATTTAATACACCTAAAAATTATCTAAGTTGCTTGACCACCTCTAGGAAGGTTGCCAAGGTAACTTAAGCCTCGAGGAAATTCTAATTACGTAGAATGTCTCTAGACCAAGAACACCTCCTAGCTAACTTTTAACCACTAAACCTATTGACTTTCTCAATGAATATAGACTACATTTGTTGTAGAACAAAATCTGTATTTATAGTGTGACCTATGAAAATTCTCATTTAGCGCCTACCAAATATGGTATTCCATGGCACCATAGCCCAGTGGAGGAGCCAATTTTTTTTAAGGAGTATCAAAATATAAAGAAATAAACAAAAAAATAATCAACAAGGTTCTAAAATTGGATTTTTTTAATCCTTAATGCTCGACTAAAAATAAAATAGCTGCAATGAAAATTAACCAATTATGTCAAAAACTGAAAGGGAATACAAACCAACTATGTCACTGCCAAGGGTTGAGAACACACAACCTTAGGGGGCTTTCACAACCCCTCATCCGTTGGACTAACCACTACATTTGTGTCATGGAATGTAAAGACTGATATATTGTAACACCCTGTACATTCCCGACCCTAATTTGATGGATTGGTGACTTAGGGTGTAGTTATAAACCTTAGCTTCGAGAGCACTAAGTACGTATGTTGTAGTGGTTTTGGATGGAACAATTGATATTGTACTAGTCAATGTGTTTAGACTCTTGTATGAGGAGTTGAAAACTTTTTGGAACATTTTAGGAGCGATAAATGAAGCTTGAATGACACCTAAATAAAGGTTCTTAAAGACAAGAGGCAAGCTAAAGATTAGAACTTGAAGTATCTAACCAAATCCGCAACGAAACGTTGAAGAAAGAAAATTTTTAAAAATTCTAGGCTGTTTTTTGTGTGCCACAGGCAGCAAAGGGGCGCCCGGGGCCGTACCAGGGTGCTTTTTACCGAATTTTTTTGCCAACCACGAGCCTATAAATGTGATTCTTGGGGTATTATATAATTATTACATCTTAGTAAGACTACGCTTGGATGATGTTGGCATCCAAATTACGATTTTACCCTCTTATGTTCAATTAAGCCATAAGTGGCTAGAATTTCTTATTTGGAGATTAAGGCTACAAATATGAGTCCCGTGAGTTGAATATTGTCGTGACACTTATCAAATTATTTAAATATGAGATATATGATGGATTACACATTGAATTTGGTGGATTATGCATTGATTTTTTTGGGCTCAATTTGAGGCCCAAAATGAAGCCAAAAGACATGGCCCAATGGGTCAAATGACCCATTCTTGTGTTGACAAGTAAACACAATATTTATGACCAATTGTATGGATAGATATGAGCATGAGGGCCTATATAAAGTAACCAAAAATCAGATTTTATTTCCACAACTCACACATGCCATTCTAGACTTTTCCAAGAAAGCAAAAAGAGATATTTTCTCATCTTCTCTTAAACCCTAGGCACTAAGCAATCACTTGTTGGACAAGATCAACCCTTTGAATGTATTGGTAAGTGTTTATTCTTGTGATTTAATAAATTATGTACATGAGAGATTATGTATATCATGGTGGTTATGTTGGCAAGGTGTTGAATAGTGCACTTTGGCTTTTTACTAAAAGATGTGCATCCTTGTGAATTAAACTTGAAAAAGGACTTGATGTTTTGATGAAAGTGAATGGTGTGGATGATATATCAACATGTATTCGTGTGGATATGTCCATAACTTGTTATTTTTCTGTATGAGTAAATTGTGGAATTTTGGTTATAAAATGTATTGGAGTGACTTGATGGGTTCATTGTGATGTGGTGTTAATGAGAACATGTAAAGGAGGAACTTGGTGTGAAAAGCTATTGGTTTATGATGTATTGGTCAATGTATGGAATATTGTGGTATTATTAGTATGATAATTCCATGAATGTTATTCTAAAGGGTGAAATAATATTATAGGGCAATCATGTAGCTCATGGTCGTCTTATACACTTGGAATGTAGCTTGTGGTTAATGTTGGTTCCATTATGTACTTGTATTGTAGAGTGACATATAAAGAGGGAGCTGAATTGTTGTATTCACATATTGGCTTGTATATTCATATTGGGAAGATAAGGTATGTAAGGTTACTCTTTCCGTATCGTTCTGCAGCTCATAGTATTCGCATTGATGTTGTACTAGTTCATTCCGAAATGTCCAAAGGTATCTCATTTCAGGTTGTTCTCTATTGTTAAGTCACATATTCCTCATTCATTAGTCATTGTTTCTCATGTGTTACATAATCATGGACATGGTTCCAAAGTCCCAATAATGTTATGTTCCAAAGCTTCCAATAAGGTTATGACTACAAATTTATCAATCTGTCACAAACAAAAGTATCAATCACTCATAAGTGAATGTATTAATCTCTCATGAGTGAGCGTATCAATCTCTCACAAGTAAAGGTACCAATCTCGCAAAAGTAAAGAATTAAAGTACTGCATAATTAGTTATATCCATGGGGTGCAATGAAGACTTGCATGATGACTATTCCCCGAATTACGGGATGTATCCATGGGGTGAAAGGAACACTTGCATGATGTATCCATGGGGTGCAATGAACGCCTGCATGATGTCTATTCCCAATATCACGGGATGTATCCATGGGGTGAAAGAAACACCTGCATGATGATGTTATTTTTCCCACTGATCAGTTGGGCCCGGACATTATATGATTGATTAGTGATGATGTACAGTATAGTGAAATAAAGTAAAGTAAAGTACAGTAAATTAAAGTAAAGTGCAGTAAAGTAAAGAAAGCAATGTACATGATTCCACACATATACCTTATGGTAGTTTATCTATATTGTTCATTCACTTGTACTTGATATCATTGCCGTACTTACGTATCATACAGTTTCATATAGCCTTACATACTCAGTACATTCTTCGTACTTGTAACATCCCGTATCTACCAAACCCTACTTGACGATGTTGAACAATGGATACTTAAGTGTCGGAAGTCAACAGTATGTATCTTGGAAGGTTGTTGAGGAGATAATTGATATTGGGCCTAGTACATGGGGTTAGACCTTTGTAGGAGGCGTAATGGGATTTGGGGCGTGACATATATATCCCTAATAAACCAAAATATGACCTATCTATATGGTGTAGTTTTTTGGCAAAAGGATATCGCTCGACACCCATCAGACAAAGGTAGCTCACCCCTGTCATAGTTAGTAGCAATATCCTATTTTTTGAACTTCCTCCAGTGCTTGTGATGACATCTGTTGATTATCATCTGTACCCTCCAGGTTTGCATCAATGCATAGCCAGCATGAAAGTCTGTACCACAACTCTTTGGATTAGGTACATTCAGGAAACATCTGTATAACACTCTTAATCATTTGATGATCACATAGTTCACAGTGCTTATCATCCTCATATTTCAATCCCAACCTAAGAGAAGCAACATTTCAAAAATAAAAGTGCACTCTGTCTATGCCTTCTCCTTCTTGTTTCCAAGATCTACAACTTGATGTTTCTCTTTTGGATTTTGATGGATTTGCCCAAAACAGCTAGTACCAAAAAGGTAAAACGAGAAAAATAAGATAAAAGAACAAAATTTAGTAAACTCTGCATCTCTTTAGTGTAAAGGGGAAAGTTGTAGTGTAAGGGTAGAAGGGGTAGAGAGTGAACAATATATACCTCCATAATAAGACGTAGATGGTGTACATGATCTCTGCCAGGGAATAGGGTTTTCTGTCAATAAAAAAAGTCAAGATCTATATAAAAAAAGATTATATTAACCATGTGCCATTGGCATGGATCGTATTCACGCCATGCAGAAGATTATTGGCATCCTCTAATTGACGGTACATCCTATTTTCATCATCTTCTGTTGTCATGACGTGATTTCATAACTTGCACCAAAAAAGAAAAAATAATGTATTTAGTACCACATTTTTTTCAATTAAACAGAGATCAAGGCAAACAAATGAAGGTTCAATTTAGTTAAATAAATAAATAACATATACATTCCTAAATTCCTTAAATAAATAAATAAAATTAAGAAAATACATTCTGCAGAGGAATCCAATATCTTTGGTTATGGTTTGACTCACAAAATTGATATCATTAATTTAGTTGTCTTTTTTTTACAATACCCGCATTGGAGTCTGACTAATCTAGATTCACGCTACAGAAGACCCATTAGGAAACACCGCAAGCAAATAGTGGCGAAATGAATTAAGAGGAACATAAATACATGAAAGGCTTCCAAAAGCTATAAGAGTTAGCTCCCGACAAATAAAAATTTACAAAACCTAAAAGTCTACAATGCAAAACTATATATTAGGAAGAAGGCTCAAGATTAGACAAAAACCAAGTTAAAAACGTGATTACAATGACACCAAAAGTATTTTACTAGCATCACTATCCACAATTCCTAGCATAAAGAATTTTGCTAGGAAAACGCAAAAAAAATAAATAGGAGAATTAAATAAATAAATTACCTCATTTCCTTTATTTTTGTAATGATACGCAAAATCATTTTCTTCATTTCGTTCATTTTCTGCGTTTAGAGCTTTCCTATAGCTGCCCCAAGTTATTTATGACCTTCCTGGATAGGTAGTTTGGTTCCCGGACAGTTTATTTGAGAATTTTATTAATACCAAACGTGTTCTGAAATATTTAATTTAAACTAGAATTTGGTAAAAGATATATTTTATTACCTTTTAAAAATAGTTTAGATATTTATGAAAATTCTTTAGTTACGATATATTTTTATTATTTTATAATTTATTGATATTTAAGACAGAGATAGTGAGTCTAATTATAGTGAAGCAGGAATGTCACTGAATAGGTTGGAAAGTTTGGTTCAATTGATGGATTGTAGTCATAATTGAACTATTGGGTGATGAATTAGTCCATGCTAAAGCCTTGACATAATTTTATGGTCGTTAAGAATCGAATTAAGGCTAATTGGCTATAAATTAGTGGATTTAGCTAAATGCTTGGTCATTTGTTGCACTGCATGCGAGTAAATATGAGTACTTGATTTTTCTTGGGAAGCTAATGAACATGCTAAATGATTTTTCATAATGTTGTTGAGTAATAAAATCATTGTATTTCGGGATAAGGACTGTGTTGTGGTGCAAGTGGTGATATTTGTAAGCCTACTTGTTGATTTCACTTGAACCAGTAGGTAATGGTTAAAGGTAGTTGGAAACCCATCTTGGTTTATGTGCATTTTAATTATTTCTTCATATTTTTGCTATAATGCATGTTCAAAGAAAGTAAATTGTCAAATGATATCCTAAGTGTTAATCACATATAATGAGGATACATTAAAGGCTTGCAGATTGTACAAGTGTTGTTGTTTATTCTCATTGGATTATGTGATTGTTGTGAAATTTGTTGCTAATTGTGTGATGTATCAATAATTGGACATCTTCACTGGACTTATACTAATTATTGTGGGATGTACCGGTAAAGGAGATCTTCACGGGATTGATTATTATTATTGTGATATGAGCCGGTAATTATTATCATGGAATTGGTTGGCTAAGGTATTACACTGGTACATGATATATGATTCATTAGTTGGCTCAGGTATTATGTCGGTACAATATATATGATTCATTGGTTTGCTCGGGTACCACGTCGGTACAGTACATAGATAGAACTAGTCCATATAGGTCATGGCTAGTGGGTGACCGTAAGACCTTTAGCATGTGTGTATAAGGTATTGGTAAGTGTGATGACGGTTCCTTGAGCAAACTAGGTTTATCTATTTACTTGTTATATATGTTGATTCCTTGAGTGGACTGAGTTTATCTATTTACTCATTATATATGTTGGTTCCTTGAGTGGACCAGGCTTATCTATTTACTTCTTATATTTGGTTCCTTGAGCAGACTCAGTTTATCTATTTTCTTTTAATATATATTGGTTTCATGAGTGGACTGGGTTTATCTATTATCTTGTTATATATGTTGGTTCCTTGAGTGGACCTAACTTATCTGTTTACTTGTTAAATTTTGTTCCCTGAATGGACCAGGATTATCTAGTTACTTGCTATATTTGGTTTCTTAAGTGGACCAGGTTCATCTATTTACTTGTTATATATGTTGGTTCCTTGAGTGGACTGGATTTATCCATTACTTGTTATATATATTGGTTCCTTGAATAAACGGGGTCATGATTACAGACTTCTTGGTTTAATTGGATCCTTGCCTGGCTCGGGCAAAATTGCAAATGAATGATATACTTCTTAATTGTCTATCTACTTTTGTATTTGAGACATGGTGATTATATTATTGTGGGGTCATGGTTTGTTACCTTGATTGATTTTGTTAGTCTGGGTCTTGACTTGAGTTTTTGCCTAATTGACTTGTATTTGATTAAGCTCTATGGTTGTTGAAAAGGCTAAGTGTTCTTAGTGGATATAAGTTACTTGAAAAGTGTTTATGGTTTTTCATCTACTGGTCGATATTGTTGAGATTGGATAGGCGGGTGTTGTAGTTTTGCTACTTAATTCTCATGATCTTAAATGAATCCCTAACTTTTAGGGTTCTAATGCATAACCAGAATATGGAACAAGGTTAAGGAAATATTGGAAATTTAATCGTTGTATGTCCTAGCTCGGTTGTGATGTTGTGTGCACTCATATTTAGCCTAGGACAGAGATCTAAAGGCTGGTGTAGAGTGGAAAATAGCAGTTACTTACATTAAGTGGTGGCATGAACTATGGACTGAGGGGAGTTGAACTTTCACATTATATGTAAATGATGGACTGAGGGGAGTTGAACTTTCATATTATATGTACATGATTTATCTTGAATTTTTATATTATATGTTATGTGTTTTAACCTTGGTCAGCCGAAGATGCCTACCGGTACATGTTGTTTGTACTGATGCTACACTTGATATGCCCTTTTTGGGGTATAGTCTGGCTACAAGATCAGTTGATATTTCTCAGGTGACATGGATAGAAATCTCCAACAGCTTCTATTCCTTTCATTCCTGCAGTGGGAGATATGTCTTCTATTTGTCTTTTCTATCTTAGAAGCTTTTGTACGTGTTTAGACCAGGTTCTCGGGAAAGGTGTTTTTGTTATCCTTTGTAATTTGAGAAAGGTTGTATATTTATCAGATTTTGAAGTCTTTATTTAATATTATTTATAACTTTCAAATGTATTTTGAAATGGGTGGTAAGGATTTTTCTATCTAGGTGGATTATTGTAGGTGCCCTCATGATCTTGTTAGTTGATTTGTGACAGTTGATATAGAGCCCAGTTACCGATATCCTAGCACAAGAGTAAATGTTAAGTAGAGTCCTGCAGATTGGTGTGTTGACGTCCACATCTAATCTTCAGGGAGCTATGAGGCATTTTAGGAAATTGTTGTTTTTTTCTCTCCTTTCATGTAAAGTGTATGCTTTCTTGTATGAGTTGAGTCAAATTGGTATATTTGGATTCTAATTGGTATCTCAACAGGGTAAATAGATGTTGTTTGAATCCATTTGGAATGACACAAGCAAGGGAAATTGGAACTGAAAAGGTTTAAATTGGTATATGGTTATTGAGGCGTGTAACCTTATAGATAATCGGCAAATGGTTATCTATAAGGCAAATAAAGGATAATAAAAATGGCTTATTTAATGATGAAACTTGAGATTGATGATTATGTGTATTGGTATTGCTTGAATGACTGTGAATATATGAAATGTGATTATTTGAATTATAATGAAATTTGTGGTGGGTGAAAGGTCATAACTTGGTTATGTGTTGATGGTTAAAGGTATTATTTGCTATGTGGTTTAAATTGAAACTATGTACTAAATGTTGAGTATGATCTCATCATTGGTAAAATGATAAGGGGGAAATGATTTATGACTGTGGAAACTTTTGTTTTAATGCAATCAGTATGTGAATAAGGACCATGGAAAAAGGGCTATTATTGCATAATAGCGAGAATTGTTACAAGGAAAATTGTTGTTGTGATTCGTAACTGTGATTTAAAGTAACGTGATTTTTGTTGTTAATTGGATCCATGAGTGATCCGGGCTATTGGCATAATTGGAAGGTATAATTTTTATTGATGCTTATTTAAATAACAATTGAGTCAAGGTGGAACTTATTATCGTTAGTTGTGTTCTTGACTTGATGAATTGTTTGTCATGACTTATACTTGCCTGGTTTTTGGTTGTTGTCATTGGTCAGGGTGTTTCCTTGGTGAATTTCTGTATTGAATTATACATGTTTGATTTGTTGATATTGATGGAAATAAAGTAAAGTAAAGGTAATGTTGACTTATTATTAGATGTGTTTATGCATGTTTGTATCCCTCTCATTATTGAACGATAATACTCGATTAGTATTGATCCTCGAGTGGTTGAGGTATGTTGAGTCAATAACTTGACTAGCTGTAAGCTAGTTGTGAGGATAAACAAGTATATCTTGTCCTCGGGTGATAATTAAAAAGATGGTTGTTTATAAACGATTGATTATGGAGGGTCGAATAGACTAATGTTAGTTTTGAGTGAGAATTTATTGGTTAATGAAAACATGGTGTAGTGTTTGCTAATATTGTGCTCGCTATAGTATTGGTTAGGGTGTAATTGCCCGGGCAAAGTTTTCTGTAGAATCAGAGTTGATAAAAATCTCAGGCTAGGGTGGGTTCCAATGAATATTCAGTTTTGTGTAGTTTAGAGATATTTGGTGTCTCGAGGTTGTAACACCCCGTACCTTCCTAACCCAATGTGATGACGATGAACAACGTTTACTTAGGTGTCGAGAGCTATAAGTATGTATTTGGTAATGTTAGTGATGGAAAAATTAAAATTTGGCCTTGTACATATGCTTAACCTTGCGTAGAAGGTGTTTTACGATCTTCATGGTGCATTTGTCGGGTTCAAAACGAGGCTAAGAGGACCTCTAAACAAAGTATGTTAAGGTTAAGAAGTGAGTTAAAGAATAGGACTTGAAGTATCTAACCAAACCCGCGAAGAAAAGTCGAAAAATGAAATTTTCAAAAAATTTAAGGGAAGGGCGCGTTGGGTAGCGTGCCACGCCGCTCTGGGCTGAAATTTTCAGTCCATAGGCAGTAAAGGGGTGCGCCAGGCAGCGTGCCACACCGCCCCTGCGCACCTTTCAAAAGTTGAAAATTTTGTTTAAGTCCCAAGGGTTCCCGGGGACATATTGAGCCGATTTTTGCCACGATTCTTCTACAACCATGAGAATATACATGTAATGAGTGAGATATTATATTGGTATGATAAATTTACTCGAGAACGAATTTGGGGTCAAAATGACGATTTTACCCTTTTGGGCAAAATAGGCCATACGTGGCTAGAATCACTTGGTTTTTGGATTTAGGCTACGGATATGAATGACATGAGTAGTAATATTGTCGTAACACGTATGAGATGATGAAACCACGATAAATTATTGATTTTATTGGGTTAAGTAAATTGGGCCTAAAAAGGACCCAAAAAAGGAAAAGAAAACATGGCCCAATGGGTCACAAGACCCATTCTTCCATTTGACTAAGTCATACACATCAATTATTGAATCAAAGTGGCTAAGCATGGACTTGAGAGCCTATATAAATGGCAAAAATGCTGATTTTATTCATTTGGAAAACACATGCCTTTGTAGATATTTTTCAACCCTTTTTTTTTTCTCTCAAACCCTAAGAGGTCAAAGCTAACCTTTGGAGCAAGATCAACATCTTTCAAGCCTAGGTAAGTGATTATTGTCATGGATTAATATATTATATGCATGGTAGAGTATGTGAATCTTGTTGGTTATGCTTGAAAGAGTTGAACATAGTACTTTGGGTTTTTGTACAAGATGTGCCATCCATGAGATTTGAACTTGAATAGTGGCTTGTGCCTTTGATGAAAGATCATGGTATGGATAAAATATGAACATATATGGTGTTATTTTTGGTATTAAACTTGTTATTATCTATAAGTGGAAATTGTGGGATTTTGGCCGATATGTGCTATGAAGTGTATTAAGGTGAATTGATGGCTTGTTTGTGATGTGGTATAGATAAGGAGGTGTAAAAGAGAATTGTTATGGTGAAATGCAATGATTATTATGTATTGGTCAATGTTGGGAATATTGGAGGATTTTTGGAATAATGATGCTATCAATGGTTTTGTCAAGGGGAAATGACATGTTTCAAAGCAAACATGTACCCCATTGATGTTATATGCCTTTGTGACGTAGTTGTGGTTAATGTGAATTTTGTTATGTATTTGTGTTGTAGAGTGACATATAAAGAAGGAGTGGGACTATTGTATGCACATCTAGGATTGTATATCCGTATTGAGAGTACAAGGTATGTAAGGTTACTCTGTCCGTATCTTTTTGGGGCAAATAGTATCCACATTGCTATTTCACTAGTCCTATCCCAAAATGTGCTAAGGTATCCTATATCCGTTTATAAATAGTCATTGTCATATCTTTCCTACTCATGGATCATTTGTGAGTCTTATGTCTCATTATCATGGTTAATGTTCCAAAAGCTCAAACAAGGTTATGGTCCAATGTTCCAATAGTGGTTATGCTCATGTATCTTGTTATGAATGATTGTCCAATGGTTCCAATGGTGTCATGTTTCCAATAATGTTTATTCACATGTCTTCTATATTAATTATGGTTCCAAGTTTCCAAACATGCTATGTCACATGAATATGTCAATCTCTCACAAGTGAATGTACCAATCTTATATGTCTCTTACTCATTGGCTAATGATCCAAAGTTTCAAGTGATGTTATGACTATCAAATATCAATCTCAAAGTAATGATCAAAGTAATGCAAACGTGGTCAATGATCAAGTATGGGTGGCAAGTCTAGGGGCATAAGCCTAGCTCGACTCGATCCCGATGTGTTGATTTATGGGTGGCAAGTCTAGGGGCATAAGCCTAGCTCGACTCGATCCCGATGTATGATTTATGGGTGGAAGGTCTAGGGGCATAAGCCTAGCTCGACCCGATCCCTGGGTGGCAGGTCTAGGGGCACAAGCCTAGCTCGACCTGATCCCAACATGACGATAAGTCATGTAAAGACCCACTGATCAGTAGGGGCCCGGGTACATTGTGACATATGTAATGACATTGAAGTAAAGAAGCATGAAAACAATGAAAGTAATACACATGGTTTCCAAAGTGCAAAATGGTTACTTATTCATCTGATTATGCATATGCATTTGAGTTCCATTGAGTTCATTGGACTATTATTGTGTTGTATAGTTTCATTTGAGCCTTACATACTCAGTACATTCTTCGTACTGACCCCTTTTGGGGAACTTACCTTACATGTTGCAGGTGCAGGCACTAGTAGACCTCCACCGTAGGATGACAGTAATTGCAGATCATTGGTGAGCTCCAGTTAGTTCGGGGCTTCTCCGAGTCACAGTTGTTCAAATGTTTTGATAGTATACATAGTGTATAAAGTGGGGACTTATCCCGACTTTCTGTTAGTTTTGGTCAATGCATCTATTAGAGGCTTTTGTAGACGTATGTGGGTATACAAATGTACGATGGTATATGACAGTTTGACTTAATGGCCTCAACGGTCGAGTTTCTCATATGTATATACATCACATGTTCTATGATTTCTGATTTTAGCATTTCATGTTCCTATGTGATAGTAGTGTTTCCTAAGACATGTAGATGAAGGAATAAAAGCAAAGCTTGGTTCTCTCGGGCCTTATCAGCTTCGGGTGCCAATCACGCCTCGTTGGGATTCGGGGTGTGACAGAGGTGTAGGGATTGATGAAATTAAGGTGATGTCATGATATATAAGGGACATAGTAGCCCATAGAAACTTTCAGAATGGAGTTCGGGTTAGTAAAACTCTGGATATAGAGTTTAACGTAAAGGGGTTAGCACGGGATGCCAAAATCTGAGTATTGTGTTGTGAAAATGTAAAAATTGTGAAAAGTCCCATGTTTCTACCTCTCCTATCCTGCTATGGCAGGAGGCAAGCAGCTATAGTGGGAGTCATTAATGGTCAGTGGCGCTATAGCAGACAAATCTCACTATAGCGAGGCCGCTACATTAGGAATTGGGCTCCTATAGTGGGCTCGATACAGTAATTGTTTAGTTTTCTCTGAGTTTGATGTTTTCCCCTCATGAACTCTCAAGGTTTCATTCTTAGACCACTGTGAGAGATATAACTAGTTTGTGTATAAATGTTTGGTTCTATATCTTCTTGTCTTGAAAATCCTCGGTAGGGAGGATGGGTATAAATATTATTTAGTTGATAAACGATAACGAGTGGGTAACTAAGGCACTATTCAAGAAATTATGAAAGTAGTGTCTTTCTAATTCCAACCTCGTGTTTCTCTTCACCCAGTGCAGTTCGGGGATGAACGGATGGTAAATTGGTATCTAATGTAACGACTCGTTCCGTCGTTACTAAAAATATCTGTAGTAAAGATATATGAATTTAATTTGTCATAGGGTTAGGATAAATTCTATTGTATGGGAGTGCATTAGTTGTGAATTAAGATCATACAATACCCCTAACACAAATTTAAGTTGAAAGTACGATGTAGTTTCGGGCTATGTTTAAACTAGGGTAAAATTCAAATGAGCACTTCTCCTAGAATATAAAGGGTTATGGGTCCCAATACCCATCAAATTAAATATCTCTTAGTCTTCTTTCCAACTCAACCAACGGTTTGTTAATCCATCTCTTGAGTAAAACGTTATGACCATTTTACTAAAGTCTGTCCGTGCCAAAAAGTTGAGGTCGCCGTATCGGGATCAGGCCTCTATAGTGGAAATTTTCTCGCTATAGCGGGATAACAACAGTTTATAAGATTATTTTGACGGAATTCAGCCCATAAACCCAAATATTTCATTCCCCAACCCTAGAGGTATTTTCTTCAGTTTTCTATCAATTTTGTCCTTCAAGGTATGTCTTTCCATCAATCTAACACTAGAAGTGCATGTATGTACATACTGGAAGGTATCATTGGCCTCCCCACGTAAACACAATATAGAAAGTACTAAGAGAAAACATGACAACTTATATAACAGTTTAATTCTCATATCTTCCATATACGTGTGTTACCTAAGAGTATTCCATTCTTATTCCTATTGATCATTCATCACCTTCACATCAAGTGTCATCCATCTTAACTCTTAGAGTTTAACCCCAATAGTTATTATAAGTCAATCTATTTCATTTATGCCTCAATTAACCTCAATGATAATTGAAAACCAATTATCATCACCTTGTAACAAGTAAAACTATGAACACACATTAGGATAAATACCTCAAGTTTATGACACTTAGACTTTGCAATTAACGCTACAACTTTAGTCAAGTACAAGTCAAGAGACAACAAGTCAAGAGACAACAAGTCAAGTCAAACCATGACCAAGTCAACAACCCTGACTCTAACAATATCCAAGTCAATAAACCATGACTCTAACCATATCCAAGTCAACAAACCATGACTCTAATAATATCCAAGTCAACAAACCATGACTCTAACAACAAGAATCACAAAATATATGACAGGTAACTGAACCACACAAGAATCCCAAATATATCAAGCAAATCACAATTCGGCTCACTCAAGGAACCTACAAAGACAACCATAATAATACTCAGTCCACTCATCAAACTAATATAAACAACAACAATGGCAATAAGCATATACCTGGTCCACTCAAGGAACCGTCATACTCATACATACCTTGTACATACATGCTATGGGTCTTATGGTTGCCTACTAGTCATGACCTTTAAGGGACGAGCTATTATCCATGTACTATACCAGTGTGGTACCCAAGCCTACCAATGAATCATAACAACCAATCCTGTGAAGATGTCCAAAAACTGGTACATCCCATAATAATAAAAGATATCACAACAATCACAACCACAATGAGTAAGCAATTATACTTGTACAGTCAACAAGACTTTAATATAACCTCATTATATTGTTATTAACACTTACTGTATCATTTAATAATTTTCTTCCTTAAGTATGCATTGCAACAATAGACAACCACCCAAAACCTTGGTCAACTTGAGCTAATCATTCTTTGTAGAAAATAATCATTCTTTAATACACCAAATCACAAGTAAATATGATTCATTGGTTTCATAAATTACAGCATGTCCGAAGACCAATGCACGGCTTATTCAAGTAAGTACTATCAAGTCATATTCATCAATTCAAGTATTAAACTTAGGAGTGCACATTCAACCCAAAGTAGTCTAACTCTAGTTCAACATTCATAAATTCATTCAATAATCCAATCCTTCTTTATTTACATAGAGATTAGGATTTCTGCTATTATTTAGCAATCCCTACATTCAAGTCATTACTAGGTTCAAGACCTACTCTATTAGTCAATCATTCAACTCTATTCCACTTACAATCTAGTTCTAGTCATACGCTTGTATACCTTTTACTTTCTAACCCTTAGCCTAACTTGAACTTAGGCTCTTAAGTTAATTCACCACATACTTATACCATAATCAATCCTCATCACCAACCTTAAGCGAGATTATCCCATATTTCAACCACACATAACACCAAGTTCACCCTATTATGGTAATTAGGCTAGATTATGAGCTCACAAAATCTCATTGTCATTTATATTCACATAATTCACATTACAATCCACCATAGAGTCATACAAACACAAAAAATCCATCAAGGATTCGTACATTAACATACCAACACATAATTATACTCTCATTGAATTAACACCATGTTTTATCAATCCAAACTCCATGCTCGTACGCCTAAGCATGATTTCTCCCATCAAATCTATATTATGGATATGATTACTAACCACAGTGTACTACTCATAAACCATAACCTACCTGGGCACCAAGCTGCTGCAACAAGTAAGCTATGCCATGGATGATCTTCCTTCTTCTTCATATTTCCGAAGGCTAAATCATCTAATAATAACAATTACAACTCTTCAAATAATTACCTTGGGAATTCAAACCTACTAATTCTATCCTTATTTACGGTCTACAACATTACCCAAATGTCAATTAGTCATCAAAATAGTTCCTTCAAGCTTAACCCAACTCCATTAATGGAGTTTTTAGGCTAAAGGTTCCACCTTTATTGAATTCAAGGTCCCCAACTATCAATTTTCATATTTTAGAATTACTAATTCATGCTAGGGATTGTTAATTAATAATTTAGAAGTAATTCTTGGTTATATTAACCCACTCATAGGTTTTCCCCAAAATATCATGAACTTATGGTTGGAATCTCCAAAATGACGGAAGAAACTTACCTTAACGAAGAATTTCCACCCATACCAAGAGAAAATCACCCCTCTAGGGATTAGGAATGAATTTTTGGAGTTTGGGGGCTGAAAACCTTCAAAAATAGTTTATAAAATGTCGTAGCATTGCTATAGTGAAATGTCATCGCTCTAGCTACTTGAGCTCTCTACAACGGCCTTTGCTTTTCCAACAGTCTTTAGTAAAATGGTCATAACATTTTACTCAAGAAGCGGATTAATAAATGGTTGATTGCATTGGACATAATACTCAAAGATATATAATTTTATTGGTATTAGTACACCTAACTCATTATATTCTAGGAGGAGGTCTTGTTTGAAGTTGACCCTAGTTTAAACTTAGCTCGAAACTAAATTGGTAAGGACTCTTTCAACTTAACTTTGTGCTAGGAGTATTGTATGGAATTATTATATATCAAATGCACTCCCATACTAAATAATTTATCCTAACACATGTGAAAAATTATATTCGTAAGCCTTTGCCATAGATATTTTCAGTAACGACCGAACTGGTCATTATAAAAAGGCAAGAAAACTGCTGAATGTGCATTCTGTAGAAGCAGTTTGGCAACTAGATAGGATAGGTTTAATGTGTATTATAACTTTGTTAAATTATATAACTATAATATAGTTTGATGGGAGATTTCATACTTAGGCCTGTGGGCACGATGAATGGTTGGTAATAATCAAAATGTGAACATGGATGGAATCTAATTTGATTAAATTATTATTGGGGGAAAATCATGATGATTATGCATATTATGTGTTAATTGTGATAATTATTGAGAATATATGTATGTTGGTGTGCGTTTATGGGACTATGGGTTGTGAAAACTAGTAGCTAGCAATTATGAAGTTTTCCATAATTGGAAGGTACTGATGTAAAATGATTATAGTGAAGCATTAATGACAGTGAATAGGTTGGAAAGTTTGGTTCAATTGGTGGATTGTAGTCATAGTTGAGCCATTGGGTGATGAATTAGTCCATGCTAAAGCCTTGCCATAATTTTATGGTTGTTAAGAATCGAATTAAGGTTAATTGGCTACAAATGAACGAGTTTAACTAAATGCTTGGTCATTTGTTGCACTCCTTGCTATTAAATATAAGTACTTGATTTTGAATGGGAAGCTAATGAAAATGCTAAATGACTTGTCATAAATGTTGTTGAATAAGGAAATCATTGTATTTCAGGATAAGGACTATGTTGCAGTGTAAGTGGTGATATTTGTGTACTTACTTGATGATTACACTTGAACCAATAGGTGATGGTCAAAGATAGTTGAAAACCCAGCTTGGTTTATATGTGCAAGTTAACTGTTTCTTCATATACTTGCTACAATGCATGTTCAAAGATAGTATATTGTCAAATCATATCCTAAGTGTTAATCACATATAATGGGGTTATATTAAAGGCTTGTGTACTGTACAAGTGTGGTTTTTTATTCTTATTAGGCTATGTGATTGTTATGTTATCTGTTGCTAATTGTAGGATGTATCAGTAATTGGACCTATTCACTGGACTTATACTTATTATTGTGGGATGTATCGGTAAAGGACATCTTCATATAATTGATTATTATTATTGTGAGATGAGCAGTAATGGACATCATCACATAATTGATTTGCTCGGGTACCATGCCAGTGTAGGATATATGATTCATTGGTTGGCACGAGTACTATACTGGTACAAGCTATTTGATTTATTGGTTGGCTCGGGTACCACGCCAGTACAGGATATATTATTCATTTGTTGGATCGGGTACCATGTTGGTACATTACATGGAAAGAAATTGTCCCCTGTAGGTCATGGATAGTATGTGACCATAAGACCCTTAGCATTTGTGTATAAGGTATTAGTGAGTGTGACGGTTCCTTGAGCAAACCGGGTTTAAATGTTAACTTGTTATATATATATTGGTTCCTTGAGTAGACCAGGTTTATCTATTTACTTGTTATGTATGTTGGTTCCCTGAGTGGACTAAACTTATATTTTTACTTGTTATATTTTGTTCCTTGAGTGGTCCGAGTTTATCTGTTTACTTGTTATATAAGTTGGTTTCTTGAGTGGACCGGATTCATCTATTTTTTTGTTATATATGTTGGTTCCTTGAGTGGACCGGGCTTATCTATTTACTTGTTATATTTTCTTTCCTGAGTGGTCCGGGCTTATCTTTTTACTTGTTATATTTAGTTCCTTGGTTGGATTGGGCTTATCTATTTACTTGTTATATATGTTGGTTCCTTGAGTGGACTGGGTTTATCCATTAATTGTTATATCTATTGATTCCTTGAATGAACGGTGTCATGATTATAGACTTGTTTGTTTAATTGGATCCTTGTATTGTTCAGGATAAATTGGAAATGAACGTCTTACTTCTTAATTGTCTATCTACTTATGTATTAGAGACCTGGTCAGTCTATTATTGTGGAGTCATGGTTTGTTGACTTGGTAGATTTTGGTAGTCTAGGTATTGACTTAAGTTGTTGCCTAATTGACTTGTATTTGATTAAGCTCTGTGGTTGTTGAAAAAGCTAAGTGTTCTTAGTGGATATAAATTACTTGAAAAGTTCTTATGGTTTTTGATCTACTGGTTGGTATTTTTGAGATTGGGTAGGCAGGTGTTGCTGCTTTGCTACTTAATTTCTCGTGACTTTAAATGTATCCCTAACTTCTAAGGTGCTAATGCATAACTAGAATATTGTAACAAGGTTAGGGAAATATTAGGAAGTTAATTCTTGTAATCCTAGCTGTGCACTCATATTTAGCCTAGGCTGGAGAGCTAAAGGCTGGTGTATTGAGTGGAAAATGGAAGTTACTTACATTAATTGATGGCATGAACTATAGAATGAGGCGAGTTGAACTTTCACATTATATGTACATGATTTATCTTGAATTTCTATATTATATGTTATGTGATTTAACGTTGGTCGGCCGAAGATGCCTACTAGTATGTGTTGTTTGTACTGATGCTACACTTGCTATACCCTTTTTGGGGTATAGACTGGTTGCAAGATTAGTTGATATTTCTCAGGCGATGTGGATAGCGATCTCCAGTTGCTTCTTCTCCTTTCATTCGTACGGTGGGAGTTGTGTATTCTGTTTGTCGTCTCTATCTTAGAATCTCTTGTACGTGTTTAGACCAGGTCCTCTAGAAAATTGTTTTTGTTATCATTTGTAATTTGAGAAAGGTTTTATATTTATCAGATTTTAAAGTCTTTAAATAAAATTATTTATAACTTCCACATGTATTTTGAAATGGGTGGTAAGGGTTCTCCTATCTAGGTGGATTAGCGTAAGTTCCTTCACGATCTGGTTAGTTGGGTCGTGTCAAATATAGTGATAAATTAAAAATGTTCACCATTTATCAGTATGAACTTACAATTTTCCTTTTCAAATCTCATTCATTTCATCAAACATTAAAATATTATTCTTTATATCTATTTGGAAAGTTTATATTGGTTAGTATGGAATATACGTGCAACGCACGTGTTTCAGAACTAGTATATAATTAAATTGACTAGATAGAAAGTAATTTAGAATATAGATGAGGATGTAATTAAAAATATCATATATGTAACTTTAAATCTTTTAGAAGAAGAAGAATATCGCTCGCGATATTCGTACATTTGCTCAAATCTTATTTATGATGTATAGAAGTTGGAATGGCCGAGAAAATCTTTCGACTTGTTCCAATTTGACATCTCTGGCCCTATACTCGTCGAAGTTTCATCTTAACACTTATCTTGTTCAAAACTAAATTTTGGAACAACTTTAATTGTTGGCTAAGCTTATGTCGAATTTATTTTTGCAAAGTCAGATAATGTGTAGTTTCATGCTATAAAAAATGAGAAACACACATGCATCTATTGTATTAAATTATTTTTTTTTGATCGAATTCAAGTGTTTAGATGAAATTTCGAGGTACAATTATCACATGTATATGTGCCCCACAAAATCTTTTTTTCTATTTTTTAATTTTTTTTTGAAACAAAGACAATTTCAAACATTTGCATAAAGCAATAACGTGAAAATAGATTACAAAGTCACATGATCAAACATAGAATTAAGATCTATGACTCTATTTTTTTAACACTACAATTAGGGATACAAAGAAAAAGAAAAATTTGCTTCATCTTGTTCTCATTTATTTCCATTATTACTTAATCTAATAAATCTAATTCCTTCACTAACTAACTTCATGAAGGCACAGCTTAGCTGATATGACATTTCTACTCACTGTCAGAATCCATATCCCCATGCTCAAGTTGGTCCTCAATCTCAGTAAGCGGACCTTGATTCTTTACCTTGAGGTAATTCTACTGCTTGAGCTGCAGAACCTCACTTTCCCATTTGACATGCTATAAAATTTTCATCCTTCATGTTGTTCCTTATGCAATCGACTTTATCTTTCACTCTTGTAACTCTAAAATCTGAGGTTCTTACCCTGAAGTGAGTAAGGAACCAATCTATTAAAAGAGAATTGTAGAGGGTTCTTGCAGTTCGAGCACCATTAAGTCATTAAACTCAACACTATGTCCGAATATCGCAACACAAAGACCCTCAAGAAGGCCCAGAGTGTCGGCTGCATACCTTTCCACTTCAAGAAATTTCCCATCAAGAATTTGTTGTTGCGGGTAGGAAATGACATGTGCCCCATGAAATTAGTTGAGTTTCCCGCAAGCTAGTCTAGACATCAGAATTATCTATAGTAGGTATCTCGCAACTGACCAACTTGAGGACAACTGACTGATTCTATGGGGCACGATCATCTCCCTCCTTTCAATATCAAAATTAATTTTATTACCAATTTTAGGATATCCTTTCAACTTTAGTTCATTCTTATTTCAAATAAGATATAGTGATGAATCGAACATGTTCTCCATTTATTAGTATAAACTTATACTTTTCCTTTTCATATCTCGTGTACTTCATCAAATATTAAAATATTATTATTTATATCAATTTGAAAAGTTCATACTGATTAGTATGGAATACACATGCAACATATGTGTCTAGAACTAGTACATAATTAAATTGACTAGATGAAAATTAATTTTGAAGATAGATAAAGATGAAATTAATAATATCATCTATGTAACTTTAATTTTTTTTAGAGGAATAATAATATCATCCGCAATATTCTGACATATGATCAATTCTTATTTGTGATTTGTAGAAGGTGTAATGGAAGAGGAGAACCTTCTACTTATCCCAGTTGACATCTTGTAACTACCCTTCTCCATCGTTATGGGTAAGTCAAGCGTGTAAAATTTTGGTTTAAGTTTCTTCCCAAAATAAAAGTTAAAAATTTCAGGCTAGGCTAGTTTCAAATAAAATTGGAGCGAGGTATGGTCTCGGGAAATTTAAGAATGAATTGGGTAATTATAATAAATTTTAGCTTTATTTTATGTTACCTAACTCAATAAGGAATCCGTAGGATTTTTCATAAGTGAACTCAGGTGAGTAGAACTCCCGATATCGAACTTGACGCAATGTGTTAGTCCGAGATGTCACGATTTGAGGGTATGTTACAAAAAAGGTAAAATTTGAAGGATTTCCCAGTTTCTACCTCACCACTCCTGCTATAGCGGGTGGCATGCCACTAGAGCGACTCTCGCTCAAGTGGAAAAATTCTCGCTATAGCGGAAGTCTGTGTCGGTCAATCCCACTATAGCGAGTGATACCGCTATAGTACGATCAGGCCGCTATAGCAGGGTAAATCACTGTAAATAAAGCAATTTCCCCAAAAATAGTTTATCATTCTAAACTCATTTTTGGAGAAGGTCTAGGGCGATTTTCATTAGTTTTCCATCAATTTTCATCGTAAAGGTACGTATTTCATCCCAATTAACTAGCTTTTTGTTTAATTAACCTTAGAATAACTAGTTAACGGGTTTTGGAGAAGGTTTAAGCTTGACTTAGCAAATTTTCTGGTGGAAGAGGGTAAATTTGGTGTAAAACCTTTGGATTTTAGTTTTAAATCATTAATTTACTCTTGCATATTAATAATTCACTAATGTGACCATCAAATTGGTAGATTTAAGGTGAATTATGGTACAAAAAACCTAGAACGGGGGGAATGATCATGAATTTGGCCTTGAGGGTTAGGGATTAAGTTGTAATCCTTGACATGGTAGGTCATTTGGTTGATTATTATTGTGTTTATGTTTTAGACCACGACCAAGTGGAAATTGCATGGAACTGCAAGGCTCAAGCTTAATTGAGTGGTGCAAGTTTGGATTGATATAGGTGATGGTCTTAATGTGGTTGAAAACCAGTGTGTGTTATATGTGCATGATAACTAATTTGTAGTATTGCTTGTACAATGCATGTTCAAGGAATGTGAATGACTGTGATATCCTAAGTGTTAATCGCATGTAATGAACTTATATGAAAACTTGTTGGATTTTACAAGTGTTATTATATTATCATTGTGGTTGTGATTGTTGTGATATTTTTCATTATTGTTTAAAGTACCGATATTTTTACATCTCCAGGGGATTGGTGATATAAGGCTTTCAGGCACTCGCTGTCTGCAATTCTGGTACATGGACAAGGATTTGTCCCCTGCAGGTCATAACTAGTACGAGCACATATAAGACCCTTAGCACATGTGTACAAGGTACAGTTGAGTGTGACGGTTCCTTGAGTGAATCGGGTATTTTGTGCTTCTTGATTATATTGGTTCCTTTAGTGAACCGGGTTTTGTATGCTTAATTACTAAGGTAGTTTCTTTTATATACCGGAGTGCGTGATATTGCTATTGTTATTATTATTAAGGATCCTTGGGTGGTCCGAGTTGCTTCCAAGTTGTGACACGGCTCCATGGTGTTTATTACTTGCATAAAAGGAAAATGGTTCTTATGATAGTTGTGTCAAGGTTGTTGACTTGGAGTCTTGTTGTTAGTCATGATTTGACTTGACTGGTTATCCTCGTTGACTCTATTTGACTAAACTTCATATTGTACTTGTTACAAGGTTAAGTATTATGAACTTGAAAGATAGTTGCACTATAGGGTTCATTGGTTGTACTATATTTTGGTTATGTGTCCATATTTCTCATTTTGTGGTGGCCGATGACCCATTCGGTACACCATTGTTTCTTGTGTGCTGATACTACAGATGCTTTTCTTTTTGTTGAGTGAAGAGCATATTCCAGAGACTATTTTGATACCTCTGCTATGAGGCAGACAATATTCAAACTCAAGGGTGAGCTACATCTTTCGGGCTACCATGGGTTCTTCTGTAGTTTTCTGGTCCAGTTGTTCTAAACTTGACAAAGGGTTGCATCCCCTTTTTTGACATTTAATAAAGTTTTGGTATGATGACTTTCAGTTCCTATGGGATTATTTTCTACATTATTTAGTTATGTTATTAAATATTGTTCTTATTCAACGGAGTTGGGTTTAATCGTCTAATTTTTAGCCTAAGTATTGATTGACTTATAATATTGGTTGGTTGTCCTACTGGGGGTTTACTGTGGGTGCCACTTAAGGCAGGTTTAGGTCATGAAAAAGTTGGTATAAGATCCCTAGGTTTGTTGATATCGTCATACCAAAATGGGTCTAGTAGAGTCTTACAGAATGGTATGGAGATGTTTGTACTTTTATTCGAAAGGTTATAGGACCTTAAGGAAGGAGTCCAAGTTTTATTCTCTATCACGCTATGCTTCCCAGTTGTTGGGCACTCATGATTCCAAGTTTAATGCTCTGTCATGCTATGCTTCCCAGTTGTTAGGAACTGAGGAGGAGAGGATACAGTTATATGTCAATGAGTTGAACATTGATCTTCAGGTTTTGTATGTTCACATGACTTCTGCAGAGAAGAGATTCAATGATGTATCTGATTATATGAAGAAACATAAGGGAGTTCAGCAGGCTGGTTAGGCTAAGGCATTAGCCAAAAAGTCCTAAAATGTGGGTAAGTTCAGTGGTTCATATTCTAAGAGTCACAACTAGTAGGTCTATTTGACTCACCAAATTTAATCAGCTTTACCAGCCTCCACAGGTGGTAATTCAGGTGGTTATTATAGGTACTATTCTTTTCTATGATCGAATGGCTTCTATTTTGTTTGATCCGGGTTCTATTTACTCTTATGTATCTGTTAGATTTGCTTTGGGTTTGGATTTTGTCTGTGATGTACTTTAATATCCTGTGTATGTTTTTACTCTGGTTAGAGATTCGATGGTCGTGACCCATGTTTATCGTGCATGTTCTGTATTATTTATGGGTTTTGAGACCTGGATAGACTTGATCATTTTGGACATGCTTGATTTTGACTTCATTTTGGGTATGACTTGGTTATCCACATATCATGTTGTATTGAACTATAATGCTAAGATAGTGACTCTAGAAATGCTGGGTATGGGTAAACTAGAGTGGGAGGGAGGGTATAAGTCTAGGCCGGTGAAAATCTTTTCTTTTGTTCAGGCTAGAAAGCTAGTGAGGAAGGGGTGTTCAGCCTTCCTAGATCATGTTTGGGATGTTAATGCAGAGTCACTTTCCATTGAGTCTGTTCTTGTGGTTTCTGTGTTTCAGGAGGTATTTCCTATGGATTTGCCTAGTATGCCCCCGGATAGGGATATTGATTTTTATATTGATTTGGAGCCGGGCACTCACCTAATTTATGTTCCTCTATATCACATGGATCCAGTAGAATTGAGGGAACTTAAGACTCAGTTATAGGAATTCCTTGATAAGGGATTTATCCATACCAGTGCTTTACCTTAAGGTGATCTAGTGTTATTCATTGAAAAGAAAGATGGTAGCATGAGGATGTGCATTGATTACACAACATTGAACAAGATTACCATCAGGAATATGAATCCCTTACCTCGTATTATGATCTCTTCGACCAGTTACAAGGTGCTTTGATATTCTCCAAGATTACCATTATCTGAAAATTCAGCCTGAGGATATACCCAAGACAACCTTTAAGACTTGGTATGGGCACTATGAGATCCTAGTGATGTCTTTTGGGTTGACGAATATGCCCATAGCCTTCAGGAGCTTGATGAATGGTATTTTCAAGTCCTTCTTTGATTCTTTTGTGATAATTTTTATTGATGATATTTTAGTTTACTCCAAGAGCAAGGTGGAGCATGTAGGTCATCTTTGCATTGTCCTAGGAATTTTGAAGGAGAAGCAGTTGTATGCAAAGTTCTCCAAATATGAATTCTGGTTTACTTTGGTTTCCTTCTTAAGGCATGTGGTCTTATAAAAAGGGGTGATGGTAGATCCCCAGAAGATTATGATAGTTAAGAGTTGGGTTCATCCTAGATCTGTGACTGAGGTTATGCGCTTCGTGTGTCTTACTAGTTATTATCACAGATTTGTCAAGAATTTTGTTTCTATTGCTACTCACTTAACAAGGTTGACTCAGAAAAAGATGCCATTTGTATGTTTGGATAAGTGTGAGGAGAGATTTCAAAAGCTCAAGACACTTTTGACTACAACTCCTAGTCTTTCATTGCCGGTTAAAGGTAAGGATTTTGTTGTATTCTGTGATGCTTCCTTTTTAGGTTTGCGTTCTATGTTGATGCAAGACTGGAATGTCAATATTTATACTTTGAGGTAGTTGAAGCCTCATTAAAACAATTACCCAACTCATGACTTGGAGTTGGCAGCAATGATGTTTGCACTTAAGATTTTGAGACACTGTCTTTGTGATTCAAGTGCGAGGTGTCTACAGACCATAGCAGCTTGCATCATGTGTTCATGCAAAGTTATTTGAATTTGAGACAGAGTAGATAGATGGATTTGTTAAAAGACTACGATGTGACCATACAAAATTATTCGAGTAAGGTCAATATAGGGGCAAATGCATTGAGCCGGAAAATGGTGAGTCAGGGCAGTTTGTCCTATTTGAGGGTTTTAAGAAGACCCTTGGCTAGAGAGTTTCAAGCTGTATTATCTCGGTTCATGCAGTTTGGCATTTCAAAAAGGTTGGAGTATCGGCTAGTATTGAGGTAAATTTAACCTTCATTGATGAAACTAAGGCTAAATAGTTGAGGTTGTGGAATTGAGTAAAGTTAGTGTAAAACCTTGGGGTTTTAGTTAATAATCATTAATTTACTCTTGGATGTTAATAATTCACTAATGTAACTATGAAATTGGTAGGTATAAGGTGAATTATGGAAGAAAAACCCTCAAACAAAGGGAATGATCACGAATTTGGACTTGGAGGTTAGGGATTAGGTTGTAATCCTTCACATAGTAGGACATTTAGTTGATTATTATTGTGTTTATGTATTCAGACCACAACCAAGTGGAAATTGCATGGAACTGCAAGGCTTAGGTTTAATTGAGTGGTGCAAGTGTGGATTGATGTAGGTGATGGTCTTAATGTGGTTGAAAACCAGTCTGTGTTATATGTGCATGATAACTAATTTTTAGTATTGCTTGTACAATGCACGTTCAAGGAATGTGAATGACTGTGATATCCTAAGTGTTAATCGCATGCAGTGAACTTATATGAAAACTTGTTGGATTTTACAAGTGTTATTCTGTTATCATTGTGGTTGTGATTGTTGTGATATTTGTCATTATTGTTTGATATATTGGTATTTTGACATCTCCAGGGGATTGGTGATATAAGGTTTTCAGGCACTCGCAGTCTGCAATTCTAGTACATGGACAAAGACTTGTCCCCTGTAGGTCATAACTAGTATGCGCACATATACCCTTAGCATATGTGTATATGGTACAGTTGAGAGTGATGGTTCCTTGAGTGAACCAGGGATTTTGTGTTTCTTGATTATATTGGTTTCTTTAGTGAATCGTGTTTTGTAGGCTTAATTGCTAAGGATGCTTCTTTTATATACCCAAGTGCATGATATTACTAGTTTTGTTGTTATTAAGGATCCTTGGGTGGTCCGGGTTGTTTGCAAGTTGTGACATGGCTGTATGTTGTTTATTACTTGCATAAAAGGAAAATGGTGCTTATGATAGGTGTGTCAAGGTTGTTGACTTGGAGTCTTACTGTTGGTCATGATTTGACTTGACTGGTTATCCTTGTTGACTCTATTTGACTAAACTTCATGTTGTACTTGTTACAAGTTTAAGTATTATGAACTTGAAATATAGTTGCATGATAGGGTTCATGGTGGTCTGGTTATACTATATTTTTTTATGTGTCCATATTTATTATTTTGGGTTGGCCGATGACCCTACCGCCACACTGTTGTTTCTTGTGTGCTGATACTACACGTGCCTATCTTTTTGTTGAGTGCAGAGCATATTACAGCGACTGTTTCGAGACCTCAACTGTGAGACAGATAGTATTCGAACTCAAGGATGAGCTGTATCTTTCGGACTGCCATGGGTTCTTCTATAGTTTTCTGGTCCAGTTAACATTACTTTGGTTTTGGGGTCTACATGCCATTTCTTTTGACATTTGGTAGAGTTTTGGTACGATGACTTTCAGTTCTTATGGGATCATTTTCCGCATTTTTTCGTTATATTATTGGATATCGTTCTTATTTAATGGAATTGGGTTTAATTGCATATTTTGTGGGGTAAGTGTTGATTGATTTATGATGTTCTTTGGTTCTCCTACTAGGAATTTAGTGTGAGTGTCACTCACAGTGGTTTTAGGTCGTGAAACATCTTTGGCCCTATACTTCTCAAAGTTTCGTCTTAACACTTTAACTTGTTCAAAACTAAAATTTGGAACAACTTTAATTGTTGTCTAAGCTTATGTCAGATTTATTTTTGCAAAGTCAAATAATGTGTGTAGTTACACACCATTAAAAATGAGTAACACACATGCATCTGTCAGTTTAAAATATTTGTTTTGATCGAAGTCAGGTGCTTAGATGAAATCTCGAGGTACAAATATCGTATGTATATGTGCCTCATAATATCTTTTTTCATATTATTTGTAAAAAAAATTTTTAAATAGAGACAATTTCAAACACCAACAACATGAAAATAAATTACAAAGTCACATGACTAAATGTAGAACTCAAGATCAATAACTCCATTTTTTTAACACTACAATTAGGGTTACAAAGAAAAAGAAAGATTTGTTTCATCTTGTTCCCATTTATTTCCATAATTACTTAATCTACAAAATTCAGTTCCTTCACAGACTAACTGTATGAAGACATTTCCTAGTCGAGACACCATTTCTACTCACTATCAGAATCCATATCCCCATGCTCAGGTCGGTCCTCAATCTCATTAGTTGGAAATTGATTCTTCAACTAGAGGTAATTCTCCAGTTTGAGCTGTAGAACCTCACTTTCCCATTTGATATGCTCAATTTTGCACGCTTTAAAATTTCAATCCTTAATGTTGTTCCTCATGCAATTGACTTGATCTGTCACTCTTGCAACTCCAAAATCTGAGGGTTTTTTTTTTACTGAATTGAGTATGGATCTAGTCTATGGAAAGTAAATTATAAGGGGGTTTCTTGCATTTCTAGCATCATTAAGTCAATAAACTTAACAACATGTACGAATAATGCAACACAAATTCCCTCAAGAAGCCCCAGAGTATCGGCTGCATACCTTTCCACTTCAAGAAATTGCCCTTAAGAATTTGTTGTTGCGGGTGGGAGATGACACGTGCCCCATGTAATTAGTTAAGTCACCTGCAAGCTGGTCTAGAATTATCTATAACAGGTATCTCTCAACAAACCAGCTGGCGGAAAACTAACTAACTCTATGGGGCACATGTCATCTCCCTCCTAACAATATCAAAATTAATTTCATTAAAATTTTTAGGATATCCTACCAACTTTATTTCATTCTTATTTCCAGTAAGATATAGTGATGAATTAAACATGTTCAACATTTATCAGTATGAACTTACAATTTTCCTTTTCAAATCTCATGCATTTCATCAAACATTTAAATCTTATTATTTATATCAATTTGAAAAGTTTATACTGAATAGTGTGGAATACAAGTGCAATGTACGTGTTCTAGAACTAGTAGATAATTAAATTGACTAGACGGAAAGTAATTTTTAGAATAGATGAGGATGTAACTAATAATATCATATATGTAACTTTAACTCTTTAAGAAGAAGAATTATATCTTCCGTGATATTTGGACATTTGATCAAATCTTATTTATGATTTGTAGAAGGCGGAATGGCCGAGGAGATCCTTCTACTTGTCCTAGTTTTACATCTCTGGCCTTATACTCCTCAAAGTTTCATCTTAACACTTAAACTTGTTCAAAACTAAAATTTGGAACAACTTTAATTGTTGGCTAAGCTTATGTCGGATTTATTTTTGCAAAGTCAGATAATGAGTGTAGTTACACGCAATTAAAAATGAGTAACACACATGCATATATTGATTTAAAGTATTTGTTTTGATTGAATTCAAGTGTTTAGATGAAATTTTGAGGTACTATTATCACATGTATACATGCCTCACAATATCCATTTTTTATTTTATTTTTATTTTTTTGAAACAAAGATAATTCCAAACATGTCACAACCCAATATCTCAGGTTATGATGGCACCTACCATAACCCACCAGTAGGTAAGCCAACCCATAATCTGGAATAGCGAGTAATGAACTATCAAGAGAAAAGAAGAATGCAGCGGAAAATGAATCCAATAAACATACTAATATAGAGAAGTAACCCCAAACCTGGTGAAGTCAGAACAAGAGTACAAGATAAGAATAATATATATATATATATAAAACTGTATCCGAAATGCAAAATAAAGATCAGTCCAACAACTAAGGGAAAGCAGGAACAACTCCGGAAGTCATTAGCTCACCCCAAATCTCCGATCCATGGCAGCTCCGCATGATGCACACATCAGCAGTGAGAACTCGTACTATGATCTGTAGGGTGCGGAAGTTTAGTATGAGTACCAACACGAGGTACTCAGTAGGCCTTGGCTGACTGAGCTCCAAAGATAATGCAAATATAAATAACATGTAAGGTAGGAATATAAACAACATGCAACTATTTAAGAAATGAAAGCAGGAATATAAACAACATGCAACTATTTAAGAAATGAAACATAAGAATGCTAATGGAAAAGTAAGGATAAATTATCATATCCTACAAGTAATTCGGGATGGAGGTGCAATACCGTACATAACTCGACAATACAGAAATGAAGAGTGAAAGAATGATATAGAGTAGTAGTAGTATGAGTCAAGAAGGTTATCTACAATAAGAATAGATAAGGAAGAAGATGTATATACGATGATACTATATATATAGGACTGAACACGAAGGCAATAACCTGAGGGAGCAAGCCTAACATCTCGAGGATCATAACCAAATAGGGGAGCTAACTCTAGCAGAATCAGAGTCTCTAACTGAAATGTAAATAATCATAAGATAGTCTAACAATAATAAATCTTTCCATAAAAAGGAGTAAAGGAACACGAAAGCTTACCTACAACCTTGGTTACCAATCCATTTAATAACCCAAAAATAATGTAATTGGCTAGCTCGGACAAACAATAACCTAATCGGGCCCCATAAGCTCGAAATGCACAAGAAAACACTCAGTCAAAAAGAACCATAACCTGTACCTATACAGCCCCCCCCCATAAGACCAATAAATACAAGCGTCAAACAATTATATTAGTGATAGGCGAGGCATATGAAAGTCATGAAAACAACCAGATGAAGCAAAATAAACAAAGAACCATATCCAACACAAGTGTATACACCTCCTCAAGCTTAGTAGCTTGCAAGGGTAAGACCTACGACGACCATCCTTCTCTGGTACTGTGGCGCATTGGACGAAGGGGTCCATACAGGAATCAGGATATCCGTATACACTGTCTGGTCCCGAACCAGGGCTTCCATAATCCATATCCATAACCATAGCAGTAACAAGATTCAAATTTGAACTGAAACTAATGGGTAATAACAAGACGCCAGATGATCCATAACTGTACGATAAAGATAGAAGGATTCGAACCTGAACCAATGGATAATAATAAGAGGCCATATGATCCATCTACATCCACTGGAATTCCCAACTAAGAACCATAACCCAGAGGTAGATCTCCCTAACCACAACCATAAATAGATGGCGGACTCAAACCATAACTCATGAGCATGGCATAACTAGCGGTAATCCTGGGGTCCTATGCCTACCACCAATCTATTTATTCAAAAGATTTCAGTCTTGGGCGGTCAAATCCTCTAAGGCCAGGTGAGTTCCAATTTCTAGATCAAGAGGTGCAGTCAATGATCAAATACTGCCAGCCCCAAGGGTAAAGAAGCTAAATAGGCTTGCTATCAAGTCTAAGTCAACCCAGACCTAAATTAATATCCTAAGGAAGCAGTCATAAGCCCATATAAGCCTAAAGGAAAGTCATTTGAAGCATTCTATCTAAAGAGGGCAATGCCCTGGTAACCCAACCTAAGGCAAGGACCTACCCGAACCTAGGCTAAGGATTCTTAATTCAATCCCAAGTAACTAAAAGAGCTAAGTCTAATCCTAAAGGCAGACCATATACTAGCCGAAGGGACAACGGGCATATATTTTGGTAAAATGGTCCTTAACCAATTAAAATAAGCATAAGAATATGGATAATGTATGCATTGCATCACTAGTATCCAAACAAATCAAACGTAAGGGCCTAACGTCTATAAGCTAAGCCACAACTCCTTTAAAGCATACAAAACTAAATTGGTGTCCATGGTCTCGTAACCAAGGCCTCGAGCCCAATAATGTAATATACAAAACAATAAGAGTATATATGTATATGTATAGAGTTAGAAGTGGGATCAACGAGAGGCATCATTCTACCATGTGAATTAATCCGAGGAATATCATCAAAATGGATAAGTACTACCCCAACTCCTACACTAAGGATTACCAGTGTCAACCTAAGGTCGTGTACATAAATAATTAGGCTTAACTATATGCTAAAGCTATGGTGGGTACTCTAGGCTAAGGCTCAATTTATGATTCTATACTAAATCCCCTAAATAGGCCAAATACTAATACAACTAGAGCTAACCCTATTCTATAACCCCAACCTAGCATGTAATCTATACAATACACCATCTCAAAGAGAAGTGTTGACTATAGCCTACCTAGTAGCCGAACAGTAGTCTCGAACCATCCACGAACTACTTGTATTTACCCCACGATCTATGAATGACATTGTCACTCCCCAAATTCCAATGGGACGGACTGGCACCCGAAGCCGTTGAGGCCCGAGAGAACCAATCTTTGCTTATGATCCTCCTCATGCATGTCTCTCTATGAATAACATTCTATCTCGTGTAACTTATAAAATATGAAATGCCAATGGCGGAAGTCATGGAAACATATACTATATATGAAACTTGGCAGTTAGGGCCATCAAGTCAAAATGGAAATACAATTCTTATCTTCGTCATCCCACATCCGTCTACAAAGCCTCTATAGATACATAACCATAACCAACCTAGAGTCGGGACACCACCCCGCTCTATATACACATACAATACCAAAACAAAAGTACACATGACTCGAAAAGCCCCGAACCAACTGGAGCTCACCAATGATCCGCAACTGTCTCGTAGCCTACAGAAGAGGTCTACTAGCACCTGTGCCTGCAACAAGTAATGTAAGTCCCCCAAGGGGGTCATTACGAAGAATGTACTGAGTATGCAAGGCTATAAGAAACTATATGATACACAAATACTTCAATGGAAACAACTCTACTTGAATAACCAATATGGACAAGTCATCATTCTATATGTATGGAAATATGTACATTAGATGGATTACTCATCTAATTTCTCATGTTTAAAACATTTCATAGGTGTTACGATAATATTCCAACTCACGAGACTCATATTCGTCGCCTCAATCCCAAGAGCAAGTGATTCTAGCCAATCATGGCTCATTTCGAACATAAAGGGTAAAAACGTAATTTGGATGCCAACTTCATCCACGAATAATTTTACCAAATTGGAATACCAATATAATACTTCAATTATTCCATGTATAGGCTCGTGGTTGAAGAAGAAATGTGGCAAAAAGTGGCCCGGTACGTCCCCGGGCACCCTTGGGACTTAGAAAAATTTCCAACATTTGAGAGGTGTGCACAAGCAGCCTGGCACGCCCCTGGGCGCGCCATCTTACTGCCTGTGCCCAAAAATTTTGGGCAAAAAGCAGCCTGGCATGCCCTCTGGCGCGCCTGGCCTATATGTTTTTTGAAAATTTTCGTTCTTCGACTTTTCTTTGCGGATTTGGTTAGATACTGCAAGTTCTATTCTTTAACTTACTTCTTACCATTAATATCCTTTGTTTGGAGGTCCTCCAAGCCTCATTTTAACCCCACAAATGCTCCACGAAGTCACAAAACACCTCCTACGAAGGTCTAATCACATGTATTAGGCTCAATATCAATTATCTCATCAATAACATTACACAATACATACATATGGCTCTCGACACCTAAGTAAACATTGTTCAACGTCGTCAAGTAGGGTTGGGAAGGTACGGGGTGTTACAAAAATCACACTATCAAAATCATAATCTACATATTAATAAGAGTAAAATGAGACTCATATTACAAAATATGAGTTTGGACCGATAATCAGGTCAAAAATAGGCCAGTGAGGCTCGTAAATGGAATTCCAAAATTGAATCTTGCACGGGGTCCCTAGAAGGACAAAGAATGCGTTCTCAAAATTTAAGCACAAAAGGAGAATAAATTGGGGCTCAAATTAGCCCCGAGATATAATAAAAATAAGAGGAAAAACAAGAATTAAATGAGGAATTACGCCGAAAACATACCAAGAAATTAATGGGAAATAATCACCTCAACGTCCTGTACATATTCCCAACTCCAATTGATCGATTCCCTCACCTCCTTGAGCTTCCAAGACAAATTATGGAGGAAAAGGATTGGGGAAAATGGGTGAAAAATTTAGAAGGAGTGGGTTTAAAGATCCAACAGTGACCGCTAAAGCGGCCACTTAGCCTCTAAAGTGGCACCTGGTCGCTAAAGTGACATCCGCTAAAGAGGACATGGGCCACTAAAATGACCCTTAGTTAGTTGACAATGCCAATAAAGCGGCTCAAATTTGCTAAAGCGATCACGACTAAAGCAACTCTCCGACTGCTAAAGCGGTTGCACCAGATATCAGCAACCAACAAAATTTCTAAGTCCTATGGTCTCCGATCGGGTCCTCGAGATTCATTCAAAACCCCATGTGTGTAAACAAACTATGCTACCATACCAAATTCGACATTCCAAACTCACCAAAACCATCGATATTTCCAACTGAGGTCGTTTTCATAAAAAGTAGGCCCCATACCCATAGTTCTATTTTTCATCAAATCTACCTAATAGCTCAAAATGAGTCAGAAGCATTGGGACCCAGACCAAGGGTCCCCCTAGCCTAAAATCCATATCTCGGAGCTAACAACGCTATCAAAATTCTCATACGAGGCTTCTTACTAGGAGTTTTAGTGCAAGACCTATTTCTCAACTTTAAAAGCTCCAAAATAGGGAAATGGGCTTAAAACCCAAACGAGCTGCCCAAAAACCAAACCGACGATTTCGACGAGTCACAAATGATTTGTAGCGACTATAGGAAGGCACAAAACACCAAAAACATGTGGAACCTAAGAAAATGATCTGTAGCTTCATTACAATATCCACTACTAAAAGGACTTTGGTCCTCAAAAGTTAATGGATAGAAAGAGCTTGAAAACTCAAAAGGATGAGGTACTGGGACCACATGCCCCGTACAAGACCCCTCTAATAATCTCTAAGGACAACCAACTCTTTTAAGGAATTTCATTAAAGGTATCCCTTTTCATTCATACCTTTCTTCACTTTCTAAGTAACCAAAAACTCATCCTCAATCACTATCTGGCCTCAAACTGAACTGAGCATTACTGAATCATGCAAACCCAAACCATAACATACCAAAAATATATCGATACAACACAACTAAGTGGTTACATAATCAAGATAAAGAAAACCCAAGGCATGAATCATATAGCCAACTCCAAACTTTAAATTTAACATTTTCTTGCCTTCCCAAACCTGCTGCCTACCCTGAGCTACACAAAATCTCTCCAACATCATCCCAGTCTTGCCCGCATAATCAATACCGTACTAACATCGAATGACTGAAGCTAATCTATCAGAAATTCACATGGACTAGCATATGAACAAGGCACCATAAGGTTCTACCTGAATGCTCAAATGGTAGTGACCAAAGTTTGCAATCTCTTTCAAAGCCACTAACCAACTCGAATGCCTCTCGAAACCAATAGTCATGAGTCCAAAGCACAACTCTTAAAACTGAACAATCTTCTTCGGAATGCCTTACCAACTATGGGTGAAACCATGCTAAGCCCAACTCAAGTACATTTCTTTCGCTGAGTAGACATTCTAAATTTTTTAGGACAACTAATAAACCAAAATCAAAGTAGTAGAAACCAACACCATGTCCAAACGAACCATCTTTCAAACATCTAGATAGGACAATCTTCCTGAATTGAAGGAGATAAACTGATATATGGAGAGTAGGCCTAGTCAACCAGACAATGAATGCTCAATTGAATCAAAACCTCAAAATGAAGCGACAACCAAGTTACGTAATCCATAAGTATAACCTCAACACTGAAGCTGAACTACTCGATCTCAACTATCCAAATTGATCTTGGTGACAAGTAAGCATCCATACTCCAAAATCTATCACAACTTTGAAACCATCATTCAAAAGAATCAAAAATCATAACGGGAGCCAACAAGTCTTCAATAAGGTCAAATACCCAAATCAATCTCACTATCAGAAATCAAGCATATGTCGAACGATTCATGTAATGGCTGAAACTAAATTTTTACCGAATAATATAATCACAATGGAGGAACACTACTGGCTGAAGATATGAGCTATCAAAGCCACATCTGTTGAGGGGCATGAAATATCAAGGCATAACTAAAAATTCACTAGGACTTCAAAGAATCCTGATGATAGTTAAATCTTGAGCAACTTAGAAAATACAATTGTAGCTTGCATCTGGTAAAACCAATACTCAATCTATGGCAATAAATACTTACTCCCAAACAAAATCCACTTTGGTTACCGACAACTAATACACAAGCATATACCACCAATCAGAAGCATACCACGTAGTCACATTAGGCAAACAAATATCGAGTTGAGAAATTTTTGAATTCACCTCTTTAAACCAACCTTAACTCAATTGAACTGTGAACCATATCGCAGAAAGAATGGAGTACCCCAACTCAACACCAACACCAAGATTAATACTACTATACGAAGATAAGTCAGACAAATCAGAAGAGTGAATCTCAACTTATCAACATTTAAAGCGGGCTATAGAACAAGGGTCACCATTGCTAGAATTTCAACCAAACCATGAAAGGCCAAACCTTCATTCACATTCACAACTCTCTCAACAACTGATCTAACCTTACCAACAGGGAAGGGAAACCAACCAACCAAGGTAGTCATTTAAGCCAAACGAACAAGAATTGTAAGGATAGAGATACTAACTAGATAACATTAGTCTATCCGTCTATCAAGTAAGAATCCATAGCAATCAAAGTAACAACAGTAATAATGGTAACACCAGTATAAAGTGCAAATAACACCAAAAATAAAAAATAACAACTAGTACCACTCTAAAAGCACACCAAAGCCAATATGCCAAAGGAAAGGGACTTTAACCCAAGTGCTGCCATAAAGAAATCATAATACCAATCCACTAAATCCACTACTAAAAGAAAATATTTACGGGGTAGTCATATATACATAAACATACACAAAGGCATACAACAATCAATTTAGTAATTTTAAGGCATAAAACCACTAATGGGTGTGAAAACCTATATTCAATTTAAACAGACACTAAAAGATGGTAAATCACAATCACATATCTAACAATGGAATCCAAAGCCATAGTCCTTGACATGCCCAAAGAAGTACGAATTTGAACATGTCCAAGTCCAAACTGATCGTCTAAACAATCAACTGAAATACCAAGAGCACTATCTCTTACACAAGGTGCTACAACCCTATGAGACTAATCTCACTACCCACCACTAGGTAAGCCGAGCCATAAATCGAAATAGCGAGCAACGGACTATCAAGAGAAAAGAAGAAAGCAACAAAATATGAGTCCATAATGTAGACTAATATAGAGAAGTAACCTCAAAACCTGGTGAAGTCAGTACAAAATCTCCTAACAAAACAAGAGTACAAGATAAGCATAATATATATATATATATATATATATATACACAGAACTGTCTTCAAAATGCAAAATAAATATCAGTCAACAACTGAGGGAGAGCAGGAATAACTCCTGATGTTAGGAGCTCACCCCAAATATCCTATCCATGGCAGATCCGCATTATGCACATGTCAGCAGCGAGAACTTATACTATGATCTGCAAACACGAGGTATTCAGTAGGCATCGGCCGACTGAGCTCCAAAGATAATGTAGATATAAACAACATGTAATGCAAGAATATAAACTACAGGCAACAATTTAAGTAATGAAACATAATAAGTCTAATGGAAAAGTAAGGATAAACTATCATATCCCACAAGAAATCCAGGACGGAGGTCCAATACCGTACATAACTAGTCAATACACAAATGAAGAGTGAAAGAATGATATATATAGTAGTAGTAGTAGCAGTAGGCATAAAGGGTATATACAATAAAAATAAATAAGGAAGAAGAGGGATATACGATGATACTATATATATATATATATATATATATATATATATATATAGGAATGAACACGAAGGCACTAACCTTTGGGATCTAGACTAACATCTCGAGGATGATAACCAAATAGGGGATCTAACTCTAGCATAATCAAGGTCTCAAAAAAAATTATAAATAGCCATAAGAGAGTCTAACAATAATAAATCTTACCATAAAAAGGAGTAAAGGAACACGAAAGCGTACCTATAACCTCATGTACGAATCCATAACCAGACTGCCCCAAACTATACAACAATAACCAAACAATAATATAACTAGCTAGCCCAAACAAATAATAACCTAACCAGGCCCCTATAATCCCAAAAGGCACAAAAAAAACTCAACAAATATCAACCATAACCTGTACCTATATAACCCCCCATAAGACTAATAGATACAAGCTCTAAATAATTATAGTGGTGATAAGTGATGTGTATGAATGAATGAAAGTCATGAAAAGAACTAGATGATGCAAGATTAACCAAGTACCATATCCAACACAAGTGTTTACACATCCTCCGACTCAGTAACTCACAAAGGCAGGACCTACGATGATCATTCTTTTCTGGTGTTGTGGCTTATCGAACAAAGGGACCTATAGGGGACTCGGGATATCCTTATACACTACCTGGCCCTGAACTAGGACTTCCATAATCCATATACATAACCATAGCAGTAACAAGAATCAGGTTCAAATAGAAACCAGTGGATAATAACATGAGGCTAGATAATCCATAAATATATGATAATGATAGACGAATTCAAACCTGAACCAGTGGATAATAACAAGAGGCTAGATGATCCATCTACAACCACTAGAATTCCCAAACAAGAACCATAATCAAGCACCAGAGCTTCCAAAATATAACCATAAGCAGATACTGGACTAGAACTGGAACTCATGAGAATGACATAACTAGCAGTAATCCAGGGGTCCTAAGACCACCACCAATCCTTTTATTTGAAAATTTTCAATCTTGGGCTGTAAAATCTTCTAAGGACAGATGGGTTCCAATTACTAGATAAAGAGGTTCGGTCAAAGATCAGATACTGACCTTCCCAAGGTAAAGAAGCTAAATAGTTGTTTTATCAAGTCTAAGATAACCCTGACCCAAGGTATAGCATAAGAAAGTAGTCATAAGACCATCTAAGCCTAAAGAAGAGTCATTCAAAGAATTCTATCTAAAAAGGGCAATATGGTCCACTACCAGACCCTGGTAACCCAACCTGAGGCAAACACCTACCCAAACCTAGGCTAAGGATTCTCAATCCTATCCCAAGGCACTAAAAAAGCTAAGTCTAGTCCTAAAGCCAGACCATATACTAGCCTAAGGTATAACGGACCTTTATTCTGGTAAAAAAGGGTCTTAACCGGCTAAAATAAGCTTGAGAATATAGATAATGTATGCATTCTATCACTACTATCCAAACAAAACAAATGTAAGAGCCTAAGCATCTATAAACTAATCCATAACTCCTGCAAAGCATATAGAATTAACCTGTTGTCCATGGTCTCATAACCAAGGCCGCGGGCCCAACAATGTAATATTCAGAATAATAAGAGTATATAAGTATAAGTAGAAAGTCAGAAGCAAGATCAACGAGAGGCTTCATTCTACTAGGTGAGTTAAACTAAGGAATATCATTGAAATGGATAAGTACTACCCTAACTCCTAATCTAAAGATTATCATTGTCAACCTAAGGTTGTGTACATAAATAATCGTGCTTAAAAATATGCTAAGGCTATGGCAGGTACTCTAGGCTAAGGCTTAATTTATGATTCTATACTAAATCCCCTAAGCATGCCAAATACTAATACACCTATCCCTTACTCTATCCTATAACCCCCACCTAGCATGTAATTTATATGATACATAACCTCACTAAGAAGAGTAGACCATAGCCTACCTCAGAGCTGAACAATAGTCTCAAACCATCCATAAACTGCTCGTCTTCACTCCATGATCTCTGAATGACATCGCGCTATTAAAATCATAATCTATATATTAACACAAGTAAAATGATACCCATATTACAATATAAAAGCTTGAGCCAAAATTCAGGTCAAAAATAAGACCATGGGGACCGTAAATAGAAGTCCAAAATTTAATCTGTCACGAGGTCCCTAAAGGACAAAGAATGTTAGCACAAAATTAGTGCACAAAAAGAGCATAAATCGGGGCTCAAATTAGCCCCGAGAGATAATAAAAATAAGAGGGAAAATAATAATTAAACGGAGGAATTAGGCCAAAAACCTATCAAGAAATTAATGGGAAGTGATCACCTCAACGTCCTCTACACATTCCAAACTCTAAATGATTGATTCCCTCATATCCTTGAGCTCCCAAGATAAATTATGGAGGAAAAGTGTTGGGAAAAATGGATGAAAAATTGAGGAAGAGAGGGTTTAAACACCCAGCAGTGACTGCTAAAGCAGCAGCTGACCACTAAAGCGGCGGGTAAAGAAGAGTGAGGGGTTGCTAAAGCAGCACCCTGGTCTCTAAAGCAACGTTAGCTAAAGAGGACATGGGCCACAAAACCAACCCTCATCTGGTTGATGCTGCTGCTAAAGAGGCTCAAGGTTGCTAAAGTGACAACCACTAAATCAGCTCTCCAACCATTAAAGCAATTGCACCAGATATCAGCAACCAGCAAAATCTCCAAGTCCTAAGGACTCTGACTAGGTGCTCGAGATTTGTCCAAAATCCCGTGCGTGCAAACAAACTATGCTACCATTCCAAATCGATAATTCAAACCCAACGAAACTATTAAAATTTTCAACTGACGTTGTTTCGATAAAAAGTGGGCCTCACACCCATAGTTTTATTTTTCACCAAATCTACCCAATAAGTCAAAACAAATCTGGAATCCTCGGTACCCAGACCAAGGATACCTCTAGCCTAAAATCCACACTCCAGAGCAAATGGTGCTCTTAGAATTCTCATTCGAGGCCATTTTCTAGGAGTTTTGGTCAAAGACCTATTTCTCAACTTCAAAAGCTCCAATAATGGTAAATGGGTTTAAAACCCAAATGAGCTGCTTGAAAACTGAATCAATGGTTTTGGCAAGTCATAAATAACCTGTAGCCACGAAAATCCAAAAATACATGGAACCTGAGAAAATGACCTAGAGGGTCATTACAAAACACTTGAATTAAGTAATAACATGAAAATAGATTACAAAATCGCATGACCAAAAGTAGAATTCAAGAACAATGACGTCATTTTTTAACACTACAATTAGGGTTACAAAGAAAAATGAAAGATTTGCTTCATCTTGTTCCCATTTATTTCCATAATTACTAAATCTACTAAATACAGTCCCTTTATTGACTAATTTCATGAAGGAATTATCTAGTAGTGACGCCATTTGTACTCATTATCAGAATCTATATCTCCATGCTTAGGTTTGTCTTTAATCTCAGTAGGCAGATGTTGATTTTTCACCTTGAGGTAACTCTCCAGTTTGGCCTGCAAAAACTTACTTTCCTATTTGATATTCTAAAATGTAATTTTGCTTCAAAATTTCCATCCTTTATGTTGTTCCTCATGCAATTAACTTGATCTATCACTCTAGGAACTCCAAAATCTGAGGGGGTTTCCCTGAATTGAGTAAGGATCCAGTCTATCGAAAGAGAATTGTAGGGGGATTTTTGCAGTTATAGCATCATAAAGTCAATAAACTTAACAACATATCCGAATAACACAACACAAATTCCCTCAAGAAGCCCGAAGTGTCGGCTACATACCTTTTCACTTTAAGAAATTGCTCATCAAGAATTTATTGTTGCGGGTGGGAGATGATATGTGACCCATGGAAATAGTTGAGTTACCTGCAAGCTGGTCTAGAAATCACAATTATCTATACGGGTACCTCTCAACAAACCATATTGTGGAAAACTGACTAATTATATGGGGCACGTGTCATCTCCCTCCTCATAATATCAAAATTAATTTCATTACAAATTTAAGAATATCCTTTAAAGTTTATTTCATTCGTATTTCCACTAAGATATAGTGATGAATCAAACTTACACTTTTACTTTTTCAAATCTCGTGTATTTCATCAAACATTAAAATATTATTATTTATATTAATTTTGAATGTTTATACTAATCAGTGTGGAATACACGTGCAATGCATGTATTTTATAACTAGTAGATAATTAAATTGACAAGATGGAGTAATTTTGAAGATAGATAAGGATGCAATTAATTATATCATATATGTAACTTTGACTTTTTTAAAATAAAAGTAATATGGTTCGTGATATTCGGACATTTGATCAAATTTTATTTATGGCACAATAACAAAATGAGCGAGCTAATCTTCTTGCTTATGCAGGCGAGGACCGCTCAACTAGGCCGTACCAGAGGAGTTTAAAGTCACTTGAATGGTTGAGAGGAGTGCAATGCCAGGAAAGAAGCAAGGAGGAAGTAAAGTTGTCTACGAAGTTTTGCTTCTCCCTCTATAGTCGTATTACTCAGCTTGTCGATACTTTGATTCAAAAAGTAACCAAAGGTTCCCTACTTTCTATGGTTTGCGTAACCGTAACCACTTGTCATTCTGATTACTTCATTCATAAACCTTTATTTAATTTCAAAATAGCGATAAGCTCTGAACAAAGAAAGGACAAGCTTTTTTATTTCGAAATGGATGAGGAAATCATTCTACTTTCCCGGTTTGATATCTCGAGCCCTATACTCCTTGAAATTTCATCTAATCACTTTAAGTTGATATTATTATTTATATCAATTTAAAAAGTTTAAACTAATCACTATGGAATAAATGTGCAACTCATGTATTCCAGCACTAATTACACTGCCTAGATGGAAAGTAATTTTTAATATAGATGAGGATGCAATTAATAATATCATATGTGTAATTTTAACACTTTTAGAAGAAAAGTAATGTCATCCGCGATAATTGTAAATTTGATCAAATCTTATTTATTATTTGTAGAGGGTAAAAAGGCCGAGGAGATCCTTCTACTTGTCCCGGATTGACATCTTTGACCCTATACTCCTCGAAGTTTCATCTAAACACTTTAACTTGATCAAACTAAAATTTGGAACATCTTTAATTATTGTCTAAGCTTATGTCGCATTTATTTTTGGAAAGTCAGATAATGTGTGTGATTACACAATATTAAAAATGAGTAACACACATGTATCTATCGGTATAAAATATTTGTTTTAATTGAATTCAAGTGTTTAGATGAAATTTTGAGGTACAATTATCACATGTATATGTGCTTCACTATAGCTTTTTTTTTTTTTGAAACAGAGACAATTTCAAACACATGCATTACACAACAACATAAAAATAGATTACAAAGTCACATGACCAAAAGTAGAACTCAAGATCAATGACTCCATTTTTTTAACACTACAATTAGGGATACAAAGAAAAAGAAAGATTTGTTTCATCTTGTTCCCATTAATTTCCATAGCTACCTAATGTAACGACCCTTTTCGTCTTTATGGCTAAGTCTAGTGTGCCAAAATTCGGGTGAAGGTTTTCCCCAGATTGAGGGTTAGAAATTTTGGGTTAGGCCAGTCTTGGATAAAATTTAAGTGTGATATGATCTAGGGTAATTTGGAAACCTATTAGTTAAAGTTTATATGTTTTAAGTTGATTTTATGATAGCTAAGATGATAAGAAATCCGTAGGATATTTTAGAAGTGAATTCGATTGAGTAGAACTCTCTATATTGAATTCAAAGTAGAAGGGTTAGTTTGGGATGTCGAAATATGAGGGTATGTTGTGAAAAATGAAAAAATGGAAGAAATCTCGTGTTTTTGCCTCTCCTACCCCACTATAGAGGGTGGCAGGCTGCTAATACTGTACTGCTATAGCGGGAGTCAGCTTGATCAATCCCACTATAGTGGGCGTATCCCGCTATAGCGAGGGCTCTATAGCGGGATAGGTCCTCTATAACGGGATATATGGTAATTAATGCAGGAAATACCCCAAAAATGTTATTTCCATTCCACTTTTGTTTTGGGGATAGTTGTGGTTATTTTGGGCGAATTCCATATTGTTTCCATAAACAAACTTCATAAAGGTAAGTTAATCACTTCCATTAACTAGTTTTTTGATTGTTAACTGATTCAATCACTAGTTTTTGGATTTTGGGGAGTATTTAACTTGACCTAACTGATTTTTCTGGTGCAATTTGGTGAATTGGGTAGAAAACCCTTGAATTTTAGTTAGAAGTTGTTAAATTACCCTTTCATGATTGTAATTCACCATTGTAACCATGAAATATAAAGTATTAAGGTGGAATGAGGAAATAAAACCCTAAAATGGGAGGGATGATCATGTATTTTGCCTTGGGGTTCAAGATTATGTTATAATACTTGATATTATTAGGTCATTTGGTTGATTATGTGTTGGATTTTTGCTTTTAGACTACGATCAAGTCGAGGGTGCAAGAAAATACAAAGCTCAAGTTTGTTAGAGCATTTATTTTGGGATGTATCGGTATTTGGACATCTTCATGGGATTTAGTAATATAAGGTTGTCAGGCACTAGATGTCTGGGATTTGGTACATGGACAAGAGCTCATCCCTTGTAGGTTTTGGCTAGTGGGAGACCATAAGACCCTTAGAATATGTGTACATTGTATAGGTGAGTGTGACGGTTCCTTAAGTGAATCGGGTTTATGTGTTGACTTGTTATATTTGGTTTCTTAAGTGAACATGGCCTATGTGTTGACTTGTTATAATTGGTTTCTTGAGTGAACCAAGATTTATGATTATTAATATAGTTGTTGTTGGAATGGATTCTTGAGTGGTCCAGGCTAAATTACAAATGATTGGCATCACTGTTTAATTGTCTATCTATTTATACAGATACTCATGGTTTCAACTTGAGTTGTTGTCTATTTGCCTTGTATTTGATTAAATTCTATGATGTCGTTGAATAAGGTTAAGTGTCAAAACATAAGGTAAATTTACATGGTAGGCGTTCATGGTTGTTCTTGTCTTACTAAGTTATGGTTTCTTATTCACATATCTTATTTTGGGTTGGCTAATGTCCTTACTAGTGCACTGTTGTTTCTTGTGTACTGATACTATACATGCTCTTTTTTTGTTGAGTGCAGAGCATTTTTCGATGGTTGCATCAAGACCTCAGCTGTAGAGTAGACCATATTCGAACTCAAGGGTGAACTACATTTTTCGGGATGCCATGAGTTCTTCACTTTTCTAGTTGTTTTGGACTTGGATATTTTCCTAGTTTTGGATTGAACCCATTTTAAATATAATTAGATGGTTCTCCCACTAGAGGATTACGGTGGGTGCCACTAACGACGGATTTGTCGTGACAAAGTTGGTATCAGAGTTCTAGGTTCATTAATCTCATTGTACCAAAATGGGCCCAGTAAAGTCTTGCAAAACTGCACGGAGACGTCTGTACTTTTCCTCGAGAGGCTAGGACTTTAAGAAATTATTAATTTCTTTCTTCTTTCATGCTATGACTTCATTCCAATTGGTATCCGGTGATCCAAATTGGCATTTGACCCTCTTCATTCTTATGTCCGCATATGGTGAACATTAGAGCTAACGAAGCTAGAGCAGCAGTCCCCGCACCAGTAGCTCCTGCTACAGAGCCAGCTGTTTGAGGTTGAGTAAGGAGTAGGGGAAGGAAAAAGGTAGGGCAACACCCGTCAGAGGTAGAGATCGGGCGACAACTAATCAGGCCTGTTAGAGGTCAGTGACACCTCCCCCTATCCCAGGATCATTATAAGGAGGTTGAAGATATGAATACGGATGTTTTAAAATAGGAGGAGGTGCCACCAGTTGGGGGTGCAACTCTTCCCATCTGTTCAGATGATTCAATAGGTGTTTTCTTTTTTGAGTGGGTTAGCCAGTACTGGGGTCACACATGCCATGCATGCTTATCAGTTTCCAGGTGTTCCGCTAACTGTCACAATTGCTCCTAGAATGGGTGAGGCCTTGGTGTTAAGTCCTGTCATGACCGAGAATGAACATGACATGCTGAGTAAATTTCTAAAGATGAAACCTCCGGTTACGATCGTTTTTCGAAAAGTCAAAAACTTCATAACTTCGTGGCGAAAAAATCTATTTGACTTTTATTGAAAAAATAATTTAGAGTCGCCACTTAATTTTTAGGAAAATTAAGAAACCATTAAAAAAGGTAATTTTGAAAACCAGAGTCTAGTAAGGGTTCAAGTAAATTCGAAAGAAGGTTTTAAGAACTTTCGAAAATTCATAAAGTGTGGTTCCCTGTGAATTCAACTTATTTGGCTAAAACTTCAAAAATGTTAAGAGTTATTTGGAAGAATTGTTTTAGAGAAAATTTATTTGAAAATCTTACTTAAAATAAATAGAATTTATTTGATACTAATCCATTTAATTCATTCTATATAATGAAATCAACTAAACATCAAAGTTTCAAAATAATTCCAACTTTTACCTATTTTATCTGAGTTAGATTTTGAACTAAATGGTTAGTTCAAACTCAAACGTAGATTCAAAACTTCTAATAACTATGAAAGAACATAGAGGGTTCTTAACTTATTCTTGAAAGCTTAAATTGCCTAAAACAATCATTTGGTAATTATCCGAGTAAACAACGTCATGTGATAACAAAATTAGGCGAATTAACTATGGATTCATATAGGTAAATTAAGTTAAAATAGGATGAATACTCAAACAACTAATCAAATATCAATTACAAAAAAATAAAGGAAGAAAAGTTTGATATTTGGGCCCCTTTTGGCCTTTCAGAAATCTGGCCAGATTTGGACATGAAATTAATGGACTTGGTCCATTTTCCTGCTTGTATACCAGCTGTATATTAACAGTATATCACATCCTTTTCACATCTGTATATTTGCTTCCATTCATCATGTACACCACATATTGGTGTATATCTTATGCTTTTCCCATGCATATTATCAGTATATCACGGTATATCTGCATATAGAGCCTTGTTTTTCATGGTTTTGGTCCACTTTGGGACTTGAACATGAAATTTGACCAAAATTCGGGGCTTGGTCATGTGGATACAAAGGTAGGGCAGTCCAATTGGACTCAAATCGATGTCACATGTATCAAAGGAAGAGAAAGGGATTAGGCAAGGGCAAACACGAGAAATATTTGAGCTACTTTAAACAAAACAAATATTTTTTGAAACCAACAACTAATAGGCGAACCATAAGAAGAATCAGTTAACAAATACACACACCATAACACCTATAAAGGCATTCAAAAGAAAGCAAACTCATTTACTTTAACAGAGAGATGATCAAGTTTTATTTATTTTTTTTTAAAAAAATGTTAAGAGGAAATCCCACACATTTCAATTCATGGCCTTTCTTAGCATGAAATTGGATTTACTCTTAACCTCTTAGCCTTGGATTCTCTATCTGTCTATATTCGATCAAAGGGAGAAGCATGTATTTCTAAACCGGATTAATGTTCCAAATGTATTACCAATACGTCCCATAATTTTTGCCAAAAAACATGATCTAAACGATTAATTCTAGAGACTAAAGGAAGCTAATACAAACAATACTCTCTCACCTACAGATTTTGAGACTTGGTTCTATATACATTTTTAACCACTAACTATGCAAACAGAATTCAAAGAAACAAGATCAAAGTATTTCCTAAGATATGGCATCACTTTGAAATGCAAAAGTCTCAAACTTTAACGTAAGGATCTCTCTTAAGAAACCAAAATAGACATCAGTAGTAAAAAAAGTATTAACAATATAAGAGTTATTCTAGTTTTAAAAAGGTTAAGGTGCTCAATACTCAAACCAAGGTAAAGAATAGTTTCTGAGGTGAGAAATCAGTTTTGGAACAACTATTTAGAGATAGAAGCAAACTCTAATACGTTACGAAACATAGATTCTGAATGAAACAACCATATACCAAAAAAAAAAAAAAAAAAAAAAGAAACATCACTTCTTATAATAAGGAAAATAGGATCGGAGCCATTTAAACTCACTAAAATGAAACTACTATTAATAAAACATAATTTACGAAAGAAACATTAAGCTATTCTACTATGGAATTCTAAAAGAAACTGAAAGAAACTTGAGAAAAAGGGGGAAAAGACTAATAGTTTAATCTTTTACTATTTTTAAAGCAGTAAAGAAACATTAAATGGCCACAAACGTAACTATAGGCTTTCCCTTATTTTCTGCACTTCAGTTTTTAGATGTTCGGGTTAGGATCACAGTAAGTCTTTCTTGGCTTGTAATGTAGGTTTGGAGACAGGCTTGGTTCATTTGGGTACAGTGACTCATTCCCCCTTGGCACTACACTACTTTTGACTCCACTTTTCTTACTTTCCTGTATTATCCTTCCTTTTTTCCATTTTTCCTTTTATTTTCTTTTTGGACCTTGGGTGCAGTTTCATTTTCACACTTTTCACTATTATTTTTCCCCCTTTTATATTTCTTTCTTTTTTTTTTACCGCACCCACAACTTTTTCTTTCTGTTTCACTACTTAAACTTCATACTCAATTTTTTGGCACCCTTATGCAAGCCACCCTCAACTTAGGCAATTTGCCTAAGTTGAGATACACAGTGTCCAAGGAGGGACCAGGGCCAAAGAAGGTTCATTATAAGATCGGGAAGGTGTCATGGGTAGTTCCAAGAAACAATCTAAGGCTCAAAATTTGGGTTCAAGGGATATATGATCATTTGGAAGGTCATTTTAGGCTAAGTGGACTAAATTCAAACATGGCCTATGATCATTTCCTAACCCTTAATCCTAAAGCTTTTAGTGTGACTAACCGGGCAAGTTCTAGATCGCGCACACACACCGACTTGATAACACCTTACTCACTCATAGCTCAGAGCTTTTATCTAAGTAGTAACCTATTCAGTTCATGCAAAGTCAGTCAGATTATCCTATTTACAATCCTAATGTCATACCTAGATCCTAAACTTCGATTTCAGCACAGTCTAAGCACATATTACATCACAAAAACACATTTTGGAGGGGTATCCTTTAAAAAAAAGTTCAAAAGTGGTAAGCATACTTAATTAAACCAGACTGTAACAAGTTCTCTTTTAATCACTCTAAGTTACACTACAATAATAAAACAAACACAAAACACAAACAAAACATAAAAACACCTAAACATACCGGTTCTAACTATGATAGCACAACCGAGGAAAAAGAAATACGTCAACAAAAACGCTCGATTGTGGTATATCCCCACCCCTAACTATGAAATCATGTAATGTCCCCATTGCACGAAATCAGATAAAAAAAATACAATACTAGGGTAAGGGACATACCTGAGGTGCTCTTGGAAGCGGGGAAATTCGGATCACGTGGGATGCAGGTGGGTCCCCAATAGTGACAGTAACGGCAGTTGCCTTGGCTGTGGCCATGACGCTTAATGTATCGTGGTCCCCAATGGTGGGAGGGACACTCAAATTAATATTGGCCCCAACGGTGGTAGGGGAACTCAAAGAAACAGATGCGGGGACCGTCTCTAAACCCCCTATTATAGGCCCCCCATCTAAAATAACTCATGCGGAGGTCTCTTCAGTAGTTATCTCCTTTCTTGTTCTCTTCTTACCTGACTTCTTCTTACTCATCTGCCCAGATAAATCATCCTTCGGCCTCTTCCTCTGCTCAAGACCTCTGACCTCCTCATCATCATCATCATCAGTCTCAATCTATGGGATGGGAGTATAGAACAGAGTAACAAGTATAGCAATATCCACCTCAAGAGATGCCGAAGAAGGTATTGGTGGTGGTGGAGGCAGAGGTACTAAGTCAAATCTATCAGCTAGGGCCTGGACTGCTTTTTTCAACTCTATAAACTCAGTCCAAAGTGGCGACATATTGGGTTACTGGACTGCATCTAGTCTGTCTGTGATTTTTCCCTTAAAGCTATACATCCTCGTCTGCACAGTCCGTATAGCCCCACGAATCTCTTGATCCACATGGGGCTTTACCTTTTCTTCCAAATTCTTAATCCAGGTATTGTGAAGGATTTGGTTCTGAATAATTTCTTCCAACTGGGCAGTCAGAATCAACGTATACCTGGTTGGAACCAATGATCTGGGCTGTACAAAAGCAGGTGGTGCTGAAGTAGAAGAAGTACCAACATCAGACGCCTATCTATCACTACTAAGGGCATCCCCAACAACATCTGGGACCCTCAAACCTATAACCTATGCAGCTGGGTTCTGAATGTCCTTTATCATAGAAAAGTCTACCATTTTGGTGGGCTGGATAAATTTGTCCATTGGAAGGGAAGGAACATACAAATCCTATAGTAGTTGTGTGATCAAACTAAGGAACGAGAGGGTGGTATCTCTAATCTCCTGCGCGATGAGGTGTGGGATGTTCAAATCCAACCCAGCTACCAGTGTTGTGACTAGACAGGAATTGGATGGGTGCAATCCTGTGACTGATAATGGAACACCATGCTTTAATGGTGAATTTGAAACTATTCTTGTAGATGTAACACCATTCGCCCAAGTAGCATTACCTTCGGCCTCAGCAATATCGCCGACTAACCCTTCAAAATACATTGTCTTGTCATCGGCAGACCACTTCTTCACTCTCTTCAATTCCGTCTTCCAGTAGTCATACTTTAGGGCTTTTCAATTAGCACAAACTCTTCTCCAAACAAGACTTTAGAGATAGCCTTGATGGAGATGTCAACCTCTTTCTCCTGCACCAATATCATGTCAAGGCTGGCCTGTTTCTTCATATCTTTGTCTTTTCTAGAGGGAGTCATATTTTTCAGAGTTGCTACATAGTTTGCATAGAAATCCCTAACGAGCTCACCCCCATAAATTTGGAGTGGTCTAGTTATCCACCTCAACTGATATTACTTAAATACCTGGGCCACCTCGGTCATCTTCTATAATGACTCACTAAGTATCCTCGGTTTCTCTTGCATTCTCCATTTTTGGTTCCCATTATCCTTGAGGGTGACCCCATCCACATAATATTCTCGGGAGTTTGGAACTCCCTATCGTCTTGGACCGGTGCCCCTTTAACGGGAGCCAGCAGGAATATCAATATTAAAAGGCTCATAGGTGGACCCCCTTCACCCTCAGTACCAGCATCAGCAGTAGCAGCTGCTGCACCCTCACCTTGTTGGTCATCTTTCCCTCCCTTTACAGACTAGAAAAGGTTGACAGGGGTGGAAACCTCCACAATGGCAGCTTTTGCCTTGTCCTGGTTCCTCATTTCCCGAGGATAATGTTGTTCGTCGGAGAGGCTAATGTTATACTCCTCCTTTGATCCACTTGCAGTGGAGTTTCTTTCACTTGATCCACTCTTCGAGGAGCTAGGTTGAGCTCTTTTTTTGGAAATTTGCTCTCGGAGAGCCTTGTCTGTAGTAGTCTTTGATTTGGGTGCCATTGTACCTGTATTGGAAAAATCATTTAGATCATAGTTCACAAAAAATGCAGGTACAGAATCTCAAACAGACAACCTAACCTACAATCGTGCAATAAAGGTACGATCATACCTTGTGATCGTAGGTTGAATCTTCAAAAACTAAACTTAGTACATCAATCTGATGATCACGACCCACGACTGTGCAGTGATGGTATGATTTTACCCTCTGATTGTAAGTTAGATCCCTGAGACTAACAATTTCCTGTCATATCAGACGATCACATACCACGATCGTATGTTGATACCACAATCATGGGATGTGTTCGTCTGATGAGCTCCAGAGAGTTGACATCCCTTGAACCACAATGATCTAACTAATGATCGTAGGTAAAACCCACGATCGTGGGTTGTGTCGTAGGATCTCAAACACACTAAATTTGATGATTTTGGCATTGGGACCTACAGTTGACCCTTTTTGACCCCACTTTTAACTAAATTTCAAAATACGTAAACACTATTGGGTACTCAGACTTCCCCTATGTTGTTGAAACCATAAACACCCCTTACCAACTCTTTACACTCAGATTTAAACAAACCCATCAACAAAAATTAAAGTAATAATCAAAATTTTTAGGTAAACAGCGACGCAAACTTATAATGTAAAGTAGAAGTGGTGAAGGAGTGAAGGGGTGATAAGATACATCATGAAATCAGAGGTAACCATCCTTGTTTAGCCTTATAAATGTGTAGGTTTTTCTACTTTTTCTCTGAAAGTGCTTTGAAAATGTGAGAAGAGGAAAAGGGAGGATTTCAATCTATATTTATAACTTTAAATTGAGATTTGGGTCGGGTCGGGTCACGTGTTTTAAAATACTGCCGGCCTACTCAGACGAAGGGATTGTATGATCGTGGTTTGATCCCATGATCATGCATTCCTTTTGTAGGTTAATAAAACTAGAAAACTTACCTGAGAACCTATGGATCTTAGGGATGATCGTGATATGTAACCACGATCGTGACTTAAGATCATAGGTTCAATGCCCAATTTGAAGATTTACAGGAGCTTCATAAGATGATTAAGACCATGATCGTGTAATCTAGGTGCGATTGTGATACTCAATCATGAGATGACTTCAAAATTATCAACCTACAGGACTCTAATCAGACAATTGAACCCACGATCGTATGTTAGTTGTACGATCGTACTATCTCTTTTGTGAGTTCAGTTTGGTGTTCAGTTCAGAATCTTTGTTTTTCGTTGGTTTCCTACACCAGAAAAAAAATTACCCTATATGTATTAAAGTACAAACCATGGGTTGCCTCCCAAGAAGTGTTTGATTTAACGTCGTAGCACAACGTGGCTATGTTGCTTACTCAGACTTCACCAACAAGCCAATAGGTTGCCTCCCATGAAGCGCCTGATTTAATGTCGCAGTGCGTCTCAGGTTGGCTTGAGTAATCAAGCCTCTTTTAAGTCCATATCAAATACTATTCGGGCATCCATGCCTTCGCCTATGTAGTGCTTCACCCTTTGGCCATTGACTTTAAATTCTTTCCATCCTTATTCTCTAATTCAATTGCACCATAAAGGAACACCGTGGCCACTCTATACGGTCCATTCCATTTTGATCTCAGTTTGCCAGGAAAGAGCTTCAGCCTTGAGTCAAACAACAGTACCATGTCGCCAGTAACAAATTCTCTTCTTTCAATCTTGCAATCATGAACATCCTGCCATTCTAAATTCAACCGCTTTAATGCCCACAATGCCTTATGCTCAAGTTCAACGGGCAAGTGGCATGCTTTTACATTAACAAGCTGATATAGAGATGCACCAATTGGTGTTTTAAATGCGGTCCTATAAACCCATAATGCATCATCCAATATCCTTGCTCAATCAGTCCTATTTGCATTCACAGTCTTTGCTAAGATGGACTTAATTTCACGATTCAAAACTTTAACTTGCTCGCTTGTTTGAGGATGGTAAGGTGTTTCCACCTTATGATTCACAGAATATTTCTCAAGCAAGGATTTGAATAAGCAATTGCAAAAGTGGGATCCTCCATCACTAATGTTAATTCGAGGTGTTTTGAAACATGAGAATATATTCTTCTTCAAGAAAACTGTAACACTCTTACTTTCATTATTGGGAAGTGCAATCGCCTCCACCCACTTAGGGACATAGTCAATAGCTACCAAAATATACTTTATACCATGAATGCTCACGAAGGGACCCATAAAATCAATCCCCCATACGTCAAACAACTCGAGCTCAAGGATAGCAGTCATTGGGAGCTCATGCCATCTTGAGATATTTCCTTGCCTTTGACACTGATCGCATGCCCTCGCATAATCATGGGCATCCTTATGAATGGCGAGCCAGTAGTAACCACATTATAAGATCTTGTGCGCAGTCCGCACACCTCCATGGTGACCCCCAACTGGACACAAATGACATGCCTCCAATATACTCATCATCTCGACCTCAGTAACACACCTACGAATTACACAGTCTACACACACCCTAAACAAGTATGGCTCACCCCAAAAAAAAATTCTCACCTCATGCATGAACTTCTTTCGCTGCTGATACGTCATATCCTCTAGAACTAGATCACTTCCCAAAAAGTTGGCAAAATATGCAAACCATGGGATTAAGTATTGAGATGCTGCCAAAACCTGTTCGTCTGGAAAAGTATCATCAATTTCAAGGCAGGATAAATAGTTAGCAACTTGATTCTATGTCCCTTTTCGGTCCTTGACCTCAAAATCAAAATTTTACATCAGAAGCACCCATCGAATCAACCTCGGCTTGGCATCTTTTTTTCCATAAGGTATCTAAGAGCTGCATGGTTAGTATGTATATTCACTTTTGTGCCAATAAAATAAGATCTGAATTTTCCAAATGCAAAAACCATAACAAGCAGCTCTTGCTCAGTCACTATGTAATTCATCTGGGCTGGATTAAGTCCTTTGCTTGCATAGTAAATAGGATACAAAATCTTCTCTCTTCTCTGTCCAAGAACTGCACCTAAGGCTATACCACTGGCATCACATATGACCTCAAATGGTGAAGTCCAATTTAGTGAAACAATAATGGGGGCTCAAATCAGCTTCTCTTTCAGACACTCGAAAGCTTTTAGGCATGCATCATCAAACACGAACTTTACCTCTTTCTCTAAAACCTTGAATAATGGATTTGCAATCTTAGAAAAATCCTTGATGAACCATATATAAAATCCCGTATGACCTAAGAAACTACGAATGCCCTTCACAAAATTTGGTGTATGTAATTTTTCAATCACCTCAATCTTTGCCTTATCAACTTCAATCCCCTTCTTTGAAATTTGGTGTCCCAAAACAATACCCTCTTTGACCATGAAGTGGCACTTTTCCCAATTCAGTACCAAAATACAATTCTCGCATCTTCATAGTACATCAGTAAGGTGTGACAAACAATCCTCGAATGAATTACCCAGAACTAAGAAATCATCCATAAATACCTCAATAGTGTCTTCCACCATGTTGGAGAATACAAACATCATGTAACACTGAAAAGTGGCCGGTGTATTGCTTAGACCAAATGGCATCCACTTGAAAGCAAGCATCTCATATGGACAAGTTAAAGTGGTCTTCTCTTGGTCTTCCGGGGCTATGAAAATCTGATTGTACCCTAGATAACCTTCAAAAAAAAAATACCATCCTCTGCCAGCAAGACGGTCTAATATCTGGTCCATAAAGGGCATAGGAAAGTGGTCCTTCTCGATCCAAGAATTTAGATTTCGATAATCCATGCTCTCCATCTAGTAACCAACCTCATTGGGATAAACTCATTCTTTTCATTTGGAACCACGGTTATTTCTCCCTTTTTTGGCACACATTGGAGTGGGCTCACCCGCTTGCTATCAATAATAGAATATACCACCACAACATACAACCACTTAATAATCTCTTTCTTCATAACTTCATACATAGGTGGGTTAAGTCGACTTTGATGCTCAATGCTGGGAATACAATTAGGCTCAAGCTGGATTTTATGAGTGCAAATTTTGGGTGGGATCCCGATAATATCTACAATGGACCATCCAATGGCCCATTTAAACCTTTGAAGCATAGAAACTAGGGCATTAACTTTCCATTCCAATAAGTTAGCAGAAATAATGACAGGCAAAGTGCTGTTGACCCCCAAAAATGCATAACAAAGATGGGACAGAAGATCCTTAAGCTCTAAGACGGGAGGCTCCTAGATCAAAGGATGAGCCGGCGGGGTCACAATGTTTTTCAAATCAAGATCAAGCTTCTTTGGAGCATAAATATATGATCCTCTACCAATAAGTTCTTCCTCCATTTCATCGTATTCATCAATACCATCACTAACAAAGTTAATAATTACAGCGGCAAAGGCCTTGACCCCCAATCTCTCTTCAAAAGGAACAACTATGTCACTCTCATCGATCGTATCTATCACAGAAATCACACACATATCTTTTGGTTGCTTCATGGATCAACACACATTGAAAGTAACTTGCTCATTGTTTAACCTAAAATTTATCTTCCCAGTTTTCATGTCAACCAATGCACGACCAGTCGCAAGGAATGGCCTTCCTAAGATAATGAAAACCTCAAAATCAACCTCATAGTCAAGAATAATGAAGTCAGTCTGAAAAATAAATGATGCCACCTTTAACAAAATATCATACAAGATTCCTACTGGCTTTTTCATAGTTCGATCATCCATGAGAAGTCTTATAGATATAGGATTAGGTGACCCCAATCCCAACTGCTTAAAGCCTACAAGCAACATCAAGTTAATGCTAGCTCCCAAGTCACATAAAGCTTTTGTAAAATTATAAGACCTAATCGTACAAGGAATAGTGAAGGCTCCTGGGTCTTTTTTTTCCTCAACAAGGGAGCGAGAAGCAATTGCACCATAATGGTGTACATTATCTGCAGGCTCAAAACTGTTAGTTCTTTTTTTCATCACCAAGTCTTTCATAGACTTTTCATACCCCGACATTTGTTCCAAAGCTTTGACGAGAGGGATATTCGCCAATAATTCTTTCAACATGGAGATAAATTTATGATATTCTCCCTCTTCAACTTTGTTCGTCAACCTTTGCGGAAAGAGAGGAGGAGGTAGAGGAATGGGTTTAAATATTTGAGGGACCTCCTTCTCCTTCCCTTTTTCAGACTTGGCCTCTTTGTTAGTAACGCGAGGTATTTGGGATGTGTGATTATCAACCACCATATTTTCTATTTCATTACCGATCTCATCATCAACTACTACAGGCTCATCTTTCTTGTCATCAATAGCAGGCCTAGGTGGATCAACAGTAGTCTTCTTATTTTGGGTAGTAATGGCTAAATAATGACCATCATTTTTAGGGTTTAGAATGATGTTACTCGGAAGAGTGCCTGGTTTACACTGATATAAAATAGTAGACATCTGCCCGAATTGCTTTTCAAGCTGTTTGATGGCGGTCAAATGAGACTCAACTTTTTGGCTTATCCCTAAAAGGTCTGCCTTAATCTCTTTCAGGCAGTTTTATTGACTCTCCGCCCCCTTAACAAGTTTCACAACTAGGGTTTCCATCCTCGATTTTCCAGACTCAGCATCATGGTTCCCTGGTGGGACATAAAGGCCACTCTTATCTTTGTAGTCATCTTTTCACCTTCAATCACCATCCCAATCTCTATCTCGATCACTATTCCCTGACTTATTGTAATTATCACCATAGTAGTTCCTACCTTGATTACCTTGCCTCGAGTTCCAATTGTTTTGATTAGACCCTTGGCCCTTGGCTCGGAAACTCGCCAATTCTCTATCCAAATACTTAGCTTCTTCCTCAGAACTTGAATCATCATACCTAGGTGCTTTGCCTTGTGTACCTACCACATTAATCTTTTATGTTCCTCCTGCCGTAATTTTCTAGCCAGTATATAATCTCAGTCCTTAGTTGCGCTAGTTCTTAAGCTATAATGTCATCTAACGTTCTTTGCTCTGCTGATGCTCCAATGGCATAAGTTCCTGTTGGTCGGTCTGCTTCTCGAGTATGCCAACCTCGGTTGGTTTTAGTAATATGATCTAAAATCTCTGAAGCTTGTTCCTATCTCAGACTCATAAATTCTTTGCCAGTGATAATTCCTGCTACAACTTTGGTATTAGCATTTAATGCTCTATAGAAGATCTCGAGTATATTTTGACCATTCTTCCAATAGTTTGGAACATTTTCGAACTTCTTCTTAAACCATGGCCAAGTCTCATAAAGTACTTCGAAATGTACTTATCTGAAAGTATAAATCTCATCCTTCAGTTGTAACATTCGGGAAGGTGGAAAAAATAATTCTAGAAACTGATTCCTCAACTCTTGCCAAGTAGTAATAGAACCTCATGGTAACTCAGCCAACCATAAAGTCGTCTCCCCCGTAAGGGAGAATGGAAATAGCTTTAGTCTAATTTCTTCTTGACTCACTTCTGGTAGATTGTACGAAGTGCATATCCCAACAAAATTCATCACATGCATATTCACATCATCAGTCGAAAGGCCAATGAACACCCCTTTTAAGTTCAACAGGTGGATCATATTAGTTGTAATGTTGAATTTAGTTTCTTTAGGTAACTTTGGTGAAATAATGGCACCAATCTCAACCGGATCCAAATAGGCCATATCCTCTTCTTCAGAATCATTATAAATAGGCACATAAGGTCTTGTTGTGACCCAGCTATACATGCAAGTGTACGTGATCGTGCAAGTAATAAAGTGGCTCCTTTTAGAGAGCCGGATATCGAACCTAAGGGACTTTCGTCAACAGAACCCAACTCTAGATGTCAAACTATAATTAAAAACTAGTGTTGCAAAAATGACAAGAGATTTGGTGTTGAAAATTAAATGATTGCGGACTATGAACTCATATCTTCGCTACCGTAACTTTGGTTTTCATAAATATGCTTGAAAAATCAATAAAAAGTGAATTCCCAAGGCTAAGGCACCCTAAACGTCATCTCTTTAGCATAATTGTTATTGGTTTAAGCACTTTGAGTTGTTTATCGTGGTTATTGATCCGAGGTTAATTTTATAACTATATTCGTCTCCAAAATATAATCTTCTACTAGAACTTAGAAACCTACCTACATCCGTGAGTGGTGGTAAACTTAACCAATTCTAGAGCATTCAAGTTTTCTTCTCGTAATTGACCAAGTGTGGTGGATGAGGTACCTCTCGGTCCTAACCACATGTCAATCCCATAGAATTACTTCCCCGAGAAAGGCCACACTTCATAAATTGAAGTTCTATCTCTTAGTTTCTCTCTCGAGCTCACTTCGAGACAAGGAATATATTCCAATGGTGATCAAGCATCAAAATAATGAAATTTAGAATATATGAATAACCAATTTATGATAAACTCCAGCAAAAAACCAATACAATCAACCCAAGAGACTCATGTTCTTGGCGTTAACCCCAAGAATGAGGGATTTTAGCCACTCATAATGTCAATCAACATCCAAAAGTAATTAAATACCATAAAAAATACTTAAAAACTGAAAAGAAGAGGAATGGAATCTAATTGGGATGCCCAAAAACGCCCAAAATATTCTAAGGATTATGGAATGTGATACAATAACTCAAAATCCCTATTTATAGACCCAAGTCAAGGCAAAAATCGGCCAAAACGCGGCCCGGCACGCCCTTGGGCGCGCCTAGCACTTAGGCAGATTTTGCCTCAGCAAAAAGGGTGCTCCCAGGCGGCGTGGCATGCACCTGGGCACGCCCCAAGTCTGCCAAGGCAAATAAAAACTTCGCCAAAAGTGGCCTGGCACGCTGCCTAGCGTGTCAGGCCCTTTGTATTTGATTTTTTTGCTTTCGTCGACTTCTCTTAGCGGATTTGGTTGGATTCTTCAAGATCAACTCTTTGGCTTGCCTCTTATCTTCAATATTCTTCACTTGTAGCTCCTCCAAGCCTAACTTTCCATGCCAAACATGCTCCAAAAAGTCGCAAATTCCACCTACAAGAGTCTAATAATATTGGTTAGCACAATATCCCATATTCCATCAAAAACTTATATACTACACAAGTATTGTTCTCAAAACTAAGGTAATCATGGGTTAAAGTTGCTATTAAGGCATATAAATACGCCTTAGATCACCACCCCACACTTAAACCTTTGTTTGTCCTCGAACAATAACCACACTTCTATCCGGGCGACTTTAGACACTTGAGACAAAATAGGCATTCTTGCATAGCTTAGACAATCACAGTTATCAACTTATGCACCAACATACTAGGATATCAAAAAACTAAATAACAAAGTGAAACAACCTATCCTCACAAATCAACTTAACTAGTTGCAAATTCATGCGTGACACGTCATTAGTAGATCACCTCACTTCACTAAACATGCGCCCTCACCATAAAAAGTCACCCCACACTTCTACCAAGTAATTACTAACTGAGTGCATGAATGAAAGTCACTCACTCTCAAAAAGAATTCACATGCAACACAAAGATGAACCATAGGCTTACCCTTAGTGTAATACTCCACTAATGTTAAAATGTTAAAGCTCAAGATCAAGTAGGACTTTTAGGGGTTGTAATGTAGGCACAGGGACGGGTAGGAACTATTTGGTAAAGAATAATGACTATCTTTCCTGAGCGCTTTAATACACTGCAAATTACATTCATACCACCTTCAACCGACCTATTTTTCACCACTTTTATCTTCCCAACTTTCTTTTATTCTGTCCCATAACTTTAAGTTAGGTTACACATATTCTGTAAGGAGTATTGCTCTCACTATTTGGTAAAAATTTCCTTTTTCTCTCTTTTTTTTTTTTTTTTTTTAATTACCATACTCCCTACCAACACACACAAACTTTTTCACACCCATAGGAAATATGCTTGGGACTTTACTTTCACTTCTCCCCCCCCTTTTTTTTTTCAAACTCTTGCACTCCTTCACCTCTTGATTTTCTAATTAAAGCGCTTAGGAGTTTTGGATCAAATTCTGGTTCATTGAAAGAAGAGGATTAATCTACATGTAAAGCTACCAAGGAAAAGGCTAAAGGCTCAACGGGGCTAACTAGGATCATGCCAAGAGGGTAGATAAAGTAGGCCTAAAACATGGCTATCAAAGAAATGCCCATATCATCTCCTAAACTTAACACCTCTTATTTCGCTTTGCAAACACCCCGGGAAAGTTCTAGACATCATTATGCACATGGAATATTATGGAAAACTTACTCACACATGGCACATGTTCAGCTCAGCAGGTTCACCATAAAAACCTCCGAAATCACGCATAAATTCAAAATTAAGCAACTTAACTAGTCAACTTTGTGAGAATTAGGTGTCTCAGCACTTGCTATTATATATCCAGGCATGTTTCACACGTGTATGCACAATTGTATAGCAAGAAAGAACACCCGACACGACACTACTTGACTAATTTGCTCTTTAGACGGTCGTCATCCATCCACCATAGAGTAAATCCCTTAGTCCTCTGACTAAGACGACTCAAAAGTAATAAACACCAAAAACAACACAAAACAACATCAAAAATCCAAAATTTAGCTAATTTTTTTTTTTTGTACGGTTCAAAGGGACTCTCCTTAGTAAAAGAACTGAAAACAAACGCTAAGGAACCCAAAATAAAAGCATATAGCAGCACACATATACATACATACAAGGGAATTCCATCACACCCCACCCCACACTTAAAAGATTAGCATTGTCCCCAATGCGACCAAAATAAACAAAGCAAGAGTAGGATGTAAGGAGCTCCCTGGTCAGTCGAGGTAGTCGTCGTCCTCCGGCCCACGGACCTCTAACTATGGATCATCCGCCTCAGCCTCCTCATCCCCAGAATCGCTCTGGAGGTCATTTTCATCTATGGGGACATCATCATCCATAGGCTCCACAAAATCAGGACCAATCCTCAATAAGGCCATGGCATGCTCATTGAGAGGATAATCCCTCTCTACCTGGCTCAGCTCATCCGCCGTGGAGGGCCTACCCCCAGTCCTGTGACGCATCATCTCCAACCCATACATACGGGTTAAAATTCCGTCATCTCGAGCATGATGCTCTGCTAATGTCAAAGTGGGGCCGAGTGAATCCGGCGCCTTAGTCTGGGTGACATCCACAGGCGTAGTCACCAAAGGAGGATGATAGTCAAAAAAAATTTCGAGCACTTCGAATGCTCGCATTAATTTAGTCAATAGTCCACCGAAAGCATATCGAAGACCTCCATGGAGGCGCGCTCGGTGTATAGCCGACAACAACACTGAACCTACATCAATCTCTACATCAGTCATGAGAGCATATACTAGACAGACACGATCCCTTGTAACCTCAGTCATGTGGCTCCTCAGAATTAAACAACAACATACAATCGTGAGCCAAATCCTTGCCTATTTGTTGAGATGGGCAAAGGGTAGACTCTTGTGATACCCTCTTTTGTGATGGCGAAGCCACCTCACTCTTGAACGTGGGCCGCATAGTGTGTGTTAAATTTCAGCATATGGAGGCCTAGCATTTAGCCTGAGTATGTCTTGGGGACTAGCCCGAGTGGAAACTCCCAATAATCCAGTCAATATCAAGGAGTCAAGTATCATATACGAACCTCATACCACTACCGAGCATGTAGGTGCGTCCGGGTTCCAATTTGCGTACAATTCCCTCACCAGATGGAGGTTGCAATCTGTAGGTCTGTTGAAAACAAAGTCCATCCCCACTTGCTCAAGCCGAGCCAATATTCTTGGGTAAGCCCGAGCCAGGCTTGCCCTATCAATACACTCATCGGAAATATATTTAGCTTCCGGGTGGCTTTTGTACCAACTTTTCCCCGCACTGGAGACAACGTGTATCCCATACTTCCGTTCTTGCCCTTTTGGGACTGGGGGAGCTGCGGGCACTTTATTAACCAATCAACGTCTCTTGTGAAAGATGAAGGATGCTACATTAGAATTAGACATAGTACCTGTAGCAAAGATCCACAAACATGTCAATTACCCATGTAAAAATAACTAACCAACTTAATGCGCAATGACGTTGAGGGCTACCCCACACTTAGTTGTGTAGCACCAAGTCAAAATAAATATGGGCGGAGGGTATTCAGATTTCCCCTCATCACTGAATGCCCATAAACAAGTCCCAACTATATATAAATGCACATTCCCACACAAGGTCATCAATCTCATAAATAGCATTAGAATGACATGCTTGTTTTACTCAAGAATTCAAACAATAGTCATACATATTCAGCACATAGGAGGTGTATGAAGTGATTTCAACTACCAATTTGCTCAATTATTACCAATACAGATAAACCCATTTCCAATTTTTCCAAATCAACTAGATTAATCAACCTACTTTCACCTGCTTTTCAAGTTCATTGGGATGACACCCCATGAACCCAAACCATATCATACGACACAGGTTAGCATACAAAGAACATACCTTGAGAGCTTTGAATGGAGACTTGAACACAATCCCAAAAGGAGAAAGCAAAGAGTCGAGCTATGTGTGGGAAACAGTGGAGAAATAAAAGAGAAAATTTGTGAGGCTTGGAGGAGAAAATCGTGTGTTGGAATATGGAGTGTTGGAATATTTGTGAAGAATGAGGTAATTTGGGGATTTAAAGGAAAAGGGGTGGGGGTGGGGGTGGGGGTGGGTCTGTTCTAATTAAAGAAAAGAACTTAACTTAAAAAAAAAAATTCCACAATTCATAAGGGGGTAGCGGCGTGGCACGCTGCCTAGCGCGCTACCCCACTGCCAACATAAACCAAAAATCGGGCACAGGCGGCGTGGAACGCTGGCCAGCGCGCCTGTGCACTGCCTATGCGTGCTGGATTCTTCACAAATACGCCCATCATCCACTACATGTGTCGAACTCTCAAGTCTAGAAAGATGGTCAGCAATTTGATTTTCTGTCCCCTTTCTATCTTTAATCTCTAAGTCAAACTCCTGTAGTAATAAGATCCATCTAATCAAGCGCCGCTTAGCATCCTTTTATTGAACAAATACTGTATTGCCGCATGATCCGTATATACAATGACACTCGTGCCCACCAAGTACGATCTTAATTTATCAAATGCATACACCAAAGCTAACATCTATTTTTCAGTCACCGTGTAATTCACTTGGGCTGCATCCAGTGTCTTGCTTGCATAATAAATAGAGTGAAATACCTATTCTTCCGTTGATCGAGAACCGCACCTACTGCAACATCACTTGCGTCACACATTAGCTCAAATGGAAAAACCCAGTCAGTAGCAATAAGGATAGGTGCCTCTACCAATTTCTTTTTCAAAACCTCGAATGCCTTCACACATGATTCACAAAATACAAACTTCAGATCTTTCTCCAAAAGTGCACACATGGGACGTACAATTTTGGAAAAATCTTGAATAAACCTTCTGTAAAATCCAGCATGACCCAAAAAACTTCGCACCCCTTTTACCGATACAGGTGGAGAGAGTTTTTTAATAACTTCAATCTTTGCCCTATCAACTTACAGCCCTTGCTTTGACACTTTATGCCTAAGAACTATGCCTTCCGTTACAAGGAAATGGCACTTCTCCCAATTGAGAACAAGATTAGTTTCTTCACACCGAGCAAGGACTTTATCAAGGTTTTGCAAACATACCTCAAAAGAGTTACCAAAGACTGAAAAATCATCCATAAAAATCTCTACGAACTCCTCCACCATGTCGTAGAAAATAGCCATCATGCAACGCTAAAAGGTAGCCGGTGCATTACACAATCCAAATGGCATACGCTTGAAAGCATATGTGCCGTAAGGACATGTGAATGTAGTCTTCTCCTGATCTTTAGGATCTATAGCAATTTAATTGTATCTGGAATATCTATCAAGAAAGCAATAATACTCCTGCCCGGCTAAACGATCCAACATCTGATCAATAAAAGGGATTGGATAGTGATCTTTCCTCGTAGCATCATTAAGTTTCCAGTAATCCATGCAAATACGCCATCCAGTTACAGTTCTTGTAGGAATCAATTCATTATTGTCATTTGTGATCACCATCATACTGCCCTTTTTTTGAACACATTGTACTGGGCTCACCCGCGTACTATCAGAGATAGGATAAACAATGCCAGAATCTAACCACTTAATTACCTCCTTCCTTACTACTTCTTTCATTACCGGATTCAAGCATCGTTGGTGTTGTACACTCGGCTTGTGCCCTTCTTCCATGTAAATTTTATGCATGCATAAACCCGGATTAATACCATGGATGTCAGACATCTGCCAACCAATAGCCTTCTTTCTTTGTTTTAGTATCAACAATGCCGCATCAACTTGTTCCTGTGACAAATCTGCTGCCAGAATAATAGGAAGAGTCTCATTGTCACCTAGGAAAGCATATTGTAGGTGAGACGGAAGTTCCTTCAATTCAAGCTTCGGTTCCTCCTCAATTGAGAGCTTAGTTGGAAGACCGAGTGGACGATTTAAAGGTTCCCATCTTCCCTCTTTAGCATAGATTCCCATAAGATCAAGAACTTGCACCATTTCACTAGCTTCTGCATCCCCAAAAACATCTTGCCCCATCAACACTTTTTCCAGCGAATCTGCAGACAAAGTGTGGATGCTTTCAACCGCCAAATCTATAGTTGTAATAGCTGACAAATTTTCATAAACCTCTGGTAGCTTCAAAGCCCTATAAACATCGAAGACCTCCACTTTCTAATGAGCTTGCATAGTTAGTTTCCCGGCTGCTACATCAATGATTGCACCTCCTGTAGCCAAAAACGGACACCCCAAAATAAATGGGACTTCCGGGTCAGGCTCAAAATTCAGCACCACAAAATCAACGGGAAAGATCAACGACCCCACTTGAACCAGAACATCCTCAACAACACCATCAGGTCTAGTCATAGATCGGTCTGCCAGCTGCAAAATAATAGTAGTAGGCTTAGGACGACCCAAACCCAACTCCTTGAAAACCGATGTGGGCATCAAATTTATACTAGCCCCCAAATCACACAATCCACGAGCGCAGACACGATCTCCCAGAGTAATCTTCACAGTGAAACTTCCAGGATCCTTCAGCTTAGTAGGTAACCGGTTCTGAATGTGAGAACTAACCTCCTCAGTCAATGCAACTGTGGCATACTCTGTCAATCTACTCTTGTTTGCTACAATATCTTTCACGAACTTGGCATACTTTGGAATACCCTGCAAAATATCCATAAGAGGCAAATTAATGTACACTTGTTTAAGTAGTTCAATGAACTTACCAAAGCATTCATCCTCCTTCTTCTTCTTGAACTTCTGAGGGAAAGAAGGAGGCAACTTCACACTATGTATCACTTTATCATCTTTGGAGCCTTTGGTAGACTCCACTTGTTTTTCTTCAATCACCACTACTTTTGGCTCCAATTCTTTCGCTAGTGCAACCGTATCCTCTAACTGCTTACCACTACGGGTAACTATAGCATTCACCTGCTTGGGATTTGGCTCAGTATCACCTGGAAGACCTCCTTGGGGCCTTCTATTCTGTGCGTTAGCTAACTGGCCAATCTGCTTCTCCAAATTTTGAGTAGCCAACTGATTGTTCCTCACATCTGCTGCTAGCTTTGCTTGTTCAGCCATAATCTGTTTTAACATGTCTTCCATGCTCATCTCTCCAGGCTTAGCACTTACTTGATTTCCTTGACCTTGTTGTTGGTTGTACTGTGGTGCGTATCCTTGAGGCCTATATTGATTCTAATTTCCTCCCCAAGATAAATTCGGGTGGTTTTTCCATCCAGCATTATAAGTATTTCCGTAGTTCTGGGCTTCACCTCCCTTTGTGCATTACCAACAAAATTTATGGAATCTGGATTAGCACTACACAAATCATTGGTATGATCCCCATTTCCACATACACTACACATCACAGAGACCTGTTGCTGTACTGCATTCACGAGAGCTGGTTGTTGCCCCAAATTTAAACTACTGAAGTGATTGTTCATCATGTTTTGCATAGCTGAAATTTGGGCAGATAATGTTGTGACTACATCCACATATAGTTTCCTAGCAACCTTCTTTGCATAATTCCTTGAATTATCACTATGCCAGTCTGGATTTCCCTGCGAAATATGGTTCAACAGAGCACATAATTCATCATATGTCTTCTCTAAAGCTTGTCCACCTGCAGCTAAATCAAGTAGAATTTTGGTGTTGGGGTCGAGAGCCTCTATAAAAGTATGCACCAACACTTCATTAGCTTGGTGGTGGTGAGGACAATCCCTCAACATGGATTTGAATCTGTTCCAAGCTTGGTACAAATTCTCATCATCTCTCTGTTTGAAACTTAGTATCTCACTCCTCAGCTTTGCTGTCTTTCCCAACGAAAAGAACCTTATCAAGAATTTCCGAGCAAGATCATCCCAAGAAGTGATAGAATTATCTGGTTCTGCATCTAACCACCTCCTTGCTTCCCCAAATAGATAAAAGGGAAACAGAGTAAGTCTCACATAATCGGAAGACACACCCGCAGGAATATATGTGTCACTGAACTCCAAAAAATTACGGATATACCTCTGTGGGTCCTCATGAGCAAGACCTGTAAACTGTCCACTTGAATGTAAGAGTTGCACCATATTCTGTTTAAGCTCAAATCTGCCTCCAGCCGCCGGTTTGAGAATACTGGAGGTCACATTAGTGGCGAGTGGGATTGCCACATCGCGAACTGTTCTAGCTGCCATTACTTCCGGCTCACGTCTCTCTCCAGCTGGTTCTTCAATTCTTACGGGATTACCCCGTATTCCTTCGCCAGACAGTTCGACTTGTGGGATTGGGTAGTCTGCAGCCTGTCTCCTCAATCTATTGAAATATCTTTCAGGTTCAGACTGCGGGGCTACCAAATTTTTGTTCCTAGCCAGTGTTCCGATGACGTAAGCCTGCAGAATAGAACAGCTAAGATCAAGTTGTCAACACGTAGCTGAAAATTAAAGTACAAACGTCAATAATTGAAATCTATCTATTTGAAAAGTTCCCGGCATGGCGCCAAAAACTTGTTGGGACCCAGCTATACACGCAAGTGTTTGTGATCGTGCAAGTAATAAAGTGGCTCCTTTTAGAGAGCCGGATATCGAACCCAAGGGACTTTCGTCAACAGAACCCAACTCTAGACGTCAAACTATAATTAAAAACTAGTGTTGCAAAAATGACAAGAGATTTGGTGTTGAAAATTAAATGATTGCGGACTATGAACTCATATCTTCGCTACCGTAACTTTGGTTTTCATAAATATGCTTGAAAAATCAATAAAAAGTGAATTCCCAAGGCTAAGGCACCCTAAACGTCATCTCTTTAGCATAATTGTTATTGGTTTAAGCACTTTGAGTTGTTTATCGTGGTTATTGATCCGAGGTTAATTTTATAACTATATTCGTCTCCAAAATATAATCTTCTACTAGAACTTAGAAACCTACCTACATCCGTGAGTGGTGGTAAACTTAACCAATTCTAGAGCATTCAAGTTTTCTTCTCGTAATTGACCAAGTGTGGTGGATGAGGTACCTCTCGGTCCTAACCACATGTCAATCCCATAGAATTACTTCCCCGAGAAAGGCCACACTTCATAAATTGAAGTTCTATCTCTTAGTTTCTCTCTCGAGCTCACTTCGAGACAAGGAATATATTCCAATGGTGATCAAGCATCAAAATAATGAAATTTAGAATATATGAATAACCAATTTATGATAAACTCCAGCAAAAAACCAATACAATCAACCCAAGAGATTCACGTTCTTGGCCTTAACCCCAAGAATGAGGGATTTTAGCCACTCACAATGTCAATCAACATCCAAAAGTAATTAAATACCATAAAAAATACTTAAAAACTGAAAAGAAGAGGAATGGAACCTAATTAAGATGCCCAAAAAACGCCCAAAATATTCTAAGGATGATGGAATGTGATACAATAACTCAAAAGCCCTATTTATAAACCCAAGTCGAGGCAAAAAGCGGCCAAAAAGCGGCCCGGCACGCCCTTGGGCGCGCCTAGCACTTAGGCAGATTTTGCCTCAACAAAAAGGGTGCTCCCAGGCGGCGTGGCACGCCCCTGGGCGCTCCCCAATTCTGCCAAGGCAAATAAAAATTTTGCCAAAAGCGGCCTGGCACGCTGCCTAGCGCGCCAGGCCCTTTTTATTTGATTTTTTTGCTTTCGTCGACTTCTCTTCCTGGATTTGGTTGGATTCTTCAAGATCAACTATTTGGCTTGCCTCTTATCTTCAATATTCTTCACTTGTAGCTCCTCCAAGCCTCACTTTCCATGCCAAACATGCTCCAAAAAGTCGCAAATTCCACCTACAAGAGTCTAATCATATTGGTTAGCACAATATCCCATATTCCTTCAAAAACTTATATAATGCACAAGTATTGTTCTCAAAACTAAGGTAATCATGGTTTAAAGTTGCTATTAAGGCATATAAATACGCCTTAGATCAGGTATTGAAGGGGGTTGTTGCACCCTCGGTCTTCTTTGTCTCTCTCCAAGTGCAGCAAGAGGTTGTTCTACTTCTTGCATTGCTCGATGATCTCTATCTGCTTGTTTAAGAGCTGCTTGTCTCCTATTCTCCTCATCCATTAATCGAGCAGTGATTTTCTTACTAGTTTTATGACCAGACAGATGAATTAGAGTCTGGTTATGAATTTCAGCACTGGCTGTGGGATCCTAAACTTCATCGGTATTCCCCAATAACTTCATAACTCCGTAGGTTCTCCACACTTCAGTGATCTCTTTAGGTATCCTACATGCATAATCGGTAGGTTAGGTATCATCAAACTGACTATGTTACACCCCTTGTAGATGACTATCCTTAAAGACAAAGGTTAATGCATCATGAGTGTTGCTATATTGCCCCTACCAATGATCCCAATACAACCTTTCATGTATCACGGCTCAAAATTGATTAAATAAAGATAAATCCAAGTCTTGTTGTTGATCCGCTAATCCTATTCGAATGCACTTTCTATAGTCTAGGCTAGAGATAGGATGAGTTCTAACGTGCGCACTCGTCAGAAAGCAACTAATTCAAAAGAACAACCAATACATGCCTTTATATACCCTTCGACGATCACCTTTTACGTTGACACAACTTTGTTAATTTGTTATGGTTCCCACAACCTTAGTTATGGAGTTTATCTACTCATAATTGTATGAACAACGCCGGAATTCATAGATGAAAATATGAATTGAAACTCACAATAATGAATAAAACCAGAAATCTCAACTTTAATTAAAATCGAAATCTCAATATTCATAAAATACCAATAATGCACCTTGGAATCCCACAATACAATGTTGTAGACTAATAATAATGTCTGACATATAAAAATAACTCTAAAAGAGTATTTATATACTTAACAAATCCTATCCTAAACAATATAAGAAATTGGTGTCGACTGCCTCGGACGAGAAAAATGTATGATCATGGGTTGAACCCAAGATCGTGCCTTCCCTGTCGTGCCTTTATACTAGAAATTTGGATTTGTAGATCATCTATCCCACGATTCTCAGTATGACATCGTGGCTTCCTCCTATGATTGTGGCATTACTTGTCGTCTAATCATCAATCTAGGAACTTCTGCACTTCATCAAACCTGGACTTCATCCTACGAACATATTGTACGGTCGTACAATCATCATACGGTTTTGTCTCCTTATCGTATATTCATATCACACTTTACTCCTGCAGGTTGATGTTCTCACATGTCACAATCACAATGTACGATCGTGACTTCTTCTCACGGTTGTGTATTCTCGCCGTCTGATGGCCTTCTAATCTTGGCATCTCTGATTCAATATACGAAAGCCTAGGGACGATCGTGGTAAGATCCCACAATTGTGGTAAGGCTCGTTTGATGCAGTTTGGTCCAGTTTACAACATTTCTCTTCTCTAAGTCCTTAAGGCCTGCAAACTCTCAATAAACACATTAAATCCATAAAAAGCACCCTTAAACATGCATCTATTCCTTGTTTTAAGCATCTCAAGTGCCGTAAGTTTATGGCATATCAATAGGTCACTTTGAATAGGGTGACTTCCTAATATGCCTACAATCACCCGCACTAAATTTATTAGTAGAAAATGTGATGTAAGGGAAATTGTGCAAACCTTAGTTTAATATGCCACATTGAAGGAGGTGATAATCCATAACATAATAACATGTCACACTGAAGGAGGTGTTGATCCATAACATAATAACATGCCACTCTTAAGGAGGTAATGGTCCATAACTTAATAATATGTCACGCTGAAGGAGGTGATGGTCCATAACATTATAATATGTCACGCTGAAGGAGGTGACAATCCATAACATAATAATTTGTCACTCTGAAAGAGGTGGAAATCCATAACATAATAACATGTCATGCTAAAGGAGGTGATGGTCCATAACATAATAACATGCCAAGCTGAAGGAGGTGACGGTCCATAACATAATAATATGCCAAGTTGAAGGAGGTGACGGTCCATAACATAATAATATGCCACTATAAAGGAGGTGACGATCCATAACATAATAATATGTCACACTAAAGGAGGTGACAATTAATAACATAATAACATGCCACTCTGAAGGAGGTGACGATCCATAACATAATAGCATTCCACTCTGAAGGAGGTGTCTATCCATAACATAATAACATGTCACGCTGAAGGAGGTGACAATCCATAACATAATAACATGTCTCCTAAAATGTGTGACGAACTTATGCATCTTCTTCTGGGGGGGGGGGGGCAATCCCAATATAATAAGATATGTCACCTCGAATGAGATGACAATCCTATATATCCTCTTGAAAGGGCGGATAACCCAAATATAATAAGATGTATTACCTTGAATGAGATGACAGTCCATCATATCCTCTTGAAAGGGCGTATAACCCAAATATAATAAGATTCATCACCTTAAAGGGATGATAATTCGGTGGGTTTTCTTAGAGGGTAGAAAACCCTAATAAAATAAGATATGTCAACTTTGAACGAAGTAACAATCCAACTCATCTCTTTAAAGGGTGAGCGCACCTACCTGCACTCATAAAACTTGTTAGTTTAATAACAAAGAGATTGACATAATGGAACCATTTGAACAGGTCATAATGATCTGGTAACCATAAAAAGCTTATGACCCTAGACAAAATGTGTTGAGAGGGATTCTAAGGGCCGATTAAGGACTTTAGATAGAATCTCTTGTAAAGAGAGGTATTGCTAGTGAGGAATGTTTATGAAGTTGAAATTTGAACAGAGATTTTCAAAATCATTGGAAAATTTAAAAAAAAGTTGCCCTTGTTTCCAGTTAAAAGGCACTTAATTGAAACAGTGTACAAAAGAATAATTGACTATTCCAAAGATACACCTCAGTTTCCTCTGAGGGTCTGGAGTTTGAAATAGTGGGAAGATTGAATCCTTATGTAAGATTGCCTACGTATCTTGCTGGAACAAGAATCAGGTCAGACATAGCTCAGGCCTGAAACTGATTCAAAGAATGTATGATTTGATCAGAAGGATGAAGTTTTAGATTCATCAATGTAAAAAATAAAAGTCGATTTGTTGAACTTGTGCATCAAAAATCTTTAAAAGTACTTATGCATGTATCCTCAAATTTGAGAGGATTTATTAGCAATTCCATTATTTCTTGAAGGCGGTCTTGCATAGCGTCACCTGCATAGCTCAAAACAACACTCGTTAAAGTTAAGAACTTAAGAATTTGTTATGTTCTTTAAGAACATAACAATCGGTTGTAACTAAGTCGAGAGTGTAACAAAAGATAAAGTTTAAAGATAAAGTCATCTGACTTATGATGACTTGGAGATAGTGATTTGGATAATATCTCCACTAGGGAAATTAGGTAAAACGGAGTTCATTCCAACTAAAAGTGTGATTACAAGGAAATCAAACGATAAAGTGTTATTACAAAGAAATAAAGTGACAAAGTGTGACTACAAGGAAATAAAAATGATAAAGTACGATTAGAAGAAAAGGAAACAATAACTTTAAATTGCAAGATAGAAGAATGCCAAAAATGCCCTTCACTCCTCTTTGCGACTGATAATTCCAATGACTACTTCTTGTGATTGGGAAATGGATTGTTGCTCACATTTTCTCGAGCTTCTAGAAATGTTATCACCTTGTTGTCAATCAGGTCCTGGATTTTGTGCTTGAGACTGATACATTTCTCGGTATCATGTCCAACAACTCAAGAGTGGTAAGAGCATCGCTTGTTTGGATCATACCAATTAGCAGAAGTGTTCACAGTCTTTGCTTTCACTGGATGAAGTATCCTTGCTTCTTTCAACCTTTCCTAGAGTAGAGTTAATGGTTCAGCCAACGACGTGAGGACCTTGGGCTGTTTCCTTTCATAGTTGGCACGAGGTGCATTGTTTTGGTAGTTTCGTGGTGGAGGTTAAGCATGATATGTTTCATGTAAATTGTAGATTGGATACAGAGTATACTGAGCATTGGGCTGGTATTGTAGAGATCGCTTGCGGTGAGAGGTACCTCCTTGAGTTATCACTCCCATAACTTCTTTCTGTTTTTTTTCTCTCCATTTTTGAAAGAGCCAGTATGGAATCCCTTAAGTGTGGATTGCAGCTCTGTCAAATTTATTATCTTCCCTATCTTGAGGCCATCCTCAATCATTTCTCCAGTCTTGAAAATTTAAGCAAATGTTTTTCCAGCCATTGTCACCATACGATCAAAATATTTTGGATTTAGGGCATGAATGAAGTAACTGATCATTTCAGCTTCCTCCATAGAAGGATGTACCCTGGTTTCCTCTTCTCTACAACGTATGAAATATTCATGAAAACCCTCATTTGATTTTTGATTTAGCTTTGTGATATAGATTCTGTACTTCTCGAATTTTGGAATCTTATAACCAAAAGACAACTCAATCTCGAGAAATGTACACAACTCTTCATACCTTACACTTTGGTTACTTCTAAGCCCACAGAGACTTCTCATAGCCTCTTCTAAGGTCTTGAGATTTCTTTTTACCCTTTCATTATTGTACACCCTTGGATCAGTTTCAGTTTTAACGTAATGATCAGTATCTAGGCGGTATAGCCCTTGAACTTGTGTCACTGGTGGGGCGTAGCATAAGTATACACTGGTGGAGTATAGTGTGACAATGATATGTTCTGAACCTTTTGAGGAGCAAACGTGTAGAAAAAAGGATCAATCTGAGAAGCATGATCATTTTGAGAAGTGCTAAAATGATTTTCCTGATCAACTCCTTCTGATGTTGAAAACATAGGCCCTTCTTATCGAGCATCAGGAGGTAGGTTCATTTTTGTGGAAGTCTGATAAGGTGTTTTGTTCTGCATCACCATGAACTTTAGTTTGGCAATTTATTATTCCAGGCCAGGAACAACCTCTGGGTTATTTCTCTTCTTATCGAGGTACCAGGGTCCATTGTGACAGACAAGGTGGGAACTGATTCAGATAAAGTGATTGTGATGATCCAAATAGGATCCATAGTTGAACGAGTTTTTCTATTAGCCCAAGTAAGAACAAATGAGTCTTTAGTTGCTTTCTTGACCTTAGACCGTGTGAAATACTGATGTTTTGGTTGCGATTACTTGAAACTGATTTGCTTTTAGCGTTTGTGAAGTGAGCAAGTTTGATTACCAACACAAATCAGCCTCTCTCTCAAAGGAAAGAAAAACACTCAAAAGGTGAAAAAGATAGTTCATGACTCGTAATAATTAATCAAAGTAATATATGGAACAAATAACATTTTCTTGGCTCGAAACAGATTAGTACAGAATTTGAAGAATAGGACACTTTTTGGAAAGTGACTTAATGATCAAAATTTTGACCATTTGACAATTTTTGAAATTTGAACAGAGTGAACTAAGTGATTTGAAGAAATCGGGTGTCTGCATATAAAAAGGCTTATTAGGAAAGTTCTTTTGAAGATAATGAAGTCTTTACCATTAATAGAATATTTGGGTAACTTTAGCTGTAATTAAGTGCGAGAAGGCAACTTGTTAGAGCAACGTGGTCAATGCGAATTGAATAATGACCTAATTGATTTTTTGAATAAACTTGGGCGAATTGGAGGGGATTTTGTCGATGGACTTTGAAGAGTACTTTAGGAAGACTCAGAATTTGATTTTATATGCCTAATGATGCTCTAAAACTTGGAAGAGAATAATGGACTAGTCTTGTTTAAAGAAAAACATATGTTACTTAAACACACAAATCAAGCAAACACGAACAAAGCAAATAATGGGACACTTAGCACATAAATGAGTTTTAACGCATCTTCGTATACATGTGATCTCTTAAGCCAAAGGTAAGCCTAGCGTTTGAAGGATATATATGACCTTTGTAAGACGTTCCATTGCCCCTAAATATATTGTACAAATTTTATGAATAAATCAGATGGGAATACAAATTGAGGGAAAGGGTAAATAAAATCAGCCCCATGCAGGGGAACAAACTAAAACTAAACCGCCTTGGAGACTTCTTGAAATTTCCGAACACCTTTCAGATAAAAAATCTTCTTTGAATTACAATAAAAAAAACTATCTAAATAAAACCCTCAACCCCAAGAGACAATGGTCCCCAACATTATATCCTTCAATTTAAACATATAAGAGATGATCGTCTGTTATTGACTCGTGGCCAATAGACGCAAGGTGGTCTTCTAATAGGCCCGATACCCCTGGGATACCAGGTCTCATAGGTCAAAATGTCTGTTCACAGGATTTGATTTTGCTCTAACCTAGTTGACTATAGTGGTTTGTTCAAATTAACTGGGAGCCTAAAATTGACTTTTCGGGGTAACACACCAAGTGACTGTTACTTCACTTGGCGGTTCACAGAAAGATAAGTTGTTATACAGAAGGATAGGTATAGATACCCGCTTAACCACCCTTTTCCCTAATGCCTAATGTTTTGCCAGTAGTGGTGAAAAATGCCATGAAATGCAACAATTTATAATTGCGAAAATTTAAACATATAATTATGAAAAGTAACAATTAATACAAATATCAGCCAAACAAATAAAATCGCTATGGTTAGAACCTAGATGAATCTCCAGCGGAGTCGCCATTCTGTTACGATCATTTTTCAAAAGTAAAAAACTTCATAACTTCGTGGCGAAAAAATCTATTTGACTTTTATTGAAAAAATAATTTAGAGTCATCATTTAATTTTCAAGAAAATTAAGAAATCATTTTAAAAAGGTAATTTTGAAAACCAGAGTCTAGGTAAGGGTTCAAGTAAATTCGAAAAAAGGTGTTAGGCACTTTCAAAAATCCACAAAGTATGGTTCCTGGCGAATTTAACTTATTTGGCTAAAACTTCAAAAAAGTTAAGAGTTATTTGGAAGTATTATTTTATAGAGAATTTATTTTAAAATCTTACTTAAAATAAATAGAATTTATTTGATACTAATCCATTTAATTCATTCTAAATAATGAAATCAAGTAAACGTCAAAGTTTTAAAATAATTCCAACTTTTAACAATTTTATCCGAGTTAAGATTTTGAACTAAATGGTTAGTTCAAACTCAAACGTGGATTCAGACTTTCTAATAACTATGAAAGAACATAGAGGGTTCTTAAGTTATTCTTGAATTCTTAAAATTGCCTAAAAAATCATTTGGTAATTATTCAAGTAAACAACGTCACGTGATAACAAAATTAGACGAATAAACTAAGGATTCATCTAGGTAAATTAAGTTAAAATAGGATGAATACACAAACAACAAATCAAATATCAATTACAAAAAACCAAAGGAAGAAAAGTTTGAGATTTGGGCCCCTTATGGCCCTTCCGAAATCTGTCCAGATTTGGACTTGAAATTAATGGACTTGTCCCATTTTCATGCTTTTATATGAGCTGTATACTAAATGTATATCACAACCTTTTATCCTTGAATTTTTTCTGTATACACAGTGTATACCAATGCGCAAAATCTGCATATTTGCCTCCATTCATCATGCACACCACATATTGGTGTATATCTTATGCTTTTCCTGTGCATATTATCAGTATATCACTGTATATCTACATATACAGCCTTGTTTTTCATGGTTTTGGTCCACTTCGGGACTTGAGCATGAAGTTTGACTCGAATTCGGGACTTGGTCCCATGGATGCAAAGGTAGGGGAGTTCAATTGGACTCAAATCGATGTCACATGCATCAAAGGAAGAGAAAGGGATTAGGCAAGGGCCAACATGAGAAATATTTGAGCTACTTTAAACAAAACAAATAGTTTTTGAAACCAACATCCAGCTGGAATAAGCAATCAAGCAGATAAGATGGAATAATCAATCAAGCAGATAAAGCAAAAGATAGAGCAAAAGAAGATAAGTAGATGATGGCAGACAAGGAAAAACATATGTCCTTACTTTTCTTTTCTTCTTTAAAAAAGTCTTTTGTTTTATATATAAAGTAAAGTAGAATGTCACATGTGAATAGTGTCTTCTTAGAAAAATCGTAAAGTGTACAGTAAGAGTCATAACTGTGCAAATAGTAAGAGTCGCACAGTAATTTTACTTTTATTCTTTCAGTTTTTGAAGAGCCGTTTGTAGGCACTTCTTTTCTTTATAAATAGGCAGATTGTAAATGAATGTAAGTAAGTCTCATGTGTTGAGCAATAACCTTCATAAATAAAAATTCTCTCTTCCAACTTACAAACAAAGTTATTAAAACCTTTTAAGATATGGAGCAAACCAACAAACCAACTCAGGTATATATATTCATAACCATGAATAGCTAAATCTTTATATTCCTTATAATCTCTTAAATATCATTGTTAATTATCATGTTATAGTACAATTATATTGAACATCTTAAGAAAGTTTGCCATGAAAATAGGCTGAGAGTAGTTAAGCCCAGACTATGTCATCCTAAAGTGGAAACCGATAGGCAAGGAGGCCGTTTAGGGGAGTACACAGAGCTGAGGCGCTGTTAGGGTAAATGATTGAAGCCGAAATGCATGGTAGTGACTAGAAAAGATTGTTCAGAATAATATATTAAAACATGATAAGGATAATGATACATAAAGAGGTTAGAAGGGAATATGTTTAAAAGCAACAATATGGATAAACAAACAGACACCCCTAGCACTAGTACAAACATAAATAATAACGAATCTAGAACTGAAACAGATACTTATAGATTAAGTTCTTACACATACATAATAGATGAAGATGATAATTATAAAATAACTTTACTATATGCATTAAGACAACTAGATAATGATACACGAAAAATAATTTATGACCTATTAAAAACTTATGAGATAATGAAATTAATGCAAGATAGTTGGTTAGACTTTAACATTTCATATTATGATGATGATAGTAATGATTATTTAGATTGGTATTATTATTCAGATTAAGATGATTAATTACGAAGCACTTCAAAATTGGACACAAACTAGGCAAGAAAGAAAAACAACACAAAATTTATTAATATCTACCATCCTAAAATACCACCAAACCCGTAATCACCAATACATAGAACAAATGACAGAAATCATGAAAGAACTAAACCGCCTGATTACACTAGAAAAACAATATTATAATGAAGCATTTAGTTCATAAGATGATCCTTGATCCGCACCCCCCTATTGGTATCAGAGCTATGTATACACATATACTTATAAACATTAGATAAAACACATTAATGGATAAACTAGTACAAGATTATCAAGAATATGGAATTACCTTGGAACAACATATTAACAACCAACATGCATACATAAATGATATACTCTACAATACAGATACTGAGGAACAAACAAAGGAAAAAATTAATGTACAAAAAGTAAATAAACAACAACGAAAAGAAAATAAGAAGCTACGAAAAACCAGAAAGAAGTTAAAACTATTATATCCAGAATATAAAACTTTACATACTAGTAAACAGGACAATAATAGACTATCTTACCTAATAGATAAAATATCAAAAACAGAGTACAAATTAATCCAACAACTAAAGAACAAGCTATGAACACAGATATAGAATACAAACAACAATTACTAGAACAGATCACAAAAACAAGACAAGAATTAAAAGAAAGGCAGGAAAGATTACACTACAATATATTTGCCGGAGTAAATACAAACTCTATAAAAGCACAAAGAAAAATTATATTTGACTTAGAAATACAATTGTTTCATTTAGAATATAAATACGAACACGGATTATAATGAATAAAGAAGAATATGCAGTAGATGAAAAAACATATACAAACCCAGATGGACTACAAATATCAATAATCTTTTCAAATTTAGGCAGAAGATATAAAAAAATAGGTAACACCTTATACCTAATGTTAGAAAAAGAAACAGTTAGATTAGAAGATAGTTTAACCGCTATGGTCAGAATTACTAAAGAAAATGAAGAAATTGACCGAAAATATGAAATTGATAAAATCAAAAAACAAGCTAAGGACGAAATACAACAAATAGAAGAAACAAAAAATACTAAAATATTAGAACTCGAAAAAGAATTAGAGATGTTGAAAAAATTATATGCTGACAAACAAAAAGAAAAGGAAAAGAAACGTGAACATGAACAAGAATTAAAATTAACACAAGAAATAGAACAATTTAAAAATAAAATGCAAATGGAAGAAGCAGAACAAAGTAACACTGAACCAGAATTACCAAATATTAGAATAGATACTATAAATACTGATAATAATAGTGATACACTTAACAACGATAACAACGATACTCATTCTGAAATTAGTGACACCTACACAGAACTATTAGACCAAATAAATAATACACAAATAGAGGTTAATGCAGGAACAATAGATAATAAACCAAGCACCTCCAGAACAAATAAACCAACACCTAGTTATACTAAATATACATATGAAACAGGAGAAAGAGCTAGAACATTATGGAAAAAAGATTAAACACAAAGTGGCAACCAAAACAAACAGCTGAACAACATAACTTTTTAGACTTAGACTGTGTCACTGACACAAATAAAGCAATTCAATTATGGATAGGATATATTGCTAAACAATTAGTAGATAATAAAATATCAATAGCAGAAACACCAGCTTATATAGAAAGAACATTAATAGGAACGGTTAAATTATGGCTACAAAACTCAAGTACAGCAAGCTTAGCAGTATTAAGGAATAATAGAAATAGTGAAGGAACAGCAGCTACAACTAATACAGAAATATTAACCAAATATGAACTAGCTATCCGAGATGAATTTAGTAGTATGACTACCGAAGTAGAAGAACAAAATAAAGAAAAAGTAATACATAGAAATTTAATGCAAAAATTAGCTATATGTAACATGTGCTATATAGAAGAATATACTTGCGCCTTTAAGGATTATTATTACAGAGGGATGTATACAACAGCAGAAAGTAGTGACATAAGGAAATTATATTTTACAAAATTACCAGAACCTTTTGGATCAAAAATAACAAAAGATTGGGCTGATGCAGGATTAACAGATACCCTAGGAGCTAGAATAAAATATTTACAACATTGGTTCATAGATCTATGTGAAAAATACAAAGAAAATATTACCCTAGATAAAACAATAGTAAAAAATTTATCTTGTTGTAGAAATAAAACAGCACCACAATTTGGATGTATAGATAAAAATAAAAACTTTTATAGAAAGAGAAGAAAGAGATATACATATAAACCGAACAAAACACGATATAAATATAAAAACCCAAGAAGACGATATTATGTAAAAAACTCTAATACAAAACGACCATATAAGAAAAAGAAATCATTAGCAGAATGTACATGCTATAACTGTGGAAAGTTAGGACATTTAGCAAAAGATTGCAAAATACCTACAGACCCAAAGAAAAAACAAATATCGGAAATAACAGTAAACGATGATGAATATACACAAATTGACTATGTAGATTATGATTTAGAAAGCAATGATAGTATTTATGAATTTTCAGATAATAGTATAAATGAAGATAATGAATCAGAAACAGAATATGACTGAAGAAGATATTAGATTACTTGACAAAGAAGAATATCAGGATGCAGAATCATCAGAACAAAAATTACTATTTGATAACCATATATTTGATCAAATTAAAAAGAAAGAATTAGACTTAAGCATCACTAAGATTTTAGATGTACCTATAATTAAACAATGGTTCAAACCACCAAAAGAAGAATATTATGTAATAAGTCAAAAGGAACATATTATAGATTGTAAATACATAAAAGGAAAAGCAAAGATTCCTATATTAAATAAAAAATTAGTAAATAAAGAAATACAAAAAATAAAATCAAAAATTCCAATAAAATATGTACACTTAGGAGCAACAGAAATATTAATTAAGGCATGCTTTAGAGAAGTCTTAGATACCCCAATTGAAATATACTTAGCAGATGATAGAATCATACACCCTATTGAGAAAAGTGTTATTAGTGCAATAAAAGGAAATTTAATATATCAAAAATTCAAATTCATAATAAGTGCCAATTATTCAGTAGCAGTAACAGATACAAACATAGATAAATCCTTAGTCTTATACTGGAAAATGTCAGGAATTGAGTTAGCACCAGAAAGTAAAATATTTACCGCAAGATGTAAAAATTTATATATATATACTACCAGCCATGAAGTAAAAGCAAAAAACAAAATCAATAGAATTAAGATAGAAAATCCCTTTGAACAAATTGTCACAGTCATAGATAATAATGATTATAATTACCATGAATTAGATATGGAAGCAGATCTAGATATAGTAAGAGATAGACTTAGTACCTCAAAAAGAATGATTACTGATACACCTACATCATCCAAAGCAAGCACCAAAAAACTAAATTATGTATCACAAGACTCAATTAATTATATTACTGATAATCCTAAAACATACCATTATTATATAACAGGACTCATGGATCAACAAATATACTTAATCTTAATAAACACAGGACAGGAAGAAAACTATATTGCAAAAGAATTAGTACTGGAAAATGAGATTATTACAAATACTCAATTAACCGGATTACCAAAAATACTAGCAAACATGGAAAACATAGTGAACAAAAACGAGGAAAAAGTAGAATAGTTATAGATTACAGAAACCTAAATGCAAAAACAAAAACATACAATTACCCTATACCAAATAAGATATTAAAAATTAGACAAATACAAGGTTATAATTATTTCAGTAAATTTGATTGTAAATTAGGATTTTACCACCTAAAGCTAACAGATGAATCTAAAAATTTAACAGCATTCACAGTACCACAAGGATTTTACGAATGGAATGTATTACCCTTTGGATATAAAAATGCACCAGGTAGATACCAAAATTTTATGGATAAATATTTCAACCAACTAGAAAATTGTATAGTATATATAGATGATATACTTTTATATTCAAGAACACAAGATGAACATATTCAATTATTAGAAAAATTTGTACATTTGATTGAAATTTCAGGAATCAGCTTAAGTAAGACAAAAGCAGAATTAATGAAAAATCAGATAGAATTTCTAGGAATACAAATAGATAAACATGGAATAAAAATGCAAACTCACATAGTACAAAAAATAATTGATACAGACGAAACAATAGATACAAAAAAGAAATTACAGTCATTTTTAGGATTAGTCAACCAAGTAAGAGATTATGTACCTAAATTAGCAGAATACCTAAAACCATTACATAAAAAATTAAAGAAAGATACTGAATACCATTTTGATAAAACTGATCAAATACATATACAAAAAATTAAACACATGTGCAAAAACTTACCCAAATTATATTTTCCTGATGAAAATAGAAAATTCGTATATATAGTAGAAACAGACTCTAGTGATCATAGTTACGGAGGAATACTTAAATATAAATATGATAATGAAAAAATTGAGCATCATTGTAGATATTATTCAGGGACTTATACCGAACCACAATTAAAATGGGAGATAAATAGAAAAGAATTATTTGCGCTATATAAATGTTTATTAGCATTTGAACCATATATTGTATATAACAAATTCATTGTAAGAACAGATAATACCCAAGTAAAATGGTGGCTTACAAGAAAAATACAGGACTCAGTCACAACGAAGGAAATACGAAGACTTGTATTAAATATACAAAATTTTACTTTTACAATTGAAATTATTAGATCTGATAAGAATGTCATTGCAGACCACTTATCAAGACAAAGCTACACAGACAGAACAAGATAGTACAACAATGGAAGATATACTCAAAACCCTTACTACACTTTGTACAAAAGTGGAAAGTATGGATATTGAGATACATAGACAAAAGTTACAAATCAATGAAGCTAAATTGAAATCAGCTAGCACAAGTCAGCCGCATGACTATAAATCTGCTGAGATAAGTCGATCGGAAGACTCTAAACATCCAGAGGTAGAAGGAGACGTTGGGAAACTCCGTAAAACCCATAACAAGTTTGTTGATATTGCAGGTACCAGTGAACCAGCTACAAAGAAACCATATACAAACAGTAACCTGAAGAGCATATTTGCAAAACCCTTTATACCAAAAACACATACTACCCAAAATACCACAACCCCACAAACATCCACATATGATGAAAGCCTAAATAGTGATAAAAGAACTTATAACCATATCTCTCAAAATTACATCAAAAATATCCACGAAATACAAACACACCTAAATTTACAACCAAGATCTACGACTACTAAAGACCCAACCCAAGATTATATAACCCAAAAATTACAAGGATACAATAAGCTAATTGCACAACCCAAGACTAGTGCAAATTTAATCAGATCATGTTATGCATACGGACTAATCAATACCATATACACATACAGTGGAGAAGAATTATCCGGAATACCAGACTTACAAAGTGCATTCACAAGATACAAAAGAATTACAAAAGGAGATCTATATTACATCAAGTTTTATACAGCACCAGCGGAGATATTGTACAATGAGATAAAACCAGTTATACAAGTGATAAAAATTGGAATGACCAGAGATATGATTATCCCAAACGAGATAGAACAACAACCAGAAATACCAGTCAATGATATACCAAGCTTCTATGCAAACAAAAGAGCTATTGGCATAGCCACAATTATCCAGGAATTAGCCAACAACTACTTAAATGGAAATGCTATATGGGCTTATACCATTAGAAATCAAGTTATGATTTATTCTAATTCAAGGGAAATACGCCAAGAAGATATGGATGAAGTCCAGAGATGGATACTATCCTTACTTAAACCAGAAGAGCAACCATTAACAAGAGCCTTAAAAAATAATTTTATTTCCCAACATATATTGACCAGATATTGTAAATTAGTTAGCAAATACCCAGACCACAAATGTACCCAATGCAATGGAGGAGATAGTATTGATATGCCAACCGTCCAGCTGGAATAAGCAATCAAGCAGATAAGATGGAGTAATCAATCAAGCAGATAAAGCAAAAGATAGAGCAGGAACAATAGATAATAAACCAAGCACCTCCAGAACAAATAAACCAACACCTAGTTATACTAAATATACATATGAAACAGGAGAAAGAGCTAGAACATTATGGGAAAAAAGATTAAACACAAAGTGGCAACCAAAACAAACAGCTGAACAACATAACTTTTTAGACTTAGACTGTGTCACTGACACAAATAAAGCAATTCAATTATGGATAGGATATATTGCTAAACAATTAGTAGATAATAAAATATCTTAAATTATGGCTACAAAACTCAAGTACAGCAAGCTTAGCAGTATTAAGGAATAATAGAAATAGTGAAAGAACAGCAGCTACAACTAATACAGAAATATTAACCAAATATGAACTAGCTATCCGAGATGAATTTAGTAGTATGACTACCGAAGTAGAAGAACAAAATAAAGAAAAAGTAATACATAGAAATTTAATGCAAAAATTAGCTATATGTAACATGTGCTATATAGAAGAATAACACCGATAAAGGCATTCAAAAGCAAGCAAACTCATTTACTTTAACAGAGAGATGATCAAGTTTTTTTTTTTAAAAAAAATAAAATGTAAGAGGAAATCCCACACATTTCAATTCATGGTCTTTCTTAGCACGAAATTGGATTTACTCTTAACCTCTTAACCTTGGATTCTTTATCTGTATTCGAACAAAGGGAGAAGCATGGATTTCTAAAACGAATTAATGTTCCAAATGCATTACCAATACATCCCATCATTTTTTCCAAAAAACATTATCTAAACCATTAATTCTGGAGACTAAAGGAAGCTATTACAAACAATACTCTCACCTACAGATTTTGAGACTTGGTTCTAGAGATAGAAGCAAACTCTAATACGTTACGAAACATAGATTCTGAATGAAACAACCATATACCAAAAAAAAAAAAAAAAAAAAAAGAAACATCACTTCTTATAATAAGGAAAATAGGATCGGAGCCATTTAAACTCACTAAAATGAAACTACTATTAATAAAACATAATTTACGAAAGAAACATTAAGCTATTCTACTATGGAATTCTACAAGAAACTGAAAGAAACATGAGAAAAAGGGGGAAAAGACTACTAGTTTGATCTTTTACTATTTTTAAAGCAGTAAAGAAACATTAAATGGACACAAACATAACTATATTCCTCTACACTAAAACAACAACGTTAAAGGGAAAAGCAAAATGGAACATAGAAAATAAATCCAGACAATAGGGAATTACTGACTAAACAACAAATTTCAACCATTCAAACACTGAAACTGAAATTTAAAAGAAGAAAAAAAAAATGTTAAAAGAGAATGAGTTTACCTTTTTTCGATTAGCGAATCGGGGATTACGAGATGAAAAGCTCGGCTTCCACCTTTCCCCTTGACTTGAGAACAACGAGAAAAATTAAAAATCGAGCAAAAATTCTCACAACTCCAGGCTGGGGACAGAAGTCCAAATCCTAACCGAGTAAAGAGAATTCTAGCTATATTTTGGGGTTTCAAATCGTGACCGTAAAGGGTGAATGGGAGGGGTTTATATAGAACCCCAAAATCCCAAATTCAAGATGAATTGGCAATGTGGGATAAGGAAATTCGAGGGCTTTTTGGTAATTTACCAAGAAATTTCGAATTGAGGATAGGGTTTTGATGACATTGAATTTGCATGAACTTGGACACAATTAGGGTTAAATACATTGGATTTTTTGGGGGAAAATGAATTCCCTTACAACCAATGAGATTTGGGTGAGTATGTACTGTGATGGTACGAAATTGACAAAATTCTCGCCTGATTTCACGGGTTCGAACGTTATGAGGCCATCTGGGCTCGTTCTAGGTCACCTAGGATATGATTTCTCGCATGATAGTCATATGCCCTGTACGAATTGGAGAGGGAAAGAAATTTGAGTGGGATAGGGAAAGGATTAGGGTTTTACTGGTGTTGTTCTTGTTGTTGTTGCCAATGTGGGTTAAGGAAGAAGGGGATATAAGGTGTAGCGAGCCGGTTCGGGTCGTAATGAGTTGTGCTTGGGCGGATGATTTAGGGGAAATAAAGGGTAGATTTTTGCTTTTAAAGAGATAACCACATTCACTTTAGAGGTTAGAAAAATTTATTAAAAACATGGCCAAATTAAAAAAAAAAAACAATGGGTCAATTGCATAGCAATTGTGACCAACCTGATTCGAACTATGGCCTAATCTTAATATTTTAATCAAATCGAGTCAAAAAAACAAATTAATGTCTAATTTGATCCCGAGCTTCTTGATTTAATGAAATAAAATAAATATCTTCTCAAATAAATTATTTTTTAAGAAATTAAACCAAAAATAATTTTAGAAAATTCTTTATCTGAGTAAAAAAAATGTTTTGAATTCATTCAAAATCGAAGAAACTCAAGAATTAAATTAAATAGTGGAGGGCAAAAATTAGGTGTCAACACCTCCTACTTTTGTTGGCTTAGAGACTGAGGATGCATTTGAGTTCATTGTTGATTGTTGTGAAAGGGTGTATAAAATGGGTATTTTGGAGCAGCACGGTGTTGAGTTTGTTTTCTTCCAACTGCAAGGTGATGCAAAGCAGTGGTGGAGAGATTATGTGGAGTGTCGGTCACCAACTTTACCTACATTGTCATGGGCTCAGTTCCACACCCTATTTTTGGAAAAGTATGTACCCCATACTCGTCGTGATTGTAAGAAGAATGTGTTTTTTCCCTCGAGAAGGGCAATATTTCTGTTGTGGCCTATGAGGCCATGTTTCATGCTTTGTCCCATTATTCTACTCCGTTACTTGGTATAGAGGATAAGAGTATTCAGTTATTTATGAAGGCCTATACACTAACTTGCATGTTTGTTTGTTCATATGCCTCTTCTATTGGGAAGACCTTTAATGAGGTTGTGGATTATGTGAAAAAGGTAGAAGGGGTCAAAAAATTTAGTCAGGCAAAGGTTTTATCAAAGAAGTTGTAATACCCCGTACGTTTATGAGTCTAGCTGACTACCGCAATATAGATGGAAATAATGAAACATGAGAGATTTGGTGAATTATGCATTAAATTGTGGGCATGGATAAGTCTTGAACAATTGGGCCCTAAATGAGGCCCAAATATCATGAGAAAGACATGGCCCAAAAGGGATTTTTTTGACCCATTCTTCCAATATTGGTCCATTTGACCAATCAACATTGCATTTGATGCTAAGGAAGAGATAAGAGAGACTTGAGGGACTATATAAAGTAAGAAAATCAGATTTTTATTCATTTGGACTCTCATAACATTTTCTAGACTTTTCCAATATTATCATCTTGTCGCTTAAGAACCCTAAGTCACTCCTTTGGCCAAGATCATCATTTTGTAAGACTTGGTAAGTGTTTCTTATGATGGTATAATATATTTTATGCATTATAAATGGTGTATATTGTGTTGGTTATGTTGGTGGAGTATGGAGAAGTTCACTATGTGTGAAGTATAGGTGTTTGTTAAATAGGAGGATGGTTTTGCCTTGTAATCTTGAGTGTGTACTTGTGGTTTTGCAGGAAGTGAATTTGATGAAGTCAATATTGACATGTGAGATGTTATTATAGTCTTCCCTTGTTTTTTCATGGTGTATAATGTTTGGAATTTCTATTGTGGAATTGGTTATGGTTTTAGTGCCGTATTGGCGGTAAAGTATAGTTTTGGGTGTTGTTATGTGTGTTGTGAGACCATGGCTGAATGTTGGTGTTTAATATGATCAAAAATATGTCACAATAAGTTTGGTAATGATCATGGACCATTCATTACATTAAAATACCCAAAAGAAACCATTTCGGACCAAAACGGGCATCCGCCCCCGCAGACGGAGGCACCTGCGGGCGCAGATGCCAACGCAGCTGTCTATGGCTGCTGCCAAAGTGCATCTCCGCACGCACCTCAGCCACCTGCGGGTGCAGGTGGCAGTGCAGGTCACCCTTAGATTCGGTTTTGTATGTTTTCATACCTAGTCGACCCTCGAAGGCCCCTATACCATTTTTGGATATAATTATCAACTTGTGATGTTGTTTTAATGAATTTAAAGTATCCTATGAGGTGTGTTGGACTGTATGAAGTTTGGATGGTTGTTCATATGTTTATATGAAGGAGTAATTGTGACGGAATGATAAAGAGAAAAGCATAAGGGTAAGTGTGGTATGAAATACTATCGATGTATGATTCCTTGGTTAATGTGTGTACTGTTATGGTGTTGTGGATATGAAAATGCGTTGGATTGTATTGTAAGGGTGACATGATATTATACGGCAGTCATATAGTTCATTGACGTCTTGTACGCCTGTATAGTGACTAGTTGCTAACGTAAGTTCCGGTATGAACTTGTATTGTAGAGTAAGACGTAAGAAAGAAGCTGGACTATTGTGTTCATACATAGGCTTGTTTCTTCATATTAGGAGGTGCACGTATGTAAGGTTACTTTGTCTGTATCTTTCTGCAGCGTATAAAATTCACATTGACGTTACACTTGTCCTATTCCGAAATGTGTTAAGGTATACTATTTCCGGTTATCAATGGTCACTATCATCTGTTTCCTACTCATTGATCAATTGTGAATCTCATGTCTCATATTCATGGTTAATGTTCCAGAAGTCCAATAAGGTTATTTTTTAATGTTCCAACAGTGATTATACTCATATATCTTGTTCATTGATTATTGTCTAATGGTTCCAATGGTGTTATGTTTCCAATAAGGCTATGGTTCCAACAATGTTTATTCACATGTCGCTCACTCATTGGTTAATGATCCAAAGCTTCAACTAAAGGTGTGACTATCATGGTATCAATCTCAAAGTAATAAACAAGGTATCAATCTCAAAGTAATAAACAAAGTAATGCATATGTGGTCAATGATCAAGTATGGGTGGCAGCTTTAGGGGTAAAATGCCTAGCTCAAGCCAATCCCGAGGTTGTTGGATCAGAGGGCAATCCTAGGGGAAAAAGCCTATCTCGGACCGATCCTGACAGGGGGCAGCTCTAGGGGCAATAACCTAGCTCGAGCCGAACCTGAAATGTTGTATGGGTGGCAGCTCTAGAGGTACTAACCTAGCTAGAGCCGATCCCGATATATCCATTGGTTCATAGGGTGGCAGCTCTAGGGGCATAAGCGTAGCTCGAGCCGATCCCAACATAACGCTCTGTTATGTTTAAAACCCACTGTTCAGTCGGCGCCCGGGTGTCACCGGTCAAAGTCGAAGATGAATAATCATGGAAGTAAAGATACAAAGAATGTAATGAAAGCAACATACATGGTTTCCAAAGTACAGAATAGTGACTCATCGACATTGTGACTTATCTATATTGGTTATGCATTTGAACTTGAGTTCTTGACATATTTTCATAGCTTACAAGTTTCATATAATTTACCTTACTTGCTGCAGGCGTAGGTACTAGTAGGCCTCCACAGTAGGTTGCCAGTGTTGCAGATCCTTGGTGAGCTCCAGTTAGTTCGGGGCTTCTCCGAGTCGCAGTTGTATATATGTTTTGGTGTTGTACATATTGTATAAAGCGGGGACTTGTCCCGCCATTTAGTTCATTTTGGTCAATACACTTGTTAGAGGCTTTTGTAGACAGATGTGGGTGTACAAATGTAAAAGGGATGTCATTCTTGACTTGGTGGCCTCAACGGCCAAGTTTCGCATATGTATATATATATCATGTTCCATGAATTCCATTGTTGGTATCTATAGCTATTATGTGATTATGGGTTTCTTATGGCATGCATATGATTGAATAGAGACAAAGCTTGGTTCTCTCGAGCCTTGTCGGCTACGAGTGCCAATCCATCCCGATGGGATTCGGGGCGTGACAAAAGTGGTTTCAGAGCAGGTCGTTCTAAGGGTGTCTACAAAGCCGTGTCTGAGTAGAGTCTTACTTATCGATGTGTTGTGCACCACATTTATAAGTAGGAGGATATGGTACATTTAGGATGTTGTTTCTTTTCTTCACTTCTAGATCATGCAATAGAGCCAGTGTTGTAAGTTGAATTGAATCTGATCATGGTAATTGTTTTTCTTTGGTATAGTCAAAATGTCAATCACGAGGAAAGGTAAAGGTAAAGGGAAGCAGGTAGATAGGCCTGCTGAAGAAGGAATGAGTACACTGCCACCTGACCAAGCTAGTCAAGATGGAGCAAATGCTGAAATTTCATCGCGGTCTTCGTCTACTTTTCCAGCTCCGGAGGAGCCAGTTGGTAGAGAAGTACCCGCAGAACCACCAATGAATGCCACAAATCAGGATCTTAGAAATGCAGTTCATATGTTGACACAGTTAGTGGTAGCCCAGAGTCAAGGACGAGCTGGTCCAATGACACATGATGATGATGCGGCTAGAGTGGCAAGTCGCAGAACACAGGATTTCTTGAAACTGGACCCTCCTATCTTCACAGGGTCAGATCCAAAAGCAGACCCACAGGACTTCGTGGATCAAATTCAGAGAGCCTTGGAAGTTATGCACGTGACAGGGGTAGAAACAGTTGAACTTGCTGCGGACAGATTGAAAGGAGAGGCAATATTGTGGTACGAGGATTGGAAGAAATCCCATGAGATTGGTGCAACTCCACTAAATTGGGAAGAATTTAAAACAGTTTTCCTTGATCATTACTTGCCCTACGAGATCCCTGAGGCACGTGCGGATCAGTTCCTAAATCTCCGTCAGGGAAATCTAAGCGTCAAGGAATACAGTTTGCAATTTAATTCCTTGGCTCGATATGCTCCAAATGTTGTGGCTATGATGACAGACAGGATCCATAGATACGTGGACAGAATAGAGCCATATTTGGTAAGGGATTGCACCATTGCGGCCTTGAACAAAGACATGGACATAACTAGAATACAAGGCTTCACCAAGAAAATGGAAGATCAAAGACAGAGACGAAAGGTACATGAATTTGACAGGGGACAGTCCAAAAGGGCTAGACCTATGGGACCACCAATGATGTCCCAAGGAGGATCTAGGCCCCGTATGTTTCCTAGACCACCTACACCATCGTTCTCGCATTCCACAGCAGGTGCACACTCTCATTTTAGAGGGCTTAGAGGTGGTCCAGCTGGGCAGAGTAGTGGAGGTCACGGATCACAGGCAACAGGTTTTCCTCATCAGCAGTGTCAGTACTACGGGCGTATTCATGCAGGTACATGCAGAGTGGGAACAAATGCTTGTTTCTGGTGCGGCATGACAGGACACATGATGAGAGAGTGTCCCAGAGGAGTGTGGGTGGTATAGCATGACTGGCAGGATCGGCCGTTGCATCATCAGCATTGGTTCCTTCACTGGGCCGAAGTGTCCAACCTGTTGGCCGTAGTAGAGGGGCCAGAGGAGCAGCCAATACTAGTGGGGTTCAGAATCGCACTTATGCGTTAGTGGACTGACAGAATTTAGAGGCTTCCCCTGATGTTGTCACAGGTACATTATCCATATTCTCATATAATGTATATTCATTGATTGACCCAGGTTCTACATTTTCCTATGTTACTCCATTGGTTGCTGCGAAATTTGCAAAGGCACCAGAATTATTAATTAAATCAATTGAAGTGTCTACACCGGTCGGTGAATATATTATTGCAAAAAGAGTATATCATAATTGTGTGGTAATGGTGTGTGGTCATGATACATTGGACGATCTCATTGAATTAGACATGGTGGATTTTGATGTGATTATGGGAATGGATTGGTTGCCTCTTGTTATGCTACGGTAGACTGCTGGGCCAAGAAGGTGCAATTTTGTTTTCCGCAAGGAAATGTTCTTGAATGGCAGGGTAATGTAGGGGCACCACGAGGAAGATTTATTTCCTATTTGAAAGCCAGAAAAATGATTGCTAAGGGTTATATATGTCATCTAGTACGGGTGAAAGATACTGAAGTGGAACCACTAACTCCGCAATCGGTTCCAGTGGTCAATGAATTTCTAGATGTGTTCCCAGAGGATCTTCCAGGCTTACCCCCAGAACGGGAAGTAGAATTTGGCATTGATGTGATTCCAGGAACTCAACCTATTTTTATTCCTCCATATAGAATGGCTCCAACAAAATTGCGTGAATTGAAGGAGCAATTGAAATATTTACTGGACAAAGGCTTCATTAGGCCTAGTATGTCCCCGTGGGGTGCGCCGGTATTATTTGTACGGAAGAAAGATGGCACATTGAGAATGTGCATCGACTATCAGCAATTAAATAAGGTGACGATCAAGAACAAATATCCCCTCCCTCGAATTTATGATTTGTTTGATCAGTTATAGGGTGCCAAGTGTTTTTCAAAGATTGACTTTAGGTCGAGTTACCATCAAGTCAGAGTTAGAGAAGAAGATGTTCCCAAGACAGCTTTCCGAACACGGTATGGTCATTATGAATTTTTAGTTATGTCATTTGGACTAACAAATGCACCAGTTGTATTCATGGATTTGATGAATAGGGTATTTAAGCCATTTTTGGATGTGTTCGTCACGGTATTTATAGATGACATCCTAGTTTATTCAAGATCACTAGAGGACCATGCTAATCACTTACGGCAGGTGTTACGGATTCTCTGTGGGCGTAAGTTGTATGCCAAGTTCTCTAAGTGTGAGTTTTGGTTAAAATCAGTTGCATTCTTAGGCCACATTGTGTCAGATGAAGGTATACAGGTTGATACACAGAAGATTGAAGCATTGAAAAATTGGTCAAGACCTACGACACCTACAGAGATTCGTAGTTTTCTTGGACTGGCAGGTTATTACAGAAGATTTGTGGAAGGTTTTTCCTCCATTGCTGCACCGTTAACAAAGCTTACACATAAGGAAGTAAAATTTCAGTGGAATGACGCGTGCGAGAAAAGCTTCCAAAGGTTGAAAGATAAATTAACCTCTACACCAGTTTTAGTGCTTCCAGAAGGTACCGAAGGGTATGTAGTGTATTGTGATGCTTTCGGGGTTGGCCTCGAATGCGTATTGATGCAACACGGTAATGTCATAGCATATGCCTCACGACAGTTGCGGCCACACGAGAAAAATTATCCCACACATGATCTTGAATTAGCAGCGGTGGTCTTTGCTTTAAAGATATGGCGTCATTATTTATATGGAGTTCATATTGATATCTATACATCACAAAAGTTTGCAATATCTCTTTAAGCAGAAGGAACTCAATTTGAGGCAGAGAAGGTGGGTAGAGCTCTTAAAAGACTATGATATTGATATTCTTTATCATCCAGGCAAAGCAACTATAGTAGCTGATGCATTGAGCCGCAAGACAGTAGAAAGCACTAGTGGCCAGTTGACTGAAAAGCAAGAGATAATCAAAGATTTATATCAGCTAGCCAGCTTGGGAGTTTGACTTATTGAATCCTCAGATGATGGAGTTATTGTGCAGAATGCAGCAGAATCCTGCTTAACAGCTGAAGTGAAAGAGAAGCAGTTTGCGAATTCTATGTTATTGAAGCTAAAGGAAAATGTACAACAGAATTTGACAAAGGCATTTGATCTTACACAAGAAGGGGTACTTCGATGTTAAGGGAGATTATGTGTACCGGATATAGATGAGCTGAGGAAACGGATTATGACAGAGGCGCATCATTCGCTCTATTCTATTCATCCGGGTACTTCTAAAATGTACCATGATTTAAAAAAAGTGTATTGGTGGGGAAATATGAAAAAGAACATTACAGAGTTTGTCGCTCAATGCCCGAATTTTCAACAGGTGAAAGTAGAGCATCAGAAATTGGGAGGTTACATGCAATGTATTAATCTTCTAGTCTGGAAATGGGATATGATTAATATGGATTTCATTACAGGTTTTCCTCGTACATTTCAGAAGTTTGATTCTATATGGGTCATAGTGGACAGGCTTACCAAATCAACACATTTTCTACCAGTCAAGACCACCTATACAACTGAGGATTATGCGAAGTTGTATGTGAAAGAGATCGTACGATTGCATGGTATTCCATTTTCCATCATATCAGACAGAGAAGCACAGTTCACAACACACTTTTGGGGATCTTTTCAGCAGAGTTTGGGTACACAGGTGAATTTGAGTACAACTTTCCATCCTCAGACTGATGGACAAGCAGAACGTACTATTCAGACACTTGAAGATATGCTATGAGCATGCACGTTAGATTTTCAAGGCAGTTGGGATGACCATTTGCCTCTTATTGAATTTGCGTATAACAATAGCTATCATTCGAGTATTAAAATGGCACCTTATGAAGCCTTGTACGGAAGGAAATGTAGATCACCAATTGGATGGTTTGAAGCGGGTGAAACTGCTTTACGTGGGCCAGATATTATTCATCAGGCTATGGACAAAGTTAAAGTGATCCAACAACGGTTAAAAATGGCTCAAAGTCGTCACAAGTCATATGCCAATGTTATAAGAAGGGGGCTTGAATTCTCCATAGGTGATTGGGTGTTTTTAAAGGTGTTACCGATGAAAGGGGTAATGCGGTTCGGAAAGAAAGGGAAATTGAGTCCACGTTACATAGGCCCATATGAAATCATTAGAAGATTTGGGCAAGTTGTGTATGAGTTGGCACTACCCCAGGAACTTTCCTCAGTCCATCCGGTATTTCATGTATCAATGCTTCGAAAGTGCATAGGGGATCCATCTCGTTTTACTCCTATTGACGATGTACAGGTCACAGAGGATCTTACCTATGAGGAGACACCTATAGCTATTCTGGATAGACAAGTGAAGATATTAAGGAATAAAGAAATTGCTTTTATAAAGGTACTTTAGAGAAATCAGCAAAGAGAAGAGGTCACATGGGAAGCTAAAGAGATGATGAAATCCAAGTACCCTCATTTGTTTCAAAAAGAAGAATGAAAAGTAATTATTTATAAGATTTGAGTGTATATATATATGATGACATAAAGAATGCTCCTCAACTTGTAATTATTTACATTGAATAATAACACTAACATTCGAGGACGAATGTTTCTAAGGGGAGAAGAATGTAATACCCCGTACGTTTATGAGTCTAGCTGACTACCGCAATATAGATGGAAATAATGAAACATGAGAGATTTGGTGAATTATGCATTAAATTGTGGGCATGGATAAGTCTTGAACAATTGGGCCCTAAATGAGGCCCAAATATCATGAGAAAGACATGGCCCAAAAGAGATTTTATTTTGACCCATTCTTCCAATATTGGTCCATTTGACCAATCAACATTGCATTTAATGATAAGTAAGAGATAAGAGAGACTTGAGGGACTATATAAAGTAAGAAAATCATATTTTTATTCATTTGGACTCCCATAACATTTTCTAGACTTTTCCAATATTATCATCTTATCTCTCAAGAACCCTAAGTCACTCCTTTGGCCAAGATCATCAATTTGTAAGACTTGGTAAGTGTTTATTATGATGGTCTAATATATTTTATGCATTATAGATGGTTTATATTATGTTGGTTATGTTGGTGGAGTATGGAGAAGTTCACTATGTGTGAAGTGTAGGTGTTTGTTAAATCGGAGGATGGTTTTGCCTTGTAATCTTGAGTGTGTACTTGTGGTTTTGCAGGAAGTGAATTTGATGAAGTCAATATTGAAATGTGAGATGTTATTATAGTCTTCCCTTGTTTTTTCATGGTGTATAATGTTTGGAATTTCTATTGTGGAATTGGTTATGGTTTTGGTGCCGTATTGGCCATAAAGTATGGTTTGGGGTGTTGTTATGTGTGTTGTGAGACCATGGATGAATGTTGGTGTTTAATATGATCAAAAATATGTCACAATAAGTTTTGTAATAATCATGGACCATTAATTACATTAAAAGACCCAAAAGAAACCATTTCGGACCAAAACGGGCATCTGCCCCCGCAGACGGAGGCACCTACGGGCTCAGGTCAAGTCACCCCCAGATCCAATTTTGTATGTTTTCGTACTAGTCGACCCCCGAAGTCCCCTATACCCTTTTTAGATGTAATTATCAACTTGTGATGTTGTCTTAATGACTTTAAAGTATCGTATGGAGGTGTGTTGGACTGTATGAAGTATGGATGGTTGTTCATATGTTGTTATGAAGGAGTAATTGTGACGGATTGATAAAGAGAAAAGCATAAGGGTAAGTGTGGTGTGAAATACTATCGATGTATGATTTCTTGGTTAATTTGTGTACTGTTATGGTGTTGTGGATATGAAAATGCATTGGATTGTATTGTAAGGGTGACATGATATTATACGGCAGTCATATAGTTCATTGACGTCTTGTACGCCTGTATAGTGACTAGTTGCTAACGTAAGTTCCGGTATGAACTTGTATTGTAGAGTAAGACGTAAGAAAGAAGCTGGACTATTGTGTTCATACATAGGCTTGTTTCTTCATATTAGGAAGTGCAAGTATGTAAGGTTACTTTGTTCGTATCTTTCTGCAGCGTATAGAATTCACATTGACGTTACACTTGTCCTATTCCGAAATGTGTTAAGGTATACTATTTCCGGTTATCAATGGTCACTATCATATGTTTCCTACTCATTGATCAATTGTGAATCTCATGTATCATATTCATGGTTAATGTTCAAAAAGCCCAATAAGGTTATGTTTCAATGTTCCAATAGTGATTATACTCATGTAGCTTGTTCATTGATTATTGTCTAATGGTTCCAATGGTGTTATGTTTCCAATAAGGCTATGGTTCCAACAATGTTTATTCACATGTCCCTCACTCATTGGTTAATGATCCAAAGCTTCAAGTAAAGGTATGACTATCATGGTATCAATCTCAAAGTAATAAACAAAGTAATGCATATGTGGTCAATGATCAAGTATGGGTGGCAGCTTTGGGGGCAAAATACCTAGCTCAAGCCGATCCCGAGGTTGTTGGATCAGAGGGCAATCCTAGGGGCAAAAACCTAGCTCGGACCGATCCTGACAGGGGGCAGCTCTAGGGGTAATAACCTAGCTCGAGCCGAACCTGAAATGTTGTATGGGTGGCAGCTCTAGAGGTACTAACCTAGCTCGAGCCGATACCGATATATCCATTGATTCATATTGTGGCAGCTCTAGGGGAATAAGCCTAGCTCGAGCCGATCCAAACATAATGCTATGTTATGTTTAAAACCCACTGTTCAGTCGGGGCTCGGGTGTCACAGGTCAAAGTCAAAGATGAATAATCATGGTAGTAAAGATACAAAGAATGTAATGAAATCAACATACATGGTTTCCAAAGTACAGAATAGTGACTCATCGACATTGTGACTTATCTATATTGGTTATGCATTTGAACTTGAGTTCTTGACATATTTTCATATCTTACAAGTTTCATATGGCCTTACATACTCAGTACATTCTTCGTACTGACCCCTCTTGGGTAATTTACCTTACTTGCTACAGGTGTAGGTACTAGTAGGCCTCCACAGTAGGTTGCCAGTGTTGCAAATCTTTGGTGAGCTCTAGTTAGTTCGGGCCTTCTCTGAGTCGCAGTTGTACATATGTTTTGGTGTTGTACATATTGTATAAAGCGGGGACTTGTCCTGCCATTTAGTTCATTTTGGTCAATGCACTTGGTAGAGGCTTTTGTAGACAGATGTGGGTGTATAAATGTAAAAGGGAAATGTCGTTCTTGACTTGGTGGCCTTAACGGCCAAGTTTCGCATATGTATATATATATATATATCATGTTCCATGAATTATATTGTTGGTATCTATAGCTATTATGTGATTATAGGTTTCTTATGGCATGCATATGATTGAATAGAGACAAAGCTTGTTTCTCTCAGGCTTTGTCGGCTATGAGTGTCAATCCGCCCTGATGGGATTGGGGGCATGACAGAAGTACCAAAATGTAGGTAACTTTAGTGAATCTTATTCCAGGGGTCATAGCCATCAGGCCTATCCGTCTTGCCCTATTTAGTCAGCTCTGCTAGCTTATACAGGGGGTCAGTTAAGGGCCACTCAGCAGCTCTCAGTTGCTATAAATCAAGGGGCTTTTAATTTTTCAGCTAACAGAGCATCTCTAGATTAAGGTTGCTATGCTTGTGGTATTGTGGGGCACTTCAAGAGAGTGTGTCCTTAGAGACAGGCTGATTTAAGGGGAAGCAACATGCTAGAGTTGTGGTTCCTACTGGCAATTGTGGTGGAGGTAATGGTAATAGTAAGGGTCATCCATAGGGTGGGTGGGATAATTATCAGGGAGGCCATGGTGGAAACTGAGAAGGTGGTAATGCAGGGAGAGGTGGTGAATAGTCTACTATAGAAGTTGCCCAGATTGATGATACAACTCACTATTATGCCTTTCTAGACAAGACCAAGGCCGAGGCTTTCGATGCTGTTTTATAGGTACTATTCTTATTTATGACCAGATGGCTACTATTTTTCTATTCATGCTCCACATATTCTTATGTATCTGTTATATTTTTCTTGGGATTGTACTTGATTTGTGATATACTTGACTCTCTTGTATATGTGTCTACTCTAGTTGGAGACTTTGCAGTAGTGACCTATATGTATAGTGTGTGTTCTGTCTTATTTATGGGTTTCCAGACTTGGATAGATTTGATAAGTTTGGATATGCTTGATTTTGACATTAACTTGGCTATGACTTGGCTATCTCTATATCATGTTGTTTTAAATTTTAATGCTAAGACGGTGACTTTAGAGATGCCTAGGATGGATAAGTTAGAGTGGGAAGGTGTGTATAAGTTGAAACCTAGGAAAATTATATCTTTTATTTGGGCTAAGAAGTTAGTTGGGAAAGGGTGTTTGGTCTTTGTAGCACATATTAGTGATGTTAGTCCAGACACCCCCTCTATTGAGTCAGTCCCGTGGTATCAGAATTTCAGGAGGTGTTTCCCACAGATTTGTTTGGTATGTCTCTAGGCTGATACATTGACTTTTATATTGATTTGGAGTCGGGTACTCGCCCTATTTATATCCCTCCCTATTGAATGACTCTGACTGAGTTGACAGAACTCTAGACTTAATTACAAGAGTTACTTGATAAGGGATTCATTCAACCTAGTGCTTCTCCTTAGGGTGCTCCAGTGTTGTTCGATAAGAAAAAAGATGGTAGCATGAGAATGTGCATTGACTAAACACAAATGAATAAGGTTACAATAAGGACTACATGTTGCTTTAGTTTTCTCAAAGATAGACTTGAGGTTGGGTTATCACTAGTGAAAAATTTGGCCTGAGGATATACCCAAGACAACTTTTAGGACTCGGTATGGGTATTATGAGTTCTTAGTGATTTCATTTGGGTTAATTAATATGCCGACAACTTTCATGAGCTTGATGAATGGTATCTTTAAGTCATTTTTGGATTTTTTTGTGATTGTTTTTATTGTTGATATTTTGGTTTACTCCAAGATTAAGGAGGAGCATGTAAGACATCTTCGCATTATTTTTGGATTTTGAAGGAGAAGCAGTTGTATGCTAAGTTCTCTAAATGCAAATTTTAGTTGTCTTCTATTGCCTTCTTGAGGCATTTGGTTTCAAAAAAGGGGGTGATGGTAGATCCCCAGAAGATTGAAGCTGTTAAGAGTTGTGTTCTGCCTAGGTCTGTGACTAAAGTTAGAATGTTTATGGGTCTTTCTAGTTATTATCGCAGGTTTGTCAAGAATTTTGCATCCATTGCTACTCACTTGAAAAAGTTAACCTAGAAGGAGATGCAATTTGTATAATCAGATAAGTGTGAGGAGAGCTTTCATAAGCTCAAGTCTCTTTTGACTACAATCCCCATTCTTTCCTTGCCAATTGAAGGTAAGGACTTTACTATGTTTTGTTATGCTTCACTTTCTAGTTTGGGTGTTGTATTGATGTAGGACAAAAATGTAATTGCATATGCTTCGAGGCAATTGAAGCCTCATGAGAAAAATTATCCAACCCATGATTTGGAGTTGGTAGCCGTGGTTTTTGCACTTAAAAGTTAGACACACTACCTTTATGGTGTCAAGTGTGAGGTGTTTACAAACCACCGTAGCTTGCAGTATATTGTCACCTAAAAGGATTTGAACTTAAGGCAGAGAAGGTGGATGGAATGGTTGAAGGATTATGATGTGACCATCCAATAACATCTGAGCAAGGTCAATATGGTGGCGGATGCATTGACTTGGAAAGCGGTAAGTATGGGTAGTCTGGCTTGTTTGAAGGTGTCAAGGCAACCTTTGGCTAGAGAGAGTCAGACTCTAGCATCACAGTTCATGCAGTTTGGTGTTTCTTAAAAGGGTGGAGTGTTGGCTAGTGTTGAGGTAAGGTCAATATTCCATGACCAAATCAAGGATAGACAGTTTGAAGATATGAATTTGAATAAACTTTGAAACAAGATAGTGGGTAGTGAAGCTTCTGATAACACACTCAATGTCTGTGTGCCTTATGTTTGTGATTTAATTCTGAGTTTGCTTGCAAAATCTCATTGTTCTCAGTACTTCATTCATCTGGGTGCAACCAAGATGTATTGTGACTTGAGAAAACTTTATTAGTGGCCCAGGATGAAAAGAGATGTAATGGAGTATGTGTGTAAATACAACAATTGCAAGCAGGTGAAATACAAACATCAAAGACCTGCATGCTTACTTCAGAGGATGCCCATTCCTGAAGGGAAATAGGAGAGGATAGCCATGGATTTTATAGTGGATCTCCCAAAGACCTTACGGCAGCATGACTCTATTTGGGTCGTTATAGATATACTGACTAAGTCATCTCACTTCATTCAAGTTAGAGTGGATTACAACTTGAAGTAGTTAGCCAAGATTTATATCAAAGAGCTATTGAGGTTGCATGGGGTGCCAATTTCCATCATTTTTATAGAGGTATGAAACTCACCTCTACGTTTTGGGATAGGTTACATGAAGAGCTGGGCACTAAGCTTGACTTTAGAAATGCTTTCAATCCTCAGACTAACAGGCAGTCAGAGAGGACTATTCAGGTGTTGAAGGATATGTTGAGGGATTGTGTGATTGACTTTGGGGGTCATTTTGATATGTTTTTTCCATTGTGGGAGTTTTCATACTATAATAATTACCATTCTAGAATCGATATGGCTCCATTTGAAGCATTTTATGATAGAAGGTGTAGATCACCCATAGGATGGCTCAAGGTTAGTGATATAAAAACTTTGGGCATAGACTTGGTGAAGTAAGCTAAGGAGAAGGTGAGATTTATTAAAGGCAAGTTGTTGGTATCCCAAAGTAGGCAAAAAGAACATGTGGATCGCAAGTTAAGGGACATGTCTTTAAAACCCAATAAACAAGTGTTGTTGAAAGTATCTCCTATGAAGGGAGTTATGTGATTTGATAAGAAATGTAAGCTTAGCCCTAGGTATATTAGTCTGTTTTAGGTTCTTGACACTTTGGGCCTGATATCTTATAGGTTGGCTTTGCCACCAAGCTTGTCAGGGGTCCATCCGATAGTCCATGTGTAAATGCTTAAGAGATATCATGGAGATAGGGATTATATCACTAACTGGGATTCAGTTTTTCTTGGAAAGAATCTTGCATATGAAGAGGAGCCAGCTGCAATTCTTGACTGGGATGTTCGAAAATTATGGAAGAAAGAAATTCAGTCTGTAAAGGTTTAGTGAAGACGGATAAGTGACATAAGTACCCTCACTATTTTGAGTATATATGTACTCTCTTTCTTACTTGCCTCATTTTTCTTGTTTGATTATTTGGGGACGAATGATGGGAAAATTTATATCTATTGTAATTACCTCTTCGTTGTTACGAGTAAGTCTAGCATGCCAAGATTTAGGTTAAGATTTTCCCCGAATTGAGGGTTAGAAATTTTAGGCTAGGCTAGTTTTGGAAGAAATCCAAGCGTGGTATGGTTTAGGGTAACCCGGGAATGAAATTAGTTATATGTTTTAAGTTGATTTCATTCCACTTTAATTTTGGGATAACTGTGGTGATTTAGCGTGAATTCCTCCTATTTTCCATTAAAACTCTTCTTAAAGGTAAGTTAATCACATCAATTAACTAGTTTTTCGATTATTAACACATGGAATCACTAGTTTTTGGGTTTTGCGGATGATTTAACTTGACCTATCTGATTTTTCTGGTGCAATTAGGTGAATTGGGTAGAAAAACCCTTGGGTTTTTGTTAGAAGTTATTAAATTACCCCTTTCATGACTGTAATTCACCATTGTTACCTTAAAATTTATAGGATTAAGGTGGAATGAGGATAGAAAACCCTAGAATGGAAGGGATGATCATGAATTTGGCCTTGGGATTTAGGATTAGGTTATAATCCCTGATATTGGTAGCTTAGTTGGTTGATTATATGTTCTATTATTATTTTTAGACCACGATCAAGTCTAGGTTGCAAGAAAAGGCAGAGCTCAAGTTCGTTAGAGCATTTTGGGGCTTGGATTGAGGTAGGTGATAGTTTAATGTAGTTAAACCCACCTTGATTTATGTGTGTATGTTAACTGTTCTTTTGTATGTTTGTTACAATGCATGTTCAAAGTGAATAAATGGTTAAATGATATCCTAGATATACCGATGTTTATACATCTTCATGAGATTTGGTGATATAAGGTTGTCAGGCACTAGATGTATGGGATTTGTTAAATGGAAAAGAGTGCATCCCCTACAGGTTATGGATAGTGGGTGATCGTAAGACCCTTAGCATGTTTATTCAAGGTATAGGTGAGTGTGATGGTTCCTTGAGTGAATAGGGTTTATGTGTTGACTTGTTATATTTAGTTCCTTGAGTGAGCCGAGACTATGTGTTGACTTGCTATAATTGGTTTCTTGAGTGAACCGGGATTTATGATTATTAACATGGTTATTGTTGGAATGGATCCTTGAGTGGTCTAGGCTAAATTACAAATGGTTGGCATAACTGTTTAATTGTCTATCTACATATGTACTTGAGAAATGGTTAACATATTGTTGTATAGTCATGCGTTGTTGACTTTTATTTATGCTAATAGTCATGGTTTCAACTTGAGTTGTTGTCTATTTTACTTGTACTTGACTGAATTCAATGATGTTGTTGAATAAGGTTGTATGTCATAAACATGAGGTAAAGTTACATGGTAGGTGTTCGTGGTGTTCTTGTCTTACTAAGTTATGGTTGCTTGTTCACATATCTTATTTTGGGTTGACCGAAGACCTAACTAGTACACCGTTGTTTCTTGTGCACTGATACTACACGTACTCTTCTTTTTGTTGAGTGCAGAGTATTTTTTGGTGATTGCATCAAGACCAAAGCTGTAGAGTAGACCAAATTCGAACTCAACGGTGAGCTACATCTTTAGGGCTGATATGAGTTCTTCACTTTGTTCCTATCCATTCGTTTTGGACATAGATGGTTTCCTAGTTTTGGGTTGAACCCATTTTAAAGAAAATTGTAGTGTTTTGGTACAATGACTTTCAGATTCTAGGGGATTGCTTAAGTATTCATTAATATTCTACATTTAGTATGTCTATTAGAATATTCGTGAATCTTTGTTAATTAATGGAAAATAGTTAGTTGACATGTTTTTGGATAAGTTTGGGTTTTATTGTTTGGGGTTAGATAGTTCTCCCACCGAAGGTTTAGGGTCGTGACACTTAATCTACTCAATCCAGTTCCTTCACTGGCTAACTTCATGAAGGCATTGCCTAGCCTAGATGCCATTTGTACTCACTGTCAAAATCCATATCCCCATGCTTAGGTGGCCCTCAATCTCAGTAAGCGGACCTTGATTCTTCACCTTTGATGTAATTCTCCAGTTTGAGGTTCATAACCTTACTTTCCTATTTGATATGCTCAAACACAATTTTTCACGCCTCAAAATTTCAATCCTTCACGTTGTTCTTCATGCAATCGACTTGATCTGTCACTCTTACAACTCCAAAATCTGAGATTTTTTCCTTGAATTAAGTAAAGAGTCAGTCTATCAAAAGAGAATTGTAGGGGGTTTCTTGCAGTTCTAGAACCATTAAGTCAATAAACTTAACAACATGTCGAAATAATCCAACACAAATTCCCTCAAGAAGGCTCAGAGTGTCAGCTGCATACCTTTCTAGTTCAAGAAATCGTCCATCAAGAATTTATTTTTGCGGGTGGGCGATGGGATATACCCTATGAATTTAGTTGCGTTACTCGCAAGTTGGTCTAGAAATCACAATTATCTATAGTAGGTATCTCTCAATAGACCAGCTTGGGAACAACTGACTAATTTTATGGGGCACATGTCATCTTCCTCCTTACAATATCAAAATTAATTTCATTAGAAATTTTAGGATATCCTTTCAACTTATTGCATTCTTATTTCTAGTAACGGGTTGTCACTGTCCTCTACCTCAGGTCTCCAAGGTACAACATAACACTGTCTACGTCCGCTCCTAGACTGAGCAGCCCCATGACCTCCCCTACCTATACCTCGAGCACCTCTAGCACTACCTCTACCACTCTATGAACAATCTCTGATTATAGAAATAGGAGTAGGGCAAAGCTGAAGTAAAGATCCTTGCTGAGTAGGTCCAAACACACGTTGAGGGACATCCTTGGCCACTTGGCCAAACTCATCAAAAACAAAACATCCTCTATGGCCTGACCCAATCTAAGGAGGTTCAGATGAACCAAAATGACCACCCTAGCTTGAAGAACCAAACCTGAAACCTCCTCTTGCATGAACTAATACCTGGCTACCAGAAGCTGCAGAACCTGAAGGTCAACCACCTGATCCTTGCAATGGGGTCTGAACTGGCCTAACATGATAACCACGAAAACCTTGACTAGAAAATTATCTACCTCAGGAGGCGTGTCCACTAAACTCACCCTGATGATGCACCTTCTTGGTACCTCTCGAAGTAGCCTGGATAATAGACTCGGTTATCTTTGCATGCTCAATAATACTCTACAAAGAAGCCCCTAAAACTACCATCTGGGTTGTAAACAATTGACATGAACCATTTAAACCCTTACAAACTTCTGAATTGTCTCAGACTCGATGGAGATGCTATGGCTAAACATCTGGATAAAGCATGGAAACGTGCTTCACACTCAACAATAGATATAAAAGCCCTAATCCAAATGATCAAACTCATCCCTTATCTGATCTCTCAAGCTATACGGTACAAACCTCTCTAAGAATGCCACAGAAAATTGAGTCCATGTCATAGCAGGTGAACCCAAAGGCCTATAACTAACAAGCAACCTCCACCAATCGCTAGCCATATCCGTCAACTGATAGGTAGTATAAGCAACTCCATGAGACTCAAGGGATCCAAGATTATGTAACTTCTCCTGGCAATCAGTTAGAAACTCATAGGCATCCTCACCAATAGAAACACTGAACTTGGGCAGACCTAAGAAAATAAGCCTCTCAACCCTCTTTTTATCTTCAGAAAACATCACTATACCTGAAGCAACTAGAGGAATATAAGTATGGTAGGAAAAGAGTCGATACGTGCGGGTACCATGGATGACGGTTGTACCCCAGAGGTTGGAATACCATAAGCAGGTGTTGGTACAGATGGTGGACCACCTAGTACACTCAAAGGAACACCATTTAATCAACTCAAAAGGCAAATCAATATATCCTGAAGCACTGGGGTGTTAACTGAACCTTGTGGAACCTAAGTTGGCCCCGCACCCCCTGTCTGATAATCATCTCTAGTATACTCGACCTCGGGCTTGAAAGAGGCCTCTCTAGTAAGTCCTCCAATTGGGGCAGCTCCTCGTGCCCATCCTCTACCACTGGGCCATCCACAACACCTGCCTCATCCTTAAACTGGGGCTCCCATATCTTGAATCGGCTCAACATTCCTAGATATATGGACCTAGTCCTCACAATCTGTACGAAAAGAATGGAATACAAATTTAGAACACTGGGTATGAACATTGGAATAAATATGCATGTAAGACACCATTACTATCATATCAACCCCTAACTCGGATATTTCTATGATGATAAAGGTAATCAATGCTAAATAAGGAATATAATAACAATTTAAGCCCCCCACACGAGCATCATATCTATAATAAGGCATATAAATGAACAAATAAGGCCAATGATATCAAATAAAGTCTTCTCTCATGCAACACGCAATATCAGATATCACAAGTTAACAACCACTGAATATAATCCCCTACACAAGCACACAACAGTAATAATAATCTCAAAATGTAAAAACCATAGTTATATTCCCCAACACATAGCATGCTTTGCTTATTTATTACAACCAAGCTCAATCGAAAAGAAGTCAAGTCCTAACCTACCTCAAAACGACGAAATCCGAGCCTAAAGTCCTTCAACATGGAGCTTTCCCTATTAGAACAGCCTTGGAATCCACTAAAATATAGAAATATAGCATCTACGTGTTAAAAGGAAACTATTGAGGCCCATATTAACCATATTTAAGCCGGGTCCAAAATGGACGTGAATAACTAGTGCAAAAAAAAGCCGGGTAAAATCAGAATTTATTTTAGAAACACATTCCCCAAGGATATAAAAGTCTATAGTTGAAAACCCATGCAAAAATAAGTTAAAAAAGAGGTACAGATCAAAGAAAAACCATTTTCATGATTTATCGGTAAAAACCCCAAAATTTCATTTCAAAATAAAGATGAAAAGATGTTTTTGAAGATATAATCAATGGTAAATAGTGGGGTTATGAGTTTAGAAGTTACCCACGCAAAAATCGATGATGAAACCCTCAAAAATTTCCTTTCTCGAAGCTTGAAGGTCCAAAAATAGAGTAAAATCATGAAAATGACAAATTTAAACTATTTAGTGAATAGTGCCTCGCTATCACGGACCCCACCTCGCAATCGCTAGGGTCAACATTGACCTGCCATAAATTAGGCTTCTTTTTCATGGCCAAGGCTTCACATTTGTGAAGGCTGATGACTCAGTCCTTTGCATTTGCGACAGCTTCGTGTCGTTCGCGAAGAAGAACCGACCCGACCCCAACACAGTTACCCTTCGCGAACGCGACCACCATCTCATGATTACAATGAAGGGAAAACACCTTCTTTGTGATCACAGCCAGAGGGCCGCAAAGAATGATCTGGCATACACCAGATATCAGCAAAAGTAGTGATTTTGTATGCCTTCACCTTCTTCGAATGGACCCCCCGGGATTCATTCGGGGCCCGACAGAAGTAAACCATATATGCTACTAGGCTAATTTGGAAGTTCTAGACTCAATGGCGATGTCGTATTTTCTTAAAAAAAAAATCAATAAATGAACCCCCGGGACCCCTCTTTCGTAATTTTCCAACGAAAGGGTCGAAATGCAAAATAAAGGTCCCGCACCCAAACGAACCTCGCTGCTAACACAAATTTGAAATTTCGAATATGCTAGCACAATCCTATTCATCATCCAAAACATGAAACATAAAATGTTGAACGAAGTCAGCTATTAGCTTACAAAGCCTCAAAACAACCTCAAACTAGCCCAAATCACTTTTGATCGCATCGAGAAACGTTCCAACCATCCCCATACCCCAAAACCAACATGTAGCAACTATGGGGACGGGCCAAATGGTCAAACACATAAAAAGCTAGTTTTCACAAAATAGGTCTTTACTATATCCCCCACTAAGACTCTAGTTCGGCCTCGAACAAAAAATCAAAGAAATACCTGAGTAGGTGAAAAGCTAAGGGTAACTACTATACATATCGAACTCGATCTCCCAAGTAGCCTCCTCAATGGAATGGTGTCTCCACTGAACCTTAACTACAGGAATATCTCTAGAACTCAATCGTCTAACATCCCTGGCTAAAATGGAAACTGGCTCCTCAACAAAGGTCAACATCTCATTAACTAGACAGAATCCCAATAAAACGCATGAGACTCATCTAGAATATAGCGTCAGAGCTTAGAAACATGAAAAATCAGATAAACGGTTGAAAAACCTTGAGGTGAAGCCAACTCATAAGCAACCTACCCAACTGTCCGAAGAATCTCAAAAGATCTTATATACCTTAGGCTAAGCTTGCCCCTCTTACCTAAGCTCGTCACGCCCTTCATGGGTGAAACACGTAGGAAAACCCAATCTCCAATACCAAGCCTCAAGGTACGAAGTATTTGGTTGGTATAACTCTTTTTCCAACTCTGGGTTGCCCTAAGCCTATACCTGAATCACTCAAACTTTATCAAAAAACTCACGAAGCAAGTCGGTACCATGGGTTCTAACCTTGGAAGTCACAAACCAACCAATCGGAGATCTACAATACCTACCATACAATGCCTCAAAGGTTCCATCTCAACTCCCCTAAGGCTAAATGCTACTCCCACTGACCTCCAAAGTCCATAACACACACGCGGAGCATATCCTCCAAAAACTAAATAGTTTGCTCAGACTGATTGTCGGTATGGGGTGAAAAGTTATGCTAAGGTCAACATAAGTACCCAACTCCTCTTGAAATTCCCTCCAAAACCTAAAAGTGAAGATTGATCCTCTGTCTGAAATAATAGACACGGGCACCCCATGAAGATAAACTACCTCTCAAACATAGATACCAGCCAACCTCTCGGCAACTGGAGAAAATTAGAATAGTGATAAAATGGGCGGATTTGGTCAATCAATCCACAATGACCCAAATACTGTTAGAATTATTAGAAGTATGAGGCAATCCGCTCACAAAATCCATAGTGAGCCGCTCACACTTCCACTCCAGAATGGGTAATATCTGAAGCAAACCACCCGATCTCTGATGCTTGGCCTTTACCTGTTGATAACACAAGAAATGAACTACAAAATCCGCTACATCCTTCTTCATACTACACCACCAGTAAAGCTACCTCAAATCGCGATACATTTTAGTCACTCTAGGATGAATGAAATATCTAGAACAATATGCCTCCTCAAAAATCAATCTCACCCATCCAACAACTCTTAACTTACAAACTCGATCACCAATCCTCAATACGCCATTAGGATCAAGAGAAGCTTCCTTGGCTTTGCCACTCAACACCTTATTCCAAATCACTGTCAAGTCACCATCATCAAATTGGTGAGCTCGGATCTACTCCATAAAGAAGATCTAGCATCAACAAAGGTTAAACCAAGTCTAAGTGTCGAAATATCAAGTCTAGCCATCTGGTTAGATAATGACTGAAGCTCTAAGGACAAAGGCAGCTCCTCAGTTAAGAGATGAGCTAAACTCCTCGTACTAGTCGACTTTTGAATCAAGCCATCCGCAACCATATTAGCCTTTCCCAGATGATACAAAATACTGAGGTCATGATCCTTAAGCAGCTCAAGACGACATCTTTGTCTCATATTAAGCTCTCACAATGGACTCCATACAAGTTGTGCCTCCACAACTTCAACATAACTACAACCACGACAAGTCATAGGTAGGGTAATTCTTTTCATGAGGCTTTAACTAACGAGAAACATAAGCAATCACATTACCCTCTTGCATTAATACAGCACCCAAACCAACACCAAAAGCATTATAAAATACTGTAAAACCCATGACCTCCTTGGGAAAAGTCCATATAGGAGTTAAAGTCAACAACATCTTGAGCTTTTAAAAGCTCTTCTCTCACGCTTTCGACCACTGAAGGTAATCTTCTTCTGAGTCAACTTGGTCAAAAGAGTCACAATAGAAAAGAAGCCCTTAATAAAATATCGATAATAACTGCCAAGCCAATAAAGATAATAAATGCCAATAATAAATGCCGGTAATCTTGGCCATATCGACTATAATATAATCCTTGGTCACCACATGACCCAAGAAAGAGATAGAATCCAATCAAAACTCACACTTGGACAACTTAGCCTACTACTTCTCATCACACAATCTCAGAAGTACAGTCCTTAATTGTCTCACATGATCGGCCTCATTCTTGGAATAAACCAAGATGTCATCTATAAATACTATCACAAAGGAATAGAGATAAGGTCAAAATACCCAGTTCATCAACTCCATGGACGCTGCTAGGGCATTGGTCAACCTAAATAACATGTCCAAGAACTCATAATGACCATATCGAGTCTGTAAAGCCGTCTACAGAACAACTAAAGCTCTAATCCTCAACTGGCGATACTCGGATCTCAAGTCAATATTAGAAAACACAAAATCACCCTGAAGCTGGTCAAATAAATCATCAATGTGAGGAAGAGGATACGTGTTCTTAACTGTCACCTTGTTCAACTACAGATAATCAACACACATTCACATAGAACCATCCTTCTTCTTCACACACAAGACAGGCACACCCCAAGGAGTTATACTAGCTCTAATAAAACCCTTACACATTAAATATTGGAATGTCTCCTATAATTCCTTCAACTCAGTTGGGGCCATTCTATAAGGAGAAATAGAAATGGATTTGGTGCTCGACTCCACATCAATAAGCAAAATAACTATCACAATCTGGAAGTATACCAAGTAAATCCGAGATAAACACATCCATGAACTCATGAGCAATGGAAATAGAATCTATAGAAGGTGGTGAGGTAATACCAGTATCATGAACGTGAGCAAAATAAGACAAACACCATCTTTTTACCATACGATGAGAACATATAAAAGATATAACTCCCTTGGACCCGAATTAAGCATACCCTTCCAAGCTAACTTTGGCACACCCAATGTAGCTAAGGTAACGATCTTTGCCTAACAGTCCAAAATAGTATGATAGGGAGCTAACCAGTCTATACCCAAGAAAACATCAAATTCAACCATATCTATTAGGATCAAGTCTACCTAAGTCTTACATCCTGCAAAGGTAATCACACAAGATTGGTACACCTAATCCACCACTAAAGAATCTCCTATGGGTGTAGATACATGAAGAGGCATAGCAAGGTTCTCACATACAACATCAAAACCAGAAGCAAAATATGCAGACATATAGGAGAATGTAGATCCAGGATCAACTAACACGGAAGCAGATCTGTAGCAAATTGGGAAGATACCTATAATGACTACATTAGAGGCCTCCACTTTAGGTCTCCCATGTGTAGCATAACATTATCCACGTCCACTTTTGGATTGAGCAACCCCACAACCACTACCACGAGCTCTCCTACCTCTACCTTGAGCACCTCTAGCACTACCCCTACAACTCTGTGAACCACCTCTGACTGTAGAAATAAAAGTAAGGCAAAGCTGAAGTGGAGATCCCTACTGAGTAGGTCTAAACACATGTTGAGGGCAATCCTTGTCTATATGGCCAAACGCATCACAAACAAAACATCCTTTATGGCCCGACTCAATCTGAGGACATGCGGATGAACCAAAATGACCACCCTGGCCTGAAGAACTAAACCTTCAACCTCCACTCACATAACCTAATACCTGGCTACTAGAAGCCGCATAACCTATCTACCACCGGATCCGTGAAACGCATCCTGAACTAGCCTACCATGATAACTATGCAAACTCAACTAGAGAAGTCTCTACCTCAGGAGGCGTGTCCACTAAACTCACCTTGATGAGGCACTTTCTTGGTGCCTCCCTGAGTAGCCTGCATAATAGACTTAGTCATCTTGGCATGCTCAATATTACTCTGTAAAAAAAACCCTGAAACTACCATCTCAATTGTAGCCAAATGATATGAATAATCTAACCCCTTTACAAACTTCTAAATCCTCTCAGACTCAGTGGAGATGCTATGGATGAATATCTGGATAGAGCATGGAAATGTGCCTCATACTCAGTAATAGACATAGTGCCCTGCTCTAAATGATCAAACTCATCCCTCATCTGATCTCTCAAGCTATACGGAACAAACCTCTCCAAAACGGCCTTAAAAAATTATGTCCTAGTCATAGCAGGTGAACCTAAAGGGCCTACAACTAGAAAGCGACCTCCACCAATCCCTAGAAAAATCTGTCAACTAATAGGTATTATAAGCAACTCTATGAGACTCAAGGGATCCAAGATTATGTAACTTCTCCTGGCAATTATTCAAAAACTCATAGGCATCCTTACCAATAGCACTATTGAACTTGGGCAGAACTAAGCGAATAAACCTCTCGAACCTCTTCTGATTATCAGAAGACATCACTGTACCCAAAGTAACAGGAGAAATAGTAAGATGGGTAAGCAAAGAGTCCATACATGGGGGTACCATAGATGATGGATGTACCCCAAAAGTCAGAATACCATAAGCAGGTGCTGGTACAGATGGTGGAATACTCGGTACACTCAAAGAAACACCATCCAATTTACTCAAAAGGTAAATTAATAAATCCTAAAGCATTGGGGTATAAATTGAACCCTATGAGACCTGAGCTGGCCCCACACCCCATCTAATAATCATCTCTAGTATACTAGACCTCGAGCTTGGGAGAGGCTTCTTTAGTATGACCTCTGGTTAGGGCAACACCTCGTGCCTATCTTGTACCTCTATGCTAAACACAGCCCCTACCTCATCCTCAAACTTGGGCTCCCATATCAGGTACCAGTTCAGCATTCCTACCATATCTGGACCTGACCTAGTCCTTACCATCTATGCAAAAAGAATGGAACATAAGTTTAGAACTTTGGGTATGAACAACCCGCACGATAAGGAATCAAATTAGAGACGTTTTTCTAATTGACATCTTATAGCCTCTCGAATATAGATATGGATGTCTACATACTGATACACGAGACCCTACTAAACGTCCTGCTCTTACAATTATGAGACCGGTGAATCTAGCACTCTGATACTAATTTGTCACGACCCAAAAACTAGGTCATGATGGCACTTGTCACGGCCCAGTCTTGACAAGTAAGTCAAACACCCAAAACTGAAAGAAAAATTGTAATATAAAAAAATAATCATAAGGAAAGACTTCTAGAATGAAGTGATGCCAATAAAAGTACAATAATAGCCGAAGACTGAAAGAAACATCATCATATCCCAAAACCTGGTGACATAGTGTAAGAGTATCTAAGTATAATATTCGGAAAAAAAATTGAAAATACACATCTGTCTCTAAATCACAAATTGAAAATAACTCATCTGTTTTTAGATGAGGTCCGAATCGGTCTCGAACTCTAGAGCAAATCAGTACCTCAAAATCTGAAAACTCCACACAAAATCAACCGACTTGCGTGGTGCTCGGACTGGGATTTGCACCAAAAGGGCACAGTTGGAGTGAGTACGGTCCACATGTACTCAGTAAAAGTCATAGGCAGACTGAGAAAAGTAGACAATAATATAAGTAAAGAAAACTATGAGCATGTCATCTGCAAACAAAAAAGCTCCCAAACGGTAGCTCACAAGCACGTCACCTGCAAACAGAAAAGTTCCCAAATGGTAGCTCACACCATCTCCACTAACAGTTCTTATATAATATTGAATTGAAACAACACAGATATACACGAAAAGTTAGAAGAATCACAAAAGATGCACATGCAATGCAATGCAATGATGATGGGATGAAATGGTGGAAGTCATTGCATGACTTTCTGTATACACCTACCCAGCTCACATCTCCACCATAGGACCCATGAGGGGGTTCGTAACTCGTATACTATAACACATATCTCAATCTCAATCCATCTCTCCGGCTTGTATTCAAGGAGAGGGTTTTTATGAAAATGTCTCATTTTCTTTCAAATCAATATTTCTAAATGGTACCAGCATTTCTTGAATGTATATAAATGGAATGAGGATGTAATGCTCACAATCAAATTAGTTTGAAGATATCCAATCAATTCAATACGTATATAAGAGAACCTAAAATCAACTTAATATGTCCACAATTCATTATTATCAACTCTAATTGGGCACCAATAGAATAAATATGCGTGTAAGACATCATTAATATCATATCAACCCCTAACTCGAGTGTTTCTATCATGATAAAGGCAATCGATGCTCAATAAGGCCTATATTAATAATTTAATCCCCCCCACCCACGGGAATCATATTTACAATAAGGAATATAAATGCACAAATAAAGCCAATAATGTCAAATAAGGCCATCACTCGGTCAACACGCAATATCAAATATCACAAGTTAACAACCATCAACTATAAGCCTCCACATAGGCACACAACAGTAATAATAATCTCGAAATATAAAATCCGTAGTTATTTTCCCAAACACATAGAATTCTTTACTTATTTATTAACTAACCAGCTCAATTTGAAAGAAGTTAAGTCATAACCTACCTCGAAATGACAAAATCTGAGCCTAAAATCCTTCAACACGGAGCATTCCTTTTTCGAACGACCTCAAAATCAACTAAAATATACAAATATAGCATTTACGCGTTAAAAGGAATCTATTGATGCCCATATTGACCATATTTAAGTCGGGTCCAAAACGGACTTGAAAAATGAGTTCAAAAATGAGAGGGGTAATCAAAATTTATTTTAGACACACATTTTTCAAGGTTATAGAAGTATACAGTTGAAAACTCACATAAAAATGAATTAAAACGAGTTCCAAATAAAAGAACAACCATTTTTAAGATTTACCAGCAAAAACCCCAAAATTTTATTTAAAATAAAGATTAAAAGGTGTTTTTGAAGATATAATCAATGGAAAATTGTGTGATAATGAGTTTAGAAGTTACCAACTTTAAAACTGATGAAGAAGCCCTCAAAAATCACCTTTTCTGAAGCTTAGAAGTCCAAAAAAGGAGTAAAATTGACAAAAATGGTGAATTTATTCTAGTTAGTCAACATTGACCGGCCATAAATTGGCTTTCGCTTTTGCAAAGGCTGATGACTCTGGCCTTCACGTTTTATGTCGCCTAAACTATACTTCCAAAAAAGTATAAAGCGGTCGTTGAATCAAATATAAAACACAACTAGGTTGGGGTCAATCCCACAGGGAATAGGACGAAATTAGGTCGAGTGCTTGTCCGAGTAATTGGCAAGTAAGTAAAAAGAAGGGTTTTTGTAAGCGAATAATAACAGTAAAGATTGTTGATTTTAGATTTGTAATCAATATGAGAAATACACTAGGACTGTGATCCCCAATGATTTCTTAACTCTACCGATTACTTGTGCTGGCAAACTGTCCCGATGTGTTGCATGCAAAATCTAACAAGATAGGTTCATCTAAACGTCTCTTGACCTTGGTTAGATGAATTTTACTCTTCTCCTCTCGGTCTCTGAGTGTCTCACTACTAACCCTTGTTCTGGATCTCAGATAACTATCCCTGTTATGGCTCTCAAGTTATTAGATGAATGTTGATAGCTTCAATTCTCTATTGTTATTTACTTTTCCCAATCTCTACATCTCTCTCGAGCAAGTCTAGAATATAGGCGAGTTTCTAATGTTTGCAACCATTAGAAGATCAATCACAACGAATGAAATAACAATACATGTATTTACACTGGTTTAGAATTGCTTTGCACTTAACCCATTTCATTAATTCCTCATGGTTCACACAACCCTAGTTATGGTTTAGTTACTCATGATTGCAAGAACACAAGAAGATTTCAATGTGGAAAACATAATTTTAAACTCACAATAAGAAGAAAACTCTAAAATCTCAATTTGAATGAAAACCCTAGAATCGATGTTCCAAGATTACAAAATCAATAATGTGTATTTTTTTATCTTCAAAATAATGAAATAACCAACTAAAAATAATGTAGTGACTCACTCTGAACATAGGACAACATAGAGGTATTTATAGATATAAGGTGAATCCTATCCTGAACAAAGTAGGAGAAATATGTCGGCAGCATTCCACGATTTCGTGACTTGGTATCGTGGACCCAACCCACGTCACATAGGTCCATCTCGTGGAAATCAGGCCATTTTACAACTTTCAGGATTTGACTCACGGTACCAACCTACGTGGCATAGGTTGACTCACAGGACTTGAGTCCCTACCGTGGGTCACTCCCCCGATTTCAACTTGCCTTTTTCATCTTCCAATGCTCCAGTCTAGTGCATGCTTCTTCCCTTATTCTCCATTTGCCTCCATAACCTATTTCCCTACAAGATAGGACATAAAACACATCATACAAACCAAACATACCCAAGTTATTGCATATTTTCCTTGTTTTAAGCTTCGAAAGTGCCATGAAACCATGGCACATCAACACCCTCAACTTAGAACATTTGCATGTCCTTAGGCAAACAAAACAAAATAAAAACAATTGATGTTTAAATAAGAGGGACCTAAGAGACCTACGGCGGTCGACTCATTACTTTTGGCACCAAGATTTTTCCGACCCCTCTTATTTGCCAATCAAAACCACGGTGTGTGTACATGCATCATATTCTTATGACACAGAAGGGATCAAGTGATGGCATTAAATTATGAACAAACAACTAAGCATGTATGCAGATGACATTATCCGAACAAATAGTAGCTAACAATGCAACCCATGTACTCTCACAACAAAGAAGTCCCATACACTCACAATATACTGATGAATATCAAAGTAGGGACTGGGTCAAAACACTCTCTCTTACAAAGAAATTCAAACAATGTGCATGAAATACCATAAGCTTGCCCTTATTTTCTATGCCTTAGTTTTTGGGACAGTTGGACTAGGATCACATTAGGACTTTCATCGGCTTGTAATGTAGGCTTGGGCAATGGGTATGGTACATATGGATATGGTGACTCAACCCTCCTTGACACCACACTATTTTTGGCCCCACTTTCCAACCATTCTCATTTTATTCTCCCTTATTCTCCTTCATTTATTTTCAGACTTTGGGTGTGATTTTCTTCATACTTTCAAAACACAATTTTTTTTTATTTTTCTTTTTTTGTAATTTCTATTTATTTCACTCAATTTTTTTTCTTTTTTTCTTTTTTTTTTTTTGCAATTTTTATTTATTTCACTATTTTTTTTTCTTTTTTTCTTCACACCCAAATTTGTTCTTTTTTTTCTCTTACTAACCCCTTCTTCATACCCAAGTCAAACTACGCAACCCTAAAATAGCCACCCTCAACTTAGAAGATTTGCCTGAGTTGAGGTACATAATGTCCAAGGAGGGACCATGGCCATGACAGGTTCAATATTAGTCAAAATGGGAAGGTGAATAGGCTAATGAAAGAAATAGGTCAACTAAGGCTCAAAATCGGGATCAAGGAATATTTATTTTATTTGGTCGGGCATTTAGGCTAAAAGTGGACTTATTCAAAAATGGCTTATGATCCTTTCTTAACCACTATCCTATAACCTAGGCAAGACTAACCAGACAAGTTCTGGATCGCACACACAAAGTGAACTCGATAATGACCTCACACGCACATAGCACAGGGTTACACTATCGACTACTACATATCCTATTCATGCATTGCTTGCTATAATCATTCTACCTATAATACTAATGCCATAACAGGATCACACAGCTGTCACAAACTAACATACTACACACACAATTCAACATAAAATATTCAGGAGAGGTGTCCTTCAAACAATCAAAAAGCATAATTATCATTCAAAACACGTTCAAAATTAGACTGCCCTAAGGTTCCTCTATTTTTCTCTTAATTAAACATGAAATCACATAAATAATACAAGTAACAACCTAAACATGTCGGTTCTACTATGATAGCACACTTGGGGTAAAAGAAAACACGGCAACAAAAAACCCCAAGTGGTGGTATACCCCCACCCCTAACAAAATAATAGTGGATCATTTGTATGCTCTCTAGGCTCCACGCTAGGTGCGAACGATGGAGGGGGTGGCTGACTAGAGGATGCATCCAGTGCTCTCTACTCATAGGAAATCTGACTGGCATGGTACTCTGCCTGGGAGGCCTTAGTCGCCCTCCGTACATCACTCTAAACCTCGTCTCCACTATCAGTCCGACCCTCCAGACTCTATGGCCTCTTGCCTCTAGCAATAGAAGGCTCCTCGTCAGCAAATAAATCCACCTCAAAAACTAGTGTTGTAGGTACCGGTGTTGGTATGGTTGGAATGATAGGAGTATGGATAACTGCTAAATCTCAAACCTATGCCCTCAACATATCCACCTCCTTTGTCAACCCCGTCAAGTCTGAGATATGGGCTTCTCTTAATTGGCTACCCATCCGGTGCTCAAAACTATCAATCCACCCATACTGCTCACGCATAAACCTCTCTATAACATCAGTCATGTGAGATTCAACTCTCGCCTCTGAAGCATCTATAGCAGTCTGAACCCATGGCTTAAGTTAAGAGACCAACTTAGCCATCTGGGCCTCTATGTGAGCCTATCGCTTAACAGTCTGCATCTGTCTATCCAATAACTACTGCAAAAACTCTGACGAAACTAAAACTATGCAAGAAGAGGGTGGTGGTACGGTGGTGGTACGGTAGTGCCTGCTGCCCCCTAATTAATCATGGGGCTTGTGTCCTCAGTAGGCAACCTCCCAGCCTCGGGCATACTAACTGGTTCTGAAGTCTTAAACAGTTCCTCTCGATCCACTTGCCCTTCAAAAAGGGCGGCGCCTCACAAAGTAGAGGGCTGATACCCCCTCTGGGATATCGAGATAGCACCTCGCTGCTGCATCAACCCTATATCAGCTATGCAGATCACCTCAATGTCGTGATCTACCCCAACAACGGTGCCAAAATTTTATGTCGCCCAAACTATACCTCCAGAAAATTATAACGGGGTCGTTGAATCAAATATAGAACCTAACTAGGTTGGGGTCGATCCCGCAGGGAATAGGACGAAATTAGGTCGAGTGCTTGTCAGAGTAATTGGAAAGTAAGTAAAAAAAAGGGGGTTTGTAAGTGAATAGTAACAGTAACGATTGTTGATTTTTGGATTTTTAATCAATATGATAAATACACTAAGACTGTGATCCCCAATGATTTCTTAACTCCACCAGTTACTAGTGCTAGCAAACTATCCCAATGCGTTGCATGCAAAATCAAACAAGATAGGTTCATCTAAATGTCTCTCGACCTTGATTAGACGAATTTCACTCTTCACCACTCGGTCTCCGAGTGTCGCACTACTAACCCTTATTCTGAATCTCAGATAACTATCCCTATTACGGCTCTCAAGTTATTAGACGAACGTTGATAACTTCTAATCTCTGTTGTTAATTTCTTTTCCCAATATCTACCTCTCTCTCGAGCAAGTCTATAATATAGGCGAGTTTCTAACGTTTGCAACCATTAGAAGATCAATCAAAACAAAAGAAATAACAATACATGCATTCATACCAGTTTAGAATTGCTTTGCACTTAACCTGTTTTGTTAATTCCTCATGGTTCGCACAACCCTAGTTATGGGGTTTATATACTCATGAGTGCAAGAACACAAGAAAATTTCAATGAGGAAAACAAAATTGTAAACTCACAATAAGAAGAAAACTCTGAAATCTCAATATGAATGAAAACCCTAGAATCAATGTTCCAAGATTACAAAATCAATAATGTGTTTATTTTTTGATCCTCAAAATAATGAGATAACCAACTAAAAATAATGTAGTGACTCACTCTGAACATAGGACAACATAGGGGTATTTATAGATACAAGGTGAATCCTATCCAAAACAAAGTAGGAGAAAAAAGTCGACAGTATTCCACAATTCCGTGACTTGGTATTGTGGACCCAACCCACGTCACATAAGTCAATCTCGTGGAAATCAGGCCATTTTACAACTTTCAAGAGTTGACCCACAGTACCAAACTACATGGCGTAGGTTGACTCACGGGACGTGAGTCCATGCCGTGGGTCACTCCCGAGGTTTCAACTTGGCTCTTTCATCTTCGAATGCTCTATTCTAGTGCATGCTTCTTCCCTTATTCTCCAGTTTGCCTCCATAACCTATTTCCCTGCAAGATAGGACAGAAAACACATCATACTAACCAAACATACCCAAGTTATTGCATATTTTTCTTGTTTCAAGCATAGAAAGTGCCATGAAAACTATGGCATATCAACGTTCGAGATAGCCTCATCGCGTTCGCGAAGAAGAAACGAAGCTACCCAACCCTGTTACCATTTGCAATCACGGCCACCACCTCGCGATCATGACGAAAGGAAAATTCCTTCTCCGTGATCGCAGCTAAGGGACTTCATTTGAAAAGAAGGATCTAGCATGTACAAGATATCAGAAAAGTTCTAATTTTGCATGCTTTTTGTCACGCCCCGAATCCCATCTGGACGGATTGGCACTCATAGCCGACAAGGCCCAAAAGAACCAAGCTTTGTCTCTATTCAATCATATGCATGCCATAAGAAACCCATAATCACATAATAGCTTTAAATACTAACAATGGGATTCATGGAACATGATATCTATATACATATGCGAAACTTGGCCGTTGAGGCCACCAAGTCAAGAACGACATATCCCTTTTACATTTATACACCCACATCCGTCTACAAAAGCCTCTAACAAATGCATTGACCAAAATGAACTAAAATTCGGGACAAGTCCCCGCTTTATATAACATGTACAACACCAAAACATATGTACAACTGTGACTCGGAGAAGCCCCGAACTAACTGGATCTCACCAAAGATCTGCAACACTGGCAACCTACTGTGGAGGCCTACTAGTACCGGCGCCTGCAACAAGTAAGGTAAATTCCCTAAGAGGGGTTAGTACGACGAAAGTACTGAGTATGCAATGCTCATATAAAACTACATGAGATAAAAATACTACGATGGAAACAAATGTAAGTGAATAATCAATGTGAATAGGTCACCATTCTGTATATGTAGGGAACCATGTACATTACGTTCTTTCTTTCTCTTGCCTTTACTTTACTTTACTTTTACATCACTCATATACTGTCTGGGCCCTCATCATGTAGGTGTTCTTTTCACCCCATGGATAAAATCATATCATCATGCGGGTGTTCTTGCTCCCCATGGATAAATTAACATCATCATGCGGGTGTTTGCACCCCATGGATAAATGAACACAATCAATATGCATTACTTTATTCTTACTTCATTTCTTTACTTTAGAGATTGATACCTTTACTTGTGAGAGATTGATACTTTTGCTTATGAGAGATCGATACAATGATAGTCACAACTTTATTTGAAGCTTTGGATCAGTAATCAATGAGTGAGAAGCATGCAAGTAAACATTATTGGAAACATAGCCTTCATGGAAACATAACACTATTGGAACCATTGAACAATGATTATTGAACAAGATACATGAGTCTAACCACTATTGAAACTTTGAAACACAACCTTATTGGACTTTTGAAACATTGCCAATGAATATGAGACATGTGATTCACAACCGCTCAATGAATAGGAGACATATGAGTAACACTAGTCGACTACCGTATTCGGAATACCTTAGAGCATTTCGGAATCAAATGAGTACTATGAAAATGTGGACACCATATGCTGTAGAAGAATATAGAAGAGTAACCTTACATACCTTGTCTTCTCAATACGATTCTACAATCTTAAGTGTGCCTACAATAGTCCCGCTTCGTCCTTATGTTTCACTCTACAACACAATTACATAACGGAACCAACATTAACCACCAATTACCTTACAATGTCATACAATAACAATAAGTCACATGATTGGCTTTAACATGTTTTTTCTTTCTCTACAATACCATTTATGGCATGGTCATATCAATAATACCACAACATGCCCAACATTGACCAAAGTATCATCAACCACTAGTATGTCACACCAAGTTCATACTTTCAACTCTCCATCATCACAACATCATAATTATACCATCAATTCACTTCAATACACTTCACCATAACAAATCGGCCAAAATCCCATAATTTATATTTATGTGAAAACAACAAGTTTAATAACAAAATCACACCGTACATGTGCATATTTTATCCATACCATGCTCTTTCATCAAAGTCACAAGTCATAATTCAAGTTACAATCCCATGGATAACACATCTTTTTCACAAAACCAAAAGTGCCATGTCCAATACTTCCAACCATAACCAACATGATATACATAATCTCTCATGCGTATAATATGTTAATCCATAAGAATAATTACTTACCTAAGCTTTAAAGATGATGATCTTGCTCCAAAATTTGGCTTTGAGCTCTTAGGGTTTGAAGTTGAAAGAAAAGGGCTTTTGGGAAATTTCTAGATTGACATGAGATTTTTATGTGATAAAATCTGATTTTTGGCCCCTTTATATAAGCCTTAGGGGTTAGCCACTCTTGGCATTTAATGCTAAGTGTGGCTTAGTCAATGGAAGACCCATTCTTGACCCATGTTTTTTGCTCATTTTGGGCCCTATTTTGAGCCCAATTCACTTATCCCAGTAAAATCCATAATTCCTCATGTTTAATTCATTTCATATGCATTACGACAATATTCCCACTCATGCAATTCATACTCGTAGCCTTAATTCTAAAAACAAGCAATTCTAGCCACGTATGGCTTATTTTGGCTACAAGGGTAAAATCGCCATTTTGATGCCAAATTCGTTCTCGAGTAATTTTATCATACCAATATAATACTTTACTCATTTCATGTATATGCTCATGATTGTAGAAGAAACGTAGCAAAAATTGGCTCGGTACGTCCCCGGGTACCCTTGGGACTTAGAAAATTTCCAACTTTCGAAAAAGTGGAAAAACCACCCTGGCACGCCCTGGGGGGCGCCAACTTGCTGCCTCTGGGCTAAAAATTTTAGCCCAGAGTAGCCTGGCACGCTCTCTAGCGCGCCCCACACCTAAACTTTTTGAAAATTTCATTTTTCGACTTTTCTTCGTGGGTTTGGTTAGATACTTCAAGTCCTATTCTTTAACTTACTTCTTAACCTTAATATCCTTTGTTTAGAGGTCCTCTTAGCCTCGTTTTGAACCCCACGAATGTTACACGAAAATCACAAAACACCTCCTATGAAGGGCTAATCTCATGTACGAAGCCAAATTTCAAATTTCTCATCACTAACATTACAAAACACATACTCATGGCACCTCGATACCTAAATAACCATTATTCAATGTCATCACATAGGGTTAGGAAGGTACGGGGTGTTACACCTTCGACTTTTCCGAATGGACCCTCGGCATTCGTTTGGGGACCGATAAAAGTAAACCATATATGCTGCTAGGCTAATTTCAACGTTCAGACTCAATGGCGACGTCGGATTTTTGAAAATAAATTATTTTTAATAAATTAACCCTTGGGACATATATTTGACAATTTTCCAAACGAAGGGTCAAAATATAAAATAAAGGTCCCACACCTGAACCAACCTCGCTACTAACCCAAATTTGATATTTCAGATCTGCTGGCGCAGTCTAAATCATTATCCGAGACTCCAAACATGAAATGCTAACCAAAGCAAACAATTGTCTCATAAAGCCTCAAAACAACCTCAAACTCACCCAAATCACTTTCGATTACATTTAAAATCATTCCAACCATCCCCATACCTCAAAACCAGCATGTAGCAACTACGAAAAAGGGCAAAATGGTCAAAACATGTAAAAAGGTAGTTTTCACAAAACATGTCTTTACAATATCCACCACTAAAACTCTAGTTCATCCTTGAACTAAAATGCGAAGAAATACCTAAGTCGGTGAAAAGATGGGGGTAACTAATGCACATATTGTACTCGACCTCCCAGGTAGCATCCTCAATGGAATGGTCTCTACACTGAACCTTAACTACAGGAATATCTCTAGAACTCAACCGTCTAACAATGCTGGCTAAAATAGAAACTGGCTCCTCAACAAAGGTCAACCTCTCATTCAACTGGACCAAATCCCAAAAAACCACATGAGACTCATTCGAAATATAGAGTCGAAACATAAATACATGAAAATATGGATGAATGGTTGAAAAGTCTGCAGGTAAAGCCAACTCATAAGTAACCTCCCCAACTATTTGAAGAATCTCAAAAGGTATGATGTACCACGGGCTAAGCTTACCTCTATTATCGAACCTCAACACGCCCTTCATAGGCGACACACGGAGGAAAACCCGATCTTCAATACCAAACTTCAAGGCACGAAGTCTGCGGTCTGCATAACTCTTTTAACTCATTTGGGCTGCCCAAAGCCTATCCTGAATCACCCAAACTCTATCAAAAGACTAGTGAAGCAAGTTGGTACCACAGGGTCTATCCTCAGAAGTCTTAAACCAACCAATCGGAGATCTACAATGCCTACCATACAATGCCTCAAAAGGTGCCATCTCAACAATCGAATGGTAGATAATATTATTAGCCAACTACACTAGGGCTAAATGTTACTCCCACTGACTGCTAAAGACCATAACACATGCACGAATCATATCATCCAAAACCTGAATAGTTCACTCCGACTGACCATCGTCTCGGGATGAAAAGCTATGCTAATGTCAACCTGAGTACCCAATTCCTCCTGAAATATCCTCCAAAACTTTAAAGTGAACACTGAACCTCTGTATGAAATAATAGACATAGGCACTCCATGAAGACAAACTACCTCTCTAACATAGATACAAGACAACCTCTCGGCACTGGAGAAAATTTGAATAGGGATGAAATCGGATGATTTGGTCAATCGATGCATGATAACCCAAATACTATAGAACCACGAGAAGTACGAGGAAATCAACTCACCAACACCATAATGATCCGCTCCTACTTCCATTCCAAAATGGTCAATCTCTAAAGCAAACCATCCAGTCTCTGATGCTCGATCTTCACCTGCTGATAACACAACCAACAAGCTACAAAATCCGCAACATCCTTCTTCATACCACACCACCAGTAAAGCTGCCTCAAATCACGATACATTTTAGTCACTCCATGTTGAATAGAATATCTTGAACAATGTGCCTCCTCAAAAATTAATCTCACCCATCCACCAACTATAAACTCACAAACTCGGCCACTAATCCATAATACACCATCAGGATCAAGAGAAGCCTCCTTGGCCTCACTATTTTCTATTAATTATGATATATTCAAAAAGTTGTATTTATTTTACCACGAGCCTATGCAATACCCGAATATATACGCAATGGAATAAAAATAATTTTGCAGTGTCATTCCACTTCCACATGGAAGTAAAATAGGGTGTACAACTACATGTTGTCTTGGTGAAACACTATGGCACTTACTAATTCCCCTAGATTTCATTTATGTACACGTGTAGGAAGCAACAATCATTATTTCTTTTTTCCCTATGCATGTACGTGTATATGTATGTTGCTAATAATTACTACTTATCAATTTTTCCTTCTCTTTATCAAGTTAGTTCTAAATTAGTACAAATTATATGTAATTATGTTGAACATGAGATTTTATAGAAATATATTTTGAAGTTATATTCGACCCCCAAAGGTAAAAGTATCTACATCAAGTTATTCAAGCTCGGGGATCGCGTGCTTGATAGTATAGCGTCTTTATATCGTAAGTTTTTTAGTCAGTTTTAGCTTAAAGTTGTGTATTTAAATTGTTTTATTTGGCGGGATTGTTTTTGGTATTTGAGCTATATTTTAAGCTCATATTGAGTGGTGCTAGTTGTGACTATTGATAACAGGGTGATTTGGGACGCTGTGACAGTTTTGGTTTTGTGATTCCATAAGCGGGCCCCACATGGACTGTTCGGACATTTTTCTAAACTAATGCAATATGGGTATCAATAGTCATGTTTTGGCATGTAGTTTATTATTTTGGTAGCTTGGCAACAGTCAGACGCCTCTCGGAAGGGGAAGGCTCATGTATAGCTGGTTCTTTTGGCAGGCCTGCGGCGGCGTCCAGGTAGGCTAGGTTTACCTTCCTTTACACTTTGATTGGGCTTATGTGTGATATATGTATGCTATTGTGTTGGTGTTGTGGGCTGGTATTATAAACTTAGTGGTAGTGGTTTGCTGTGATTTAGGCCTTCTAGGCCGGATAGGGCTATTCGGATATATTTCAGGCCCGTTATCCTCGTGGTACACCATAGCTGACCTATTTGGGGTTGGATAGTATTGTTGTTTTTGTTGCCAGTTTGGGAATGTTATTGTTGGACCTTAGTCCAAGCTTAGGTAGACTTAGCCCATACTTAGATAGGTATAACTAGACTTGGTTTTCGAGACCCGTTAGTGTGCCCCATTATCCTATTTGTCGACTTGTTAGAACTTTGAAATCTTTGGGCTTAGTTAAGCCCTATATGACCTGTTAGGGTTTTGACAGGATCGAGTTACCTCAATTATACCCGGTTGGCCTATTTAGCCTTATTAGTCCCTGATAGTACCGTCTTTGATCGGGGTCGGCTAGTTTGACTTAGAACGTTGACCCGCCTTTCCATGAATTATAATGTATACCCAAACTTGTATATACATATTGTTTATAGTAGATAGTTGACCTAGAAGGACCCCGAGATTGACTTATAGCATGTTGTGGGGTTAGCTTCTGTACTTATATACTAGTATTGACTTGGGACTAGGGTGTTCCCTGTTTATCTGATATGATATGACATTTGATTCTATTCTGGTTACTGGCTATGATGAGTTTCGGTTCGATTCCAGCTACTAATTCAGGTATGATGATTTTGGTTATTGACTATTGAGTGTCCGATTCGAGTCCAGCCCCGGATTGTGGTACACTATGAGTTTTGGTACTAGGTACCGTGATTGTGGTACTGTTGTTCTCTGAGTTCCGATTTGAGTCTGGCAGATATGATATATATGTGGCCTATTATTATTACCTACTATATCCTATTCAATTTCGGCGTCTGGCATCTTGTTATTACCCATTGGTGCTGTTTCAAGCCAGGTGCACTCTTGTTGGTCATTATGGTTACTGGATACTGATACAACTTCGAGACACTGTTGCCTATGCATTTACTATTCTTGTGTGTCCCACCAGTTTATGGTGGCCAGGCTGGGTTATTGTTTTCTTTCGTGTGCCTATCGGGTTTATGGGGGCCCAGATAGGTTATGTTTGACTTTTGTGTTTACTTACGAATTTATTTACTAATTATTCGGTATCATATTTATTTATCTCCTAAGCATATCTATACGTCTCGACAGTTACTTATGTATTTAGTACTTATACCCCGGACCTAGCATACACACTCACATTTTAGCTTGTTTATATTATATTGAGCTCAGTCGGCCGATGATGCCTACTGAGTACCCGTTTCCTCGGTACTCATACTGCACTTCTGTATCTTTTTCCTCGATGCAGATCCGGGTACTAGCCGATGATTTTAATCCGGGTACTAGCCGATGATTTTAACGTGACTCTCTTCTTAGCACTGACTCCGGAGCAAGGTGAGCTTGCTAACGTTCGAGGCAGATCCTACTCCATCTCTACTGAATAGTCTTTTGCACTCATGACTGTTGTACTTGTTATATATTTTTGGTTTCTGTCTTGTATTTTGGATATGTCTAGTAGTGACTTTTGTACCGACCTCACCAGGTCTTGGGAAGGGTTCTTGACTTTATAATATTGTCCTATTCCTTCTAAGCCTCGATATGGGTATATTTTGGTTCTGTTTGTTTTTATATTTCTAGCATGCTTATTAGTACAGTTACTTCAACCTTATCTCTGTTCTTCTGAGATTCCGCCCGTTAGCCCATCGCTTGTTGCTCCAGGCGAGGGTTTGGCATGCATATTGGTGGGTTACGGTAGGCGCCATCATGACTCAAATATTAGGTCGTGACATCTTGGTATCAGAACCTAGTTTGTATGGGTAGTGTTGGTACATGAGCCAATGTATCGTACAGTCCTGCGGATCGGTGCAGGGACGCCTGTATCCTATCCTCGGACGGCTACGAAGTATTTTTAGGGGAGTCTCTCATTTTCTTGACTCATGTCCATGCGTTGGGTCTATATTGGTTTCTGATTTTCATTTGGTTCACTCTTTACGCAGATGGTTAGGATGCATGATGCGAGAACCAGGGGTCAGGACACAGAGCCTACAGCGAGGGCTCCAGCTAGGGGTCGAGGTCGACCTAGAGGTCGGAGGAAGGGTAGAGTAGCATCCCCAGGCTGAGATCATGCTAGGGATTAATCACCTGATCCCATTATAGTTCCAGATGTTCCGCCGCCACAACAACCAGTGGGCCAGGAAGCAGCCCAGGCTCCACCTGGATTTATTGATGCTTTAGTGCTTCAAGATATTTTAGTGCAGTTTTTGGGATTAGTTGGAGGTCCGTCAGCCGAGGAGGCCCAGCCAGCAGTACATGGAGTTGGTATTGGTGTGCAGCCTACAGCTGCAGCACCCAGAGTTGAGATTCCGCCAGCACCGGTAATTCCTTATTCGATAGTAGCTCAGCCAGTTATCTGCCGAGGAGCAGAAGATGTTAAGTCATTTCTTGAGACTAGCTCTACCCAGATTTATGGCTACCCTAGGAGAAGACGCTTATGAGTTCTTATCCAGCTGCGAAGAGAAGCTGAGAAATTTGGGATTAGTGGAGTCGCGCGGGGTAGATTTTGTTGGTTATCAGTTTGATACTGTCGTGAGGAGATGGTGGAGAGGTTATCTTAATTCTAGGTCAGATGGATCTCCACCCATTACTTGGGCACAGTTCTCCGAGGTGTTCTTGGGAAAGTATATGCCCCGCAGCATACATGAGCATCTTCGAGATGAGTTTTTCAGGTTGAGATAGGGGTCTATGACAGTAGCTGAGTATGAGGGGAGATTCTATGATTTGTCCAGACATGCTACTATGATCTTGCCTGATGAGTACGAGAGGATTAGATGTTTTGATAGAGGGTTGCGATTAACACTCCGCAGGGCCACACAGAGTTTGGTGACTTTGGGGAAATCATTTGCTGAGATAGCTGAGCATGTATATTCGATAGAGGAGATAGATCACGAGGCCTAAGGGGGAAGCGATAAGAGACCCCGATTCCAGGGTAGTTACAGTGACAGTCACAGCAACTCACAGTTCAGAGGCTGTGGGTTTCAGGGTAGGTACCCACAGCAGCAACATCAATCCTTTCAGCGATAGGGTCAGCCTAATATGCCCGTACAGTCAGCCTTGCAGCTTTTTGATAGGGTTCAGCCCGCCTATAGTGGTTTTGGTAGTCAGCCTCAAGGACGTGGTCAATCCAGTTCATCGACTAGAGGTAGTCATATTGGATCATCCGGATCTTCTAGGCTGAGCAGGGAGCCAGGAGCATGTTATACTTGTAGGGTTATCGGTCATTTCGTACGTGAGTGTACTCAGCGCAGGGCGATTGAGCCTTCAGTTCAGACGGCACAGCCTATCAGATCTATACCGCCAGTAGACAGAAGTGGTGCACAGGGTCGTTGGGGTGGTCCCCAGGGGTTTCCAAGGTGGAGCGCAAGGAGGTCGGACTGGAAGTCAGGTCGATACTCAGACTAGTGGTAGCCAGCATTATTTGTATGTCATGCCAGCTAGGCCGGAGGCTGAGGCTTCGGATGCGGTGATTACAGGTAAGATTTCTATATGCCACCATCCAGCTTCTGCATTATTTGATCCTGGATCCACGTTTTCTTATGTATCTACTTATTATGCACCACGGTTGGGTTTATGTTCTGAGTTATTATCTGTACCCTTACATGTATCTACCCCCATTGGTCATTCCTTAATAGTGGATCGGGTATATAGATCTTGTCTGGTGATTGTTCGGGAGTTTGAGACTCGGGTTGATTTTATTGTATTGGCCATGGTAGACTTTGATGTGATTCTAGGCATGGACTGGTTGTCTTTTCATCATGCAGTCTTGGATTGCTTTGCCAAGACTGTTACCTTAGCCATGCTCGGTGTACCCTCGATGGTGTGGTAGGGTTCTGTTAGCCGCACACCAACAGGGATTATTTCATAAGTTCGGGCTCGTAGATTGATGTTGAGGGGATGTGATTCATTCCTTTCTTATGTTTGGGATGCTAGTATTGAGAGTCCATCGCTTGACTCCGTCCCTATTGTTCGTGAGTTTCCTGATGTATTCCCGACTGACCTACCTGGCCTTCCTCCTAAGCGTGATATAGAGTTCATTATTGACCTCGAGCTGGGCACCCAACCTATTTCTATGGCTCCTTATCGTATGGCTCCTGCTGAGTTGAAGAGTTGAGTACTCAGCTCCAAGACCTTCTGAAGAAGAGTTTTATCAGGCCGAGTATGTCGTCGTGGGGTGTTCCAGTTCTGTTTATAAAGAAGAACGATGGGTCTATGCTAATGTGTATCAATTACAACAGCTAAATATGGTGACGGTGAAGAATAAGTATCCTATGCCCCGTATCGATGATTTGTTTGATCAACTTCAGGGTGCAGCAATATTCTCTAAGATAGACTTGGGATCTGGATATCATCAGTTGAGATTTAGGGCTGAGGACATCCCAAAAATAGACTTCAGGACTCGGTACGACCAGTATGAGTTCCTGGTGATGTCTTTTGGGTTGACTAATGCCCCAGCAGCTTTCATGGATTTGATGAATTGTGTATTCAGGTCATACTTAGACTCCTTTGTGATTGTGTTTATTGATGACATCTTGGTTTATTCAAGAAGCAGCAAGGAGCACAAGCAACACTTGAGGATTGTGCTCCACACTTTGAGAGATCATCGGCTTTATGCTAAGTTCTCAAAGTATGAGTTCTGGCTTGAGTCTGTAGATTTCCTGGGGCATGTTGTATCCAGACACGGTATCATGGTAGATCCCGCAAAGATTGAGGCTATTCGAGGTTGATCTAGGCCCACGTCGTCTACTAAAGTTCACAGTTTTATTGGGTTGGCAGGGTACTACAGGCGGTTTGTTGAGGGCTTCTCGTCTATTGTATCTCCTATGACTACACTAACTAGGAAGGAGGTTCCATTTCAGTGGTCTGAGGATTGTGAGGCGAGCTTTTTGAAGCTCAAGGATCGACTTACTTCTGCCCCTGTGTTGACTCTTTCAGTTGAGGGCGAGAGTTTTACCGTGTATTGTGATGAGTCTGGTATTGGTTTGGGATGTGTTCTAATGTAGTAGGGTCGTGTCATTATTTACCCATCGAGGTAGTTGAAAGTGCACGAGCGTAATTACCCCACTCATGCTTTAGAGTTAGTAGCGGTTGTGTTTGCACTGCGGATTTGGAGGCATTATCTATATGGTGTTCGTTGTGAAATCTTTATAGACCACCGCAGTCTTCAGCATATTATGACTCAAAGGGATCTTAATTCGAGGCAGCGTAGGTGGATTGAGTTGCTGAAGGACTATGATATTTTTATTCTCTATCATCCAGGCAAGGCAAATGTGGTAGCAGACACCTTGAGTCGGAAGGCAGTGAGTATGGGTAGCTTATCCTTTATTCCAGTATCTTAGCAACTGTTGTCTTTGGACATTCAGTCCTTAGCTAACTCGATGGTGCATTTGGATATTTCTGACCCCGGGAGGGTTATCGCTTGTGTTGGTGCGAGAACTACTTTGCTAGAGCAGATTCAGAGTCATCAGTTTGAGGATAGCGGTCTCCGTATCATTCGAGATCAGGTATTAAGGGGTGATTCTGAGAGAGATACCTTGGGTTCTGATGGTGTTCTGAGGTTTGACGGCCATATTTGTGTTTCAAGGGTTGGGAATTTGATTTAGTTGATTCTGCACGAGGCGGACAGTTCCTGATATTCTATTCACCCTGGTACAACTAAGATGTATCAAGATCTGAGGCAGCACTATTGGTGGAGTGGTATGCGGAGAGATATAGCAGGGTTTGTAGCTCGATACCTCTGTTGTCAACAGGTAAAAGCCGAGCACCAGAGACCTAGTGGATTGCTTTAGCAGTTACCCTTCCCGAGTGGAAATGGGATCGGGTCACTATAGATTTCATTGTGGGACGTGGTTTTGATAGTTGTTGGATCTTCGTGGATCAGTTGACTAAGTCCGCGCACTTTATCCCTGTTCGATTCTCCTATAGTGCTGAGAGATTAGCTCATGTATATATTCAGGAGGTGGTTCGCCTACTTGGAGTGCCAGTATCTATTATCTCAGACAGAGGGCCTCATTTTACCTCCAGTTTTTGGCGCACTTTCCAAGAAGAGTTGTGTACTCAGGTGGACCTAAGTACTGCATTTCATCCTCAAACCGACGGGCAGTTGGAGCAGATGATTCAGGTATTGGAGGATATGCTCCGCGCTTGTGTGTTAGACTATGGGGATCAGTGGGATCAATTCTTGCCTTTAGCAGAGTTTGCGTATAATAATAGATTTCATTCCAGTATTCAGATGGCTCCGCTTGAGGCTTTGTATGGTAGACGGTGTCGATCTCCAGTTGGATGGTTCGAGACTTCAGAGGTCAATCCTCGTGGCAAATATTTGCTCCGAGAGTCTTTGGACCGAGTTTGGGTGATTAAGGACAGGTTGCGGATAGCCCAGAGTAGACAGAGGAGTTATGTAGACCGTAGACGTCGTCCGTTGAAATTCAGAGTTGGTGATAGGGTCTTCTTATGAGTATCTCCCATGAAAGGTGTGATGCGGCTTGCTAGGAAGGGTAAGCTTAGCCCTAGATATATTGGACCCTTTGAGATTCTGCGGACAGTCGGGGAGGTAGCATATGTGTTGTCTTTACCTCCGTACTTTTCATCTATTCACCCAGTGTTTCATGTTTCAATGCTACGATAGTACAATCCACATGAGTCGCATGTACTTCAGTGGGACTCGATTCAGTTAGACGAGATACTAACATTTGTGGAGGAGCCTGTGTCTATTTTAGCCAGAGATGTCAGATGGTTACGCTCCCGCGACATTCCAGTGGTTAAGGTACAATGGCGTCACCATCCGATTGAGGAGGCCACTTGGGAGCTTGAGCCTGATATGCGAGCCCAGTATCCTTACTTGTTCACGTCTTCAGGTATGCTCTTAATTTTGACTTTTGCGGACGAAAGTCCTTTTAGTAGTGGATGTTGTAATGACCTTCCTGGTCATTTCCCTCATTTTTGTACATTCTCAGTGTTTAGAGCTTTTCTATAACTGCCCCAGGTTATTTATGACTTGCTGGGACTGACAGTTCGATTTTCGGGTAGTTCATTTGAGAATATTATTTAGGCCAAGCACGTTGTAAAATATTTAATTAAATTAGAAATTGGTAAAATGACATAGTGAATTACCTTTCGAAAATATTTTTAAAATTTATAAAATTCTGTAGTTATGATATATTTATACTACTTTATAATAGTTTTATAATTTATTAATATTTTAAGTGGAGATAGTAAACCTAAATATGTTAAAATAATATTTTTATTTTATAGACTTTTTATTCAAAATAATTTTTTATTAATTATGATATATTCAAAAAGTTGTATTTATTTTACCATGAGCCTATGCAATACCCGAATATATACGCAATGGAATAAAAATAAGTTTGTAGTGTCATTCCACTTCCACGTGGAAGTAAAATAGGGTGTACAAGTACATGTTGTCTTGGTGAAACACTATGGCACTTACTAATTCTCCTAGGTTTCACTTATGTACACGTGTAGGAAGCAATAAACATTGTTTCTTTTTTCCCTATGCATGTACGTGTTTATGTATGTTGCTAATTACTACTACTTATCAATTTTTCCTTCTCTTTATCAAGTTAGTTCTAAATTAGTACAAATTGTATGTAATTATGTTGAACATGAGATTTTATAGCAATATATTTTGAAGTTATATTCGACCCAGGGGCGGAGCTAGGATTTTCGACAAGGGTGTTCATACTAGCCAAGCCTTATCCCTAAGCAAAAGGTTCCGTTGAAACATCAAACCCACTTATCAAACCAAAATAGTGTTACGGTAATAGTCAATAAAACTACTCTTTATAAAAATTTCAAAACTTAGAATGTCTTGTGGACATACCTGATCCGTTACATAACCAACAGACGCAAGAAGAGCTGAAGCAAGAAGTCCAGCTAAAGTTCCCTCAACACTTTGAGGCACTACCTTGAACATGGTGACAAAATACAATAACGTAATACTAATAGGAATAAATTAGCAATCTTCTTTTTTCTCCAAAATAGAAATATCAAAACATAAATATATGACAATCAACTTGATTAGCAGTAGAATAATAAAGTGAACAACCAAGAAATCCTACAACAGGCCTCCCTATCAGATTTAACCAACTGATAATTACAATTGCACTCGACGAGTCTTCATCTTTTGAAATGTTTTTATAATACACTCATTAGAAACATTTTTAAATACTTTTTTCTCCACAAAAGGCACAATGCAACCATCTAAGAACTCATCGTCCATTCGATTATGCAAGTCATTCTTGATAAACTTCATTGCCGAGAAAGCTCTTTCAACTGTTGCAGTGGCAACGGGTAGAAGCAAAGCAAACTTCACCAAAAGGAATACAAGAGAATAGTTTAAATGCTTCTTTGTCTCAACTAACTTTCTTGAAAGTTCCCCAAGGCCACATAAATTAGAGAACCTTTTATCAATATCACGAACATCAATAATGTAATTAGCAAGTTGATTCTCCAGGTCCCTAAATTTGAATTCATCAAAGTCATCAGGATATAATTCAGCCATTCTCACTATCTTTTTTATGTCAAAGCTAGAAAATGAATCAATTGGATTCAAGCAAGCAACCCCATTAAGTAAATCAGTCGTCACCTCATTGAAACGGCTATTAAGTTCTTGCAGCTGCCAATCAATAATTTTATAAAACACATCCACGCGGTAATGGTGCAAAGTAGTATAATCAACTACTTTACGTCGTGATCTCCCAGAGTTAGCATATGGATCATCATAATTAGGTAATGGAATCATATGCTTGATACAAAACATATCTACCTTTTCTTTCAGTGAATCCCATCCAATATTTTTCTGCAAGAGAGGATCCCACTCATTATCTCTTAAAGCCTGCAATCTTCTCTTTACTACCTTCACAAGAATCATGGCATTTGCAATATCCGGTTCTTTTTTCTGTAATGACACATTAAGATCATTTGTGATTCCTAGAATATCAGTCATCAAATGCAACAAAAAGACGGTCTCAAACGTTTGACAACTTCTGAGAAATCCAGATGCACTAGCTTTTTCATCCAAAGTATTTGCATTTTCAACAAGAGAACTCAAGTACATCAACAATAGAGGCAAAGTTACTAATAAAATTTCCAAATGACTTGTAGTGAGATCCCCAACGAGTATCACCGGCTTTAATAAGGCCGAGTTCTTGATTCAAGCCTCTACCAGTTTCTAGTTCACCCATATCTAATGCCTCTCGGAGTTTTCTTTTTGAGATTCTCGAAATTCATCCACACGTTTAAAAGAAGCTCCCAACACATTCAAAATATTTGACAACAATAACACAAGTTCTCCCACTTGAACACACTTTTTAGAAACCGCGACAAGGGTCAATTGAAGTTGATGGGCAAAACAATGAACCGAATGAGCCGATCTACTTTCTTGTCTAATCAATGTTTTAAGACCACCTAGCTCACCTTGCATATTACTTGCCCCATCATAACATTGTCCACGTACATAAGATAAAGTCAAGGAATGGTGAGCAAGTACATCAACAACTGCTTTCTTTAAAGATAAAGCACTAGTATCTTTAACATGAACAAGTCCAATAAATGCCTCTATCACAAATCCCTTCTTATCAACATATCGTAAACAAATAGCCATTTGCTCTTTGCGTGATACATCTCTAGATTCATCAACCATTAGAGCAAAGTAGTTACCATTTAAGTCCTCTATTATAGCCTTAATTGTTTCAATCTTACACGCAGTCACAATATCTTTCTGAATATCATGAGAAGTCATTTTATTATTTTTGGGAGATTTTTCTAACACATAAGATCTAATTTCATCACATCTAGCAGCATACCAGGAAAGAACTTCAAGAAAATTACCCTTGTTCAATGATGACTCACTCTCATCATGACCCCGGAGTGCCAAACCTTGATGTAAGAGAATTCTCACCATATCAATTGAAGCAATCAACCGAATCCTATATTCACGCTTACCTTTATCATCCATCTTGAAAAATGCAGCCTGAATGGACTGTTGTTCTCGCATTAGATCTTCACACTTTCTTTTGCACTGATTATGAATGCTATTCGATAGACCAACATGTGTATCAAAGCTATCTTTTCTATGCCAATTTCTAAATCCTTTAGTTGAAAACACATTACCACCACCTTGATGAATGCTTTCGCCTTGAAACAAATAACAAGGCAAACAATAAGCCGCATCTGCACTTACACTATATTCCAACCAATCGGCATATTCATTGAACCATGTAGAAACAAAACGATGTGTTATTCCAAAAAAGTCGGTTTGAGGGAAATAATGAGTTCGAGGTTGACAAGGACGTTTCATAATATATGCCCTTCTTATTTTATCACGAACGTTCGAAGGATAACACAAAATTGGAGGTCTTTCAGCCGGGTCAGCCTTTAAATCATTTACATTAAATTCTTGTCTCTGAGAAGAGTGAGATGGTATTTCTATTTGGGCGACATTTTCATCTCGACGTAGTTGATTTTGATTTGGAGACCCCGAACTTGTTTTTGGTACTTTATGAAAATATTTCTCCAAGCTCATTGAAACCCACAATCTAAAATAATAGTCAATATCACACTTATTAAAACTCAATCATACAATACACCAGTCACCAAATTAGCAAAATATATTGGTATACATATCTTTTAACACCTAATTAGAATGAATAATTTAATTTTTTTGGCCAAAAAAAAAAACCACCTAGAAGCAAAATATCAAAACAGGACAAAGAAAATTAGCAACATAGTGTTTAGGAATAGCAAACAATACCTTTTCCAACTTCAATAACAGTTGAGATCAGTGAACAGCAGCAAAATATTGAAAATAATCGAATTTCGGAAGGATAAAATGACAGAGTGAAGCAAAGAAGGGCTAGGGCTTTTGCCTTTTTGCTTCTGTTTTCAACAGTCAGAGACTGAGAGTCGAGAGAGAAGAGACTCACGAGAGTTGATGGAGAAAAAAAAAACTGAAGAGACAAACTTAAAATTAACTATTTGACTTAATTGACTTAGGTTTTATTTATTGGAGTTTTATTATTTTAATTTTAAAAAGTATCACTTTTATAAATATAAAAAGACAAAGTCAAAAGTTCTTTTTAATTTCAATTTGGTTCATGTTTTTCGTACAGAACTTCTTCTTTTTTTTAATTGAGTACAGTTTTTTTTAAAAAAAAAAACAGCAACAGAGAGTTATTTTTGTGTAAAAAGAAAAAAAGTGACGCACAAGCCAGGTTCGAACCCGCGAGCTTGAGGAAGCTCTGAACACCCTTATCCACTGGGCTATCTTCTCTTATGTGTCAAGGTTGTTCAACAAATAGTACATATTCAAAAAAAATTATATTTAACCTATATACTCAAAAAAAAATTCCGACGAAGGGTGTTCATCTGACCACCCTTCGTCGGGTGTAGCTCCGCCAATGATTTGACCCCCGAAGGTAAAAGTATCTACCTCAAGGTATTCAAGCTCGGGGATCGCGTGATTGATAGTACAGCGTCTTTATATCGTAAGTTTTTTAGTCAGTTTTAGCTTAAAGTTGTGTATTTAAATTGTTATATTTGGTGGGATAGTTGTTGTTATTTGAGCTATATTTTAAGCTCAAATTGAGTGGTGAGAGTTGTGACTATTGATAAATGGGTGATTTGGGACGTTGTGACGGTTTTGGTTTTGCGATTCTGCATGCGAGCCCCACATGCACTATTCGGACATTTTTCTAAACTAATGCAATATGGGTATCAATAGTCACGTTTTGACATGTAGTTTATTATTTTTGTAGCTTGGAAACAGTCAGAGGCCTCTCGGAAGGGGAAGGCTCCTGTATAGCTGGTTCTTTTGGCAGGCTTGCGGCGGCGTCCAGGTAGGCTAGGCTTACCTTCCTTTACACTTAGATTCGGATTATGTGTGATATATGTATGCTATTGTGTTGGTGTTGTGGGATGGTATTATAAACTTGGTGGTGGTGGTTTGCTGTGATTTAGGCCTTCTAGGCCGGATAGGGCTATTCAGATATATTTCAGGCCCGTTATCCTCGTGGTACACCACAGATGACCTATTTGAGGTCGGATAGTATTGTTGTTGTTGGTTCCATTTTGGGAATATTATTGTTGGACCTTACTCTAGGCTTAGGCAGACTTAGCCCAGACTTAGACAGGTATAACTAGACTTGGTTTTCGGGACCCGTTAGTGGGCCCTGTTACCTTATTTGTCGACTTGTCAGAAATTTGACATCTTTGGGCTTAGTTAAGCCCTATATGACCTGTTAGGGTTTTGACGGGATTGATTCACCCCGATTATACTCGGTTGGCCTTATTTAGCCTTGTTAGTCCCTGATAGCACCGTCTTTGATCGGGGTCGGCTAGTTTGACTTAGAACGTTGACCCGCCTTTCCATGACTTATAATGTATACCCAGACTTGTATATACATATTGTTTATAGTAGATAGTTGACCTAGAAGGACCCCGAGATTGACTTGTAGCATGTTGTGGGGTTAACTTCTCTACTTATATACTTGTATTGACTTGGGACTAGGGCGTTCCCTATTTATCTGATATGATATAAAATTTGATTCTGTTCTGGTTACTGTCTATGATGAGTTTCGGTTCAAATCCGACCCATGATTGTGGTACACTGTGAGTTTTGGTACTGGGTATCGTGATTGTGGTACTGTTGTTCTCTGAGTTCCGATTTGAGTCCGGCAGATATGATATATATGTGGCCTATTGTTATTACCCACTGTGCCCGGTTCGATTCCGGCGTCTGGCCTCTTGTTATTACCCATTGGTGAAGGTTCAAGCCCGGTGCACTCTTGTTGGTCATTATGGTTACTGGATACTGATACAGCTTTGAGACAGTGGTGACTATGCATTTACTATTCTTGTGTGTCCCGCCGGTTTATGGGGGCCAAGCTGGGTTATTGTTTTCTTCCGTGTGTCTATCGGGTTTATGGGGGCCCAGATAGGTTATGTTTGACTTATGTGTTTACTTACGCATTTATTTACTAATTATTCGGTATCACATTTATTTATCTCCTGAGCATATCTATACGCCTCGACAGTTACTTATGTATTTATTACTTATACCCCAGACCTAGCATGCACCCTCACATTTTAGCTTGCTTATATTATATTGAGCTCAGTCGGCCGATGATGCCTACTGAGTACCCGTAGCCTCGGTACTCATACTGCACTTTTGCATCTTTTTCCCCGATACAGATTCAGGAACTAGCCGACGGTTTTGATGTGACTCTCTTCTCAGCACTAACTCCGGAATGGGTGAGCTTACTGACGTTCGAGGCAGATCCTACTCCATCTCTACTGTATAGTCTTTTGCACTCAAGACTGTTGTACTATTTATATATATTTGGTCTCTATCATGTATTCTGGATATGTCTAGTAGTGGCTCTTGTACCAACCTCACCAAGTCTTAGGAGGGGTTCTTGACTTTATATATATTATCCTCTTCCTTCTCAGTCTCGGTATGGATATGTTTTGGTTTTGTTTGTTTTTATATTTCTAGCATGCTTATTTGTACGGTTACATCCACCTCATCTCTGTTCTTCTGAGATTTCGCCCGTTAGACCGTCGCTTATCGCTCTAGGCTAGGGTTTGGCTTGCCTATTGGTGGGTTACGGTAGGTGCCATCATGACTCAAATATTGGGTCGTGACAAATTAAGGGCTAAAAAGTATTGGGGTTTGATCTCTATATCAAAAAGAACTTAAATCTCAAATTTCGTAGAATTTCGATCTAAAACGAAGAAGATATGAATTTTCGAAGTTTATCCATGTTCTTGTTATTCCTCATGAAATTCATGTCTTGTTGATGAAGAATTATTCAAAAGGTGTTGTTTGATCCAAAAAATGGGGAAAACAAGGTGTACTTATTTGTACAAAGGAATTTACCAAAAGGGGCAAGTACTAGGACAAAAAGTAGTACAAGGGGACCACAAAATTCAAATTTCGGCTCCAAGAAATATCTCTACAAAATATTTTGAGGACTGAAACAGCCTACTTTAAGCCAAAGTTCATCTTAGAAGTTTCCAAAAACATCTTCTTGTTTTTGAAAGAGCTCCAAGTTTCTAAAGAAATGTCTCCACATTTGTGAAATGACTACACGTTTCTGGAGAAACGTCTCCACATTTTGGCTGCCAGAGAAAACGTCTCCTCGATTTGAGAAAATGGCTCCACGATTTTGGAAAACGTCTCCATGATTTTAGAAATGGCTCCACAATTTTCAGAAACATCTCCATATTTTATGGATCCGGATCCACGCATATCAGGTTCTAACATCCTAGTTTCCTTTTATTGATTCTAATTCACTTCTCTTGATTCTTTAAACTATTTTTCAGCTAGTAATTGATCAACTTAGTTGTTGATTAGTTCTTGAGTGCTTATTCTTTCAAGCTAATTCCTTCTAAGCTTTTCTCGTTTAACTTGTTGAATATTTATTGGCTTTTTCAGTTTGTTCTTTGACTCATCTATTATTTGGTCACCAAGAATCTACTCCTCCACAAGTATAGATAACCTTGAATTGATTGAGCGAAGCTAGTAACAATATCAATTTGGGAAAGAAGTCATAGAAGGTGAGTTGAGATTTCATACAAAGAGTGTCCTGAGGCTTTTATCACTAACTTGTTTGCTAGTTTTATAGGTTCAAAAGGAGGTATATGGAAGAATGTCAGCCATAGCCTTGGAATCTTTTGAAGATGAGTTTTATGAAGGCAATGATTATGATCATGAGCGATATGGTGGTGAGAACTACTACTCTGAAGATGAATGTGAAATGAATGGGGCTTATTGCTCTTATGATGAACATAATTGAGTGGACGTATCCTATGATGAATCCGATAGTAAAGATGAAGGTTATGGCGGTTCTCATACTATACACCATGGTAATGAAGATGGTGTAAGGTATGATGCTTTCTCCTATATGTATTATGAACCCTTTGAGGAGGATTGTGATAGAAGGGGAAGTTATGCGGATGAATTACCTTCCTCGTCTTATGCTACTTCATATCCTAGTTGAGGGGGTATAGATGTGTGGGAAGAACTAATTTTAAGACGCAGTGTGGACCATATGCAAAGAATATTCTCTACTTCTTGGGGTGCAAGAACTTGTACTTCTTATCCTTATTCTAGTGTGACTAGTTTTTCATCTGGTAATGATATTGCAGGTTGGATGGAAGAATCAATAGGCCATAAAAGTAAAGTGAACTCAATGTTTTCTCCAACATGATCTATTGAAGTAGATGAAAGTGAAAACACTATCGAGATGAGGAAAGATTGTGCTTCATTGAGAGAAGAGTTAGCTGATTTCTTTGATGATTTCTTACGACAAGATAAAAGGATCAAGCCAATATTCGAAAGGAGGACTACTCATCAATAAGTTGAACCTAAGAAGTTGCTTTTGGAGGCAAAGCAAGCTACTCCTTGTGAGGTTGGTACTAAGGAGTTGAACATGCAAGTCAATACATCAACCCCTTATGTACCAAAGTGGAAGTTAGAGGTGAAGGGATCTTCAAAACCTTCCTAAGGAATTCTTGGCACTTGTCCTAACTCCCATAAACTTGAGAGACAAAATATTGAGAGGAGTAAGAGTGTGAAAGTGACAACTCTAGAGAGAAAAAAAGAGAGGTTGAGAGGAATGATGTGAGAGGGTTGTCACAACCTTATCCTAACTCATGTAACTTTTCTTTCTATGGTTGTTTTTATGTATGTGCAAGTGTATTTGGAAGAAAACCTAGAAAAGTACCTCAAAATATAGAGAATCAAGAGGTGGTAAAAATCTTCCCAAAGGAACATTTGTGCTCCAATGTTGAAAACCAAGGTGAATACAATCATTCATATGAGCTTCGAGGTAACAAAGTTAAGCCTTACACTTTATTGAAAGTAAAAAATCATTGTGTGCCTAGTATCCAATTGAGTGTAAGTGATAGATTGTATATATGTGAGCTTAAAGAGTCTTTTCCTTGTTATGTCCATGATGGCACCTTGTTGCATGGTGATAGTGTCATTGTTGCAAGTATTTTAACACTAGTTGATCCTACAGATGACTGAATTGACTCTTTCAGTAAGGTCGATTTGTGTCCACCTAGTGTTGACATATGTAGCTTAAGTAAAGATAAATTAGCATGTAAAAAGGGTGGTCAAATGCTAGTTGGTTCCAATTGTAGTAATCATGTGCTTGATTTTTTTGAGCTTGAAGTGTTACCAACTTAAGGAACCTTAATTCAGTGATGGCATTGATATAGTGGGTCATGTAGCTATTTATGTGAAGTCATTTCACCCATATGATGAATCCTTGAATTGTGATTCCATTCCTTGTCTTCTCATGAGGATTTTGATGTGGAATGTGTTTTTAAAGATAATCCCTTGTTTGAGGTTGACATGAATAATGAAGGTGAAATATATACTGGTGTGTCTTGGAATAATGGAAGTGTAGCCCCTCTTGAAGGTTACCATGTGATTGAGAATCCACTATAGTATGATGATACACTTTTTAAATATGGAACTCTCATTTTGAAATATGATAGTACGTCCACCGGAGGGGTTAGTGGTTGAAAGGAAAGAGGTGTATGTTCTCCAATGACTTGTTTATCCTTGTGTGATCTCATTCTTGATCAAGTCCCTAATGCTTGTGGATCAAAGGGTGATTCAATATGTGGGCACACCTTGGATGAAGTTCATTTAAATAACACCTTTCTTTGCTATCTATTTGGATATGATGATGCTCATACTTGTGTGGAGAGTATGTCTTATGTTTATAGGAGTAGTAATAGTGCAAATGGGCATTTCCTAGACTCAACTATATGTTATCCCTTCCTATTTGACCCTAGTGTTGGCTTAATTTGTGATGAGTATAGTAGTAACACATATTTTCACTTATGTTATTCTCACTTGTTATTACTTGATCTTATAAGCTTGAATGAGTTATATTTGCCAACCTATATGGGGAATACCTTTGTATTTGACCCTAGTGATGAGTCGGGAGTAATCCCATTCTTGAGGATAGCTTGTGCGTTGGGTGGAGTTTTAACTTGGGTTGACCTTGTTTATGATATTGCACTTAGCTATGTGTGCTATCATGTGTTACTTGACTTAAAATGGGATTTATGCTTGTTGAAATATAGAAATAATGAAAGCCTACATGTGCGGTTGCCTAAAGACAATGGTTCTTTTGATTTACCCTTTTGTCAAAGTCTCTTGAGTACTCAAGTATCTCGTCCTTTGAGGGGTTACAAACCCTTTGTTGATCATTTTGATGCTAGGTTATATGTTAAGTGTGTTCATCCTTTGCATGGTGATAGAATTGTTTATTACTAACACTAACCCTTATGCCATGCGGATATTATTTTTGTTTGTCTTCCCTATGGTTTTACAAGGTTTGAATTTGAGGATGAATCATTTTTAATAAAGGGAGAATGATGCAAGCCGAGCTTCACCAATATCTTAGAATGAAGAATTGAAGCTCAATAATGTGCTAAACTGATAATATAAGGATTTTGGAGAAAAAGGGACTATGTATACAAGAGACTATTTCTAAAATACAAGCCCCCAAGCCTAAGAAGACTATGAAGACCCTTAATTCATTAAGGGTATTTTTGTAATAATCACCCTTAGTCTTCTTCCTTAGCTTAGTCAGTATAAATACTACATTTTATCATTTTTAGAGTAGATTTTGGATGATTGAATTGTCTTGATAGACTTGATATTTGGTTACTCTATGTTAAGTTAGTGATTGGGTTCAATTCCAATTGTTAGCTTAGATCGAGAGATTAGGGTAGATTTCCGAATTGCTTATGTTGTCTTCTTTGCTTGATTGATCATTGGGTTGTCATATTGTGGATTTAATTTGATTTCTCAAGCACTTAATTGAGTTCTCTTCTTCCTTGGTCTATTTCTGAATTGATGTAGGTCTTTCTTTCTTCTATTCTCATCCCTATTTCTAACCTATCCCTCTATCTTCAATTTGTGTTGTTTAATTCTACGTTTCCGACATCGATTTTAGTCACCTCAATTAGGATCGTTATCATGAACTCATCCCTAATAACTAACTCATAATTACACTATCATTGACTCTTAATAATCTAAAACTTTAAGAAGAAATTTAAGAAGAATTAGACAATAGCTTAACAATCTGTTGTGAAACCAAATTACCCTCCGTTTTTCTAGAAATTAGCAACCCTTAATAAGATCCCATTCATCACTTCCCATAATTACTAACAATTAATTTCTAATCCATGTCATCCTTATCCATTTGCTTCTACTAGTTCTTGCCACGGTTTCCAACCAAACAACAACATTCCAATTCCTTTTCACCCACTAACAATAATATGATCCTCCAATCAAACCCATGTTGGTAGCAAACAAATTTCACTTTAAGATCCTCTGCCCAATTCAATATTATAATCTTTATCTATATCTATACTATATTAAAAGTGTGAAGGGTCTTAGAAATGTTGTTTGAACTTTTTTTCCTTCATTGATAGACTCTGCAATAGACAAAACGGTCATTTACTATTTTTTTCCAAATTTTAATTAAATATATAAAGAATTGATATTGATAGGTTTTCTTTTTCTTTGTGTATATGAAAAAGGATTCCTAAAATATATGGTAAGAAAAAAAAAAAGAAAACATACGTAGCTTTTTGTCACGACCCAAACCCATCATGAGTGGCACTTACACTACTCACCCGGTGGGAGAACCAATAAACCCAATCGTCATCTTAAGGTTCAAACTTAAACGAGAGTATGCTAACTAATCAAGCAATAATAATCCAACTAGCATAAAAACGTAAGTACAACTGAAGCGGAAATATTGTACTTAAACATAACAACCTTAGGACCCGAAAGTCATCTGTACCAAAATGTCTAAGAATATCAAGAGAGGGGATGCAACCCTAAAAGCAAAACAAAAGTAACAAGTCCAAACAAAGGATACTGACTAAATAGGAGAGATCTCATGGTAGCCCAAAAATGTTGTCCACCCTGAAATTCAAAATCGACTACTGAAGTCACAAGTCTCGATGAATCCACTGGATTATGTGTTGCACTTACAGAAGTAAATGCAGGTGTAGTATCAGTATGTAAATAAACCACAGTGTACTGGCAGGATCATTTGAATAACCCAAGATGGAAATATGGACATTTAGCCAAAATGCAGTACCATTAGCTAACATATGCTTACACATCAAACATACAACATATATGTATAAGCAGCACTCAAGAGACAAGCTAACAAGTCAAAAGGTGTCATTTAGGAAATAATATGCAACTCATTCCAACACAACCTAATAAGGACAAACACAACAAAATAAATCCTCTAATTCACTCAAGGAACTGTCATACTAACACATACCTTGAAAACCCATTCATATATGTTAAGGGTTATATACCAACCCTCTAGCTAAGACCTGCAGGGGACAATTACCATATATGTACTAAACCCATACATGAATGTATATAACCATTAATCCAAATAACCTGTGAGAACATCTCAAATGCCGAAACACTCCACAATATACAATATAGAAGGCCAAGTCATAAAACAAGTAAATATTTCAATGACCAAGCACATCACAAGGATTAACCAACCACACTACAGAGTTGTTAATATGCACACATAACATAAGATGGATTAAATACACACCATCACCTACCTCGAACCAAGCTTGCACAACTCTAAGCCTAAGCTTTGCCCTTTTGTTCCCTTTCCGCTTGCTCGTGGTCTAAAACATGCATACAAACATTGCCTTAATGAAATGACCCAACATGGTGAGGGTTATGAGCCACCCCTAACCCCTTAAGGTTAGTTCATAATCATTCCTTAACCGCTCTACGTCTATTTCCCCCGTAATTCACCTAAAACTACCAATTTCATGGAATGATTGGTGAATTAACGAAATGCGAGGTAAATTTCATGGTTAATAAAAAAAAACCATTAACCAAAGGCACAATTTCACCCTTGCACCAGTAAAACATACAAAAATACGCCCTAAAACCCTCCTCAAATTTCGTAACTTACGCGTTCTAAGGATCAAGAAGCAATTACAAGTTAAAAGGAGTGAAAACCTTACCTTAACGAAGTTAAACGGAACTAAACTGGTGATATTTTCCCTAAATCACCTTCCTCTTGCCACAAAATGAGTTTATGAAATAATAAACTATTTTGGGGGTTTTACCCTTTAATCTGCGATTTTTACGGCTATAACGGTACGTGACCGCTATAGCGGTAGACCACTACTATAGCAGCCTTGACCGCTTTTGACCACCGCTATAGGGGTAATTATTTTGCTATAGAAGTCACCGCTATAGCCGTGTCGACAGGATAGAATGTTCGTCATCACCCAAAAATCTCCCTTTTAAAACACACCTTGATCCTAGGACATTCTGAACAATGCCCTTTACGCTAAGGTCAATTCTAGAAGTTCTACTAACCCAAATTTTGTTTCGTAAAATTCTATGGTTCCTTATCGCCTTAGCTAACTAGAAATCAACACCGTTTCCACCAAGCTTGTCTAAATTATTTCCAAATTTTCCAAGACTACCCCTTACCCGAAATAAAGCTAAACTAGCCTAGTCTGAAATTTATAACTTTCAAATCGAAAGGAATTTAGACACGAAATTTGGAACGTAGGACCTTTTGGTCCTCATACACTTTCTATCTACTTTGGGAAGACAACATCTTAGTCTGAATAAATTTTACCTTTTCCTGAGCCTGTTTCACCAAGTCGGTGCCCAAAGATTTGACATCTCCCGCTTAAACTATCCAATAGGTGACCTACACTTTCTCCCATAAAGTACCTCAAATGAATCCATATTAATGATGGAGTTGTTGTATGAAAACTCACACAATGGAATGAACTGGTCCCAATGACCATTAAAATCAATCACGCAGGCTCTCAACATATCCTCTGATATCTTAATTATCCTTTTTGACTGCTCATCAGTCTAAGAATGAAAAGTCATGCTAAAAGTAAGCTTGGTGTCCAACTCCTCATTCAACCTATCCCAAAATTTGGAAGTAAACCATGCATCCCTATCTGAAATGATAGAAAGTGGCACCCCATAAAGTATGATGATCTCCTTGACATATATTTTTGCCAACTGCTGAGAGTTTTAATCTACCTGAACTGGAAAGAAATGAGTTGATTTCGTCAGTAGATCAACTATCACCCATATAGAGTCATACTTTCCCAATGTCTTAGGGAACCCCACCAAAAAATCCATGGCAATATGCTCCGACTTCCACATAGGTATAGGCATCCTCTGAAGTAATACCGCAGGCCTTTGGCATTCATACTTCACCTGTTGATAGTTATAACACTTGGACACATAATCCACTATGTCCCTCTTCATCCCTGGCCACCAATAAAGCTAACTCAAGTCACGGTACATCTTGGTCGTGCCTGGATGAATAAAATAACTCAAACCATGAGCCTCTGAAAGTATATCACCAATCAAGTCACCAACTCGAGGAACGTATAACCTTCCTCTAGCCCACAACACCCCTCCAACATCAAGGGTGGCGTCCGCCTTCTCCCCACTCACTATCTTATTCTGGAGTGCCTTTAACTTCTTATCTTTAAACTACTTGGCCTTAATTTGCTCCACAAAGGCTGATTTTACCTCAACACTAGCCAGTATTCCACCCCTATGCGAGACCCCAAACTGCATGCTCAAGGATGCTAGAGTCTGAAACTCTCTAGCTAATGGTCTCCTGAACACTCTCAAGAATGACAAGCTACCCATACTTATGATCTTTTGGCTTAATGCATCTGCCACCACATTAGACTTACCCTGATGATACTGAATGGTCACATCATAGTCCTTTAATAATTCCATCCACCGTCTCTATCGTAGATTCAAATACCTTTGAGTAAACACATGTTGCAGACTACGATGGTCAGTAAAGACCTCACACTTGACTCCATAAAGATAGTGTCTCCAAATCTTCAAAGCAAAGACTATAGCTGCCAACTCTAAATCATGGGTTAGGTAATTCCTCTCAAGAGGCTTCAACTACCTTGAAACATATGCAATAACATTCTTATCTTGCATCAACACAGCACCCAAACCCAAAAGTGAAACATCATAAAACACAATAAAATCTTTACCTTCAACTGGCAGCAAAAGAATAGGTGTTGTAGTCAAAAGTGTCTTAAGCTTTTGGAACCTCTCTTCACACTGGTCTGACCAAACAAACGACACCTCTTTTTGAGTCAACCTTGTCAAATAAGTTGCAATGGATGCAAAATTCTTGACAAACCTGCGATAATAACTGGCAAGACCCACAAAACTCCTTACCTCGATCACTAAACTAGGCTGAATCTAATCCTTAACTACTTTGATTTTCTGAGAGTCCACCATCACTCCCTTCTCCGAAACCACGTGCCCGCAGAAGATAGCCAAAATTTACATTTAGAGAGCTTAGCAAACAACAACTTTTTCCTTATAATTCCCAAAACTATACGTAGATGGCCTGCATGCTCTTCCTTAGTCATGGGGTACACAAGAATATCATCAATGAACACAATAACGAAAGAATCTAAAAAGGATTTAAAGATGTCATTCATCAAATTCATGAAAGTTACAGGTGCATTAGTCAATCCAAACGACATTACTAGAAACTCATAATGGACATACCGAGTTCTAAAAGTCCTCTTTGGAATATCCTCTGGTCTAATCTTTAATTGATGATAACCCGACCGCAAATCAATCTTTAAGAATACTGTTGCACCCTACAACTGATCAAACAAATCATCTATATGAGGCGAAGGATATTTATTTTGGATGGTGACCTTATTCAACTACCTATAGTTGATGTACATTGATAACCCCTAAAATACTAAAAGAGGAATAAAGTATAAAAATAAGAAGAATGATAGAATTGAAATACGGAAAGTGAATGATAGATAGATAGAGATAAAAAGATAGACACAAACAAGGAAATCAAATGAAACTAAAGGATATATTAAATCCAATAACCTCAAAAGATTAATCCATAAAAGGAACCAAACTCTTACAAACAACCACGAGGGAATGGTAATTCCCTCGCAACCACCATTTCTAGGCAAAAGTCAATACAAGCTTTTCCAAGCCACACTCATGCTCCATAAGGAGTCACACAATATCAATGTCATAAAAAGTCTAATTAAAATAAAGCTAGGTCCTAGTATTTATTTCCTTGTGCCTTTTATTACATATATGGTCCTAAAAGTGACCCAATTCAACAAAATGGGGTAAGCTGGCCGCTTTGGCCTATATACCCATACAGATGGCCACCTGCTGGAGCAGGTGGTGGGCGCAGATGGAATCTGTGAGCATGGGTGAGGGCGCAGAGCACTCCATGGTGTCTTTGCGCTCTTCTTGACTCTCCAACGACCTCTCCAATGTCTCCTTTGACTCTAATTTATCTTTCATATGCGATATTGCTCTACTTGAAGTGCAAAATGGACCCTCCATCCACGTCCTTGTGGACTTGATCTCTTTGTGGATTGGATCCCTTGTTGTTGCCCCTGAAATACAAGCCCAGAAAGGTTGATGCCGATTTTGCTAGTATTATCCTTCCCTTCTTGAAAAGGATTCGACCTCTAATCCAAACCTTGAATTATAGAAAAAACAAACAACAACAATTTCCTCAAGGAATGAGGGTTAGTGTTAGCAAAATCATTCATAACACCATGCCAAGGTTTCTCACACTTAAGATATAACTAAGGATCCCTTGTATTTGACATGAAAAGTCCATTGAGAAGGATCCTACCTCTAGATAAAATAATTCCACAACTAGCATGGACATCATCATAAGCAAAGAGGTAATAAATAAAGGTGCTAAGCATACTACTCTCTTCTAAGGTGCGCTCATGAGTAGGAACACACAAAGAGAGAAAAGGGCATTTCAAGCACATAGAACGTCACTTTTTCAAGCAACTTCCCAAGAGAAGGGAGTTCAACAATAGAGTCATTCTACTAGGGGTAATGGAGAACCTTTTATACAACAAATGAATCCAAGACAAGTGATTCTCCCAAGACATTTGGTTTCCTCTATTAATGGTAAGCATTCTTCCAAGAGTCCCACTTGACACTTCAAATTGCCCAACCTTGTGAAGGTGGCAAGAAGTCTTTAACAACCATAGACTCTCCCACAAACAAGTAATCAACTTAGCATCCATAAGTTGTGTCCCATACAACTTAAGCACAAGTGTGTTAAATAAGGATGCAAGTATATAAGCAATACCCAAAAGAGGCAATGACACATTTGCCCTACGGTCCTCAAGAATGATACCACTTTTGAGAGAGGGGACATCAATTGCAAACAAGTGATAAACAAAGGTATCACATAAGTGGAATTCATCCAAAGTGTTTTCAAGAGAAGACTCACTCTTTGACCTACAAGTTTTAAAACCTTGGTCAAGAATGAAAACACACAATGGAGAATTCTTTTGGACTATTTCATTGATCCCCTTCTTTAAAGAACAATTATCTTTGTTAGACATGTCTTCTATGCACAACTTGAGTCTACCAAGTGGATTGTAAATCCCCAAGAAAGACCTTCCATCATAGGGAAGGCTACCAACAACCTCATTCAAACTTTGCTTGTCGTCTTAACCAAGCACCAAGTTAGGTGTATAACAACCACCATATTCCAAGAGATCACCGGGGTCAATGGAAGAAGTATCCAAGAACATGGGCCACGACAATACCCATTTTCCCTAAAGGTGTCAACCTCACAAATAGACATACCCTCTATACTACCATTGATAATATCATAAGCAAAGAGAGGGTAGAGAAAGGTGTCATGCTAGTTAACTTCAACTAAGGTGTCCTTATGCATGTCCCTACTATTAGATTAAAGATCATCACCATTAGTATCCTCGATGAAGGAAGCATACAAAGAAGAAGTAGAAGCAATTTCTAAACAAGTAACACCTTCTTTTTCAAGGGAAGAATCCTCAAGTAGAAACAAACCACTACAAACATCACGGAGGCCATGACTCAAGTCATTACATGAATCACACAATTCAACCTCACATTTATCAAACATTGGTGGAGTGTCATATAAAGGATAACAACCAAAATCATTTTCACAAGAACAATCACTAGTTGAGTTTCTCAAATATTCAATCAAGTCAAAAATATCTTTACCCAAATGATCATTCTTTTTCAAAAGTGAGAGATCACTATCAAAAGTTGGATAGTTAGCACAATCTTCACTCAACCTTATATTCTTAATGGATTTCAAGAAATAGGATAACATGTGAATCTTGACCATACCATCCTTCTTTTCAAGCACATCACTAGGTGCAACACTAGGAGTGTTCTCAGAATTATAATCCAAGACATCTTTCTTGGATAAAGGATTATTAACAAAAGGTGAGGAATTAAAGCATGCAAATTCACTCTCAAAATGATACATGTCATCTTTCACAACATTTTCATTCACATGATCAACTCTATCAACAACATCACTATCTTGAGGCTCTTCAAGTACACAACAAATATGCTCAAGTAGTGGTTTAGATTCACAAGCAAGTTGATCAATACACACACCTTCATTAGTTGTAGGCAATTCACATGCCATCATAGACTCACCTTGATTTTTACAAGGATCAACTAGTATGTGAATACTCTTATCACATGGAAATGGGACCTCATTCAAGTTATAAGTGTTACTAATAAGTGGACACAAATCAATCTTGCTAGAAGAGTCAATTCGGTCATCTATAGGATCGATCAACTAGTGTTTGCAAACTCACAACAAGAACTTGATCTTTATGCAACTTAGCACTACCAAGAGTATCACAAAGGGAAGACTTATGAGATTCTACATTAGACAAGCCACCAATTACACTCACTTGGCTACTAGCCACATCAAGACATTTCAAGTTTAGAGAAGTGCAAGGGTTAGCATTGTTACCTTGTAGCTCATACAAAGTATAGTCTTCACCTTGGTGTTTAATATGGGAGCTCATTTGTTCTTTGGGGAATTGCTCATCATATGGGAGTTTGTCAATTCTACTCCCTTGAGTCAACTCCTCATTTAGGCACCCATTAAGCACCTCTTAGTTCTTCACACTTTGGAGATCTCTATTAGGTTGGGTTCCAACAATACCTACACAAGTGTTAAGACAACTAGAGAGAGAAGAAAAGTTACATGAGTTAGGATAAGATTGTGACAACCCACTCACATCACTCCACACAACCTCTCCTTTTTCTGCTCTTAGGTTGTCACTTTGCGCTCCCTTACTTCTCTCAGTATTTTGTCTCTCAATCTCATGGGACTTGGAATAAGTACCCAAATTTTCTTGATAATAAATGGGGAAAATAGTTGGAAAGATTTGATTTCCCCATTGGTCCACAAAATGTTTGGGCCATCTTTGCTCCTTTGGAACTCTATGCCTTAAAAACCAATTGGCTCCCAAACATAGGTAACAAAAGTCCTTGGGTATCACATCACACCAAACCTCTTCATAGTAACCATGTCGTGTGAAAATTACCTTTTCCATCTCCCTAACTTCACATCCATCCATGGTATATGGATATTTCTTTGCTACTCGAGGTATCCTCAAGTAGTCCATCGTAGACGGTGTGATGTAGTTCTTATAACACCAATCTTCTAAATCAAGATCAAACCCCGATGTTCCACAAATATCAACCTTCATTTTTAGACCAAGTCTTCTCGGATCCATATTATTAAGCTTTGTGTATAATATCTCGTCATTTGTTCCTTCGAATGAGACGAATAGGATATGGTATTCCTAGATGGGAAAAATGTATTTTACATGCTTCTTTGTACCTACAAAAAGACGCTCACCAAAGACAACAAACAACGTTAGCGTTACTAAAATAAAATCTCACAATCACTCATGTTTACACACTTTTGATTGCCTCACAATTAGATTGGCTAGTGTTGATGATTGCCTATACTTCGGTGGTACACAAGGTGTCGATTGCTACTTGTGGTTGGAATGGATTCTTGTTTTAAAGAAAGGCCGACGACTCGATTATAAATAAAAGGACTTGAACCAAGAAGTCCTCTCCTTCCTCTCCCTCTTACTCGTCCTCTGCCCCTCACGGCTGGCTCCTTAACTAGAGCTGTCGGTGCTGGAGTTGCTGATCGGATTCGATTCGACCAAATATTCACCATCTGCGGATAAAAGAGTGAAAGATAAGATACCAATTTGAATCACCAGATACCAATTGGAATCAAGTTATAGCACGAAAGCAAGAAGGACAGTTTTTTCCTAATGTCCTATAGCCTCCCAAAGAAAAGTTTAGATGTCTCCGTACCATTCTGCGAGACTCTACTAGACCCATTTTGGTACAATGAAAGAGACAAAACCTAGGCTTTGATGCCAAGTTTTTCACGACCCAAAACCATCGTGAGTGGAACCCACACTACTCACCTGGTGGGAGAACCAGTAAACCCAATAATCATCTTAAGGTTCACACTTAAGTGAGAGTAAGCTAACTAATCCTGCAATAATAATCCAACTAGCATAAAAACATAAGTAAAACTGGAGCAAAAATATTGTATTTAAACATAACAGCCCTAGGACCCGAAAGTCATCTGTACCAAAACATCCAAGAATATCAAGAGAGGGGATGCAACCCCAAAAACAAAACGAAAGTAACAAGTCCAAGCAAAAGAAAATGTCTAAATAGGATAGATCTCATGATAGCCCGGAAATGCTTCTCACCCTGAAATCTGAAATCGATTGCTGAAGTCACAAGCAAGGTCTCGATGAATCTGCTGGAATATGTGCCGCACTCATAGAAGTAAATGCAGGGATAGTATCAGTACACAAATAAACCACATTGTACTGGCAGGATCATTTGAATAACCCAAGATGGAAATATGGACATTTAGCCAAAATGCAGTACCATTAGCTAACATATGCTTACACATCAAACATACAACATATATGTACAAGTAGCACTCAAGAGACAAGCCAACAAGTCAAAAATTTCCACTTAGGCAATAATATGCAACTCATTCCAAGACAACCAAATAAGGACCAACACAACAATATAAATCCTCAGGTCCACTCAAGAAACCGTCATACTAATACATACCTTGAAAACCCATACACATATGCTAAGGGTTAAATACCCACCCTCTAGGTATGACCTGCAGGGGACAATTACTATCTATGTACTAAACCCATACATGAATGTATGTAACCCTCAATCCGAATAACCCGTGAGAATATCTCAAATGCCGAAACACTCCATAATATACAATATAGAAGGCCAAGTCATAAAAGAAGTAAACATTTCAATGACCAAGCACACCACACAGATTAACAAACCATACTACAGAGTAGTTAACATGCACACATAACACAAGATGGATTAAATACACCCCATCACCTACCTCGAACCAAGCTTGCACAACTCTAAGCTTGAGCTTTGCCCTTCCGTGCCCTTTTCGCTTGCTTGTGGTCTAAAACATGCATACAAGCACTGTATTAACGAAATGACCCAACATGGTGAGGATTATGATCCACCCCCAACCCCTTAAGTTCAATTCATAATCATTCATTAACCATTCTAGGGCTATTTCCCCTGTAATTCATCTAAAACTACCAATTTCATGGAATGATTGGTGAACTAACAAAATGTGAGGCCAATTTCATGGTTAATAAACAAAACCCATTAACCAAAGGATCAATTTCACCCTTGCACTAGCAAAACATACCAAAATCCACCCTAAAACCCTCCCCAAATTCCGTAACTTACGCCTTCTAAGGATCAAGAAGCAATTATAAGTTAAAGGGAGTGAAATCCTTACCTTAACGAAGTTAAACGGAGGTAAACCGGTGATTTTTGCCCTAAATCGCCTTCCACTTTCCCCAAAATAAGTTTATGAAATACTAAACTGTTTTGGGAGTTTTACCCTTTAATCTGCAATTTTTACTGCTATAGTGGTACGTGACCACTATAACGGTACTGCTATAGCAGTAGACCACCACTATAGCGGCCTTGACCTCTTTTGACCACAACTATAGCGGTAATTATTCCTCTATAGCGGTCACCGCTATAGCGATGTGTCACCCACTATAGCGGTGTCGACGGGACAGAATGTCCATCTTCACCCAAAAATCTCCTTTTTTACAACACACCTTTATCCTAGGACATTCCGAACAATGCTTTTTACGCTAAGGTCAATTTCGTTCTACTAACCCAAATTCAGTTTCGTAAAATCCTATGGATTCCTTATCGCCTTAGCTAACTTGGAATCAACACTTTCTTGCCAAGCCTATCTAATTTTTTCTCAGATTTTCCAAGACTACCCCTCTCCCAAAACGAAGCAAAACTAGCCGAATCTGAAATTTGTAACTTTCAAAAAGGAAGGAATTTAGACACAAAATTTGGAATGTAAGACGTTTACATAACAACTAAAAGGGTCGTTATAGTTTTTTTGTGTAATACGTATTCAATAAAGCATGTACTCAAAATTAAAATAAAAACATCAATAATTTTCATCAGCGGGACTCAAAATATAGCACCTTTTACAACACAATACTACAAAGCATGTACTCAAAGTTAAAGAAGATTCATCAGTGACTTTTCTGTGCAAGGTCCAAAGGAAACAAACTATTAGTCCGGAGCCTCAAGGGCAATTTTTTTTATCTAAAATTTCGAATGGGCAATGAAAAATTGAAAAATGCCAAAGGGACAAAGGCGGACAAGGCATCCCGCCTTATCTTTAACCATTTAACAGTGTCAATTAAATGGTTAAAGGTAAGGCGAGATGCCTTGCCTTGTAAGGCGGTATCAGTCACCCACCTTCCTTCTTCCATCAACTCACCCGCCTTGTAAGTCTTCCACATTTTAAGACTTCTCTTCTAAATGTAGAAAAATATTTGAGTATAACTAGTCACTACACACACCAACTATTTATAAGGAAATGCAAGAATTTTACTTTATGTTTGAGTACAAGTAGTCACTATGCAACCCTTTATTTTAATGTTTTGCAAGCTCAAATGATTTAAATGCTTGCAATAATGTTGCAACTACCAAATTTGATGAAAGTTAATACTCTGCAAGACTAAGGACCCGTTTGGCCATATAAACCAAAAACACATTCAGTGCCCGTTTGGATGGGCTTTTGGCTTTTGGCTTATTTTTTAGCATTTTAAGCCAAAAGTCATAAGTTAAGAATAGGATTCCTAACTTATGGCTTTTGGCTTATTTTAAGCATTTTAGCCAAAAATCAAGTGCTTATAAGCACTTTTTAAATTTACCCAAACACTTCAAAAGTGCTTAAAAGCAATTTTTAGCTTAAAAGTACCTAAAATAAGCCAATCCAAATGGGCCCTCATTTTATTTGGTATTTTTGAAGTTAAAAATAGAGTTGGAGTCGTGTTTGACCATAGTATTTTGAAAATGAGGTATTTTTGAAGTTAAAATATATAAGTGAAAATAAATTTAATTTTTTTTAGAGTTTTATGAAAATTGGGTTATTTTATGAAAATAAAAAAATTAGATTTTTTTGAAAAAGAAATAAATTAAACAGTGCTAAAAGTGAATTCAAAAATAGTGAAAACACCTCTTGTGTTGTTTTTCAAAAATCCAAGTATTATAAAAACGTATTCCAGAATATTTATGGCCAAACAAGGCGAATGACTGATACCTCTTTACAAAGCGGGTGACTGATACCGCCTTATAAGGCGGGCAAGGCCTCCCGGCTTACCTTTAACCATTTAACTGACACTGTTAAATGGTTAAAGATAAGGCGGGATGTCTTACCCGCCTTTGCCTCTTTGGCATTTTTCAGTTTTCCATTGCCCATTCGGAATTTTGGATTAAAAAAATTACCCTTTAGGCTCCGGACTCAACAAACTATCATATGATGCTGATGTGTAAAAAGAAAGATATTATATATTATGTGAGTTCGACTATATATTTCAATCCAATCGTAATACTCATTAAACGTTTGTTTTAATATATCTTACTTATTAGTGGAAGCACAAGATTTTTTTTAGCTAGGGGACGCACATATGTATAATTTGTATGATGTATGTTTGAATGTTAGTAAATTCAATGTCTAAGACCATGCTCTCTGTATTTTGTAAAAATTTAGAGTTTATCTGCAAATAATTATATTATAATTAAATTGGAATTTGCTGGAACAAAGGAGGTATAAATTATATTGTTAAGGAGATATTATAATTTGTATGATGTATGTTTGAATGTTAGTAAATTCAATGTCTAAGACCAAGCTCTCTGTATTTTGTAAAAATTTAGAGTTTATCTGCAAATAATTATATTATAATTAAATTGGAATTTGCTGGAACAAAGGAGGTATAAATTATATTGTTAAGGAGATATTTAGCAAGTCAAGGATGTAGTCCAGAACAACAACATGAATATTGTATGTAATTTCATTGTTATTTTATGTGCTCAGTTATTTATCGTAAAATATTAATTAAAGATCATCTTCATTGTTGCTTGGAAATTTTATGAGAAGCTACCTAACAAACCTTTCATTCTCAATCTTTAGAACTTGACAATTTTAGGAGGAGGAGGCCAGGATACTACACAATGAAAATAGAGGAATTAGATATTGGAATAAAATAGAATAAAATAGAGTCATCGATCAACAATAACTATGTCATATCTGTCTCAAATAAATAATGTCAGTTATATGAATTTCCATTGTTGTGTTTTGAGTATCAAATTTTGAGCTTTGTTGGAAATGATTTATCCTTCAAATTATTGATGTGTGATATTATATAAGCACAGAAATCCTAATATATAGTACTTAAATTTGACTAAAATTTTCCTTATATGAACTATGTGAGAAGTCCCTTTTTTTGTGACTACACGAAAAAGTTTCATCGCCTTCAATTTCTCATTTGAGGCGGCTTTCTTTTAGATTCACTTTAGCTTGGGATTCTTTATATCAATTAATGTTATTTGAACTTTGGGCTATTAATTTGAAACGTAGCAATGCCAAAAAAAATACTTGGGAAAATTTCATTTATATACAAAAAAGTATATAGTTTACAACAAAAATAGTTAGATTTTTGTTTACAATAAAAATAGCCAAGAATATCTTTTTTTGTTGTTTTAACTGCATTTTTTTATATTAAAAACACTTTTCATTTTTTTTCAAAATTTTTCCGTACAACTTTTATTCATGTATCAAATATTATATAAATGGTGTATAAACATGTATATATGATGTACAAATAGTTATATAATGTATCAATATTGTATAAATAGTTATGTAGTGTATATGTAATGTATTGATATTGTATAAATAGTGTATAGAGTGTAACAATATTGTATAAATGGTATATAAATATGTATATATGATATACAAATAGTTAAGTAGTATATATGTAATATATCGATATTGTATAAATAGTTATGTAGTGTATATGTAATGTATCAATATTGTATAACTAGTGCACAAACGTGTATCGATATTATATAAATAGTGTATAAACATGTATCGATATTGTATAAAAGTTATGTAAAACACCGATATTGTATAAATAGTGTACAAATGTGTATAAATGTTGTATAAATGATATATAAACGTGTATCGATATATATCGTTTTTCTTCAATTTCGATATGACATCCGTAGAGGCGTGAAATTCCTATAATCGACATTATTAGGAATTAACTTTAAAACTTTTGTTATTAGCCAAAAATTCCTATAATCTACAACAATGATTATAAAAAAAGAAAAGAAAAAATAAAGATTCAAATGGTTGTGATGGCTACTCTGTTGAATAAGTGCGGTACTCTTAGTGAGAAATTTTTTAATTTTAGTGGAACAATAATTTGGCTGGGCTCCATTTTCTTGCACCATAAGAATGGAAACTTATATTCTCTTTGTTGAAGCCTCACACATCAATATCATAGCCTAACCATCTAAAATCAAAACTCTTGAGTTGTGGCATCACACTTTTCACTAGTACACTGTACTGAGCAATTCTACAATTAGATACTGAAGAAGTTCCTCTTAACAAGTATTGCTATATATAAAACAAAATCCACCGACATATTATGTCAAATCAGTGGCCGACCATTGGCCGAACTGCCATTGTTTGCAAACCATTTGGCCAAGTGTTCATATATGGTAAGAAATAGTGGCCGAAAGGCTATTTTTGGTAAAAAACAAAAAGAGGGTTATTTTTTTTGTAAAAATTTAACCTTACGGATATTTTGTGTAATTTTTCCAAAATAATTTCTATAGTACTATTTGTTATGTGATATATTGGGATAATTATGGCACATGGTCATTTGGCCATCTTTATTACTAAAATATTAGCAGATACGATAAAGGACCGAACGGTCAATTTAATTACCAAAAATATGGAAGATTAAGGGAGAATTGAGTTTATGTTTAAAAGATTTAAAGAATTTTTTTTGCTAAATAGTAGATGGGAAAGAGCAAGGGAAAACTGAAGAGTGAAGATGTTAGTAGGGGAATGAAGGTGTGGTGACGGGTTTTGATGGTGGCCGGCCTGTGGTGGTTCGCCGGAGATGGTGGAGGAGGTGGCTACTTTTAGTTGTGAAGTTCTATGTTAATGGATGAGGTTCATATCTTTTTTCCTTTTTTTCGAATTGAGTCTGTCAGGCATGAAATCGTGTGGGTGCGGGAGGAGAAGTGGAGAGAAGAAAGGAGCGAAAGGAAGAAGAGTGGGAGTTGGTAGTGTGTGTGCGCGGGCAACGACGGTGAGTATGTAAGGGTGTGGGATGATAAATAGAGATAAAAGAGGAGTTATAGGAAGAAGAAGTTGAGGGGCAGCAGTGATGGTGTTTTAGTTAGCAAACAAATGAATGATGTTTCCAATACATAATTATATATCACATATACACGTTTATACACCATTTATACCATAGCGATAAACGACATAAATATTTATACAATATTGATACACATTTATACAATATTGATACATTACATATACACTACATAACTATTCATACATCATATATAAATGTTCATACACCATTTATACAATATCGATATATGTTTATACACTATTTATACAATATTAATACATTATATAAATACATTGTTCGAGAAGTTATACATGATTTTATCTTAGTGATTAATAAAATTATTATTTACAAAAAAGGGGTCATTTAACCACTGTTTTTTCACCATTATTTAGCCATGGTCCACACATTGCTAAAAAGCGAGTTTTTTTACTTTTGGGTTATTTTTTTGATAAATAAAAACATGACTATATTTGTTGTAAGCTAATTACGTTTTTTGTATATATTTGAGATTATCCCTAATATATTTTCTTTATTTAGGCTTAAGATTCACTTTAGTTTAGGATCCTTTACCAAAATATTTTTCTCCAAGTAATGCTGCTTATGTAGAATTTTACAACTAAAAACATTTAAAATAAGGAGGAGATTATGAACACTATAAAAGTAGTCAATATTTTACATTCTTTATTACAAATAATTTATTTTTTATATATTTATTATTAATAACATGATACACGTGCAACACATGTATCCTAAACTACCCTTAGCAACTAAAACCCTTTTCTACAATTTTTCACAAAACACACATCCTAACCCATTTATAAATCCGCTATAGCCAATTATAAATCTCTATTTCACGTTCCTCCCTCAGCAATCATTATAATAATTGACTATGCTAGCATTCAACATACAAAAATACACGGGTAGAAGTTTGTTAAGAGTTATTGAAACCCTCGCTTGAAGAACATAAGGTTCTTGTGTGCTATTGAACAAGACTTTTTGGGTTATGACTAAAAATATCAAACTCTCAATTAATTAATTCATCTCACACATGGGCCACGTAAACTAGGGTATTAAACAACTTATGGGCTTGGTCCATTAGCCGCCAAATAATTTAATTATTTAAAAATCGCCCGTTGATTAAATAACTATAGTTAAACGAATAGCTAAAATTTCCCAATTAAACTTTACGAGAAGGGTCTTTTAGGAAAAAGGAGTTTTAGTGCTCAAAATCCAAACTGATCACGCCACTAACCAAAAATCGACATTCTGACTTTAATGGAGTGACAAATCACCATCTGACGCTCGGATCACAAAATATTGAGTAAGGTCAAACTAATCACTTTCAAGGCTACTCACAGCCTCTAACTCAAATCACTCCCAAATGCTTCGAGGATTGTGCCAACCAACCCCACAACTCATAAATAACATATAGTTATTACGGAGAAGGGCAAAACGATCAAAACACAGGCAAAGCTAAATATCACAACTACAATTGTTACATTATTCACCACTGAAACACAAGTTTGTCCTTGAATGAAAAAGTAAATAAAGTACCTAAAGCGGTGAAAAGTTGGGGTATCTACGCCACGTGTCGGACTCAATCTACCACGTAGCCTCCTCAATCTGACGATGTCTCCACTGGACCTTCACTGAATCAATATGCTTAGACCTCAACTTCCTAGTTTGCCTATCTAGGATTGGCAATAGGCTCCTTCTCGAATGATAAGTCATGGTCAAGTACAATAGAATCCCAACGGATCACATGTGAATCATCTGGAAGGTATCTCTTCAATATGGAAATATGGAATACCAGACGGACAGCTAACAGATGTGGAGGCAAATCTAGCCTATACACCACATTATACTTCTCAAAAATCTCAAGAGGGTCAATGAATCTTGAACTAAGGTTATAGTTTAGGGCTAACCTCTAATTTCAAACATTATTATGATTCTCACAATTTCTATGAATTTGCCACTGAAGCGGGACTTCCATCGCTGCAGAGAGCCCAAACCAGTAACTTGAGACTAGGTCCCATTTCTGGGCAGTTTACAACCCACTTCCCAAAATTTGAAATTACGAACTAACTCTTTCACGGTAATCACTATAATCGTTGTTCTACTAATCCGTGTTGCACACCAGAAGTTGCTACGGCTTTCTAAACTCATCATGTAGAACAAAATCAAATCAAAACTACCAACCAACTCTCTAATAACTACTAGGTTTTCCTAGGCCACCACACACTCAAAATTTGAGTAAGAATCGGCCCACCCTAAATTTTAAATTTTTTGTCTAAGAGAAGATTAAGCGAAGGTTCTACTCTCTACTTCAGCATAATGAAGATATTGATCATTACATTAACATGACTCGTGGACCAGAGTACGACTTGCACCTCAAGTTGTACTGGTCTGGAACTTTGATATTTTAGTTGGTTTTCTAATCTAAGTTTGGGTTTAATCTTGGAAAAGTTTTGGGGTGTTACAAAGAAACTCCTTTGAAAATGATTTAAACCATAATATATGTACATGACTCGACAGTTTCCAGACCAGATATATTAAATTATAACTTATAGATATGGTTTATATATTCAGGTTTCCAGACCAGATATATTAAATTATAACTTATAGATATGGTCTATATATTCAGCATTATGATTATGCATTTGAGCCATTATACAAAAGGTTTTGATACGTATTATATAGCCTGGTCCATTGTATCCCAATTCAATTTGCAGCATTTTTTAAGTGTTATTTATGATATTTTCACACCTCACATGCTCAGTATGTTCAGTAGTACTGACAACATTCGTTTCTCTTGCACAATATCTTATTATGATATAGATTCAGGTGCTCGCTCTCAGACTCGTGGCTAGATCAAACTTGCAGATCCCATTCCAGTTTTTGTGAGTCCTCATCATTCCAGGACCTTGGATTTGATTAGTTTGCTATTTGTTTTCAAACCTATATTTCACTTGGATTAAAGTTAGTTGGGCGTCTTGTCCTAGCAACTCATTTTATTAGTAGAGGCTTTCAGACATAGACAACTCAGACTTGATTGGATGTTTGTTATATAATTTCAGTTGAACAGTTTAAAAGTTTGTCCATTTTAATTATAATACAGCTTCCGCTCCATTTTGTTTGTTAATTTAATTGATTGCTAGTACCAAGGGTCCACTTGGGATTACTTGTGGTCCTAAGTGTTCGTTCATACCTAAGATATAGACTGGGGTCGTGACACAAATGCTAATGGACCATCATGATTGTGATTAAGGGACCCGACCTGACACCAAAATTCCTCCTTCAAAAATGCAGTAACCCCATGCAAAAGTGAGACCAGCCATCTCTCTTTTTTCACAAACATGTCCTACGCTTTGAGAAGCAAAGAAGGAACCTAGAACCAGATGATAGTGACCTTAAAAACACATCCAAACTTGAAATCTGCCCTCAAAAATCACAACAAACTCTCAAACACAAACCAATCATGCTAATCACATTCTGAACCTATTATAATTATCAAATCACTGATCTAAGGTCGTCTTTACCAGATGTCGACCATATTAAAATCTTAACTTTACGACAACTAAGATTAACTAATTGGACAAAATTACTCTCGAATATCTCGAAATAAATGCGAACCATTCAACTAAGTCATAAATTTCCCTTCATGTCAAATTGTTAAAACTCAAATCCGACCTTGTCAATCATAATGTTGACTTTTGTCAAATTTTTTAATTTTAAACTTTCAATATTAAAAATTTTCCCCAAAGCACATTGAATCACTTTGAAGATCTTGTCACCAAACCCTATAAGTCATAAATAGATAAAGAAAGCTATGATGAGGGGCAAATAGGGAAAAAGGGATACAAATCACAAAAGGACTATTTGGGCAATTACTTGAGTTAGATTTTAATTTAAAAGTTAATCATTTGCATTTAACATCTCAAAATATAATTATTGTGGAAACAAGATAATTTAACATCCAAGTTCAAAATTGAGTTTTATAGATTATAACTACATCTATTTAAGAAAGTAATAAATAAAAACCCTAAAGTCCAGATTGTATAATTAGTTAATTCCTAAATTTTATCAAATTATGTGAATCAACTTTCAGTCAATGAATTATGTAGTCCTATCAAACATCTATATATATAAGCAAACCGCTCATATTTTATATCTAAAGTGAGGTACTTACTCAGATATTAAACTCTTTTGCTTGTTGTGTGCCTAAATATGTAAAATAAATGAGGGATAGGGCCATTAAGTATTTTGATCCAAGAACAAAAAGAAAGCCATTCAAGATAAAAGATTAGAATTACTATGTAAGAAAGAAAAAGAGTTGTCTATTTTATGTGATATAGATACTAGTATAATTATTTTTACTCCTGGAGAAAACAAAGGATTTGCTTGGCCATCTCTAACCCAGGCTAGATATAGAGTAAAGAACTATTTAGCTTCCCCACCATAACTTGTTGCTAATTAAGTCGGTAAAACATGACAACTACTTTCAATTGATAATGAATACTCGAGAAGATGAAATTAATCAACTAGAGCAAATGGTTGAGGAGAAGAAAATGGAGTGCCTTTTCAACCAACTTGTTGAGGCAAGAAAATGAGTTGATGAACTTGATGTCAGAGAAATTAAAGGTTTGTCAAAGCTATTTATGTTAAGAGGACCAAATTTGATTAAAGGAAGAAACAACTTGATGAAAAAGTTGAAAATGCAATTGGTTCTCACGATAACAATTCTGGAGAAGAGAATGATGGATATCCTTAGGAATGTTATTGAGCATGTAATAGTTTTAGTTTTCTCTATCATTATTTTGTATTCTTGTATTTTAATAGCATTTCCTAGGTATGAAGTTGTTTTTCATTCTTCATCCATTTATGTTAATGTTGTTTGTTAATGATATATGAAGGATATTCTATGTAAGTTCAGTCAATCTTATTATATGTATCCTTTTAACTTTTCATAAAATAGATCAAGTTATATGCGGTCAATGAAGTGTAAAAGTCATGGCATCTCAGGTTCAAATCCTAATAAAGACAATAAAACTATGATTTATTCTATTCAGGAACCATAGGTCTACAGTATGACCCATACTTTAATACCGCAAGTCGTAGTTTGACTCATGGTGTCTGGGATTGGGTTTTGGACCTTGTCTAATTTAGATACCATGGGCCACTCCATGAGTTCTACAGTCATTTCATGACTCGTGGGTTGAGTCGTGGTTGCCTGGAACATTTGTCACCTCTCTAGTCTTGATCACTATGAATAATTGTAAGACTCATAATTCCATCCCTCAACTCATACAATGACTCATGGTGACAGGTAACAGGGAAGAACTTAGGATAGCATACCATGAGTCGTACCACAACTCATGGTCCATAGTATGACTCATACCTCAAGTCGTACTGGTCAGGAACTCTGATTTTTCAGCTGGTTTTCTGATCTATGTCTGGGTTTAATCATGGAAAAGTTTTAGGGTGTTACAGTATCTCCCCCTTGGGATCATTTGTCCTCAAATGAAGACTGAAACTAATTTGGATTAATAGGGAAGGAACTACTAATACTTTATGACTGATTACTTGATCTGAATACTAACATGATGATTGATTTGATCGAGAGTAGAAATTCCACTAAAACTTAGAGAACATGAATGCATATTGAGAAATTGTGAGTGACTAACAATGACATGAAACTAAAAAGAGTAACTATAGGAGGAAAACTCTTACCTCAAGTTATATCGGTACTAGGAGGGAAAAAATGAGGGTACTTGGCCATCATATCTGCTTGTTAAGTAGCTCCCTTCACCACTTCACCAACTGATTCCTCCACAAAACCTTAACTAAAGCGACCTCCTTATTCCTCAACTTGTGATCCTTTCTATTAAGTATTTGTACTGGGACCTTCTCATAAGAAACACTATATTTCACACCAACACTCTCCAAAGGAACAACAAGTGTCGAATCACCGATGCATTTCTTCAATAAATACACGTGCAAAGTTGGATGCACTGCTGCCAACTCTGTGGCCAGATCTAACTCATAAGCTACATTACCAATATGACTTAAGATCCTATAGGGGCCAATACACCGAGGACTAAGCTAGGGCTACTTATTAGGTGGATCAGGAGGATAACTATGCTTAAAGGTTTGACTTATCGGTTATTGATTATAAAATGTACTAATCCACTATCCAACCAGTAAGATATCAGTTGGTTTGATAATGAATAAGAAATTATCGAGTGGTTATCGAATGGTGTATTGGACCTTCACAGTACCTTCTTTGACAAAGGCACCATACAAAATTGATTCTTAGAAGCACCATTATTTTGGTCCAAAATAGAGAGTTGCTTTGCTTTGAGCATTTGACAAATTTAAATGAGGAAGAATATTATGAATATGTAGGACTTTACACTTTAGGGTTAAGAATATAATATGGCCCAGAATATTAAATGGGCTTAGTTAATAATAATAAACTATGGTAGATATTAGATGGGGCTTTAGGTTTAGGGTTTATAATAATATAATATGTATTTTAAATAGTTAGGGGGGAAAGTACATATGGTAATTCTTAATGGGTTAACGATTTACCCAATAAGGAAATTGAGTATTCTGTCCCCACAATAATAAACTATTAATTATAAGATTTTAATTCATACACCAATAATTTATACGATAACCCAATACCAATAAGCTAATTTTGCGGTTGGCTTATTGGTTACGATTCAGTTTTGAATAGCCCTAGCATAAGCTTCCCTTCTTACCAAATCTCATCACCCTTTTCATGGGAGAAACTTTCAACAACACCCAACAACAACAGCAACAACATAACCATTGTATTCCCACAAAGTGGGGTCTGGGGTGGGTAAAATGTACGCAGTCCATACCACTACCTCGGAGTAGTAGAGAGGTTGTTTTCGATAGACCCTCAAACTCTCTCCTCCTCACATCTTTATGAGACTTGTGATGACTTTGAACTTTATTGAATATCTCTCTAGTCAGCTGAACCTTCTCCATAGCCTTATGAACTTAATCTGGCCCTAATAAAGTAGGTTCACCTACCTTGAGCCAACCAATAGAAGATCTACATCTCTGCCCATAAAGATCCTTAAAAGGAGCCATCTGGAAGCTAAAATGGAAACTATTATTATATGCAAATTCTATAAGAGGTAAATGATCATCCCAATTACCTTTGATGTTAATCACACAAGCTCTCAACATATCCTCTAAAGTCTGAATAGTCCTCTTTGCCTAAGCATCGGTCTGTGGGTGAAATATTGTGTTAAGGTCTTCTCGAGTACCAAGACCCTTCTAGAAAGACTTCCAAAATTGAGATGTATACTGAGTACCCCGAATTGAAATGATAAACAAAGGAACTCCATGAAATCTGACCAACTAACGAATGTAAAGTCTGGCATAATCCTTTGTTGAATCTATAGTCTTGATAGGAAAAAAGTAAGTTGACTTAGTCATCTTGTCTACTACCACCCAAATAGAATCATGTTGTTGTCGTGTGTGAGGTAAACCTTTGATGAAATCTATATTAATCATCTCCCACTTCTAAGAAGGAATGGTAATATCCTGAGTCATACCTCCTGGTCTCTGATGCTTAGCCTTCACTTGCCGATAATTAGGATACTTAATCACAAAATCTGCAATATCCCTCGTCATACCATTCCACCAATAGACTTTTCGTAGATCACGGTACTTCTTGGTGGCACCTCGATGGATAGAATACAAAAAGTTGTGAGCTTCTGTCAAAATCTGCTACCTTAAATCATCTACATCTGGAACACATAAGCGACCCTGATAGTGGATCACAACATCTCCCCCTTGTGAGAAAACCTCAACTTTCTAATTGTGGATAACTTCTTTCAGCTTAAGCAAAAAAGGATCACTGAATTGTTTTCCTTAATGACCATCATAAGAGAAGACTCTGAACTATTATAAACTATAAAGCCACCATCCACTGAATTTGTAAGATGAACCCCTAACCAAGCAAGCCTGTGAACCTTTCTAGTTAATTCTTTCTTCACCTCTTCAATATGGGCCACATTACCCATGGGCAACCTACTAAGAGCATCAACCACTATATTAGCCTCACCCGAATGGTAAATCACGCTCTTGTCATAATTCTTAAGAAGCCTAAGCTACCTCCTCTATTATAGAATAATTCCTTTAGGGTAAATAAGTACTGAAGACTTTTATGATCCATGAATACATCAACATGAACACCATACAAGTAGTGTCTCCAAATCTCCATGTCAAATAATATTATTACTAGCTCAAGATCATGAGTCGGATAGTTACTCTCATGAACCTTAAGTAGTCTAGAAGCATAATCAATGATCTTTCCATGTTGCATCAAAACATAACCAAGGCCAACTCTGAAAGCATCACAACATATTATGAAACCATTTAAACCCTCTACAAAATTCAGAACTGGAGTTTTAGTCAATCAAGTATTTAACTCTTGAAAATTCTTCTCACAATTTTTAGACCACCAAAACTTACCTTTTTTCTACATCAGCCTGGTCAATGGGGCAGCAACAGATGAGAACCCCTCAATAAACCTCCTGTAATAACCATTCAAGACCAAAAAGATCCTAATATTTGATGGAGTAGTAGGTCTAGGCTAATTTATTACTGCCTCTATCTTCTGTATACCTAAATGCCCTTATTAGACACCGCATCACCAAGGAATGCTACTGACCTCAGCCAAAACTCACATTTGCTAAACTTAGCAAACAACTGACGGTCTTTAAGATTTTACAACACAACTCTCAAATGATCTGTGTACTCCTTCTTACTTCACAAATAGACAAGGATGTCATCTATGAAGAAAATGATGAATATATCCAAATACTATTTGAATACCCTATTTATTAAGTCCATAAAAGTTGTAGGAGCATTTTTTTGTCGAAAAGACATAATAACAAATGTATAGTGACCATATCAAGTTTTGAAGGTTGTCTAGGAAATGTCACTCCCTAACTCTAAGCTAATGATGATCGAATTTGATATCAATCTTAGAGAAACAACTAGCACCCTGATGTTGGGGATGAGATACTTATTCTTGATTAAGACCTTATTCAATTAATGATAGTCGATACACATTATGAGAGAACCTTCTTTCTTTCACACGAAAAGGAATAGAGCACCAAGAGGTCGTTCAACTGCTCTTTCAATTCCTTAATATCAGTTCGATTCATTCTATAAGGAGGAATAGATATGGCTACTTATCTAGAAGAAGCTCTATCCCAAAGTCAATCTCCCAATCAGGAGAAACTCAAGGTAGACCCTCAGGAAATACCTCAAAAAACTCACTAACCATTAAAACTGACCAAAGAGGTGAGGTATCAGACTTATAATCCTTAACCTAAACTAGATAATAAATAAAACCCATAGAAATCATTGTCCTAGTCATTGTCCTAGTCTTACCTTAAGAGATGTAACAACCTATAGGCACTATATGACTATAATTTCACTCTAAGATATGCTCATCTAAAAACTAAAAAATTTCAATTTTGGTTGTGTATTTGACTGAGGCATAACAGGTATGTAGCCAATCCATGCCAAGGATGATATCAAAGTTAGTCATATCTAACTCAACTAGATCAGCTATGGTGACTCTATGGAGAATTGAGATTGGGTAATTTATATGCACTTAGTTGATTAACTCACCAACTGGAATGGAAATAGAAAAGGGTTTTAGGAATTTTTCAAGACTAACTCTAAATTTAAAACCAACATATAGGGTCACAAAATATAATGTAGCCCAAGGGTCTAACAAAGCATACACATCATGAGAAAAGACTTGTAACATACCAGTGACTACATCGAGCGAGCTCTCCTAAACCTGGTGAGATGAGAGTGCATAAAATTGGTTTTGGAACTGACCACCATATTCACTAGAAATGACACCCTACTATACTGGGTGACATATTGGAGCTGCTAAAGAAGTAGACTATGTCTGACCACCCCTATTGTCCTGCTTGGTGGAAGGGAAATCCTTCAATCTATGACTTGTTTGACTATAACCAAAACAACTATCCCTACTAATCAAGCACTCCCCTGGGTGGTTCCTACCACACTTGCCACAAGTAGGGTAAGTAAACCCCCCTACAATACTCCTCTAAGAATGAGAGCCTGATGTTCTACCCTTCTAATCATGATGAGGTATGGGTATTAGAGATGGAATACTAGCTAATGAAGGTGTTGGTCCTTAAGACCTTTGTTGAAAAGAATACTAGCTCCCACCATCTATTCTCTGTTGGATGTACTCAAAGTTACCCATTCTAGCCATCTTATTCTCCCTTACTCTCTCATTTAATTTCTCTTCAATCTGCTAGACATGGGTTATCAACTTGGAGATATCTATATCTCTAATTAACACAGAAGTCCTATACTCTTTTTTAACCAAGTTTTTTACTCATTTTGTCCCTTAGCTCGGTCACCATCTTTTGAGCATACATGGATAGCTGAGTGAACTTCAGACCATATTCTTTGACTGAGATATATCCCTACCTTAAGTTTTCTTTTTTTTCCTCCCTCAACTCTCTAGAAAAGGACTGATCCAGAAAGTCATCAAAAAAGTCCTCCCAAACTAAAGGAGCTACATTTCTGCCATGGTTGTCCTTCTATCGAGTATACCACAAATAATCCACATCTTTGAGATGATAGAAAGCCAGCTCAATACTCTTAACTCTATTAACCTACATAACCTGAAGAGTCTTTTTACCTCATAACCTTTGGCCCAAAGAACTCAATCGGGTTCATACAAACAAAGTCCCTGACTCGGGAAACAACCAACCCACTATTTAGGTTAGCAAGGACTACTACCTGGTGATTCACTTGTACAGTCATGGACTGTGCCATCATCTGAATGGCATTACAGAACTCGATATTAGTAACCTCATTATTCGCTAGTGTAGATGGATTAACATTCTAACTCTGTCTCTGTTCGTTGCTTTTGTGTGGATGCATTATATTAAATATGCAAAGCATGAGTTAGAGGAATAAATAGACTAAAACTCTACAACATGATAAATAACTATAACGACCCTTTCCGTCATTACGGGTAAGTCTAGCATGCTAAAATTTGGGTTAAGGTTTTTCCTGAATTAAGAGTTAGAATATTCAAGCTAGGTTAGACTAGTCTTAGATGAAATCTGAGTGTGGTATGGTCTAGGATGATTCGAGAATTGATTATTTAAAGGTTAAGTGATTCGAGATGATTTTATGATAGCTACGACAATAAGGAATCTGTAGGAACTTTTGGGAGTGAATTCGGGTGAGTAGAACTTTTGATATTGAATTTGATGTATAGGGGTTGGTTTGAGATATCGAAATCTAAGGGTGTGTTGCAAAAATGGAAAAACTAGGAGAAATCTCAAGCTCCTACCTTGCCTACCCTTCTATAGTAGGTGGCAGGTCGCTACCACTACACCGCTAAAGCGGGAATATTCCACTATTACAAGAGTCAGCTTTGGTTAATCCTGCCATAGCGGCCAGATCTCGCTATAGACGGATAGGGCTGCTATAGAGGGATATTCACTGATTAATTAAAAAAATACCCCAAAAATATTATTTTCATTCCACATTCGTCCAAAGGATAGGAGAGGTGATTTTGGGATATTTTCACCAAAGTTCCATTGTATTCCTTCGTAAAGGTAAGTTAATCCATTTCATTAACTAGTTTTTCAATTATTAATCCTTAGAATCACTAGTTTACCCATTGTGGGAAGGATTTAACTTGACCTAGGTGATTTTTCTGGTGCAATTGGGTGAATTAAGTAGAAAACCCTTGGGTTTTGGTAGGTGTTCATAGTTGTTCTTATTTACTAAGTTATGGTTGCTTGTTCACATTTCTTATTTTGGGTTGGCTGATGAACCTACCAGTACATCATTTTTTCTTGTGTGTTGATACTATATGTGCTCTTCTTTTTCTTGAGTGCAGAGCATTTCCCTGTGATTGCATCAAGATCTCAGCTTTAGAGTAGACTGCATTCCGACTCATGAGTGAGCTACATATTTTGGGTAGCCATGAGTCATCTACTTAGTTTTTGATCTATTGTTTTAGACTCGGACATTCTAGTTATTTTTGGGGTTGAACCCTTTGTTGACATTTGTAGTGGTTTTGGTACAATGGCTTTCAGATTCTAAGGTGTTTGGACATTCATTTTATTTTCCACATTATCTATTATTGTTAGAACACTTTGAGGCATGAGATAATTAAATGTAGCGAATAGCTTACAGTGATTTTTGCTTAAGTGTTGTGTTGAGTAGTTTGAGTTAAATTGTTCTTCCACTGGAGGGTTAGTGTGGGTGCCACTCACGATGAGTTTGGGTTGTTACAAAGTTGGTATCATGTCCCTAGGTTTATTGATCTCATTTTTTCAAAACGGTTCCAGTAGAGTCTTGTCGAATTGTATTGAGATGTCTGTACTTTTCTTCGAGAGGCTATAGGACTTTAGGAAATTATCACTTTCTTTTTTCTTTTGTGCTATAACTTGATTCCAATTGGTTTTTGGGGATCCAAATTGGTATCTAACCTCTTTATTATTTTGTTCGATTGTTTGAGGTTGATAAATGGGTAGGAAAAGAAGGAGAAGTAGAGCAATACCCACTAGGGGCGGATCTAGAGCAGCAGCTAATTAGGCCCGTTAGAGATCTAAGAGATCTCCATCACCCCAATGTTAGTATGAGGTGGCTGAGGTTATTAATGAGGATGTTATGAAATAGGAGGAGATAGCACTAGCTGGGGGTGCAGCTCTTCCCCCCAATGTCTTCTGAGATGATTCAGTAGGTGTTTTCTTTTCTGAGTGAGTTGGCCAATACTGGAGTTTCTTTCTCTATTCCTACTTATCACTTTCCAGGTATTTAGCTGACTGCCACTGTTGCTCCTAGAATGGATGAGACCTTGGGGACTGAGATTTTCCCTTATTCGGTGTTAGGTCCTCTTATGACTGGGACCGAACATGACATGCTGACTAAGTCCTTGAAAATAAGACCTTCTACTTTTATTGGTTCTGAGATTGAAGATACTTTCAAATTCATTGTTGATTGTTATGAGAGGTTGCGTAAAATAGAAATTAGGGAGTAGCATAGTGTTGAGTTTGGAGCTTCTAGCTGCAATGTGATTCAAAGCAGTGGTGGAGGGCATATGTGGATTGTCGATCACCAGCTTTACCTTCATTAACATGGGCTCAGTTTCATACCCTATTTTTGAAAATTTTACCCCATACTCTTTATGATCGCAAGAAGGATGAGTTTTTGGCCCTGGAGTAGGGCAATATGTCAATTGTAGCCTATGAGGCTAAGTTTTACGCCTTGTCATATTATGTTACTCAGTTACTTGGTATGGAAGAGGAAAGGATTTCGTTGTTTGTGAAGGGTCTGAACACTGACTTGTAGGTTTTGTCTATGCATATGACTTCAACTAGAAAGACCTGCAATGATGTTGCTGATTATGCAAAGAAGGTAGAAAGAGTTAAACAAGTTGGCCAGGCAAATGTTTTAGCAAAGAAGTCCCAAAATGCGGGTAACTTTAGTGGTTCTTATTCCAGGGGTCATAGCTATCAGGCAAATTTGCTTCACCCCATTCAATCAGTTCTGCCACCTCCTACAGTGGGCAAGTCAGGGGCCAATCAGTATCCCTCTGCTGTGAGAAACAAAGGGGTTTCCTATCCGTCAACTAACAAGCCTTGTCTAGATTGAGGTTGCTATACCTGTGGTGTTATGGGTCACTTCAAGAGAGACTGTCCTTAAAGAAAGACTGGTTTTTTAGAGGAAGCAACAGGATAGAGTTATGGTTCCTACTGGTAGAGGTGGTGAAGGTAATGATAGAGGTCATCTACAGGGTAGGCAGAGTAATCATCAAATAGGATGTGGTGTAAATTATGGTGGCGGTAATGCAGGGAGAGGTGATGTACAGCCTGCTAAGAAGGTTGCTCAGATCAATGATAGAGCTTATTGTTATGCCTTCCCCATCAAGACTGAGGTCGATGCTTTTGAAATTGTCATTACAGGTACTATTCTCTTTAGTGAAAGGATGGCTACTATTTTTCTTGGTCCGGATTTCACTTATTCTTATGTATTTTTTAAATTTGCCTTGGTATTGGACTTGGTTTGTGATATACTTGACTCTCATGTATATGTGTCTACTCCGGTTGGAGACTCTATGGTAGTGACACATATATATCATACTTGTTTTGTCTTGTTTATGGGTTTGTATACCTGGGTATACTTGATAATCATGAATATGCTTGATTTTGACATTATCCTAGGTATGACTTGGCTATATCCTTATCATGCTCTCCTAAATTGTAATGCTAAGATTGTCACCTTAGAGATTCCTGGGATGGATAAGTTAGAGTGGAAAGGTGTGTATAAGCCGAGGCCTATGACAATTATATTTTTTATTTGGGATAAGAAGTTAGTTGGGAGGGGGTGTTTAGCCTTACTAGCACATCTTTGGGATGTCAGTGTAGAGTCCTATTCTAATGAGTTAGTTCTTATGGTGTCAGAATTTTAGGAGGTATTTTCCACAGACTTGCCTGGTATGCCTCCAGACTGGGACATTGACTTTTGCATTAATCTGGAGCTGGGCACTCACCCAATTTTTATTCCTCCTTATCAAATGGCTCTGACAGAGTTGAGAGAACTCAAAACTCAATTGCAGGAGTTACATGATAAGGGATTCAATAATCCTAGTGCTTTGCCTTGGGGTGCTCTAGTGTTATTTACTAAGAAAAAGGATAGTAGTATGAGAATGTGTATTGACTATAGGAAGTTGAATAAGGTTACTATCAGGAATAAGTATTCTTTGCCCCGGATAGATGATTTTTTTGACCAGTTGCAGGGTGCTTCAGTTTTCTCCAAGATAGACTTGAGGTTAGGTTACCATCTGTTAAATATTCGGCCTGAGGATATACCCAAGACAGCTTTCAGGACTTGGTATGGGCATTGCGAGTTCTTGGTGATGTTATTTGGGTTGACCAATGCACCGACAACCTTCATGAGCTTGATGAATGGTATTTTTAAGTCCTTCTTGGATTTGTTTGTGATTGTTTTTATTGATTACATTTTAGTTTACTCCAAGAGTAAGGAGGAACATGCAGGTCATCTTCATATTATTTTAGGTATTTTGAAGGAGAAGTTGCTCTATGCTAAGTTCTCTAAATGCAAATTTTGGTTGTCTTTTCTGTTGCCTTTTGGGGCACGTGGTTTGAGAAAAAGGGATGGTGGATCCCCAGAAGATTGAGGTTTTTAAGAGTTATGTACGGCCTAGCTTGGTGAGTAAGGTTCAAAGTTTTGTGGGTCTTGCTAGCTATTATCACAGGTCAAAAAAATTTCCTCTATTGCTAATCAATTGACAAGGTTAACTCAAAAAAAGGTGCCATTTGCATGGTCAGACAAGTGTGAGGAGAGCTTTCATAAGCTTAAGTCTATTTTGACCACAACTCTTATTCTCGCCTTGCCAGTTAAAGGTAAGGACTTTATTATGTTTTATAATGCTTCACACTCTAGTTTGGGTGTTGTGTTATTGCAGGACAGGAATGTGATCACTTATGCTTCAAGGTAATTGAAGCCTTACGAGAGAAATTACCCAACCCATGATTTGGAGTTGACAGTGGTAGTTTTTGTACTTAAGATTTAGATACACTGCCTCTATGGTGTCAAGTGTGAAGTGTTTATAGACCATCATTGCTTGCAAATGTTTTCACCCAAAAGGATTTGAATTTGAGGCGGAGAAGGTGGATGGAATTGTTGAAAGACTATGATGTGACCATTCAATTCCATCCTGGTAAGGCCAATTTGGTGACAGATGCACTGAGCCAAAAATCGGTAAATATGGGTAGTATGGCTTGTTTGGGAGTGTCAAAGTGACTTTTGAATAGAAAGATTCAGACACTAGCATCACAATTTATGCAGTTTGTTGTTTCTTAAAGGGGTGGAGTGTTGAGGTAAGGTCAACATTCCTTCATCAAATTAAGGCCAGATAGTTTGAAGATGTGAAATTGAATAAACTTTTGATCAAGGTGGTGTATGGAGAAGTTTATGACACCACATTTGATTCCTGTGGGGTGTTATGGTAAGAGAACGCGTGTACATGCCTCAAGTTGGTAATTTAATTCAGATTTTCCTTTCAAAAGCTCATGGTTCTTGATACTCTAGTCATTCGGGCACAACCAAGATGTACCGTGACTTGAGACAACTCTATTAGTGGCCCAAAATAAAGAGAGATATAGTGAAGTATGTGTTTAAATGGCACAACTGTCAGCAGGTGAAGTATGAGAATTAAAGTCCTGCGGGTTTGCTTCAGAGAATTCCCATCATGAGTGGAGGTGGGAGAGGATAGCCATAGATTTCGTAGTTGGTCTTCCTAAGACCTTGGGGTAGTATGACTCAATTTGGGTCATAGTGGATAGACTAACCAAGTCAATTCATTTCATTCCAATTAGAGTGGCTTACAGGTCGAAGCAGTTAGCCAAGATTTATATCAAAGAGGTATTGAGGCTGCATGGGATGCCAATTTCTATCATTTCTGATAGAGGTATATAGTTCTCCTCTAAGTTTTGGGATAGGTTACTCGAAGAGTTGGGCACCAAGCTTGATTTAGTACTACTTTCCATCCTCAGATTGACGATAATCAGAGAAGACTATTCAGGTGCTTGAGGATATGTTAGAGTTATGTGTGATTGACTTTGTTGGTCATTGGGATAAGTATTTGCCGTTATGTGAGTTTTTATACAATAATAGTTACCATTCTAGCATCTTACATGGCTTCATTCGAAACACTCTATGGGAGAAGGTTTAGATCACCCATAGGATGGTTCAAAATTGGTGATGTGAAGCCTTTGAGCACATACCTAGTGAAGGAAGCTCAGGAGAAGGCAAGGTTCATTCAAGGCAAGTGTTGGCAGCCCAAAGTAGGCAAAGGAGTATGTGGATCACAAGGTAAGGGACATATCATTCAAACCTAGTGAGCAAGTTTTGTTGAAAGTATCTCCTATAAAGGTAGTTATGTGGTTTTTCAAGAAGTGTAAGCTTAGCCCTCGATATGTTAGTCATTTTTAGGTTCTTAATGATGTGGGTCTAATATCTTATAGGTTGTCATTGCCACCAAGCCTGGCAGGGGTCCATTCGGTATTTTATGTGTCAATGCTCAAGAAATACCATGGAGATGGGGATTATATCATCAAATGGGACTCAGTGTTACTTGATAAGAATCTTACATATGAATAAAAGTCAGTTCCAATTCTTGACCGAGATGTTCGAACATTAAGAATGAAGGAAATTTGATCTATAAAAGTTCAGTGGAAGCATCGTCCTATTGAGGAAGCTACTTAGGAAACCAGGAGGGACGTGAGGGATATGTACCCTTACTTGTTTGAGGATACAAGTACTCTCTTACTTCTTACTTGCCTCATTTTTCTTAATTGATCATTCGGGGATGAACAATGGGTAAATTGGTATCTGTTGTAATGACCCCTTCCATTGTTATGGGTAAGTCTATCATGCCAAAATTTGGGTTAAGGTTTTTTCAAAATTAAGAGTTAAAAAGTTCAGGCTTGGCTAGTCTTGGATGAAATCCGAGCATGATATGGTCTAGGGTAATTTGGGAATGGATTAGTTAAAGGTTAAGTGATTTAAGATGATTTTATGATAGCTATGACGATAAAAAATCTATAGGAATTTTCAAAAGTGAATTTGGGTGAGTAGAACTCCCGATATCGAATTTGACATAAAGGGCTGGTTCGTGATATCGAAATATGAGGGTGTGCTGCAAAAATGGCAAAACTAGAAAAATTTCTGAGTTTCTAGCTCGCTTACCCCGCTATATAGGGTGGCAGGCCGCTACCACTACACCACTATAGCGGGAATATTCTCGCTATAGCGGGAGTCAGCTTTCGTCAATCCCACTATAGCAGAGGGATCCCGCTATAGCAGATAGGGCCGCTATAGCAAGATATCACTGATTAATGCAGAAAATACTACAAAAATGTTATTTTTATTCCACATTCATCTAAGGGCTGGGAGAGGCGATTTTGGGCGATTTCCACCTAAATTCCATCTTATTCCTTCTTAAAGGTAAGTTAATCCCTTCCATTAACTATTTTTTTAATTATTAATCCTTAGAATCACTAGTTTACAGGTTTTGGGAAGGATTTAACTTGACCTATGTGATTTTCTGGTGCAATTGGGCGAATTGAGTAGAAAACCATTGGGTTTTGGTTAAAAATAGTTAATCTACAATTACATGCTTAGAATTCACCACTATATTCATGAAATTGGTAAAAATAAGGTGGAATGATGATAGAAAACCCTAAAATGGGAGAAATAATCATGAATTTGACCTCGGGGTTATGGGATTAGGTTGTAATCCTCGAATATACTAGGTCATTGTCTGAATTGTGATCATGTTATTGTTTTTAGACCACAACCAAGAAGAAATTGCATGGAATAGAAAGTCTCAAGTTCAATATAGTGGTGCAAACTTGAATTGAGGTAAGTGATGGTTTAACATAGTTGAAACCCAACTTAATTTATGTGTGCATGTTAACTGTTTCTTCGTATACTTTTTACAATGCATGTTCAAAGAAAGTAATTGGTTAAATCATATCATATGTGTTGATCACATGCAATGAGTTTATATTGAAGGCTTGTTGATTGTACAAGTGTAGTTGTTATTTTCATTGTGGTTGTGATCATTGTGATATCTATTCATTATTTTGGGATGTACTGGTATTTGGACATCTTCATGGGATTTGGTTGATATAAGATTAGAAGGCAATAGATGTCTAGGATTTTGTGGTACATGGACAAGAGTTGTCCCTCGCAGTTAAAGGCTAGTGGGCAACCGTAAGATCCTTATCATGTGTGTACAAGGTATTGGTAAGTGTGACGCTTCCTTGAGTGAACCAGGTTATTTGTTTACTTGTTATATTTTGTTCCTTATACGAACTGGGATTATGATTAGTGTCATTGTTGTTGTTGAAATGGGTCCTTGAGTGGTCATGGCTAAATTACAAAGGATTAACATATCTCTTTATTTGTCTATTTACTTATGTAATTGAGACAAGGTGTAGCATATTATTTTTAATTCATGGTTTGTTGACTTGGATTGATACTGGTAGTCATGGTCTTAACTTGAGTTATTGTCTATCTTGACTTGTACTTGACTGAATTCTATGGTGTTGTTGAACAAGGTTAAGTGTGATATACTTGAGTTACAGTTATCTGGTGGGTGTTCATGGTTGTTCTTCTTTACTAAGTTATGGTTGTTTGTTCACATTTCTTTTTTTGGGTTGGCCGGTGACCCTACCAGTACATTGTTGTTTCTTGTGTACTAATCCTGCACGTGCTCTTCTTTTTATTAAGTGCAGAACATTTTTTGGTGATTGCATCGAGACCTCGGCTTTAGAGCAAACTGTATTCCATCTTAAGGGTGAGCTACATCTTTCGGGCAGCCATGAGTCATCTATTTAGTTTGGGACTCAAATATTCTAGTTGTTTTTTGGGGTTAAACCATTTACTGATGTTTGTAGTGTTTTTGGTACAATGACTTTCAAATTCCAAGGGTGTTTAAACTTGCGTTTTGTTTTCCACATTATCTATTATTGTTAGAACACTTTGAGGCATGGGATTATTCAATGTAGTGAATAGCTTATGGTGAATTTTTCTTAAGTGATGGGTTGAGTAGTCTGAGTTAAATGGTTCTCCCACTGGAGGGTTAATATGGGTGCCACTCATTATGGGTTTGGGTCGTGACAAGAGCATGAAAGAAGGTAAGTTTTCCTAAAACGTATCATAGCCTCTTCCTCATAGGTGTGGCACTCTTCAAACCCATAAAAGATTCTACTAAACGTGGCTTTTTAGACATCCTGGGACTCTTGAACATAGGGCTTTGATACCAAGTTTTTCATGACCCGAGTCTACATCATAGACGAGACAGAGTACTTAGAACCCCAAGTGATCCCAAGATAATCCTTGGTACTGGCCTACTGCTATAATCATCTATGTAAATGTTGTGTGGAAGCATAAACCATGAAAAGATAAGGAAAATTTATAAATGAATATCCCAAACTTAAATGTACTGGTGTAACTGACATAAATATCTGACTCAACTGAAGTAAAGTAACTATGTTTGAAATCCTCTAATAACTGAAGACTAATTACTGGGACAAGTCCCTAGCTAAGTCAAATACTAAAACTAAAAGAACGAAAATAAACATCAACTATCCCTGAATCATGAGAACTCAACATGTATGTTGCTTTTAGTATAGGAAGCTTATCTAAATGCATGGCTGAGAATGAGCACCTGAATCTATATCATGAAAGGATATAGCACAAAGGAAAAGTATGCGGTCAGTACTATAGGATGTACTGAGAATGTGAGCTATGCAAGTCGTGAATAAGTATGTAAATCATGATGTAAAACTGTAGTACAATGACCCAACATTTCATAAATAAATACTGAAAAACTAAATCATTTAAATATATACAAATTGACCATGTCAGACTGAAAGCTAGTGGATCATGTACATTTATTATACTTAAATCATTTTCTGGAGAGTTTCTTCTAACCGACATAAACTATGTATGAAAACATGGAGTCCAACATCTGGCCCATGTTGAAAAGGGCTGCTCTATACCTTTCCATCGGTATAGTGCTTGAACTGAGGTGGATCCTGTAAACTAAGCCTTATAGGGTTAAATATAACCTACACTAGCACATAGTTCTGGGACTTGGGTTATCTGGAACTCATGTCATCTTGGTTCTAATTACTACTCCCAAAACTGTATACTATTTGCTCATAATAGATACATTGATTAGTTCAATTTATCTGATTTACTAAAGTTATGAAATATTGTAACTAGTCATGCTCACTATTACTATTTTCTGTGATCATGGGATCAATTCATGTTAATTTATTCTGAACTATGCTCAATTTGTGTAAGTCATGCTAAATCACTTGTAAGATTTCAAGCTAAGATTTTGATAATTTAAATTTAGCAAAATTGTTAAAAAAAAGTGTAATAAACATAAAGAAATATACTACAACTGAAAATCATAGAGTTTGCATAAATAGGTATAAACCCTAAATCATAAAGTCATGGAAATTCATAATTTAAAACTGAGGTTTTGAGCATAAGGGTGGAAGGAAGCCCTTATTAAACTCTCACATACCTGGAAGCCTGAGAAAATTGAACAAGGACTTGAAATCGGAAGACTTGAGGAACAACCCTAGATGTTTGCTTGAGAGACCTGAGAGCATTTCTTTTCTCTGAATTGGGTGTTAGAAGTGTGAATGAGGGGAAAGACCAATGGGTTAACCTTTAATATCACTCTAATAAAGCTAAAACACATAGTATATGGCTTAAAAGAGGGGGACAATACTGATTTTCTCTTTTTAAAAATATAATTAATTATTGAAAACTACGTTCCACAAGTCAATCTATGACTCGTACTCTGGGGTCCATGAGTCATTGTTTGACTAGTGAATCCTAGTCTGATTTGGATATTTTCTATTTCATGAACCACGGGTGTATTGTACGACTCATACTTTGGTACCACGAGTCATGGTTTGACTCGTGGTGTCTGGCACTGGGCTTGGGACCATGTCCAATTTGGAGACCAGGGGCCACTCCGTAAGTCGTACAATCATTTCAAGACTCGTGGGTTAAGTCATGGTTTTTAGGAACATTTGGCACCTCTCTGTCTTGATCAATATGAGCTAGTGTATGACTCGTACTCCTACCCCACGACTCTTACAATGAGTCGTGGTGACTAGTAAAAGAAAGTTCTAGGGACAGCATACCACAAGTCGTACCACGACTAAAAGTCCATAGTACGACTTGTACCTCGAGTTGTACTGGTCTAGAACTCTAATTTTCAGTTGGAATTTTTATCTAAGTCTGGGTTTAATCATGGAAAAGTTTTGGGGTGTTACAGAGAAACTCCCTAGAAAATGATTTAAACCATAATATATGTACATGACTCAACAATTTCCAGACCAGCTATATTAAATTATAACTTACAGACATGGTTCAGTTTTCTAGCTTTATGATTATATATTTTGATCCATTGAACAACAAGTTTTGATACATTTTATATAGTTTTTTCCATTGCATCCCAATTCAATTTACGACATGTTTTAAGTGTTATTTATGATATTTGCACATCTCACATGCTCAGTACATTCAGTAGTACTGACCGCATATTTTTCTCTTGTGCTACATCCTATCATGATATAGATTTAGGTGCCTGCTCCTAGACTCGTGGCTAGATCAGACTTGCAAATATCCTATTCCAGTTTTAGTGAGTCCTCATCATTTCGGGACCTTGGATTTGATTAGTTTTCTAGTTGTTTTCAGACTTATATTTCACTTGGATTAGAGTTGGTTGGGGGTCTTGTCCTAATAACTCATCTTTATTAGTAGAGGCTTTCAGACATAGACAACTCAAACATGATTGGGTTTTTTTTTTATATAATTTCTGTTGAACATTTTAAAGGTTTGCTCGTGTCATTTATAATACAGCTTTTGCTTAGTTTTGTTTATTCAGTTAATAGAATATCCGTATCAAGGGTCCACTTAGTATTACTTATGGTCCTAAGTGTTGTCACACCTAGGGTGTAGACTTGGGTCGTGATACAAATACAAATGGACCATCATGATTGTGATGAAGTCACCTAGCCTGACACTAAAATTCCTTCTTCAGAAATGCAGTAACCCCACGAAAAACCGAGACCAAGCATATCCATTTTTTGAGAATGTGCCCTGTGCTTAGAGAAGCAAAGAAGGAACCTAGCATTAGATAATAGTGACCTTAAAATCACATCCACACTTGAATTCGACCCTCAAAAACCATACCAAACTCCCAAACACAAACCAATCATGCTAATCACATTCTGAACCTATTATAATTATCAAATCACTGATCTAAGTTCGTCTTTACCAAATGTCGACCATGGTCAAATCTTAGATTTATGAAAACTTGGAATTAACTTATTGGTCTAATCACTCATGAATATCTCTAATATCTGAAAATACGTGCAAACTATTCAACTAAGTCATAAATCAACCTTCACATCTGTCGCGCCCCATTTTTCTCGCGAAAAGTGGGATTCGACGTGACAAACTCTTTTTAGGATGAATTAAGAGTGAAGAGTCGCCACCTAAAGAATTAAGGTGTGTTAGGGCACCATTCCAAACTAATTGCGATTAATTAATGAGTCTATGTCAACCAGAAATTCGAGTAACGGTTCAGGTTACCTCGAAAGGAAGGTGTTAGGCACCTTTCGAGGTCCACAAATGTGGGTCCCGACCGAACTCGTATATTACGTGGGGGATCTTACGTGATAAGCAAAGGTACATTATTTTATTAACTTGACGTTTAACTAGGCATTTAAAAGATATACTCCCTCCGTTTCAAAAAGAATGACCTACTTTTCTTTTTAATTCATTTCAAAAAGAATGACCCTTTCCTTTTTTTGGCAACATTTTAATTCCAACTTTCCACATGGCATGTTCAAGACCACAAAATTCAAGGGCATTTTGGTATATTTACCCTAACTTTAATTTAGGACCACAAGATTCAAAAGTCTTCTTTATTTTTTTAAACTCCGTGCCAACTCAAAATAGGTAATTCTTTTTTAAACAGTGGGAGTAATAAACAAATTAAACATACGACTTAGTTATTATCTAATTAGTAATTAACTACGTGATAAAGTAGTAAAAAATGCGTAAATGAATAAAGAAAGGAATTAGAGAAGCAAGAAGATAGAAAAGACACAAATTATAATGAAAAGATTCGTTAAATTATACCTAGACTACCCCAAACAAAAGACATGCAAAAATAAATAAATAAAATTCAATCGAATTTAGACAAGGGTTAATTTTTATCTTATTCGGATCAGCGCCGGGCTTATTAACGGAAAACAATGACGCATATCGCATTGTTGAATACTAGTCGGGGCAATTTCCATCATTTTCGATTATTCTACCCACCTCGCCTAATTTGGTTATTAAGCCTAAGGACGTTCTAGAAAAAATGATAAAACTAGCGTTTCCTAAAATGTCTACCCGTCCCAACTTAGTGTCCAAGGGGCATTGGACTTACTATTTTGGATTTGAGTTCTAGACAAGAAGCCTAGGCTACATAATTAGACTCGGAATTTACGTCAATCAGAACAAACAAAACTAGCATTTAGCACGTAACATTTTCAAATATGCCTCTTATTTAATTAGAGTTGATTAGGCGATTAACATGCTTTTAAAAATAAAGGTTATTCATGTTGTACAATTAGGGCCTATAGGCATGATATCTAAATGTCCAACAACTAATGAATACACAGAAGTCGATTAAATAAGCCCTATAGACGGGATATCTAGTATTTTAGGCTAGTTAATATGCTTTAATCTTATAGGCAAGATCAATGTGTCAAAAATTAAATCAAATGTTAGATATTAAAATAAATACACTAGAAATTTGATTTAAATATGCTGAGAATTTTGTTAAAAGTGCTGGAAGTTAATTTAAATGTGCAAAAAATTGATTTAAGTATGCTGAAAATTAATTAAATATGCAGGAAATTAATTTAATATGCAGAAAATTGATTTAATTGTGCAGGAAATTAATTTATTGTGCAGAAAATTATTACAAGCATGCAGGAAAATATTTTCATGTGCAGAAAATTGTTTTAAATATGCATAAAATTAATTATAAATACAAGGAATTAGCTTAAGGTGCTGGAAATTAATAAAAGGTGTTGGAAAATAAATTTAAAATGCTGAAATATAAATTTAAGTACCGAAAATCAATTTAAATATGTTGGAAGATAAACTTAGGTGCTGAAAATTAATTTTTAGTATGCTGAAAATTGTTTTAATTGCTGAAAATCATTATTATATGCTGAAAGTTAAATAAAACTTTCTGAAAAATGCTTTAACATACTGAATATTATTATTATTATATGCTGGAAATTGAATAAACAAGCTGGAATATATGCTGAAAATCAGTTTTAACATGCCAAAAATTAACTAAACATGCTTGAATTAAACTGACATATTCAAAATTGATCTAATACGGCGGAAGTTAGTTCATGATCCTAACACATGATTTCTAAGCAATAAAACAATTAATTAATGACCCTAGATTGTTTGCCTAAGTGATAAAATAATTTAACTAATTAACATGTGAAATCCTATAGGCATGATATCTAAGTGATAGAATAATCGAATCATAGAATCCCCGCCCCCTAAGCAGTCCCATAATCTTTTATTATATGTAGAGAGTTTATACAAATTATTACAAACCCAATAAATATAAAAGACAATAAAAAAAAGAAGAAGAAGAAATAAAGGCTATTTAGACAGCTTTAAACACAACCCCTCCGACCCAAAGCAACTCTTCATCTGTCCCGAATAATACCTGTAAAACAAAACAAACATACCCCAAGCGCACGAAAACAGACATCTGATAATCTTACGACAACCATCTAAGAAAACATACAAACCAAACAACGACCTTTTAGATAATCACATTAAACAACTTAAGAGTTTAGGAGACAACTAGGACAAGCATTGAAGCATCTATAATTAACATGTAATAATCAAATGTGTCGTCTAAGAAACTAACCGGTTTGGTAGCAAAATAATAAAGCAAACAGCAAGAGAAGCTTCGTAGCCAATCCTTTAGCAAGAGCCAACAAACTTTGAAAGTATATTTTTAAGGTATAGGGAGTAAAAATGCTTAAAGTCCTCTTGAGTATATGTGAATGGGAGCCAAAAGTCTATGTGAAATAGAAGTGAGAGTCTGAATCATGACTGAGAAAATAGTGAAGGGAGGTTTCGTTTAAATACTGAATAGAAGGCAACTAAAGGAAAGAGAACAAATCAAGGTAATCCTTCTCCCTTAATTAACACGCAGAATCAATTAAGTGTAAATAGATGACTATAATTACTGTAAATAGCCAAAGAAAGAATCTTTCAAACCAAAGAGATGGGAAAATCAGTAAACATGGGGAATTTACCATAAATAGTCAAGTACCAAGGCTGTCCAAATAAGGAAGAGATCAATCAACAGTTAAAGTCAATCATAATTTACCAAAATATCCAAGTACTAAAGATATCACCTTGAGAGAGAGTATGAATTGTAAAAGATTTCTCTTAACCAATTTAGCATAAAATCAATCATTACTTGGCAAAAATAATTCACAAAGTTGTCACATGTTTTGAAAGCCAATTATTCAAGAATGAAATCCAAGTTACTGGTAATACTGGACAAGTAAAAGTTGCCATAATTTGAACTTTACACAGAGGGGGAAACAAACACTCATCTATCAAAGTTTTGTTAAAATAGACAAGCGCCAAAGCTTTTCACACGATTTTGAATATTATATATACAGAAGAATCACACACAAAAGGCTATTGAGAATCAATTTCTAGAAGAGAGGAAAAACAGATTAATCAAATCACTAAAATACTAACTTGATTTGGAGAAAAATCATAATCAAAGTGTCAAACCGAATCCAAACAAAACAAGAATGAGAAGGAATATCATACAGTGCACCATCTTAGAATGGAATAATACGAACATGTAGAGTAATCCACAGTCGAACCAAGCGACAAGACAATGTTAAAAGACAATTCACGTATAACAAAGCATCGAAAGAGCATGAATAACCACGTATTAATAAAACTTAATCAATAAATTCACGCCAAATTGAGTCTCAGAAATCTGTCCAAACAATGAATGTGAACTAATTCAAAAATGACGACTAAAGATCATACCGGGATGTATTGTAAAAAATCTGTCATTAAAATAATTTTCTGATGCACCAGGAATGGAGGCTGACGGGTGAACTTCCTTTTTGTTTGACTCGCCGTGGGATTTCGTCAATGCTCAATCCATCAGAATGTTTTCGAAGTTCGCCGGAGGAGAGAAACTCTTGGGGTTTCTAAATTTACGAGGGGTGGATGAGGAGAGGAGAGGACAGTTTTGGGGTCTATTTGGATGGTAAAGAGTAAAGGAGGTTGTTTGGTGGTGTTGTGGCGGCGGGTATTTGCTGGTGGGGCCTGGCCGGAGCTTGTAGTGCCGGTGAATGGAGGGTTTGAGAGAGAGACGACGGGGAGAGAAAAGGGGTAGAGGCAGCTGGTGTGGGTGTTCTCCGGCCGTGGTGGCCAAAATTGCTGCGGTGGCAGTAGTGGATCAGCGATGGGGATTGAGAGAGAGAAGAGAGAGAAAGGGGAGAAGGAGGGGTGGGTGGCGACTACTAGGGTGGAAAATGTTTAGGGTTTTGGGGTGTGGTGGATTAAAAAAGGGAAGGAATGTGGGATTTGATCTGAACCGTTTGATCAACGGTTGAGATCCAAATTCAAGAATTCGGGTCGGGTATGGATCAAAATCGGGTCAAAATTGGGTCAATTGAAATTGGATTTGGGGATTTTAATTTGAGATCAATTTAGGCTAAAATTGATACCAAATTAGGTACAGAATGGCTAGATTTTAAATAAATTGAGGAAATTGAATTCAATTAGACTGCTATTTTGTAAAAATAATAACTCCATAATAATAATAAGATGTCTCAAAAACTATTGTTACGTAAATAATATTGTATAAAATTGGCAATAATAATAATAATTTGGGAGTGAGTTACGTTTGTGAATTTTAAGAATTAATAATAACGATATATATATATATATATATATATATATATATATATATTATTAATAAATAATAAATAAATAAATAATAATAATAATAATAATAATAATAATAATAATAGTAATAATAATGATATTGGTAACAACAATAATAGTATAAATATGTGTTTGTAAATTACGAGTAAATATATATTTGCAGGAATAATTTAATAAATATCAATGGAATTATGCAAAATATTATATTTAAATTAATAAATTATATGTATATTATATATAAAAAATATAAAATTAAATGCTAAAATAAATTGCATACTTTAGAAATTATGAGTACGAAACGTCAGAATTTATTTGATATCAAAATAATAAAAAAAATTCAAAACTAATATTTTTTGATAAAATAGCAGTCCGAAAGGAGTATCGGGAGGTCAAAATTGGGTGTCAACAATATCTAATTGCTAAAACTCAAATCCGACCTTGCAAATTCATAATGTTGACTTTTGTCAAACTTTCTAATTTTAAAATTTTCAAAATTTAAAAATTTCCCCAAAGCGCATTTGATCACTTTGAAGATCATGTCACAAAACCCCATAAGGCATAAATAGATAAAGAAATCCATGAGGATGGTCAAATAGGGTAAAAGGGATGCAAATCGCCAAAGGACTATTTGGGTAATTATTTGAGTCATATTACAACTTAAAAGTTAATCATTTGCATTTGTCAGCTCGGAATATAATTATTATAGAAATAAGATAATTTAAGATCCAAGTTCAAAATTGAGTCTTCAGATTTTAACTACATCTATTTAAAAAACATAATTAATAAAAACTTTAAAGTCCTGATTGTATATTTCGTTTATTCCTAAATTACATCAAATTATGTGAATCGACTTTTAATCAATGAATTATGTAGTCCTACCAGACATCTCTATATATAAGCCAAATATTCTTATTTTATATCTAAAGAAAGGTACTCACTCAGATATTATATTCTTTCGCTTTTTGTGTATTTATGACAAAAATGGGGGTTAGGGTCATTAGGAATCTCGATCCGAGAACACAAAAAGCCATTCAAGATAAAAGATTAGAATTACTATGTAAGAAAGCAAAAGAGTTGTCTATTCTATGTGATATTGATGCCAGTATAATTGTTTTAAATCCTAGAAAAAATAATGCATTAGCTTGGTCATCTCTAACCCAGGCTAGCAATAGAATAAAGAACTATTTAGCTTCCCCCCATAACCAATTGCTAATTAAGTTGGTCAAACATGGCAACTACCTTCAATTAATAATAAATGCTCGGGAATAAGAAATTAATCAACTAGAGCAAATGGTTGAAGAGAAGGAAAAGGAGTGCCTTTTCAACCAACTTGTTGAGGCAAGAAAAAAAGTTGATGAACTTGATGTCAGAGAAATTAAAGGTTTGTTAAAGCTATGTGGTTTTAAGAGGACCAAACTTGACGAAAGGAAGAAACAACTTTATGAAAAATTTGAAAATGAAATTGGTTCTCACAATAACAATGTTGGAGAAGAGAATGATGGATATCCTTACGACTGTTATTGAGCTTGTAATAAATTTTGTTTTCTCAATCATTATTTTGTCTTCTTATCTGTTAATAGCATTTCCAGGTACGAAGTTGTTTTTCATTGTTCATCTATTTATGTTATTGTTGTTTTTTAATGATATATGAAGGATATTCTATTTAAGTTGAGTCAATCTTATTATATGTATCCTTTTGACTTTTCATACAATAGACCAAGTTATATACGATCAATGCAGTGTAAGAGTCATGATGTCTCAAGTTCAAATCCTAACAAAAACAATAAAACTGTGATTTATTTTCGTAGGTCCAAACATTGATAGACGAAGGTATCTAATACATGTACTGGTGAAAGTTAGTATGTACATTAATAAATTAGTCGAGAAGCACCCAAGTTGGCCCTGACACTGCGATTACCTAAAAAATCAAGTTATATATGTAAAATATGGACTATGGTAGAATAAACCTATTTTTCAGCATATAGTAATACCATTCATTTAAAAGAATATCAATAATCAATCAATAACATGTAAGACTTTTTCCACAATTTTATTTGATTACTTTTTACTTAGTGTTTCTCTAATTAGGATGAGTATACTTACCAAATAACTATTCATCAAAATATACTTTGGATCTCATATAGTGGGTGTTTGTTTCATGTCTCTACATATTTCTAACACATTTTTGTCATTCTTTAGCATCATTGCTATCTCTGTTTTTCCATTATCATCATCATCATCCTTGACTTTTTATTCAATTTTCAAGATGAAGTTTTATATAGCAATATTGGTGTCAATAGATTTGTAAACTCATAAAGAGTATGATTCTATTGATTGGGAGCTTTCTGAGGTGATTTAGAAGGAAAGACAATCGTGTGAAGGTTCATTGCATGTTTTCCAAGCATTCAAGGCAGATTATGTCTTACCTTTTTCGATTTGGATTGAGTGATAGTTTATTGTACTATGTATATTATGGTTAGGGTGTATTGGTGGATTTGGATAATTGGAAGAAAAACTATCCCATTATCAAATAATAATGGGGATGATTACCCGTTGCCCCTAATCTTAACTACTCTTCTACCACCTCCCTTGCTAGTTTGTGAACCACCCCTACTGGAGTGTGAACTACCTCGGACCCTAGATGGATGTGTCACTGCCCTGTATGGATAAATCTAAGTAACCAGTTGGTTCCCACCACACCTAAGTCTAGGACGATCTCCTATAAAGGGATATTTATCTCCATACGATCATAACATGCTCTATGGTAGTGGGATATCGATATATCCTGAAAGAACCCAAATACCCACCATGGCTAGAAGGTATAACATTATATTTTTTAGATACTTACCCAGCATAACCACCCTTTGATTTATGTAGTGCTGATCTAATAACTCGACTGTACTGTAAAGAGTAACGCTACCTGAGAACCTCTGCCCCTAGATGAAGTGCCACTAAAACTACTAGTTCTGTGAGCTCTTCAATCATTGCCTTTATTAGTCTAATGAAGAATCATCTCAATCTCCTTCTCATGATCTATAACCTAAAGAAAATAAGATCTTGAAGATACGAACTAAATAGTAGCCAAACAAATAGGAGTGATCAACCCTCTAACAAACCCCAAAACCACTCCATCTTGGTGAGTCGAAACATCAATACATGTCGGGATAAGGCATTAAAATTCACCACAATTTTAATAATTGTCATAATTCCCTATTGAAACCCTTCAAAATATTCCTTCTTTCTCTATTTTTCTCTCTCAAGCTGTAAACTTCTCAAAGAAGACCTCCAAAAATTGAGTGCAAGAGAATGAGAGTGAACTAACTAGCCTACAGTCAACAGCGGCCATCCACCACTACTTAGTAAGCAAGAACAATTGAAATGTAGTGCAATCAAACCCATACGACTATACTAGTCTGTGGTTATGCTACCTCACATGAAAGATGATAAAAAAATCATAAGCATCCTTCTCAAAATCTCTAGTGAAATGATGGAGAATATCCTGATAAACCTATTGAACATCTTCTAATCCTCAAAAAATATAACTGGCCTAGCCGCAAGACTGGGAGAAACATAAAGTAATGGCACTATATCCAGAAAAGGAGGCACAACAACAACTGATATGCCTCTGGTGTCTGAAAACGCTATATTAGTATTTAGTCTAGAGACTAATCCCCGACTCTAGTCTGACAACCATCTGGTTTGACAAATAAAACTTTGATCTATGATATACACTATAGAAAGCTCAAAACATAGACAATGGTGTCCTATAGTAACAGTGTATAACAAAATTGGGTGGTTCCTAAGCTAGCCCATTTTTTCAATATGATATATCTCATCATAGTTATCTATCTCCGGATGGAGAACTGCTCTAGCACGACCTCAATAGGTGTAATAGGCTAACTTGTGAAATGTGTTGCTTATATGGCATGATGACATGGAGGGTCATTTCACCCGGCTATAAATAGGGGATATTATGTCATTTTTGAACCTGAGCCTAATTCAGTAATCACAAGGATGATGATAAAAATCTGGAAAAAAACAAACCTTGTTGATCTTCTTCATATAGTGATCTCCACCTTCTTACAATCCAAGAATACTACTACTACTATATGGAGAATATTCATTTCTACTATTCATAAAATCACAAGCAAATGGAGTAATCTATGAAATAGTAAAACCAATAAGCCATTCCCTCCAGGTCCAAAACCATGGTTAATAATTTTTGCCTCCATCAAATGCTCGTTAACAAAAAACCAACATTTCATTGGATATATAAAATTATGAAAGAAATGGACACCGAAATTGTTTTAATTCGTCTTGGTATTGTCCAATTCATTCCTGTAACTTCTCCTAAGCTTGCTCACAAGTTCTTGAAAATTCAGGACTCTAATTTCTCATTCAGGCCTATTTGCATGTCCATGAACCTCATTATCAATGCCTATTTTACCTCTTTTTTCTCTCCATTAGCAAGGGCGGATCCACAACTAGAAGTGGGGTTTCCCGAGAACCCCGTAACTTTTTCCTGAACCTTGTATTTATACTATGAAAATCATTAAATAAATAAAATTATTGAGTTGCAAAACCTAGTAACCAAACACATTGTTGGTTTCGTGTTAAGGAGGGAACCTACGAAATCTCTGCTCCTCAATGACCAGGGATCAATTCCCTTTAGGGTCCATTTTTGATTAATTTTGTACACAGTATTTTTTTGTTGCTCTTTCTTTCTTGAAATCCTAAAAATCAAACTAATAAGAGCTCTCATCTAATAGCCTTTTTCTCTCTTATCGTAGCCTCTATGCACCGTCTTCTTCCTCAACTTTTTTTATTTTTTCTTATATTGTAAAATGGTCTCTCTAAATTTTTTTAATCATTGTCATGATATATGTATATTTTTATTGTATTATAATGGTTTTTTACATTCAAATACATATTAAATATCAATACTCATTTCTTTATATGGTTATTGTTATATATTAATTTGATATTGTTAGAAACTCATAAGCTTCAAATCCTAGAATTGTCTCTACTCATTGGTGATCAATTGATGAAAATGAGAAGTATTATTTCCTCCCATGTGATGGGGTTCACATCCATTAAAGAAAAAACAAATAAAATATCATTACGCCAAAACAAATGGTTTCCAAATCTAATTTGGAAATGATTACAAGTTTTGAGCCAATCCAATGTAGATGTCAGATGCAAATTGCAACCTTCATTTTGATTGGTCCATAAGGAGGTGATATCTCCTATATAAGGAGAGCCTTTTCTTGTCATTTGTTACGTAAAAGATATGAAGCTTCAAGTAGTTCAAAGATATAGAGAGAAATAATCTATGAAAAAAATTAGAGAGTGTGATCGGTGTTATAGTGAGGTAGAAAAATTTAAAGAAAGTTATTTCTTTTGAGTGTGTAGTATTTTTTGGAGTATTTTATTTGGAATTACAAAGTGTAAATTTTTTTATTATAGTGGATTACTTTTCTCCTCTCGGGTCCGTAATTTTTTTCCTTATTTAGAAAGATTTTCCATGTAAAAATATGTGTCCTGGTTGTTCTTTTAATTTTTTGTTGATTACCGTATGTCGGTGCTTCATTATTATTATGTTGCTACTACCAGAAGTTGTATTTTTGTGGTGGGTCTATTTCCAACAATTGGTAACATTGCATAGGTTCTACTCATTCACAATTTTTTTTTGCGATTGGTTACACTATACTCGATGAAAAAAATGTCCGAAGTAAAGTGCGAGATAGCAAAAGTCAAAGGTGATAACAGTTTCCCAAAATGCCAGAGAAGGTTGAGGGATCTTCTAATTCAGCAAGGATTACACAAGGCACTACGTAGAAAATCCAAAAAGCTGGAATCCTTGAAACTGGAGGATTAGGAAAAAATGGATGAAAAGGTTGTTAGTGTAATCAGGTTGCACTTAACATATGATGTGTTCAATAACATTATCAATGAAGAGAGTGCATGTGAAATTTAGACAAGGTTAGAGAATCTATACATGTCCAAAATATTGACAAATAAATTATACCTAAAGAAGCACTTGTACGCCCCACATATGGGTGAAGGTACAAATTTTTTGTCACATTTAAATATGCTTAGTGGACTAATCATGCAGCTGGATAACCTCGGATTAAAAATCAAGGAGGAAGATAAAATCATTGAGCTCTTTAACTTGTTTCCATCTTCTTACGATAATTTGAGAACAACCATCTTGCATGGTAAAGACTCCATTGAGCTGAAAGATATCACATCAACTTTTCTACTCAATGAGAAGATGAGAAAGAAGCTTGAAAATCATGGATAGGCTCTAATCACAAATAGTAGAGGTAGGATTCAACAAAGGAGTTCAAGTAAGTAGTAACAATGATAGATCCAGAGGTCGTGGAAAGTCCTAGGTCCAATCTAAATCAAGAGCCAGAAATAGCTACAATTATGGTCAACCGTGTCATTCCACAAGAGATTGTCTAAATATAAAAAAAAAAAATCAAAAGTGAAAGCAGTGGCTAGAAGTATGATGAAAACACAGCTGTCATGGTACAAAATTATGATAATGTTATTCTCTTCATAAACAAAGAAGATGAGTGAATTCAATGTCTAAGACCAAGCTATTAGTATTTTGTAAAAACTTAAGAGTTTATCTGCAAATAATTATATTATAATTAAATTGGAATTTGCTGGAACAAAGGAGGTACAAATTATATTGTTAAGGAGATATTTAGCAAGTCAAGGATGTAGTCCAGAACAACAACATGACTATTGTATGTAATTTCACTATTATTTTATGTGCTCAGTTATTTATCGTAAAATATTAATTAAAGATCATCTTCATTGTTGCTTGGCAATTTTATGAGGAGCTACCTAACAAACCTTTCATTCTCAATCTTTAGAACCTGACAATTGTAGGAGGAGTCCAGGATACTACATAATTAAATTAGAGGAATTAGAAATTGGAATAAAATAGAGTCCTAGATCAACAATAACTATGTCACATCAGTCTCAAATAAATAAGGTCAGTTATATGAATTTTCATTGCTGTGTTTTGAGTATCAAATTTTGAGCTTTGTTGGAAATAATTTATCCTTCAAATTATTGATGTGTGACATTATATAAGGACAAAACTCCTAATATATAGTACTTAAACTTGACTAAAATTTTATTCCTTAAAATTTTCCTTATATGAACTATATGAGAAGTCCCTTTTTTGTGACTACACGAAAAAGTTTCACCGCCTTCAATTTCTCATTTGATACGGCTTTATTTTAGATTCACTTTAGCTTGGGATTCTTTATATCAATTAATGTTATTTGAACGTTGGGCTATTAATTTGAAACGTAACAATGCCAACAAAAATAATTTCTATAATACTATTTGTTATGTAATATATTGGGATAATTACGACACATGGTCGTTTGGCCATCTTTATTACTAAAAAATTAGTAGACGCGATAAATGACCGAACGGTCAATTTAATTACCAAAAAAATGACAGATTATGGGAGAATTGAATTTATGTTGAAAAGCTTTAAAGAATTTTGTTGCTAAATAGGAGATGGGAAAGAGGAAGGGAAAACTGAAGAGTGATGATGTTAGTTGGGGAATGAGGGTGTGGCGGCGGGTTTTGATAGTGGCCGGCTGGTGGTGGTTCTCTGGAGATGGTGGAGGAGGTGGCTACTTTTAGTTGTGTGGTTCTCTATTAATGGATGAGGTTCATAACTTTTTCCTTTTTTTCGAATTGAGTCTGTTAGGCGTGAAATTGTGTGGGTGCGGGAGGAGAAGTGGATAGAAGAGAGGAGTGAAAGGAAGAAGAGTGGGGGCTGGTGGTGTGTGTGCGCGGGCAACGACGGTGAGTATGTAAGGGTGTGGGATGATAAATAGAGATAAAAGAGGAGTTATAGGAAGAAGTTGAGGGGCGGCAGTGATGGTGTTTTAGTTAGCAAACAAAAGAATGATGTTTCTAATACATAATTATATATCACATATACACATTTATACACTATTTATACAATAGCGATAAACTACATAAATATTTATACAATATTGATACACATTTATACAATATTGATACATTGCATATACACTACATAACTATTCATACATCATATATACATGTTCATACACCATTTATACAATACCGATACATATTTATACACTATTTATACAATATTGATACATTATATATACATTATATATATATACATCGTTCGAGAAGTTATACATGATTTTTTCTTGGTGGTTAGTAAAATTATTAGTTACAATAAAAAAAAGGGTCATTTAACAACAATTTTTTCACCATTATTTAGCCACGGTCCACGCATGGCTAAAAAGCGAGTTTTTTTTTTTTTTTTTCTACTTTTGGGCTATTTTTTTGATAAATAAAAACATGACTATATTTATTGTAAGCTAATTGCATTTTTTGTATATATTTGAAATTATCCCTAATATAGTTTCTTTATTTAGGCTTAAGATTCACTTTAGTTTAGCATCCTTTACCAAAATATTTTTCTCCAAGTAATGCTGCTTATGTAGAATTTTACAACTAAAAATATTTAAAATAAGGAGGAGATTATGAACACTATAAAAGTAGTCAATATTTTACATTATTTATTACAAATAATATATTTTTATATATAGTTATTATCAATTAACTTGATACACGTGCAACACACGTATCCTAAACTAGTAATACTAATATTATATGACATACCTCTTAGCAACTAAAACCCTTTTCTACAAATTTCCACAAAACACACATCCTAACCCATTTATAAATCCACTATAGCCAATTATAAATCTCTATTTCACATTCTTCCCTCAGTAATCATTATAATAATTGACTATGCTAGCAATCAACATACAAAAATACACGAGTAGAAGTTTGTTAAGAGTTACCTGAAACCCTCGCTTGAAGAACGTGAGGTTCTCGTGTGCTATTAAGTAAGACGTTTTGGGTTATGACTAAAATTATCAAATTTCCAATTAATTAATTCATCTCACACATGAGCCACGTAAACTAGGGTATTAAATAACTTATGGGCTTGGCCCATTAGCCACCAACTAATTTAATTATTTAAAAATCGCCCGTTAATTAAATAACTGTAGTTAAACGAATAGCTAAAATTTACCAATTAAACTGTACGAGAAGGGTCTTTTAGGTAAAAGGAGTTCTAGTGCTCAAAATTACACTTAAAGCCTCAAAACCGAACCGATCACGCCACTAACCCAAAATCAACATTCTACCTTTAACGGACTGATAAAATCACCATCCGACGTTCGGATCACAAAATATTGACTAAAGTCAAACTAATCACTTTCAAGGCTACTCACAACCTCTAACTCAAATCACTCTCAAACGCTTCGGAGATCGTGTCAACCAACCCCATAATTCATAAATAGCATTTAGTTATTATGGAGAAGGGAAAAACGGTCAAAACATAGGCAAAGCTAAATAACACAACTACGTTTTTTACATTATTCACCACTGAAACACAAGTTCGTCCTTGAACGAAAAAGTAAATAAAGTACTTAAAGCGATGAAAAGCTGGGGGTATCTACGCCTCATGTCGGACTCAACCTACCACGTAGCCTCCTCAATCGGACAATGTCTCTACTAGACCTTCACTGAATGAATATGCTTAGACCTCAACCTCCTAGTTTGCCTATCTAGGATGGCAATGAACTCCTCCTTGAATGACAAGTCATGGTCGAATACAACAGAATCCCACCGAATCACATGTGAATCGTCTGGAAGGTATCTCTTCAACATGAAAACATAGAATACTAGACATACAGCTAACAGATGTGTAGGAAAAGCTAGCCCTAAAAGATGTGTAGGAAAAGCTAGCCTATACGCCACATTACCATACTTCTCAAGAATCTCAAAAGGGCCATTGAATCTCGAACTAAGGTCATATCACAATTTAGGGCTAACCTCCAATTTCAACCATTATTATGACTCTCACAGTTTATATGAATTTAAAGGAGTAATTCAAGTTTGGAGTGTAAAGAACCTTACCTCAAAGATGAAAACCCCCCAAAACTAAAGAAAATCGCCTCCTGCTATGCCTTTGGACATTTTTAGAAAAATGGGAAGGAAAAATGGGTTTCAAAATTTTAAAACTAAAAATATTGTGTATTGGCCGTTGCAGCGAAGGATCTGCCACTACAGTGGATCCTATGCCAAATGGGCTACCGCTGCAACGATGATTCTGCCACTGCAGTGGTACTTCCATCGCTGCAGAAAGCCCAAACTAGTAACTAGGGACTAGGTCCCATTTCTGGGCATTTTACAAACCCACTTCTCAAAATTCAAAATTACGAACTAACTCTTTCACGGTAATCACTATAACCGAAGTTGCCAGAAGTTGCTATGGCTTTCTAAACTCATCCTCTAGCACAAAATCAAATCAAAACTACCAACCAACTCTCTAATAACTACCAGATTTCCCTAGACATTCCACACACTCAAAATTTTCCTAAGACTAGGGCCACCTCAAATTTTTAAATTTTTGTCTAAGAGAAGACTAAGAGAAGGTTCTAATCTCTATTTCAGCATAATGACGGTATTGATCGCTGCAGTAACATGACTCGTGGTACATAGTATGACTTGCACCTCGATTTTACTGGCCTGGAACTTTGATATTTTAGCTGGTTTTCTAATCTAAGTTTGGATTTAATCTTGAAAAAGTTTTGGGGTGTTACAAAGAAACTCCTTTAAAAATGATTTAAACCATAATATATGTACATGACTCGACAGTTTCCAGGCCAGATATATTAAATTATAACTTATAGATATGGTTCATATTTCCAGCATTATGATTATGCATTTGAGCCATTGTACAAAAGGTTTTAATTGGAAAAAATTACTCTCGAATATCTAAAAATACGTGCAAACCATTCAATTCCTAATTGTTAAAACTCAACTCCGACCTTGTTAATTTATAATGTTGACTTTTGTCAAACTTTCTATTTTTTAAACTTTCAATATTAAAAAATTTCCCCAAAGCGCATTGAATCACTTCTGAAGATCATGTCACCAAACCCTATAAGTCATAAATAGATAAAGAAAGCTATGATGAGGGTCAAATAGGGAAAAAGGGATACAAATCACAAAATGACTATTTGGTTAATTACTTAAGTCATATTTCAATTTAAAAGTTAATCATGTGCATTTAGCAGCTCAGAATATAATTATTGCGGAAACAAGATAATTTACTATCCACGTTCAAAATTGAGTTTTTTAGATTATAACTTCATCTATTTAAGAAACTAATTAATAAAAACCATAAAGTCCAGATTGTATAATAAGTTAATTCCTAAATTTCATCAAATTATGTTAATCGGCTTTTAGTCAATGAATTATGTAGTCCTATCAGACATCTATATATATAAGCAAAACACTCATATTTTATATCTAAAGTGAGGTACTTACTCAGATATTATACTCTTTTGCTTGTTGTGTGCCTAAATATGGAAAAAAATGGGGGATAGTGCCATTAAGAATCTTGATCTGAGAACAAAAAAAAAAAGCCATTCAAGATAAAAGATTAGAATTACTGTGTAAAAAATAAAAATATTTGTCTATATTATGTGATATAGACACTAGTTTAATTGTTTTTACTCCTGCAGAAAATAATGCATTTGCTTGGCCATCTCTAACCCAAGCTAGCGATAAAGTAAAGAACTATTTAGAATCCTCACCATAACTAATTTCTAATTAAGTTGGTAAAACATGACAACTACTTTCAATTGATAATGAATGCTCGAGAAGATGAAAGTAATCAACTAAGCAAATGGTTGAGGAGAAGAAAATGGTATAAGAAAAATCACCCAGGTCAAGTTAAATCCTTCCCAAAACCAGTAAACTAATGATTCTAAGGATTAATAATTGAAAAACTAGTTAATGAAATGGATTAACTTACCTTTTAGAAGGAATACGATGGAATTTAGGTGAAAATATCCCAAAATCACCTCTCCCAACGCTTAGACGAATATGGAATAAAAATAATATTTTTGGGGTATTTTCTGAATTAATTATTGCATATCCCGCTATAGAAGGATCTGGCTGTTATAGAAAGATTAACCAAAGATGACTCCCACTATAACAGAATATTCCCGCTTTAGCTGTGTAGTGGTAGCGGCCTGCCACCCACTATAGAGTTCCTTACATAGAATCATGTTGTTGTCGTTTGTGAGGTAAACCTTTGATGAAATCTATATTAATCATCTCCCACTTCTAAGAAGGAATGGTAATATCCTGAGTCATACCTCCTGGTCTCTGATGCTTAGCCTTCACTTGCCGATAATTAGGATACTTAATCACAAAAGCTACAATATCCCTCTTTATGCCATTTATCCAATAGACTTTTCGTAGATCGCGGTACTTCTTGGTGGCAACTCGATGAATAGAATACAAAGAGTTTTGAGCCTCTGTCAAAAGTCATTACCTTAAATCATCTACATCTGGAACACATAAGCGACCCTGATAGTGGATCACAACATCTCCCCCTTGTGAGAAAACCTCAACTTTTTGATTGTGGATAGCTTCTTTCAACTTATGCAAAAAAAGGATCACTGACTTGTCTTTCCTTAATGACTATCATAAGAGAAGACTCTGAACTATTCTGAACTAGAACACCACTATCCACTGAATTTGTAAGATGAACCCCTAACCAAGAAAGCCTTTGAACCTCTTAAGCCAATTCTTACTTCACCTCTTCAACATGGGCCACACTACCAATGGGCAACCTGCTATGAGCATTAGCCACTATATTAGCCTTACCCGGATGGTAAATCACTCTTTTGTCATAATTCTTAAGAAGCTCAAGCTACCTCCTCTATTGAAGATTTGATTTCTTTAGGGTAAACACGTACTAAAGACTCTTATGATCCATGAACACATCAATATGAACACCATACCCGTAGTATCTCTGAATCTTCAAGTCAAATAATATTATTTCTAGCTCAAGATCACGAGTCGGATAGTTCCTCTCATGAACCTTAAGTAGTCTAGAATCATAAGCAATGACCTTGCCATGCTGTATCAAAATAGAACCAAGGCCAACTCTGGAAGCATCACAACATATTACGAAACCATCTAAACCCTCTACAAAAGTCAGAACTGGAGTTTTAGTCAATCAAGTCTTTAACTCTTGAAAACTCTTCTCACAATATTTAGAACACTAAAACTTACCCTTTTTCTACATCAGCCTGGTCAATAGGGAAGTAACAGATGAGAACCCCTCAATAAACCTCCTGTAATAACCTACCAAGCTCAAAACGATCCTAATATCTGATGGAGTAGTAGGTCTAGGCCAATTTATTACTGCCTCTATCTTCTGTAAATCCACCTAAATGCCCTTATTAGATACCACATCACTAAGGAATGCAACTGACCTCAGCCAAAACTCACATTTGCTAAACTTAGCAAACAACTGGCAGTCCTTAAGCTTTTGCAACACAACTCTCAAATGATCTATGTACTCCTTCTCACTCCACAAATAGACAAGGATGTCATCTATGAAGAAAATGACGAACATATCCAAATACTATTTGAATACACTTTTATTAAGTCCATAAAGGAGAATTTTTTTGTCCAAAAGACATAAAAACAAATGTATAGTGACCATATCAAGTTTTGAAGGCTGTCTTCGGAATGTCACTCCCTAACTCTAAGCTGACGATGATCTAATCTGATATCAATCTTAGAGAAACAACTAGACCCTAAAGCTAGGGGTAAGATACTTATTCTTGATTGTGACCTTGTTAAATTAATGATAGTCGATACACATTATGAGAGAACTATCTTTCTTTCACATGAAAAGGACTGGAGCACCATAGGGGAAATACTAGGTCGGATGAAGCCTTTATTTTTGAGGTTTTTTTACTGCTCTTTTAATTCCTTAAGATCAGTTGGAGTCATTATATAAGGAGGAATAGATATGGGCTACTTATATAGAAGAAGGTCTATCCCAAAGTCAATCTTCCAATTAGGAGAAACCCTAGGTAGATCCTTAGGAAACACCTCAAGAAACTCACTAACCACTGGAACTGACTAAAGAGGTGAGGTCTCATACTGAAAGTTCTTAACCCAAACTAGATGATAAATGAAACCCATAAAAATCATTATCCTAGCCTTACCTTAAGAGATGATATAACCCATAGGCACTATATGACTATCATTTCACTCTAAGATATGCTCATATAGAAACTAAAAATTTTCAACTCTGGTTCTGTAGTTGATTGAGGAAAAATAGGTATGTAGCCAGTCTATGCCAAGGATGATATCAAAGTCAGTCATATCTAACTCAACTAGATCATATATGGTGACTCTATAGAGAACTGGGATTGGTTAATTTCTATACACGCGTTTAGCTGACTGACTCACCAACTGGAATGAAAATAAAAAACGGTTTTAGGAATTTTTCAGGACTAACTCCAAACTTAAAAGCAGCATATAGGGTCACAAAAGATAATGTATCCCAAGGATCTAACAAAGCATACACATCATGAGAAAAGACTTGTAACATATAAGTGACTACATCGAGTGAGCTCTCCTGAACCTGGTTAGATGAGAGTGCATTAAATTGGTTTTGGAACTGACCACCACCTTCATTAGAAGTGGCACCCAACTAGACTGGGTGACCTATTGGAGCTGCTGAAGAAGTAGACTATGTCTGACCACCCCTATTGCCCTGCTTGGTTGAAGGGAAATCCTTTAACCTATGACTTGTTTGACCGCAACCAAAACAACTATCCCTGAAGAATTTGATAGGAAGCCAGCTCAATACTCTCAACTCTATTAATCTACATAACCTAAAGAATTTTTTTCACCTCATTAATAAAATTATGTGGGTCTTCCTCAACCTTCGACCCAAAGAACTTAATCGGGTTCATACAAACAACGTCCCTGACTTGGGCAGCAGCTAACCCACCATTTGGGTTAGCAAGGACTACTACCTGCTAATTCACTTGTGCAGTCATAGCCTGTGCCAGTAACTAAATGGAATTATAGAACTCAGCACTAGTAGCCTCATTATTCGCTAGTATAGATGGATTAGCATTCTAATTGTTTCTGTCTGTTGTTTCTGTGTGGATACATTATCTGAAATACATAAATCATGTGTTAGAGGAATAAATAGAGTAAAACTCTACCACATGATAAAGAACTATAAATACCCTTTCCGCCATTACGGTTAAGTCTAGTATGTTAAAATTTTGGTTAAGTTTTCCCCGAATTAAGAGTTAGAATATTTAGGTTAGGCTAGGCTAGTCTTGGATGAAATCTGAGCATGGTATAGTCTAGGGTGATTTAAGAATGGATTAGTTAAAGGTTAAGTGATTTGAGATAATTTTATGATAGCTAAGACAATAAGGAATTAATAGGAACTTTTGGAAGTGAATTCGGGTGAGTAGAACTCTCGATATTGAATTCAATGTAAAGGGGTTAGTTTGAGATGTCAAAATCTAAGGGTGTGTTGAAAAAATGAAAAAACTAGGAGAAATCCCAAGCTCCTGCCTTGCCTACCCTGCTATAGTGGGTGGCAGGCCGCTACCACTACACAGCTAAAGCGAGAATATTCTGTTATAGTGGGAGTCAGCTTTGGTTAATCTTTCTATAATAGCCAGATCCTTCTATAGTGGGATATGCAATAATTAATTCAGAAAATACCCCAAAAATATTATTTTTATTCCATATTCGTCTAAGCGTCGGGAGAGGTGATTTTGGGATATTTTCACCTAAATTCCATCGTATTCCTTCGAAAAGGTAAGTTAATCCATTTCATTAACTAGTTTTTCAATTATTAATCCTTAGAATCATTAGTTTACTGGTTTTGGGAAGGATTTAACTTGACCTGGGTGATTTTTCTTATACAATTAGTGAATTGAGTATAAAAACCCTTGTGTTTTAGTTAAAAATAGTTAATTTACAATTGCATGCTTAGAAATCACCATTAAAGCTGAAGGAAGAGGGTGAGATAGGCAAGAGGTAGCTTGTTTCCAAGCCGTCCCGACCTTCTTGAAATTAGTAGAATTAAGGTGGAATGATGATAGAAAACTCTAGAATGGAAGGAATGATCATGAATTCAACCTTGGGGTTATGGGATTAGGTTGTAATCCTCGGATAAACTAGGTCATTGTCTGAGTTGTAATCATGTTATTATTTTTAGGCCACGACCAAGCAAAAATTGTACGAAAAGGAAAGGCCCAACTTCAATAAAGTGGTGCAAGCTTGGATTGAGGTAGGTGATGGTTTAACATAGTTGAAACCCAACTTATAGTATGTGTGTATGTTAACTATTTCCTCATATACTTGTTACAAAACATGTTCAAATAAAGTAATTGATTAAATGATATCCTAAGTGTTAATTACATGCAATGAGGTTATATTGAAAGCTTGTTGATTGTACAATTGCAGTTATTGTTTTCATTATGATTGTGATTATTGTGATATCTATTCATTATTATGGGATATACCGGTATTTGGACATCTTCATGGGATTTGGTTGATATGAGGTTGGCACGCACTAGATAGCGGAGATTTTGGTACATGGACAAGAGTTGTCCCTTGCAGGTAATGGCTTGTGGGCAACCATAAAATCCTTACCATGTATGTACAAGATATTGGTAAGTGTGATGGTTCCTTCAGTGAACCGGGTTATCTGCTTAATTGTTATATTTGGTTCCTTATACAAACTGGGATTATGATTAGTGTCATTGTTGTTGTTGAAATGGGTCCTTGAGTGGTTTGGGCTAAATTTCAAAGGATTTACATGTCTCTTTATTTGTCTATTGACTTATGAAATTGAGACAAGGTGTAGCATATTGTTTTTCAGTCATGGTTTGTTGACTTGGATTGATGTTGGTAGTCATGGTCTAGACTTGAGTTATTGTCTATCTTGACTTATACTTGACTAAATTTTGTGATGTTTTTGAACAAGGTTAAGTGTCATATACTGAGGTAAAATTATCTGGTAGGTGCTCATGGTTGTTTTTATTTACTAAGTTATGGTAGTTTGTTCACATTTCTTATTTTGGGTTGGCTGATTATCGTACCAGTACATTATTTTTTCTTGTGTGTTGATACTACGCGTGCTCTTTTTTTTGTTGGGTGCAAAGCATTTCCCTGTGATTGTATTAAGACCTCAGCTTTAGAGTAGACTGCATTCCGACTCAAAGGTGAGCTACATCTTTTGGGCAGCCATGAGTCATCTACTTAGATTCTAGTCCATTGTTTTGGACTAGGATATTCTAGTTATTTTTAGGGTTGAACCCTTTGTTGACATTTGTAGTGGTTTTGGTACAATGGATTTCAGATTCTAGGGGTGTTTAGACATTTATTTTATTTTCCACATTATCTATTATTGTTCGAACACTTTGAGGCATGAGATAATTAAATACAGTGAATAAATTATGGTAATTTTTGCTTAAGTGTTGTGTTGAGTAGTCCGAGTTAAATGGTTCTCCCATTGGAGGGTTAGTATGGGTGCCACTCACGATGGGTTTGGGTCGTGATAAAGTTGGTATCAGTGCCCTAGGTTTATTGATCTCATTCTACCAAAACAGTTTCAGTAGAGTCTTGTGAAATGGTACAGAGCTGTCTTTACTTTTCTTTGAAAGGCTATAGGACTTTAGTAAATTATCACTTTCTTTCTTCTTTCGTGCTATAACATGATTCCATTTGGTTTTTAGGGATCCAAATTGGTATCTAACCTCTTTATTCTTTTGTCTGGCTGTTCAAGGTCGTTGAAGGGGTAGGAAAAGGAGGAGACATAGAACAACACCTGCTAGGGGTGAAGCTCGAGCATCAGCTAATCACGCCCATCAGAGATCTAAGACACCTCCCCACCCTAAGATCAGTATGAGGTGGCTGAGGTTAGGAATGAGGATGTTATGGAATAGAAGGAGGCCGCACTAGCTGGGGGTGCAGCTCTTCCATTGATATCTTCTGAGATGATTCGGCAGGTGTTTTCTTTTTTGAGTGAATTGGCCGATACTAGAGCCACTTTCGCTATTCCTACTTATCAGTTTCCAGGTGTTTAGAAAACGGACCCTGTTGCTTGTAGAATGGATGAGCCCTTGGGGACTGAGATTTTCCCTCATTAGGTGTTAGGTCCTCTCATGACTGAGACCGAACATGACATGCTGACTAAGTTCTTGAAAATAAAACCTCCTACTTTTATTGGATTTGAGACTGAGTACACGTTTGAATTCAATGTTGATTGTTATGATAGGCAACATAAAATAGGAATTATGGAGCAGCATAGTGTTGAGTTTGTAACCTTCTAGCTACAAGGTGATGCAAAGCAGTGGTGGAGGGCATATGTGGATTGTCTATCACCAACTTTACCTTTATTAATGTGGCTTAGTTTCATACCCTATTTTTTAAAAATTAGACCCCATACTCTTCAAGATTGCAAGAAGGGTGAGTTTTTGTCCCTTGAGTAGGGCAATATGTCAATTGAAGCCTATGAGGCTAAGGTTTTCACCTTGTCCTATTATGCTACTCAGTTACTTGGTATGAAAGAGGAGAGGAATTCATTGTTTGTGAAGGGTCTGAACACTGACTTGTACATTTTGTCTATGCATATGACTTCAATTGGAAAGACCTTCAATGATGTTGTTGATTATGTGAATATGGTAGAAGGAGTCAAACAAGTTGGTCAGGCAAATGTTTTAGCAAAGAAGTCCCGAAATATTGGTTACTTTAGTATTTCTTATTCCAGGGCTCATAGCCATCTGACCAATTCGACTCACCCCATTCAATCATCTCCGCCACCTCCTATAGTGGGTAAATTAGGGTCTAATCAGCAGCCCTCAGCTTTGAGAAACAAAGGGGCTTCCTATTTGTCAGCTAACAAGCCTTCTCTAGATTGAGGTTGCTATACTTGTGGTGCTATGGGGCACTTCAAGAGAGATTGTCCTCAGTGAAAGGCTAGTTTTTAGGGGTAGCAGTAGGCTAGAGCTGTGGTTCCTGCTGGTAGAGGTGGCATAGGTAATGGTAAAGGTCACCTACAGGGTAGGTGAAGTAATCATCAGAGAGGACGTAATGTAAATTAAGGTGGTGGTAATATAGGGAAAGGTGGTGTGCAGCCTGCTAATGAGGTTTCTCAGATCAATAATAGAGCATATTGTTATGTCTTCCCAAGCAAGACTGAGATCGAGGCTTTTGAAGCTATCATTACAGGTACTATTCTCTTCAGTGACAAGATGGCTACTATTTTATTTGATCTGGATTCCACTTATTCTTATGTATTTGTAAGATTTGTCTGGGTATTGAACTTGGTTTGTGATATACTTGACTCTCCTGTCTATGTGTCTACTCTGGTTAGAGACTCTATGGTAGTGACAGATATATATCATACTTGTTCTATCTGGTTTATGGGTTTCTAGACCTGGTTAGACTTGATAAGCTTGAATATGCTTGATTTTGACATCATTCTGGGTATGACTTGGCTATCTGCTTATCATTCTCTCTTAAATTGTAATGCTAAGACGGTTACCTTAGAGATTCCTGTGCGGAATAATATAGAGTGGGAAGGTGCATTTAAGTCGAGACCTATGAAAATTATATCTTTTATTCGGGCTAAGATATTAGTTGGGAGTGGGTGTTTAACCTTTCTACCACATCTTAGGGATGTTAGGGCATAGTCCCCATCTATTGGGTAAGTTCGTGTGGTGTCAAAGTTTTAGGAGGTATTTTCCGTAGACTTGCCTGGTATGCCTTGTTATCGGCCAAACTATACCTCTAGAAAAATATAATGCGGTCACTGTATCAAATATAGAACCCAACTAGGTTGGGGTCGATCCCACAGAGAATAGGAAGAAAGTCTATTGAGTGTTTATCCGAGTAATTGGCAAGTAAGTAAAAAGGGGGGTTTGTGTAAACAAATTGAAATGGTAACAATTGTTGATTTTCGGATTTTTGATCAATACAAGAAAGGCACAAGGACTGTGATCCCCAATATTTCTTAACTCCACCGGTTACTTATGCTAGCAAACTTTACCACTGTGTTCCATGCAAAATCTAACAAGATAGGTTCATCTAAACGTCTCTCGACCTTGGTTAGAAAAATTTCACTCTTCTCCTCTCGGTCTCTGAGTGTCGCACTACTAACCATTGTACTTGATCTCAGACTAACTATCCCTGTTACAGCTCAAGTTATTAGATGAAGGTTGATAGCTTCAAATCTTTGTTGTTATTCCCTTTTCCAAATCCCTACCTCTCTCTCGAGCAAGTTTAGAATACATGTGAGTTTCTAACGTTTGCAACCATTAGAAGATTGATTATAATGAAGTAAATAACAATACATGCAGTCACACCGGTTTAGAATTGCTTTGCACTTAACCCGTTTCGTTAATTCCTCATGGTTCACACAACCCTAGTTATAGGGTTTAGCTACTCATGATTGTAAGAACACAAGAAGAATTCAATGTTGAAAACATAATTATGAACTCACAACAAGAATAAAACTCTGAAATCTCAATATAAATCAAAACCCTAGAATCGATATTTGAGATTATAAGATCAATGTGTTTATGAACCTCAAAACAATGTAAAAGAATCCTCAAAATAATGTAATAGAATCCTCAAAATAATGTAATAACTAACTACTAAACATAGGAAAACCTAAGGGTATTTATAGATACAAAGTGAATCCTATCCTAAACAAAGTAAGAGAAAAAAGTCGGCAACTTTCCACGGACCAAGACTTGAAGTCGTGGGATCAACCCATAGACCGTGGGTCCAGATCGTAGGAATCAGGACTCACTGCATATTTGCAGAAGTTGACCTATGGTCGTGACCTACGGACTGTAGGTCACTTACGTGGGTCACATGATAAAATTCCAGCTCTGCTCTTTTGTCTTCAAAAACTTCATTCCAGTGCATGCTTCATTCCTTTTTGTCCATTTTGCCTTCAAAGCCTATTCTCCTATAATATAGAACAGAAAACATATCATACCTACCAAACATACCCAAGTTTTTGAATATTTTCCTCTTTTTAAGCTTCTAAAGTTCCATTAAATCATGGCACATCAACACCCTCAACTTAGAACGTTTGCATGTCCTCAGGCGAACAAAACAAAATAAAACACATTCGATGCTTAATTAAGAGAAACCTAAGAGACCTATAGCAGTCGACTCATTTCTTTTGGTACCAAAACTTTTTTTGACCCCCTCTTATTTACAAATCAAAACCACAGTGTGTATACATACAACATATTATCATGACACAGAAGGGATCAAGTGATGGCATCATATTATGAACAAACAACTACTCATATATGCAAATGACATTATCCGAACAAACAGCAGCTAACAATACAACCCATGTACTCTCACAGCAAAGAAGTCCCATACACTCACAGTATACTAACGAATATCAACATAAGGACTGGATCAAAACACTCTCTCTCACAAAGAAGTTCAAACAGTGTGCGTGAAATACCATAGGCTTGCCCTTATTTTCTATGCCTTAGTTTTTTGGACAGTTGGACTAGGATCACTATAGGACTTTCATCGGCTTATAATGTAGGCTTAGGATGGGTGTGGAGCATATGGATACGGTGAATCAACCCTCCTTGACACTACTCTATTTTTTGCTCCACTTTCCAACCATACTCATTTTATTCTCCCTTATTCTCCTTCATTTGTTTTCAGATTTTAGGTGTACTTTTCTTTACGATTTCAATATAGTTTTTTTCTTTTCTTTTTCTTTCTTGCAAACTCTATTTTTTTTTATTTCTTCACACCCAACTCTGTTCTCTTTTCTTTTACTAACCCCTTCTTCATACCCATATCAAACTACGCACCCCTATGATAGCCACTCTCAACTTAGGCAATTTACCTAAGTTGAGGTACACAATGTCCAAGGAGGGACCAGGGCCAAGACAGGTTCATTGTAAGTCAAAATGGGATGGTGAATAGACTAATGAAATAAAAAGGTCAATTAAGTCTCAAATTCGAGATCAAGGGATATTTACTTCATTTGGTCAGGAATTTAGGCTAAAAATGGACTTATTCAAAAATAAACTATGATCCTTTCCTAACCACTATCTTATAACCTAGGCAAGACTAACCGAGTAAGTTCTGGATCGCACACACAAAGTGAACTAAGTAATGACCAACCACACTTAGCACAGGGTTACACTATCAACTACTACCTATCCAGTTCATGCATTGCTAGCTATAGTCATTCTGCCTATAATACTAATGCCATAATAAGATCCAACAGCTGTCACAAACTAACATACTGCACACACAATCAAAAACAAAATTTTTAGGAAGGGTCCTTTAAACAATCAAAAAACATCATTTTTATTCAAAGTTCGTTCAAAATTTGTTGTACTATGGTTCCCCTATTTTTCTGCTAACTAAACACAAAAACACATAATAAAACACACACAAAAAAAAACAAGTGGTGGTATACCTCTACCCCCAACTAAATAATGGTACACTGCCCTCAGTGCACATCTATAAATATGATAAATTTAAGGGAGTGAAGATATACCTGCGGTGCCCTAGGCGTCGGATGCAGGCTCGCCCGTAACTGGATCATCTGTTTGCTCTCTAGGCTCCACGCGGGTTCTAATAGTGGAACAAGTGGCTTACTAGAGGACGCTCCTAGGGCTCTCTGCTCATGGGCAATCTGAATGGCATGGTACTCTGCCCGGGAGGCCTTAGTTGTCCTCCATAGATAACTTTCAAACTCATTCTCACTCTCACCCTGGCCTTTGGGACTCTGTGGCCTCTTGCCTCGAGTAATAGAAGGCTCCTCATCCGCAAACAAATCAACCACAAATGCTGGCATTGTTGGGACCGGTGTCGGCATAGGCAGAATGATAGAAGTGTGGCTGACTGCTAAAGCTCCACTTGCCTGCTATTCTGAGGATGATAAGGTGTTGCCACCTTATGCTTGACACTTTATTTTTCAAGCTGGGCTTTGAACAACCGATTACAGAAGTGGGATCCTCCATCACTAATGATAACTTGGGGTGTTCTGAACCATGAAAATATATTTTTTTTAGAAATGTTGTGACACTCCATCCTTCATTATTGGGAAGCGCAATTGCCTCCACCTATTTATAAACATAGTCAACAGCTACTAAAATGTATTTCATCCCTTGCGAGCTCACAAATAGGCCCATAAAGTCAATACCCCACACGTCAAACAGCTCGAGCTAAAGAATAGTTGTCATTGGAAGTTCGTGTCCGCATGAGATGTTCCCTTGTCTTTGACATTGGTCATAAGCCCCAGCATATTCATGATCATCTTTATAGATGATGGGCCAATAATACCTACATTATAAGATTTTATGAGCAGTCCGCACACCTCCATGATGACCCCCAACTGGAGATGAATGACATGCTTCCAAAATACTTATTATTTCGACTTCTGGAATACACCTTTGAATTAACCATCCACACATACCCTAAATAAATAAGGCTCATCCCAGAAGAATTTTCTCACCGTATGCATGAATCTCTTCGTCTGCTGATACGACATATCTTTTGGGACTAGATCACTTGCCAAAAAGTTGGCAAAATCTGCAAACCAAGAGATTAAATCTTATGATGCTTCCAATACTTTCTCATCTGGAAAAGTATCATCAATATCAAGATCATCCCTCAATTTAAGCATGGCCTCTTCCTCAAGGCATGATAGATGACCTGCAACCTGGTTCTCAGTCCCTTTTTGATCTGTGACCTCAAAGTCAAATTCTTGCAATAGAAGTACCCACCGAATCAATCTTGGCTTGGAGTCATTTTTTGATATAAGATATTTAAGTGCTGCATGGTCTGTGTGTACAATCACCTTTGTGTCAATCAAGTAGATCAAAATTTCTTGAAAGTAAAGACCACCGCTAACAGCTCTTGCTCGGTCACAGTATAATTCTTTTGGACTAGGTTAAGTGCTTTGCTATCATAATAAATTGGATGTAGAATCTTCTCACGCCTTTGGCCAAGGACTGCACCCAAGGCCACTCTGCTAGCATCAGACATAACTTCAAATGGAATCATCCAATCTGGTGAGACAATGATAGGGGTTGAAGTCAACTTTTCTTTCAGACACTCGAACGCTTTCAGGCACGCCTCATCAAACAAGAACTTCACCTTTTTTATAAAAGCTTGCATAATGGATGTGTGATCTTAGACAAATCCTTTATGAATCTTCTACACAAACCTGCATGACCTAAGAAACTTTGAATCCCTTTAACAGAAATAGGTGGAGGTAATTTGTCAATAACCTCAATCTTTGCTTTGTCGACTTCAATGCCCTCTTTTGAGATCCGATTTCCCAACATGATGCCCTCTTTCACCATAAAGTGACACTTTTCCCAATTCAGTACTAAGTTACACTCATTGGGATCAGCTCATTCTTCTCATTTGGAACCACTGTCATACCACCCTTTTTTGGTACACACTGAACTGGGCTCACCCATTTACTATTATCAATGGGGTAAGCCACACCTGCATCTAACCACTTGATAATTTAGTTCTTTATAACTTTTTGCATTAGCGAGTTTAGATGACGTTGATGCTCAATGCTTGGTATGCACTCGCGATCAAGCTAAATTTTGTGAGTGCAAATATCGGGTGGAATCCCGATAATGTCAGCAATGGACCAACCAATGGCCATCTTAAACCTTTTCAACACCAAAACAAGATCTTTAACTAGCCACTTCACCAACTCAGTAGAAATAATCATGGGCAAGGTGTTGTTGGCTCCCAAGAATGCATAGCGAAGATGAGACAGGAGAGCCTTAAGCTCCAAAACTAGAGGTTCCTCAATAGAAGGACAAGCCGGTGGGGTCACCCTATTCTTTAGATCAAGATCAAGTTTCTTCAGAGCATAAGTGTATGATCCCCTACCAGCAAGTGCACCAACCATTTCATCATACTTCTCAACACCATCAGTATCAAAATTTATAATCACGGCAGCAAGGGCTTCAACCCCCAGCCTTTCTTCATTAGGAACCACCAAATGTGCTTCTTCGACTGTGTTAATCACCGAAACTACACACATATCTTTTGGTTGGTTCATGGTGCAGCACACATAGAAGGTAACCTGCTCGTCATTCAACCTGAACTTCATCTGCCCAGTTTTCATGTCAACTAATGCACGGACGGTGTCAAGGAATGGTCTTTTCATGATTATAGGAACCTCAAAATCAACTTCACTATCTAGAATTACAAAGTCAGTCGAAAATATGAAAGATGCCACCTTTACCAAAACTTTATATAAAATGCCAATCGACTTTTCATAATTCTATCTGCCATAAGAAGTCTCATCAAAGTCAGTTTTGGTGCTCCCAATCCTAACTGTTTAAACACGGCTAGCGGCATCAAGTTAATGCTAGCACCTAAATCACACAACGCCTTTGCAAAGTTGTAAGACCCGATAGTACAAGGAATTATGAAGGCTCCCAAATCTTTCTTTTTACTCGACAAGTGAACGAAAAGCAATTGCACTACAATGGTGCAAATTATCTGCCGGCTCAAAACTGATAGTTCTCTTATTCGTCACCAAAATTTTCATGAACTTTGTGTAACTTGGCATCTTCTCCAAAGACTCGACAAAAGGGATATTTATCGATAACTTCTTTAACATTGAAATAAATTTTTGGCATTTATCCTCTTCAGCTTTCTTTTTCAACCTTTGAGGAAAGGGAGGAAGAGGTCGTGGAATGGGTTTCAAAACATTAGTAACCTCCTTCTCTTTCCTCTTTTCAGACTTAGCTTTCTTATCAACATTTTGGAGCTTGTGAGCTATGTTGCCATCAACCTCTGAATTCTCTGGCTCTATCTCAGCCTATTCATCAACTACCACCAGCTCATATTTCCTACCACTATCCATAGACATAGATGGGTTAGTCATGCACTTTCCATTTCTAGTAGTAATGGCCAAACAATGACCATCATTCTTCAAATTTTAGACTGTGTTGCTTGGAAGGGTGCTTGGTTGACATTGGTTCAATACCACCGATATCTTCCCAAATTGTTGCTTTAACTATTTTATGGAAGTCGAGTGAGATTCTACCTTCAGACTTATTCTTGAAATGTCTGACCTAATCTCCTTCAAGCAACTCTCCTAGCTCTTTGACCCCTTAACCAATTTATTAAGAAGGGCTTTCATTCGTGAATTTCTAAAATCAGCATCATGGTTCCCCGGTGGAACATATGCACCACTCTTCTTTTTGTAATCATCCTTCAATCACTATCATAATCTTGTTCTCTATCTCTATATCCTGACTTGTAGTAGTTGTCTCTATAGTAATTCCGACCTTGATTCCTTTGCCTCGAGTTTCAAGAGTTTTGGTTAGACTCTTGGCCCTTGGCTCAAACACCCGCCACCTCTCAATCCAAGTACTTAGCCTCCTTATCATATTCATAATCGTTATGCCTAGGTGATTTGCCTTGTGCGCCTACGGCATGCACCTTCTCAGCACCTCCAGCCATAATCTGTTTGGCTAGCAAGCCAATTTTTGTCCTCAACTATGCGACCTCTTGAGCTACAGATTCATCCAAAGCCCATTGTTCTGCCAAGGCTCCAATAGCATATGTCCCAACAGGAGTATCTACCTCCCAAGTATGCCATCCTCGGTTGGTCTTAGTGATACGATCTAAAATCTCTGAAGTTTGTTCCCATCTCAGACTCATAAATGATCTGCTAGTGATAGTATATGCTACAGCCTTGGTATTGGCGTTTAATTCTCTGTAGGAGATCTCAAGTAAATTTCAACCATTCATCCTATGGTTTGGAACATTTTGCAGCTTCTTCTTGTATCGTAGCCAAGTCTCATAAAGTTCTTTAGAATGTAGCTGTCTAAAAGTGTAAATCTCATCCTTTAACTGTAGCATCTTGAAGGGTGGGAAAAATCTCCCCAAAAATTGATTTCTTAACTCTTGCCAAGTAGTGATGGAACCTCGTGGTAACTCGGCTAACCACAAAGTCATTTTTCCTATTAGGGAGAATGGAAACAATCTCAACCAAATGGCCTCTTGGTCAACTCCAGGAAAATTATATGAAGTGCATACCCCCACAAAGTTCATCACATACATGTTCGAATCATCTGTAGAAAGACTGACGAATACGCATTTTAAGTTTAGTAAGTGGATCATGGCACTTGTAATGTCGAACTTAGTGCCCTAAGGTAACTCTGGTGGAATAATGACACCAGTCTCAACCGGCTCAAAATAAGCCATATCCTCTTCTTGGGGATCATCATAAATCGGCACATAAGGTCTTTTTGGTGGTTGTTGCACGCTCAATCTTTTTTGTCTCTCTTCAAGTGCAGCAAGACGTTGTACTTCTTTATGCATTCCTTGATGATCTATATCTGTTTGTCAATGAGATGCTTGTCTTGCATTCTCCTAGAACATTAATTGAACTGTGATTTCCTATGCAGTTTCATGACCAACTGGATGAATTGGTAGCTGGTTATGAATATCTCCCGTGGATGCGGGATCCTGAACTCCATTGGTGTTTATCATTCTTCGATTAGCTCTCAGTTTTCTTTCTATCTCAGCATCAAGTGGAATCAGAGGATTACCTTGACTCCTAGTGTTGGGCATACAGTAGCGTGTGCCCTCAAAAGTATAGAAAAATAAAACCAATCAACTCTAATAAGCAAACTAATCAACTCCATAACCGTATTTCCCAGCAACCAAAATTTGATGTCCCCCAAACTATACCTCCAGAAAAGTATAACGAGGTCACTGTATCAAATATATAACCCAACTAGGTTGAGATTGATCCCACAGGAAATAGGACAAAAGTCTATCGAGTGTTTATCTGAGTAATTGGCAAGTAAGTAAAAAGGGGGGTTTTGTAAACAAATAGTAACAGTAACAATTGTTGATTGTCGAATTAGTGATCAATACCAGAAAGGCAGTAGGACTGTGATCCCTAAGATTCCTTAACTCAATCGGTTACTTGTGCTGGCAAACTGTCCCATTGTGTTGCATGCAAAATCTAACAAGATAGGTTCAACTAAATGTATCTCGACCTTGGTTAGACGAATTTCACTCTTCTGCTCTTGGTCTCCGACTGTCGTACTACTAACCCTTGTTCTTGATCTTAGATTAACTATCCCTGTTACGGCTCAAGTTATTAGATGAAGGTTGATAGCTTCAAATATTTATTGTTATTCCCTTTTACCAATGTCTACCTCTCTCTTGAGCAAGTTTAGAATACATATGAGTTTCCAACATTTTCAACCGTTAGAAGATCAATTATAATGAAGGAAATAACAATACATGCAGTCACACCGGTTCAGAATTGCTTTGCATTTAACCCATTTTGTTAATTCCTCATGGTTCACACAACCCTAGTTATAGGGTTTAGCTACTCATGATTGTAAGAACACAAGAAGAATTCAATGTTGAAAACATAATTATGAACTCACAACAAGAATAAAACTCTGAAATCTCAATATAAATCAAAACCCTAGGATCGATGTTTGAGATTACAAGATCAATTTGTTTATGAACCTCAAAACAATGTAATAGAATCCTCAAAATAATGTAATAACTAACTCCTAAACATAGGACAACCTAAGGTTATTTATAGATACAAAGTGAATCCTATCCTAAACAAAGTAGGAGAAAAAAGTTGGCAACTTTCCACGAATCATGACTTAAAGTCGTAGGATAAACCCACGGATTGTGGGTCCAGACCGTAGAAAACAGGCCTCACTTCACATTTGTAGAAGTTGACCTACGGTCGTGACTCACGGTCCGTAGGTGGACCTATGGACTGTTGGTCACTTTTGTGGGTCACATGATAAAATCCCAGCTCTCCTCTTTTGTCTTCAAAAACTTTGTTCTAGTGCATGTTTCATCCCTTTTTGTTCATTTTTCCTTCGAACCCATTTTCCTATAATATGGAACAGAAAACACATCATACCTACTAAACATACCCAAGATATTGCAAATTTTCCTTGTTTTAAGCATCGAAAGTTCCATGAAATCATGGCACATCATTCCTCCGGACTGGGATATTGACATTTGCATTAATCTAGTGTTGGGCACTCTCCCATTTTCTATTCCTCCCTATCAAATAGCTCTGACTGAGTTGAGAGAACTCCAGACTCAATTGTAGGATTTACTTGATAAGGGATTCATTCATCCTAGTGCTTCACCTTAGGGTGTTTTAGTGTTATTTGTTAAGAAAAAGGATAGTAGCATGAGAATATGTGTTGACTGTAGGCAGTTGAATAAGGTTACCATCAGGAATAAGTATCCTTTGCCCCGGATAAATGATCTTTTTAACCTGTTGTAGGGTGCTTCAGTTTTCTCTGAGATAGACTTGAGGTTAGGCTACCATCAGTTAAAGATTCAACCTGAGGATATGCCCAAGATAGCTTTCAGGACTTTGTATGGTTATTACGAGTTTTTGGTGATGTTATTTGGGTTGACAAATGCACCGGCAGCCTTCATGAGCTTGATGAATGGTATTTTTAAGTCCTTCTTGGATTTGTTTATGATTGTTTTTATTGATGACATTTTAGTTTACTCCAAGAGTAAGGAGGAACATGCAGGTCATCTTCATATTGTTTTGGGTATTTTGAAGGAGAAGTAGCTCTATGCTAAGTCCTCTAAATGTGAATTTTGGTTGTCTTTTTTTTTTTGCCTTTTGGAGAACGTGGTTTTCGAAATGGGGGTGATGGTGGATCCTTAGAAGATTGAGGTTGTCAAGAGTTGGGTTCGGCCTAGCTTGGTGACAGAGGCTCAAAGTTTTGTGGGTCTTGCTAGATACTATTACAGGTCAAAAAAATTTCCTCCATTTCTAATCACTTGATAAAGTTAACTAAAAAAGAGGTTCCATTTGTATGGTCAGATAAGTGCGAGGAGAACTTTCAAAAGATCAAGTCTCTTTTGACCACCGCTCTCATTCTTGCCTTGATAGTTAAAGGTAAGGATTTCATTATGTTTTATGAAGCTTCACACTCTAATTTAGGTGTTGTGTTAATTCAGTACAGGAATGAGATTGCTTATGCTTCAAGGTAATTGAAGCCTCACGAGAAGAATTACCCAACCCATGATTTGGAGTTGGCAGTGGTGGTTTTTGCACTTAAGATTTGGAGACACTGCCTCTATGGTGTCAAGTGCGAAGTGTTTATAGACCCTCATAGCTTACAAATGTTTTCACCTAAAAGGACTTAAATTTGAGGTAGAGAAGGTGGATGGAATTGTTGAAGGATTATTATGTGACTATTCAATACCATCTGAGCAAGGCCAATTTGGTGACAGATGCATTGAGCCAGAAATTGGTAAGTATGGGTAGTTTGGCTTGTTTGAGAGTGTCAAAGTGACCTTTAGCTAGAGAGATTCATACTCTCGCATCACAGTTCATGATGGTTGTTATTTCTGAAAGAGGTAGAGTGTTGGCTAGTGTTGAGGTTAGGTCAACATTCTTTGATCAAATTAAGGCCAGATTGTTTGAAGATTTGAAATTAAATAAACTTCAGAGCAATGTGGTGCATAATAAAGATTTTTTACGCCACACTTGATGTATGTAGGGTGTTGATGGTAAGAGGGCGCGAGTGTGTGCCTCAAGTTGGTGATTTAATTCAGAGTTTGCTTGCAGAAGCTCATGGTTCTTGATACTCTATTCATTCGGGCACAACCACGATGTAACGTGACTTAAGATAGCTCTATTAGTGGCCTAGGATGAAGCGAGATATAGTGGAGTATGTGTCTAAAGACCACAACTATCAGCAGGTGAAGTATGAAAATTAAAGTCCTGTGGGTTTGCTTCAGAGAATGCCCATCTCTTATGGAGCTGGGAGAGGATAGCCATGGACTTCGTAGTGGGTCTTCCTAAGACCTTAGGGCAACATGACTCAATTTGGGTCAGAATGGATAGACTAACCAAGTCAATTTATTTCATTCCAATTAGAATGGATTACAATTCAAAGCAATTAGCCAAGATTTATATCAAGGAGATATTGAGGCTGCATGGTATGCCAATTTTTATAATTTCTGATAGAGGTATACAGTTCACCTCTATATTATGGGATAGGATACATAAAGAGTTGGGCACCAAGCTTGATTTTAGTGTTGTTCCATCCTTAGACCGACGGCAGTCAGAGAGGACTATTCTGGTGCTTAAGGATATGTTAGAGGCTTATGTGATTGACTTTGGTGGGTGCTGGGATAAGTTTTTGTTGTTGTGTGAGCTTTTATACAATAATATTTACCATTCTAGCATCTTACATGGATTCATTCGAAGCACTCTATGGGAGAAGGTGTAGATCACCCATAGGATGGTTCAAAATTGGTGATGTGAAGCCTTTGGGCACAAACTTAGTGAAGGAAGCTCAGGAGAAGGTAAGGTTCATTCAAGGCAAGTTATTGGCAGCCCAAAGTAGGCAGAAAGAGTATGTGGATCACAAGGTAAGGGACTTGTCATTCAAACCCAGTGAGCAAGTTTTGTTGAAAGTATCTCCTATAAAGGTAGTTATGTGGTTTGGCAAGAAGTGTAAGCTTAGCCCTTCATATATTAGTCCATTTGAGTTTCGTAATGATGTGGGCCCAATAGCTTATAGGTTGGCATTGCCACCAAGCCTGGCAGGGGTCTATCCGGTATTCTATGTGTCAATGCTCAAGAGATAGCATGGAGATGGGGATTATATCATCAAATAGGACTCAGTGTTATTTGATAAGAAACTTGCATATGAAGAGAAGTCAGTTGGAATTCGCGACCGAGATGTTCGAACATTGAGAATGAAGGAAATTTGATCTGTAAAAGTTTAGTGGAAGCATTGTCCTTATTGAGAAAGCTACTTGGGAAACCATAAGGGACGTGCAAGACAAGTACCCTCACTTATTTGAGGATACAAGTACTCTCTTACTTCTTGCCTTATTTTTCTTGATTGATTATTTGGGGATGAACAATGGGTAAATTGGTATCTATTGTAATGACCCTTTCCATTGTTATAGGTAAGTCTAGCATGCCAAAATTCGGGTTAAGGTTTTTTCCAAATTAAGAGTTAGAAAGTTCAGGCTAGGCTAGTCTAGTATAAAATCCAAGCACGGTATGGTCTTGGGTAATCCAGGAATGGATTAGTTAAAGGTTAAGTTAGTCGAGATGATTTTATGATAGCTAAGACGATAAGAAATTTGTAGGAACTTTCAAAAGTAAATTCAGGTGAGTAGAACTCTCGATATCAAATTTGGCGTAAAGGGGTTGGTTTCTGAGCTTCTACCTTTATACCTAGCTATAGCAGGTGGCAGGCCGCTTCCACTGCATCGCTATAGTGAGAATATTCTCACTATAGCTAGAGTCAGCTTTCGTCAGTCCCTCCATAGCGGGCGGATCCCGTTATAGCGATGCAACTATAGAAGGATAAGGACACTATAGCGAGATATCGCTGATTAATGCAGAAAATACCTCAAAATGTTATTTTTATTTCACATTCATCTAAGGGCTGGGAGAGGTAATTTTCACCCAAATTCCATCGTATTTTTTCGTAAAGGTAAGTTAATCTCTTCTATTAACTATATTTTCGATTACTAACCCTTAGAATCACTAGTTTACAAGTTTTGGGAATGATTTAACTTGACCTATGTGATTTTTCTGGTGCAGTTGGGTGAATTGAGTGGAAAACCCTTGGGTTTTGGTTAAAAATAGTTAATCTACAATTATATGCTTAGAATTCACCGTTATATTCATGAAATTAGTAGAATTAAGGTGGAATGAGGATAGAAAATCCTAGAATGAGAGAAATGATCATGAAGTTGACCTTGGGGTCATGGGATTAGGTTGTAATCCTCGAATATACTAGGTCATTGTCTGAATTATGATCATGTTACTATTTTTAGACCACAACCAAGAAGAAATTGCACAGAAAGGAAAGGCTCAAGTTCAATATAGTGGTTCAAACTTGGATTAAGGTAAGTGACGGTTTAACATAGTTGAAACCCAACTTAATTTATATGTGTAAGTTAACTGTTTCTTTGTATACCTATTACAATGCACGTTCAAAGAAAGTAATTGGTTAAATGATATCCTATATGTTAATCACATGCAATGAGGTTATATTGAAGGCTTGTTGATTGTACAAGTGTAGTTGTTGTTTTCATTGTGGTTGTGATTGTTGTGATATATATTCATTATTATGGGATGTACCGATATTTGGACATCTCCATGGGATTTGGTTGATATAAGATTGGCAGGCACTAGATGTCTAGGATTTTGGTACATTGACAAGAATTGTCCTTTGCAAGTAATGGCTAGTGGGCAACCATAAGATCCTTAGCATGTGTGTACAAGGTATTGGTAAGTGTGGCGGTTCCTTGAGTGAATCGGGTTATCTGTTTACTTGTTATATTTGGTTTCTTGTATGAACCGGGACTATGATTAGTGTCATTGTTGTTGTTGAAATGGGTCCTTGAGTGGTTTGGGCTAAATTTCAAAGGATTTACATATCTCTTTATTTGTCTATTGAATTATGTAATTGAGACAAGGTGTAGCATATTGTTTTTCAGTCATGGTTTGTTGACTTGGATTGATGTTGGTAGTCATGGTCTTGACTTGAGTTATTGTCTATCTTGACTTGTACTTGACTAAATTTTGTGATGTTTTTGAACAAGGTTAAGTGTCATATACTTGAGGTAAGGTTTTCTGGTGGGTGTTCATGGTTGTTCTTATTTACTAAGTTAAGGTTGTTTGTTCACATTTCTTATTTTGGGTTGGCTGATGACCCTACCAGTACATTGTTGTTTCTTGTGTACTAATCCTACACATGCTCTTATTTTTGTTGAGTGCAGAGTATTTATGGCTACTGCATCAAGACCTCAGCTTTAGAGCAAACCGTATTCCATCTTAAGGGTGAGCTACATCTTCCAGGAAGCCATAAGTCATCTACTTAGTTTTTTGCCCATTGTTTCAGACTCGACTATTCTAGTTGATTTTTGGGGTTAAACCATTTGCTGATATTTGTAGTTGTTTTGGTATAATGACTTTAGGATTCTAAGGGTATTTAGACTTGCGTTTTATTTTCCGTATTATCTATTATTGCTAGAACACTTTGAGGCATGGGATTATTAAATACAGTGAATAGCTTATGGTGATTTTTGCTAAAGTTCTGGGTTGAGTAGTTTGAGTTAAATGGTTCTCCTACCGGAGGGTTAGTATGGGTGCCACTCACGATGGGTTTGGTTCATGACAAGAACAAGAAAAAAGGTAAGTTTTCCTAAAACTTATCATAGCCTCTTCCTCATAAGTGTGGGACACTTCAAACCCATAAAAAGACTCTACTAAACATGGCTTTTTAGACATCCTGGTACTCTTGAGCTTATGGCTTTGATACCAAGTTTGTCATGACCCGAGTCTACACCATGGATGAGACAGAGTACTTAGAACCATAAGTAATCCCAAGCTAATCCTTGGTACTGGCATACTGCTATAATCATAAAGGTAAATACTGTGCGGAAGCATAAACCAAGAAAAGATAAGGAAAATTTATAACTAAATATCCCAAAATAAAATATACTGGTGTAACTGACATAAATATCTGACTCAATTGAAATAAACTAACTCTGTTTGAAAGCCTCTAATAACTGAAGATGAGTTACCGGGACAAGTCCCCTGCTAGCTCAAATACTAAAACTGAAAGATGGAAAATAAACATCAACTGTCCCTGAATCATGAGAACTCACCAAGTATATTGATTTTAGTATTGGAAGCGTATCTAAATGCCCGGTTGAGAATGAGCACCTGAATCTATATCATGAAAGTATATAGCACAAAGAAAAAGTATGTGGTCAGTACTATAAGATGTACTGAGCATGTGAGATATGCAAGTCATGAATAAGTATGTAAATCATGCTATAAAACTATAGTACAATGACCCAACGTTTCATAAATAAAGACTGGAAAACTAAATCATTTAACTATATATAAATTGACCATATCAAACTGAAAGCTACTGGATCATGTACATTTATTATACTTAAATCATTTTCTGAGAAGTTCCTTCAAACTAACATAAACCATGTATGCAAACATGGAGACCAACGTCTAGCCCATGTTGAAGAGGGCTCTATTCCTTTCCATCGGTATAGTGCCTGATTTGAGGTGGATCCTCTAAACTAAGCCTCATAGGGTTAAATATAACCTACACTAGCATGTAGTTCTGGGACTTGGGTTATCTGGAACTCGTGTCTGCTTGGAGCTAAATACTACTCTTAAAACTGTATACTATTTGCTCATAATAGATACATTGATTAGTTCAATTTATATGATTTACTAAAGTTATGATTAGTTCAATTTATGACTTATGGGGTTGGGTGACATGATCTTCAAAGTGATCGAATGTGCTTTGGGGAAATTTTTTAATTTTGAAAATTTAAAAATTAGAAAGTTTGACAAAAGTCAACATTATGAATTGACAAGGTCGGACTTGAGTTTTAACAATTATATATGGAGGGTGATTGATGACTTAGTTGAATGGTTTGCACGTATTTTAAGATATTCGAGATATTCAAGAGTGATTAGACCAATTAGTTAATTCCTAGTTTTTGTAAAGCTAAGATTTGACCATGGTCAACAATCGGTAAAGACGACCTTAGATCAATGATTTGATAATTATAATGGTTTAGAATGTGATTAGCATGATTAGTTTGTGTTTGGTAGTTTGGTATGATTTTTGGGGTCGACTTCAAGCTTGGTTGTGATTTTAAGGTCACTATTATCTAATGCTAGGTTCCTTCTTTGCTTCTCAAAGCACAGGGCACATTCTCAAAAGAGGGATATGGTTGATCTCGCTTTTTCATAGGGTTACTTCATTTTTGAAGAAGGAATTTTGGTGTCCAGCCAGGTGCCTTCATCACAATCATGATAGTCCATTTGTATTTGTATCAAGATCGAAGTCTACATCTTAGGTGTGACAACACTTAGGACCACAAGTAATACCAAGTGGACCCTTGATACTGACATTCTATTAACTGAATAAACAAAACTAAGCAGAAGCTACTATAAATAAAATGAGCAAACCTTTAAACTGTTCAACAGAAATTATATAATAAAAAACCCAATCATGTTTTAGTTGTCTATGTCTGAAAGCCTCTGCTAATAAAGATGAGTTATTAGGACAAGACCCATAGCCAACACCAATCCAAGTAAAATATAAGTCTGAAAACAACTAGCAAACTAATCAAATCCAAGACCCCGAAATGATGAGGACTCACCAAAACTGGAACAGGATATCTGCAAGTTTGATTTTGCCACGAGTCTAGGAGCAGGCACCTGAATCTATATCATGATAGGATATATCAAATGCTCACTAGTTACAATATTACAATATTTCCATTGCATCCCAATTCAATTTACGACATGTTTTAAGTGTTATTTATGATATTTGCACATCTCACATGCTCAGTACATTCAGTAGTACTGACCACATATTTTTCCCTTGTGCTACATCCTATCATGATATAGATTTAGGTGCCTGCTTCTAGACTCATGGCTAGATCAGACTTGCAAATATCCTGTTCCAGTTTTGGTGAGTCCTCATCATTTCGTGACCTTGGATTTGATTAGTTTTCTAGTTGTTTTCAGACTTATATTTCACTTGGATTGGAGTTTGCTGGGGGTATCGTCCTAATAACTCATCTTTATTAGCAGAGGCTTTCAAACATAGACAGCTCAAACATTATTGGGTTTTTTATTATATAATTTCTGTTGAATAGTTTAAAGGTTTGCTCATTTTATTTATAGTAGCTTCTGCTTAGTTTTGCTTATTTAGTTAATAGAATGTCAGTATGAAGGGTCCACTTGGTATTACTTGTGGTCCTAAGTGTTGTCACACCTAAGATGTAGACTTGGGTCTTGATACAAATACAAATGGACTATCATGATTGTGATGAAGGCACCTGGCCGGACACCAAAATTCCTTCTTCAAAAATGAAGTAACCCTATGAAAAAGCGAGATCAACCATATCCCTCTTTTGAGAATGTGCCCTTTGCTTTGAGAAGCAAAGAAGGAACCTAGCATTAGATAATAGTGACCTTAAAATCACAACCAAGCTTGAAGTCGACCCCAAAAATCATATCAAACTACCAAACACAAACTAATCATGCTAATCACATTCTAAACCATTATAATTATCAAATCATTGATCTAAGGTCGTCTTTACCAAATGTTGACCATGGTCAAATCTTAGCTTTACGAAAACTAGGAATTAACTAATTGGTCTAATCACTCTTAAATATATCAAATATCTTAAAATACGTGCAAACCATTCAACTAAGTCATAAATCACCCTTCATATATAATTGTTAAAACTCAAATCCGACCTTGTCAATTCATAATGTTGACTTTTTTCAAACTTTCTAATTTTTAAATTTTCAAAATTAAAAAATTTCCCCAAAGCGCATTCGATCACTTTGAAGATCATGTCACCCAACCCCATAAGGCATAAATAGATAAAGAAAGCTATGAGGATGGTCAAATAGGGAAAAAGGGATGCAAATCACAAAAGGACTATTTGGGTAATTAGTTGAGTAACATTTCAACTTAAAAGCTAATCATTTGCATTTGTCAGCTCGAAATATAATTATTATAAAAATCAGATAGTTTAATATCCAAGTTCAAAATTGAGTCTTCAAATTTTAACTACATCTATTAAAAAAAATAATTAATAAAAAACTTAAAGTCCAGATTGTATATTTAGTTTATTCCTAAATTTCATCAAATTATGTGAATCGACTTTTAGTCAATGAATTATTTAGTCCTATCAGACATCTATATATATAAGCCAAATTTTCTTATTTTATATCTAAATAAAGGTACTCACTCAGATATTATACTCTTTTGCTTTTTGTGTTATATAAGACAAAAATGGGGGTTAGGGCCATTAGGAATCTCGATCCGAGAACAAATAAAGCTATTCAAGCTAAAAATTAGAATTACTATGCAAGAAAGTAAAAGAGTTGTATATTCTATGTGATATTGATGCCAGTATAATTGTTTTTAATACTAGAGAAAACAATGCATTTGCTTGGCCATCTCTAACCCAGGCTAGCAATAGAATAAAGAACTATTTAGCTTCCCCCCGTAACCAATTGCTAATTACGTCGGTCAAACATGACAGCTACCTTCAATTTATAATGAATGCTCGGGAATAAGAAATTAATCAACTAGAGCAAATGGTTGAAGAGAAGGAAATGGAGTGCCTTTTCAACCAACTTGTTGAGGCAAGAAAAAGAGTTGATGAACTTGATGTCAAAGAAATTAAAGGTTTGTTAAAGCTATGTGTTGTTAAGAGGACCAAACTTGATGAAAGAAAGAAACAACTTTATGAAAAATTTGAAAATGAAAAGTGGTTCTCACTATAACAATGTTGGAGAAGAGAATGATGGATATCCTCAGGAATGTTATTGAGCTTGTAATAATTTTTGTTTTCTCTATCATTATTTTGTCTTCTTATATGTTAATAGCATTTCCAGGTACGAAGTTGTTTTTCATTATTCATCTATTTATGTTATTGTTATTTTTTAATGATATAAGAAGGATATTCTATTTAAGTTGAATCAATCTTATTATATGTATCCTTTTGACTTTTCATACAATAGACCAAGTTATATGTGGTCAATACAGTGTAAGAGTCATGATGTCTCAGGTTCAAATCCTAACAAAGATAATAAAGATATGATTTATTTTCGTATGTCCAAATGTTGATGGACGAAGGTACCTAATACATGTTCTTGTGAAAGCTAGTATGTAGATAAATAAACTAGTCGAGGAGCGCCCAAGTTGGCCCTGACACTGCGATTACCTAAAAAATCAAGTTATATATGTAAAATATGGGCTATGGTAGAATAAACCTATTTTTCAGCATATAGTAATACCATTCATTTAAAAGGATATCAATAATCAATCAATAACATGTAAGACTTTTTCCACAATTTTAGTTGATTACTTTTCACTTAGTCTTTCTCTAATTAGGATGAGTATACTTACCAAATAAATATTCATAAAAACATACTATGGATCTCATATAGTGGTGTTTGTTTCATGTTTCTACATATTTCTAACACATTGTTGTCATTCTTTAGCATCATTTCTAGCTCTGTTTTTCCATTATCATCATCATAATCCTTGACTTTTTATTCAATTTTCAAGATGAAGTTTTATATAGCAATATTTATGTCAATAGATTTGTAAACTCATAAAGAGTATGATTCTATTGATTGCGAGCTTTTGAGGTGATTTAGAAGAAAAGACAATCTTGTGAAGGTTCATTGCATGTTTTTTGGGCTTTCAAGGCAAATTATGTCTTACCTTTTTCGATTTGGCTTGAGTGATAGTTTATTGCACTATATATAGTATGGTTAGGGTGTATTGGTGGATTTGGAGATCTGTAAGAATAACTACGCCATTATGACATAATAATGGGGATGATTGCATGTTGCCCCTAATCTAAACTACTCCTCTACCACCTCCCTTACTGGTTTGTGAACCGCCCCTACTGGAGTGTGAACTACCTCAGACCCTAGCTGGATGTTTCATTGCCCTGTATGGATAAATCTAAGTAACCAGTTGCTCCCCACCACACCTAAGTCTAAGACAATCTCCTATAAAGGGACATGTATCTTCATATAATCATAACATGCTCTATGGTAGTGGGATATCGATATATCCTGAAAGAACCCCAATACCCACCATGGATAGAAGGTATAACATAATATTCTTTAGATACCTGCCCAGCGTAACCACCCTTTGATTTATGTAGTGCTGATCTAATAACTCGACTGTACTGCAAAGAGTAACGCTGCCTGAGAAACCTCTACCCCAAGATGAAGTGCCACTAAAACTACTAGTTCTGCGAGCTCTTCAGTTATTGCCTTCATTAGACTAATGAAGAATCATCTCAATCTCCTACGCATGATCTATACCCTAAGGAAAATAAGCTCTAGAAGATATGAACTAAATAGTAGCCAAAAAATAGGAGTGATCAACCCTCTAATAAACCCCGAAACCACTCCATCTCAGTAGGTAGAATTATCAATACGTGTCGGTCTAAGGCATTAAAGTTCACCACAATTTCAATAACTATCATATTGCCCTAATGAATCCCTTTAAAATGTTCCTTCTTTCTCTCTCTCTCAAGCTCTAAACTTCTCCAAGAAGACCTTCAAAAATTGAGTGCAAGAGAATGAGAGTGAACTAACTAGTCTACAACCAACATAGGCCATCCACCACTACTTAGTAAGAACGACCAATTAAAATGTAGTATAATCAACCCCATGCGACTATACTAGCCTGAGGTTATGCAACCTCACATGGAAGATGATCAAAAAATCATAAGCATCCTTCTCAAAATCATTAGTAAAATGAGGGAGAATATCCTGATAAACCTATTGAACATCTTCTAATCCTATAACAATATAACTGGCCTAGCCGCAAGATTGGGATAAATATAAAGTAATGGTACAGCATCCAGAAAATGAGGCACAACAACAACTGATATGCCTCTGGTCTTTGAAAACCCTATATTAGTATCTAATCTAGAGACTAAGCCCTGACTCTGGTCTGACAACCATCTGGTATGACAAACAAAACTTCAACCTATGATATACACTATATAAAGCTCAAAACATAGACAATGGTTTCCTATAGTAACAGTGTATAACAAAATCGGGTGGTTCCTAAGCTAGCCCATTTTTTCACATGATATATCTCATCATAGTTATCTATCTCTGGATGGAGAACTGCTCTAGCATGACCTCAATAGGTGTAATAGGCTAACTTGTGAAATATGGTGTTTATGTGGCATGATGACATGGAGGGTCATTTCACCAGGCTATAAATAGGGGATATTATGTCATTTTTGAACCTGATCCCAATTCAGTAATCACAATAATGATGATAAAAATCTGAAAAAACCAAAACTTGTTGATCTTCTTCATATAGTGATCTCCACCTTCTTAAAAACCAAGAATACTACTACTATATGGAGAATATTCATTTCTACTATTCTTAAAATCACAAGCAAATGGAGTAATCTAAGAAATAATAAAACCAATAAGCCATTACCTCTAGGTCCAAAACCATGGTCAATAATTTTTTGCTCCCTCAAATGCTAGTTAACAAAAAGCCAACATTTCATTGGATACATAAAATTATGAAATAAATGGACAACAAAATTGTTTTCATTGGACTTGGTATTGTCCAATTCATTCCTATAACTTCTCCTAAGCTTGCTCACTAGTTCTTGAAAATTCAGGACTCTAATTTCTCATTCAGGCATATTTGCATGTCCATGAACCTCATTATCAATGCTTGCTTGACCTTTTTTTTCTCTCCATTAGCAAGGGTGGATCCACAACTTGAAGTGAGGGTTTTCGAGAACCCCGTAACTTTTTCCTGAACCTTGTATTTATAATATGAAAACCGTTAAATATATAAAATGATTGATTTGGAAAACCTAGTAATCAAACACATTGTTGGTTTCGTGTTAAAGAGGGAACCTACGAAATCTCTGCTTCTCAATGACCAGGGATCGATTCCCTTCGGGGTCCCTTTTTGATTAATTTTGTACACGGTCTTTTTTGTTGCTCTTTCTTTCTTGAAACCCTAAAAATCAAAATAATAAGAGTTCTCATCTAATAGCCTTTTTTCTCTCCATTTTATGGTAGCCTCTATGCACCATCTTCTTCCTCAACTTTTTTTTTTTCTTATATTGTAAAATGGTCTCTCTGTTATAAAATATATATTATTATATTGATGTCCACTAAATGTAATCTCCCACTACTCTTCATTATTATGAGTAGTAATACCCACAACTCTACCACCTTCACATTGATCATCTACAACCCCATAATCTTCTCCATATTCTCAATAGTTAAATGTCATGTTTATGACACCTCTTGATGTTCCTATATGTATCCCTATAAATAGTCATAAGAATTTGTGTTGGAGTGACTTGATACACTTGAACATTTGGAGGAATGAAAAACTCTCATCTCCTCTTTTATTTCTATTTTGTTGTCTTATATTACTTTATTCTTTAACACGTTATCAGTATGAAGCTCTATCCGATCAAAGGTATGCCAAATTTGTTTTCTCCAAGATAAGCTCCAATTCCTTAATTTCATGACTTTTTGTTTGCACGCAATTTAGTTGTACAAAATTTTGTACTGTTTAATATATGAATTGTCCTAAATGCATCTCTATGTGTGCATACAACCGAACCAATCAATCACACATTCGTCAAAATCTCATTCCACGTGATCTTACTGTCCCCAAGTTCCCAACTTTTGTCACTAACAATTATTTTAGTTTGGATGACTTGTTTTTGTGAGTTTCTACATTTGCATAAATATAGTATTACATGTGATTTTCTTTTAGCATGCAAGTATATTATTTCATATGACTTATATATACAAAACTCACTTGATAACTTATACTTATTAAATATATTCTTAAATATGGAATCACTAGCCTCTTAACCATGAAATTATTGGGCTCTTAATATGTGAGTGTCTAATAGAAATTTTCATTAGCACGAAGGTGAAAAGAAGTGAAAATGTCCTCCTTTTGAATTTGATTTCTATGACATACACGGTTCAATAGTCAAATTATATTTGAGCAAAATCTATTGAGACTCCAAAAGTTTGTTTTCTTTATATTTGTTTTCTTTCTTTTTTGGTTACTAACATATTTGTGCAGATCTTGCTAGACTTCTTGTGGTGGAGAAAATTTTGTTTTGACAAACTTATTTTATCACCATGATTTTGATACTTTCAAAATTAGTATTTGTTCGAGTCCACTAATTCTTATTGAATTTTAACTCACTTATATATATAGTTATAAAGTGGAAATATTTTGAAAGGCTCATGGGTGAGTCCTATTAAACAATTGATTGAGGGTAAGACGGTGAATTTAAGTCTCATCAATCAAAAAGTTTAAGGTATCGGGTTAAAGTCCTAGTGATAAGACATTGGATTCAAGTTCCAACGCAATATATGGGTTCAAGTCCCTACGAATTATGGCTTAACACACCTTTGTGGATAGGATGTTGGGTTCAAGTCCCGACACGATATATGACTATATAGTGATAACTGAGCAAATTAATGTGCTTTTGATGACAAATCATGAAAGTTGTCCCATCGAATTTGCTCTATTACTGAAGTGAATGTGGTAGCAGTACATCGTAAGTATGAAAGATGAAAAATAATTTTTATGGTGATATAAATGATTGAGGACATGGAAAAGGAAAAAATAATAGTCATCATTTTGATAATAACCAAAGGAAGAACACTACGAGTTCTCCAAATAGTCCTTCAAAAGGTGAAGGTAATTTTTTGTCATCAATTTGGTATAAAAAGATCGTTGGGAACACTATTATTGTGCGACCTAATTTGATAAGTTTTATAAATCCTTCATCAAAATAAAGAAATATAAGGTGATGGTAGACTTGATATTTTAAAATGATGTTGAGATGGGTCATATAAATATAACAAATGTCTAGGGATGACAATGAACTTATAAAATAAATTATGAAGCACATATGATTATAGTCCATTTCTTGAAGAGAATGTGACTTGTGATAAGCATTGTAAATGCTAGACCATTCTTGAAAATGAATATATCACTATTGTGAATAAGAATGTGATCATGGGTTGGATAAATACCATAAATCACATCTACGGGAGGTTTGAGTCCTTGATTATCAAACGGTAAAAGCAAGAAATAAGTCTTGTCAAACATGGTATGATATGTTTTATTTTGAACTATCAATGGCCAAAAGAAAGAAGTAATTCTTTCATATAAAGGTTGTGACCATAACCAAAAATGAATGTTATTGTGTGGCTACACAAATTTGTCATTGGTTGAGTATATATAATTTTCTCCTTAAAAGGAGATGTTCACCACAGGTGTGGTGTTTTGAAATATGAAGTAGTATACAAGTATTTAATAGCTTCGAAAAAGCTAATGTATTACTACACGGAGAAATGAAATTGTTCATGATATTGAGATTGTAGAAAGTCTCCAAAATAAACTTTTTTAAGTTTCAAAGAAATTGGCAAGAAAAATAATTTATATTGAGACTATGAATTATGATAAGATTTAATATATTCATATAACTACAATCTAAACGGGATTAAATATTTATGTGAAAAGTTACCTGCTTTTTCCTCCTATTTGTTAATACAACTATGGACATGGTGATGATATCACATGTAAGCGTAAACTAAAAATTTACAGAAAATATTTTAGTTGGCATGACCGGTTGGCCATCTCGGTTCAAATGTGATGTGGAAATAATTGAGAATTCATGTGGTTATATTAAAGAAATAAATGTTCTTCAAGAATTTTCTTGTGTTGCTTGTTCTCTTGATAAAATGTTATACCAGCTAAGGTTGGGATTGTATCTCCTGAAATTTTGAAACGTATAACAAGGTAAATATGGGCCCGTTCACCTGCCATGCAGATCGTTTACTATTATATGATTTAATAGATGCATCTATGGTTGGTCACATGTGCTTTGTTATCAAATTGCAATTTGATTTTTGCAAGGTTGTTTGCTCAAAATTGTTAAATTAAAAGCATGGTTCCAAACTATAAAACTATAAAAGTTGATAATCCTGGTTGGTTTAGCAGAAATTGTGTGCCTCCAATCATAATTGAACCATTGATTATGAGAGCAAATCTCCCAAAAAGAAAACATGATATGAGATGTATTTATTTAAAATGTAGAGACATTTGGATGCATCAAGCCAATAAGGCTCCCCTATATGGTTGGTTCAATGTCAGGAACCAAATTAAATCCATCTAAAAGTTTAAATGTGCGACATTTGATTTAATTACTCCACCACGCATAAAGATGGATCCCCAAATAAGGTTGGGGTAAATGTTTGATTTCCTAACATTAAGGGGAGATATAAGTAACAGCTGAAATGTGTGGAATGAATTATCTAGATCCTCATAAAAAAAACGTGAACATAAAGTTCAAGAGATAATTCATTTGCAAAATGTTGCAAACTATTGCCAGACGTATTTACTGACCATATGTTATAACTCAGTTGTGAATACTCCAATGAGAAGTTCTTCAAGGACAGAGTCTATGGCACGCCTAAAGCATAATAGACCAATCGGTTTCAAATAAAAAAAAACTCCTTGAAGAAGGAGAGGAGCAAATGATAAAGATGGTCGTGATAGAAAGTCAAGTGCTTTAAAAAGCACCATGACATAACACTTCATAAAACCTTGACAAAGGTTCAGGTACCTAAAAATGATGAAAAAGAAGAGATCGATCTCGATATGTTATGTCGTAATGGAACCGATATCAAATAATCATCGATTGTATTTTTGATATAATGTAGCGCTCACCATTATAAATTATAACGAGGATCTTGAATGTAAATATGTCAAATAGTGTGGACAGATAAATAATTGGTCAAATAAAAAACACAATACAAGTATATTTTGCTTCACTTGGAAAAGTGAAGATTTGAACTTATGGTCCAAGGACCAAGGTATAATGTCAGTGGGGGTACAAATGAATTCTTGTGCGAAAGTAAAATAAAATATAAAGCCTTAAAATATAAAGTACGGCTTGCGCCTTGGGGCGCAAAATTTTATTTTGGAAAAATCCTAACATTATTTTACAGAGATATATTCTCTTGTGGTAGATGCATTGAGGTTTCGTTCAGTCTGGAAATACATGAAAAACTTGAATGTGTGTAATGAATTGTTGTTATGTCTAGATAGACATTGTTATGAAGTATATAAAGTTTTTCAAGAATTTATAAAATAAAGCTACATTAAATTTTTATATGGATTAAAGTGATTTCATTGAGTACCCCAATGATTGTGATATCACTAGATATAAATGATCTCATGAAAATGATGGATACATTTGAACATGAGAAACTATCGCTATAAATTTGTTTATTCTAACTAATATTGTCAAAGGATTGTTGGTTATGCAAATGCAGGGAGATTTTTGACCTACACAATGTTTGATGAAATTGAAGTTAGATATTTGTAAGTGAGGGTACTATCATACTCTACAAGGCAGTCATACGTTGATACTTATTCAAGTCCTTTAAAGATACTAGCAACTCTTAAAATAAGTGACTCAACACATATGAGATGCGTGATTTTCTTTGAAGAAAAGATTCTAGTAACATTGCAGACAATGCTACTTGCAAAGCTCATTTGAAAGAAGAATATATCAAACAAGACAAAATAAAGTACATTTCAATCAATGACTATTTTGCTCAAATTTGATGGAATATTTGACGAAGGTATTATCGATCCCAATACTTTGAGAAGCTGAATTGTAATATATCATCTACAAGATTAAGTGATGTCTTTATCAGGGGGAGTAAGTACGTGTTGTACTCCTTTTACCTTGGCTAAGGTTTTATCCCACTAGGTTTTCCTGGCAAGGTTTTTAACGAGGCAGCAGGCACTGCGTATTTTAAGATATGTGTACTCTTTTTCATTTACTAGGATTTTTTTCCCACAATTTTTTTCTAGTAAGGTTTTAACGAGGCACATCATCCATGGACATCCAAGGGGGAGTGTTATAAAATATATATTATTATATGGATGTCCACTAAATATAATCTCCCACTACTCTTCATCATTATGAGTAGTAATACCCACAACTCCACCACGTCCACATTGATCATTCACAATCCCATAATCTTCCCCACATTCTCAATAGTTAAATGTCATGTTTATGACACCCTTTGATATTCCTATATGTATCCCTATAAATAGAGGCATAAGGATTTGTGTTGGAGTGAATTAATATACCTGAACATTTGGATTAATGAAAAACTCTCATCTCCTCTCTTATTTCTATTTTCTTGTCTTATATTACTTTATTATTTAACACTCTCTAAAAATTTTTAATCATTTTCATGATATATGTATATTTTTATTGTATTACAATGATTTGTTACTTTCAAATATATATTAAATATCAATACTTATTTTTTATACAGTTATTATTATATATTAATTTGAAATTTCTAGTAACCTACAAGCTTCAAATTTTAGACTTGTCTCTACTCATTGGTGATCAATTGATAAAAATGAGGAGAATTATTGCTTACCATGTGATGGGTCCATATCCATTAAAGAAAAAGAAAATAAAATTTCACTATGCCAAAACAAATGGTTTCCAAATCTAATTTGGAAATGATAACAAGTTTTGAGCCAACTTCCATTGGAAATGTAGATGTCAGATGCAAATTGCAACCTTCATTTTGATTGGTCCATAAAGAGGTGATATCTCCTATATAAGGAGAGCCCTTTCTTCTGATTTGTTACGTAAAAGATATGAAGTTTCAAGTAGTTCAAGGATAGAGAGAGAAATTACCTATGAAAAAAATTAGAGAGTGTGACCGATATTATAGTGAGGTAGAAAAATTAAAAGAAAATTATATTTTTTGAGTGTGTAGTAGTTTTTGGAGTATTTTACTCGGACCTACAATATATAAATTTTCTTATTATAGTGAATTACTTTTCTCCTCTTGTGTTCGTAACTTTTTTCCTTATTCAGAAAGATTTTTCATGTAAAAATATGCATTCTTGTTGTTCTGTTAATTTCTTGTTGATTACCGTATCTTGATGCTACATTATTATTATATTGCTATTACCAAAAATTGTATTTATATGGTGGGTCTATTTCCAACAATTGGTAGCATTGCACAGGTTCTGCTCATTCACAATTTTTTTTGTGCAGTTGGTTACACTATACTCGGTGAAAAAATGTCCGAAGTAAAGTACGAGGTAGCAAAAGTCAAAGGTGATAACAGTATCCCAAAATGGAGGTTGAGGGATCTTCTAATTCAACAAGGATTACATAAGGCACTATGTAGAAAATCCAAAAAGCTGGAATCCTTGAAACTGGAGGATTCGGAAAAAATGGATGAAAAGGTTGTTAGTGCAATCAGGTTGCACTTAACAGATGATGTGTTCAATAACATCATCGATGAAGAGAATGCATGTGAAATTTAGACAAGGTTAAAAAATCTATACATGTCCAAAATATTGACAAATAAATTATATCTAAAGAAGCACTTGTACGCCCTATATATGAGTGAAGGTACAAATTTTTTGTCACATTTAAATATGCTTAGTGGACTAATCATACAGCTGGATAACCTCGAATTAAAAATCAAGGAGGAAGGTAAAATCATCGTGCTCTTTAACTTGTTTCCATCTTCTTAAGATAATTTAAGAACAATCATCTTGCATGAAAAAGACTCCATTGAGCTGAAAGAAGTCACATCAACTCTTCTACTTAATAAGAAGATGAGAAAGAAGCTTGAAAATTATGGATAGGCTCTAATCACAAAAAGTTGAGGTAGGATTCAATATAGGAGTTCAAATAAGTAGAAACAATGGTAGATCCGGAGGTCGTGAAAAGTCCTAGGTCCAATTTAAATCAAGAGCCAGAAATTGCTACAATTATGATCAACCGTGTCATTCCAAAAGAGATTGTCTAAATATAAAAAAGAGCAAAGGTGAAAGCAATGGTTAGTAGTATGATGACAACACAACTGCCATGGTAAAAAACTATGATAATGTTGTTCTCTTCACAAACAAAGAAGATGAGTGAATTCAATGTCTAAGACCAAGCTATTTGTATTTTGTAAAAATTTAGAGTTTATCTGCAAATAATTATATTATAATTAAATTGGAATTTTCTGGAACAAAGGAGGTATAAATTATATTGTTAAGGAGATATTTAGCAAGTCAAGGATGTAGTCCAGAACAACAACGTGAATATTGTATGTAATTTCATTATTATTTTACGTGGTCAGTTATTTATCGTAAAATATTAACTAAAGATCATCTTCATTGTTGGTTGGCAATTTTATCAGGAGCTACCTAATAAACCTTTCATTCTCAATCGTTAGAACTTGAAAATTTTAGGAGGAGGAGTCCAGGATACTACACAATGAAATTAGAGGAATTAGATATTGAAATAAAATAGAGTCATCAATCAACAATAACTACGTCACATCAGTCTCAAATAAATGAGGTCAGTTATATGAAATTCCATTGTTGTGTTTTGAGTATCAAATTTTGAGCTTTATTGGAAATGATTTATCTTTCAAATTATTGATGTGTGACATTATATATGGAAGAACTCCTAATATATAGTACTTAAACTTCACTAAAATTTTATTTCTTAAAATTTTCCTTATATGAACTATATGAGAAGTCCCTTTTTGGGGACTACACGAAAAAGTTTCACCTCCTTCAATTTCTCATTTGATGCGGCTTTATTTTAGTTTCACTTTAGCTTGGGATTCTTTATATCAGTTAATGTTATTTGAAATTTGAGCTATTAATTTGAATCGTAACAATGCCAACAAAAATGATTTCTATAGTAATATTTGTTATGTAATATATTGGGATACTTATGGCACGTGATCGTTTGGCCATCTTTACTCTCCCCTTCAAAATATTTTATGCTCACATAAGATATTGATTCAACACGATCATGAATAACATCATATGCAAAAAGGTAATAAAGAAAGGTATCACTTAATTGGAATTCTTCCAAGATGTTTTCAAAACAAGGTTCACTCTCCGACCCACGAGTAGTAAAACCTTGGTCAAGAATGGAAACATACAATGGTGAATCCTCTTGGATATTTTCATTGCTCCCCTTCTTTAAAGAGCATTCAACTTTGTTGGAGACCTTTCCCTTACACAACTTTGGTCTCTCAAGTGGATTAGAAATCCTCAAGAAAGACTCTCTATCATAGGGAATAGTACCAACAACTCCAACCAAATCTTGTTTGTCATCTTGACCAAGTATCAAGTGGGGTGTCTTACAACCACCACATTCCAAGTGGTCACCGGGGTCAAATGGATAGAGCGTCCATAGACATGGGTCTAGAAAACACTCTTTTTCCTCAAAGGTACCATCTATACAAAAAGTTATACTCTCCACACTAGCATAAGCATCATCAAAGGCAAATAGAGAGTAAAGAAAGGTGTCACGCAAATTGATTTCATCTAAGATGTTCTCAAGTGCTTGCTCACTAATACGTGCAAGAACATTATCAAGAGTATGCTCAAGAATTGGAACATTCAAAGAAGAAGAAGTAGTTGGGACAAAAAGAGCACCTTCCGTTTCTTCACATTCCATTCCCATAAGAGCACTCTCATCTTCCAAGAAGAGATTTCCATCTTTAGAAGGAATGTTGTCACAACATAATGGGTTGTTACATAGATTATAAACCTCAAGAGGAGTTACATCACTAACATGATCCTCACCACTAGGTAATCCACAAGGAGTGATTTCATCATCCTCAAATAAGAAATTGTACTTAAAGAGAGAAGGATCAATCCAAGAAGAAGAATTGGAACATGTAAGTTCACTCTCAAAAAGACAATTATCAATTTTCGAATAAGTTTCAAACATTTGATCATCCCTATGAGCCAAGCAAGTAATAGAATTTTTATTTAATGGCATGCTCAAGGGTTCACTCCTATTCAAATTATCAACATTATCAATATCATCACTAACTTGAGGTTCACTAATCACATCACAAACACCCTCAAGCAGTGGACTAGATTCACACACAAGTTGATCAACACCATTTTCACAAGACAATGTACTAGCATTCAACACAAAGGCTTCAACACTAGGTCGACTCAAATTGATCTTACAAGAAGAGTCAATTTGATCATCAATAGGATCAACTAGTGTATCCGCACTCTCAACATGTACATTATCATCACGAGGTAAAGAATCATTAGGCTCACATATGGTTAAGCTATCAATAACACTCAATTGGATACTAGACACATAATGATCTTTCACATTTATTAAAGTGCAAGAGTTAGCTTTGTTACGTTGAAGCTCATGAGAAGATTCTTCTTTACCTTGGGGGAAGGCTCTTACTTTAAAGAGGTAGGAATCTATCTTATCCAACACATCCCTAGATGCCGACACCTTGTTGGGAACTTGTGTTCCTTTATTCTTCATAACATGACCTACACAAGTGACCTCACTAAGAGAAGGACAAAATAACGAGTTAAATTGAAGTTGTGGTAACCCCTTCACTTTACTCCTCACAACCTTTCCTTTTTCCACTCTTCGGTTACCACTTTGCACTCCCTTATTCCTCTCAATCTTTTGTCTCTCATTATTAAGGGGCTTAGAGTAAGTGGTTATATTTCCTTGAGGCTTGGGAAGGGTAGGTGGAAATTGATGATTTCCCCAATGGTCCACTACAATCTTGGGCCAATTTTTCTCATTTGGAACTCCATGTATTTCAAAACAATTGGCACCCAAACATAAATGACCAAAGTCCATGGGCAATACATCACACTAAACCTCCTCATAGTATCCATTATGGGCGAAAGAAACCTTCACACTCTCGGTAACTCCTTGATATTGCAAGAAATATGGATAATACTTCATAACTTGAGTTATCCTCAAGTATTCGACCATAGAAGGAGTGATGTAGTTTGCATAGCATCAATCATCTAATACAAGAATGCATCCTGGAACCCCATAAATATCCACCTTTCTTGTAAGGATTTATCTCCTTGGATCAATATTATAAATCCCCTTGTACCCCTCCAACACATACTTGAACCTCAATAACCTTTTCAATTCACTCCATGTGGGAAGTGTGGCGTCACCATACATTCTTTGACCTCGCTTATAGACATCCCACCAAATCAATGTAATCTCTTGAAGGTGTTTACTAGCATATGTGGCTTGCACAACTTTACTCCAATCATGGTCTTGGAAAACCAACTCACACTTCTATTCCCAACTAAGATAGATCTCGGGATCACGCTCTCCTTTGAAAATAGGAAGAGTGACCTTGATGGGATTAAGACTCCCATCATGTTCCCTATATCCACCTTGTCTACGACTTCTCAATGTTTGAGCACTAGAATAAGAAGGATAGGATGTAGTTCCCTTTGACTTTGGAGGTTCACACTATCTTCTTCTTGTTGGATGACTTCTACTATAGGTAGTATAGCCACTCGTAATACGATAAGAAGTACCACAAGACAAGGAATAGAAATCTTTGCAATCCTCATGTACATTCCCACTATGACTCTTATAAGGTGTATAGGAGAAAGGATTATACCTCACATATTCCTCTTGCTCGGAGTGGTAAGTTGAAGACTCCTCACATGCTCCATCGTCATCATACGAACCATTACAAGGCTCTTCATCCTCTCCATACTCTCTATAAGAGCTAAACTCACCATTTGCCTCATATCCTTCTCTGAGATAGTAGCTCTCATTCCCACATGGCTCTTGATTATGGCTATATTCATAGCCTCCATAATCTCCACCTCCGCTATAGCCATAGCCTTCTTCACCATAATCATAGTCTCCTATGTCGTAGTCAGAAGTATCTGAGGCTACCGAAGACATTCTTCCTTATAACTCCATGTACCTAAAAAAATGAGCAAACAAGGTTAGTAGTAAAAGCTCCTCACGTAAGATTCTCACCTTTGTAAGCCTCACAATAGGAGTCGCTAGCGTTGAAAGATTGTTTCTACTCCAATGGAGAAGTGGTGTCAATTGATACTCATGGTCGGAATGGATTCATATTTTGAAGAATAATAAATGACTCAAAGACACAAACACAAACACAAACTTGAACTAAGAAATAACAATGAAACAAAAAAATGAGATAAGCACAAAAGAAATGGACGAAGAAAGAAACGGACTCTAAGACTAATCAATCAACTAAGTAAGCATAATTACCCGTTGATAATTAGTTTAGGAATCAAGAAATGAGATTAAGAATCAAGGAATAGATTTAGGATGTTGGAACCTGAGCAAAATGAGTTTTGGAATGATTGAAATGCATTTTTTGAGTTGTGAGCATAGATGGTTCACATGCCCTCGCAGGTGGATTCACATGTCACAAAACAGTGTTGCTGGAAGTCACCATCATTGGTGACCTGTGTGGGTAGGTAGATGACCTGCCTGGGCAGGTAAGAACGCAGGTGGTCTGGGCAGATCACTTGGATACCTCCAATTTTCAGCTATCTGTGGGCCCTCTTGTACTCTCTTTCCAAGAATATTCCTTTCTTTTTGGATATTCCATAGTATTAACAATGTTGCTTCATTTTCTTGGCCTAACAACACCTTTTGATGAATCATTCTCTTGAAGATATGAATATCCTCAAGAACACAAAAAATAATTTGAAGATCCAAAATTCATAGCGCTATCATTTTTTATCAGAGTTCCACAAAATTTTAACCCTAGGTTCCCTTCAACGAGGGGAACACTTTCCAACGATTTTCAACTTTGAAATCTACACCAAAAATTCCAGATTTGAAAACTCACTTTCAACTTTCTTCAACCTCAAGAACAACAATGGGGTTTCTCTTCAAATCTCCTCAAAACAAACCCAAATCTCAAGATGTCGACTCAAATATACCACATGGACTAAATCTAGTATAGAAACTTCAAAAAAAACTCAAAAACACAAAAATATTTTTGGAGATTTTCTCAAAAATGAATTTTCAGATTTTTTTTTTTTTGAGATTTTTGATTTTCTAGATAGCAAAATCCAAGATTGAATTCGTGGGAACGAACTCAAGCTCGGCTCTGATACCAAAAGATACCAGCCAAAATACGAGAAGAGAAATAAAGTACGGAAATCATGAAAATAAACTAAGATAACAATGCAAGAAAGTAAAGATAGATTGAATGACACAAAGATAGGAAAATTAAAGAAACCAAAGGGTATTTTAAACCCTAAAACCCCTATTGAATTAATCCTATAAGCACCAATTCACTTACGTAAACCACGAGGGAATCAAACTCCCATTTCAAAACGATAATTCAAAGCAAGCTAATCCTAGCTCTCACACTCTCAAGTGCATATCTCATCTTAATTCATCAAAAGCTTTCTAAAAATGAAAAAGAACTATTATTTATAGCCTTATGCTTTTTATTACATTTAATGGGCCCAAAAGTGACCCATTTTAGCAAATTGGGCATCCGCCCACGTAAATGGGGCAACTGCTGGCGTATGTCAGGGCACAGGTGCCACTGGAAGGGCCAAAATGGCCACCTGCTGGAGCAGATGGATGACCTGCGGCTGCAGGTCAGGGCACAGGTGGCTCCAGGTCACCATTTGGCTCCTCTTAACTCTCCGACGGCCTATCCAATGGCTTTCGATCCTTTTTGAATACATTGGGCATCACACAACACTCCATAAATGGTGTCAAGATGGTTTAAAACATATCTAGCTTCAACAATAAACCTTAGAGTGTTTGTAGTTCTCGTGTTTTCCTTCTAGTAGAGGTCTGGAGGTGATTTGATTCTTGACTCCAAGCTACCCTCCACACATGGTATTGAACTCTTGGGAGCTTGAAAAGGGTCCTCCAAATGTATCCTTGTATCCTTCAGATGATCAATCCTTGTATCCTTGAGATGATCATGGCTAGGATCCCTTTGTGTCGGCCTTGAATTATAGTCCTTAAAAGGTTTACGCCGATTTGGCTTGTATCATCCTCCCCTTTTTGGAAAGGATTCGACCTCCAATCCAAATCTTGCAAACCCATAGGGAAAATAATAAAGCATAATATCCTCATGGCATGAGGGTTAGGGTTAGCAACAACAAGCTTACCACCAAGCCAAGGAAGAACACACTTAACATATAGCCAAGAATCAAAATGATCAATCAAGGGTGGGTAACCCTACAAAATAAAAGTCACTTGGCCACTCAAGAGACTTTGATAAAGGGAAAAGCTAAAAGAACCAAGGTAACAAGTCAACCACCCATGAAAACTCACATTGGTTCCATGTATCAACAAGCACACAATTCCTTTTAAGTCACGATTCACATAATAATCTCTAAACCTATGTGCAATTTCACGAACAATTTCATTCCAAGTTAAGAGTCCACTCAATGCACTATCTATCTCCAAGAATGGGATTACTCCCAAATCATCACCGGGGTCAAATACAAAGGTATTCCCCATACAAGTCAACAAACATATTGCATTTAAGCTAACAATGCTCTCCCCTTCAAAACATTCCATGCTCACATAAGATATTGAATCAACACAATCATGAATAACATCATATGCAAAAAGGTAATAAAGAAAGGTATCACTTAATTGGAATTCTTCCAAGGTGTTTTCAAAACAAGGTTCACTCTCCGACCCACAAGTAGTAAAACCTTGGTCAAGAATGGAAACACACAATGTTGAATTCTCTTGAATCTTTTCATTTCTCCCCTTCTTTAAAGAGCATTCAACTTTTTTGGATACCTTTCCCTTACATAACTTTGGTCTCTCAAGTGGATTAGAAATCCTCAAGAAAGACTCTCTATCATAGGGAATAGTACCAATAGCTCCAACCAAATCTTGTTTGTCATCTTGACTAAATATCAAGTGGGGTGTCTTACAACCACCACATTCCAAGTGGTCACCGGGGTCAAATGGATAGAGCGGCCATAGACATGGGTCTAGAAAACACTCTTTTTACCCAAAGGTACCATCTATACAAAAAGTTATACTCTCCACACTAGCATAAGCATCATCAAAGGCAAATAGAGAGTAAAGAAATGTGTCACGCAATAGATTTCATCTAAGAAGTTCTCAAGTGCATGCTCACTACTACGTGCAAGAACATTATCAAGAGTATGCTAAAGAATTGGAACACTCAAAGAAGAAGAAATAGTTCGGACAAAAAGAGCACCTTCCGTTTCTTCACATTCCATTCCCATAAGAGTACTCTCATCTTCCAAGAAGAGATTTCCATCTTTAGAAGGAATGTTGTCACAACATAATGGGTTGTTACATAGATTATAGCCCTCAAGAGGAGCTACATCAACATGATCCTCACCACTAGGCAATCTACAAGGAGTGATTTCATCATCCTCAAATAAGAAATTGTACTTAAAGAGAGAAGGATCAATCTAAGAAGAAGAATGGGAACATGTAAGTTCACTCTCAAAAAGAAAATTATCAAATTTCGAAGAAGTTTCAAACACGTGATCATCCCTATGAGCCAAGCAAGTAATAGAATTTTTATTTAATGGCATGCTCAAGGGTTCACTCCTATTCAAATGATCAACATTATCAATATCATCACTAACTTGAGGTTCACTAATCACATCACAAACACCCTCAAATAGTGGACTAGATTCACACACAAGTTGATCAACACCATTTTCACAAGACAATGTACTAGCATTCAACACAAAGGCATCAACACTAGGTGGACTCAAATCCATCTTACAAGAAGAGTCAATTCGGTCATCAATAGGATCAACTAGTGTATCCGCACTCTCAACATGTACATTTTCATCACGAGGTAAAGAATAATTAGGCTCACTTATGGATAAGCTATCAATCACACTCAATTGGCTACTAGCCACACAATGATCTTTCACATTTATTAAAGTGCAAGAGTTAGCTTTGTTACGTTGAAGCTCATGAGAAGATTCTTCTCTACCTTGGGGTAAGGCTCTTACTTCAAAGAGGTAGGAAGCTATCTTATCCATCACATCCGTAGATTCCAACTCCTTGTTGGGAACTTGTGTTCCTTCATTCTTAATGATTGTACCTACACAAGTGTCCTCAATAAGAGAAGGACAAAATGAAAAGTTAGATTGAATTTGTAGTAACCCCCTCACTTCACTCCTCATAACCTCTCCTTTTTTCACTCTTAGGTCACCACTTTGCACTCCCTCACTCCTCTCAATCTTTTGTTTCTCATTATCAAGGGGCTTGTAGTAAGTGGTCTATTTCCTTGAGGCTTGGGAAGGGTAGGTGGAAATAGATGATTTTCCCAATGGTCCACTACAATCTTGGGCCAATTTTTCTCATTTGGAACTCCATGTCTTTCAAACCAATTGGCACCGAAACATAAATTACCAAAGTGCATAGGAAATACATCACACCAAACCTCCCCATAGCATCCATTATGGGTAAAGAAAACCTTCACACTCTCGGTAACTCCTTGATCTTGCAAGAAATATGGATAATACTTCATAACTCAAGGTATCCTCAAGTATTCGACTATAGAAAGAGTGATGTAGTTTCCATAGCACCAACCATCTAAGACAAGAATGCATCCTGGAACCCCATAAATACCCACCTTTCTTGTAAGGATTTGTCTCCTTAGATCAATATTATAGAGCCCCTTGTACCTCTCTGGCACACACTTGAACCTGAATAACCTTTTTAATTCACTCTATGTGGGAAGGGTGGTGTCACCATACATTCTTTGACCTCGCTTATAGACATCCCACTAAATCAATGCAAGCCCTTGAAGATGTTTACTAGCATATATGGCTTGCACAACTTTACTCCAATCATAGTCTAGGAAAACCAACTCACACTTCCATTCCCAACTAAAATTGATCTTGGGATCATTCTCTCCTTTGAAAATAGGAAGAGTGACCTTGATGGGACTGAGACTCCTATCATGTTCCCTATATCCACCTTGGCTCTAACTTTTTAATGTTTGAGCACTAGAACAAGAAGGATAGGATGTAGTTTCCTTTGACCTTAGAGGTTCACACTCACTTCTTGTTGTTGGATGACTCCTACTAAAGGTAGTATAGCCACTCGTAATATGATAAGAAGCACCACAAGACGAAGAATAAGAATATTTGCAATCCTCATGTACATTCCCACCTTGACTCTTATAAGGTGTATAGGAGAAAGGATTATACCTCACATATTCCTCATGCTCGAAGTGGTAAGTGGAAGACTCCTCACATGCTCCATTGAAATTATAAGAACCATCACAAGGCTCTTTATCCTCTCCATACTCTCTATAAGAGCTAAGCTCACCATTTACCTCATATCCTTCTCCGGGATAATAGCTCTCATTCCCACACGACTCTTGATCATGGCTATATTCATAGCCTCCATAATCTCCACCTCCGTCATATCCATAGACTTCTTCACCACAATCATAGTCTCCTATGTCGTAGTAAAAAGTATCTGAGGCTACCGAAGACATACTTCCTTATAAATCCATGTACCTACAAAAAGGAGCAAACATGGTTAGTAGTAAAATCTCCTCACCAATACTCATAAGATTCTCACCTTTGTATGCCTCACAATAGGAGTCGCTAGTGTTGAAAGATCGTTTCTACTCCAATGAAAGATGTGGTGTCAATTGCTACTCGTAGTTGGAATGGATTCTAATTTTGAACAAGAATAAATGACTCAAAGACACAAACACAAACTTGAACCAAGAAATAACAATGAAACAAAAAAATGAGAAAAGCACAAAAGAAACGGATAAAGAAAGAAACGGACTCTAAGACTAATCAATCAACTAAGTAAGCATAATTACCCGTTGATAATTAGTTTAGGAAACAAGAAATGAGATTAAGAATTAAGGAATGGATTTAGGATGTTGGAACCTGAGCAAAATGAGTTTTGGAATGGTTGAAATGCATTTTCTGAGTTGTGGGCGCAGATGGTTCACATACCCTCATAGGTGACTTCGCATCTCACAAAATAGTGCTACTGGAAGTCACCTGAGTTGGTGACCTGCGTGGGCAGGTGGATGACCTGCATGGGTAGGTGAGAACGTAGGTGGTCTGGGCAGATCACTTGGATACCTCTAATTTTTAGCTTTCTGTGGGTCCTCTTGTACTCTCTTTCCAAGAATATTCCTTTCCTTTTAGATATTCCATAGTATTAACAATGTTGCTTCATTTTCTTGGCCCTCTTTTGGATCTAACAACACCTTTTGATGAATCTTTCTCTTGAAGATATGAATATCCTCAAGAACACCAAAAATAATTTGAAAATCCAAAATTCATAACTCTCTCATTTTTTATCGGAATTCCACAAAATTTTAACCCTAGGTTCCCTTCAACGTGAGGAACACTTTCCAACAATTTTCAACCTTCAAATCTATATCAAAAATTTTAGATTTCAAAACCCACTTTCAACTTTCTTCAACCACAAGAACAACAATGGGGTTTCTCTTCAAATCTCCTCAAATCAAACCCAAATCTCAAGATTCTTACTCAAATATACTAGATGGGACTAAATCTAGTATAGAAACTTCAAAATAAAACTCAAAAACATAAAAATATAGAGATTTTCTCAAAAACTAATTTTCAGATTTTTTTTTTTTTTTTTGAGATTTTCGATTTTCTATATAACAAAATCCAAGATTGAATTCGTGGAAACGAAATCAAGCTCGTCTCTGATACCAAATGATACAAGCCAAAATACGAGAAGAGAAATAAAGTACGAAAATCATGAAAACAAACTAAGATAACAAGGCAAGAAAGTAAAGATAGATTGAATGACACAAAGATAGGAAAATTAAAGAAACCAAAGGGTATTTTAAACCCTAAAATCTCTATGGAATTAATCCTATAAGCACCAATTCACATACGTTAACAACGAGGGAATCAAACTTCCACATAACCAACGTTTCAAAATGATAATTCAAAGCAAGTTAATCCTAGCTCTCACGCTCTCAAGTGCATATCTCACCTTAATTCATCAAAAGCTTTCTAAAAATAAAGAAGAACTATCATTTATAGCCTTGGGACTTTTATTACATTTAATGGGCCCAAAAGTGACCCATTTTAGTAAATTAGGCATCCGCCCATGCAGATGGGGAACCTCCTGGCGCATGTCAGGGAGCAGGTGCCACTGGAAGGGCCAAAATGGTCACTTGCTGGCGCAGATGGATGACCTGTGGCCGCAGGTCAGGGTGCAGGTGGCTCCAGGTCACCGTTTGGCTCCTCTTAACTCTACGACAACCTCTCTAATGGCTTTCAATCCTTCTTGAATACATTGGGCATCACACAACACTCCTTAAATGGTGTCAAGATGGTTTAAAACACATCATGCTTCATCAATAAACCTTGGAGTGTTTGTAGTTCTCACGCTTTCCTTCTAGTAGAGGTCTCGAGGTGATTTGATTCTTTACTCCAAGCTACCCTCTACACATGGTATTGAACTCTTGGGTGCTTGAAAAGGGTCCTCCAAATGTATCCTTGTATCCTTGAGATGATCATGGCTAGGATCCCTTTGTGTCAGCCTTGAATTATAGTCCTTAAAAAGTTTACGCCGATTTTGCTTGTATCAACCATAATAAGGAACTGAAACATAAGGGAAATAATACTTTTCATGGAAACCATAATTCGGAAGAATGAATTAACTGAAGGATTTGGGTTTACTTAGGGACTCAATGGGTAAAAGGATATAGATTGATGAAATCCCATAATACTTGAATGTGAAAACATTGGACTTGAAGCTTAAATATTTAAACCTTAGCTTTCTTGCTTTAGAGAGGAAGAAATCGCCTGTTTCTCTAATTTTTCTCTAAGTGTGCATTGATTTTGAGGGAATGAGGGATTTGGGGTAGTTACATCAACTTATTCCTCTTTTCATAGGTGAAATGACATAGTTTTGATAGTAAAAGAGTGGGAAAAGGCCAAAGAACCCTTTTAAAATTGTCTAGAAAGTTGTTGGTGTCGGTCCCGACGACTCTGGTGATGATCCGTAAGGTCTGGGGATGAGTCATAGCCTGAGTCATCGTCTGGGACTCATTTTTCACTTCCCCCTGCCATCCCTACGAGTTAGGGTATGACCCGAAGGGTCTCACAATGACCCATAGGGTCTCCCAACGACCCATAGGGTATGAGTCGTAGCCACTAACAGCTTTGATAGTGCTTCACTAAAATGGCCATAACTTTTTACTCTGATATTTGATTTACAAACGATTAGTGGAGTTGGAATAACAATTCAAATACCTTTAATTTGGTGTGTAACTCTTCATATACTAGGAGCAATGGTAGTTTGAAGTTGACCCAAGAAGAATCTTACACTAGAACTTAGCCAAAAAGGAGTCTTTAACTCCACTTTGGGTTAGGGACTCCTTATGATCTTAAATCTCATATAACACTCATGTCATGCTTATGTAATGATTCTTGTTACTTGACATGTCATGGTTTTTTAGAATAACTATTTTTAAATGATTGATGAACTGAATAGGCACTTTATGAGTCACACTAAGACTCTTAGGTGGATGCCACGACTCGTGGCCTCCACTCTTTGCCACGGGAAGGAATTCCAATCTTCAGGACTTTTTAGATAACACTCAAGACGGCTCAACCAATGAGTCATTGGCCTTGATGATGACTCATTGCCTGAGTCGTTCTGTGAAGAATTTTATGGGAAACTAACTTATTTTCTATGCTAAGTCTGAAATGGAGTCTTAACCTTTAGGGTGTTATAGGAATCCAACTCCCAACCCTGACTCGGGACCCGACTTTCAATCACTACCATAACCAAGGACCCAGGACCGACTGCTAACTCCCGACCCAACACCAAATACTCGATTCCCAACTCTTGACCCAGGATTTATGACATAAATCTAACCCGAGACTCGATTCCTGACCTCAGACTAGGACCTAACTTTTGACTTAACCTAGAATTTGGGACTTGACCCCTGCCTAGTACCCAACTCCCGACCCCAACATAGGACCCGAGATTCAACTTCGACCCCAACCCGGGACTCGACCCTAATCCCAAACCTGGACTAGACTTTCATCCTTGATCTTAGACCAGACTCTCAATCTTAACCCCGATCCAAGACATGACTCCCAATTCGCGTGACCCTGGCCCAAGACTGGACTCCAAATCAGGACCGATATCCAACTCTTGAATCAAGACATGAGACTCAACCCTGACCCAAACTAGAGACCCAACTCTCGATCTCGTTCCTCACACGGGTCTTGATTCCCCGACCCAAGATTGAACAACCAAATTGAGACCTGGTACCCGACATTAACCAAACCCTGAATTAGGACTTGACTCTCGCTCTTCACTCCAACACCAGCTTAGGCCCAATTCTTGATCTTGACTCCCGATTCTAGATTCGAGATTCGACTCCTGATCCCGACTCTCGATCCCCACTCGAGATCCGACACTTTATCCCATCTTAACTCGAGTTTCATGATTAGAACTGAAACTCAACTCATGATCCTAACCCTGATCTTGACTCCTGACCCAGGACTTGACTCCCATCCCAGACAATAACTCCTTATTCGGGACATGACTCTCAACCCTGACCCCTATTCTGATTCTACTAGGACACGGTCTCTAACCTAGGGTGGGTAGGGGTTGGTAGGGTAGGTGGAGTAGGCATGTAGGGGTGGGTGGATCATGCGAGGGCTGGATTGGGGATGCGTTGGGTGGATTTGAAGAATATTTTTCTTTAAATGTTGAAGGAAAATATTTTTTCTATTTATAAATGTGAGTTCATATATGGATATCCATAATTTATTCATATTTGCCCATATTTGTATGTGTTAATAATAAACTGAAGCCCATATTTACCCAACTCAAATATAAGTGATCCAACTCATTAACATTTAAATGGGCTGATTTTACAAATATGGGTTGAAACTGTCAACTCTAGTTGGGAGCAAACCAAATTTTTACAATGTTTTTACCAACTTTTAGAAAACCCTAATCACTTTCCCTTCCTATAAAATAACGTTCTAACAATACATCTCATTCAGTCATTCTCAACGCAACTCAACCTATGGCGGCTGAGATGAAGGGAATTCATAATACTGAATAGGATGTTGATGACAATGATAATGATGGAATTCAATTCCAGCATGAATCTTTTTCATGGATTCTTAAGTCAATCAATGAATCACCAAGTTGTAAGTTTTTTCTTTTGATTTTCTTTTCTTAATTTGATGATGTACTGATCATTTATTCCTTAGTGCTTTGATGAAATATCTCTTGCAAATACTCCATTTTCATAAAAGATTCATACCTTAAAAAAAGCATTACAGAAAAGCATTACAGCTTTAGTTGTTGTATCTAATCTAATAGAAAATCGACTGATTTTGTATCTTTTAAACTTTTTTTTTTTGAAGATCCAAAAGATTTTTTACTTGGAATAAGTGGTTAATTCAAGTTGAATAAATGAGATATGTTTAAGCCTTTTCAATCTAAAAACTAAAAATAATATGTAATGAGTGGTTCAATTTTTTTTATAGGATTAAGTATTCACATTTGGTAAAATCATTTTTATCTTAGGAAATAACAGAAGTAGTATCACCTATATTTAATGAATGAGCTGAAGAAATTTTTTAATTTAGCACTGTATATGTGAAACTGATAAATGCATATGGAAGTAAGTTTAAAATTTCATGGGTGGTTATTCAACTTTGTTTTCATTAACAAAAGTTATGTTTCTTTTATATGTTACATAAAAATTATTTTATTTTGCTCTGATTATAAAAAAAATCACCTTAACTGAATTTTATTAAAACTCCCACGTGAAATGGCATGGTAGCCTTAATTAATTTTGATTTTAATAAAATAAATTAATTTATTAATACATGTCTTTACCCATTGTATATTTCTGACCCAATTTCTCAAATGGATTAAATAATAGCAGCACATTGCTTGCATATTTCTTGGGTTTCATCAAAAAATGCTTGTGGTTAATTTTGCTCCCTTGTTTATATTGTACTGATGCCAATAGTGGATTTTCGATGAGTAATTTTCTTCCTTAGAATTACTACTAATTAAGAAAATTATGTTTCATTATTTTAATTTTCTAATAATTTTGGCCTAATTAATAATTTATATCCCCATAAACTTATATTATCGAGAGAACAAGTTTTGTCTTGCATCTGATAATTTGATGGATATACAGTATCAAATTAAAAAATTATAAACTAGTTGTCTCATAATTCATGAGATGAAAAAGTTTCCTTTTACTTCACAAGTATATTCTTGAGGAGGAGACTCTACAATATTTTCTGACTTGTAATATGATGTCAACGATGAATTTTCACTCTTTTTTCTTTGTTATCAGAATTATACAATGAAGCGTTGATATCACTGAGGGAAATCTTCATGTTGAACCAATTTGGAAGGAACTCTTTCAAGGACAAAGGATAACGTGGATTTAGGTGGTAAATCACCTCTACTTACGCCTTTTGCAAATGCTTAATTGTCTATACAGGGAAAAGGCTCAAATATGCCATCGAACTATTAAAAATGATTCATTTATGTCATCCGTTAAAAGTTTGGCTCATTTATGTTATCGCTGTTACAAAATCGGCTCATCCATGTCATTGCTTCTTAACGGTGGTTTTTTAAAGGGAAAACTTCAGAAATAGCAAACTTGAATGATTAATTGAGTGACTTGTAGCAACAAGTTGATAATTGCCCTAAATAGCAACTTGTATTTTGTATTTGAGAACTATTTATGTTGACAAATACATATACAAATCTATGGACTTCACATTTTTTTCGCCATACTGTTGAGATAAAAAAGGAACTGAATATTCTAACCACTAAAATCACTCGTCCATTGAAAATTGAAGATTTCATTTCCATAAAGGATGCTTATTCAACGAAAAACATGAAAATGAATACGCTCAATTCAAATTCAAAAAGGATTTTATCAGTCAATTTTTTTCCCTTTCATCAGCTTCAAAATCAATCACAATTTCATCTATCAAATTATGTATTATGTATTTGTGGACGTTTTTACCAGTGAATATATGTATTTTGAATATAGTTGACTTTGATTTCGTAAATCTATAAGTTAATCTGTGAGAATAGTTTGTTTATGTATTTTGTGGAAAATTTGGCTTGTCATCTTCTGAAAAATTCAAATATGAGTAAAAGTGAATATATGTATTTTGAATGTATTTTGAACAATATGCAGATTTTGTTCGAAAACAATTTGTTATGTTAAAAAAAAAAATCAGATCTTATTGGAATTGAATATATGTATTTGAATGTAGTTGAATATGTTAACTGATTAAATATGTTTAATGTGAAATTTTGAATTTTGGTAACGATATTGATGAACTGGAGATTGACAATGACAAGCATCTTTGTTCTTGTGAAGCACTCTGAAAAATGAACACTTGAAAAAACTATGATGAATACATCACAAATGTTATATTGTTGAGCATAAATGCATCATACAAACACCTATACGATGTATTGACATCTCATATTAATGTAGATTTGAGCCGCAAAAGTATCAAAGTTGAATATAAAATCACCGGCAATACAGGGCAAATACATATACATAATGACATGGGTATGAAGGTGTATATTTTGCAAAAGAAGGAGATCAGGGAGATGAATTTTGGAGAAGATAAAATAAAGAGAAAATATACAAAATACAATTTAGTTGAATTTAAGGGAAGATAAAAGATGCAATAACTGAAAATAATGGTTACCTGATTTTATGGAACACGATTTTGTACAGAAAATGTGAGAAATATGAGAGAATTTAATCAAAAAAATAGGAAAATAATTAAAAAAAATTAGAAAAACATGTAAAATAAATAAGGAAATAAGACATGTGAATTTGTAAAAAAAATAAAAAAAAATACATATACACATACACAAGTCTGCAAACATGTACAATCACTAAAAATACATATGCAGTGATAAATGTATTTGCAAAAAAAATATATATATATATACACTACTGTATAAACCTGGACAATCACTTAAAAATACATATGTAATTATATATGTATTTGCAATTGTCTCTGCAAGAAAATATATATACATATCCAACTAGAGAAAACATGCAGAATCACTTAAAAATACATATGCATTTATATATACGTATTTGCAGCTGTATTTACAAAAGATATGTATACATATCCAACTATACAGACCTGTACAATCACTTAAAAAATACATTTTCAAAATAAAAAACAACACCACTATTCAACACTTCCTCCTCCTCTTCTTCTTCTTCGGAAGATTATTTTTCTTCTTCTTCTAAAGATTCTTCTTCTTCTTCTTCGGAAGTTTTCTCAACTCCTGGACTTGAAATTTTGATAGTTCCTTCAATTTCTTTTCCTTTCTTTTTTTTTTTTACTGGTTTTTGAGTTTTGAGGGATTTTGGAGAAGAAAACGTGATTCAATGGGGAAGATAAGACATGCAATAACTGAAATTAATGATTATCTGATTTTGCAAAACACGATTTTGTGTATAAAACGTGAGAAATATAGTAGAATTTGAATTTTGAAATTGAAAAAATAGGATAATAATTGAGAAAAATAAAAAAGAGGTAAAATCAAAAAAAGAAGGGGATAACTATAAAGCGTGAAAAGGGGAGGAGTTAATTGTATCAAGGGTAGTGCCTTGGCCCCACTGAAAAAATTGTTATTTTTGCTATAAAATGTAATTATCTCAAAGTGTTGCTAATTAGCTTAATTATGAGCTTATGTTTGCTACTTCTTGTACTTTTTTTCTTTTTAAAAAACAGCTTTGCCACGTGACCTCTTACTAGAGGTCCACGTCATTAATCAAATATGACATCGAACTTTGAGAAAAGACTCATTTATGTCATCCGTTAAAAGTTTGGCTCATTCATGCAGTTTGGCTCATTCATGTCATTGTTGTTACAAAAAAGGCTCATTCATGCCATTTTTTTTAACAGTCCGGTTGAGTTTTTGCAAAATCATTTTGTACATGTGGCCAACAATGATTCGTCCACATCATTGATTAAATCAGCCAAATAAAAAATCTAAAAAATTGAACTTTCTTCTAAAAGGTGAAATTAAAATTTTGTTTTCCACGACTCACAAATTTCTGGTACATCTGATTCTTCAAGTCATTAGAATCTTCTAGTTTTGATTTTAGTTTGATTTTACTGAAATATTCTTCTTTTCTTCTCTGTAATTTTACCGACTATAGAATTCTTCTGATTTTTGCTTCACGTATAATTTTTTAAGAATTTGAAAAATTATGTTTTGGTAACTAATTGATTCGTTATTTGAAATAGTTGATGTCTGTTTCGGGCTTGAATTGGCCTTGAGATTTGCAAAATTGTGTTCGGCGATTCCAAAGAAATTTAAAATCGATGAACTCTTTACAATGCCTATAAAGGAGTTACAAAATGTATAGAAATATTTTTGGCCGGAGAAGTCGATATTTTCTTATTAGGAATTTTAAAATTTTTTTGATTGATTTAATTAACGATGTGGACGAATTATTGTTGGCCACGTGTACAAAATGATTTTGCAAAAAACCACCAAATCGGACTATTAAAAAAATGGCATGAATGAGCCAAACTTTTAATGGATGGCATAGATGAGCCTTTTCTCAAAGTTCGATGGCATATTTGAGTTTTTTCCCTTTAATTAATGATGTGGACGAATTATTGTTGGCCATGTGTACAAAATGGTTTTGCAAAAAACCACCAAATCGGACTGTTAAAAAAAATGGCATGAATGAGATTTTTTTGTAATCACAATGGCATGAATGAGCCAAACTTTTAACGGATGGTATAGATGAGCCTTTTCTCAAAGTTCGATGGCATATTTGAGTCTTTTCCCTTTTGTATATGACCTTTTGATCTTCTTACGATTTTCTTCTTGGATAATTGTATGAATATTTGTTTGTGGACTTGCTTTATGGTGTCTTCGCCGAGTCACTAGAACCCAATTTTCATCATTGACTTGCTCAAGAACGAATCACTAGAACCCAATTTTCATCATTGACTTGTTCATCTTGAGATTTAATTTCTTTTGAGGATTCTCCCTCACTGTTGTTTTGTTCTTTTCTAGGAAATGTAGTGATCACTTGAAACAATATGTTTAAAGTTTCCAAACAAAATCATTATTAGTGTTAATTTTTTAGTACTTCTTCCTCTGTTTGTCCTTCAACAAGACGGCAGATTTCGATTAGTTTGAGCGACCTAATTGTGACAGAGACTTAATTCGTACTTACCTTCTTATCTTTATTCACATCATATTTTCATTAGTCAACTTCATAACTCTTTTATTAAAGACAAAACACTTTTCAAGAAGATTATCCACACGCCAATGGTACTTGAAATAGTTTGAGTTGTTTGCTCTTCCAACTTTTTTAGGTTGTTTAATCTTTGTTAACTCAATTTGATATACCTCAATGAGTTCTATAAAAAAATTATGGGGACATTAGAATCTATGAAGAAATATTCACTTTCTTGTATCTTCTTCAAGGTCAACTTCGCCCAACCGCTAACATGCTTTACATAATAAGTTGCCACCCAAGCTAAGTTTGAGAAAAGTAAGTCATAACCTGCCTCGAAGCTTAATTGTAAACCACGAACTATCACAAGGCAACCTTTACCTTTTGTATGGCTTAAAAACACTCCCAATATATCAAAAATATAATCTACAAGTAAATATGAGACCATCGATACCAATTTCACAATATAAAGATTCGAGTCAAAATCAGGTCAAAAAGTCAATCCCAGAAGAAAATTTTCTCAAATTCTATTTTTATTACGGGGTAATTCAATAAAATAAATGACAAATCAGTGAAGAATTACCAAAAGGGAGGCTAAAAACTTATCCCTATGAAGAATCCTCAAAAATGCTTCAAAATCTCCCAAATTCAACATTAAATGTATGTAGTTTCTCTTTTATTCATAGATGGTTTAGTAATTTTATATGTATGTGTTATGTATTAATTAAGATGATGACAGACGAGTGTGCAAAACCAATATTAAAAGAATTATTTTAAAAATATATAGACATGTAATTCAAAGTCGGTTTACTTTATCAGAAATTAATAATATTTCCATCAAAACGCACACCTTGACGCTAGAAAGATTATCCTATTTTCTTTCTTTTTATATCCTATTAAACGAACCACTTCTCAATATCCTTTGATGAATTATATTGCTTATACGTATTGTTGGCGCATGGATGATTTTATTTTCTTTTTCTACCAATTGAATATTTTTTTATTATGTTAGTGGTTATATAATGATTTGATTATTTTATTTTTGTTGATATTACAGAAAAAGAATGAAAAAAATTATCTAGGTAAAAATAAAAAATTCTCTTTAGATCGCAAACAAAAAAAAAAAGAAAATTCAACTATAATTTTGTGGTTAATGAACTAGTTCATGCATGATTAATTTTTATATTCATCGATAAACATGGATGAAGATCCAAACAGTGACATTGTTGATTGATTGCCTCAGTTACTGCAGTAAAAGTTAGAAGAAGTTGCTAGACATTATCCAACTTTTTAGTCATGTTTTGTAGTGGTATCCTAGTTGCTGTTTTTTAGGAGTTAGTTCAGAGTTTTAGGAGTTAGTTGTTCATGGAAACATGTGCTAGTTAGTTGCTTAAATATAGGCTCCACTTGTTGCATTTTTTCAGTATTTAAGCACCATTTCAGTTCAATGAAAAACAGATCTTTCCAGCAGTAAATTTTCTCTCTTGTTCTTGCCTTTATTTCTGTTTCTAAGAGTTGAAGTTAATCTGAAAACTCTATCAAATTGGTATCAAGAGCTCTCTTCTTGAAGGATCTGTATTTGAGGGAAACATATTTTTTTCTTCTTGTTTTTTCTTCTATGGATTTAGAAACACCTTTCACTACACTAGCACCACCTGTCTTCAAAGGTGAAGGCTATCATGTCTGGGCAGCAAGAATGGAGGCACCTATCGAGGCAAATGATCTGTGGGAAGCTGTTGAGGAGCACTATGAAGTTCCTCCCTTGCCTGTAAATCCAACCATGGCGCAGATAAAGAATCAGAAGGAGAAGAAAACAAGAAAATCAAAGGCTAGAGCAACGTTATTTTCTGCAGTCTCAACTGAAATCTTTGTCAGGATTATGACACTGAAATCAGCATTTGAAGTCTGGAATTTCCTACAAAAAGAATACGAAGGAGATGAACGGATCAAAGGTATGCGTACTCTCAACCTGATCCGAGAATTTGAACTTCAGAAGATGAAGAATTCAGAGACAATCAAAAAATATTCTGATAGATTACTCAACATTGACAACAATGTAAGATTACTTTGCTCTGAATTTCCTGATTCTAGATTGGTTCAAAAAATTCTTGTAACAGTCCCTGAAAGGTTTGAAGCAACTATTTCCTCGTTGGAAAATTCTAAGGATCTGTCAAAAATTAGTTTGGCAGAACTATTGAATTTCTTACAGGCACAAGAACAGAGAAGGCTTATGAGGTCGGAAGGTTCTATTGAGGGTGCACTACCTGCAAAAGTCCAATCAAACCAGGGAGGCAAAGGAAATAAAAAGTGGAACAAGAAGGAAAACTCAGGTTCTCATTCTCCTTGGATCAATAAGGGAGCGAAACATGATTTTCCTCCTTGCAAGCATTGTGGAAAGAAGGGTCATCCACCGTTCAAATGCTGGAGAAGGTCAGCAGATGGGACATCATCAGAAGATTTGCAAGAACAACACTCAACAAACTAACGCTGCACAGGTAGCTAATAAGGAAGATGAAGAACAACTCTTTGTAGCAACCTGTTTAGCAACTATATTGGTAATGAAGACTATATTCCTGCTAAAGGCAAAGGTACTGTGGAAATGAAAAGCTCCTCAGGTACAAAACTAATCAAAGATGTGTTTTTTGTACCTAATATAAGCCATAGTCTGTAAAGTGTTGGCCAGATGCTTGAGAATGGTTTCAAACTTCTCTTTGAAACCAATTATTGTCAAATCAAGGATAAAGATGGTAGAAATTTATTCAAGGTAATGATGAAGGGAAGGAGCTTTACATTGGATCTTTTAGATCATGAGCCAAAAGTTTATTCTGCAACTAAGATCAATGCACAAGTTTGGCACAAAAGGCTCGGACATTTCAACCATGCTGCTGTAATGAACTCACAAAAGAAAGATATGGTTCGAGGGCTGCCTAATCTTGAAGCCGAAATACCAGATTGCAGAACTTGTCGATTTGGCAAGCAAGCAAGGCTTCCTTTCAAGAAAGCAACCTGAAGAGCCACTGAAAAGCTAAAATTAATCCACACAGATGTGGCTGGTCCTCACAAAACTCCGTCACTCAAAGGGAGTAAGTATTACATAGTTTTCATTGATGACTATACTAGAATGTGTTGGATTTACTTTCTTTGGTTCAAGTCAGAGGTTGTTGCTATCTTCTGGAGATTCAAGAAGTGGATTGAAACTCAAAGTGGTTGTGAGATTCAATCACTAAGGTCCGACAATGGAAAGGAGTACATATCTGATCAATTCAATACATTTTGTGAAGAAGCCAGAATTGAACACCAACTCACTGCTCCATATACTCCACAACAAAATGGAGTTAGTGAGAGGAAAAATCGTACCATAATGGAGATGGCTAGATGCTTGTTGCAAGAGAAGTGTTTGCCAAAAGAGTATTGGGCAGAAGCTACACATACCTCAGTCTTTCTACTCAATAGGCTTCCAACAAAAGCATTAGAAGGAAAGACACCATTTGAAATCTGGTATGGTTATACACCTTCTTTAAAAAATCTTAAAGTGTTTGGATGCTTGTGTTTTACTTACGTGCCACAGAGTAAAAGAGATAAGCTTGACAAAAAGGCTGAAGCTGGAATATTTGTGGGTTAAAGCACTGTTTCTAAGGCTTACAGAGTTTTCCAACCTCATACAAGAAAAATTCTGATAAGTAGAGATGTGTATTTCATGGAGGATGAACAATGGAACTGGGAAGAAGCAGAACCAGTGTTACTTCCGGATCAAAGTACAACACTCCAGCTGAAAGAAGAGGAATCGGTGGATAATGTCCTGGTGAGAGGCATAAGATCACTCTCTGATATCTATCAGAGATGCAACATGGTTGTTCTTGAGCCAACAGATTTTTGGAAAGGAGAAAAAGAAGGAAGAACTCATCATGATTGAGAAGAATCAGACTTGGAAACTTGTGAAAAGACCTGATGACAGAAAAGTCATAGGAGTGAAGTGGATTTTCAGAACCAAGCTGAACGCAGATGGCTCTATCAACAAGCATAAAGCTAGACTTGTTGTAAAGGGGTATGCTTAAATTTTTGGTATTGATTTTTCTAATACATTTGATCCTGTTGCTAGATTAGAAAACATCAGATTATTGTTGGCTATAGTTGCACAAAAGGGTTGGAAAGTGTTTCAGTTGGACGTTAAATCTGCATTCTTGAATGGCTATCTTGAGGAGAAAATTTTTGTTGAGCAACCTGAAGGATTTGTAGTCAAAGAGCATGAATATGAAGTGTATCAGCTCAAAAAAGCCTTGTACGGACTAAAACAGGCTCCCAGAGCTTGGTACAGCAGGATTGATGAGCATTTGGTGCAATTGGGTTTTAGAAAAAGTTTCAGCGAAGCTACTCTCTACATTAAAGGTGATAAAACAAATCTTATTGTTGTTTCACTATATGTAGATGACCTGCTGGTTATAGGAAGCAATGATAAGCGTGTTCAAAAATTTAAAGAAGATATGCAGCATACTTTCGAGATGACGGACTTGGGAGAAATGGTTTATTTTCTGGGAATTGAAATCAAGCAAGAGCAAAATGAGGTCTTCATCTGTCAAAAGAAGTATGCAAGAGGCATTTTGAAAAAGTTCAGAATGGAAAATTACAAAGAGACAACTACTCCGATGTATCAAAATGAGAAGTTGAGCAAAAATGATGAAGCTGAAAAAGTGGATGAGACTCTTTACAGAAGTATGGTTGGTTGTCTCATGTATCTTACGGCAACTAGACCCGACATTTTATATGTTGTAAGTCTTTTATCTAGATTCACTAATTGTGCAACTAACACTCATTTTAGAGCAGCGAAAAAGGTGTTAAGATATGTTCAGGGAACACTGAATTTTGGAATCAAGTTCTATGCAAATCAGAAGTACGTGTTGCAGGGGTATTCTGATAGTGACTGGGTGGTACTTCTGATGACATGAATAGCACTTCTGGTTATTATTTTAATCTTGGTTCAGGTGTATTTTCTTGGTGCTCTAAAAAGCAAGAGATTGTTGCACAGTCGACGGCTGAAGCTGAGTTCATTGCAGCAACAACTGCTGCAAATCAAGCCTTATGGCTTAGAAAAGTGCTACTTGATCTAAATATAAAGCAAGAGAAGTGCACAAAGGTATTTGTGGATAATCAAGCATCTATTGCTATCTCAAATAATCCTGTTTTTCATGTAAAAACCAAGCATTTCAATATCAAATTATTCTTTCTCAGAGACGTGCACAAAGAAGGATCGGTTGGGTTAAAGTACTGCAAGACGGATCTTCAACTGGCAGATATATTTACCAAAGCCTTGCCAAAGAGCAGATTTGAATTTCTGAGAGAAGGACTTGGAATTTGCAGTGATTGATTGCCTCAGTTACTGCAGTAAAAGTTAGAAAAAGTTGCTGGACATTATTCAGCTTTTTAGCCATGTTCTGTAGTGGTATCCTAGTTGCTGTTTTTTAGGAGTTAGTTCAGAGTTTTTGGAGTTAGTTGTTCATGGAAACATGTGCTAGTTAGTTGCTTAAATATAGGCTCCACTTGTTGCATTTTTTCAGTATTTAAACACCATTTCAGTTCAATGAAAAACAGATCTTTCCAGCAGTAAATTTTCTCTCTTGTTCTTGCCTTTATTTCTATTTCTAAGAGTTGAAGTTAAGCTGAAAACTCTATCAGACATGAATATTGATAATCAAGGTCTTAAATTTTCTATTACACTATGGAGCTTTGATTTTGGTGAAGGTATAGACCTATAAGATCAAGGTCTTAAATTTTCTATTACACTATGGATCTTTGATTTTGGTGAAGGTATAGACCTATAAGATATATTTTCTTTTCTTTAAGAGTTGGTCTGTGAACCACAACATTATTTCTAGCACTATGCTTCTCTAAATTATCCTCAAAATTCTTAAATATTTAAGAATTACCTAATGTTATTCTTAAAGAGCAACAATCTCTTACCACCACCAATGTTCCTAGTCGTTCATATATAGACAAGAATTCTTCAAGAATAACTTATCAAATTATTCTTGATAAGAACGATGACTACTTATTGACTTATATTTTTTTCAAGAGAGTAAAGTATTATTCTTGATAAGAACGATGACTACTTATTGACTTATATTTTTTTCAAGAGAGTAAAGTATGTTTCCATGCTGCAAGAGGAAGGAGAAACAAGCAAAATTAGTACAGTAAAGAGAGAAATCAAGAAAATTTTAAAATCAATGACCTTATCCCTATACCTATTTTTATGAAGAAATCAGGTGGCATTATTAATATTTTAAGTAGGAGGGAGCAAGATAACCTTAGAACTAATGATATGATTCTCCAACAATCTGTGCCAAAATTTTTAATTTTTGAAAAATTAAAAAGAAAGTCATCCATGAAATCAAAGTTTATCATTGAGCATTCTTTGGGAATATCAACAAGTAATTGGAAAGAGCAAGAAAATTCTAAATTAAATTACCCACTTATCGTAGAAATTTGATGTTTGGAAAAACATTTTATTAACCCAACTGATCAACCTAGTTTATGGTAGAGCAAGAAAATCCTAGAACCAATGTCATTATCCTCAATCAAGAAAGTGACTTTGTAAATCTAAAGCTTGCCATAAATCATCCATCTTACTTATTATCCCAAATAAGATATGACTTTCTGTCTTATTTTTTAGTATTTGATAAATAAATAAAAAATGTTATTCCAATAGAATTTGCATGTCATTTAGAATGTAAATGAATGATCCATGAAGAGGTTTGACTGTATACAGTCACTTTCTTGATTGAGGATCATGACATTGGTTGTAAGATTTTCTTGCTCTATCCGAAAACTAGGATGATTAGTTGGCTTCATGGAATCTCTTTCCAAATATGAATTTTTTGGCATAGGTAGGTCATCGGATTTAAGATTTTCTTTCTCTTTTCAAGTACTTGTTGAAATTCTCAGAGGATGATCAATGGTAAACTTTGATTTCATTGACGACTCCCTTTCTAGTTTCTCAAAAACTGAATTTTTTGGCATAGGTTGTTGGAGAATCATGCCATTGATTATAAGGTTTTATTTATCCCTCCTACTTGAAACATCAATAATGCAACCTTGTTTCTCCATAAAAATAGGCACATGAATTCAAATAATTGGTTTTAGGATTTTCTTGACTTCTTCTTCACTAGGACTAATTTTGTTTGTTCCTTCTAGATCTTGAAGCATGAAAATATACTTTTCTCTCATGAAAAAAGTATAAGATAATGAGTAGTCATCGTCCTTATCGAGGGTAATCTGATAAGTTATTCTTGAAGAATTCTTATATGTAGATAAACGACTAAGAACATTGATGGTGGTAAAGGGTTGCTACTTTTTAAGAATAATACTAGATAATTCTAAAATATTCTCAGAATTTTGATGATGATTTGGAGAAGCATTTTCTATTGAAGTGTTAGGAAAAATGTTGTTGTTCACAGGCTGCTCTTGAAAAAAAGCAAATATATATGACAGGTATACACCTTCACCAAAATCGAACTTGCATGGTATAATGTAAGAATTAAGACATTGATTATTAATATTCATGTCACCTTTTGGAGCTTCATGCATGTTTACCGGTGGATATAAAAAAATAAATCCTGCATAAAAAAAGATCATTAACCACATGATTATAATTGAATTTTTTTTCTTGTTTTTATATGTGATCTAAAGAGAATTCTTTATTTTTACTCGGATAATGTTTTTCATTCTTTTTTTGTAATATCAACAAAAGAAACATAATCAAATCACTCTGAAATCACTAAAATAATAAGAAAACACTCAATTGGTAAAATAAGGAAATGAAATCATCTATGCAGCAATATCTATCAGCAATATAATTCATCAAAAAATATTTAAGAACTAGTCCGTTTAATAGGACAAAAAATAAAGAAACCAAGATAATCTTTCTAGTGTCAAGGTGTGTATTTTGATGGAAAACATTATTAATTTCTGATAAAGCAAACTGACTTTAAATTGTATGTCTATATATCTTATTCTTTTAATGTTGGATCTGCACATTCTTCTATCCTTGTCTTAATTACATAAACACATATATATAAAATTACTAAACTATCTATGAACAAAAGAGAAAGAACGTCTACAAGAGAAAGACTATGTAACGATCCTCAAGATCGTTTTTATAATTTAATTTGCTTCTTTTCTCCTATTTGATCCTCTCTATAGTTGTGGTTAGCAGTTTATATGTGTGAAATGGGTGGTGCGATTCCCAAGGTGAGCAAATGCTCTTCGAGGAAGTAATCAGTTTTGGAAATTAAAAACTTAGAAAATTTGACCAAAGTCAACATTTGACGTTAGTGAGGTCAAATATGAATTTTGATGATTTCTCTAAGTCCAAAGGGGGATTTATGGCTTAGCTGAAGGTTCGGCATGATTTTCAAGGCTTCTAGGGGAATTTTGAATCTTTTGTTAGATATCTAATTTTTTAAGTTGTGAGTTAACCTTGGTCAACATTCAGTCAAGACATCCCAGAATGGTGATTTCACTATTTCAATAGGTCCAGAATGTATTTTGTAATTGATTTGAACTATTGATTTGTATTTGAGGGTTTCCTAATAATTTTCGAGGTTGAATTCAAGTTTAAATACGGTTTTAGGTTGTTGCCAGCTATACTGGTGCAAGCCAAATTCCTTCCTCGAGTTCGAGGGTGCTTGATCGCGTTCACGAAGAAGGATATTTATGAGAATGACATTCGCTAGGACCCCTAACATTCGCAAAGAAGAGCTTCTGCGTCGGGTCACAATTGTTCATCACATTCATATGGATAGTGTCACGTTCATTAGGATTCGAGTCAGGGTGAAGGCTCGTGTTCGTGATAGGGCATCGCGTTTGTAAAGAACACCTAAGACTTGGACATAATTAAATTCCATTTTCAAACTTAAGCGTCATAATTTTATTTTGGAAGATTTTAAGTTCGTATTAGGGAGATTTTTGAGGCATTTTTGAGGATTCTTTACGTGGGTAAGTGTCTAACCTCCGTTTGAGTGATTTCGCACTGATTTGTCATTTATTTCATTGAATTATCACACATAGAAATGGAATTAGGGGAATTCTCTTCTAAAGTTAAGAGAGTGTATTTTGGAGATTGGAGGTCCAATTCAAACTCTATTTTTGATGAAGTTTCAGATTTGGTTTCTCATCTTACGGGTAAAGTGAATTTGAAGGTAAATTCCAATTTCAACATCGGTCTTGGGGTTCATTTTTGACCTGATTTTGACCAAGACTTTCATATTTTGATAAGGATATCGATGGACTTATATTTACTTATTGATCATGGCTTGAATAGATTGAAAGCATCCTGAGGCTCGATGAAAGGGAAATGTTGCCTTGTGATAGTTTGTGGCTTGTAGCTTGACTTCGAAGTAGGTTATGATATACCTTTCTCAGACTTAGATTGGTGAAAACTTATTGTGTAAAGCATGTTATAGATTGGGCGAAATGTTAAGTTGAAGTATTAATTGAGATGACTTGATGATGTGTTATCCGCATTGGGGTTTTAGGCGACAAATAACTTGAGACTTGGATAATCGTAGCATTATCGTGTTGTGCATAGTTTTATGCATTCTATCATACATAAGGAATCATTATATCATGGTGCGCATCATATGGTAGCTACTTGATTGATTGAGGAAGTATGGCCTATGAGAATGAGTTTGAGGTTTAAGTTATCAGTCGATGAGGCTTGTAGCTTGTGTTATTATATTGAGAAAGGCATTTTATATACTTGGTACATTCAAAGCTTACTTTATCATTGTAATCATGCATTCTCATTCATTTTATGGCTCATGGAAAAGATATTATGGAAGTAAATTTTTGAAAGGAAATATTGATCTAGTCCTGATTCGATTTTGAGAAATATATTTAAGACCCGATTCAAGTTTGAACACATATATACGATAAGCCATGGTTTGAGTTCAGGAAAGGTATATGGATATCTCAAATTACACATGGACCCCACCTTACAACAGAGTGACAAGAAAAGGTTGGGTGTATACTGGTGGGATCATTGGCCATTGTATTTACATTTTCTTTGCATTGCAATTCACATTATTACTTGTGGTATTGCTTGTCTTTGTGATATTAGTTGAACTACTGGGACTATTTTGCATGCGGGATTGCTAATATTCTTTATGCGATATAGTTACTACTTATGCTCTGTCGACCTATAATGACAACTAAGTACTTGTGGTTTAGTACTCACTATACACTTGATGCATCTTTTCTGATGCAGATTCTGGTATCAGTTACTTAGAAGGATCTTGACTCATTCGTGGTCGTCGTAGGTTCTGATTTGTGTCCTTGAATCCAAAGACTTGGCCAATTTCCCTCTTTATTTTAAGTTGTCTTTCTAGCTTTTAGACATTGATGTACTAGACTTGGCATTTTCCATTATATTAGAAATCTCTTATGCACGTGACACTAAGTCTAGGAATCGTTTTGTGATACACTATTGCGTTATCTATGAAAGATATTTGGGATTCTTATTATTGTGTTATCATTTAAATTATTTTTGCATTTATTCTATGCTTTATATTTTTGCAAAAGTTTGGCTTACCTACGAGGGGGTATAAAGTAGGTCCCATCATGATCCTGATTTTTAAGTCGTGACAATTTAGTACCAAAGTGCTAGGTTCAATAGTCTCACTAGTACAAGATAAAATGTCTAGTAGAGTTTCACAAATTGGTACAATAATGTTTGTATCTATTTTTGAGAGGCTATGAGACATTTTAAAAAAAATATTTTCTTTGATTCCTTATCATGCATACTTGATTCTATCATTTACTAATTGTTTTATTCTCTCATAAATGCTGAGGACAAGATTAGTTGCGGTTGGAGATAAGACACCTACACCCATTTCATAGGGACTCGAGGTAGGGTTTGAGGTTGAGGTAGAGGTAGGGCACATGCTACTGTACCAGCTTGGAGTCGTGCTAAAGCAGTGTCCCTTAAGCCTGAGATCAAAGTTGAGGATGTGGTTAATCAGCTTGAGGAGATAGGGCAAGCCTAGATGCCATAGGATTTTGTATCTACTCCAGTATTGCAGTATATTATGGTTCGTATATTGCGCTTCTTAGACCTACCTGTTATTCCTGATGGTTCTCATACTAGAGTTGGGGCTCAGAAACTATATAAACTACTAGTTAGGGTCTTTAGACATTTGGGATACAACCAGCTGCTTCTACGGCTCCTCACATGGATGGGTTACCAGTACCTCTTATTACTTCTTTGGCTGTGGTCAATCTTGTGGTATCAGTGGGGGAGCAGAAGATGTTTGATTTCTTAATGTCACGAACCAACTAACTGGATCATGAGGGCACCTACTCTAATCCATCGAGATAGGAGAACCCTTACCAGCCATTTCCAAATACATGCGGAAGTTTAGGAAATTTCATTGAGGATCTTAAAATCTGATAAATGATATAATCTTTCATAATAAAATCATAAATGAAAATATTTTCCCCGAGGACCTAGTGTAGACAATGTACAAGAGCTTCTAATAAGTAAATGATAACACAAAGGGCACAACTCCCACAGTAGGAATGATAATAGTAGAAGCTGCTGGAGATCACTATCCACATCACCTGAGAAACATCAACTGACCCTGCAATCAGCAAGTGTAGAATCAGTACAAACAACACGTACAGGTAGGCATCATCAGTCGACCAAGGTTAAAGCACATAACATATAATATAGAAATTCAAGATAAATCATGTACATATAATGTGACAGTTTAATACCCCTCAGTCTATAGTTCATGTCATCACTTAATGTAAGTAACTTTATCATTTTCCCCTCAAATTACACCAACCTTTTGATCTCCGGCCTAGGCTAATATAAGTGCACACAACTTTACAGTCGATCTAGGACTACAAAGGTTAACTACCCAATATTTACTTAACCTTCACTTATAAAACCATTATTATTATCTCCATTTACCACATTACAGAAAACAATCACGACGTATAATTCCAATAGTCAATAACAGTGTCTGCACTTAGACGAATATACACCCAACTTCAAGTCAAAACACAAGACTATTTTAAAACAAACTCTAGTCATTCTTTATTTCATGAAGTCTTGTCATATATCAAAGTTACACTTCTTATCATGGCAAGGGTAATTATAAGCCAAGGAAATAAGTTCACACCAGAAACCTAAGTTCAAAAAACAAGTTAGAGTATCAATTCAATAGTTCACTCTAGGAACACAACTCAATAATATCAGTAATGATTCACACAAGGAACACCACATATCATTATCATCAACCGTACCACACAAGGATCCCCTATCAATAAGTCGACAAACTAACCCGGTTCACTCAATGAACCAAATAGAAATAAATCAATAAATATACTCGGTCCACTCAAGGAACCAAATATAAATAAATCAGCAAATAAACCTGGTCCACTCAAGGAACCAATTATAAATAAATTAATAAAATAAGCCCAGTCAACTCAATGCACCAAATATAAATAAAGCAGCAAATAAACTCGGTCCACTCAAGGATCAAATTATGTATAAATCAGCAAATAAATTTAGTACACTCAAAGAATCAATTATAAATAAATAAATAAACTCGATCCACTCAAGGAACCAATTAGAAATAAATCAACAAATAAACCCGATTCACTCAAGCAACTAATTATAAATAAATCAACAAATAAACCTGGTCTACACAAGGAACCATCAAACTCACCAATCCTTGTACACATATGCTAAGGGTCTTATGGTTGCCCAATAGCCATGACTTGTAGAGGACAAGTTCTTTCCATGTATTGTACCAACGTGGTACCCGAGCCAACCAATCCCGTGGTGATGTGTAATGACCCTCTAGGTCATTTTATATATTTTGCACTATTTCAGTGTTTAGAGCTTTTCCATAGCTTCCCCAAGTCATTTATGACTTGCTGGAGCTGACAGTTCGGTTATTGGGCAGTTCGTTTGTTTTTTAGAGTTAATTACTTTTTTTAAAGTCTTCGTTGTTAAGAATTAGGTACCGGGCCAAAACTTCTAGTAAACATCCTCATATGCTTATTTTTATAGTTCTGTTAGTTCCAAAACATCGATTTTAGGCTAGGGGGACCCATGGTTTGGGTCCAGAGGCTTACAGACTTGTTTTGGGCAATTGGGTGGATTTTGGTTAAAACAGTCCTTGGATGTGGGACCCACATTTCATCGAAACAACCTTGGATTAAAATTTTGATGGCTCCATTGAGTCTGGATTATCGAATTTCGTAGGGTAGCATAGTTCATTTGTGTTCGTGGGATTCTGAAAAATCCTGAGGGGCCGATCTGAAACTTAACAAATTGCTAAGTTGATGGTGCCTGGACTCAGCTGGTTCAACCGCTTAAACCAGGGCACTGCTTTAGCGACCAGCCTTGGTCCTCATCTAGTTGTTTTAGTAAGTCCTAGATTCTTTAGCGGAGGTCACTTCAGCGACACTCATCCACTTTAATGGAGGCCGACCACTAGGCTTCGTCGCTTAAGTGACGGTTTGTCTCTTTAGTGACGACCACTTAAGCAGTCAATTGGACGCTGAAGCGGTTATCGCTGGTGCATTAAAGTCACTCCTTTACCGATTTTGGCTCATTTACTCCAAGTTTCAAGTCCATAAAACCCTAAGAGCCCTAGAAACTTGTGGAGCTTAATCATTGGGTGTCGGGAGTGAGTTGGAGACCTCGTTGTAGTCATTTCTCCGTCATTTATCCCATAAGTTTCCTTAATCTCTTAGTTAATTCTCCACTTTAAGCTCAAATAACTAGATTCTTTGTAGACTGATTTTGGGAGAGTATTTGTGCTCGAATTTCGCCCATTTTTTAGGATAAATGACCCTTGAGCCTAGAGAGACGTTTCGATGGTTTTAAAGTTGTGATTCCACAAGAAGGCCCCACATGAGATTTTTAGCTTGATTTTGGACCCAAAGTATTTATATGTAATATGGGTATTGTCATTCTCATATTAATGTGTGGATCATTATTTTGATAGTGTGGCATCATGCGGAGGCTTCTCGAAAGAAAAAGGCTCTGATTTAGTAGACTTTCTCGGGTATTCGTCCATGTATAGGTAGGCTAGGATTACTTTCCTCATATATTGAACCTTATTATGATATTAGTATAGTAGTACTCTAGATTTAGGTTGGAATTTACGGCTTGGTTGTATGCTTAGTGAAATTTGGAATATTCAGCGGGTTAGAAAGCCATTTTAGGTAGAATTAACTCATTCATCCTTTCCTTGAGCTAAATTTTTGCCTTAGGACTTGTTTAGACTTATTTAATACGTTATATTAGACCTTTGAAGCCTTAGCCAAGTTTTGGATAGAAATTGCCTTTGTAAGATCTTTTGGGGTTAGTAGCGGGCCTCGTCGGCCCTCTTTTAGGTCAAATATTCTATTTAGCTCCTTGTAGACCTAGGAGACCTTCTTTCATCATCTTACTTATATTCTTGAGCCTTAGGCTAATTTAGACACCTTTCTTACTCTTTATTAGACTTGCTACCTTGTATTTACTTTAAAGACCGGTTCGAGTCCGGCATGTTCTATCCGCTCTTGACACTAAATTCCCGGTTCAAGTCCGGCATGTATGATACTAAAGTTCGGCATTTATTATTCACATATTATGTTAAAGGCCCGGTTCGAGTCCGTTCTTGGTACGAAGGGATTCACTGAGATAATTTCGATTGTTGGTTACTTTATACCTATGATTATTGAGGATTCTTCTCTTGATTGTATCCATTGGACTTATAGGGGCTCGTATAGGTTAATCCTCTTTTTTCTGTGCTTTCTGGGCTTATAGGGGCCAAGTTAGATTGTAGTTAGCTTATGTTCTTTTGACTTTATTTACCTCATTATTTACTATCTGTCATCCGGAGCATTATTTCAGGTTTGCCCCTTTATCCTTGACTTTAGTTTACATTCTCGCATTTTATTATGCTCTTATTATGATTTAGCTCAGTCGGCCGATAATATATAGATATATATGTATATATATGTATTGTTTTACTTATATTTTTCCCACATTCCTATTGTATACTTAATTTTAATATTTATTATATCTTCCACCAACTAGCCTATTACTCATCGTTTTGGGCTAAGGTTTGTCTTACCTACTGGTGGGATAAAGTGTCATCATGACTTGGGAATTCGAGTCGTGATAAATTGGTATCAGAGTCTAGGTGCACTGGTATTACTGGTACAAGAGCAATTGTCTAGTAGAGTCCCGCGGATCGGAATGATGACGTATGTATCCTATCTTTGGGAGGCTATAAGACATTCTTAGGAAAACCTCACCTTCTTTATTCATATCGTGCGTTGAGTCTATAATGGCATCTAACTTTCTTATTGTTTTACTATTTCACTGATGGTTAGGATGCGAGCTATGATGATTAGAGATGAGGAGCCTGAATCCGTAGCTAGGGCTCCTGCTAGAGGTCATGGTCGACCCAGAGGTTGTGGCTAGGATAGAGCTGCAGCCCTAGCTAGGGGTCAGGGTAGGGAGCCTTCACTAGATCCTGTTATTACTCATGAGCTAGAGATTCAGCAAACCCAGCCATTGGTAGGCCAGGGGGCAGCCCAGGCCCCACCTGGGTTTATTTCTTCTTTAGTGCTCAGAGATGCCTTGCTTCAGTTGTTGTGATTGGCAGGTGGTACACATTATGATGGTGCTCAGTCAGCAGACCAGAGCAGTATTAATTTAAGGGAGCAGCCTGCAGTTGTGGCCCCTAAAGTTGAGATTCTTCCAGCACTGATAGCTCCACAGCCAGCAGTTGCTCAGCCCGTTATGTCTACCTAGGAGCAGAAGATATTGGGTCAATTTCTAAGATTGACTCTACCTAGGTTTGCAGGGGGCCTAGGGGAGGATGCTTACGAGTTTCTGACTAGTTTTGAGGAGAAAATCCATAATTTGGGGCTGGTTGAGTCACGTGGAGTAGACTATATGACTTATCAATTTGACAGGGCAACGCGACAGTGGTGGAGGGGTTATCTTGATTCCAGGCCAGCTGGATCTTCACCTATGACTTGGGCATAATTATTCGAGGCTTTCTTGGGGAAGTACATGACCCTTTTTACGTGTGAGCGTCTGAGGGATGAATTTTCTGCTTTGAGACACGGTTCTATGATGGTGGCTAAGTATAAGGCAAGATTTCACGAGTTAGACAGACATGCCACCATGATTCTACCTACAGAGTATGAGAGGATTTGGTGCTTCGTTGAGGGTTGAGTCTAGCACTCCACAGGGCTATTAAGAGTTTGGTGACTTCAAAGAAGTTTTTTTGGTGACTTCAAAGAAGTTTTTTTCTGATATTGTTGCTCATGTCCATTCTATAGAAGAGATGGATCGCGAGGCCCAAGGGGGCAGCTATAAGAGGCCGCGTCAGCAGGGTATTTTTTGTGGGAGCCAGAACGGCTCATAGTTCAGGGTCAGAGATTTTCAGGATAGGTACCATCAGCGTCAGTTTTATCATCACCAGGGTCAATCTAGTAGGCCCGTTCAGGCAACACTTTATATTATTGAGGAGGATAGACTAGTTATAGCCATTATCGTGGCTTAATCAATAGCCAGTCTTTAAGAGGTGCGTATTCTGGGTCTTCTAGCTGAGGTGGCTACTCCTTGTCAACTAGATTTTTTGGACAAAGCGGAGTGGCTGGAGCATGTTATGATTGTGGGGTCGTCGGCCATTACTCTAGAGAGTGTCCCCTATGTGGGATAGTTGTGGCTAGGCGCAGAGTGCAGGGGTGGTTCCTAGGGTTCTTGAGGAGGCCCTAAGGCAGGTAGGATAGTTGGTCGGTCAGGCGCCTAGCCAAGTGGCGGGAGAGATCATTTTTATGTGGTACCTAGTAGGCTGGAGGTAGAGTCTTCAAATGATGTTATTACAGGTATGATTTCAATGTGTCGTCAGCCAGCTATTACTTTATTTTATCTGGGATCCACTTATTTGTATGTGTCTGCTTATTATGCACCGCGATTAGACTTATTGTGGGAGTCTTATTTTGTGCCATTGCATATATCTACTCTTGTGGGTGATTCTTTAGTAGTGGATCGGGTTTATAGATCATGTGTTCTGACCATTCGAGAGTTTGATACTCAGGCTGATTTTCTTGTGTTAGATATGGTGGACTTTGGTGTAGTTCTATTCATGGACTGGTTATGCGGTCTTAGATTTTTTTACCAAGATCGTTACCTTAGCCATGCTTAGTATAACCTCGGTTGTGTGGCAGGGTTCTTTTAGTCGCATGCCGAGGGGGATCATTTCTTCTGTTCTAGCTAGGAGACTGATTTTGAGGGGTTGCAAGTCTTATCTTACTTATATTCGGGATGTTAGTGCGGAGAGTTCTTCGCCTGATTCTGTTTCTATAGTCCCTGATTTTCCTGATATTTTTCCTACCTATTTACCTGACCTTCTTCCTAAGCATGATATTGAGTTTGCTATTGATCTTAAGCCAGGCACCCGACCCATTTCCATTACACCTTACCGTATGGCTACTGCTGAGCATAAGAAGCTAAATTCTCAGCTTCAGGATCTTCTGGGTAAGGATTTTACTAGGTCGAGTGTATCGCCTTGGGGTGCTCCTGTCTTGTTCGTGAAGAAAAATGATGGTTCCATGCGTATATGTATCGACTACAGGCAGCTTAATAAGGTGACAATGAAGAATAGGTATCCTTTACCTTGTATTGATGATTTATTCGACCAGGTTCACGGTAAGTAGTGTTTTCTAAGATCGACTTGAGATCTAATTACCATTAGTTGAGGATTTGGGCTGAGGACATCCCTAAGACAGCCTCCAGGACTCGCTATGGCCATTATGAGTTCTTAGTGATGTCTTTTGGGTTGACCAATGCCCTTGTAGCGTTCATGGATTTGATGAACCACATTTTCAGGTCCTATGTGGACTCTTTTCTGATCGTTTTCATTGATGATATCCTTGTGTACTCGAGGAGTAGAGAGGAGCACGAGCACCATTTGAGGATTATGCTCCAGACTTAGAGAGATCATATGCTTTTTGCCAAATTCTCAAAGTGTGAGTTCTGGTTAGAGTCTTTGACATTCCTAGGACACGTGGTTTATAAGGATGGAATTGTGGTGGATCCAACTAAGATTGAAGCTATTCGTGATTGGGCCAGACCTACATATCCTACCGAGGTTCACAGTTTTATTGGATTGGCATGCTACTACATATGGTTTATTAAGAGGTTTGCTACCAGTGCAGCACCTATAACCAGTTTATGGTTTATTGTAATGTTTTTGGTGTTGGTTTGGGTTGTGTTTTGATGCAGCAGGGCCGAGTTATTACTTATGCATTGAGGCAGTAAGGTTCACGATCTCAACCACCCTACTCATGATTTGGAGTTGGCAACGTTAGTTTTGTGCTTAAAATTTGAAGGCATTATTTGTATGGTGTTCGCTATGAGATCTATATTGACCATCGTAGTCTTCAGTACATTATGACTCAGAGGGAGCTTAATTCTAGATAACACAGATGGATTGAGTTCCTGAAGGACTACAATATCTCTATTCTATACCATCCGGGCAAGGTGAATGTGGTAGTGGATGCCTTGAGCTGGAAGGCGGTGAGTATGGGTAGCTTGGCCTTTATTTTGGTTTCAAACTGGTCGGTGGCTTTGGATATTCAGTTCTTAGCCAACTTGATAGTGCAACTTGATATTTTAGACCCCAAGAGGACTCTTGCCAGTGTTGAGGCTGGTCTACCTTGATGGAGCAGATTTGGGATCATCAGTTTGAGGATAGTAGGCTTTGTGGTATTCGTGATCAGGTGCTGAGAGGTGAGTCTAGTTGAGCTACCTTGCATTCTGAGGGTATTCTGAGATTTAATGGCCGTATTTATGTTTCGAGGGTCGGAGATCTAATTTAGTCGATATTGTGGGAGGCTCAAAGCTCCCGATATTCTATTCACCCTGGGACTGCTAAGATGTATAGAGATTTGAGGCAGCATTACTGGTGGAGTGGTATGAAGAGGGATGTAGCAAATTTTTTAGCTCGATATTTGCATCGTCAACAGGTAACGGCAGAGCATCAGAGACTAGGTGGATTGTTTCAGAGGCTACCCATTCTCGAATGGAAGTGGGAGCAGATTACTATGGACTTCGTGATTGGTTTGCCTCGTACTTCTCATGGTTCTGATAGTATTTGGGTCATTGTTGATCGATTGACCAAATTGGCTTATTTCATTCCCATTCAGACTTCCTTCCGTGCTGAGAGATAATCCCGTATCTATGTTTGTGAGGTAGTCTGTCTTCCCGGTGTACCCATATGTATTATTTCAGACAGAGGCTCTATGTTCACTTCTAGTTTCTGGTATTCTTTTCAGGAGGAGTTGGGTACTCAAGTTGATCTTAGCACTGCATTCTACCCTCAGATCGACGGTCAGTTGGACTGGACTATTCAAGGTTTGAACAATATGCTCCGAGTGTGTGTTATGGACTTTGGAGGTCAGTGGAAACAACACTTAGCCTTAGTAAAGTTTGCTTATAATAATAACTACCATTCGAGTATTAAGATGGCACCATTCGACGCATTGTAGGGTAGGCATTGTCAATCTTTAATTGGCTGGTTTAAGACTTCTGAGGTTAGTCCTCACGTTACCAACTTGCTTTGTGAGTCTTTAGATAGGGTGCGAGTGAAGAGTAGGCAGATGAGTTATGCCGACTGTGGGCTTCGGGCATTGAGGTTTGGAGTTGGCGATTGGGTTTTCTTTCAGTATTTCCCATGAAAGGTGTGATGAGGTTTAGAAGAGGGGAAAGCTCAGCCCCAGGTACGTTGGGTTATTTGAGATACTTCAGACGGTTAGAGGGGTGGCTTATGAGTTAGCCTTGCCCCCAGAATTTTTAGTTGTTCACCCAGTTTCCCATGTCTCTATGCTGTGATGATATATTTAGAATAATCTCACGTGCATTATTGGGACTCAGTTCAGTTGGATGAGAGGTTGACCTTCGTGGAGGAGCCAGCCCTCATACTAGCTAGAAATTCCAGACAGTTATGCTCTAGAGAGATTCCAGTGGTTAAGGTTCAGTAGAGACACTGTCCAATTATGAAGGTTACCTGGGAGATCGAGAGTGAGATACGAACCCAGTATCCTCACCTGTTCGAGCCTTTAGGTACACCTTGATCCTTTACTTTCGTGAACAAAAATCCTTTTAGTAGTGGATATTAAAATGCCCCTCTAGGTCATTTTCTGCATTTTCTTACTATTTTGATGTTTAGAGCTTTCCCATAGCTGCCCCAAGTCATTTATGACTTATTGGAGATGACAGTTCGGTTACTGGGCAGTTCATTTGGTTTTTAGAGCCAATTCCTTGTTTTGAAGTCTTTGCTGTTAAGAATTGGGTATTGGGCCAAAAGTTTAGGTAAACGGCCTTGTATGCCAATTATGATAGTTTCGTTAGTTCTGGAACCTTAATTTTAGGTTAGGGGGACCCATGGTTCGGGACCTGAGGCTTTCAGACTCATTTTGAGCTACTGGGTGGATTTCGATTAAAATGGCTCTTGGGTGTGGGACCCACATTTCATCGAAACTACCCCGGATGGAAATTTCAATGGCGTAGTTGAGTCTGGAATATCAAATTTGGTAGGGTAGCATAGATTGTTTGGGTTCATGGGAGCCCTTCGTGGTTAGGAGGTAGACTTGTCAACTTTCAGAGTTTTGGGGTTGTTTCATGCAGACGAGAGCATTGTATGATTGTACAATCTAACCAAGATCATGGTTTCGTTTGTACTATCTCACTGATAGACAATGCTTCACTATATCTTAGTCTTATTTTCAAGGCAACCTAATCCGCTTACTGATTAAAACATTATGATCGTTTTACCAGAAATTGTCTGTGCCGAAAAGCTGAGGCCGCTATAGCTGGAATTTTCTCGATGTAGTGGGATGACGGGAGTATAAAAGCCTATTTTTTCTGAACAATTCATAAACTCCAAAATTTCATTCCTAAGCTCTAGTGGGGCGATTTGCTCATGATTGGGGTGGAAATCCTTCTTTGAGGTAATATTTCCTTTTAACATCGATTAATCAGTTCTTCTTCAAGAATCATTAGAATGGAGAATTATGGTGAAATTCTTGTTGTTTAGAACCCTAGGTTCATGAAATTGTAGGTAAAACCTATGGATAAGTTTATTTTCACCTAGAATTGATTGATTGTAAATTAACTCTTCCTAGTATGAGATTGTGGTTCGGAAACATAAATTCTATTAGTTGGGGATATTGAGTTCAATTAAGATGGGACCTTTAGCTTTTAAAACTCCATTAATGGAGTTGGATTGTGTTTGATAGAACTAATTAGTGATTAAAATAATCCTTGGGTAATTTTGTAGATCATGAATAAGGGTAAAATTAGTGCGTTTGAATCTCCCAAGTATTTGCTTGAAGAGTAGTTGATTAATTACCCTTAAAATTGCTTGTTTATTAGATGATTTAGCATTCAAAAAACGTGAAGAAAAGGAGGAGCATTATGGTATGGCTTACTTGTTATAGCAGCTTGTCGCCCAGGTAGGCTAGGTTTAATATGTAGTAGATATTGATTAAATTGCATGACTATAATATAGTTTGACGGAAGATTTCATGCTTAGGCCTACGGGCACGGTGAACGGTTGGTAATAATCGAAATGTGAACATGAATTGAATCTACTTTAGTTTAATTATTATTTTGGGGCAATTCTTTGATGATTTTATGGATTATGTGTTAATTGTGATAATTTATGAGAATATATGTATGTTGGTGTCTGATTATGGGACTAAGGGTTGTGAAAACTAGTGACCAGTAATTATGATATTTATCAGAATTGGAAGGTGTTAATGTAAACTGATTATAGTGAAGCAGGAATGGTAGTGATTAGGTTGGAAAGTTTGGTTGGATTGATGGATTATAATCATAGTTGAGCAATTGGGTGATGAGTTAGTTTATGTCAAAGCTTTGTCATAATTTTATAGTTATTGAGAATCGAATGAAGGCTAATTGACTATTAATGAGCATATTTAACTAAATGTCTGGTCATTTATTGCACTGCATGCTAGTAAATATGAGTACTTGATTTTGCTTGAGAAGCTATTGAACTAAAATCACGGTATATCTAGATAAGGACTAGGTTGTTGTGCAAGTGGTGATATTTGTAAACTTACTTGATGATTACACTTGAACCAGTAGGTGAGGGTTAAATGTAGTTGAAAACCCAACTTGGTTTATATGTGTATGTTAACTGTTTCTTCGTATACTTGTTACAATGCATGTTCAAAAAAAGTAATTGTCAAATGATATCTTAAGTGTTAATCACATATAATGAGGTTATATTAAAGGCTTGTTGATTGTACACGTGTGGTTGTTTATTCTCATTGTGGTCGTGATTGTTGTGATATCTGTGATATTTGTAGGATGAGCCGGTAAAGGAAATCTTAACGAAATTATTATTATTATTATTATTATTATTATTATTATTATTGTGACATGAGCCGGTAATGGACATCGTGTCACGATCCGAATTCTCAAGTCAAAATGACACCTACTTTATCCCACCAGTAGGTAAGCCAAACCGTAGCCCGAAACGACAACTAATGGGCTAATTGGTGGAAGATATAATAAATACTGAAATTAACCATACAATAGGATTGTAGGCAAAATATAAGTACAACAATACATAGATATATATAAGAGGGAGAGAAAGATAGCAAAAGAATATCCCACGACCTAGTAAGGTCGGTACAAGAGCCACTAAATCCCAAAAGAATAAGAGTACTAATAGTATCCAATATACAGGTAGTCTCAAAAGTAAAGACTATCCAAAATAACAGAAGGAGAGAGGATCATCTCTGCTCTGAAAGCTCACCCTATCTCCGAATGCTCCCAAAAGTAAGCTTGAATAGAGCATCAACGATAGCAACTAGTACTTGGATTTGCATTAGAAAAAGATGCAGAAGTGTAGTATAAGCACCAAAAAAATGGGCACTCAGTAGGCATAAATCGGCCGACTGAGCTAAATCATAATAAGAGCATAATAAAATGCAAGAATATAAACTAAAGTCAGGGATAAAGGGGCAAACCTGAAATAATACTCCGGCTGATAGATAATAAATTACGAGGTAAATAGAGTCAAAAGAACACAATCTAACTACAACCTAACTGGGCCCCCATAAAACTAGAAGGTACAGACAAAAGATGATTAACCCATATGATGCCCCATAAGTCCAGTGGATACAATCAAAAGAAGAATCCTCAACAATAATAAGTATAAAGTAACCAACAACCGAAACTATCTCAGTGAATCCCTTCGTACCATGAACGCCGGACTCAAATTGGGCCCTTAACATAATATGTGAACAATAAATGTCGAACTCGAACCAGACTCTAGTATCATATATGCCAAACTTGAACCAGGAATTTAGTGTCAAGAGCGGATAGTACATGCCGGACGCGAATCAGTCTTTAAAGTAAATACAAGGTAACAAGTCTAATAAAGAGTAGGAAAGGGTATAAATCATACTAAGGCTCAAGAATATAAGTAATATGACGAAAGAAGGCCTCCTAGGTCTACAAGGAGCTAAATAGAATATTTGACCTAAAAGAGGACCCGCGAGGCCCGCTACTAACCCCAAAAAATCTTACTAAAACAATTTATACCCAAAACTAGACTAAGGCTTCAAGGGTCTAATACAAGGTATTAAATAAGTCTAAACAAGTCCTAAGGCAACAATTTAGCTCAAGGAAAGGATGAATGAGTTAATTCTACCTAAAACGGCTTTCTAAGCCGCTGAATATTCCAAATTTCACTAAACATACAACCAAGCCATAAATTACAACCCAAATTTAGCATAATACTATACTAATATCATAATAAGTCTCAATCTATGAGGAAAGTAAGCCTAGCCTGCCTGGACGCCGACGAATGCTCGAGAAAGTCCACTAAATCAGAGCTTTTCCCTTCCGAGAAACCTCTGCAGGATGTCAGGCTATCAAAATAATTATATGCACATTAATACGAGAATAACAATACCCATATTGTATATAAGTGCTTTGGGTCCAAAATCAAGCTAAAAATCCCATGTGGGGCCCACTTATGGAATCACAACTTTAAAACCATCAAAACGTCCCTCTAGGCTCAAGGATTATATATGCCAATTAACCGCTTAATCGGTTGTCACTAAAGAGACAAACCATCACTTAAGCGACGAAGCCTAGTGGCCGACCTCTACTAAAGCAAATGAGTGTCGCTTAAGCGACCCCCGCTAAAACGGTGAGGCCTCTGCTAAAGTGGCTAGGCGAGGACCAAGTATGGTCATTAAAGTGGTGCCCTGGTTGCTAAATCGACCTCCTCTTAAGCGACCAACGGTCCACTTAAGCGGCTGCACCTTGATAAATTACTGATTTTGGACTTGAGATATGAAATTCCTTATTATGTTCAAATTATAGAATTACCATTTGTAGTTGCATTCTTTAGAGATAGAGGGTTATGAATACTCGATGATCTAGGATTTCATGCATCTGTCAATGAATACTTAGTTTTCCATGTTTATATGATTTAGAATACTTTTTCGATAATGTATCTACTATTTCAGTTTCAGATATCAGTGTTATAAGCTTATCAGTCATTCATTCTAAATAAACTATCCAGATATAATTTATATTCAGTTGGGAGTAGTGCTTAGCACCTAGTGGCCGCAAGGATGAAGGCTCACCCATCAGTTAGGCTGAGACCTTTAGTAGAAGTCCTTAAGTCCTAGAACTTCAGTGCCACCATAGGTTCTAAAGGTCACTCGTTGGACCAGGCTTGATATCTTAGTCCTTTTGGACATCAGTTAGTGGATCCACATTAGTGTTCATGCCCTTGGTAAGGTACAGAGCATTCTTATAGCTGGGGTTATAGGTTGGACCCCGATTAGCTCAGATTAAGGTATGTTGGCTAATGATAGCTCCCACAGTCCATAATTCAGATTCAAATATTTGCATGACTTTGTATTCAGTTTGTTCAGCTATTATACCACTATATGTTAATTACTTGTTCATTATGTCAGCTTGCATGTCTCAGTTTTATGTTCAGTTTACCATGTTATGTTCAGTATATTCAGCTTATATTATCATGTTACATTCAATATATTCAGCTTATATTAGATCATATATATCTCATATGCTCAGTACATTTAAAATACTGACCGCATACTTTCCTTTGCACTATATTGTCTTATAATATAGGTTTTAATATTCAGCATCCCGCTTGAGGCTAGTATGATTTAGCATCATATCAGCACAATATTTTGGTGAGTCCTCATCATTTGAGGACCAATTATCAGTATTTCCTTTCAGTTTTATTTTTTGTTTCAGAAAGTTAGAGTTAGTTGGGGGCTTTACCCAATAACTCATCTACTTAGAGGCTTTTCAGACAGACAGTTATATTTTTAGCATGTTGGTTATGTTAGATAGTGCTAGTCTTGACTTTCAGTATTGGTTTTATTTATGATTATATCATTTCAGTTATTTCAGTATACTTAGTGTTATGACAGGCCATGGTTTAGCTTGGGGTCACTCGTAGCTCTAAGCACCATGTTATGACTAGGGGGTAGTCTCAAGTCGTGATATTTCTAGACTTGGAAGAGTGGGTTAGATTTGGTAGAATAAGCTTTTCATGAACTCGAAGCACTAACCCTTGTAATATAGCGATGGATGCCTTGAGTAGGAAATGGTGAGTATGGGTAGTCTTCCTTTATTACTAGAAGAGGCGCAACCTTTGGATATGGACGTTCAGAGTTTAGAAAATAGCTTTATGATACTTGATATTTCATATCCTGGTAGAGTTCTTGCATGTAATGAGGGGCAATCACTTCTCGTTGATAGAATTAAGGCCAGACAATTCAAGGATGAAAACTTATGTTTGATTCCTGATAAAGTGTTAAAAGGTAAAGCTAAGTAAGGAATTTTATACGGGGAAGGTGTTTTGAGGATCAATGATCGAATTTGTGTTTGTTGAGTTGATGATTTTACTAGAGTGATTATGGAGGAAGATCACAGTTTGAGGTATTATATTCATTCAAGAGCGGCCAATGCGTAGCTTAACTTGAAACAACACTATTGGCTGTAGTCTAGGAACATTATGAAGTTTGATTCCAAGTGTTTGAATTGTCAATAGGTTAAGTATGAACTCCAGAGACTAGATGGTATGACTCAAAGGAGCCTATACCTAAGTGGCAGTAAGAGCATATTGCTATGGATTTTTTGGTTGGTTTGCCTCTAACTTTTAGGAAATTTGATGTTGTTTGTGTCATTGTTGATAGGGTGACCAAGGTTGCTCACTTCATGCCAGATTAGACTTAATAAAATTTAGAGAGGTTGGCTGAGATTTACATTTGAGAGATAGTTCGTCTACAAAGGGTGCCTATTTTGATCATATCAAATAGAGGTAGTCAGTTCATATATTGTTTCTAGGGGTTGATGTAGAAAGAGTTGGGTACTCTGGTTGAGCTTTGCACTGCGTTTCACCTGCAAACTAATGGTCAGTTAGATAGTACCACCTAGGATATGTTATGAGCATGTGTTATTGATTTCAAATGTCATTGGGGTCAATTTGTGCCTTTAAAAGTGTTTTCTTATAACAATAGTTATCATTCTAATATTCAAATTGCCCTATTTGAGGTGTTGCATAGTATGAGGGTGTAGATCTCCTATTGGATGGTTTGATACTTTTGAGTTTCGACCACGGGGTATTGATTTGTTAAAAGATTTGATGGACAAAGTAAAAGTGATTCATGACAGGATTCATAGTTTAGATCAGGAAAAAGAGTTATAGAGATTGGAAGGTTCGTGATTTAGAGTTCATGGTTGGAAAGAATGTATTGTTGAATGTGCCACCCATAAAGGGTGTTATGAGGTTTGGAAATAAGGGAAAGCTTAGCTTAAGGTTTAATGTTCCGCTTGAGATTCTTTGGCATATTAGAGAGGTGGCCTATGAGTTAGCCTTACCACAAGGTCTTTCTGATGTGAATCCTATATTTTATATGTATATATGAAAGAAGTATCAATCTAATAGTTCTAATGTGATTTAGTGGGACTCAGTACAGTTGGATCAAATTCTGGCTTTCAAGGAGGAGCATGTGGATATTTTGTAAAGACGGATTTGGAAGTTGAGGTCGAAAGAGATTGCCTTTGTAAAAGTTCAGTGGAGATATCTTCCAGTTGAGGAAGCCACCTAGAAGACCGAGCTAGACATGTGGAGCAGATATTCCCAAATTTTTTACAGTTCAGGTACTTTTTCTCTTTATGTTTGAGGATGAATGTGTGTTTTAGTGGTTGTTGTTCGTTGGTGTAGCCACCAACTCTCATGAGAGCGTATGTGGTTGCAAGTAATAAAGTGATTCTGAAATAATTAGGGTTGTTGATCCCACAATGACTTATGATGACAAGCTAGAGATATGCTACTGTCACGCCCCGAGCCTATATCCTGGACGTGGTCGGTACCCGATGCCATTGTTGGCCCAATCATACCCATAACATAGTATAAAACATGAGAGTAAAACTAAACATGGTTTAAGAGCATCTGAAGAGGTATGTCTCGTAAAAGAAATAAATTTCATAAATAAATACATAGTACTTAAATCCATGAATATGAAACGGAGGTCAAAATTAAAATACATGACAGACTGTTGATCTATGAAGCCCCTAACATGATTGAGTACTATCTGTCAGGTCAAGGACCCTGGCATACCTTAAGCAAGCGAACACAAAATACCAAAATTGTAGATTAAGTACTTCAGAAGTAAAAATGGCTCACCAATAGCTGAGAGAGAAGAGTCTATCATAGTATTTGATCTCGAGCATGGGTACCTAAGTCTGCATCATAAAAAGATATAGGGCAAAACAACGTATGTACATGGAATGTACTATATATAATATAGCTGAATGAAACATAAGATAAAGGTATGACTAACTTATGATATATCTGTATAGATAATACATGAAGAAAATGTGTAATAAGATCATGAGATAGACTATATAACTGAAAAATAAGAGAGTCTAAATAGCTAAGCCATGAAGTAAATTATATAACTAAATTGTAAGAGAATCTGAATATTTGAATCATAAGACATCTGTCTAACAGAATCATAAGAGAATCTAAATATCTGAATCCTAAAATAACTGTATAACTGAGGACTATGAGAGTATATAAAGTAAAGTCAAAAGCTTTACAATCATGAGGTTGACCTTGGCCAAGAATATTATCTTTAATAAATCATAATTCATAAGATAGTTTTTTCAATTCATAATATATCATTACCTTTCCAGGTATGAAACATACATACATGACTGTGGATTCATAATAATCCCTTGTTAGGAGCACATAGAAGAGTTCTCCCAACCAATGGTACCGTAATACCTCGGATTTCGAACAGACAAACACTCAATGTTGAGTATGAAAACTCAAAGTCAGAGACTTGAAGTTCCAGACCAGTATGACTTAGTGTACGAGTCGTGGAACAATGTATGAGCCTTACTTTGGTCGTGAACTTTGACTAGACTTAACAAAGTCTCCTCAAAACTACTAGTCATTTTACGGGTGATACTTTTAATGTACGAGTCATATTGATAAGTCTATGAGTCACAATGTTGTAATTAGAGAAGTTATCCAGGAGTTGAGAAACTCCCAGTGATTAAGAATCTTGGTACGAGTTGTACCATGGGTATGAGTCGTGGTATGCTACACTAGAAAATTCAGCAATGTCTCACTAAGTGCAAGTTTGCCTTTTCCTTATCTTTTTACCCTTTCCCACGACATTTTGGTCACCAAAATCTATAAATATGAGATCCTAAAGCCTATTTTTTTTAATCTCTCAAGAATAAGTCTATAACAAGACTAAAGAAATATCAAACAAGCTAGGGTTCCTAATCAAGCAAGTTCATCAAGTTTCTCTAATCAAGTGTTTGTCTTCGTTCAGGTACGCAAAATTTAAGTGATGCATTCCTTTCATCCTCACATCCAAGTACTTTCAAGATATTTGATATTATGATTCAAAACTAGGGCTCATTCCCAAATTACTAAAGTTTAATTCTTTACATACTTTACTTGGATTCTATGAATAAGGTTTTCTTATAAACTTATAATTTCTATCTAAATTATGATTTATGCATCAAGACTAATGCTTTAAGGTTTCTTTATAAACTATGAACTCTATATTGAAGACACATGATTTTCAGCATACGATTTATGACTTGGTATGGAGCTTAGGCTCACAACATCACAGTTTATAGACATGTTGAGTACAATCTCAAAGCTATGATTCAGTTATGAAATAAAGTACTAATATGATTTTTTGGGAGGATTATTTAGCATCGAGAGGAAAAGGGTTCAGATAACCCAAGTCCCATAACTATGTTGCCACCATAGGTTTCACCCAAAAGGCATAATTATATGATTCTTATGTACATGGTACTGCACCTTGGCCTATCAGAACAACTCTTCAAGTGTGGGTGTAAGACACTGGACATCATGAGCTTCCATGGTGTTTTTCAATTATGAGGAACACCCTTATGTATAAACTTTATGAAAACTACTATCTATATGCTCATGAAACACTTTTATGCATACATGTTTCTTATGATTTCACTTTTCGGGTTTTAAACTATTTTAAGTTATTCTCTACAAGCGTCTATGATCTGTTCTTTAGTTCATATTATATATATGTATATACTTGTATACCAATACATTCTAATGTATTGACTGCCTCTTCCTCTATATTTTTCATATGATGTAGATCTAGGTACTCAAGCTTAAGGTTTGTTGTTAGGCGTTTAGTAGCACCTGACATCCAGCATATTGGTGAACGCTCCTATTATTTAGGAGGCTTGGAGAGTCTTTAGCTTTCTTTCATAATATTGGTTTAGACTTTGACTCAATAAAGGTTACGGGGCCTTGTCCTGGTTAGTTTTTATATTACTAGTAGAGGCTTTACTATACAGATAATATTTAGTAGTGACATTCTTTCATTCATTCTAGTTATGTTTTAATAAAGGATTATTCTTTCATGACTTAGCCCACTATAGTTGTCTATGTTTCCGCATTAGTTTTATTTATCATATTACTCTATAGATATGCTATGACAAAGGTACCATTGAACTACTAGTGAGCAGCTAGCTATGGCTCACGATTAGGGTGTAGACTCGGATCAAAACAAACTTGGTATCAGAGCAATAAGTTCAAGTGTCCTAGGGTGTCTGTGAAGTCGTGTATAGTAAAGTTCTATTTATGGGTGTGAAGCATGTCACATTTTTAATTGGAAAGCTATAGGTCATCTAGGAATATTTCCCTTCTTTCATGATCTATTTTATGCGATAGAGTTTAACTCTGTATTTTTCATCTAACTCGTGTTTTACGTGTGTTTTATATCATGCCTCCAAAGAGGATCGCTAGTCAGACACCCACTGCTAATGCTTGAGTTTAATCTATTCCTCCACCTCCAGTATGTATTGTTCAGACCATAAATGTAGCCCATTCTTACAGTCAAAATGCTAATATCGAGACTCCACATTTGCCATCTGTTACATAGAGGGGTACTGGTTCATCTGTCGTTCAGCCTCCAAATATCGATCCTAATGTTGATTTGATGAATGCTATTTAGATGCTGACTTAGATAATGGCTACTCAGACTAGCCATCCAGCCCCAACCAATACTAGTTTTCAGGTTGCTTTTAAGGTCCGTGACTTTCTCAAAATAAATCCTCCAGAGTACTCAGCGTCAATGCTTAGTAAGGATCCATAAAATCTCATTGATAAAGTTTAGAAATTTTTTGGGTTATGCATGTTACAAAAAGGTTTAGCTTATTTTGTATCAGTTTAAATACATTGCAGGCATATGGTATAAGCAGTGGGAAAAAGTCAGAGGAGAGGATGTGGTACCTGTATAGTGGTTTGAGTTTCAGGATGCTTTCTTGTGAGTTTCTTTTACCTAGAGTTAAGGGAGGCTAAAGTTAGAGAGTTCTTGAATTCGGAACAGGGTTCCATGAGTGAAAAGGAGTATGGTCTAAAGTTTACCCAGCTATCTTGTTATGCTCCAGATATGGTGTTCGATATAAGGAATCAGATTAGCTTATTAATTTCAGGGTTGTCTATACTCTTGAGTAAAGAGGGAAAGGCCACAATATTGATTGGAGACATGGCTATAGCGCGACTTATGATTTATGTTTAGCAGGTTGAAGAGGATAAATTAAGGGAGACAAAAGAATTTTATAGTAAGAGGACCAAGATGGCCAACCATGATCACAGTCAGCAAAGGGTCAGAAATAGGAACCTGTCTTCCTTTCAAAATAATTCCTTCAGATCATCCCTATCTTTAGGTAATGCACCAACTTCCAAGTTCAGGAATAATCAGAGTTTTAGAGCTTCAGGTCCTTAGTCTTAGGGCAATGTTATAAAGGGACCTTTGTACCTTTTTGCAACAAGTATGGGAAATACCATCTAGATGAGTGCCTCTTCGGTAGAGATATGTGTTTCTGATGTGGACAATAAGGTGATATTCTGAGAGATTTTCCTTTGGAAAGGCAGGGATATGGGTGTAATAGATCCCAAACTACTCCATCAGCCCTAATAGGTCGTGGTACTCAACAAGTTAATGCTTCTGGTTTTGGTAGTGGTTAGAACCACTTCTGTACTTTATCCAGCCATCAGGATTAGGAGTGTTCCCCAATGTCGTTATCGATATGTTGAAAGTTTTCTCTCTCAATGTTTATGCTTCGTTAGATTCGAGAGCTACCCTATCTGTTGTGACTCCCTATGTTGCTATGAAATTCAAACTTAGTCCTGAACAACTCCCAGAATCTTTCTTTATTTCCACTCTAGTTGGTAGGTCTGTATTAGTTAGACAAATCTATTGAAATTGCACCATGTCCATCCTTCATAGAGATACCACAATCGGTCTAATAAAGTTAGACATAATAAGTTTTGATGTCATTTAAGGTATGGAGTGGTTATATTCGTGTTATGCTTCAGTTGATTGTAGAACCCCAAATAGTGAAATTTCAGTTTCCAAATGAACCTACCTTAGAATGGAAGTGTAATCCAGTTGTGCCTAAGGGTCATTTCATCTCTCATCTCAAGACTAGGAAAATGGTATTTATCATCTGGTTCTAGTTAAGGATTCTGGTGTCAAAACCCCTTTTCTTTAGTCTGTTCCTATGGTTAATGAGTTTCCTGAAGTCTTTTTCTATGATCTTTCGAAGTCCCTCCCAATAGGGAAATATATTTTAGGATAAATATCCTTCCTAATACGCAACCTATCTTTATTCTGCCGTATATAATGGATCCAGTTGAATTGAAAGAGTTAAATGAATAGTTTAAAGATCTTCTAGATAAGGGTTTCATCATGCCTAATATTTCTCCATAGGGGGCTCCAGTCCTTTTCATGCATAAGAAAGATGGTTCCTTTTGAATGTGCATTAACTACCGCCAATTGAACAAGGTCACTATTAAGAACAAATATCCTATTCCTAGAATCGATGACCTATTGGACCATCTCTAGCGTGTCATTTGTTTTTCCAAATTTGATCTTCGATCCGATTACCATCAGTTGAAGGTTAGGGAGCATGATATTTCTAAGACAACTTTCCATACTCGGTATGGTCACTATGAGTTTATTGTCATGTCTTTTGGGTTTACCTATGCTCCTGCAACCTTCACGGATCTCATGAATAGGGTTCTCAAGCCATACCTCAAAATATTCATAATCGTGTTCATAGATGATATTCTGATCTATTCCTGTAGTGAGCAACAACATGTCGATCACCTTAGAATTATTCTTCAGAATCTTAGAGATAAACAGTTGTATGCAAAGTTTACGAATTGTGAGTTTTCATTAAAGTCCATAGCATTCCTTGGGCATTTCATTTCTAGTGAGGGTATTCTAGTTGATTCTCATAAAATTGAAGCAGTTAAGAAGTGGCCAAGACCTACATACCCATCAAACATCAGGGGTTTCTTATGTTTAGGCAGTTATTACAGAAGGTTCTTAGACAGTTTCTCATCTTCAGATTTCATAGGTACGCGGACAACCTATACTGACTGAGCGGCATTGGGTTATTAGCTAGCAATACCTCTAACAGATAGGACGTGTGGCCAAAGGGTATAGGCTTAAGTACTATGGGGCTCTCATGGCATATTTAGATTGGCCAAAGGCCCAATGTTGTAATCTAAAAATAGTGTCCCCCTCCTCACTTGTAAAATTATTTGGATATCCACTCTTTTTCTTAATACAATAGTTTGTTTGCCTCCATGCATTTTTATTCTCATTTTTTTATCTAGATTTGTGGTAATCATACTCCGTCAACAACTCGGAGAGCTGGGAACTGATCTCAAATGCACCCATATTCACTCTAGGCTTGATTAGATTATGCTTTACTTTGTTTATTTTGCCTACTTTATACTTTGTTCATTTTCGTTATCACCTAGTAATTGAACTGCTAGTAAATCAAACCTAAAATAAGGTCAAATCATAATGCATGCTCTTGACTCACCTACAAACTCAATTGTACCAAATCCATCGTTATGGCATGAACCAGAATCATTCCCCTCCCTCTCATTGAATGAGGTGATGGACCGACGAAAAGGGTCGTGACGCTAGAAAAACTAGTTGATGATCTCAAAAGAGCTCTGACAGGGAAGTAGGTTTTTGAGTAGGGGGAGCCCGATATCTGCTTGAAATGATTGATTTTGATGAAAGGAGATTCAGAACCACTCAGGGACTTTATCGTGAGGTTTTAGAAAGTGAGTCGCCAGGCACCAGAGATCTTTATAGAATGAAGGAACGTAACCCTTGTTATGGGATTGAACCCCAGAAGCTCTCTCATATTTTTTCTACTGGAGCAGAGTCGTGACGTAAAAGGAATGTAACATGATTGATGGGGGAGAGAAAACCAGAAATTAAATATTTTGACATCAGAAGGAGACAAAAAGCATTACAGCTATAAAAAGAGATTTCTAGAGGATTGGGACATTGATACAGGAGACGTGGCCTTTGGGAAAAAGGACCAAGATCATAAGAAGGGTTCGCACAATAGCGCTTTGGTAGTATCTTTAGTTATTAATAAGTGTGACGTAAAACATGTGCTAGTGAATCCAGGTAGCTCGACAAACATCATGCATAAGCTATTTCTCAAGCAGATGGAGTCATAAGCTGATATGGTCGACGACAATCTCAACATGGCTAGTGAAGTCAAAAGGGGAGAAGCCATACTGACAAACAACAGTGCGAGAGTAGAGAGGAGACTCCTTTCGATATCCTCGATGGGGATATGAGGTACAATGTTATCATGGAAAGGCCTTGGATTCACGTGCCATGAGGGTTGTGCCATTGACGTATCATCAAGTACTGAAGTTCCCTACACCTCTTAGGGTGAGGCAAATAAGGGGGGTTACTTAAGGGCAGTTGGGGATATGTATGCCATCTTACCAGTAAGGGAACATTCACAGAAGCTAGAGTCCACCTTTCGCAGCGAAGCAGAAGAAGAGTTATTAAGGACAACAAAAATAAACAAGTGGTCGTATGCAATGCCTCAGGCCTGATACGTCCAAGATGAGAGAGATGCAAGTAATTCAACAGGAACTCGAGCGAGCAATTCTCTTCTCGGAGTTCCCCAAAAGAAAGGTATACCTGGTCTTAAAGCTATATCCTGAGCTCAAGGAAGCAATTGTTAGATTACATGAAACTAACATTAACTATTTTTCTTAGACCGACCTTGATATCATAGGTATCCCCTTAAAGAAATCATGTACAAGCTGGGAATAGATCTCGATTTTCCATCGGTAATACAGAAGGGGCACCCCATCTCCAAAGAGAATACAAGTTTGTTAAGGAAGAGGTGACATGTCTATTGTATATAGGGTCTATGTTGAAAGTAAAATACCTGAAATGGTTGGCTAACAAGGTAGTTGTGCCAAAAAAACCAAATAACTTAAAATGTATATTGATTTCAAAGATTTAAAAAAACATACCCTAAAGATTTCTATTTTTTGCAAGAACATCAATCGTATGATCGATGCCACAAAAAAAATACCCTAAAGATTTCTATTTTCTGCAAGGACATCAATCATATGATCGATGCCACACCTGAACATGAGATGATGAGTTTTCTTGATACGTACTCCGAGTATAACCAAATCCAGATGGACCTAGAGGACCAGGAGAATACCTTTTTTGTTACGAACCATGAAATATATTGTTACAATGTGATGTACATTGGCTTACAGAATGCAGGACTACATATTAATGGAAGGAGAATCGAATGTTCGAAAAGCAAATTGGTAAAACCATGTAAGTTTACATAGATGATATGTTTGTCAAATTGAAGGAGGCCAAGGATCATCTAACTCATATGTAGGAGGTTTTTGACATCTTAGGGAAGCACAACTGAAGTTAAATCCAGAGAACTGCGCTTTTGGAGTAGGGCCAAGAAAATTCATGGGTTCCCTTATGTCTAAAATAGGGATTACGGTTAATCTAGATAAATTTAAAGCAACCGAAGAGATATTACATGTACTCGATAATGTTAACACAGTATAAAGGCTAACCGAGTAAGTGTCCACGGTCAGTTGTTTCATATCGAGGTCATCAAAAAGATGTCACCACTTCTTCTCTCTCCTAAGGAAGAATAGTCAGTTCGAATGGACCCCAAAATGTCATTTGGCCTTGCGAGAGTTGAAATCTTACTTATCAAGCCCTCTGTTGTTGGAAAAACCACAGGATAGGGAACAATAACTTTTGTACCTGGCCGTAGTAGAGGTCGCGTTAAGTGTTGTACTTGTTAAAGAAGAAAATAATTCACAATTTCCTATGTATTACATCAGTAATAGCTTACTAGGTGTGGAAACCGATATTTGCACTTGAAAAATCTAGCTTTGGCTCTCGTAGAAGCCATTCACAAGCTCAGGCCTTATTTTTAGTATCACCTAATTTTTGTCGTCACAGCCTACCCACTGCGGAGCTTTCTCCACAAATCCAAACTATTGGGGAGGATGGTGAAGTGTGGGTTGTCGAGCTTAGTGAGTTTAATATAGAATATAAACCTGGACTACCATCAAATACAAAGTTTTGGCTGACTTTATGACCGATTTTAGTCAGAGGATAGTCTCTCAGGCCAAGAAGGATGCCATGTTGGCCTCAGGGGACCAGCCTGGAACTTAGATCCTGTACATTGATAGAGCTACAAATGAGAGAGAAACCGACTTATGGGTAGTCTTACTGACCACGAGGGGAGAAATATTTAGCCAGGCTATAAGTTGTCTGCAACTCACTAACAATAAGGCCAAGTATGGAGCAATTCTTTTAGGTTTATGTTTAGCACGAGGGGTGGAAGTGGAATTGATTAGTATCTTCTTCAACTCCTAGCTCATCGTTAACTAGAATGATAGAACTTATGAAGCAAAAGATGAGTGTATGTCGAAGTACGTTGCAAAAGTTTAAGACTCTCTATCCCAGATCAAAAAGTGGGAAATGAAACAAATTCTTCGCAGGCAAAATGATGAGATAGATGCACTAGCCACCTTAAGATCCACAACTAAAGCGAATGAATTGGTGAAAGAGGTCGTAGTACACCTTCTGCATTCAACACTCAAAACTCCAAGAAAGGAGGAAGTGAACTCCACCAGTTTTGTGTGGGATTAGAGAAACGAATACATAAAGTACCTTAAAGATGGCAAATTTCCAGGGGATGTTAAAGATTTTTGAGCCCTCGGAATAAAGGCCTCTAAATTTTGCTTGGTGGATAGTAACTTCTATAGGAAGTCATATTTGGGACCATTGGCTAAATGTCTTGGACCCAAGGACACCAATTACGTGTTGAGAGAAATACATGAAAGGGTGTATAGCAATCTTTATGGAGCAGATTCATTATTGCACGAGGAAATAAGGGCCAGATATTATTGGCCTTGTATGGAGCAAGAAGCTAAAAAGTTCCATGAAAGATGTGACAAATGCCACTGTTTTTCCCACGACATTGATAAACCTAGAGAAGGCATGCATGAAGTCGCTCCCCCTTGGCCTTTCATGAAATGGGTGATGGACATCGTGGGGCCATTGCCACCGATTTACTTTATATAAAGATCACTCACTATAATGGCGTACCTTTTGAATAATGGGTCAGCGAGAAAATGTGAAAAATGGCCCCTGGTCAGGTAATATTTCTGCTCATCATGATTGACTATTTCTTTAAGTGGATCGAAACAGGGGCTTACAAGCAGATCTGGGAGTGAGAAGTGATAGACTTCATATGGGAACACATAATATGCCATTTTGCAATAAAAAAGGATATTGTTTGTTATAATGGTCCCCAATTCGTAGGGGCCAAGGTAACTAAGTTTTTGGACGAATTGCACATCAAGCGGATTTCTTCTACTCTGTATCACCCAAATGCGAATGGGCAGGCTGAGTCAAAAAACAATGCGGTGCTGTTCAATCTCAAGAAAAGGTTGAAAAATTCAAAGTGCTGCTAGATAGAAAAACTGCCAGGGGTACTATAGGCTCACGGAATAATGATAAAGTCAAGCATCGGGAGACCCCATTTAAATAGTATATAGGGATGAAGCTCTAATTCTAGTTGAAGTAGGCGATCCCAACCTATGATTACTGGAAGAGAAAAACTGTGAGAACAACAAAGTTATGAGAAAGAAACTAGATTTACTAAACAAACATTGGGAAGTTTCTCTCATCCGAGTGGTTGTGCACAAACAAATGATAGAGAGATATTATAACCACAAAACCATGCTCTATTACTTCAAAGTAGGGGACCTGGAACTGTGGAAAGTGACTCTTAGTACTTGAAACATGAGTGAAGGAAAGCTAGGTCCTGGATGGGAAGGACTATACAAAATAACCAGCCTAGCCGAAAAAGAAACCTACCAATTGACTGACCTTAATAGCAATCAACTGTGAAATAATTGGAACGCCAATTATTTGAAAATATACTACTATTGAAAATAAAAGTATCATTAAATGACCTCCTTTTTTACACAACACACACTACTTTTTGTTTCCTTTACACAATTTTTATCCAGAATTAGGGTTTTTGGGTAAGGTTTTTAATAAGGTATGCACCAAGCACATTTGGAGGATGTAATATATTTGGTATGAAGTTTCAAAAACTTGAGAAAAGTCTGACTCTAGGGAATGCCACTTTGAGACTTTGGAAACATCAAACTAGGGACTCCAAAGCAAATTTAACTAATGCCAACTCGAGCATGCAATCGTATTAGGAGCGTTTGGTTCATTTAAATGTATAGGCGCTAACATACCATTTAATGTAAATGAACATTATGATGAATGAAATATATATTTCTTGCTCTATGCTTCGATAATTTCCTTGTAAATACAGTTCCTCTAAGTTTGAAAAGAGGACCTTAAGTCATCCCAACACCTCGCATTTGACATAAATAGGAGACATCCTAACTTATAAAAATGTCGAGAAATAATATCACGCGTAAAATAACACGGGCTCGACTTAGTGAAGCCTAAATACATATATGTGTATATATATATATATATATATATAGCGAATGCTCACACGAGTCACAGTCACATTCCTCAAAGAGCAGATATATTTGAGAGGAGTATCATAAAACAAAAACTGATTGGTCACTACCTTTGACCATCAAATTGAGACTTTCTATGCGTAAAAGCAGATTACATCACCTTATGGAGCTTTGGGGCTAGTCAAAAGTTTTCTATGAAGGAACAACAAATAAAAACTAAAGAATTGTCCTACAATCTCAAAAGGACAAAAGTCTCACTTATAAACAAAAAGAAAGGAAATAAAGAACACATGAAGAGGTAAAAACAAGAAGTACAAGGTGATAGCACCCTTAGGACAACTCCACAGACGAGATCTGGGACTCTTTCCAGTCGCTCTCTTTTTCAAACATATAATCCGAAGAAGAAGTAATTTTAGCTCGGTCCAAAAGGGGAAAATCAATTACCGTGATGGTATCATGGTTTATCTCGATCTCCCTCTCCACCATAAAAGGGTTAACACGGATTTTGTCTAGAAATTCTAAGTGATTTTTCCATATGTTATCCTATCGAAGGGATAAGAGGCCCTACTTTATGATAGAGCTCCTGCCCCTACTTTTCCCTAATCTCTTGTGTAACATATTGTACTTCTTCCTCTTCTCGTACAGGTCCTACTTAGTCAGTCTAAGTGTCTCGACTTTCCCTTTAAGAAAATCTGCTTCGGCCTTGGCAACAATAACATCGGTAACACTCTCTTTAAGCCGAGCCAGTAACTAAGTCACCTCCTGACCAGCCTAACCCGCCCTCCTGATGGCCTCTCTCTTCTCCTCCTTAGAGACCTGGAGCTTTTAAAATTGGATGTCGGTTTAGTGTGAAGCTTAGCTAAGCTTTCCTTTTCGATGATTGATTGCTCTTCTAATAGTTGGATTTGCTCTTCAAGGGTAGCAATCCTTTTCGAAAGCCATTCCCCCTCATGCCTTGTTAATATTCACAAAAGGAATAAGACAAAGCCTTAAACATGCAGAAGTATCCTTGCATATGGGTAAACCCTACTCAGGAAAAAGGAAAACTGAGAAACATAAAGGAGAAAGCTAATGAATTAAATGTGATTTAATATAAGAAGCATACTTGATGTCGCCCAAAATATACCTCCAGAAAAGTATAACGCGGTCGATGTATCAAATATAGAACCCAACTAGGTTGGGGTCGATCCCACAGGGAATAGGACTAAATTCTGTCGAATGTTAGTCTGAGTAATTGGCAAGTAAGTAAAACTGGGAGATTTTTGTAAGCAAGTAGTAACAGTAACGATTGTTGATTATTGGATTTGTTATCAATATGAGAAATACACTTGGACTGTGATCCCCAATGATTCCTTAACTCCACCGATTACTTGTGCTGGCAAAACTGTCCCGCTGCGCTGCATGCAAAATCTAACAAGATATGTTCATCTAAATGTCTCTCAACCTTGGTTAGACAAATTTCACTCTTCTCCTCTTGGTCTCCAAGTGTCGCACTACTAAGCCTTGTTCTGGATCTCAGATAACTATCCCTGTTGCGGCTCAAGTTATTAGATGAAGGTTGATAGCTTCAAATCTCTGTTGTTATTTCCTTTTACCAATCTCTACCTCTCTTTCGAGCAAGTCTAGAATACAGGTGAGTTTCTAACTTTTGCAACCGTTAGAAGATCAATCACAACGAAAGAAATAACAATACATGCATTCACATCGGTTCAGAATTGTTTTGCACTTAACCCATTTCGTTAATTCTTCATGGTTCACACAACCCTAGTTGATGGGTTTAGTTACTCAAGATTGCAAGAACACCAGAAGAATTCAATGATGAAAACATAATTGTAAACTCACAATAAGAAGAAAACTCTGAAATCTCAATATGAATGAAAACCCTAGAATCGATATTCCAAGATTACTAAATCAATAATGTATTTATGAACTCAAACTAATAAAAATATATTTCAAAATAATATAATGACCAACTCCTAAACATAGGACAATATAGGGGTATTTATAGATACAAGGTGAATCCTATCCTAAACAAAACAGGAGAACAAAGTCGTCAACTTTCCACGGTTCTGTGGGTAAGTATCGTGGGTCCAACTCACGTGATGTGTGTCTGTTCCGTGGAAATCAGGCCTCCATGCACACTTTCAGGAGTGTGCCGTGGGTCACTTTCCATGTCACATAGGTCGACCTACATCACGTAGGTCGGTACCGTGGGTCACATTTTTTTTTCAACTCCATTTTTTTTGTTTTCAAAAACTTCATTCCATTGCATGCTTCTTCCCATCTTCTCCATTTTGCTTCTAAAACCTATTTTCCTGTAAGATAGAACAGAAAACACATCATACCTACCAAACATACCCAAGTTATTGCCTATTTTCCTTGTTTTAAGCATCGAAAGTGTCATGAAACCATGGCACATCAGTACTCAAAAAAGGTAATGAAGGGTCTGAAAGAGAATTTGTTGGTTGTATTGAAGCGACAGGTTTCTCAGAAACTCAGTATAAACTTGCAAAGTGGGATGAGGGTATAAATTCTCCCAAACTGCTTCTGCCATAAGTACCAGGGACTCTTGGACAAATCTAGAACCCAAAAAATCCTCTCAAATAATAGGGAGAGGAATATCTGAAAGAGTTCTCATCAATGGTGCCAGAGTTTGGACCTATCCCCCGGCAACTCCACATCTCCCCAATAGCTCACTCGGGTTACTCCATTCAATCATTTAAAGAGGGGTACCTCCGAGAAAAGAGGCCACCCATTCGAGGCTAGTCAACAATTTGTTAACAATGGTGTTCTCTTCTAAAAGGGTCACTTCCTTACTTTTTTTCTACTTCCTTACAAAAGAGGGGGATTCACCTATAATGACTTTCTTTCTTTTCTTCTTTGGAGCACCTTTCTTGGGTGCCTTTTATTATTTTTCTTTTGACTATTAAAGAGAAGTAACGTGGACCCATTGAGAGTCAGGAGGAATCTATCCCACTGATCTTCGGCCACGCTTGTTTTATTCCTAAATTGGAAGAAAAATCAAACAACAACGATAACAGATAGGTAAAAGAGAAGGAAGAGAGGGTTGTGCGCTAAACTCACTATGGTTAGGAAATGACCAATCCATTTTCTTGGAAAGAAAGCTCCAGTAACACTCCTCGAGTTTCACACTGCTGAGGACCTTTTAGATCCAAGGCTAAATTTTGATGGATAAAAGGGGTCTAGGATTCGGCTGAAAAAATAAATATCTCTTCAGGCAAGATAGAATCAAAGTCGAGAATAATTCTAAATAATGGAAATAAGATACTTACGAAAGTAATTCCAATATTCCATCAAAAGGCACTGTGAAGAAGATGCTTGATATGGAGGAACATAAATTTATTGATTTGCTGTCACCCTTTTTCATCTAGATCAGAGAGGATGCTTTTTGTCCCTCAACACTTGACTATTAGCAATTTCTCCTAAATGATTCAGGGACTGTTCAAAATAATGAAGTGATCATGCGTGAGGGGAAGCCCTAAGGCAAATGTAATGACAAGGAGGCATGAGACTGCTCTCCAAATATAGGAGCTACTTAAATTTTATAGCTCTCATAGATCTGGAAGATAAAATAAAAAATGGGGTCGTGACCAAATCACAGGGAAAATGACTAGGTATACACCCCCAAATACCCCAATTTCAAGGTAAAGATTCTCTCTAAAGGGAGGAGGGAAAGAACGTCGGTCTCAGTAAACCAACCGCAGTCAATCTTTACCCTTTGAATGTCATCTTCGTGAACCACAGAGACATAAAGGTTAATAGAATGGGTCCTAGGATTGGCGGAGCTATCTCTACAATACTGGATACTATTGTACTTTTAAAGTTAATTAGGCTTCCAAAGGAATTACCGAGTCTACTAAGAACTCAATCTCATTTTAACATGCTTCCAGAGGAGTAAAAAATCCTTCAATAATAGGGAAAAAGAATACGGTAGCAGCATCACTTCCGACAGGACCAATGCCTACATCAGCTCCGACTGGATCATCAATAGCAAAAGGCATGACCTCAATATTTTCAACAGTAACTTCGGTAGAGAAAGCGACATATGAAGACATAACTAGAAAAAAGAGTCTTCCTTTTTAAGAAAAGAAGAGAGTGGTAACGAAAAATAAAGTTTGATGATCGAGCGATGAGTAAGTAAGATGGGAGAGATCTATATAAAGAAATAAAGGGAACGTCGTTAGTCGAAAAGACATTTTAAAGGCAAATGGTAACGTTTGGGTTTTCTTGAAATCTCTCTGGTGGCATAAGATAGGTAAACATATCGGTGTGCATTTAAAAGAATGGGTCGGGGCACACTATGAATGAGTCACCGTATCGAGTTTCCCACCTAAAAAAATTGAAAGAGTGAACTCTCCCGCTTCTCGAAGTTGCATAACTTAACCTCCCAAAAGTGAAGGGACTGTCTGTATGGGGTAAGATGGGCCTAAGGATGTATGGCACTCGTCAAGAAGCCAATATACGATGAGGATCCTCGAGAAGCATTGTGAGATGTCGACTCTGAATAACCCCTTTCAAATGAGGAGAATTTCAGTAGAATGTCCCCCGCAATGACATGGCATAAAAGACAAATAAGGGATAAGGTTTTTAGATTTCTCAGGTACGGGGATGAGATTGTACAAACTGAGCAACATAGGGTTATCAGCTAGCACCACCTCTAAGGGACGAGACACATGGCCAAAGGGCGTAGGCTTAGGTACTATAGGGCTCTCACGACATATTTAGATTGGCCAAAGGCCCAATGTTGTAACCTATAAATAATTTCCCCTCCTGACTTGTAAAATCATCTGGATATCCACTCTCTGCTTAATACAATAGTTTTCTTGGTCTCCAAACATTTTTATTCTTTACTGTTTATCTAACTTTGTGGTAATTGTACTCCGTTAACAACTCAGAGAGCCGGGAACTGATCTTAAACCTGCCCATATCTGCTCCAGGCTTGCCTAGATTTGTTTGCTTTATTTCGCTTACTTTATACTTTGATCATTTCCATTATCACCTAGTAATCGAACTGCTAGTAAATCTGACCTAAAATAAGGTTAAATTATAACATATGCTCTTGACTCACCTACAAATTCAAATGTACCAAATCCATGATAAAATGACTAGTATTAGAATCATATTTTTTTCATAATGATAACAAATATTTAGCACAAAGGGAGTACTAGAAAATTTAGTTCACAGAGGATAGAAAGAAGTGTCAACTATAGAGCTAACGTGGAGCTAACTTATGAATTGGAAAAAGCAACTAAAATTAAAAAATGAATGTATATATAGAAAATGAAAACTTATGTACAGTAAAAGTGGGCCCTTATCTGGGTCCCTGCTACAGTGAATCTACTGTTGAAGTGGGTCCCAGGATTTAATACATATTCTTATTGAGCCCATGTGTCTAGCGGTTCTAATAGAATCAAAACTCGAGCTTTTCTTTTTCTTTTATTCACAAAATTGAAAAACTTTTCAAAGTAGCTAAGAGAAACTAGAGAGAGATGAGAGAAGAGAGAGACAGGGTCTGATGCCTGATGCCTCCCTTTCTTTACAAATGAATGTATATATAGAAAATGAAAAGCTATGTACAGTAAAAGTGGGCCCTTATCTGGGTCGCCGCTATAGTGAATCTACTATTGAAGTGGGTCCCTACTACAGTGAATCTACTATTGAAGTGGGGTCCCCGACGGCTTTACTGTTTATTCTTTTTTCTTTCCTTGAATTTGGTCCAGCTGCTTCATCCGCTTGACAAATTCTTCAGCATTTTCAATTGCTTCTTCAAATAATGTCTCTTCTGGCTGCATTGGCTGGGAATCTGGCAAGATATCATCTTCGCTGCTCTCACTTCTCATTGAAGTATCAGATCTTTCTATCTAATCTATAGACTGAAGCAGATTTCCTTTAACTTCTTCTAAATATTTATTTATCATTTCACTTTTATCTCCGTCTTGAAAAGTGATTTTTCTTGCAATATGACGGAATGTTGTATTATCAATTTTGTCTTGTTGCGATAAAAGAGTATATTCTTTTATCTGTTCTGAAATGGCATCGAGTAATTCTTGACCAAATAATACCTTGGTCTTTGGGTCAGTTTTCATTAACTTGTCCCAAAAATTGTTATAAAATGTCCGAAATAAACAAGGGATTTTTTCATTGGTAAATCCCAATTCTGGTGTCCACTTGTGAATCCATGGAATAGAAAATTCTATAAAGAAGTAGATTTGATCAATATTGTCTGGGTAGCAGATATGATGTACTTTATATAATTCGTCCATGGCTGGAGACACTTTAGTCCATTGTTGGTATAACTTGAGGAATGGTTCTGGCAATATTTTGACTGAAGGACCATGGTATGACCACCAATTTAGAAACCAATTAGGAATCGCTTATGAAAATATTTTTGCACATACCTTTATGAACCAGGTGTGCCTGTTTTTATCATTATTGTAATATAAAACTTTATCAAAAGCATGGATATAATCCCAATAAGTGAAGTTCATTTTAGAAACATTAAGACTTATCTGTCTTTCTTTCATAGTGGATATACCCCAATCTTCAACAGATATAATATGTTTAATAATAATTTTTGAGAAGTTATAAACATTCTTGTCCGTGTTATAATCGGAAAAATACTGAAATTTAGCAGTACCTGTGGTTATGAGAATAGTCTCATAATATGAACGGGTTTTGTATGACTCAACCGGGAAGTATAACCCTCTTATCAAATACCTTTCGAATATCTCCTATGGTTTATCTTTCCGATGTAGCTTGAAATTTTCTACAAGAAATATCATTTCTTGTTTTGGCACCTTTTCATAGGACTTGATATCATCATTGTCCTATTTAGTAACAGAATCAAAAGTATCACTTTGCTTTTGGTTTGCCAGATATGCTTGCATATGCTTGTATAACGGACTATCTTCTGGAATATCTTGCAAGTGTATAACTTTGGAATTTGCCGAAGAAGATTCGCCAGTTTGAGAAATCTTCTCATTGACTAGAGTCTTTCTTCCCAACTGTATAACTGGGGAATTTGATGAGGATCTGTATGACGATCCTTGTGAGTAAGAAGGAGATGATCTTCCCCCTCTTCCTCTGTATTTGCCTCTACTCCACTAAGGATTCATCCTGCAGATATTCACAAGATAAGAAATCTGGCAAAGAATTATCAATTCCTTTTTTATACTGAATCTCGAAATCAAATGGGCTAATTGAGTCTGTCATCTCGCAAATATAATTTTTGAGGTATCATGCTTAAAATCTTTGTTAAACATATATTTAATAGATTGAGTATCCGTTTTTATCAAAAACTTTTGGTTATAAAGATCATCTTGAAATTTTAAAACACATTTGACAATTGTCAACATTTCATTAGCCACAGTTGCATATTTTTTATGGGCTTCAGTCCATTTTCCTGAATGAAATCGTATCAGATATTCACAATTATCATTGGGATTTATTTGTTTTAATATCCCTCCAAAGCCAGTGTTAGATGCATCTTTCTCAAGAACCTTTTGCCAAGCTGGGTTAGCAAGTGTCAAACAGGGTAAAACCTTGACACGTTTTTTAACATTACGGATAATAGACGTATGCTTATCCATCCAAGATCCTTTGTAATTCTTTTTTAGCCTATCATATAAAGGGGCTAAATCACAGGATAAATTTTTATAAAAAGGAGAAATATAATTTAAACTTCCCAAGAACCTTTGTAACTGAGTTCTATCAGTAATAACATCAGGAAATTTATCAGCAAAATTAATAGCCCTTTGTATTGGGGTTATTTTTCCTTGACAAATGTTATGTCCTAAAAAACGAACATCTGTTTGAAATAAACTCATTTTTGGTTTAGATATAACCAAACCATTCTGAATAACTATCTTTTTAAATATATCGGGATGCTTGATATGCATTTCTAATGTTTTAGAAAAAACTAAAATGTCATCAATATAAACAATGATGAAATCCATATATGGATTAAAAATAATATTCATAATTTTCTGAAATTCAGAAGGGGCATTTTTAAAACCAAATGGAATGACATTCCATTCATATTGTCCAAATGGAACATTAAAAGCAGTTCTATAAGTATGCTCCTTTAAAATTTGTATTTGCCAATATCCTGATTCTAAATCAAATTTTGAAAAGATATTAGCATCATATAATCTTGAAAGTAAATCTTTTTTATTTGGAATGGGATACCGTATCCATTTTAAATATTTATTTAGAGGTTTATAATTAATAACCAATCTGGGTACACCTCTTTCTTTTTCTGCAGCGTTATTAACATAAAATGAAGTACATGACCAAGGGGACTTGGAAGGTTTTTATCAAACCTTTCTGTAATAGATTATCAATCTCTTTTTTGCAGAATTCTACCAATTCAGTATTTATCTGACAAGGGCGATATTTTGTAGGGTATTATCCTCGGAAAATCCTTCTTCATAAGGAAGAGTGACTATATGTTTCTTTCTATTCCAAAAAGCACTTGGATTATCAGCATAAATATCAACAACAATTTGTTCGGAAATTAATTTAATTTTTCCTAAACTTTAGCAGATTGTAGTGTATCAATAATATTCATGCTAAAAAGTTCTAATTGTAAAGAATTAATATGTCTTTGCTTCATATCAATCAAAGTATTAATATCTCTAGTTATGGGATCTGTAACAAAAGTATAACTGATTTCTTTGTTATTGAAAGTAGCTTTACATCCTTTAGCATCAATATGAGTATAAGGATAAATAGCATTTATAAAAGGGGTTCCAAGTATAATTGGAGGATATAATTGATTTTTAAATAGAAAAAAGAAATGCAGTATGCAGACTTTATTCTGACAAATATGTGCATTAGGCAGTTTATACTTTATATCTAAAGCATGACCTGATGCAGATCTAACCATATGAGTAGTTTTTTGAAAATAGTTAGTAGGTATTAAACCTTCTTGGATGCAGCTAACATCAGCTCTGCTATCAATCATTGCAACATCGTTAACATAGAAGTTGTTATCAATTAAAATTGTACATTTAATGTACCATTTATGAGCAATAACAATTTGCATCATTCCTAAAAACATATCATGTTTTGGGCTTAAATCAAGTTGTTTTGAAACCTCGTTATCCTCTGGTTGTTCGAAAATAAATTTTTTCTTATCATTAGATGACTCAGTCAAAGAATTATTTTTCTCTATCTGAGTAATCCTATGATCACAAATCATTTGATTTTGCTTAATTGATTTAATTTCTCTTTTCAAATTTTCAATTTCAAATTTTAAATCATCAAAAGACGATTCCCTAGAAGGGGCATACTTTTCCAAAATTCTTTTATTGACTTCAGACAAAGAATAAGGAGCCGAATATTAAAATTCATTCGTTTGGCTCGAAGTACCAGAACTGGAACTTGTTTCCAAAGTAATGATTTATTCTCAAAGGTTGTTATCAGTAACCTCTTTCAATAGTTCAATTATAATCAAAAGTAATAGTCTGAATATTTAAATCTTGAAATTGAGTTTGTTGTTTATAAAACTCATCAATTTCACATGAACAATTATCATCTTGGCAAGTTTTGCCAGCATCATTATTTTCTTTATCATAAAAATCAAGAAGATCGACTTCTGCTTCAGATTCCGTATGATCAGGTTCATAGTCGGATTCTGATCCGGAAGTGCATAACAAATCATAAATTTTATCATGCAAACCATCATCAAGTTCTAAAGCTTTAAGCTTTTCTAACTTACAATTAGGAGTTATGTGTCCTAATTTTCCACATCGATAACACTTAACTTTAGATAGATCTCTATTAGACCTATCTTTTGTAAATCTTTTAGATTTACGAGCACTTTTTTGTGCCTCACGTTCCTCTTTGGATCTATATCTAGATCTCTTTTTCCTATAATGATAAGGATTATCTTGGTTGGAGTGTCGATGATACTTACTCCTTTTTGTCTTGCTATGACTAGATGTTGGGTGTAAATCGAATTGAGTACAGAAATCTCCTAATTGAGATTTTTCCTTAAGTTTATTCATCTTAAGCTGTTTAGAAAATTTTAGCTCATTACACAAGTTCAATCATTCTTGCGTACAAACTCCTATGAGTTTTCCATAAGTATAATTCTTATACGGGATTTCACCATAATTTCCTCAAAGAGTTTTCCTAACTCTTTTAGCAAATAATGAAGGAAGGCCATCTATAAACTTGGCTTTCCAATGATCATATTTATTTTCAGGTAATTCCATAACCCTAGTAAGGAAGGTATCCTTATACCAATGGAATTCTCCTAAAGTCCTACATCGAAGACTATTTAGAAGTGTACGAGTAGTATCGAAATCACTGGTAAATCTACCACTAAAATGTTCTAGAATGGTCATAACCTAAGTATAGACCGCATCTTCTCAGCCACTAGGTAACTTGTATCCAAAATTATCAATACTTTCTTCGGGATTTACGGCGTTTATCACAGCAGCTTTAGCTTCAACAGACATATAATTGTCCCACCAACCTCGAAGTTGACCCGTAAAGCCTGCAATTATCATTTTGCAAATAGTTCTATCACTATTTTTTGTACTGGACTTACAAATGGTGGCGTACATCATCATCCTATGTACTAAAATAGTCATCTGTCTATCAGTCAGACCATCAATATTCCATTCGTAAATATCAGAACCACTATAAGACGTATTAGTCTGGTTCCAATCACGTTCTTCGATTAGAACACCCTGAGGAGTCGGTCCAGGATAGTAATGAGTTTGTATCCTAGGCTTATCAGTGTACCGAATAGTTCCTTTTAACTTATTAATCTCGGACCAAGTTTCTTCTCTATGATTAGAAGGAGACTCAAGCTTATCAGCAAATTGAGAAGATAAATCTATAGGCTTAATATTTAAACCAACAAATTTTTTATCAAGAAGTTCTTCTAATTCATCAAAAGTTTTTAATTTAAAATCCTGAATCTCAGGAGGTCTTTGAATAGAGGTTGTAACAATTTGAGCAGATGATGTGCCAAAAGAAGAAGGAACATCAGTCTTTTCTTTATTGTTATTAAGCTGTTTATCAAAACAGTCAATTCATCTAACTTTTCATCCAAAGAACTAATATGTTCTCCTAATACTTTAACATATAATCCCAGATAATTATTTTGGAAAATTAACTTATTAATTTCAGCAATACTTACTGCAGCAATATCATTTTCAATAATTTTTTGAAATGCAGTAAAAGTAATACCTGTATTATTAGGTAGTATAAAAGATGATTGAGGAGGGTAAATGGATTTAATTGCATTACCCTGAGCATCTTGATAAGATCTTTCTAAAATATTTACATATAAAGGCAAATAAGTGGTTATAAACCAAGGAACAAAATACATAATTTGATTATGTAAAACACAAGTTTCAAAAACCTCTTGAGAAATATTATTCATGTCATCCTTACTATAAGTGTCAAAAAACCAAGATTTAAACTGCTTCCATTTGTTATCAAAAAATTCATTTTGAATATGTTTTCTTGTCAGGGATCCTGGACTAAAATCAATTTTGTAAGAAACCATTAAACCATATTTGGATCAAAATCCATTTCGGATGCTTAAGGCCTATCCTTATCAGAAATATTGTCACATGCTTGAATAACATTAGTTGTTGGGTTAATCTTTAATGATTAACAGGCATATCACTAGATGAAATAGTATGTAGAGAAGTAATTTTATTTACTCTAGCTGGACCATAAATAGATTCAACTGGAGCTATCATAGAAGGTACAAAAGGCAATAATCTATTGCTACCAGAAAAGGACTGTCTGTTATAAACAGAAGATTTTTCATCAAATTGAATACAGATTTGACCATCAGGAGTTTGAGTAATATGAGAGTACTCAGAATTTGTAACCTTATTGGCTAACTGATTGGGAGGTATAACCGATTTCAAAACCCAAGTAGCTGGAAAATTAACTTCTTCCCACCTAATTGGTCTTCGATTAGTAATTTTTGATTTAACAAAATTAGTTTCAAACAAAATAGTTTGATTAGATGTATCATATAATTTACATCTAGGATTTAACGTAGACAGTAATTTATAATAAATTCTATAAGATAAACATATAAGTTCAGATCCAGTCGCATAATTATAACCATGCGTTTTAACATTTAATGTTAATGCATCAAGTATATTAACATCAGACAAGGAAAGTTGTAAATTAGGCTGTGTATTAAAATATACTGGACCTTAGGTCACGGTAGATTCAATCGAACCCATTAAAGATTGCCGAAAATTCAGATTTCTTGCATCTCTAAGAGTTGCTAGAAAAGTTTCAGGTAACCCTTTAAAAGTTAATGGTTTGAAAGCAATTTGAACCATGCCTATATGCAGAAAATTATAACGATTTTTGTATAAATCAATATCTCGTTTATTTAATAAACGAATAGTATGTTCAGACGAATTTAAAGCTAAAGACTGCTCAGTAGTTTTTATTAACTGAGTAGAAGACGATTTATTAAACCAACCATAATCATAAATAGTTCTTATCAAAACTTTTGGAATAGTCAATTTGTTTAACAAATCAAGATTTTGAGGTATATCGACCTCTTCTAACCTATCATTTTTGACACTGGATTCTCCCAAATCCATTTTTATTCAAACTATCTATGCTGAATAAAAAATTATAAATAAAGATAGTTTTACTAATTTAGCTTTCAAGATTTTTTTAAAACTTTACAAACTTATTTACACTTTAAAAAATGAATTAATTGTAAAAGTAAAACAAAAAATATAATTAATTCTCTCTTGGTTTAGTAATTAACAAGTAATTTGTGATAACTCTTCATATTAAGACTGAACAACTAATAGTATATGATAGATGAAGTAACTTCTTAATATGATTTAATCACTGAGAGCCAAATGAGGAAAAGTTGATAACTTCACGCAAAAAAAAAAAAGAAAAAAAGAAAAAAAAAACAGCTCTTCGGAATCAACAAAAGAAAATTCAGTAACCATATCGGAACCGAGTACAATTGATTCTTGAACTTTTATTATAACCATCTTTATAACTAAGAATAAGGTGAAAATAAATAACTAATTATATTATTATTTTTAAAAATGTTTAAGTATGAATAATCTATTTTAATAATAATAACAATTATTTAGAAATGTAGAGAGTGTAAGAATATTACGTATAATATTACCTTGTCTCCCAAGTAAAGTAATAAATCAGTCAATTAATTTTCCTCCAAGTTATGCATATATGGTATTTCTTTGATGGAAAGAAATAACTATGAAAGTCCCTAAGGTTAAAGTTATTTGCCTAAAAGTCTCTAGCCTACCTATAAATGCACCTGTGACTCCATCAGTCTAGCAAGCCTTTTGATCGGCATAGGCTAGAAGACTTCTAAGCTTGTTAAATCTCTCTCAAGTTTTTCTTTCTTCTTACACTTGGACAATGATGGCTGAAGGTACGTTCCTGTTTAACTTTTTCGCTGCGTTTTGGCTCTGTGTATGTGTTGAAATTCAACATGTGGTATCAAGAGCCATCCTTTAAATGTTATATTCTGATTGAGATCCTAGATCTATTTTCGGTTACATCATGGTATGAGTTATATTGTAATTTATTTTACTTACTAGATCTAATTTGACGTTTAACATTATGTCAAATTAAGAGTCTCGTGTTTGATAGTTATTAAATAACTAGATCTGCTTTGGTACTATGTACGTTTGAAATTTTATTTGGTACTTAAATTGATTCAATTAATTAACAAGTGATTATCATTTTTCAACGAAGGATATGTAGGCTCAGCCTATTTCTTTGTTATTCAATTTTTCCTTGTTATTACGAGATGCTTTGTACACCGGATTGCTTTGATGTAGGCTATGCCTATTCAATCCGGTTTTAACATTGTGATTAATTAACTATGTTTTTAAGTTAATTATTAAAGTTAAATACTTTGAGATGCTTTATACAACGGATTGCTTTGATGTAGGCTCTTCCTATTCAATCCGTTTTAGCATTTTAAGAATTAACACTTTGTTACTATCTGATGTTTCTTTTACTTTGATTATCGTATTGTTTTGTTGTAGAAACTGTTCGATATGCTTTGTGATGCTTTCACTTCTATTTATTCTCTTTCTAGACTGCTTTGGACTGTATTTCTTGAGCCGAGAGTCTATTGGAAACAACCTCTCTACCTTTTGAGGTAGGGATAAGGTTTGCGTACACTCTACCCTCCCCAGACCTCACTTTGTGGGACTAAACAACGTATGTTTATTGTTGTAGTACATAATGATGGATTTGGATTTAACGATACGATGCAATAAAATTTAAGTAATGATCAAAACAAACATTGTAGTTAAAATGACAAACAATACAATACAATACAATAGGTAACAACCCCCCAAACAAGCGTCAACCTTGAATAAAATGAGTTGAGGTTAAGGACGTTATTGCTTGAATTCCAAATCTTCCCCTTCTGATGCTAAACAACTCTTTTAGTGGTTAATAAGCTTGGCACACTATCTGTTGTGGCTCTCCTTTCTGTTGCGTGATCTTTGAAATCTATTAACTGCTGCAGTGGATCGGTTCCTAAATTACTTTAAGATGTTTTGATCATCTGTTCTTCAATAGCGGCATTTCTCCATAGATCAGTACTCTTTAAGCCTTACGCTTCTCATTTCTTAGGTTGCCTCCTCTATATAGATTCTGTTGGTGGGATCAAGGAATTTATTCTTCAAACTGCTCATCTGGTCTGGACTAAATTACACTAGTCTACATACCAATAACTAGTATTAGTGGTTGTTTGTCATCTGAATATTTAGATGCATTATATTATGAATGAAATAGTTTATGCATTTGATTCTTTGATGTTTAGTTTCTTTCTCCAATTTTATCTTGTTACCTATTATTAATGTAAGGACAATATAATCTTGACACATTGTTACTATATACATTGATAGGCAGACCCCCTGCTTATAGATATGGGATCAATGACTTAAATAAAAGAAAGGTGTCGAGATAAAGGCCTCGATTAAGTATTACTTTTGGTTGGTCTTGACATGGACCAATGTGGTAAATCAATAATTCACTAAATTTATGAAATACTCCCTTTTTTCAATTTGTGTCCTACTTTTCGTTTTAGTATGTTTAAAAAAGAATGCCACTTTCTATGGATAGTAATCGAGTTTCACACACTAAATGATCAAAAAACTCCCAGGCATATTTACCAAGGTATAGCTCTAGGGACCTTTCTGGCCCTGGGCATCTCATCTTCGGTGAACATCCTTCACCGGGGTTACATCTTTGTCCTTTCATTCCAAAACTTGATTTTCTTTCTTTTTAGATGTCTAACAGAATTTATTTCCGATTAGGGGGGAAGTCTTTTGATTTGACAAAATCATAATTTGCATCAGAAACCTGGTTTGAATGGGTAGAGAGTGCCAGACTTTACATGAGGAGGATGAAATTGAGCAAAGCTGCATTAGGTTGGTTGTGCAAAAGATTTAAACAGGCCTTTGGCATTAAAGGCAAGTATTTCAAATCTTGGAGATGCAGAGATTTGATCACCCTCATTTATTGCACCCTTAAGTTCAATATATTTGGTAGATTCCTATCAGTTATCACAGTTAATGGGGAAGAGAGATTAGTTATTATCCTACTAGAGAATTCCTTCAATGAAGGATGGACCAGCCTCCTAACAAAAATCGAATCTTTCATTAATAAAGACTTACAAACTCAAGATTTAAATGATAATACAGGAGAGATGAGCTCTCAAGGGGATAAAGGAAAGGGGAGTTACAAGGAGGCGATACACAAGAGCAGATGGACTTCGAGTTCCCCTTTATCCTCTGCGAATCCCAACAACTTTGAAAAGAGAGATCCCTTGAGTAGAAGTTTGGTTGGTAGCTTCCCAGATAGTGAAAAGATCCCAACGAGGAATGACTTATGAAAGTGGGTTCAATAAACTTGGAGAGGCATACATAACATACAGATTTTTTATCTGAATGGGATTCAGTTTCTCTTTGAATTTCAGTCCAAAAGAGATGTCGAGGTTGTCCTTTCAGGCAGATGGATGAGAAATAATCACCAACTGGAGTTGGTTTGGTGGTCTCCTACGTCAAGAGCCATACACGAACACAAGCAATTTGATTGGTTCTGGGTTCGCATTCTAGGGCTCCCTCTCCAATTATGGTTGGAGGAGGTAATGAAAGAGATTGGAGATCAGTGTGGTGGCTGGATTTACACAGAAGAGGATACGCAACTCCGGAACCATTTGAGATGGGATCGTTTAATGTTAGAGGCCTTTTGTAGGCTATCCCAACGCTACGTGTTAGAGTCCCTATGTAGGCTATCCCGACGCAGGTGTAGGTGAGCGATGGCGAATATACTTTCTCCTTACCAGTATGGTGTGAAGCTCTAACGAGGTTCAGGCTAAACAGTAGTGGCGAGCACGCATGTCGAGGGACAGACAAGATACAGCTAGATCCTCAATTTAAACAAAGCCTGATGGTGACTCCTCAGAATGTTATCTCTTCTGGCTCTACTTTAGATCTGATGGATAAAGAAAAGCAACAAGCTAATGAACTAAAGGGGAAAGAAGGTCACATGACTTTGTCAGAAAGACATGTGATAGATTTAATTCAAAAAATGGGCCCAAAGTTAATTAAAGAAATATGGGCCTTTTGGGTCATTTAAGTTGCAAGTGCTTAGGGCTAAAGGAGGCCCAAATAACCCCACTAGCTCCACCTGTAATAGAAGCTGAGCCATTTGTCGAAAACCTTCTTTTGATTGATAACTCGACAACACCAAGGTCGAATCTTTTTGGAGAGGAAATAGGAAATAGCTTATCTGTTGATTCTCCTCCGATTCTGAAGATTGAGGAGGGGCGAGATGTGTCAGCAGTTGAAGAAAGGAGCATGCGTGTTGTCAATTATGTGGCATAAGAGAAAGGGGGAGTTGTGGAAATTGAAAATCTTCTTCTGGGGGACTGCTCATACACGCAATTAGAGAGTTTCAATGATCCTTTTCCTCTCTAAATCAATGATTCTCTTTCGGAATAGGCAATCGAAGACAGAGCCTCCTTGTGGGTTCAATCCAATGTGCTAAAGCTTAGTAGGTTGTTTGGGGCGGCCTTTGAAGGCTGTGATAAAGTAGCTTTTGAGCTATTCTTGCGAATTGATAAAAAAAAAAGAAGAGCTGATGCAGAGGGAGGCAATCAATAGAGGTACCCGAGCCTGAAGTCCAATCCCTAAAGAAATCAGAAACTTGGAGTTCTACGTGAAATTCAAAGACGGGGAACCAAGAAACAGAGGGAGAATAACAGTAACAAACATCCAATGAAGGTCAAAATCCTATCTTGGAATGTGAGGGGGGTGAACAGTGAAAGCAAGAGGGGGATAGTTAGAAGATTAATCCAACAAATGGGGGCTGATATCTATGTGTTGGTTGAGACTAAAATCACAGAAACAAAGATACATGTCTTCAGACAGTTGTGGCAAAATAGATGGATGGGGGAATATCATTTGAGTGCTATTGACAGAAGTGGAGGGATCGTAATCATGTGGGATAAAAGGTATTAGAAAAGGGAGTTGGTGGAAGCAGCTAATCAAGCATTAACAGCCAAGTTTGAGGGCATCAATCAGGTATTCACCTGGTTCCTTAGTGCAGTGTATGCCTCTTGTGACACAGTGATAAGTAGGGAGCTTTGGCAAGAATTGAGTAGTATCATGGAGATATGCAATGGTCCATGGGTCTTTTGTGGTGATTTCAATGTCACAAGATACCCTCATGAGAGTTCAGATGGGAATAGAATAACAGGGGCCATGACTGAGTTCACAGATTAGATAAATGAGATGGAGGTCATTGATCCTCCGCTCTTGGGAGGTAGGTTTACCTAGAGAAGAAGGAATAATCATACATCAACCTCTAGAATAGACAGGTTCCTGCACTCATCCCACTGGGATGAAACTTTTTCACAAATCAAGCAGTGTTTGCTACCTAGAATAGGCTCAGACCATAACCCCATTTTGCTGGATTGTGGTGTTTTGAACCTGAAAAAATCCTATTTTAAGTTTGAGCAATGGTGGATGAGAGTGGATGGTTTTGCTGATAAGATCAAAGAGTGGTGGCTCCCTTTCAGCATAAATAGAACAGGATCTTATGTTCTTGCTGCAAAATTAAAAAAGTTGAAAGAGAAATTGAAGGAATGTAGACTGGAATACAGAAATAATTGGAAACAAAGAAAGGAGGAAATTTTGCCCGAAATAACAGATATAGAAAAGATTCAGGAACAGAGACTTCTATCAGAAGATGAGATACTGCAGAAGATTCACCTTTCGATGGATTTTGAAGAGGTTGCCAAACAAGAGGAGATAGCATGGAGACAAAGATCTAGAATACAATGGATCAAGCAGGGTGATAAGAACACAAAGTTCTTTCACATAGTAGCCAAAACTCATAAAAGATTTAACTCTATTGATACATTGATGGTGGAGGGAAACACTGTGTCAGATCCTGAAGAGATTAAAAGAGAAATTATTAGTTTCTATCAGAAGTTGTACAAAGACACTGAGCAATAGAGACCTGACTTCAATTTTCTACGGGTGGATAACGTAAATGTAGAAGAGAGGGATTGGTTACAAAGGCAGTTTGAAGAAGATAAAGTTTTGAATTGTATTAAATTATGTGCTAGTGATAAAGTTACAGGACTTGATGGCTCTCCCATGATCTTTTTCCAGAATTTTTGGGGGGTAATCAAAGATGATTTTATGAGTGCTATCAGACAATTTCATGAGAGACATGATTTTGAGAAAAATCTCAATGCCACTTATGTGGCTCTTATCCCAAAGAAGCCAGGGGCCACTGAATTGAGAGACTTTTGGCCCATAAGTCTCATTGGAGGGGTGTATAAAGTTTTTGCTAAATTATTGGTAGAAAGATTGAAGAGGGTAGTCAGCAAGCTAGTCAACAAACACCAAATGGCCTTCATACAGGGCAGGCAGATTATGGATGCAGCTTTAATAGCTAGTGAGTGTGTAGATTCAAGGCTCAAAGGTGAAGTCCCTGGGATCATGTGTAAGCTTGATATTAAGAAAGCCTATGACCATGTAAACTGGGATTTTTTAATCAACATTTTAAAACAGATAGGGTTTGGAGAAAAATGGTTGAAGTGGATTGGTTTCTGTATTAAAATTGTCAGGTTCTCAATTTTGATAAATGGAGAACCTGCTGGTTTTTTTCCATCAAGGGAGGGTTAAGACTGGGAGACCCACCCTTTCCTTTCCTTTTTATCTTAGCCATGGAAGGTCTTAACATCATGATGAGAGTGACCACTCATAATAATTGGTTGAAAGGTTTCAATGTGAGCAGTCAAGCTGGTAAAGAGAAACAAATATGTCAGCTTTTATATGCTGATGATACAGTGATATTTTGTGATGCAAAGGCAGAATAAGTATGCTTCATTAGAATAATTTTGGTGGTTTTCGAGGTTGTTTCTAGGTTGCCAGTTAACTGGAGGAAAAACAGCATGTTTCAAGTGAAGGAAGTTACCAACTTTCAAAGCCTTACCAGTTGTAAAACTGAAGCATCTTTAACTACTTATTTGGGGATGCCTTTGGGAAACAACCACAAGGAGTTGGAGATTTGGGATAAAATTATAGAGAAAACTGAGAAAAAATTGGCTACCTGGAAGACTCAATGCTTATCCCTAGGAGGAAGAGCAACTCTGATTAACTCAGTCTTGGATGCTTTGCCTACTTATGTCATGTCACTCTTCCCCTTGCCTGCTAAAGTGGAAGAGAGACTAGACAAGCTGAGAAGGGATTTTCTGTGGTTAGGCAACAAAGAAGGGAAAGGTATTCACTTGGTCAAATAGCAAACTGCTCAACTCAGCAAAAATGCAGGTGGTCTTAGTATTAAAAATCTGGGGCTTCAGAACAAGTGTCTTCTATCCAAGTGGCTTTGGAGGTTTATCAAAGAAGAGCATCCTTTATGGAAAGAGGTTGTCATCAGCAAATATGGACATGCTGTACAATGGGTAACCAACATGGTGACTAGTACTTATGGGGTCTCAACCTGGAGGTCTATTAGGAACTTATGGTCTAAGTTGACTGAGAACCTAAGCTTTAAAGGAGGATAGGTCACCAACACCTTCTTTTTGAAGGACAAGTTGTTGGGGCAGAAGTCATTTAAAGATGCATTCTCTGATTTGTATTCATTTTGTAACAACCCTGGAGCAACAATTGCTGAAACTTGGTCCCCTCAAGGATGGAACCTCACTTTTAGGAGACTCTTGAATGATTGGGAGATAGATAGGGTCGCTTTGCTATTATAGAGATTGGGAGATTTTCCTGGCCTTAATGATGAACCAGATACAATAACATGGAGGCATGACAAGGATGTAAGGTTCACTGTAGGAAAAATGTACAAAAGAGAGCTTTTGGCACAACCAGGGGCCATCCCTGGCCCTTGGAGATAGGTATGGAGGTGCAATATCCCAACCAAAGTGAAGTGTTTCATATGGTTGGTTTGCAGAAGAGCTTATCTGACCCTAAAGACGAGGGGTTTTCAGATTGTTTCTAGATGCTTCTTCTGCAATGAAAAAGAAGAAACAAATAGTCATTTGTTTCTTCATTGTAGAATCACTGCACAACTATGGCACATGTTTCTCAGCCTAAGTCAAGGACCCTGGGTGATGCCTGAGCACACTACAGATCTTCTAAGCTACTGGATGAGGAGAGGGGGAAGCAAGACTTAGAAAAAATGGTGGAAAATAATCCCTTCTTGCATATGGTGGTCCATTTGGAAAGAAAGAAATAATATAATAGATGTTTTGAAAATATTACTAACCGTATGCATAAAGTTAAAGAATCCTGTATTAATACTCTATACTTTTGGTGTAAAGAAGAGGGCATAGATGAAGTAGAACAACTAATAGATTTCTTAGGTGCTCTGTAATTATGATTACTTGCCCTTGTAACTTTTTGGTGGTTGCCAGCATACCCTCAATGCTGAAGAATACAACTTTACCTTTCTCAAAAAAAAAAAAAAGAATGCCACTTTCTATATTTAGTAACTCTTTAATTTCAAGACTCCACTTGGCTTGTTTAAGCCCACGAGATTCAGAGGTCATTTTGGCATATTATACACATGTTTAATTTATAACCACATGATTCAAAAGCCTTCTTTACTCAAATCCATGTCTCGTCAAACTTAGACACATAAAATGAAATGGAAGGAGTAATACAATTGAAAAGAAAACATATCTGAGACTTTCCTTCCTTGGTCTGGGAGGTAAGTTATGTAGGCGTACAACTCTTCCTAGGTTGTATTCGATCACAAATTACCAAAGAATCGATTAGTAGTATGCCTGTGCCAGAAGACCTTCTAGCAGATGATTTCTAGTCAGTGTGCCGCGAGTGGCTTCTCGATGAATAAGCTGCGATTGCTCTTGTTGATACAGTTTTATTTTTTTAGGCAGTTTGGTATTCTAATGATCCCGTCTTACCTGATGATTAGGATTTGCTTTCCCTATTTGTAATACAATTGTAAAGAAAACATAGGCTCTTCTTAACGTATAATTTTGCCAATCTCCTTATTACTCAATTGAGAGGTTTTTGCGAAGTATGACTCTAATGTTTGAAATTCTTTTTGGATAACCGTGAAATTTCCCAGGGCCAGGGGCTCATGGTTCAGAACTCTGTGGATCTGACCTTCTCCATGTAAAAACCAAGCTTTTGCCAGGTTTTGAACCTGTGTTATGCATCTAACCCATACATCATGCCTTGCGAAATATGTTAGACCAAAGCCCTCGACACTCTAATGTTTGAAATTAGTTTCTCCTTGGACCTCTTCCATAGCTTTCTTAGTGCATTTAGAAACTTTGGTGTAATGTACTAACAAGGAAGAGTTATTGTGTCGTTATGCATCTTTGCGTGAGAGCGGTTCAGGTCAACTACTGGAACTTTTGTTGTGATAAATTTTTAGGTTGTATTCATAAAATGCTTTATGCATTTCATCCTCATTTTAGATATCTTTACACCTTTGATGAGAAGTCACAGGTTTTAATTTTACCATTTACCGAGGACATGACCCTAGATAGGAAGGTGTGGAGGATGTGAATTAGGGTAAAAGGTTAGTAGAAAGGAGTGTGTCCTTATTCAGGTAGGTAGGAGTGATTTGTTTTTGTATCTTTGCTAGTGGTCATAATGCTATGTTTGTAGTGTCTTGTTTGTGGAGTTCTGGTAATGTTTGTTGTTTCAGATAGATCGAATTGGAGTATTACTTTGTGGTAGTAATGTTTCTGTTATTATTTGTTGTGTTAATACCTATTGTTCCTATACTATGTCTTTTATGAACTGTTTTTGTCTTGAGCTGGAGGTTTATCGAAAACAGCCTCTCTGCCTCACCTCTGAGGTAGTGGTACGGACTGCGTACACTTACCCTCCCCAGACCCCACTTTGTGGGAATATACTGGTATGTTGTTGTTGTTAGTATATTCGACGTTCTTTCTATAGATTGCTTCTTGACTTACTAATTATGAAATATGTTGACCAAGTATGCTTCAACTTACATTTTACTTATATGTTACTCTTCTTTTGAGTCTATTCCAAAGAGAATAACACCTTTCTATTTTTGGAAGCCTATAAATTTTGAACTTCCCATTTTACCCTTAATGGCTTGCTCTTAGAAGTGTCATGGCATGTTTAAAACCACAAGTTCTAAGGTTACTTTTTGTATGTGTCAAAAGTCTTTTTTTTTTCTTTAGTACTGTGCACAATCTACTATTGCCGTATAAAATGAAATTGAGGGAGTAACTGAATAATTTAACGGCTATGTACTGGTTAATTAATAAACGTTCATGGCCGCAAGGGTATTAGTACATCGACTTATAGTTGAACTTTTATCTTTGGGTCTACTGTGTTCTTTCATTAATTAATATTTCTTATTATTGTTCAGGTCAGCAATGCACACAGTTACACATGTACGGACCTTTACATCTTTGCTACCCCATATCGTGTGACATGGGATTACTATGCTTTATCTCGTGAACATACTCTTCAGATCAATGAGTGGGAGTCTCAAGCTGAGTTGGAATATGTGGGTTGCTATTATTTCATAAAGGAAACTTCATGGACATTAATGTAAGCATCAGTTGTGATAAGAGTAATGGACTCTAAAATGCAAATGCAGGTAAAACGTAAAGGAGTCTCAATTTTCCTTATGCATGCAGGAATATTAGGAACCTTTTCAGCACTATGGGATGTTTTCCCTTTGTTCACAAACACAGGATGGGGTGAAAACTCAAATATTGGATTCCTGAAGAAACACATGGGTGCTTCATTTGACCAACGTCCTCAACCATGGGTCAGCAACCTAACCGCTGAAGACATACATTCTGGAGATATTCTTGCAATATAAAAAATTAGAGGGCGTTGGGGTGGTTTTGAAACGTTAGAAAAATGGTTATCTGGAGCTTATGCTGGCCATAGTGCTGTTTGCTTGAGGGATGCTGAAGGAAGGCTGTGGGTTGGAGAATCTGGACATGAGAATGATAAGGTACTTCGAAGCATTTTTTTTTGGCTTTCACATGATGTTACTTTTTCCATTTCTCTTTCTTTCATTGGGAGAAAAGACATTATAATTATGAGGTTCCATGGACTTTTATGTTACATGCTCAACAATCATTCCGGTGACAGAAGTATGTGGCGATGTGGCTAAGAATGGAAAGGGACATTACAAAATATCCCTTTCTGTGTATGTCTAAAATAGTCCACATATGCCTATCTGATTGTTGCAAACATGTGGCGTTATAATTTATCATGATGTCTGGGATGGCTGGTCTGAGAGAAGTTGCAGTCTCTTGTTTAATCTATTATCTTCGACTTTTTGATGGATCGTAGTAATTAGTAAGGTGGAAGTTTTTGTCTCCATTTACAAAAATCACATATATTTCATTTTATAGGCTTCTTTTTTATTATATCTTTACTTTCATATATCAACTGTTGCATGCATTCAGATTATGGATTTCATCAAGTTGAAGATGAAACATGCTCCTCTTCTTCTATTTGTGCATTTGAGGTTTTTCCTACATGAGATGCAAGGATATTATTGTATTTCCACCTAACATTACAGAGTTAGCATAAGTGAGCTTTGAGAGTCATATGTTCTAAAAGTTGGGAGAAAAAAATTAATTATGTTAGCCGAGGTAAAGTAAATAAAGAGGAAAGTCTTCAAGAGTCTAAGCTTTTCTTTTTCTCCCTAGCTTCTTAGTCGCTAGCAGAGATAAAGGAAAAAAAAAGAGAAAAATCTTCAAGAAGCTTTTCTTTTCTCCCTAGATTCTTAGTTGCTAGTTTTTTTAGTTTTTTTTTAAAAAAAAAATAAAAAATAATTTTGAGCTTAAATGTTACTACCTAGCTAGAATTCACTCTTCTTTGCTTCTGTCGTTCTCCTTTCTTTTACTTGTTTCTGATATCCTTAAGGTGTAGTTAACAGCCATTCCTATAGCTAATTAGCTGTTAAGAGTGATATCTGGAAGATATGGCTTGTTAAATTTTAAGTGTTAAATTGATTCCATAGCTAGTGAAAATAAACACCTTGATGTAGGTGCAATAGGCATTACTCGATACTCCAAATTGAGTTGAATAATTCCAGAGGCAAGTAGTATGGGTTTAAGGGTGTGGTATGCCTTGAATAATTCCAGAGGCAGGTAGTATGGGTTTAAGGGTGTGGTATGCTGTCACGTCCCAAAACCTCCTAAACGTGACTGGCACCCGCTAACACCACCTGTCGGGAGAACCAATCTTCCATACACTCACAATGTCCATAAGCACTAAGATAAAACATGTGCAACTCCAAAATAGTCATTAAAACAACAGTAATTATCCAACCAAATATCGTATATCAATTTAGGAAAAACAAACATCGCTTAAGTGATAAATCTCTAGCCCAAATCCCACACTAAGACCATGGAGCATCTAAATAGAATTACATGAGTTCAACTTCGGGCATGCAAACCCAATGAAAAGAAATATAATCTAAAATTAGCTAGAGCTGACATGACAGCCTCCACGAACAATGCGAAGGCTCACCTCAGCAACGGAATCCTCACGAACAGACCGTCAGCCACTAGTCTCACCTTCCACCACAGTATCTGCAGCTATGCAAGTAAGGAATGAGCTATATATAAATATAACTCAGTAAGATCCTCGACCCGCTACTTTAATACCCCTGGAACAAGTGTTAGAAAATACAAGGCACAACAAATCGATAAATAATATGCACAAAATATCTCTTATAATATAATGCTTAGTAAGATCCAAATGAAGGTTTGAAAAGCCACTCGGTATCTCAACTCAAACAACTCTCACGGCTTGTCATAAACGGCAGTGAAGGTGATCAGCCTAGCACCCCGCCAAGTCCACGGCAGCATACACAATGCCCCAAAAGTATACTACGGCAGCATGTACAAGGCCCCTAACATATTACGGCAGCATACACAATGCCCCTAACATATTACGGCAGCTATGTATGCCCCTAGTAACCATATCATGGCAGCGAAGAAAATATATTCAACGCCCCAACGTCACCTCACATATTACCATTAAATAATTATAATTATACTTCATTAAATACATATCCACGGCTAGTCAAAGACCACCAATTCTGCCAAGCACACGCTTGTCCCAACACATAGACTAGGCAGAAAAATACATTTTATAAAGCAGGTTTGAAAAGCAAGCACCAAAGCTTAAAGTCTCACTTACCTCGCTAACAACAAATTCCTCAACCTCGTAACTCGTAGAACACCAACCAAATAGCCTCCAATGGTTTCAATCTATGCAAATATATTAATTGACGATATCAATTATGCTAGTTGGGGTCATACTCATGTTCAAAAATATTAATACTGTACTGTGCATAGGCTATTCAAGGTAAAAAGACCAATAATTTCCAGCAAGTACCACGAACAGTGGCTCAAAGATATAAAACAGAGACCACACTTAACTATTCCCTGAGATACTTATTAATCACTGCCAAATCAATATGTTACCTAGTCATTATTGCATCTATGATTACTAATCATTGTTCCATCACTTTTAGGGCTATTGAAAAGGGCATAAAGAAGTTAATTCTGCAAATTAGATGCACTACACGTACTGTAACATATTAGCCACCACAAGTCACTTTATTAAATTGATACCTGAAGCTTATTATCACCTGAAACAATGGCCTAAGAGATTTCTCTTTGTCTCCTTTGAACTCCCAGAAATTTCCAATCACTTCGTTTCTCTCTTTCAAAATTTATGGAACAAAAAAAAAATAAAGCCCTAATATTTTACTCCTTCTGTTATTGAGTCGTGAAAAAAAAACTGAACAAGGGAGTGGGTGTGGCCCACTCCTTTTAAATCCTCTTAATTAATAATTATAATTGGTTAAAAATTACCAACTAACCCTTCATTAAAAATTAATTGGGCTATTACATTCTCCCCCACTTAAAATAACGTTCGTCCTCGAACGGGTCTAGAATCATACCTGAAGTGTCAAATACGTGAGGGAATCTAACTCGCATCTCCTCCTCGTACTCCCAAGTAGCCTCCTCGGTTGGATGATTACGCCACAGTACTTTGACTGAAGCTATCTTTTTCGACCTCAATTGTCGCACTTGCCTATCAAGAATAGCTATCGGGCCTTCCTCATAAGTCAGATTCTCATCAAGCTCTACATCCTCTAGCTGGATCTTATGACTATCATCACGAACATATCGTCTGAGCATAGACACGTGAAACACAGGATGAACTGCAGACAATCTCGGAGGTAAAGCAAGCCTATATGCCACCAATCCAATTCGGTCCAAAATCTCATAAGGACCAATGTATCTAGGACTTAATTTACCTTTCCGGCCAAATCTCATAACTCCTTTCATAGGAGAAACTTTTAAGAAGACTTTTTCCCCCTTTGCGAACTCCAAATCACGAACTCTCTTATCTGCATAGGACTTCTGCCTGCTTTGTGATGTCTTAAGTCGGTCCCGAATCAATGCAACTTTCTCCAAAGCTTGTTGTACCAAATCTGGACCTAATAACTGCGCTTCGCCAGGTTCAAACCAGCCAACTGGTGAACGACACTTGCGACCATAAAGAGCCTCATACGGTGCCATCTGTATACTAGACTGGTAGCTATTATTATAAGCAAACTCCGCCAAAGGCAATTGTTCATCCCAATGGCCACCGAAATCAATCGCGCAAGCCCTAAGCATGTCCTCCAAGATCTGAATAACCCGCTCCGACTGTCCATCAGTCTGCAGATGAAAAGCTGTACTCAACTCAACCTGCGAACCCAATGACTTCTGAAAGGACCTCCAAAACTCAGCAGTGAATTGTGCACCTCGATCATATATGATTGAAATAGGCACACCATGAAGCCGAACTATTTCTCGAAGGTAAATTTCCGCTAACTACTTCGAGGTATGAGTAACCCGAACTGGTATGAAATGAGCAGATTTTGTAAGTCTGTCCACAATCACCCAAACTGAGTCGTGTTTTCTGAAAGTATTCGGTAACCCAACAACGAAATCCATAGTAATCCTTTCCCACTTCCACTCCGGGATAGTCAATTTTTGCATCACTCCACCAGGTTTTTGATGTTCATATTTGACCTGTTGACAATTTAAACAACCAGTCACATATTTCAAAATGTCAACCTTCATACCTTTCCACCAGTACAATCCGCGCAAGTCTTGATACATTTTCGTAGCACCTGGGTGGATGGAGTACCGCGAGCTATGAGCCTCTTCAAGAATTAGCTGTTTCACATCACCAACAGTAGGAACACAGAGCCTACTATGTCGACGTAACACACCTTCGCCATCAATGACAAAAGACTTAACACCACCATTCTGCACTCGATCTCGAAGCCTAGCAAGATAAGGATCATCATATTGGCAAGTCTTAACTTGTCCAACTAAGGACGATTGCACCACCATAACTGCAAGTAACCTGCCGGGCACCGTGTGATCAATTCGAACTCCCTGATTGGCTAAAGCCTGAATATCCATAACCATAGGTTGCCTTTCAATAGAGAATCGGGCCAAGCTACCCATAGACTTCCTACTCAAGGCGTCTGCCACCACATTTGCCTTTCCGGGATGATACAAGATGGTAAGATCATAATCTTTAAGTAACTCTAACCACCGTCGTTGCCTCAAATTCAGATCTCTTTGCTTGAATATGTACTGCAGACTTTTGTGATCAGTATAGATTTCACACGGCTCACTATAAAGATAATGACGCCAGATCTTGAGTGCGAACACAATTGCAGCCAACTCCAAGTCGTGAGTCGGATAATTCTTCTCATTGACTTTTAATTGTCGAGAACCATATGCCACCACTTTACCATTCTGCATTAAAACACAACCCAATCCAATTCGAGACGCATCACAATATATAGTGAAACCACCCTCTGCTGTAGGTAAGGTCAAAATCGGAGCCGAAGTTAATGCAGTCTTTAATTTCTGAAAACCCTCTTCACATTCATCTGACCACTGAAAAGCCACACTTTTCTGAGTCAAGCGTGTCAATGGAGCGGCTATTTTCGAGAAACCCTCTACAAACCTTCTGTAATAATTAGCTAGCCCCAAGAAGCTACGTATCTCTGTAACAGTACTAGGTCGAGGCCAATCCCGAACTGCTTCTATCTTCTTTGGATCAACATGAATCCCATCTCTTGACACCACATGCCCCAAAAAGGAAACCATGCCCAACCAGAACTCACACTTTGAGAACTTGGCATAAAGCTTTTGTTCTCTAAGTGTCTGCAGCACAACTCTCAAGTGTTGTCCATGTTCTGCCTCACTCCGAGAGTAGACCAAAATGTCATCAATGAACACAATCACAAAATGATCTAGGTATGACTTGAATACCCTGTTCATAAGGTCCATAAATGCTGCAGGTGCATTAGTCAGTCCAAAAGACATCACTAAAAATTCAAAATGCCCATACCTGGTCCGAAAGGCTGTTTTAGTGATATCTTCGGCCTTGATTCTCAACTGATGATAACCTGACCTCAAGTCAATTTTTGAAAAGTGAGTAGCACCCTGCAACTGGTCAAATAGATCATCAATACGAGGCAAAGGATATTTATTCTTGACGGTTGCCTTATTCAACTGCCTGTAGTCAATACACATTCTCATTGTGCCATCTTTCTTTTTCACAAATAACACAGGTGCACCCCAAGGTGACACACTCGGCCTTATGAATCCCTTATCAAGTAGCTCTTGGAGTTGAACCTTCAATTCTCTCAACTTCGCTGGAGCCATACGATAAGGTGGAATAGAAATAGGTTGAGTTCCTGGCACTAAGTCAATGCTAAACTCAATTTCTCTCATTGGAGGTAGCCCGGGAAAATCATCTGGAAACACATCAACAAAGTCTCGAACAATAGGAACATTGTCAATAGTAACATCCTCTGCTCGTGTGTCATGAACGGTAGCAATAAAACCCAAACACCCATGATTAATCATTCGGCGTGCTTTTACATAAGATATTAGCTTTCCCTGAGTCACAGGAGTCATACCTTTCCACACTAAAGGTGGTTCTCCAGGAATATCAAAACGTATAAGCTTCGCATAACAATCAACCAAAGCATAACATGATGCCAACCAATCCATACCCATAATCACATCAAAGTCAGTCATTGGCAACACAAGTAGATCAACTATGGTGTCTTTACCCTTAATAGATATCACACAATCTCTATAAACTCTATCCACTGCTAAGGTCTCCCCCACTGGGGTAATAACAATATATGGCACAATAAGGGTCTCAACCCTTCTCTCTAAGAATAAAGCAAAAGATGGAGACACATACGAGTACGTAGAACCAGGATCAATAAGAGAATATGCCTCATGAGAATTTACAGTGATAATACCTGTAACTACTGCATTAGATGCCTCTATGTCCTGTCTAGCCATAACAAAGAATCTCGGTGGTCCACCCGCTGTCTGAGAACTCTGAGCACCCTGTCGACCTTGTCCTCGAGCACCCTGCGGAGCAGTCCTAGCTGGCTGAGCGTGAGCAGGAGTACCTGCAACATTTCTCTGCACCTATGTAGTAGCTTGACTAGAACCAGAATCTCCCTTAGGACAAAACTTAGCAATATGCCCTCTTTCACCACAAGTATAACAAGGACCACCAACTCCAAAACAATGCCCATAATGATTGCTGCCACAATTAGAACATTTTAGATGTTGTCCGGACTGAAAGGAACCGCTACCCTTCCTCTGCATCTGCTGCTGTCCCTGTCTAGCTGGATAACTATTCCTCGAAGATTGCCCCACTGACTCTGACTGCGTAGGCCTGGTCTGTCCATGATGAAAACCACTTTTGCTCCTGGATGGAGCACCACTAAACCCACCTGAGTTACGTGCCTTTTTGTTTTCTCGATCAACCTTTCCCATCTCATAATAAGACTCAGAACGGAGCGCAGTATCAACTACATCAGCATAAGATCCATTTCGCACACCCCGTATCACAGGTCCACGATAACGAGACTCAAGTCCATCCACAAATCGCCTCACTTTCTCCCTCGGATCTGCAACCAAAAATGGGACATACCTGGATAACTCAGTGAATTTAGCTTCGTACTCGGTAACTGTCATAGATCCCTGCCTTAGGTCATTAAACTGTCGTCTCATGTCATCCTATTTGCTTAATGGAATAAATCTGTCCCTGAACAAGGTTGAGAACTCCGACCAAGTGATCGGAGGTAGCCCTGCTTGTCTGCCCCTCAGAATGGAAGTCCACCATGCCTTAGGAGACCCTGAGAATAGAAAAGTAGTGAATTCCACACCACGAGTCTCCTTCAACCCTAAAGTAGTCAATATCTTCTCACAACGATCAATGAATTTTTGAGGTTCAATAGTAGCTGGTGTTGCATCAAACTCTGGTGGCTTAAGATCCATGAAATTTTTAAGATCCTTGGGTTGCCCTACAGTTGCAACTGAATGATCCCCTGGCTGAGGTGTCTGAGTAGCAGCAGCATTCAACTGAACTTGTGTCTGTGTTTGTGAAGTAGACTGAGGAGCTTGCACTCCACCCTGATTAGGCACCAATGCCTCTAACACATTCAACAATCTTATCACTGCATCTGCAGGCAAAGCAACAGTAGGTACAATAGATGGCGTTGTCGATGGAGCATCCCGAACAACTTGATCCTGCACTTGCTCAGAAGCAACAACTCTGGGTTGTCCCCCACTCTCAACTCCAGGTTGAGGATCGGTCTGTGTCCTAGTCCGAGGCCTAGTCGGATGAGACTCAACTCTACCACCACCACGAGAAATACCATGTCCAGCACCACGTCCAGCAGGTGCATTAGATCGGCTAGCAGAGGAAGAACCACGTCTCTTAACCATCTGTGAAACAATATTCAAAGGTCAGACTGATTCAACTCAACGAACGAATAATGAATGGAAAAAGGGAAAAGTTCCTAGATGTTCAGTAGCCTCAAGATCATAAGTATGGGCGCCTACATACCCATGAACAAGACACTACCAAACACTGCTCCATGACCCGGGACCTAAAACCTAGGCTCTGATACCAACTTTGTCACGTCCCAAAACCTCCTAAACGTGACTGGCACCCGCTAACACCACCTGTCGGGAGAACCAATCTTCCATACACTCACAATGTCCATAAGCACTAAGATAAAACATGTGCAACTCCAAAATAGTCATTAAAACAACAGTAATTATCCAACCAAATATCGTATATCAATTTAGGAAAAACAAACATCGCTTAAGTGATAAATCTCTAGCCCAAATCCCACACTAAGACCATGGAGCATCTAAATAGAATTACATGAGTTCAACTTCGGGCATGCAAACCCAATGAAAAGAAATATAATCTAAAATTAGCTAGAGCTGACATGACAGCCTCCACGAACAATGCGAAGGCTCACCTCAGCAACGAAATCCTCACGAACAGACCGTCAGCCACTAGTCTCACCTTCCACCACAGTATCTGCAGCTATGCAAGTAAGGAATGAGCTATATATAAATATAACTCAGTAAGATCCTCGACCCGCTACTTTAATACCCCTGGAACAAGTGTTAGAAAATACAAGGCACAACAAATAGATAAATAATATGCACAAAATATCTCTTATAATATAATGCTTAGTAAGATCCAAATGAAGGTTTGAAAAGCCACTCGGTATCTCAACTCAAACAACTCTCACGGCTTGTCATAAACGGCAGTAAAGGTGATCAGCCTAGCACCCCGACAAGTCCACGGCAGCATACACAATGCCCCAAAAGTATACTACGGCAGCATGTACAAGGCCCCTAACATATTACGGCAGCATACACAATGCCCCTAACATATTACGGCAGCTATGTATGCCCCTAGTAACCATATCACGGCAGCGAAGAAAATATATTCAACGCCCCAACGTCACCTCACATATTACCATTAAATAATTATAATTATACTTCATTAAATACATATCCACGGCTAGTCAAAGACCACCAATTCTGCCAAGCACACGCTTGTCCCAACACATAGACTAGGCAGAAAAATACATTTTATAAAGCAGGTTTGAAAAGCAAGCACCAAAGCTTAAAGTCTCACTTACCTCGCTAACAACAAATTCCTCAACCTCGTAACTCGTAGAACACCAACCAAATAGCCTCCAATGGTTTCAATCTATGCAAATATATTAATTGACGATATCAATTATGCTAGTTGGGGTCATACTCATGTTCAAAAATATTAATACTGTACTATGCATAGGCTATTCAATGTAAAAAGACTAATAATTTCGAGCAAGTACCACGAACAGTGGCTCAAAGATATAAAACAGAGACCACACTTAACTATTCCCTGAGATACTTATTAATCACTGCCAAATCAATATGTTACCTAGTCATTATTGCATCTATGATTACTAATCATTGTTCCATCACTTTTAGGGCTATTGAAAAGGGCATAAAGAAGTTAATTCTGCAAATTAGATGCACTACACGTACTGTAACATATTAGCCACCACAAGTCACTTTATTAAATTGATACCTGAAGCTTATTATCACCTGAAACAATGGCCCAAGAGATTCCTCTTTGTCTCCTTTGAACTCCCAGAAATTTCCAATCACTTCGTTTCTCTCTTTCAAAATTTATGGAACAAAAAAAAAAATAAAGCCCTAATATTTTACTCCTTCTGTTATTGAGTCGTGAAAAAAAAACTGAACAAGGGAGTGGGTGTGGCCCACTCCTTTTAAATCCTCTTAATTAATAATTATAATTGGTTAAAAATTACCAACTAACCCTTCATTAAAAATTAATTGGGCTATTACATATGCCTAGTGATGCATATACGATTTAAGCATTAGTACAACTATGTGACAGTGCTGAGGTCAAATACCATGCTATCATATCATATGACATGATCCCTGTACAAAAATTGCACCATCTTTAATCAGGTGAAGTAGTCAGAACTCCGTGTTCCAAATACTGTAGATTGAGGTAGTGTCTGGTAGTGGTTGAACCAAATTTCTAGGGGAGGTTGGATGTGGGGTTGAACCAAATAAGAAAGGCGAAATACATAAGCAGCCCCCTAAACTTGTTGATTTTTTCCGTGTTGGCACCTCAATTAGACCATGTTCCTATTGAACACTTGATGTATATTTAAAATAATTTATTAGACACATATTGCTAACATGGCATAGCGAATGCAACTCACTTATTCAAGGAGGGTGAGAGAGGTATTTCTCTCTTTCCTTAATCTTCTGGAACTTGTCTGCTATTTCTCCCAACACTATCACAACCATCTCTCTTTCACCTCTTGAAGAGGTCCCTCTTCCTTCTCTTTCCTTGCTATCCCCAAAAGAAAAAAAAGAACCACAAGTGAAAAGGAAAGTGGAGACTAAGAAGGTGGCCTATGCTAAGTTGGTTGAGAGCAAGGATGACGAGGAGAGGCGGACGAGTAGGGAGGAGTATAAGGTATCCAGAAAAGAGGCTAAGTTAGCGGTTACGGCGGCTAAGACAACAACTTTTGAGAGTTTATATGCTGCCTTAGAGGAGAAAGGAGGGGATAAGAAGTTGTATAGGTTGGTCAAGGCTAGGGAGCGGAGGGCCCGCGATCTTGACCAAGTGAGATACATCAAGGGGGAGGATGGCGAAGTGTTGATGGAGGATGCCCTCATTAGGAGAATATGGCAGTCCTATTTTTATAGACTTTTGAATGACGAGGGGGACAAAAGTCTCATGTTGGGGGACTTGGAACACTCAGAGAGGCATCGCGATTACGGTTATTGTAGGCGTATCAAGGTGAAAGAGGTCAAGGGTGCTATTCGTAGGATGCGTAGGGGTAGGGCGACTGGGCCCGACGAGATTTCGGTGGATTTCTGGAAGTACACTGGCGGGCCAGGTATAGAGTGGCTGACAAGGTTGTTTAACATCATTTTTGGGGAAGCGAAGATGCCCGAATCTTAGAGATGGAGTACGATGATTCCTTTATATAAGAACAAGGGGGACATTCAGAGTTGTAACAACTATAGGGGTATCAAGTTGTTGAGCCATACTATGAAGGTTTGCGAGAGAGTGGTAGAATGGAGACTGAGGAGGGTAGTGACTATCTCAGAGAATCAGTTCGGTTTCATGCCAGGTAGCTTGACTACTGAGGCCATTCACCTGGTAAGGAGATTAGTAGAGCAGTTTAGGGAGAGGAAGAAGGATTTGCATATGGTGTTCATTGATCTTCAGAAAGCATATGACAAAGTCCCCAGGGAGATTCTGTGGAGGTGTTTGGAGTCTAAAGGTGTGCCCGTGGCGTACACTAGGTCGATCCAGGACATGTACGACGGTGCGAAGATGAGGGTGAGGACGGTAGGAGGGGATACAGAGCACTTTCCCGTGTTGACAGGGTTACACCAGGGATCGACTCTTAGTCCGTTCTTATTTGCCTTGGTGATGGATGTTTTGACGCGGCGTATTCAAGGGGAGGTGCCTTGGTGTATACTGTTTGCTGATGATATGGTACTGATTGACGAGACCTGGGGAGGAGTGAATGATAAGTTGGAGGTTTGGAGATAGACCCTTGAGTCTAATGGGTTTAGGTTGAGAAGGACTAAGACAAAGTACCTGGAGTGTAAGTTTAGCGATTCGAGGCATGAAGCTGATGCGGTAGTGAAGCTGGACTTCCAGGCCATTCAAAAGAGGGAGAGTTTCAAGTATCTGGGGTCTATGATTCAGGGGAACGACGAGATTGACGAGGATGTCACGCAGCGTATTGGTGCAGGGTGGAGGAAATGGAGGCTCGCTTCGAGAGTTTTGTGCGATGAGAAGGTGCTCCTGAAGCTTAAAGCTAAGTTGTACAGAGTGGCCGTCCGCCCAGTCATGTTATATGGAGTCGAGTGTTGGCCAGTTAAAAACTCTCACACCCAAAAGTTGAAGGTAGCGGAGATGAGGATGTTGCGAGGGATGTGTGGACTTACCAGGAGTGATAAAGTTAGAAATGAGATTATTCAAGAGAAGTTGGGAGTGGCGTTGGTGGTAGATAAGATGCGGGAAGTGAGGTTGCGATGGTTCGTACATGTGAAGAGGAGGTCCACGGATGCCCCGGTACGGAGGTGTGAGAGGCTTGCTGGGGATGGTTTTAGGCGGGGTAGAGGTAGGCTAAAGAAATATTGGACGGAGGTGATTAGGCATGACATGGAGCAATTACAGCTTACAGAGGACATGACCCTGGATAGAAAGATGTGGAGGACGCGGATTAGGGTAGAGGGGTAGTGGATAGGAAGGTGTCCGTTTTTAGCAGGGAAGAGTGTTTGCTTGTATCTTTGACTGTTGTTTCTTAGGCAGAGTCTTGTTCGCGCTGCTTTGGTGTTATTTGTGATCCTGATTAACTAGCCTATAGTGTTGATCTGTGAGTGCCTTGCTTCGTCGAGTTGCTAGCATTGTGTTACCCCTTTTGCTGTTGGTTTTTATGATTTTTGTTTATGATTTTTACGACTCTTAGGATTTGTATGATTCTTATGATTTTTATGATTGTTTTATGATTTTTATGATTTCTGATTTCTGATTTATTTTTAATGATTTTTGTTTGTTATTGTTATCGGTTCTGAGTCGGGGGTCTATCGGAAACAACCTCTCTACTTCACCTGAGGTAGTGGTATGGACTACGTACACTTTACTCCCCCTAGACCCCACCTGGTGGGAATACACTGGGTATAATGATGATGATGAAGTAGTATAACTAAAGCAACATCAATACTGATGGGTGAATCCAAAAAAAAAACAAAAAACTGAAGTACATGATTGAGCAGATCCATGATCAAAGTTGCTTAAGATAATTAATCACCGAGTTGTACCGATTTGATTTCTTGGTAAGTTCAAGTTTTGACCATATTTGTTAATGATAACAAATAGAGAAAGATGAAGAAAAGATGTTAATGGTGGAACTTATGGGAAAGTTGGCATCTTGAAGAGGGTAAGAAGAAAACAAAGCAGAAGGGTGTAAAGGATATTCTGAAAAAAAATAAAAAAAAAGAAAGGGAAGTATTCAAATGAGTTATTAAAATGTAAAAGAATTCATCAGAAATTAACCTAAGATACAATTATTTGATGAAGGATTGAATTATTTGGGAGGAAGGGGTAGGTTTGGGGTGGGGGTAGGAGGAGAGATTATAAAATACATATGTAATAAAAATTAAAAAAACCAAATAGAGGGAGAAAAGTTCATAGTGGCATTAATGGTGGTATTTGGGTTGGTAGTGAGGAGGGGCCAAGAAGAAGACGAAGCGGGTGGGGTGGGGTTGGGCCGGGGAGGGGGTTGGAATCTAATAAAAAAAGTATTTTTCTTAGTTTGCCACATGTCGCATCATGACGTGTCATTTTTTTATTTGTAACATTGCCACATCAACAGCGTTTGAACCTCACGCACAAAACTTTTGGGGTTGCTCTAAAAATTGTGTTTAATTGACACACTTTATAAAAGATTCAGGGGTTCAATAGGAACATGACCTAATTGAGGTGCCAACACGGAAAAAATCAACTAGTTCAGGGGGCTGCTTATGTATTCCGCCAATAAGAAAACTCTTAAGGTGGATGATAACACGATTACTGTTAAATTATGAACCAACTTGTTTGTGTATCTACTTTCAGGGAGAAGATATAATCGCTATTTTACCCTGGGAGGAATGGTGGGAGTTTGAGCTGAAAAAAGGCGACTCTAATCCACATATTGCATTGCTCCCTTTGCACCCTGATGTTCGCGCCAAGTTTAATCAGATTGCTACTTGGGAATATGCACAAAGCATGGCAGGCAAACCATATGGTTACCATAACTTAATATTTAGCTGGATAGACACAATTACAACAACAACAACAACAACAACATACCCAGTATATTCCCACCACGTGGGGTCTGGGAGGGGTAAGTGTACGCAGTCCATACCACTACCTCAAAAGTGAGATAGAGAGGCTGTTTTCGAAAGACCCTCGACTCAAGAAACAACAGTGTAGAAAAGAAATAGTAAGGGACAAGATACAAAATGTAAAACCACACCCAATAATAATATAAACAGGACCCACTAAGTAATCCAACAAATAATAACACACTATGAAGTAATACAAATACTCTAGCTACAAGCACTACGAATGCAACAAAATTCTCCTATCTACTAACACTGACGCCCTTTTCCTACTAACCGTCTACCCTAATCCGCCTCCTCCACACCTTCCTATCTAGGGTCATGTCTTCGGTAAGCTGCATCTGCTCCATATCATGTCTAATCACCTCCCTCCAATACTTCTTCGGTCTACCCCTTCCTCGCCTGAATTCATCCCTAGCCAACATCTCACGCCTCCGCACTGGGGCATCCGTGCCCCTCCTCAACACATGCCCAAACCATCTCAACCTCACTTCCCGCATCTTGTCTTCTACTGACACTACTCCCACTTTATCTCGTATAACCTCATTCCTAATCCTATCCTTCCTAGTACACCCACACATCCACCGTAACATCCTCATCTCCGCCACCTTCATCTTTTGGATGTGAGCTTTCTTGACTGGCCAACACTCCGCTCCATATAACATAGCCGGTCTAACCACTACTCTGTAGAACTTGCCTTGAGTTTAGGCGGAACCTTCTTATCACACAAGATTCTAGACGCGAGCCTCCATTTCATCCATCCTACCCCAATCCGGTGAGTGACATCCTCGTCAATCTCTCCACTCCCCTGAATCATAGCTGGATAGCCACAATTGACGGAAATTATCCCTCTCCCTTTGATGCTCATCTGGTATGCACCATCTATTCTTTCTGATCATAATTGTGCCAATAGTGTTCTTGCTTTATTACCTTGATCTATTTTCTTCAATAACCTCTTAATAATCCTTTTACTTTGTAATTTTTTCATTTGACGCTTAAATCAACTTCTACTTTGGCTCAAGCATTGACCTATGTTTTTCAGATAGAGATTGTTATTGATTGGTGCATTTAAGATTCTTGACGTGTGAACTGAAGTAAGTGATTAGCATGCATATGCTTTTCCAAGCAGATTATTGAGCACTGATTTTAAATTATACCCAAACAAAATGGGTTGTCAAGTTTCTTAATGGATTTCGAAGTTCTTTTTTTTTTTTTTCGGATAATGGATCTCAAAGTAGCTGGTCAGGTTTTGATGTATTGAACAATGTGTTGGTTTTTACAAGGTGTATGTCAATAAGTTGAATTATAATGTGATATTATTTGCACATTCTCATGGAGCTGCATTTGATTGTTGGAACCTTTTAGTATGACCCAAGTTTTTAACATAACTCCACATAGTATACATGTGTAATTGATGAGTTTATTATCTAGGTCAATTGGTTTTTTGTTCTTAGTTGTATGTTTACAAGAGAGATTTGAAAATATCACAAGAGATCTTTATATGATCATTTTCTTCTATTCAAATCATAAAGCGTACAAGTGACCTGTTTCCACTTATTAGCTTATGATAGCTTAAAGTTCATCAGAAGGTTCATGCCATATCAATTTGGCTGAGATGAATTGATGTCAACAGTTGGTTTCATGGAAATATAATCGGACTCTGAATTGCTAACGGACAGTGGGGATTAAAGATATGAACTTGTGCACAATTATGCTGATGGGTTTTTGTGCAAGAACATCAAAATATCATATGATGATGCTCACACTTTGAATTACTTTTGAGATGTACGAAAGGTTGAACTCGAGAAGAATGATGAGAGTAGAGTGGGAGGCATGGAAAGAGAGGGCAATTGCATTGTTGGTGCTTAGCATTTATATTTCAAATAGTGCTACTGTATTGCTTTATGCCTCTTAAATATGGTGCATTTGTGAAATTTCACCAGCTTTAATTTGTTGTTGATATGTTACTCGGTACAGGTTGCTTCTGTCATGACTGTTTGGAATCACTTACAGCCCGCATATGCAGCTAACATGTGGAATGAAGCCTTAAACAAGCGACTTAGAACTCAGGTCATATCTGTTTTCTCTAATTATTGAACTGCCTCTACTAATTGAGACAAATGCTGGACAAAATACACTGAGAGCAGCTGTCCATCTAGATTATACGTGCCTCCATTAAGTAACTGGTTTAATTAAGTCGAGCAAATTACTACGAAATGAACAAAGCTCAATAACATAACTATAGTTTGCCCTGAAAATGCACGATGGTTTGGTTAAAAGCATACTGTCAAATTTCTCAAGCAAAAAGCCAAGCAAGTGTCGGCTTGTTCTATACATCTGAATTTGTGTCCATGCAGGGCCTTGAGCTTCCTGATGTTCTTGTCGAAGTTGAAAAGTGTGGGTCATCTTTTGCCAAATCGTTGACTATCCCAGAACAGGATGACTGGGTTTACAGTGATGGGAAATCAACATCTTGTATTGTTTTTATTCTTGAAATGTACAAGGAAGCAGGACTATTGGTCCACTTGCAATTTTGATTCAGGTTACAGAATTCACGGTGAGTTTGTTAGGTGGATTTTGAAGTTCCATTTTCAGGGGTACGGTGGTTTTTTCTTTTCAGTTGTTTGCCTGAGCATTGTGGTGCATTAATTGGATGAATCTGAGCCTATTATCTTTCAAAAAATTCTTTGGCCATTGCACTAGTGGTAGCATCTTTTGCCTATCTGTCCTATTATTCACATATGCCAACCAAGTATATATTTTGGTTAGTTGATTCCCTTTTAGTTACTTTCCCTGTTTGACTGTTCTATTTTTGTGCTTGGGTTATCCTGAAATATGTACATGGTTTACTTTCCCTTAAAAAAGAAATGTTTCCCCTATACCTTGACTACTGCAATTTTTTCTTACCAAATAGCTATGAAAGGGCCCATCTTTACGCTATCAAAACTTAATCTATTTTCTATTTTGGACCTAGTTCTATAAATATAAAAACACAATTAAGAACTTTTCATTAGCAGATAGCTGTGAAAGTGTCTTAAATTGTCACTTGTTGCTTCGAAGTGCAGATAAAAGATGCTTACTCACTCAAGTTTTTTGAGAACAATACGAATCGGTTGCCTAAGTGGTGCAATGCGGATGACGCAGTGAAGCTTCCTTTCTGTCAAATTCTAGGGAAGTACCGGATGGAATTGCCTGGATTCAATACAATGGATATGTACACTCATATGAATGAAAAGTGCCCATCTATGCCTCCAAAATACTACAGGCCACAAAGTTGTTGACAAGCAATTTTTATGGCCTTGCCGTAGTTTAAGGTATGTATGTATGTACAAGGATGGGTTTCCAATGCTTTATAGGTCAGCAGGTTGGCGTGGCAATCGAGTTAGATTTATACGGAAAGCGGTAGGGAAAAAGAATCCTAATGAACTTGTATGTCAAAGCTGACTTAGAATTAAAGTGTAAATATTATAGTAGTTTTCTTTTACCATCCTCAAAAAAAAATAAAATATTATAGTAGTTTTGATTTGTTCTGTCTGCAAAACTTTATAGATCCTACAACAATCTTTTACTGTTGGTCAACATATGTACTGTTGTAGCATCTTTTCTGATGTAATTTATAGAATATTTTTTCTCAAGCAGTTAATATTACCTAATCTGTTCTTTTTCTTTGCTATGCAACTAATACTTCTAAATTTACATGAGGTTACATCTGGCTGTTGTGGAAGCCTATATGTTGTAGAAAAAGTTCTAATACAGAGAAGCATTCTGGAAATTTGGAAATGTCAAGTGATTTCAGCAGAAGTTAAATAAATACAACATATCAGGTGTAGTCACGCAAGTGGGGTCTAGGGAGGGTAGGACAAACGCAGACCTTACCCCTACTTTTGTGGGGTAGACCCTGGCTCAAAAGAGAAGCTTAAATATTGGTTGAAAATCCATCAAAAGATTGATCATCTTGAATGTGTTTACTTAAATTTACATATTTGAAGTCGGTGCTAGTTTAGTCGATGGTTACAGAGCACTGAGAGCAGAATCACTTTCTTTAGAACCCAAGTCGACAGCTAACATGGTTTTGTACTTTCTTTTGTTATGGAGTTTCGGAGATTGAATTTAGTTGGGATGTGGTTGCTTCAATTCTTCATATTAATTAGTTGCACTGCTAGAACTCCCATGATCTTTCTATGTAAATGCACAGCGGAAAGAACGCGAACATGAGTACTAAATGGGCGGTCCATGCGACTCGAGAACAGGGCACGTGATTGAAGAATGGTAGAATGGAACAAGTAAATGTGCATTATGTGCTTGATTCTATTTATAAGACTTGTGTGCAACCAATTATTGTGGACTGTAGAGATACAATTGGAGAGAAGAAACTTTCGCTAGTAAATTTGTTTCTTTAAGAAAAATACTCCACTTTATGAAACTTCAAATTCGAATCTTATGTAGGAACTATTTGGATTAGAAGTGTTTGGGTGTGCAAACAAAAGTCCAAATTAATATTTGAAAAAATTGAAAAGCTACATATAAGATGGAGAAATTTTAAGGCATAGACAAAAAATAATTATTATTTACCCGCACTTAGCCATAGAATCCTGTTTACAGCCCATGCCCCCATCTTCCCCCTCCCCCCCCCCCCCCCGCCACACACACACACACCAAAAAAAAAAGCTACAACTCATATACACCCATTTAAAGCCCATGAACAATACCAATACCCAGTGAATGACTGAATGTTTGTCTCTTTCTTTTACGATCTCATCCTCCTCCTAAGCTCTCACATTTATTTGATTGAACCTCCATCATTAATAACCGCTTATTTGAAAATAGCAAAAAAAATTTAAACAACTACCACTAAAGGCTCATTTGAATTTTTTTTTTTTATTTTTTTTTGGAGTAGGTGTGGTTGAAATTTTGTTGAAAACATGTGGACGAGGCTATACATATTTGAGGAAACACTAAAGGTACTTTGGACTTGTTTGGAGTTAAAATACATTGTGAAATCAACTTGGAAAACATAATTGTGACAATGGATCATCTGTATATTGCGTATATCTTGTTTAGTACAACACACTACAGAGACTTTCATGCATATCACTCACAGACGAGATTTTTACATTGTGTATTAATAGAGCTTAATAACGTAAGTGGCATAAGTTTTGCATCCTTTCATAAATTGTATAATTAATATCACTTTTAGCATATGAATAAAATTTAATTAATATAGTACTAATTAAAGAAAATCTCATAAATTTGAATTTAAATTTATACCTTTCTTATCTATTCCAACTTTTCTCTCTTATAATTAATATATCTATACCATGACTGATTAAGTTTCTTTTGTAAATTTTTCTTCCATGTTCTCAATTATGATATGAATCATTCATATTCATCGTATATAAAAGATAAAAAGCATCATTTTACCCCTAAACTTGTCCCCATAACTTACTTTAGACCCTTAACTATACGGGCAATTATATACCCCCCCTTAACAACTTTAGAGTGAATTAAATTCAACCCTTCGAAGCTCAACTGAAGTCGCGTGTTGACACTCATTGTTGGGCGCTTTAAGTAGGTATTTTTGCCTATTATTTTTTTTAAAAATAAAATTCCCTTTAAATGCATCTAACGGTCATAAGCCCCAAATCACCAGACCCAAAAGTTCTCCTTAAAAGCCCTAATTTTCCTCTTCTTCTTCTTCTTCTTCTTCTTCTTCAGTCTACCCAAAATCTACTCCATCTATGAAATTTATGAAAAATTAAGATCGTTTTCTCTTTCTTTTTATTAAGCCGCGTAAATTTCAGCTTACGAAACATAAAGTTGAATCGATCTCCTTTGTCTCCTTCTGCTATTATTTATCCGAAAAAGGTATAATCCATCTCCTTCGTCTATCGTTTTGTTGGGGGTTTCTCTCCTTTTTCTTCTACTTTAAATTTCTTTTTGAATTCATGTAATTTGTTGGAATCAATTTCTTGTAGCACACAATGAGGTTAGTTAATTTGACTAAACTTTGTATGGAAGAAAATGATTATGCTTTGAAGCAAGAAGTTCGCTGTAATCACGAAATTTTGTTGCATTTGAAGACATCTTGGATTTCGAGGAATCCTGGTAGAGGATATTGGGCATGTCCTATTATGGGGTAAATATCAAAATTTACACTGTTACTATTCCAACAAATTTGATTAAAGACTAATTCATTCTTTACTTGTCACCATTGAAGGGTCTAAGATCTTGCCACTTTTGGTGTTGGAGGGATAGAGAAAATATTGATCCGATGTGCAAATATGTGATTTCTAAACCAATAGAGAAAGTAGGGTGATCTTGAGAATTTAGTTGAAACTTCTCAATATATTGATAATCATACATCAGTCAATGAAGTTGAGAAATTGATTAGGTTAAACAAATTAGTTGAGGAAGCTTTGAAGAAAATTGACAAGCCTAGAGAATCCAAATAAGATGATAATTGTGTTGATATGAAATTGGAGAAGTTGGAAGAAGAGATTGAGAAGATCAAAGAAAGAGAGAAGAAGTGGAGAAAAATTGCTAAAGGGAGGAGTGGAGAGAATATACACTTCTTTGTTGTGTTTTGTTCACCACTAATAACTATAAGCTATTGGCTTGTGATGATATGTATGAAGAAAGGTTCAATGAAGTTACGTTAGAACTAGGTTGTTGTTAGATGATATGTAGCATATTTTTGTGTTGAATGGTGCAACTTCTTTTGTAATGTACTTTGGCTGGTTATTGTCTTTTTATATATATGAAGAAAGGTTGTTGAATTGATTGCATTTGAAGCATTTTTGTTCTTCTTTTGTAATGGTGCAACTTCTTTTGTAATGAAGTTATCTTACTAGCAAAACAGGTGCAGTATCAGCTGGTTAATAAAGCTAGACTGCACTTTATAATGCAATTTAAAGCTGCATAAAAACCTCACACAAGCTATCAAAAATAATGTAGTCACAGCTGCATAAATGCCTCCAACAAATATACTAAAATAGTGCAGCACAACTGCTTAAATTTCTAAAGAAATATATAGTCAAATTGTGCAGAGCCAGCTGCATAAATGCTTCAAACAGGATTTCCAAAATAGTACAGTCACAACTGCTGATATTTCTATAGAAACATATAGTTAAAAGTGCATTCATAGCTGCATCATTTTTATAAAAAAACACATCAAATTAGTGCAGCCACAGCTGCATAGTTGAAGTCAGCACTGTTTAACTCAAATAGACATTAGCTAAGTGGAAGTCATTACTGTTTCAGCACACAATATCAATACACAAAAACAGAAATCAAGTTTATTCTACTAGAAAGTTGATGAACTTGTTTGGTTTAGATGATTCATTTCAGCAGCATTTGACCTTATCCTTAACCTTTTTTGTGCTCTCATGTCTTCAAGTCCTTATTGGGTCACAACTTTATTTTCTTTCTATTTCACACTTGATCTAGGTTTGTGATGTTCAAGATGTCCAGTCACTATTGAGGAGTTCATAGGCATTCCAGGCTAACAAAAATAAAAGAGAACAAATTAACTTAAGACTTTTAAAAGGTTGACTTTAAACTAGACAACTGCAATCAATTTTAACTTACATTGAGGATTTTAAAACCACTCTCTGTATGAAGCACTCCCGTTCTGACCATCCTAGGTCTTTTAAAACGTGCCCCTCTACATCTACTAGCACCAGTGACACCATCACTAGAAGCAACAGTAGCAGCAACACCTCCACTTCATCTACTAGCACCAGCTCCTCTTCCTCTACCTCTACCAATACCACCACCAGTAGAAACTGCAGATCCTCTACCTCTACCAGAACCACCAACAGTAGAAGTTGCAGCCCCTCTTCCTCTACCAATACCACCCACAATAGAAGTAGCATCAGCAGATCCTCTTTCTCTACCAGCACCACCGACAGTGGCAGCAGCAACAACAAATCCTCTTCCTCTACCAGCACTACCCTCAATAGCAGCAACATCAACTTCTCTTCCTCTACCAGTAGCAACAACCTACAATATATAAGAAAAAATGTAAGAAAATAAAAGAGAATTGAACTAGTAGTAAATTACAAGTCAAGTGTTACCTTTGTAGAACCTTTTGGTCTTCCTCTTCCTCTACTTCTGCTTGCTGTTGCAGAAGAACCCACACTTGATCTTGGAGAACTTGTAACCAAAGGACAACCCCTCTTATTATGACCCTTGGCATGACATGTATTCACTACAAGAAACATGATTTTTTGTGACGATTTTTTGTAGCGACTCATATAGTTGCCACAAATTGTAAGGTTTCTGTGGCGATACGAAATGGTTGCCACAAAAAGTGAAAGTTTTAGTGGCGACAAATATAATCGTTACTGAAAAATATCTTGTAGCGGCGACATATCTTTGATCGCCACTAATAGGTGCCTAATAAAATATGAATGAAAAAATATTTGTGGCAACGTATAAGATATCGTCACAAAAACCTAATAGTGGCGACTCTGTCGCCACTAAAAGTGTATATTTTGTGGCAACTTTGAGGTCGTCACTAATTATTTTATTTTGATATTTATTATTATTTTGTATGTATACATGTATATTAAAACTTTAATTAATTTTTGTAATGATGTTTATGTATATTTGATTTTTTAATTTGATAAATAATTAAATTAGTTCTACTTTTAAGGACATTTTAAAACAAGTAATCATGTAATTGGAAAGTTTTAATGATTATAGTGTTACTTAAATAAGTATTTGGAGTAATTATATATCTAGTAATACTTGTAATAAAATAAGTACTAATATATTGAATCTCTTTGCGCACTATAAAACTAATTGGTTTTCTCTCAACGTGGGACTTTTCGGCATGAATTCGAATTTAGTCGGGCTCCAATGCGGATATCGGACACTGGGTGAAAAACAAAAACAAAATAAAAATAATTGGTTTTAAGGATATTTTATACCAATAAGAGTAGATGTATTCCCTTTTTTTTTACCCTCCACATTCAATCCGACTAAATAAAACCTTGATATCACTTTTATTCAGACTCGGTCCAAATCCATTTTAGGACTAAAGTAGAAGAAGAGTTTTTTTTTAATTTAGTCCGGTGTAGATCAGATCTGGAAGGGTAATAAAAATGGGTGGAGTAATTTTTTAAAATCACGTGATATTTTTTTTTTTAATTCAGTAAATATAGATATATTAACGAAAAGATAAATATGCATCATTTATTAGACAACAAGACTATATATGTACCATTTTTTTAAGGACTGATATATTCGTTCTAAATCACAAAATATAGAGGTACATTTTCTCTTTTTCCCAATATTAATTATGATGATAATAATTAGTGACTGTTTTGCTTTTCCTAATTTGAGTTAATAAAAAGTCATCTTCAATTTTTTAATTTATAGATAACATAAGCGAAAAGGAAAAAAGCAAAAGAAACTGTGAATGAATAAAATGAAAACCTAAAATCGTTTTAGCCCTTTCAGATCTATAACCCAATTTATTAGAATGCCTTATCTTCAACCCTGATTCCTCGCATCCCCTCTTAGGTTTCCATATTATAGAAGCTGATGCTCTTGTCTCCACCCAACTCGCCGTCGTTGGCGAACTGTGAGTTCCTTCCTTGTTTCCTTCTTTTTAGATTTTGTACTTGCGAAGCGAGAATCCTCACCCCTTTTATGATGAAATACTTTGTTGTTTTGGTGTATGTTTCTAGTATTTGAATTGATGCGTACCAAATTTTTTTTCCAACCCGAGGATTTGGATTGGTTTTGCCAAGTCTTTATGCAATCAAAATTTTGAAAAGTACTTTATCAAGGAAGATGGATCTCAGTGTTGGCAGCATGCCCTTTAGTTGGTGGAGAGAACAAATTAACAAGTTGTAATTAAGTCATTTCATTAATTTGCTTGTTTCTTCTACAAGTCAAAGTTAAGTAGCTAATAATCACTGATGAACCACTATTTAGATGCCATATTAACTGTCTTTTATATCCTTATCATTGAAAAATAGACAATTTGCCCTATTCTCTATTGAGGTCAAAGAATAAGAAATAGGCATGTATTTGTAGCTCTTCTTTCATTATTCAATTGTGAACAAGAAAAAATTAAGAGTAAGGTCTTGGAAATACCCTGCATCATATGATGCTTGTGTATTTTTGCTTTTTTTTTTTTAGCTTTGATGTGTTGATGGCATTTGGTGAATATAAACAACAACAACAAATTCATGTAGGCCTGAAAGTGGTTAGGTCTGAGGAGAGTAGAGTGTACGCCGACCTTGCCTCTACCTCGAGGAATTTGAGTGGTTGTTTTTGAAAGACCCTCAATGAATATAACATCGCAAAAACCTAAATAGCTATAACTGTGAAAAGAATCTTCTATCTTTTGATTTTTGCATGAATACTGTTGCTTCGACTAATTGATTTTGAGAGATTTTACCTAAAGAATTTGGGTTAATGAACTATTATAGAGAGATGAGAAACATCAGTCTAGTGTGTATGCACAGAGCATTAAGTAATGCTGATTAAAATTAGTCTAGATATCTCTGCGACAACAGGTTAATAAAAGATGTTGGGAAAGATCTCACTGGGACACAATCCCACAATATTAAAACCAGGATGGTTTAGGTAGTTTAGAACCAATTAGTTAGCTTGATATTGGGAAAGGAACTTAGTTACATTTTGCTGGTTTAGGTAGTTTGGAACAACGCTTGAGTTTTATATGTCACTTACCAATTATCTTTGTGAATATTGTTGTTTATCAGGCAATAAATTTTGAGTTGATATAAGCTCATTGTGGTAAACCGATAAGTTTCTCATCTTTTCTTATACGTTTATTGGTATCAAGGGGGTAAACCGATAATATTTTTGCTCTTTCTGTTACTTCTTTTTGTAGAGATGGAAGGTGTCCTTTTAGGAAACATCCTCTCTACCTCATCCGAGGTAGTGGTATGGACTGCGTACACTTACCCTCTCCAAATCCCACTTTGTGGGAGTACACTGGGTATTTTGTTGTTGTGGAAGGTGTTCTTTTAGGGATTACATTTTGATTGACCTTTTTTTTTGAGTTTGATTGCTCTGTCCTCTTGCAGAACAATGTTCTACTGGAACTTGGAACTTAGAAGGATTGAAAAATGATGAGCATTTGGCTCGTCCAGTATTCGAGCACATGGCCCCGAACGAGGAGATATGTGTTTCCGAGAAAAAGCCAAATGAAAAGCATGACTGTTATTTTTTTTAATTAACAAGACATCTTTACTAGTTGACTCTCTTTTATTCTTGGAAAGAGGAATTCAGAACATTATCAATTCATCATTAGTGGTAGTAAATAGGAAGACAACATCCCTAAGCCTGTGATCTATATTAAAATTCAAAAGAAAGTGAGATTATACTATTGATATTATATCTACTCATGGTGTCCTCTTATTTCAAAATGAAGCAGGTTCAAACGCATATTGCTGAACAAGAAAAGCTTCATTTACTAAGATAAGTTTACTCCTTTTCAATAATTCCTTTCATGTTTTACTCTTTTCATGGCTGTGAGCCTGTGATCATTTTTCTTGCGAATGATATAATTTTAATTTTATATATTTCCAACTTATTTAATTTTATGTCCATTAGCGAATATTAAGCACTAGTTTTTAAAGTTTGACATATTGAAACTTCCAAGAAAAATCAGTAAGGATCTATTATATATCATCACCAAGAGTAGTAAATCACTAATTCACTATATTAGTGTTTTAGACTGCACACTTTTTATGAGATCCATTGGTTTAGTATTGGTTTTGCCCAAAATCTTAAAATGGTTTCATTTGAAGTCCGAAACCAAGCTGGAGTGAGAAGTGTTTTATTCTTTCGATAATTTGGTATATATAGACTCTTTAACTGATAAAAAGTTAAGTTGCAAAATAAGCTTACTCATGAAAACTATTTAGTGCTTAATTAAGTAAAGTAATGAAAAAAAATGTATGAAACACTCTTATCTTAATTGTCATTTTCTGTTTTTTTTTTTTAGGAAAACAAGAGTGTTGGTAATACCCTTGTACTCCTTGCATTGATAATGAATGCTTGAAATATTTGAAATTTGTTCCAAGTAGTCAAATAAAAAGTAGCTGAAACCACTTTACAGAACTTGGAATTTGCCTTGTGCCATTGAATTATCAGTTAAATTTTATCTCTCATTGTTATTTTATTTGCGCTATCAAATTTTCATATAAATGTGTGGTCTTAACAATTCTTGTTGAATTTCCTCTGTAGGTAGTAATTGATCTTTCTAAGGCATGCACAAAGGATAATGATGTATCTTTCTATGAAACAGTATAAGGGAGTTGCACTTGGAAGGTGCTGAGAGTTTGTTAATTACATTCATAGCTGGATTTATTCTAGCCGAGGAACATTTTATTTTTGTTTTGTTTCTATGTGTTTTTCATGTGTAAGCACAATTACTATGAGTTATGAAAGTTTATGGTATCATTGTTTGGGAAATATCTTTAGTTGTGTTTCTTTTATTGTCAGTGCCTCAGTGGGTTGTTCTAATACATTTGTGCAGTATATTAATAGAAATATTGATGCTGCATATTTATTTTTTTTCAAAATAAAAAATGTATTTGTGGCGACCAAGGTCGTCAAATCCTCATTTATTGTGGCGATAATACTTGCCACTGAAAGTAAAGTGGTTATAGTGGCGACCAAAAGTTGCCTCTTTAAGTCATCCACCTATGGATATCTCCTTACTTTTAGAGGCGATAAAATCGCCACTAAAGATGTACCTTTTGTGGCGACACAAAATGTCGTCACTAATAACTTTTAGCTATGGAAGTACTTGCCACGGTCCTAAAGTCGCCACTAAATGTTTTTGGTGGCGACTTTGTGGCCTTTTGTAGCGACTTTTGGCGCCACAAATTGTCAGATTTCTTGTAGTGATTGTAGGTCATCTCAACACCATGTTTAGACAACTTTCTAGTCTTGTTTTCATTGTGCTCCTTTCTTCTACATTTGCTGGGTCTTCCTTGCATCATTTTTATTACTGGTGGTAAAACAGAAGGGTTGGTTGACTTTGGCCATATTTTTATATTAGTAACAGGCTGAACGAAGTAACTATAGGTCTTGAGGTAGGTTTCCTAGGTATACCAATGTGCAATATAATGAATAGGCTCTAATCCTCTATAATGTAGTGCAATAATGGCATGACAACAAGGTATACCTTTTAACATCCAAGACCTACAAGTACAAGTTCTATCTCTCAAATTCACTATGAAAGTATTGCCCTAGCTATCCTAAACCTCAAAACCAAACTCACCATTCCACTCAAGGTTACACTTTATTGATTTTGATGTGTTATCTTGCAATACTTTTAGTGCCATTGAGGAAATATCAGTTATCCAAGTATCAGAAAACTCTCTCAATTGTCCTATTTTTCTCATTACCTTGAACCTCATTTCCTCAAGCATTGTGATGATAGTCTTGTGACTTGTCCCCAATATCCCTGAATTAAAACTTTCGGTCATGTTGTTGTCAACACTATCACAACAACTATGATACTTGAAGTACACCTTGGACCACTTTTATATGTTGTAATACAATAGGTCATCACAAATTTTATCCCCAAACATCTCAATGTGATCCAAATTTATTGTCAATTCCCGCTCATATGTAGACTTGGCACATCTCTAAAAATAGTTTTTCCTTTTAATACCCTTCCAATCTTTGAACCAGTTGGCTAGAACTTGTCTTGTACACATTCTTGGTTTTGTATTTGGCAGTAATTCTATAATTCATTGTCAAGACCTTTAAACAAACAATAAATATTATAGTTAAAAAATAAAAAATATAGTTAAAAGACAGAAATTAAAGAAAATGAATAAGAGAAAGAGAAAATATATTACCTTCTGCATATCAGTGATAGTAGTCATTCCGACCTATCTCCAAGCTCAAGATCATGCTTCACAAGTGTAACAAACCATCTCTAAGTGAAATTATTTTCATTTTCAACCACTGACCAAGCTAGTGGTAGCATCGGATTAGTCCCATCTTTATAAACAGCCACAAGTGGTTGACCTTTACAAACACCTTTCAAAAAGCAATCATAAAATCCAATACATCTTCTAGCACCAGCTTTGAATGCTTTCTTCAAAGCATCAAAACATAGATAAAATGATTAAAATTATTTTTTTCCACCTTCAAAGGTTTCTTCACTAAGCCTCACCATACATGTGCTATTTGGATTGGTCTTTAAGAGCTTATCTCTATAATCCAAAATTCTTTTAAACTCCTCTATATGGTCACCCATGATCTGTTGCAACATAATATTTCTAGCTTTTCTTACCACTGTCCTCCCAATATACACCTCCAACTCTTTTTTCACTAAATTTTGAAACTGAAAAACTCTAATGCCAAGCTCAAATATAATTTTGTCCTTGTATCTCTCTGCCATGTACTTTGAATTAACAAGTTTGTTTTTGGTTGTGGCATTGCATATGTGCACTGGATTATACTTCTTCACCTGAAAATCTCCAATCCTAGAATCATGGCTTCCAAACAACAATCATAGGCAACCATTAGTACACTTTACTCTCACCCTTTTTGATTCATTGACATACTTGTCTAACTCTACATGTTCTTGCACAACATAAACAGTAACATCTTTTCTAAAATTCTCAATATTTTCAAAACAAAGACCAAACTTTCAAATAATTTTTTTATAAGTAGGATCAAAGACAATCCTATTATGATTTCTTTTTGCTCTTCTTGCTTTTCCTTCTCTTCTTGCAGGTTGTTCTACCTCATCATCCCCATTATTACCCTCATTGCTATCTATTTCAAAGCTAACTTCAACATCATAATTAAAATATGGCTCATCTCCAGCTACCTTGCCCTCTAGAGTAGTTTTTTTGTTTGATAAAAACTCATCATATCCCAAGTCAACTCTTTTGTCACCTAAACTAACCCCTTCAGTTCAAGGCTCTTTTTCCTTCTTTTTTGTTTCTTCAACCCTATTTTTTTTGACAGCTCTCTTTTCTCCCCTCAAAATTTTAACATCCTCATGAACATCACTATAATATTCATCTTCACCTTCATCAAAAAAATCTTCATAATAAGAATTTGCACTATCATCAGTTTCACTTTCCTAATCAGATGGAATTATTGGGATAACTGATGCAGTAAGAAAACAAATCCCACTCAAGTTTTGCTCACCACTAGCAGCAGTACCACCACCACTATCCAAGTTCTGCTCAACAGTAGAAGCAACCTCACTACCCAAGGTTTCCTCAACACTAGCAGGAGATCCACCACCCAAGTTCTTCTCAATAGTAGCAGCAACACCACTACCCAAGTTTTCTTCAACACCACCTAAGTCCTCACCATTAGAACCAGCAGCACCAACACAACTCAACTCCTCACCACTAGTAGCAGCAGCACCGCTACCTAAATTTTCACTCACAAAAGGCTCTTCAAAGCCCTCTTCAAACCCTATATTTTTACTATCCCCAAAGTCTTGACTGGAATCTTTATCAAAAGTAGCACAAGATTTGCCACCCATATAGGGGACATATTCAATGGCAGGGGGGACCACTTGGGGTTCTTCTACTAAATGTGACACATACAACTGAACTATATCTCAATTTTTAAGTTGAGGTACAATACCTAAAATATCCCTATCACAAGTCACTTTTACTAGATAATTAGATTTAGGAGGTCTGATAGAGACAATACACGATGAAACATTATAACCAATTTCTTTAACATACCCAACAAACTCAAAGTAAGAAAATTTGTCAACATCCACGTCAAAACAGTCTGTAACAATACCTCCATGGTACTTTATACGAGGCTTTTGCTGTAATTTCCTTTCATGATGAAGCTTCGGGTAATGTACACAACATCCATCATTAATCTGAAAATTAAAAAAAAATGATCTTTAGAACAAAAAAAATAATCCTAAAATCAATTTTTACGGGATAAAAAATCCTAAAATCAAAATACAACAACCCAAACAATTTATACGGGATAAACCCCCCTAAAACTAACCTGTTTGAGATGACAAAAATTCATGTAGATTGAGTTACAAACTACCTGATTTTGGGTGAAATCGAGTTCTGTGAGAACCTAAAATTGCAATTTTGGGTGAAGAAATAAGAGAAATGGGATTTACTATGGGAATTAGGGGTATTTGTTAGTGTTGGATCAGGTTTTAATTTGGAGCGAGTCGGGCATTAATAATTTTACAAAAATATAATATATAAAATAATATATAGTATTATTAAATGACGTGGATGAATGAAAACGTGCGTTGTCCAACAACACCCAGCCTTGACTTCAGTTATGTTTTGCGGGATTAAATTTAATTGACTCTAAAGTTGTTAAGGGAGGTATACAATTGTCCGTGTAGTTAAGGGTCTAAAGTAAGTTACGGGGACAAGTTTAGGTGTGAAATGATGTACTTTCTCTATATAAAATAATATAATAATATACATCAATGATAGAACTTTTGAGTTGTTACCGTGCTTAGTTTTAACGAATTTTTTCTAATGGTTTGTGCTATTAAAGTAATTCTGATAATTATGCTAAAAAATTATAGTACAATGTATTTTTTAAGATTGTACATAAAACTTGTTCATACAAGTCAAAAAGCAAGCTACAAAAGTAATGAGAATACTAGAAGGAAAAGGAAACGTGTCTAGACAATCCTATTAACTAATGTACTATATAAATATAAAGTACAAAATCGAACAGAACAGAACGTATCATGTTCCTCATGGAAAAGAAGAAGAACAAGATTACTGGCGAATTTTCTTTTAAAGATTTACCTAGAGAAATTCTGTCTGAAATATTCTCCAGGCTTCCCATTAAATGTTTAATGCAATGCAAGTGTGTTTCTAGGTTTTATAACTCTATTCTCGGATTAGATCGGGATCCCAATTTAGTACATATCCATTATATATATCAAAGACGTTCCTACATATGTAATTCTCTTTCCACTAAATTCTTGTTACATACAATAAGCAAAAGTTTTTTGGATCATCAAAATTTTTATCGTTACTACACCATAGATGATGCCAACAACAAGAAAATGTTGGGTAAAAAAAAATCTTTCATACTGAAATTGGACGCTACTGTTAACAGATATTTCGGATTTGAGTACACTAAAGATTTGTTTTATTTACGGAGTGAGAATTTTGAGCCTGTTTATATTTTCAATCCTACTACTAGAGAATTGAGATTTCTTCCTCCACTAAATATTAATGAAGTTTTACTTATCATTGTCACTATTCATTGGGTTTTGACATGGATTTGAAGAAAGAAACAATTCTAATGAAACTTGTTGACCTTGAGATGCAGTCAATGAGACACCGTTGGGTTTTTACTTTAGGTGAAACAACATGGAAAGAGATTAACTGGAACAGTCTAACCAACTTTTACCCAATGATGAAATATGTCGGAGTTTACATCGATAGAGCTGTTTATTTTTATTATGGTCAACACAATATTTGGGGGCTTAGCATATTGACATTTAATTTTAGAATCGAAGAATTCAGAATTATCGCATTGTGGGACAGTCCTGGTAGTTATGGGTTGATGAGGATAGGCCACTATTTTAACCTGGTATAACTTGAGGGTAAATTAGTAGCCATTGATACAATAGTTGATGATTGTTTGACAATTTGGATTCTACAAAGTGGATATCAATGGATTAGTGGGCAGGACATTGACATTCCTTGGGAAGGCGATGATGCATCAGTAAAGAGCTATGAAGTAGTGTATCACAGATGTACTTGCACTACTGACAACAAAGAGGAGATTGCACTAATAAAGTTTATGGCCGAGCCACATGGAGGGATTGGAGTATATAATTTGAAGGAAGATGAGTGGAGATCAATTAGAATCTTGGGGCATGCGCAAAAGGCTAAGATTATTGGTATCTATAGTTATGAGTATTGCATCTACTTATTAGGACAAACTTGATGTTTCCTTCTTTCTTTTTATTTTTGAAGAATCTAATTAAACACTTAGTTTGCAAGATCATTGAACTTTGTTTCACTAGTCAGATTATGTAATCGCTTACAAAGATGAAGTACATCGAAGAATCACAACATATGAATCATACCTTGTTACATAATTGTTTCAATGTTTTTTGGAAAATAAATCTTCACGGAAACTTTAAAGGAATTTGAGAAGAAAGAAGGAGAAATTTTATCTTATTTTTCTTGTCTTTTTTTTTTTACGCAGGTGTCATGACCCCAGAGATGACACCTATCTAACTCACCGATAGATAAGCCAGTCCATGAATCATATATCAAAAGCAATGCGATCAGAAGCAGAAAATCAAAGGAATAATACTAAACAATTTGACTAGAACAATCCTCAATAAATATCTCAAAAATCAAAATGAAACAAAAATAGTATATCTCCCAAAATCTAGAAGTCACTAGTATAAGTCGTTAGAACAATTTCAATACAAGTCTAAAAAACTCCAAAATCAATAAAATTCACTGAATGGTTAATCATATAAAGAGATCTTAGAGTGCTGCAGGCCCTGGGCCGCTATAGTGGCGCCCAGGCAGCAAGCCATGTGGGTAAAACCCTTATTTTTTTTTTCCAGTTTTGTTTTAACTCAGCAGCCTCACCCTAAAAATGTCTTAGGGCTATTTTCAAGTTAAAAACTACTAGAACAGAGAGGCAGAACACTTGAGAGGCACAACCCCAGCTCTTTCCTCGTAATTCTTCCTTTAAATCCATTCATTGAAACCAAAGAACTTAAATTCACTCGCTCTAAAATGCAGCAGCTCGGCATCGAGGTAGGTTATGGCTAAACTGTATTAGACTATGGTTAGTCACATATACAAAATATAGTTTGATGGGAGATATCATACTTAGGTGTACGAACATGGAGTTTTGGATGGATAAGTCATACGAGAATTACGGGATGCGCAGATTATTGTTGATCAACGTGTGATATTTGGCTAGTGTTATAGTTGTTGGCAATTAAAATGATAATGTTAATGAATGAATGTGAACTATGTGAGTTGAAGAATGTTAGAAGAAATGATAGAGTAACGGTACGATTGCTTAGTGGCTAAAAAAAGGGTGTAGATGTCTTAAGAATGGACGTAAGTCAACATAGTGGTTTTGTGAGGGCTTGGCCTTATTGTTAGTTAGTACTTGGGGTGGTGGTTGATAAGGAAGAGAGGTATCGTGACCTATAGTTTCTAGGGTGATATTTACCATGTAGTAAAGATAGGTTGAGTAAGGTACAAGGTTGTAGTAGGTAACGGAAACGACGCATAGGTTGTGGTTGTTAGTGATAGGCTAAGTAAGTTGTTTGTAGGTTGGAGATAACATCATATCGGATGGCCTTTAGGTATTCTTGTTATACGAAGATTGTTTTGTATTGAGAAAGGGCTAAGTTGGTTGAGAAATGTTCGTGTAATTAAATTTTAGTTATCGACTTAATTTGGATTCCATGCCCATTCATAAGTTAAGTATTTGTGAGGTGGCCTTCGGGCATACTTGTGATTTGGTGAGTTGGTGGATATGGTTGTATGCATGGAATGATGAACTTAAATTTGACTTAGTATCTAGAAAAGTGTGTATTTGTATTAATGGTGCATTGTATTTTATCATGGTTGACATTTGATTGACATTCATGCATTATGATTTTTCGGAGGGTCGAGTATTATGCCGTTATATGTTACTTATATTCGGAGGGTCGGTTACCACACCGGTACAGTACATGGTCTGAGCTCGACCCCTGCAGGTCATGAATATTAGGCATATAAGACCCTTAATATGTCTGTACATTTGAGGTGAGGTGGTGATGGTTGTGTTGCATTTTTTTATATAATTGAGTTGTTGATTGTTCATTGACATTGCATACTGGTTGTGGAAATTAGAGGTAGCATAAGATTACTCTGATGAGATGGTTAGGTGAGAGTGGGTTGGTATGATTTACATTATGGTGTTTAGAGGAGTCATAGGTCTCCCTTTTTATGATTAACCTCATACTTGCAATTATAGTTGTGAGATTATTGATAAGCAGTAGATGATCCTGAGGTGGTTATTGATTGATTTTGTTATCTATCTATGGATGATAACTGTTGTTGAAATTACCTAGTTTGTATTTTAGCATTGCTTGTGTAGTTACTCAAAATGTATTTGTGTACATAAGAAAAAAGATGTAGTAATTAAGTGGAGGCTTAGATAGATGTACGAATCTGAATACATTCAAACCCGAACTGAGCATCTGAATGACCAACTGAGGCACTAAGTGCACTACCTCTAACTGAAGGTTCCATAACCATATGAGACTGATCTGGATGAGCTGAATGACTAATAATCCCACACCGAGACACTTTATGGACCAGTGACCGGTCTTTCTGCAGTCGTAACAAACTCTCAAAGCTCTGACCTTACGAGAAACACGAGTTGTCCCCAACTGGTCGACCAACTCATGCCTGGGGCACTCCCTAGACTAATGACCAATCTCACCACAGTCAAAACATGCCCCTGGGACTCTCTGATGTACTGTACCTGCTGACCCAGATCAGTCGCCACGACCTGAAGACGTAGACCAGATATCCCGTACTGCCTGACCAAAACTCTCTCCAGAGCTACCTATAAGATGAGGTGCTACCTGTTCAAACCTGATAGGCTGCAAATAATGTTGACCGTTGCTGGGAGGATCCCAACTTCCAGACGGAATGCCACTAACACTGTACTACTGATATGGACTGTACTGCTGATATGGCCTCTTATCACTACCTCCATATGTAACACCCCGTACTTACTAAATCCTATATGACTACATTGAATAATGTTTACTTAAGTGTCGAGAGTTATAAGTATGTATTTGGAAATGTTAAGATGAGAAAACTTGAAATTTGGCCTTGTACATGTTACGAGCCTTTTATAGAAAGTGTTTTGTGATTTCGTGGAGCATTTGTGGAATACCTCGTACACATTCTAGCCTCATTTGGTGACTTGGAGTCATGTTTACTTGATGATTAAGGTCACTAAGTAAGTATTTTATAGTGTTTTGATAAGGTATTGGACGATACGCAAGTGTTGGAAAAATTGCCGAAAAATTCAGCAAAGCATAAAAACTTGCGCCACTACCCTGTTTCAGGGGGTGTGGATCAAGCCACTGATTCATAGGGGGATCAATTCTTGCGCCACTACCTTGCTTTTCAGCAGTGGCGCAAGGCACAAACAATGTGCCCTTCCGGACTCGTTTTGTAACGCAATTCGACGACGCTTCTTGGATGGTTTATTTTGGTTCCTTGGAGTTATTTGAGCATTGTTAAAGCTTCAAATACTTCAATACACTTCTACACACTTCTACATGATCAAGTCATGAAATATAAATAAGCATCCAAAATGTCCAATGAAGCCAAGGGCGACTAGAATTCTAATTTTTGCGATCGAAAGGACGAATGAGAATTGTTTAAGAGAATATGGTCGTGACATTATGGAATTATGTAAACATGTGATATATGGTGAATAAGACATGAAATTTGATGGGTTACATGGATATGTGTTATTGGGCCCAAAGTTAGGGCCCAAAATGGAACAAAAGAGAAGGCCCAATGGGTCAAAAATGACCCATTCTTGCTTTGACTTGTCAATGATGGAATTAATAGCTAAGGATGACTTTAAGGGGTTATAAAAGGTGGCCAGGCCAAAAATCAGATTTCATTCATTAGCCACACACATCACTTTTTCTCATTTTCTAGAATTTTCAAGAGAGCTCTTTTAGCTCTTCAAACCCTAAGGCACTTTGAGAGCAAGATCAACATATTCCAAGCTTTGGTAAGTGTTTATTTTCATGGATTAACATATTATATGCATGGGAGATTATGTATATTATGCTAGATGTGTTGGCAAGGTGGTGAATAGTGTATTTTGCCTTTGGTTGAGGATGTGTCATCTTGGTAATTTGAACTTGAATTAGGCCTTGTGCCTTTGATGAAAAAGCATGGTATGGACAAAATATAAACATGTATGGTGTTATTTTTGGTATTAAACTTGTTCTTGTCTATAAGTGGAAAGTGTGGGATTTTGGCCGATATGTGTTATGAGTTGTATTAAGGTCATTTGATGAGTTATTTGTGATGTGTGATGGATAAGAAAGTGTAAAGGAGAAGTGTTGTGGTAAAATGTATCAATTATCATGTATTGGTCAATGTTGGGAATATTATGGAATTTTTGGAATAATAGTATGATCAATGGTTTTGTCGAGGGGAAATGACATGTTTAAAGGCAAACATGTAACTCATGGACATTGTATGCATTTGTTAAGTAATTGGTGGTTAATGTGAATTTGGTTATGTATTTATGTTGTAGAGTGATACATAAAAAAGGAGAGGGATTATTGTCTACGCATCGAAGGTTGTATATTCGTATTGTGAATCCGAGGTATGTAAGGTTATTCTTGTTCGTATATTTCTGCGGCAAATAGTATCTATATTGATATGTCACTAGTCCTATCCCGAAATGTCCAAAGGTATCCTATATCCGTTTATCAATAGTCATTGTCATATATTTCCTACTCATGGATCATTTGGGAGTCTCATTTCCCATAATCATGGTTAATGTTTCAAAAGCTCAAATACGGTTATGTTCCAAGGTTCCAATAGTAACTATACTTGTGTCTCTTGTTCATGGATTCTTGTCCAATGGTTTCAATGGTGTTATGTTTCCAATAAGGCTATGTTTCCAATAATGTTTATTCACATGTCTTTGATTTTGGTTATGGTTCCAAAGCTTCCAAAAATGCTATGTCAAATGAATGTATCAATCTTTCACAAGTAATGATATCAATCTCAAAGTAATGAACAAAGTAATGCAAATGGTCAAGTATGGGTGGCAAGTCTAGGGGCATAATCCTAGCTCGACTCGATCCCGATACATCCCAGGGGCGACACGAAAGCCTAGCATGGGTTAATATAACATCCCAGGGGCGATAAGCCTAGCATGGGTTAATGACATCCCAGGGGCAATACGAAAGCCTAGCATGGGTTCACATAACATCCCAGGGGTCACAGTACCTAGCATGGGTTAATCTCATCCCAGGGGCGACAGAATAGCCTAGCATGGGTAGAACAATTAAGGTGAATAAAAGATGAAGACAAGAGGAGTTCCCACATACGAAAAGAAAGTTTATTCACATTTGATATTTCTCTTATATTGATTCCATGGTTGCTGTTATTATGTATAAATCATTGGAGACGATAATAGTGCAAGAAAGGTACATGGTTTCACATATGGAGTTTTCTCTTATAATTATTTCCATTGAAATTCTCCGGTATTAATGCAGTTTTTCTTATGGCCTTACATACTCAGTACATTCTTCGTACTGACCCCTCTTGGGGACTTACCTTACATGTCGCAGGTGCAGGCACTAGCAGGCCTCCACAGTAGGTTGTCAGTGTTGCAGATATTTGGTGAGCTCCAGTTAGTTCGGGGCCTCTCCGAGTCACTGTTGTATATGTTGTATAAAGCGGGGCCTTGTCCCGATTTTTATTTCATTTGGTCAATGCATTTTGTTAGAGGCTTTTGTAGACGGATGTGGTGTATAAATGTGAAAGTACATGTTGTTTTGACTTAATGGCTCAAACGGCCAAGTTTTACATACATAGCTATGACTCATGTTTTCATGTCTATGATTTCCGCATAGTTGCACAAGGTGTAATAAGATTCATATGAGATTATGTACGCGAATGTTCATAAGCAAAGGTTGGTTCTCTCGGGCCATATCGACTTCGGGTGCCAATCATGTCTCGATGGGATTCGGGGCGTGACAAAAGTGGTATCAGAGCAGTTCGGTCTAAGGATGTCTACAAAGCCGTGTCTGAGTAGACTCTTACTTATCGATGTGTTGTGCACCACATTTATAAGTAGGAGGCTACGGGACATTTAGGATGTTGTTTCTTTTCTTTATTCTAGATCGTGCAATAGAGTCAATGTTGTAAGTTGCATTGTATCTGATCTTGGTCATTGTTTTTCTTTGGTATAGTCAAAAATGCCGAACACTAGAAGAGGAAAAGGAAAAAGTAAGCTGATAGATAGAATTGTTGGTGGAGGAACCAGTATACCACCACCTGATCAAGTTCATCAAGCTGATATTGAGCCGGAATTTGTGTCACGAGCTTCCTCCACTCCCTCTGTACCAGAAGAGTCGAGTAGGAGAAGCGTACCTGTAGAACCACCAGTCAATACTACGGACCAGGATTTGAAAAATGCAGTTCAACTGTTAACACAGTTAGTGGCAGCCCAGAGTCAAGGACGAGCTGGTCCAATGACACATGATGATGATGCGGCTAGAGTGGCAAGCCGCAGAACACAGGACTTTCTAAAATTGGACCCTCCTATATTCACTGGGTCAGACGTGCAAGCAGATCCACAGGACTTCGTGGATCAAATCCAGAGAGCTTTGGAGGTAATGCATGTAACCGGAGTAGAAATGGTTGAGCTAGCAGCTTATAGGTTGAAGGGAGAGGCTATATTGTGGTATGAGGACTGGAAGAAAGTTTGAGATATTGGTGTAAACCCACCTACGTGGGAAGAATTTAAAGCGGCATTTCTGGATCACTATCTTCTCTATGAGATTCGTGAGGCTCGTGCGGATCAGTTTTTAAATTTACGTCAAGGAAATATGAGTGTTAGAGAGTACAGTTTGCAGTTTAATTCCTTGGCACGATATGCTCCACATGTGGTGGCCACAATGGAAGATAGAGTACATAGATATGTGGACAGATTGGATCCTTATTTGGTACGGGACTACACTATCGTTGCCTTAAATCGAGATATGGATATAGCGAGAATCCAGGCCTTCGCGCAGAAAATGGAAGACCAAAGGCAAAGAAAGAGGATATAGAAATCAGAGGAAGGGCCAGTAAAACGGGCAAGATCCATGGGGCAGTCTATAGTGTCCCCAGGAGGATCTGGATCTCAAATGTTACCGCCTAGACCCTCATTCTCTTATGCTACAACAGGCGCTCCATCTCACTCTCGAGGATTCAGGGGCAGTCATATTGGGCAGAGTGGTAGGGTGCCAGATTCACAGACAGCAGGGTCTTCTCGCCCACTGTGCCAGTTTTGCAGACGATTTCATGAAGGTGAATGTCGGAGAGGAACGAATGCTTGTTATTGGTGTGGTATGCCGGGTCACATAATGAGAGACTGTCCACGACGAGGCTTGGATAGTATGATACGACCTGCGGGGTCTACTGTGGCATCATCAGCATCGGTTCCTTATTTAGATCGAGGTGTGCAGTCTATTGGCCGTGGCAGAGGTGCCGGAGGAACAGCCGGTACTAGTGGGGTCCAGAATCGCACTTATGCTTTCGTGGACCGACAGAATGAGGGAACATCTCCTGACGACGATACAGGTATTTAGATATATTACCATGATGTATATGCATTGAATGACCCGTATTCTTCCTTAGGATATGTTATACCATTGATTATGTAATGAAGTTGAAAGAAACCAGAATTACTAGTTATGCTAATTGGAGTCTATACACTAGTTGGTGAATCAAAGATAAAAGAGTATATAGTAATGGTATATTAGATATTTTTGATCATGTTATGATGGTTGATCTTATGGAGATGGAAATGAAGCATTGCGTTTTGTGTTGTAATGGTTATGGAGTAGTTGACTTCTTGTATGACACGAAGAGTGCCAAGCTACAAAAGTATATTTCTATTTTTCTTCCACAAAAGACCGTCCTTGACCGGAAAGATAAAATTCAAGTATCCAAAAATTACAAAGGGTTATATGGACGAAAGTTTAAAGCAAGTGGAACTACCGTGCTTGGTCATATGCCGAGGTCCATTGCTTTTATTGAAAATGTGCAAATTAGGGAGATATATTACTATGCTAGAGGGGTAAGTAAAAAGATTAGGAAAAGTACGGCATAGGAATTGGTAAATAGAAGAAAGCACATGGAAAGTCAAAGAAAGGAGTCGGAGTACCCATAATGGTTTCAAACAGAAGAGAAAATGCAAAGTACGAACTTCGAGCAATAACAAGAAAGTATCGGGAAGTAGTATGTGCATATGTATATAGGGGAATATAGAGATGCATTTGTTGCACATGAGAAGACGTTGTTAACATTCGAGGACGAATGTTCAAAAGGGGCGAAGAATGTAACACCCCGTACTTACTAAATCCTATATGACTACATTGAATAATGTTTACTTAAGTGTCGAGAGTTATAAGTATGTATTTGGAAATGTTAAGATGAGAAAACTTGAAATTTGGCCATGTACATGTTATGAGCCTTTTATAGAAAGTGTTTTGTGATTTCGTGGAGCATTTGTGGAATACCTCGTACACATTCTAGCCTCATTTGGTGACTTGGAGTCATTTTTACTTGATGATTAAGGTCACTAAGTAAGTATTTTATAGTGTTTTGATAAGGTATTGGACGATACGCAAGTGTTGGAAAAATTGCCGAAAAATTCAGCAAAGCATAAAAACTTGCGCCACTACCCTGTTTCAGGGGGTGTGGCGCAAGCCACTGATTCAGAGGGGGATCAATTCGTGCGCCACTACCTTGCTTTTCAGCAGTGGCGTAAGGCACAAACAATGTGCCCTTCCGGACTCGTTTTGTAACGCAATTCGACGACGCTTCTTGGATGGTTTATTTTGGTTCCTTGGAGTTATTTGAGCATTGTTAAAGCTTCAAATACTTCAATACACTTCTACACACTTCTACATGATCAAGTCATGAAATATAAATAAGCATCCAAAATGTCCAATGAAGCCAAGGGCGACTAGAATTCTAATTTTTGCGATCGAAAGGACGAATGAGAATTGTTTAAGAGAATATGGTCGTGACATTATGGAATTATGTAAACATGTGATATATGGTGAATAAGACATGAAATTTGATGGGTTACATGGATATGTGTTATTGGGCCCAAAGTTAGGGCCCAAAATGGAACAAAAGAGAAGGCCCAATGGGTCAAAAATGACCCATTCTTGCTTTGACTTGTCAATGATGGAATTAATAGCTAAGGATGACTTTAAGGGGTTATAAAAGGTGGCCAGGCCAAAAATCAGATTTCATTCATTAGCCACACACATCACTTTTTCTCATTTTCTAGAATTTTCAAGAGAGCTCTTTTAGCTCTTCAAACCCTAAGGCACTTTGAGAGCAAGATCAACATATTCCAAGCTTTGGTAAGTGTTTATTTTCATGGATTAACATATTATATGCATGGGAGATTATGTATATTATGCTAGATGTGTTGGCAAGGTGGTGAATAGTGTATTTTGCCTTTGGTTGAGGATGTGTCATCTTGGTAATTTGAACTTGAATTAGGCCTTGTGCCTTTGATGAAAAAGCATGGTATGGACAAAATATAAACATGTATGGTGTTATTTTTGGTATTAAACTTGTTCTTGTCTATAAGTGGAAAGTGTGGGATTTTGGCCGATATGTGTTATGAGTTGTATTAAGGTCATTTGATGAGTTATTTGTGATGTGTGATGGATAAGAAAGTGTAAAGGAGACGTGTTGTGGTAAAATGTATCAATTATCATGTATTGGTCAATGTTGGGAATATTATGGAATTTTTGGAATAATAGTATGATCAATGGTTTTGTCGAGGGGAAATGACATGTTTAAAGGCAAACATGTAACTCATGGACATTGTATGCATTTGTTAAGTAATTGGTGGTTAATGTGAATTTGGTTATGTATTTATGTTGTAGAGTGATACATAAAGAAGGAGAGGGATTATTGTCTACGCATCGAAGGTTGTATATTCGTATTGTGAATCCGAGGTATGTAAGGTTATTCTTGTCCGTATATTTCTGCGGCAAATAGTATCTATATTGATATGTCACTAGTCCTATCCCGAAATGTCCAAAGGTATCCTATATCCGTTTATCAATAGTCATTGTCATATATTTCCTACTCATGGATCATTTGGGAGTCTCATTTCCCATAATCATGGTTAATGTTTCAAAAGCTCAAATACGGTTATGTTCCAAGGTTCCAATAGTAACTATACTTGTGTCTCTTGTTCATGGATTCTTGTCCAATGGTTTCAATGGTGTTATGTTTCCAATAAGGCTATGTTTCCAATAATGTTTATTCACATGTCTTTGATTTTGGTTATGGTTCCAAAGCTTCCAAAAATGCTATGTCAAATGAATGTATCAATCTTTCACAAGTAATGATATCAATCTCAAAGTAATGAACAAAGTAATGCAAATGGTCAAGTATGGGTGGCAAGTCTAGGGGCATAATCCTAGCTCGACTCGATCCCGATACATCCCAGGGGCGACACGAAAGCCTAGCATGGGTTAATATAACATCCCAGGGGCGATAAGCCTAGCATGGGTTAATGACATCCCAGGGGCAATACGAAAGCCTAGCATGGGTTCACATAACATCCCAGGGGTCACAGTACCTAGCATGGGTTAATCTCATCCCAGGGGCGACAGAATAGCCTAGCATGGGTAGAACAATTAAGGTGAATAAAATATGAAGACAAGAGGAGTTCCCACATACGGAAAGAAAGTTTATTCACATTTGATATTTCTCTTATATTGATTCCATGGTTGCTGTTATTATGTATAAATCATTGGAGACGATAATAGTGCAAGAAAGGTACATGGTTTCACATATGGAGTTTTCTCTTATAATTATTTCCATTGAAATTCTCCGGTATTAATGCAGTTTTTCTTATGGCCTTACATACTCAGTACATTCTTCGTACTGACCCCTCTTGGGGACTTACCTTACATGTCGCAGGTGCAGGCACTAGCAGGCCTCCACAGTAGGTTGTCAGTGTTGCAGATCTTTGGTGAGCTCCAGTTAGTTCGGGGCCTCTCCGAGTCACTGTTGTATATGTTGTATAAAGCGGGGCCTTGTCCCGATTTTTATTTCATTTGGTCAATGCATTTTGTTAGAGGCTTTTGTAGACGGATGTGGTGTATAAATGTGAAAGTACATGTTGTTTTGACTTAATGGCTCAAACGGCCAAGTTTTACATACATAGCTATGACTCATGTTTTCATGTCTATGATTTCCGCATAGTTGCACAAGGTGTAATAAGATTCATATGAGATTATGTACGCGAATGTTCATAAGCAAAGGTTGGTTCTCTCGGGCCATATCGGCTTCGGGTGCCAATCATGTCTCGATGGGATTCGGGGCGTGACACCATATGTCTCAATACATGCAATCTGTGTAGCCTTCGCATGATTAACAATCTGAAGGAAAGTAGACCTAGCTGCTATCAAATGCTCCGACGCCAAGCAGAGTGGTAAAGTAAATCCCCTGATAAATCCACGCACTATCTTATGCTCTATTGGAAATAACATAGGAGTATGTCTGGCCTACTCGAGAAACCCAATCTCATACCTTGAAATTGAATAGGGGACCTACTGAACACTAATAAACCCAAATGTGGCTTGAAAACTACTCGATGTACCGAGCACCATCACTGACTGTGACGTATCCACAAAAAGATTCGGAATCCCTAACATGGTATCCTGATAAGCTGAGGTGGTCACCAACTTTATTGGAGCCTGGGCTGGCCCCTGACCCTTTGGCCGTCGTTAAAGATCCTCAATATCAATCTCTAACTCCTTATCTCGATGCTGAGTTGAAACTTTGGTCACACCCTATAGAAGTCCCGTCCGCATCTATCTACAACCTTGTATGATCCATCTGGGAGAGGGTGGAGTTAAAAGAAGTACCTAGAGGTTCATAGAAGTACAGACACATGCCAATAAGTCAAGAATAGAATTTTCTAAAATTGCCCTATAGTCTCCAGAAGATAGGATACAGACATTTCTGTATCGATCCGCAGGACTCTACTAGGCACTTAGCTCTTGTACCAATAACATCGGTAAACTAATGCTCCGATACCAATTTATCACGACCCGATTTTTTAGGTCATGATGACACCTACCATAACTCACTAATAGGTAACCCAACCCATAGTCTTGAAGAGCTAGTAACGAACTAGTAAGAAAGGCGGAAGTAAAACTAAATAAGAATGAGAAAGAAGGCAAAAAGATAGTAACTATATCCCCAAGACCTGGTGAAGTCAGTACAAGAGCTTCTAATGCAATAGGAGTACAAAGTAAGCATAGTGTAAATATATACAAGTCATCTCTGTTATGCAAAATAAAGATCAGTCTAACAATAAGAGGGAGAGCAGGAACACTTCAAACGTCAGAAGCTCACCCCAAATCTTCAATCTATTGCTGCTCCACATGATGCACACGTCAATGGTGAGAACTCGTAGTATAATCTGCAGGCTGCAGAAATGTAGTATGGGTACCAAACACGTGGTACTCAGTAGGCATCGACCGACTGAGATCCAGAAATAATGCAAGTATAAATAATATGTAAGTAAGAATTAACTACAGACGGCCAACCAAGCAGCTAAATAATAATAATACTAATGGAGCAATAAAGATAAACTATCCTATTCTAACAGTATTCAGGAACTAAAGTGCAATACCGTATATCACTAGCCAATATATAAATAAAGAGTGAAAGAAGGATATATAGTAGTAATACAAGGTCAAAGGATACATATACAATATCAATAGATAAGGAATATACATATACAATATGAATATATATATATACGACTAAACTCAAAGGTAATAACCTGAGGGAGACAACCAACATCTCGAGGATCATAGCCAAGTAAGGGAGCTAATACTAGCATACTCAAAGCCACTAACCAAAGTGTGACTAATCATGAGGTAACTTAACTATAATGTATCTTACCGTAATAGAAAAAGGGAAATAAAAAATGTAACGATAATCTCGGGTACCAGTTCATAATCATCCAACCACGAACTAACCATAACAACCAACAATAAAGTAACAAGCTAGTCCGGACAAACAATAACCTCATCGGGCCCTCATAAGCCTAAAAGGTTCTAGCAAGCACTCAGCAAACAGTAACCATAGCTTATACCTATACAGCCCCCCATAAGACTGATAGATATAAGAGCCAAACAATTATACTGGTGATAGGAGATGTATACGAGTGAATGAATAAAACATAAACCGATAATACCATATCTAATCCCAGTACCATAACATACCAAGCGTATACACCTCCTCCAGCTCAGTAGCTCGCAAATGCAGGACCTATGGTGACCATCCTTCTCCGGCACTATGGCTCATGAATGAAGGATCCTATAGGGGACTCGGGATATTCGTATACACTGCCTGGTCCCGAACTAAGACTTCTAGTAACCATCATACTCAATCTACTCCGTCTAGTACCAGATATATATATATAAGTAAAATAAGTGCTCAGACTCGAACCAAGACTAAAAGAGTATAAGTCTGTAATTCTATTGCCCAAGATTAAGTTCGGGACTAAATCAACATAATAATATAGAAAGGGTCAAAATCTCCCTCGACCGAAGTAAATAGTAGTGGTAAAAGAGTGGATTAATAATGAACTGGAATCACCCTCGGTCTAATTTCCAAAAAATATATTTAGTTTCAAAAGCTCATAATTTATTAAATAAGGTGGTATGATTCCCGTTGTAAAAGAATCCATTTTAAAAGTGAAAGTGGGAATAAATCTCCTTTTAGAAAATAGTAGTAAAATCAAGATTTTGGTTGGAATCATACCACTAAGTGAGCATAAATGCACCTTAAAGTATGCATGCCATCACCAGTATCCAATCAATACAACCATAAGAGCCTAAGCGTCTATAAACTAGAATCATGTCCCCTTTAAGGATAAAATACTCACCTGGAGCTTAACTGGTATCGTAACCACGGCCTCAGGCCCAACAATACATATAAATTAACATAATAATAGCCCCATGATCTGGGAAACTATGATAAATTAGGGCACACAACTACTAGAAGGAGCTAATCGGGGAATATGGTCTAAATCACTAGATAATACCATAAGTCTCATACTAAGGGATCCTTAATGTCAACCAAAGGTCAAACAAACATATAATCAAGTGTAATAGGATCCTACGACTATAACAGGTATTCTAGGCTAAGATTCGAGTCACATTTCTATCCTAAATCCCCTAAATAGGTCAAGTTATGGTATTACTAGGTATAAACCTATCCAATAATCCCTACCTAGCATGCAATCTAGACATTACACCATCTCATAGAGAAAACTAGACCGAAGCCTACCTCATTGCCGAACCACAATCTTGAATCACCCATGAATCGCTAGTTTTTGCTTAACGATCCCAAATGTTGCAACACTAGCAAAATAATAATCTACATGTCAATAGGAGTAAAACAAAACCCATAATGCAATATAAAAGCTCAGGCCAAAATTGGGTTAAAAATGGACCCGTGGGCCCCGCTAATAAAATCCTACTATTGAATCCATCACGAGGTCCCTCGAAAGACAAGGAATGTATGCTTAAATGTTTAGCACAAATGGAGTACAAACTGAGGCTCAAATCAGCCCATAAAGTTGAGGAGATTCAAGTATTAAATGGAGGATTTAGGCCGAAAACTTACCAAGAAATTGATGGGAAATGATCACTTCAACGTCCTCCACTCACCCCCAACTCCAATTTATGATTTCCCATTACTTCTTGAGCTCTCAATGCCATTAATGGCGATTTGGGAGTTGGAAAATGAGAGAAAATTGAGGAAGAAAGATTATATACTGCTAGGGCAATGCCCTTAACGAAGGCGGGGCAAGGGTCGCAAACGCGATGCCAGCCCAAGCCAGGTCTTTGTAAATGCAGTCGGTCCACCACAAACGCAAAGAGCAAAGCTGAGTCAGCCTGGACGACTAACTCTTCGCGAACGAGAAGGCTAGCTTACGAACGCAAAGGTCAAGATTCATTGACCATCGCGAACGTGAAGGCCAAGGTTTGGCTACACCAGATGATGAACACCAGGAATTTTACTAAATCCCAATGGACTTCGACCAGGGGCTCGGGATTTGTTTGGAACCCCGTGCGCGTAAACGAACTATGCTATCATACCAAATTCGATATTTCGGACTCAACGAAACTATCAAAATTTTCAACAAAATTTGTTTCGACATAATATGGGCCCACACCCATAGTTCCATTTTCACCAAATCTACCTCATAGCCCAAAACGAGTTTGGAAGCCTTGGGACCCAGACCAAGGGTCCCTCTAGCCTAAAATCAATGTTCCAAAGTTAACGGATCTATCAGAATTCTCATCTGAGTCCATTTACTAGGAGTTTTGGTCTGAGACCAATCCCTTAACTACGAAAGTTTCAAAATAGATAAATGTGCCTAAAACCCAAACGAACTGTTCGAAAACCGAACCGAAAGTTCTAGCTAGTCATTAATGACCTGTAGCCGCTATGGGAAGGCTCAAAATGTCGAAAATATATGAAAATTGAGAAAATATCCTGGAGGGTCATTACAAGTTGTGTCTTTTATTTTTTTTCTTCATTGTATTAGAAGCTCTTGTACATATCTAGACTAAGTTTTGTGTAATGTTGGAAGGGTTGATCATGTATACAGATACTTATAGGAGTTTTCTCTAATGATTATGTCAACTATATTTATGTATGTATATATATATATATATATATATATATATATATATATATATATATTGGGTTTTCTGAACTATATTGAAGCTTTTACTTAAAATTTTGCATATCAATTGATTTGAGTGTTAAGGGTTCTCCTATCTAGTTAGGATAGAGTAGGTGCCCGCATGATCCCATAATTTGGATCGTGACAACAGTTATGTTCTCTATTCTCAAAATATCAATAATAATACCGAGTAGGTGTGCCCCTCTAATCCACACAATATGGGACAAAATATCAATAATAATATCGAGCAGGTGTACCCTCTGATCCACACAATATAGGGAAGGCGTGCCATTTCGATTCATATAAAACTAAGCAAGCATATTACTATGATCCCAATACCAACATTTAGCCATAACGCCTTGTTTACATCCTGTGGGCAAAAAAAAACCCTACAACCCCAGAATAACCGGATATGAAGACGAAATTGAAAAAAAACAATTAGTAAAAGGAAAAAATAAAAATAACAACAAGAACAAAGAAAATAAAAGATTCTACCTTAATATTTCATTTACTTTATTTCCATATATAGCCCCCGAAATGGGAGCTTTTGGGAGCTTTTAGTTACCTTATTTGTTCTTTAGTCTTTTTTCCTTATATAATTACCCAAAAAAAGTAGTAGTAGATTATTGTTGCGTTCTTTCGCCCACGCAAGTGTACATGGTCGTACAAGTAATAAAGGATGTAAGTCCAGATATCGTACCCACAGGAATTTGATGAATTGAATTTTTACTTTGAATTCTTATTTTAACTATTTAGTAGGTGACAAGTAATCGAGAGTGTTTGAGTTTTAATAAGGAAAAATAACAATTGTAAATAAGCAGGAGAATTCGTGTGTTGTGATTCTGTTGAGGAAAAGGATCTAGGGCTGTGGTATTTTGACAATCCAGTTGAGCAGTACACCTAATTTGATTTCCTGAGTTACTAGTTGCAGGTTAGTTTTAGCTATATTGAGTGTTTTTCAACAACTCTAAGCCTTCTCGACTATTCCTAATGCCTATATTTCTATGGTTGTCAGTTAATAGTGAAGCGCATAAAGATATTGTCTGTATCAACTAAGGTAGGTCATAGGGTATATTTCTATTCTTAGTGAAGAATCGATTCCCTTTTGCTATAAGGTGCACAAACTATCCTTATTTCCTCTTTCTACCCTTGTCGTTCCATTTTTCTAGGCCAATAAACAAATCCTAGATAGTATTCATAAGGTGATCAATCAAACGGATAATTGAAAGCAAGAAGAAACAAATAACTCAAAAGATGGAAATTAAAATAGATAATATGATTATCAACCAACAACTTTCATGTTCAACCATAACCCTAAAAATTAAAAGGTTTAGCTATTCATGAATCTCTTTAGAAGAAGAGATTTCATGAGTTGACAGAAAATTGAAAATAAAACTAGACCTTGTACTTGAGCTTTGCTCTAGTTTTTGGATTCTCCAAATCAATTATATATGATAAAAAACATGGGAGGGGGCTTTATATAGAGTTTAGGAACCCTTAGAATGTCAAAATTCAATCTCAATCGGGTTAGGAGAAGTCCCAACTCATGCCACAGCCTAAAAAAGGAGTTATGGCATGAAGAACAAAGAAAAATTCAGAATGCTAATGAAATTCGCGCCACTCACCCAAAGCAAAGGGTTGCGCGAGCTAGACAACAGCGAAACTTCAGAAACCAAGCAAAAGTGGCGCCACTAGCCCAAATCGAGGCAGTTGAGTGACCCTTCACCCCACATGACCATTTTTCGCTTGTTTTGCGGCGCTTTGCAATGTTGATCCTTCCTTGGTTCCTTCATGCTCTTTTTCTTCTTGTTTAAGGTCCAAATATCTCAAGGCACTCCTACGTAAACAAAACACCAAACATAAGTGTAATTCACATCATTTAAGCTCAAAATGATACTAAAAACAGAACAAATGTGAGGCGAATGATAGTGAAAAAAGATAGTTTTTAGCCTCACAACAACACCCCACATTTAAACTCTTGCTTGTCCTCGAATAAGCTATACACTCAGTGAATATATTAATTGAGTTTTCTTATTATATTTACTTTTAAACAAACTATTAAACCTAAATGATGACAGGCTAACTAATGAAATCGTGACATAAGAATTATGTTCAAAAGCATGTATCAATATTTTTTTAATCAAAAATAATATCTGCTTATTATAAATTTTAGAACTTCTATCTGAACACATAATAATAAATTACTTATAAATTAGTTTCAACATCTGCAATTGTTTTACAACACTTGATGCTTATCAACTATTTTTAATCAACAAAAAAGTACCAATTAATATTGGATACACGTGCAACATAGGTGATCAGAAACTAATATATATAAAAATTGAGAACCATAACAATATTTTTCTTTTATATGTAAGTATTTTAAGGCGAATGAATATTGACATGACTTATGACTCGAAATATAGGGTTGGTCACGATGTGATTGATAATAGGTATTAATTCAATTTGTAATTTTCAAACATCATTGTTAATTTTTATGAAGAAAATAAGTTTTTATATATATATATATATATGTATGTATGTTCGATCATGTATTTATTTTTAAATTAAAGTACTATGTTGGTAAAGCAGGGGCGTCTCAACAAATTTAGTGGCCTATAGTCAAATCTTAATAAAAGGTTTCAAGTATAGTCAATAAAATTAGCTCATGTGCCACATGTGCATCTCGTGCAACGTACATGCATCTCATGCGACGTACATACATCTCATATGACGTGCGTGCATCTCGTGCGATGTATGTGCATCTTATGTACATTTCATGTGCCATACGTGCATCTTGTTGTCAATTAGTAAATATTTTTTAGACTCACATAGATATTATTGTTAAACATGTGTGTGAGTATACTACCATTGTGAACTATCTTCTAGAGTAATTTAGTAGTTTTATAGAAAAAAAAATCTAAACAACTAACTTTACTTTTTGTAACTATTGAAAATGGGCTCCCGAAAGTTATTTTATTTTTCCCTAAAAATTTCTCTTAAAATTTAACAATACATGAGAAATGTTAAAAAGTTAATATATATATATATATAGAAAATATTTTTAGAAAAAATGGGTTGGAGCCCCAAGCCATTACTTTAGTGGTTTTATGGTCGAGTCAGCCTTGCACGAAAGTAATATGAAGTTTATAAATTGATTTATTTTGTAGCTCATAAAGAAAGAATTAAAATGTGTGTGTCCCATCTTTAAAATTTATCGTATTACAATATATTTTTTTACCAACTATTTTGAGATAAACGTGCAACACACGTTTCCAGAACTCGTAACATATAAAAGTTTGCATGTCCTAATATTGGGTGACCTTTTTGTGCCAAAGATAGGCTAGCGAATCGAAGGATGTCTCTGTCTTTAAGTCTGTTCATCATCCCTAAAATATTCTTTTATTAATATTAAAAATAAGAGACATAATCTTTACAAGCAAGATAGAAATTTGGGATACAACTTTAGGGAATGGAAAAGCACGAATAAAACAGTCCCATGCAGGGGATAGCACTAAATAACTCTTAACTCCTCGAAGGTCCTTCATCGATCCTCACCCTTTTGGCTTTGTCCACCTCGTGCCAAATGAATTACTTTCCCATAACCAAGTGAGCCCCGACCAATCGAGCCTTGTCTTCAAAATTCACTTTTCCTATATCTTTGATTTGTTGATTCATGCGATTATCTAGCTCGGTTAGACAATGCCTTGCATCTCCCAACTCTTGCGTTTCATGCTTCAACTCTTCCTTTATGTAATTTATGGTCATGGCATCATCTTTGTGTTGGTGTTAGTGTGGTATCTCAGTAACTTAGTACCTTGTTTCAAGCCTATGGAGTCAGATTTGGTGTTCAAACTCTATATCAATAATTTGAGCGGGTATATTTGGATCGGATATGAGAGTTTCGGCAAGGTTCTTGTTCAACCATTCTTTGTATGTTTTACTATACTCGGGCTTGGAAAAATCTTTGAACATGGAGTCCCCAACTCTTCTTTGCCTCCATTTTTGAATGATCATATCCTTGAATGCCACTACACTATCCTTATGGTCGGTTATGAACTTGGCCATTTCACCTATTTGAGGGGTTTCTTGTCTCATCCCAAGTTGCCTAAGAACTCTGACAGGGACATAAGGATGAGTTCCCCTAACACCCGCAATCACTAGAAAAGGAATTTTGTTATCACGAATTGTGTACTTCCCGAGATAAAGATCCTTGATTGAACATTGCACATTGTTTTACCTAACTCATTGGATTGTGTAAACCAAAACTCTTGAGTGGGCTTTTGCTTGAACTTATTTTGGGAAATCCACATACCATGAAATGCAAAGTATTCGTCCTAACTTTGTGGTCCATCTCCTTAGGATGGGTAGTTTTAAGAATGTGTTTGATCATCCACCATTGTAGTATCAAATTTCACCCTTGGAAGAAATGCTCTCCACCTTGACATTATTCCAAAGCCCTATAGATATCCGCAAGGATCATAAGTGCCAAAGTGTGGTATTTGGTCGCAGTTTCCTTAGAGACTCCATAGAAGAGAGCATGCGTAACCATGATGACACTTGGATAAATAGTGCCCTTTTGTCCTTGGGGTAAATCATGGACCCAAGTAAACACACAACAAATGCAGATACATGACAACTCTTTCAAACCTCTTTGGGCACGAACTCATGCTTGAACTTCTTGAAAGCATTGTAACACCCACACCAATAGTAGAGCTTGCGAACAGAAATGCTTAGCCCCCTTTGAGTCTACCAATCCAATCATTGTTGGCAAGTAAAAATTCCTTCCTAATTTATTTACGGTTCCACTTAACCAGAATCAAAAGGTCATTATCAGACAATTTCTTCTTCTTCTAACAAATACTAACACTCATAACTTGCCACTATCTCTTCAATGGTTGGGGTCGTTTTCACGTTCTTGAATCAAAATACCTAGTTTTTTCTGTCCCAAATATTTGTCATGACTTGATTCATTTATGGCCAATCCTTTAAGTACATGACAAGGCAAATACCCAATATGCTCCCAAATTATCTTCCTATAACTCTTGTTCATATACTTCCACCATTCTCGAAGGTAGTCATCCGTTTTGGTTACCATTCAGAATCTTGGGGCGGGGAGGTATTGAGCCATCCTACAAAGCAAAGAAACAAGTTTTGTCCCCCCTCCCCACCCGAAAAATAATTGGTTGATTTAACTCAGCATATACTCCCTTCAATTTTAACACATAAGAATGATCGTCTTTTATTGATTCATGGTCAAATAGATGTAAGATGGGGTTTGGGTCATTCTAGGCCAATGCCTAAAAGTGAATTTTGGATTTATTTTATTCTAGATATCTAGAGCGGGCTTTTTGAAAAGGATCGGGACCCAAGTGGATAACTTGGTTGGAAATATGGTAACCATTGGACGCATAACGAATCAATAAATTACCAACATTCCAGAAAAGAGTTATCTGTGAAACATTGCTACGGGATCACAAAACACCATTAAAGATAAATATAATCGTTTTCCATGTGGCAAAATATGCTATGAGATGCAAATGACAATATATATTGTGAAACTAAACACATAATTACAAGAAAGTGAAATTACTATTATTAAAACACTTCAAGTAGTTAGCCATATAAAAGTTAGTCCAAAAAACATTTTTTGGTTATAACCTCAATAAATACCCAGCAGAGTACACATTTCTGTTTTATCCAATTTTGGAAAAGTGATGAATTTAATTATTTTGAAAACTTAAGGAAATTTGCAAAATAATTTTAAAATTACAGAGTCGCCACTTATTTTTTTATAGAGAAATTAAGAAAACTTAAAATCTTTTAAAAGACTTAAAAATAGTAAAAATCTTTTTAAAAAGAGAAACTAGGTAAGGGTTCAAGTAATGTCTTAAGAAGATTTTTAAGGCACTTAAGAACATCCATAAAAATGGTTGACCAAAAATTTTGACTAACTTTATTAGGCTAATTTTGAAAAGAGAAATAGTAAATTATTAAAATTATTTGAAATCTAACTCAAAGAAGGAACTCTGAAAATAGTATAACTTGTTGGGATAAAAAGGGAGTTAGAAAATCATTTTTTAAAACTAACATATAAAGACTTTAAAGTTGCAAGAAAACAAGTTCAATTTATGGAAAAGGGTGATTTTGAAAAAATGTGACTTATTTAGATAAAGAAAGCACTTTAAAAGAAAAGTTAAACATTGACCTAATTAATGGAAAGAGCTTTTAATTTATTGGAAAGTCCTTAGTGAGGAAAGATTTTTTTGAAAATATTCTTAAAAGAAAGTTATGAAATTGTTGAAAACTCTTATTATTATTAATAAAATTGAGACAAAATTGATTATTTCACTGAATAAATGAAATTTGACAAAGAAGACTTTGAACAATTAGCAAGAAAGTAATGGATAAAATAAATGACCATCCAAGGGAATTTATTTAGGGTCTATTTGGAAAGTCACCTGGTAATTGGAATTAGTGTAATTAATAGGGTAGTAATTACCAGCCTAGTAATTACACAACTTAGTAATTACACTACGTAAGTCTATAACCTTATTCGACAATGAATTCTACTTTTATTTAAAAATTAGAATACTAACACAATTATGCTAAGTGAAAAATAAACAAAAATAATTAATACGAACAATTGAATGGAATCACGAGGTAAAGGTTAGGAAATGAAATATAAATAAAGCAAAATAAAAAAAATATATTTTAAAAAAAATTTAGAATAATAGAAACAAAAAAAGAATTTAAAATAATAAAATAAAAAATAAATTAAAACGAAAAGAAATTAACACTTGTATGTTAGCTTCCTTCTCCTGTATATAAGCCGATATTGGACTGTCATTTTTGACTCCTTTGAGCCTTAGCTCGTTTCTCATTTTAACACTTGTATGTTAGCTTCCCTTCTCCTTCTGTATATTGTTGTATGTCACTGTATACCACTCCTTCTTCGACTTGGTTAGGGGCGTGACTCAAGGAAATTGGGCTTGGCCCAACGAAAGATGCAAGAGGGGAGTCCATTTGGACTCGAGGCAGATTGTATCATGAAAAGAAAACAGAACTAAAATAAGAATCAAAAGGAAGCTTTGTCCATTAATAGCACAATCAAGCGAATTGTATTAATTGGCCAGGTTTCTAATGCATATCAAAATACGGAACTTAACCTTATCACAACCTTAGAAAATCAAAACTCAAAGAGAGGTCTATAAATGGCGCATAGAAATTTAGACAAACCATATTAATCATGAGGCAACTTGGTCCATTGGAGACTAACCTCTAATGTTCAGTCAATTCATCAAGGCAACAAAAGGAGATTTTGAACACAACTTCATCAAGGAGGACTCACACAGAAGTGGACAAAACAATGGGGTAGAAGGAGGATACTGTAAGGGTGTTTGATGTGCATCAAATAAGGATTGCAAATGTACATTCTTTAATATTCAAAAGAAGAAAGATTCAGATTTAAACATGTGGAGATAGGCAATTTGTAAAGACAAAAAAAAGAAACTTCTTGACCAAAACGAATGATAACATTCTTCAATAAATCACACCACAACATACCTCTCGATCATTGAACATGTAGTACCAGAAATTTAAGAAGACTTATTATTCAGGCTTAGTGCTTCAAATTTTAAAGGGGAAGAGGGGCTGCAGGACCTTAAAATCGTATCAGTTACAGTTCCTTTGGAGAAACAAAGATTCTGGAAGGGGAATTTGAGCAAAAGAAAAATCCATTCAGTTAAGCTTCACGAGCAATTCCTCAAATTCAAACTAATTTACCCGCCACACAAGGATCTACTTAAATTTCAAACAATATTTGTGGTCTCATGATAGGAAACTACATACTCTCTCCCTTCCTAAATATTGTTATGTTTTTTTTTATTTGTACGCCCTTAAGAAAAATATTAACTAGAAAGTAATTTGACTAAATTACCCCTATTTATATACTAATATCTCACCATATTTACGACCAACGGTAAAGATGAAAACAAACGACTAATTATGTCTTGATTTTCTAAAATGACAAATATTATGTATATCTATTTTTAGTAAGCATGACAAGTATTTAGGAGCGGAGGAAGTATATCCCTATAAATCACTTTAAAGTGGAGCGAAACATATTGACACAAAGCATAAGATTCTCATATACTCGAACTTCATCAATACTCATCATTTCCTATCATCTTTATGAAATAATTTCAAACATTATAAAAGGGGATTTTTTGAACACGTAAAATAGGGATTTCAATAAAAGTAGCTAGCACACCTCATACCTTGAACCTGTAATGACCCATCCTAAAATTAATAGTAACGATGTATTTAAGGTGTGGATTAACCAACCTAACGACTCATAAATAAAGGAGCAGCAGTTAGATGATAGACGACTAAGATTCATTCTTATCTCCCTCACCTTCCATTCTCATTCTTATCCTTCTAAGTTCTCCAAATTCAACTGAAACTATCACTGTTAATCTGGAATTGAGTTTATCCTTATTTTTTCATCCATTCAGGTATGAAGTTAATTCGAGCTGTGTGATGATTGTCGTTAAAGGATCGAGCTGTTGGATTGTTTCTAAATGCCTTCCATAGTTTAAATTACCGTTAATTGCCATTTCCAAAATTTTGTTTTTACTGTTTGAGCACTGTTCATCGGGAAGTTAATGTAATTGTGGATTTACTGTTTGATTGAATTGATGGGAATTATTTGAGTTCATTACAAATTGGTATCAGAGCGACGATTTTGACTATACCTGTAGGATAATGACTGAAGCTGATGCTACACGAGCTAAGCAGACAGAGGAACACTTGAGGGAGGTTGATGCTCAAGTGCAGGCTAATAAAGTGGAGGTGGACTCTAAGCTCAATGCTATAGAGTCGAGGTTAGCGGAAATGAGCTCTAACCAAGAAGACATGAAGCATATGATGGAGGAAACCCATGAGGCATTGATGAGATTGTTAGGGCAAGGTAATGGCAAGTCTCCAGTGACTCCAGAAAGCAGTAGCAGAGGTGATGGGATGCTACCCAGGCCTAATAGAGCAACTAAGACCATGGGAAGTAGACCCAACTAGGGCTATGAGTTCCACCTAAAGCTTCAATTTCCAAAATATAGAGGAGCTGAACCCCGAGCTTGGTTGAAAAAATGTATTAAGTACTTTAACATATAGAAGCTTTTGGGTCCAGTTAAGAAACTTGAAATGGCCACTCTACAGATGAGGGTGATGCTGAGGCTTGGTATTTCTCACATACTCTGACCAGGAGGATGGTGAGGTGGGAAATTTTTTGTAAAGAACTGGTAATGAGATTTGAAAAGGATCACAATGATAGTATGGTAACTGAGTTCAAGATGCTCACTCAACAAGGGATAGTGGGTGAGTATTTGTAGAATTTGAAAACCTTAGGTCTCTATGTAGAATTTGAAAACCTTAGGTCTCTAGGGCTGATGAAAAATCCTAGAGTTCTGGAGGATTTCATCTTGGAGTGTTTTATTGGAGGCTTAAAGGAATAAATAAGAGAGACTATCAAGATGTATGAACCTGTCAACTTGTCACATGGGTTCCTTAAAACTATGGTGTCTGATAAAGATAAAGTTTTCACCAACATATTCTGGCAACACTTATTCAAGTCTGTCGGTACTACCTTGTGTATGAGTACAACTTATCATCCAGAATCAGATGGACAAACAGAGAGACTTAATAGATGCTTGGAAGGGTTCCTTGGGGCTATGGTGATGAGCAAGCCTAAGTTGTGGTATAATTGGCTACACCTGGCTGAATGGTAGTATAAAACAAACTTCCACTCAGCACTACAACACACCTCTTTTCATGCTTTGTATAGGTATGATCCACCCCAACTGCCTATGGGACCCTACAGTGAAACCCCAGTACAAGCAGTGCAAGACTTGCTACAACAAAGGATGCAGTTCCAACAAGTACTGAAAGACCATCTAGTCCAAGCTCAATCTAGAATGAAGTGGTATGCAAATCAAAGGAGGAGTAAAAGGGAACTGCAAGTAGGAGATTGGGTATATCTTAAGTTGTAGCCTTATAGACAGACTATTATGGCATTGAGAAGGCATCTCAAACTATGTCCTAAGTTCTATGGACCTTATTTAGTACTGTAAAAGGTTGGCAAGGTGGCGTTCAAGCTGCAACTACCACCTGGTATCTTGTTTTTCATATCTCACTCCTCAAGAAGAGAATTGGACCTGCTATCATTCCATCATAATAATTGCCACTGGTAGGTGTTGATGGCCAAGTCTTGGTACAACCAGTGGCCATCCTACAAAAGAGAATGGTCAAGGAGAACAACTAGGTAGCAGTCAAGGTTCTCATACAATGAGCTAACTTAGCTCCTGAAGAAGACACCTAGGAAGATTGGTCATTTATCAAGTCGCAGTTTCTAGATTTTATACAACAACAAGCATCACATTCTTGAGGATAAGGATTTTTGGATGGGGGGTGGAATGTAATGACCCATCCTAAAATTAATAGTAACGACGTAGTTAAGGTGTGGATTAACCAACCTAATGACCCTTAAATAAAGGATCAACAATTAGATGATAGACAACTAAGTTTCATTTACAATGGAGGGTCCAAATTGATCAATCAAACCATTTAAATGGGAAAGATTAGCGTGGAAGGAATGTGTGAAATTTGTTATGTTCTATACGCGTGCTCTTCTTATTAAAATTCTCCTTTCTAAATCTTAATCTCATTCTTATCTCCCTTACCTCCATTTTCATTCTTATCTTTATAAGTTCTCCAAATTCAACTGAAACTATCACTGTTAATTAATCTGGAATTGAGTTAATCTTCATTTTGTCATCCATTCAGGTATGAAGTTAATTCAAGCTATGTGATGATTATAGTTGAAGGATCTAGCCACTGGATTAGATCGTTTAGCTTTTGTTGTTTCTAAATTTGTTCCATAGTTTAAATTACTGTTAATGGTCATTTCTGGAATTCTGTTTTTACTGTTTGTGCACTATTCATCGGGAAGTTAATGTAATTGTGGATTTATTGTTTGATTGAATTGCTGAGAATTATTTGAATTCATTATAGAACCTTATACTCCCTCCGCTCCTAATTAGTTGTCGTCCTTACTAAAAATAGATATTCCTTAATACTTGTCATTTCACCAAACCAATGCATAATTACTTGTCTTTTTCCATCTTTACTCTTTGTCATTAATAGAGAGAGATATCAATATAGTGCAAAAAAGAGAAGTATTAAATAGAAAAGAGTAATAAATAAGGATAATTTAGTAAATTTAGCATATAGTTAATGTTTTTCTTAATGGAAGTGCAAATAAAAATGACGGCAACTATTTCGGAATGGAGGGAGTAGTAAAGAAATAGAAACTAGCAATCCATAGGAAGACAAAATTCTCAATTAATCATTAATAGACAATACGAGTGAATTTAATCAATATCAAGAACATAGAACAAATTGTAACGACCCGTACGTTTTGGAGTCTAGTCGGTTATCGAAATATTGACGGACATAATGAAACATGAGAAGTTTGGTGAATTAATGCATTAAATGTGGGTCTTAAATGAGTCTTGAATCATTTGGGCCAAATGAGGCCCAATAATTAAGAGAAAGACATGGCCCAAAAGGGGTTTTGACCCATTCTTGCATTTGCCATCCATGGACCAAGTAATCCACCAAGTGTGTGGCTAAGAACCACTTAAAAAGGGACTATATAAACCCAAAAAATCAGATTTTTATCCAAAAGAACTCCCATGCCTTTTTAAACATTTTCCACATTTTTCTCTCAAGAAGCCAAAACCTAAGGCAACTACTTGTTGGGCCAAGATCACACTTTGGTAAGTATTTATTTTCATGGTTCAGTATATAATATGTGTAAGATGATGTATAAATTATGTTGGTGGTGTTGACACAGTCTTGGACAGTGTGCTATGTGAAAAACTGTCTATTTTTGCGATCGGAGAGTGATTTTGTCTTGTAAACTTGTATATGGCCTTGTGGCTTTGTAGGAAATGAACTTGATGGAATACATGTTGACATGGGAGGTGTGATTACAGTCTTACCTTGTTTTATACTTGTTCATGATGTTTGGAATTGTTAGGGTAAACATTGGTTATGGATTGGATGGCGTATTGGCCGAGAAGTGTCGTTTTGAGCGTCGTTTGCGCGTATTGTGAGACCATGGCTGATTGTTGGCATTCACATGATTAAAATGTGTTCAAATATGTTTGGTTATGATCATGGAACATTTATGGCATAAAAAGACCCAAAAAAAGCCATTTCGGACCAAAACGGACACTGGCTCCGCAGACGGAGGCATCTGCGCGCGCAGATGCCAACGCAGATGCTCCTGGAATCTGCCAGGAGTCACCTGCGCGAGCATCTCACCACCTGCGGGCGCAGGTGGCAGCACATCCCACTTCCAGAACTCGTTTCATGTGTTTCCGACACTAGTTGATCCCCGAAAGCCCCGATACCCTTTATGGATGTAAATATCGACTTTTGGTGTTGTTGTAATGACTTTAAAGTGTCGTATGAGGACATAATGGACTGTATTAAGTATGGATTGACTTCAATATGTTGTTGTGAAAGACGTTTGGGCGACGTAATGACATAAATGTAGCATAGTAGTGAAAAGGAAGTGTAAAGCATGCTTTTGGTGTGAAATGCTAGTGATGTGTGACACCATAGGTGTTATGTGACTTGTTATGGTAATGGTGACTTGTTATGGTAATGGTAAAGCTATACATGATATTGTACGAAGGTGAAATGGCGTTGTGTGACAACTATGTGACTTATTTCCATGGCATACACTTGAAATGAAGTAAGTGGTTAACGTAAGCTTTATTATACTTGTGTGTAGAGTAAACATAAAGGGAAAGCTAAAGTGTTGTATTCGCGAGTAAGATTGTGTATCCTTATTGAGGAATTAAGGTATGTAAGGTTCTCCTTTCCGTATCTTTCTGCAGCATCTAGTGTACACCTTGATAGGGTACTTACTCATTTCCGAATTGTCCCAAGGTATTTCATTTTGAGTTATCATTTATTGTTAATCACATATCAATCACATATCTCTCATTCTTGGTTTATTACCAATCATATGTCATATAATCATAAACATGGTTCCAAGTTCCTATAATGTTATTCAAAAGTCCCAAAAGGGAAGTAACCATTAATTGAGCTAATCCAAGATTAAAGAGGTGAGGTTATAAAGAAGAGAGATTGTTTCATGGGTGGTATCCCAGGGGTTAAATAACCTAGCATGGGTCAATCCCAATATTTACGGATGGTATCCCAGGGGTGAGAAGAACACCTAGCATGGGTCGATTCCGCTACGGGTGGTATCCCAGGGGCAAGGAAAAGCCTAGCATGGGTCCATCCCGATTACTATTGATTACCCACTGATCAGCTTGGGGCCCGGGCATTATATGAATGGATGAATGAGTGATGGATAAAGGAATGAGTGAATGAGCTTATGAGCTTAAAAGTAAAGAAAGTAATCCATAATGTTCATATCTCTTATATACAGACTGATGACTTGTCCTTATATTGAGTACTCATTGATACTTGATTTTATTGAAGCCTTGTGTATCATATAGTTTCATACAGCCTTACATATTCAGTACATTATTCGTGCTGACCCCTCTTGGGGGCTTTACCTTGCTTGCTGCAGGTGCAGGCACTAGTAGACCTCCCCAGTGAGCTGCAGGAATCCTACTGACTGTTGGTGAGCTCCAGTTGATTCGGGGCTACCGTGTCACAGCTGTACATGTATTTTGATGTTGTAAATGTTATGTAAAGCGGGGCTTGGCCCGAATTTAAGTTGGTCACGTATGTATTCTTACTAGAGGCTTTTGTAGGCGTACGTGGGTATGTAAAGTAATGTAAAAGGGAAAAGAGATGTGTTGTTTGACTTGATGGCTATGTCGGCCAAGTTTCTCATATGTCTATAACATATCTATCTTCATGATCCATGGTTTCCGATGTGAGTCTGTTATACTCTATGGTGTTGATGGTGTTTCTTATGGCATGTTTACGTGTGAAGGTAAGTAGAGCTTGGTTCTCTCGAGCCTTGTCGGCTTCGGGTGCCAATCACGCTTCGATGGGATTCGGGGCGTGACACAAATCCACACAGAGTTGTAGCTCTTAAATTCCAGTAGGACAGTAAGACTGTAACCATCAGTTGAAATTCTAGTATAACAGTAAGACTAAAGGGTGGGGGCACGTGTAGTATGTGTTTAAAGGAGAATGTGAGGAATTTAGGGGATTTGGGTCGGGTCATACGATACTTGGGCCAAGAATTTTCTCAAATTGGCTAAATTGATTAAAGCAAAAACTACATGGGATAACATACCTATGCCCTTAATTATGACTCTTAACAACAGTTTTAAAAAAGGGAAAAGGACACTGTGTGACCAATTTGAAAACAAATGACCCAACTTTGACCTATTGGACACAAAATGACCAATCGGCTATTTTATTTCCAAATTGTAACTACCGCCCAAAGCCCATAAATTTAGCTTAAGTCAACTATTTTGCTTTCTTCATTATATTATTATACTTTTCTTTTTTTATTTTTTCTAATCCCATAACCATTCTTCTTTCTCCAATCCTTGATGGCTAAGAACCCCACAAAATTTCTATCTTTTTTCCTCTAATTCTTAATTTTTCCCATCTAGGTTATCTAAATTAAGTTGGGTTTTTGAAATGGAGGACGGTGTGGGTGGATCAAAAAGGAGAGGGAGGAAAAGGAGAAGAAAAGATGTACAAAATGTAGAGGTTGATCAAGATGGGAAGAAAAGGGCCACTGTGTTGAAGCATAAAGCAATGGTGGGTAGTGTGAAGAAGGAATTTGAAGGAAATGGGTTGTTTTTCGGAAAGATTGTGTTTTATGATTCGGGGTTGCATAGGATTGACTATGACAATGGGTATTGTGAAGATTTGGATACCGGTGAATCGAAAGAGGTTTTGAAGAAATGAAGGTTTGTATATAATGTGTATAAAAATTATATATTTGTTTTATAGAATATGTATATATATAAAATATACATAGAAACTGTATAGGATGTGTATACAAACTGTATAAATGTTATATAGATTACGTATCTGAATAATTATTGCAACTAAATATTGTATAGGATGTGTATAGAAACTATATAATTGTTGTATAGAATATGTATCTGAATAATTATTGCAGCTAAAGGTTGTATAGGATGATACGAAAAGTGTATAATTATTGTATAGAATATGTATTTTGTATATGATATGTATAGAAATTATATCATTGTTGTATGAAATATGTATTTGTATAAGATGTGTGTAGAAATTGTATCATTATTGTATAGAATATGTATCTATATAAGATGCGTGTAAAAATTGTATCATTGTTTATTAAAATATGTATATGTATCATTAAAATATGTTTTTTTTTATATAATCAATAAAAATACACTCTTTTTGTATTTGATTGATAAAAATAAGAATAACAATTAGTTTATATTTAATTGTTAAAAGAACAAAAAAAACCTACAAATTTTATTTGACTTTTTTTTTTAGAATTTAAAAAAGAAAAGGAGATCAATTGTTTTTAAAAACAAAGGAGGAAAAAGAAAGATGAAGAAGCAGTAGACCCCCCCCCCCCCAACCAAAGTAGGCGCATCAACCCTAAAAAAAGCTAAAAATAAACAAAAAAAAGAAGAAAGAAAGAAAAGGAGACACCAACTGCTAGCGAATGGCTATAAGTGGGAATTAAAATTTTCTGGCCATTTCAGTGGAATTAGTTTCACCCCAAAGGCTGTTTTTGTCCTTTTCCCATTCAAAATTATCTTAGACAATATTTGTATCAATATTTTAGTATGGCTCAACAGTTACTTCCCAATACAATTAGGAGAATATTGACTTCCCCCTTTCCATGCCATTTAGTTGTACCATTACCTTCTCCAACTTAAACTCTCTCTTACTTTCCCAATTTTCCTCCACTTTTTTAGCTTTCAAAGTCTACACGATTTCAAGCAGTTTTCACTCTCAAAATCGTGTATTCCACAAAATCTAGTAAGCACTATTTATCAATTTTTGCATGTTATCTCTCCCATAAATACATTTAATAGTATTTTGTATTGTTTTTCAGTTATATTTTTTTTGTATCCTCATCTTGCTTATCCTCTATTCTGAAAATTGTAGTATAGTTTGACTTTTGGCCAAAATCAAGGTGGGGCAACCCCTGGGGTTTGTATCCCCCTTCATTGCTTACCTCCCTAAAAAAATAGCAGTCAATTTGGATGGTGGGACTGTCGGCGTTGTACTGTTGAGCGCCGGAGCTCCGATTACTTTCTCCGACCAAGACAAATACCATCTCAAGTGTTACAACGAGACAAATTCAATCATATAAAAAACTCTGAATTTTCATGACTAGATCTCATTGAAATTGAGTTTGAATGTTGTACCACCTATGGCAAATTCCGGCGACGGTGGCAGAATTGGGTTAATGACTTGATACGAATTGTATTTGTTGATAAAAATTAAACTAGTATTTGTATATTAACAAAATCAAGTCTCTTTTATACTTGTATTTTGTATTCGTTCATACAATCATATTTGTTGATAAAACTTGAACCATATAAATACAAATGACACATTTTTGTTTCTGTTTCTCCTTCTCTTTCTATTTCTGCATTGTACAAAAAAAAATACAAATACAATATATTTGCAAATTATTCATTTTATAATTTTATTTATATCACTTGTTTTGTATTTGTATATATAGTGACTGCATCATTTATATTTTAATATATGTATTTTGATTGCATATTTGCACGTGTATCAATGAAATCAATTATCTTTTGATGCTTATGTTTTTGTATTTGTATTCATTGATACGAATTATATACGTTGATATAACTTGAACCATACAGATACAAATGAAACATTTGTATCAAAAAAGTACATTTTGATACCACTTGAACCATACAAATACAAATTGTATTAATTGATAAGAATCGTATTTTGTTGATACAAATTATATCATATAAATACAAATGATACTTGTTTATATATAGAATTACAAATGATAAGTTTGTCATACAAATACAAATGTATACAAATGATATATTGTATATTTTATATTTGACAAACTCAAAAAAATACAAATAATATATATACTTATTTATATACAAATACAAATGAAAGTTACAAAAAATGAGAAAAAAATAGAAGTATAAAATTCAAAAATAAAATAAAAAAATAAAAAAGATATAGAACAGAAAGAGAGAGAGGTGAGAGATTGAGGAAAGAGAAAAATAGAAAATCATCAATATTTATCTCTGACTTAAATATAACCTTTGATGTAGCATTATCTTTTGTAACGACCCGTTTAGTGGTAAAAATCATCGCGGGAAAATAATTCGATCAAAAAATTTAGTTTCGAACCCGATTAGAAATAATTTTTGTGGTAGAAGATCCGTGGCCTAAAATAATTTGGGTCAAATTCTCAAAACTTGGTCAGGCCTACTGATTCGTCGCTGTAGATACACTCCAATAACTGCAGTGATGGTAAGGTAGTACGCCACTCGGGTTTTGTTTAAACCTTTCTCGCAGCCATGGTCTCTTATATTTGTTTGACTCCTCCAAAAATACCCCAGATGAACCCTAGGCTTAGAACGACAAGTATTTAGAGCCCAAGCTCCGGGAGGGTGATTTCCAAGCATTCCCTGAGGAAATTCTAATGGATTGGATAGAAAAAGGCACGTGAGGAGAGGCTCTTCACTCTCTATAGCAGCAAAACTCATCCACGAGGTAGGTTATGGTTTAATTGTAATAGATTTGGGTTAGATGCATGTAATAACTATAGTTTTAATAGAGACTTCATGTCTAGTCCTATAGGCACAGAGTTTGGACAAATTTAATAATAAACTGAACCTAGGATAATGGATTGATGAATTTGGTGATGCATGTTGAGTTAATGATTTGTGTTAACCCTTTATTTGTTGGGAAGTTATTATGCTTGTATGAACTAGAGGTAGGTCAGTAAATAGGGATTGTTATGAGTTCATTTGAAAAGGATAGGTTAAAGGGTGAACTTGTTGGGTAGGTGGAATTGCCTTGTGTGTGTTCAAGTCGTCAATAAAATGGAAATAGGTGGAATAGAGTTAATTGTAGAGGGAGGAGTTGATAGATTTAAGGATAGTTATGGTAGCTTTAAGAGCAAGAGGAGAGGGTTGTATGTGGAACTAAGTATGGGTTTAGTCGCTCGTGATAGATGTTAGTTAGCAAAAGTGGAAAGGAGTAGTGTTATAAGCGTCCTTAAGTAAATATGGAAATAGAGATAAATATAGACAACAATCAATTGCTAGTAATTCTTGATAGTTGGATACATATGGGTAAGTTAAATGTAGTTATGGACTTGCTTTGACTCTATGCTTATATTTGAGTGGAATGTTTGTGACTAGCATTCGAGCATGCTTGTAATTATTGATTGTCATCGTGCATTGAGCATTGTATTGAGATTACTTATTGAGTTTAGATTGGGAGCGGGTATCACACCGACACATATTGAGATTGGGATCGGGTGTCACACCGACATAGATTGAGATTGGGATTAGGTGTTATGCCGACACAGATTTATATTAAGATCGGGTGCCATATAGACATAGATTGATATTGGGATTGGGTACCATGTCGTTACTGGTACATGGACTGAGCTCGTCCCCTGCAGGTCATAACTAAGAGTCCTTACCGATCCTAGTATGTACGTACATATTTTATGCATTCATTCATGGTTGCATTTGCACATGTGGTTGTCTTTGACTATTGTTGACTAAATTGCCTAAGTGTAAATGATAAATATGAATACTTGGATATAAGGTATGTCTTGGATGTGTGTAGATCTTACTTCCTATTTGTAGATTTATATATGTGAAGAATGATGTATTATCCTTCTTGCAGAATTGTTGTTGTTTACATTAATGGATGGAGTAGTGGTATTATTGGTGGAAATTAGAGAATAGCATAGTGAACCAGAACTGTCATAAGTGAGGGATACTAGAGCTATCTAGGGAGGTGAGTGCGTAAGAGATATGAACTTGGTAGTCCTATGGGATTGTGGTTACTTAGTCGCTCTAAGGAACGATTTATAGTGTTATCATAAAAAGAGAAGGTGGTATAGTTGAGAGCTAAAGAATGCTTGAGGGTGTTGGTAATGTTCAGTTATTTAAGTTTTTATTACTATCATGATCTCTCCTTGATTGCTATATGTTGTTATTTGTTTTCTAACCCTGGTCGACCGATGATACCTCCCAATCGTGTGGTTGTACTGATACTACACTTACTATATCTCCTTTTGGGGATATAGTCATGTTGCACGTCAATTGGAGTTTTTATAGGTGCAACGGTGATTATTCTTCAGCAGTTCCTGTCATCCTACTCTTACATGGATGTTGTGTCCCGAGTCTTCCTTCATTTGTTTAGTGATCTTGTACCTGTTTAGACTAGGTTCTGGAGATTTGTGTAGTTAAATTTTACAATGTATTTTGTAATAAGTTTTGTTTCAAGAGAAATGTTTATTATTTACTAATGTTTAAGGTCTTAGCAATGTTTTCTGCAAAGATTAAAGGTTGGGTGGTAAAGGTTATCCTATCTAGGGTAGAGTTGGGTAAGTGCCCGCATGATCCATGATTTGGGTCGTGACATATTTGGTAACATAAGCTTCCATTTAAAGTCCCACGTTTGATTTTAGCAAAAATAAAAGATACTCTCCTTATTTAACTATAACAGTTTGTCACGATCCAACTAGGAGGATCATGCGGACAACTACTCTATTCTAACCAAGATAGGAGAACCCTTACCACCCATACAATTAATATACGGAAGTCATTAATAAACTAATTTATTACATCCTTGAATTACTCAAACATGTTACAATATTCTTACAGATGAAATAAAAGAAAGAAATCTTTCCATGGAACTAGTCTATATATGTACAAGAGCTACTAAAGATCAGGGACAAGACATAAGACTCAACTTCCACCTTAAAAATAGGATGAGTAGAAGCTACTGGAGATCACTAGCCTCATTATATAAGAAACATCACTGATCCTGCAACCAAAATATACCCCAAAAAGGATATAGCAAGAGTAGTATCAGTACAACCACACGTACTAGTAGACATTATCGGTCGACCAAGGTTAAATCACATAAACATAATATAGAAATCAAGGATAAAACATATACATATAATAACCAAATTTTAAATTCCATCATTTCATAAACAAGATTACCACTCTTCTGCTATATTCTTACTAACTACAACATAAAACAAGTAACTCACCTTATTAAGATGACTCTACGAACCTATTTCGTTATGATAACATCTTGCTAACAACCACTAAGTTCATGACACACAATTATCAATAAATTACCACCATTCCACGAGTGCACACTAATTTCTCAGCTTTTCTCTAAAATGACTATAGTTGATTCACTCAATTCTACCTATTCTCGTATTAGCAAATTAATGATTCATTAATATTATTTATTATAGTGCACTCCCACTTACTTCTAGCAAACAAGAGTTTGCACAATCAGTCGAGCATTCCATAATGGGAAAATCATTAAGTTCATCACTACCCCATTATATCAAGCAATTACGAGGTTATCCATACAAGTACAAAATCATAATACCAAAAGACGGATCATTCAGTGATGGAACCACTCAAGTCAATCGTTATTTATGTCAAGAAATCTCATTATCCCATTAACCCTCAGGAAATAATTCACATCAATTACTAACAACAACTATCAAATCAAGAACCAATCCACACAGGGAAATCAAGCTAATATCAACACAAGTAGTTCACTCAATGCACATAATCAACATATATGAAATAGACAAATCCGGTCCACTCAAAGAACTGTCAAACTCTCCATATTACTGTGTACACATATGCTATAAGACTTATGGCTGCCCCCTAGCCATGACTTGTAAGGGAATATCTCGATCCATGTACCAATATCATAAGTCAACCAAGTACTTTACCACCTTTATCCCAAACCAAGTGTTTTGTCACCCTTGTTTCACCTAAATCCACCAATTCAATCACAGACTATACATTTAGCTAGGGGTGTCAATGGTATGGTTCATCAATGAACACAATTACAAAAGAATTAAGATAAGTCCAAATGTGCCATTCATCAACTCTATAAACACCACCGGGGCATTAGTCAATCCAAAAGACATCACTAAGAACTCATAATAGCCATAACATGTCCTGAAAGCTGTTTTAGGAATGTTTGATGCTCTAATCTTCAATCAATGATCCACTGATCTCAAATCAATCTTCAAAAACAACAAAGCACCCCGAAGCTGATCAAATAAGTCATTAATGCACGACAGAGGGTATTTATTGTTAATAGTCACTCTATTCAACTATTGATAATCGATGCACATCCGTGTGGACCCATCATTTTCTTCACAAACAAAACTCGAGCACCCCAAGGCAAAACACTCGGCTTAATGAATCCCTTATCAACAAATCCTAAAGCTAGTCCTTTAATTTCTTTAACTCCATCTGAGCCATCCTATAGGGAGGAATAGAAATGGGCTTAGTACCCGACTCTAAAACAATACCAAAAGTCGATATCACGGTCAGGAGGAACACCTAGAAGATCAATAGGAAACACATCTACAAACTCCTTAATTGCCCTTACTGACTCCAAAAGAAGTGTCTCCATACTAATATCCCAAACATATGTCAAATAAGAAAGACACCCCTTTTGTACCAGCCTAGAAGAAGGAAATCACCCTCTTAGAACATGAATCTTGGGTACCCCTCCACTCCAACCTCGGGATATCTAGCATGTCCAAGGTAACTATCTTAACATGAAATTCCAAGATAATATGATAAGGAGAGAGACAATCCATACCCAAGATCACGTTAAAATCAACCATGTTAAGAATTATCAAAACTACCTAGGCATCATACCCAAACAAGGTCACAACACAGGATTAGTACACCCGATCTACCACTAAGGAATTACCTACTGGGGTAGAAACACGAATAGGCACAACAAGGGACTTACACATCATATCAAAACCCGATGCAAAGTAAGCAGACATATAAGTGAATGTAGAACCAGAATAAAATAACACTAAAGCAGGTCGATGACATACTAAGATGATACATGTGTTAACTACATCGGAATACTTTGTGTTCGGTCTACCCGAAAAAGCATAATATTGAGCCCTATCACCCCCCTGCCTGCGCCACTCCTCTACCACCTCCTCAGCCAGCTGGTGGTGCATCTTTACCTCTATGAGGTCCACCCCAACCCATAGCTGGTGGTACTATAATCCTAGCTGAAGCCTGATGACCCTACTGTGGACCCCTCTAACTGAGCTACGGACACACCTTCTTATAGTGCCTAGATCACCACATGTAAAACAACTGATATGGAATGGAACCTGCTAAGATGAACCCTAATGACCAGAATACCTAAAATAGTCTGAATGATCTCCACAACCTTAAAACCTTTGATGTGTACCCTGAGAAGACAACCCTTAACAATAAGAACTCCATCTGAAAAGTCCACTCTTAAATACCTATATAGCCGCAACAACTGGACTACTATGTTAGGGGAAAAAGTCTCGCCTAAAAAAAACCTACCTCCAGATGAGGTACCATTGAACTGGTCTGAAGTACGGGACCTCTTGTACCTCAGATTACCATACTCCTCGCCATGCATATGCTTAAATTCTTTTGTTGCCTCAACCATCTTCAGAAATGTTGCCCTAGACTGGGCTGTAGAGAACACCACCTCCCTAATCCTGAAGGTCAAACCCCTTACAAACCTTCAAAAACTCTTAGTTTCATCTAGTAGAATAACCATGACATAACGGGATAGTGCATAAATTGAGTCTCATACTTGGTCACCAAAATACCCTAGTGCATAAATTGAGTCTCATTCTTGGTCACCAAAATACCCTCCTGTGATAAATGCTTAAACTGGTGTATGTGCTCCTCCCTCAAGCTACGAGGAATAAATCTATCAAGAAAGGCCCCTGTTCAAACATAGTTCAAGTCATCAGAGAAGATCCTATTGGCCTGGAGTCAATATATGAGCACCACCACTGCTTGGCGGGGCTCCTAATATACAGCAATATGTAGTAAACTTTGTCGGACTCAACTAACCCCATGCTCTGGAGTCTCTCACTGCAGCTAAGCAAAAAATCATATGCATCCTCAATATGGCCACACTAAAAATAGGGTGGGTCTATTTTCCTAAACCTCTCAAACCTCTGTTGCTCTTTATCTAGCATACCAGCCTAACCCCACCTGTAGCTCCTACATCTGGCAAAAGGCATACCATTGTATTTAGGCGCTGGCTGAATTGCTGGACCCTAGTAGACTAGATAAGGCTGTTGATCTAGGGTATGAGTTCCCTCTCTAGAATAAAACCATGAGGTGTACCTGCCAACACGCTATGCTAGGCTAATGTTTCTATAAGTCTTGGAGTGGTAATAAGATTAGGTGGAGCCTACTCTGGGCCTACCTCCTTAGTTAGAATCTAAACATCATCTACCTTATACTCAAACTCGTGGAACTCCACCCTAACAAGAATCTAAGCAGCTGACTAAGCTCTACCTTTATCACATCCTCTGCCACGACCCATATCACGTCCTTTGCCCCATCTGCATGTCCCAGCATAGGCAACTGGTACGGAGGGGAGGAGGAATAATATCTTGACCTCTATCTAAAGATGCATGAATCCTCACCATCTATAATAAAATAAGACCAGAATCTCAATAATCAATTAAACAAATCATTCACATGATAAGAATAAAGAAATGAAGTTTTCTAAAGTCCCATAGCCTCACAAAGATAGATAACAGACATCTCCACATGAATTCGTGAGGCTCTACTAGACTGCTAGTAATTGTGAGAGCAAAGAATCCGAGGCTCAGATACCAACTTGTCATAACCTAAAACCAAGACCGTGATAACACCTATCACACCCTCTTTGATAGGTAAGCCTAAAACCCATCCCAACATAGGTATTGAAGTAAAAGAAACAGAAGCAGAACACATAAATACTCAAATCCCAAAATAGACATAATAAGGAAATTCGACATTAATACAAAACCCAGTCTGGATGTCACCAGTACAAGCCTTTATACCGAGTATAATAAAACTGTTTAAATGTCTCAAATATAGAGTAATCATAAGAAAAAGAGGATAGAGGAGATATGAGAAAGCATTTGAGAATCAAAAATCGCTACCTCAATTTTTGTAGAGTGATCACCAAAAATCAAAATCAATGTTAAGGGCATGCCCGCTCGGTACTTGCATGTAAGGTACAGAAAAGCAAGGGTGAGTATGAAAATACATGTACTCAACAAGAATTATTGTCCGACCCTAATTAAATGTGATGACAAAATTAATAAACCAATCATCCGAGATGACTAATTAACCTGCACTCAAGAAAGCCATCTTAGTCTAACAGTGCATAAATACAACGATATCTAGAACACAGTTCATCACTTCCAAGTATCTAAACACAATATTAAAGTTCATAACAATGACATTTTCTATCAAGAGTACAACTACAGGTGTCACAGTTCAATATACATTTACTACACCAAATCAATCAACAAAATAAATATGATGAAGTGATGCATGTCACAAGTACAATAGGGAAATGTGATGATGATGTATATGATGCATATATGTTCTACCTGTATACACTTTCCACATCATTATAGCCATCTGGGACACATGGGGGACTTGATAAACCCATATACACCCTCCAAATATGCCCTTAAGGCTGATTTTAGGCGTATTTATACACCTAAGTGTTATTTTCTACGCGCGTTTAACTTAGTTTTGAGGATAGCTGAGTGTGATTATGAAAAGAATTAGTGATATTAGTGTATTTGATTGCTAATACTAATTTTTAGGTGGTTTAAGGTACATTTGAATCAATTCAAGAGTAAAAACAACAAAGGCAAGGCTAGACGAGTTAACTAGTCAAACCAAGTTTGAGTTGTGCTTATTCTCAAATGATTTCGATGAGCTTAAACCATTTTATTATCTAATGGTTTTTTTGAGCAAGTGAAGGAGGTTAATGGAGGTGAATTGGGTGAAATTTGAAGGTGCAAATGAGCTACAATGGATGATGGAACAAGGAGCAAATTCGACGAGCGATAAGGGACTAAACCGGGCAAAATTGTGCCCAGTTATTGCTACCCCAGCGCAGCAAAGCCTACAAAGGCTCCCAGACATGCGAAGCACTACAAAATGGATTGAGATACTGTAATTGGAAAGATAAATCCCACAATACCCATGGCGTCCCCCCCACTCCATCCAACCAGCTCAGTGGTGCACAACTCCTAAAAGCAGGCAAAGTTGGACCCAAAGTCCTAGTTTTAGTAGGAAACATATGGTACTTGTTCCTAATCCTTGTGGGACTTGGATAGGATAACTTGGAGGCTATATTAACATGTTAAGACGCTTAAAATGAGTGGGGAACACGAGGGGGAAGTCCACAACACGAAATCAACACACACACTCTCTTAAACCAACTAGGATTTGGCTTTCTACCTATTTTAAGTGAGGGCAAAGGGGTCAATGTGTATAATTTCGTGTGGGAATTATTGTGGATGAAATTTTTGAATATAAAAGGAGTTCTTAGATACAATTACACACATTCTTGGAGGCTACATGAATTGGAGAAGAGAAGCAGACATCAAGGAGCTCAAACCCTATTTCTACACAAATTGGAGAGGGGTTCTTTCTTCTTTAACTTATCTTTCTTGTAATTTTAATTAATGAACTCATCTATGGAGATTATTTGTATGAATATGAGTGGATAAAAACCCTATTTCTAGGGTTGAGGCTACAACATGATTGTTTCAATTATGGTTTGATTGTAGGTTTATGTGTTTATCAAGTAATTGATTATTCTTGCGATCTTATTTTGCTATTCTAAAGCGTCATGAACTTTAGGATAAATCTAAGTCTCAAAAGGAATTGACCATAGGAGTTGAGGTATGGAATGAAGAATGTAGGGAGTGTGGATCATGTATTAATTGGTGTAATATAATTTGTTAAAAGGATGATTTGCGGTTAGGATAGAGATATACCTAAACTCCCCACTTAGTTAATGAAACGGGAAGATAACTTATTGCATTCGAATTAGAAACTCACATACCCACTCAACGTGTAGTTGTGAGACTAATTTGGGTAGATGACTTAGAGGGTGACCATCCTCGAGTTATCTTATCAACCTCGTAAATCAATAATCACGATAAACACCAACGCCGGCTAGAAACCATAGTTATACATGAATGTGAAGTAGATGCCTAAACCCTGGAATTCTCCATATATTCTTCAAAATAAAAGTTTCATATTGTTCTTATTTATATTATTTAGTTTAGAAGAAAACAAAACTCAGATTCCTTTTGGGTTACAAATCGGATTTGTTTAACTTAATAGTAATACTATAATTGGATCATCTTCTAAACACCAAGTCCCTGTGGGATCGATAACCAGCTTGCAAGAGTCACTTTACCACTTGTTTGGCCATGTACACTTACTTTTTGCGCCACTTACGTGTGTGCTTAGGCGCAACAAGTTTTTGGCGCCGTTGCCGGGGACTTGAAAAATTAGCAACATTCTAATTTTTAGTTTTACTATTGTGTTTGATAAGTTCTAACAACTTGGTATTAGATAATCATCTTGAAAGTACAAGTTTTTGAAGCTATTAAGCTGGCAAGGGATAAGGATTTGGTCCAACCAGATCCTGAGCCTGAGCATCGCTTACACAGGTTGAGAAGAGAAGCAACACTTCTCTACCCAATTTGGTAGGTTGAGCAGGATCAACAGGTCGAGGTTGTTCCTGAAGTCATGGCAACACCAAGGACAGTGCACGATGTGGAAATTCCACTCACAACTAATGTTACCTCCACCATCTACAAATCGAAACTTAGAGGTAGATTTGAGCAAAAATAAAATACGGTGCAATTTTTGTACTCGAGTGGAATGTTCACTGGTCATACTCATGAGGACCCACAGGTCCATCTTTAGAATTTCTTAGAGATCACTAACATGTTCATTCCTGCAGGGGTCTCCACTGATTATGTGAGGCTTGCACTTTTCCCATTCTCACTTTTGGGAGAAGCGAAGAAGTGGTTAAATGGAGAGCCTGCAAATTCCATCACCTCATGGAATAATCTTGCAAGAAAGTTCCTCATCCGATTTTTCCCATCTGGTAAGACTATGAAATTAAGAAGTGAAATAGTGGGTTTCACTCACATGGTTGAAGAAAATTTGTACCAGGCTTGGGATCGATTTAAGGGTCTTCTCAGAGATTTCCCTCATCATCAACATTTTAATGAAGTCTTAGCTCATACTTTTGTTGAAAGTCTTGACCTAAATACTAAAATTTTATTAGATTCAGTTGCAGGTGGTTAAACTTTAGAGAAAACTTATGATGAGCTTTACACTTTGTTGGACAAACTTGCATAGAGTAACCCAAATTAGCATAATAATGCTTACAGAGCTGCAGTGAAGCATGTTTCAAGTACATCAAAAAGCAATGGCATCACAACATTGAATGCACAAGTGGCTAGCATGCAAAATCAGATATGATTCAGTTGAATAAACTTAGTATTGCTTAGGGAAAAGCTCCATCCAATGTTACGCAATCAGTGCAGTAGGTTCAGTAAGCTCAGATTTAATATCAATTCTATGGAGGAAGTGATCATTATGCAGACTTTTATGGTGCTAATCTGGAGTCAGTCAATTTTTAGGCAATGCTAAGAAAGGTAATCAGGCTTATGGTAACCTACAATTGAACTTGGCAAACTCAACCTAATTCAGCTTGGGGAAATAATCAGGTCTAACATCAACAGTTTCAGAAACAGCAAGGTATGCAGACTAACACTCAGGCCAATAGTATAGAAGAGACTTTGAAAAAGATTTTGGCAATTCAAGAACAAATGGCTGTGGTGTAAAAAATTAGCAAATCGATCAAAAGAATTTAGAGATGCAGGTGGGTCAGTTAGCTCAGGCACAAAACACAAGACCTCAAGGGGGTTTGCCTGGTGATAAAAAGAAAAATCCAAAACAAGTTATGGCAATCACTTTGAGAAGTGGTAGAGATTTGATTGATGTATCTCCAAAGAAAAATCATGAGGTTCAAGCAGAGTTGATCACACCCGCGCAGGCAGAAAAGCAAGTTGAGTCTAAAGAAGCTGACAAAAAGGGGAAATCTAAGTACCCTAATGAAAATCCAATGGAGCAAATCCAAAACAAACCACCACCACCTTTCCCTCAAAAGCTTAAGAAAGCCAAAGAGGATGCTTGTTTTAAGAAGTTCTTTGACATATTCAGAGAAGTTCACATTAACCTTCCTCTTGTAGATGTTTTGTAGAGAATGCCAAAGTATGCTAAGTACTTGAAGGACGTGGTGACAAACAAAAGAAAGCTTGGTGATATCAAAACTGTAGTACTTACTAAAAAGTGCAGTTCTATGGTCATAAGCAAGATGCCCAAAAAGCTCAAGGACCCTGGATTTTCACCCTCCCCATACAAATTAGTGAAAGTGATGTTGTCCAAGCTTTGAGTAATTTGAGGGCAAGAAACAACTTGATGCCTCTTTCAGTGTTTAATACTCTTGGTTTGGGGAAGCCAAGGCCCTCTTCAGTTATGCTATAGATGTCGGACAAAACACGAATAGTTCCCGAAGGAATTATAGAAAACGTTCTCATTAAGGTTGGTAAGTTCATTATTCCTGCTGACTTTATTATTCTTGACTATGATATAGATGACGGGGTACCAATAATATTGGGACGTCCATTCTTGGAAACTGGAGGAGCACTGATAGATGTGAGAAAGGGCATGCTCAAGATGAGATTGAATGATGAAGAGGTGGTCTTCAGAGTCTACAAAGCACTCAACACACCCTCACACTACAGAGATCAATGCATGATCACATCGATGGAAGTGGATAAGTGTGGGGTGGAAGAATGCAAACTACTAATTACCTCTTTTTACTCTCTCATGGAGTTTCCCAAGTTGACAAATAAGCCTAAACCTACAAAACTTGAATGGACTCCTGAAAAGGTAGTTGTAAGAAAAGCCGTAAACCTCGATTGTGAGCACTCGAAAGGTTATAAAAGAAGGAAAAGATTGGATATGAATAGTATTAAGAGGATGAGAGACTGTGGATGAGAGTTATGTTGTGAGTCATTCCGCGATAATAAATCAGGTGCTTCTTGGGAGGCAACACAAGTTAATGTAGTTATTTTTACTTTTTAGTTTTTCTTTAGTATCACCTTTGGTTTTATTTTTGTTTTGTGTTGACAAGTTGAAGGGAAGTCTGAGTACCATATATCTTAGCTAAGAAGTATGGTGAAAACAAAGTGTAGGGTTCTCCGGATCTCTTTGATGGATATGAAGATACTAGCTAGGCCTAGAGGCCTCAGGGAGTATTTCTCTTTCTTTATTCTTTGAGAGTATGATTTTAAGTGTGGGGTGGGGAATCTTCCAATTTGGTTAGGGTGAAGTGCACTATAGGATTTTAATTTTTGATTTATTTGCAAGTTTTGACTAAATTTTAAAAAAAATTACAAAAAGATTTTATCTTTGTTTGTTTTTAGTTTTTGTTGTTTTGTCATTTACTAGAAGCATACTTCACCCACCCCTCGGTTTTTCTTTTCGGTTCTTTTTCTAGGGGAAGCCCTTTGAACCTAGTATCGTTCTTTGGTTTTTAGGAGTAATTTTAAACTTTTTGTCATTAGGAATAAATAGAGATGTTCTTGCTAGGTGTTATATATGATTACATGATACAAGTTGGTTTTGAATGTTGAAGCATGTGTATTGAATTGAGTGACTATTTTTGAGACTCCTAAGCTCATTTATTTGACTCTTGTGTAATGTTGGCTTAATTGTGAATTCTTGCATGTGATTGAGTGAGAGTCTACAAAGATCCTTCTTGATTTGAACATGTGCCACGTTTCTGAGGATTTCGTTGTATTCCATGTGTGCATATTGATGTCTAGAACTTACCTGGTGTATGTGCAAAGTGAAGTAAAGAGTGTTGAGTTTGAGAGATGATATAGGTATTTCTTTGACAACCTTGTTTTATACCCACTTTATCTACCATTTTTGCATGATCTTAGTTATGCCCGTTGAGCCTTTAGCCTATTATTTGGTAGCCTTATATGTATCTTATTACTTTTCTTTCAATTGTCGTAATCTGATCCAAAACTCCTAAGCATTTTAGTTGAAAAATTAAGATGTTAAAGAGTGTAAAATTGAAGAAGGAAAAGTGAAAGTGATGCCCCAAGGAAATAGCTTTTGGTGTGTTAAAAATTTATGTGTTGTTGGTAGGGAGTAATTTAATGAAAAGAAAATTGATCAAAAGAAGTGAATCATATGTTGATGGCAAATACTCCCTACTAAAGTTATGTAAGATAGCTTAAAGAGATTGGGCAAAATAAAAGAGAGTTGGGAAGATGAAAGTGGTGAAAATTAGGTTGGTTGGGGATGAGTTTAATGTAAAATGTAGTGTATTAAAGCGCGTGGGAAAGTTAGTCACTATTCTTGACCAAAATAGTTCCTACCTGTCTCTTGGCCTACATTACAACCCTTTAAGTCCTACTCGATCTTGAGCTTTGATATTTTGATATTAGTGGAGTACTAAACTAAGGGAAAACCTATGGTTCATCTCATGTGACATATGAATTCTTTGTGAGAGTGAGCAGAATTTGATTCTTACACCCATTCTTGTGATAAATGACATATTTGTGAGTGAATATGGGTGATTCTCTTGTGGTGAGGGCACATGTTTAATTATGTATAGGTGAATTATATGATCTCTTTATTTATTAATATGCTTGATTTTTCCAACTTTGTAGAGTCAATTCTTGAGGTTAGGAAGTCTTGGAGTAGTATTCATATGTTTTCAATTGGAATGTGACATGCCTAACATTGAACTTGCTATTCATGTAGTCATTGTAGTTCTAACTTAAGTGCCTTATGTCGAGTAGTGATGATAGATTATTCCTTGGTGGTGGTTAATGTAAAGATTTGTTCAAGGACGAGCAAGGCTTTAAGTGTAGGGTGGTGATCTTAGGCGTATTTATACACCTAAGTGTCATTATCTATGTGCGTTTAGCTTAGTTTTGAGGATAACTGAGCGTGATTATGTGAAGAATTAGTGATATTGGTGCATTTTTGTGATAATACTCATGTTTAGGTGGTTTAAGATGCATTTGAATCAATTCAACAGTAAAAACAACAAAGGCAAGGCTAGACAAGTTAACTAGTGTCGCAACCCGAATCCCATTCGGGCCGGACTGGAACCCAAAGCCAATAAGGCCCGAGAGAACCAATCTTTGCTCATGTCCATTCATATGCAAGTCATTCAAGAAACATCATCATCACGTATACATACTAGATGCTAATAGCGAAAGTTATGACATGTGCTATATATATATGAAACTTGGCTGTTAGGGCCATCAATTCAAATTGAACATACATCTCTTACATTCCTCTTCCCACATATGTCTACAAAGCCTCTACATATACATATATATAGCCAAGCTAGAGTCGGGACAAGTCTCCATTTTATACGGCATGTACAATACCAAAATCAATGTACAGTATGACTCGGAAAGCCCCGACCCAACTGGAGCTCACCAAAAATCTGCAAATGACCCACACTCTACTGTAGAGGTCAACTAACACTTGTGCCTGCAGCAAGTAAGGTAAATCCCCCCTCAAGGGGGTCAGTACGAAGAATGTACTGAGTATACAAGGCTATATGAAATCGTATGATACAATAAGAGTTCAATGTAATCCAATATAAGCGAGTAATCAATATGGATAAATCAGTGATCTTCATATGTGAAACCATGTACCTTAGATTCATTACGAATAACCCATCGTTCTGTATGTTTGGAACTGTGTACTTTACGTTCATTACTTTCTTTGCTTCTGTATTCATTCATCAACACCTGTGCTATATCGTACCCGGGCCCCAACTGATCAGTGAGTCTTAACATAACATAACATTATGTCGGGATCGGCTCGAGCTAGGCTTATGCCTCTAGAGCTACCACCCATGAATCAAAATATCAGGCTTGGCTCGAGCTAGGTTATTACCTCTAGAGCTACCACCCATAAATCAATATATCAGGTTCGGCTCGAGCTAGGTTATTACCTCTAGAGCTACCACCTGTCAGGATCGTCCCGAGCTAGGCTTATGCCTCTAGGACTACCCCCTGATCCAATAATCTCAGGATTGGCTCGAGCTAGGCTTATGCCTCTAGAGCTACCACCCGTACTCTTTCAACCAACAATATGCATTACTTCTTTTCTTACTTTTGAGAGATTGCTACATTCGCTTGTGAAAGATTGATACATTGAGGATCATGACATTATTGGAAGCACACATATATGCATTGCTTCACTCCTTCACTTCATGATATTGATACTTAGTGGTTAAAACATTATTAGAACGTGGAACATAACATTATTGAGATATGTGACTTAAGAGTGAATAGATTCTCCTTACGTAGTCCCTTTCCTTGAAACAGTTTCTTTTAGTAATTACAACATAATGAGATCTTAGGAACTTCAGTCCATGGATAAGATACATATAAATGCCAATCGTTCAAGGAATAGGAAACATGTGGATAACAATATATATAAAACCTGAATGAGATACCTTAGAATATTTCGGAATGGAACAACTACTACGAAAATGTAAACAATATCTGCTGCAGAAGGATACGGAAAGAGTAACCTTACATACCTTCACTTCCAAGTATGAATACACAAGCCTATATATGAACACAATAGTCCAGCTCCTTCCTTACGTTTCACTCTACAATAAAAGTACATAACGGGCGTACATTAACAATCAACTACCTTACAAATGTATAAGTGTCACAATGAGTTACGTGAATGCTATATAGCATCATTTCATCCTTCACAATACAATCCACTGCATTAACATACCAACAATACCATAACATACCATACATTGACCAATACATAATAAACCAATAACATTTCACACCAAGTTTATCCTTACACTTCCTCATTAACACTACGTCACCTTTTCTCCGTCAAGTCACTTGATAGCTTTCACAATAACACATGAACAACAATACATGATTTATACCACTCAAAATACCTCCGGTATACTCCTTTAAAGTCATTCAAAAGGTACTATAAGTTGATAATTGCATCCATGAAGGGTATAGGGGCTTCGGGGGGTCAAAGGGATGCAAAAAGAAGCAATTCGGGGTTCTGGGCTAACCTGCAAAGCCACATGTGCCCGAAGGTGGCTGAAATGTGTCTTTAGGTGCCCTTTGGAAGTAGCCAGAGGCACCTGCGAAGTCACCTGCGCCTGCAGGTGCTTCGTCTGCGAGGGTGGGTGCCCGTTTCGGCCAAAAAGGGTCTCTTTTGGGTATTTTTATGCAATGAATAGTCCATGATACTAACTAAACTTCTCTTGAAATATTTTAGATCATCTTGGATTCCAAAAATCAGCCATGGTTTCACAACACACATGAACATCACCAAAACCACACTATCCCTTCAATACAACACCAAATCCATGCAAAATTTTGCAATAACAATTCCAAACATTATGTACAATAATAAAGCAATTTAAGGCTATAATCACATCTCGCATGTCAATATTGAATCCATCAAGTTCACTTCCTTCAATACCACAAGTCCATTTTCAAGTTTACAAGGCAAAAACCTTCACCGATTAAGCAAACATAAATTGTTTCACACATAGTGAACTTCTCACACTTCACCAACATAACAAACATGATCTAAACCATATTACATGAATATAATCTATTAAACCATGAGATTAAACACTTACCAAAGCTTTCCAAGGAGTGATCTTGTCCAAAGAGGAAGATAGCTTAGGGTTTGAGTGTTGAGAGAAAAGTTTGGATAATTTTAGAAAATGGCATGTGTAATGTGTTGAATAAAAATCTGATTTTTATGTTTATTTATATGGTCCCCTTAAGTCATCCTTATCCACATATACTCATTAAATTAGGGCCTCACTTGGTCAATTGAAAGAATGGGTCAAATACCCTTTTGGGCCATGTCTTTTGCTCCATCTTTGGGCTTCAATTTGGGCCCAATGGCACAAGAATTATTTAAACCCAACATATTAATGTATAATTCATCAATTCTCTCATGTTTCAATATCTCCATGAATTTTACGGTAGTCAACCAAACTCAGAAACATACGGGGTGTTACATTCTTCCCCCCTTAGAAACATTCGTCTTCGAATGTTAGTGACATTATTCAAAGTAAAAAATTACAGGTCTAAGAGCATTCTTCATGTTATCATATATATATATATACTCAATGCTTATAAGTACTTACTTTTCATTGTTCCGATCTCATATTGTGAGTTTGTTCTTCCCTTTGGAATAAATGAGGGTACTTAGACTTCATCATTTCTTTGGCTCCCCACGTGATTCCCTTTACTTGTCGGTTTCTCCACTGTACCTTTACCAAGGCTACTTCTTTATTTCCTAATCTTTTCACTTATCCATCTAGAATAAAAATATATATTTCTTCATAAGTGAGATCCCCTATAACTTGTACACTTTCAATAAAAACAATGGATCTCGGCATATAACTTGTGTTAGCTTGTAGCTACTATTGTACCACCTTAACTTTCTCTATATCTTAATAAAGAAAATCTGACCCAAGCAAAGCTAGTTTCATCAGCTGTAACCCATCCAATTGATGATCTATATTTTCTTTCATATAAAGATTCGTAAGGTGCCTTTTGATACTTTTATTGTAAGCAATTTCAATAAACGATAGATGTTCATCCCAACTACCTTTAAAGTCCAATGTACAAACTCGTGGCATATCTTCAAATGTTCATATAATAGGTTCTGTTTGTCCATCCATATGAGGATGACAAGCCGTACTTATATCCACCTGTGTACCCATGCTCACCCTGAAAAGACTTCCAACACTGTGCAATAAAGTGAGCTCTCCTATTTGATATAATAGTGAGTGGAATCCCATGTAATCATACTATCTCGGTAACATACAACTTTGCATAATGTTCAGCTGTATCGGTGGTCCTAACTGATAGGAAAATACGTTGACTCGATAAGCTTGTCAACTATTACCTATATAGAATCAATCTTCGCAGTGTATGAGGCAACCCTATGATTAAATCTATGTTGTTCATGTTCCACTTCCAAACTGTAAGGGTAATACATTGCATAAAACATACAGATTTCTGATGCCATACTGTTAATCAGTGACAGCTTGGACATTGAGCTACAAGTTCTACAATGTGCTTCTCATGTAATCTTACCAAGACATCTCTGCTAAACCATGGTACACACAATCTACATTGGCGTTAAAGTACTCCCCCTTGTATTTGTTTAAATACCTTTGTCGAACTTTGCTGTACATTCTTTTTCAATTGAACTAAAAATAAGATTTACATATTGCTTTTCCTTTATCTCAGATACCAATGAAAATTTTTCCATATTTGACACTATAATTCTTTCACCTGAAGTTTTATACAAGTAGTGGTGCCATCTGTTATAAGCAATTGCCACAACTGTTAACTTAAAATCATATGTGGGATAATTTCCCTTATGTGGATGCAATTTTATTAAGGAATATGCTATCACATTGTCATGCTGCATGTATACACATCCCACACCAACTTTTAAAACATCACCATACACTGCATACTCTTATATGCCTTTGGAAGGTACTAGTACAGGTGTAGGAGTCAATTTATCTTTCATCTCTTGCAAACTTTCTCACATACATCATTCCGCTGAAACTTAGTTACTTTGTGTGTTAGCTTTGTTAAGGGTAATGGCAGAAAGCCCCTTTTTTTTAACAATTCTTCTGTAATAACTGGCTAACTCAAGGAAACTACGAATTTTCGTAAGCGTCATAGGCCTTGGCCACTCCTTTTGTGTATACGAATCCTTATTCCTTCATTCTATACAATGTGTCCTATGGGCGATACGTATTGTGACCAAACTTGCATTTAAAGAACTTCCATATATCATACGGTCACGAAGAATCCCTAACACCTGTCACAAGTGATTAGCATGGTCCTTTTGTGATCTTGAGTAATCTAGTATAACATCTAAAACATTATCATGAATACGCTTAGCGATGGCTTAAACACCCTAATTATCAAACCCATCAACGCAGCTGGTGCATTTGTTAGCCCAAATGGCATAACTATGAATTCATAACAACTATACCTCTATTTTGGGTATCTTTATTTTCTCTGACCCTTACTTGATGATCTCCTGACCTTAAATCAATCTTTAGAAGAATTTGGCACCCTATAACCGATTAAATGAGTCATCAACTCCGGGGAGAAGACATGTATTCTTCATTGTCACCTTATTCGGTTGCCGATAGTAAACACACATTCTCAATGTGCAATTTTTTTTGTACTGTGAACACTGATGCACCCCAAGGGGTCATACTAGGTCTTATGAATCTCTTGTTCATCACGTCTTTTAATTTCTCGTTTCATTCCCGTAACTCTACCGGGTCCATGCTATATGAAGAAATAAAAAAATAGGCGAGTATCTAACATCACATGAATTCCAGCTCATACATCGAGGAATTCATTTACCACCAGCACTGATTGAAGAGTTAGTGGCATCACATCAGTATCTTTCACTCTTACTAAGTGACATATGTATCCCTTAGAGTATCCTTTTCTTTGCTTTAAGATGGGGAATAAATTTTACTCTTGGTGCCCCCCACATTTCCCTGGCCATTCAAAAACATTCTTTTGGGGAAAACGATAATATAACTCCTTAGTTCGGCAATCTACTATGGTACAATCCCTTTATAACATCAAAATTCCACTATTTCCAGCTCAATAAGATCAACCAGTGTCTCACGACCACAAACAATTACTATGCACTTATGATATACTTTTTTTTTTACTACAATAAATTCACTAACTGATGTATAGACCTCATGTGACATAACTAGTAATTCTGGTGTTCTTTTGAATTTTCAGCAATTAATGAAATAACATATGCTAGTGTCGAATATGGGTCAATCAATACATATACGGTACCTATGGCTACATCTGGAGAAGCCTCATTTTGTGGCCCGACATACCACACTAATAACAAACATTCGGCCCCAACCGACATTCACTAAGATGATAACTTCCGCAACACTAACACGGCTGACGAGTATTTTCTACGTTCTTGTGCTTGATACCCCATTGCCCATGAATCCTGAATCTCACCTCTTTACCCAAACTGATTGTCTATAAACCCTTAGGATCCAGGTAGAACATCTACTATAGACTAAGGAAATAATGGTCTAGGCGGTTTGTTAAACAACCGAGACTTAAATTCTCCTTGGGACGCCATGAACTGTCCCATAGGTCTAGCCCTCTCTGACGACCCTTCTTCAAATATTTGTGTCCTTTTCTGTTTCCTCTGATCCCCCATTATCTATGCAAAAAGCCTGTATTTTGGCTATATCCATATCTCTTTTCAAGGCCGCAATAGTACAATCCATCTGTCCACATACAGATGCACTCTATCGGTCATAATAGCTACCACATTTGGCGCATACCTAGCCAAAGAATTAAACCAATGACTGTACTTTCTGACACTCATAGTCATTTGGCAAAGATTTAACAATTGGTCCGCATGAGCTTTTTGGACCTCATATGGGAGGTACTGGTCAAGGAATGCCGTTTAAAATTCCTCCCAACTAGCTGGAAGTACATCAATACATAGTCACATGCATAAAATCTATAGCCCTTTTGATTTGGTCTATAGAGTCCTGTGAGTCTTCATTCAGATACTACCCGATGAACGTGGGAGGGTTTAATTACAGAAAATCCTATGTTCGATGACTAGCTGCCCTAGCCGCACCATCATTACTCGTCATTAGGCCAGCTCGCCCGTGACATTATACAACAACTATCTGAGTCAACATATACACTACATTTCTTAAATCCTGTTCAGGGGCATTTATAGGTGGTTTCTGCGGGTACTTACTCTTCCCTTTGGCTAAGAGAAACCCGTATTGCAAATTCCTTGTCAGCCCCACCTTGACTAGCTTGGTCAGGTGGTAATTTATTCATTTCTTCTTCGGCAGGCATATCAACCTACCTACCTTTGCCCTTACCTTGTCTGATAATCATAATTTGACTATGCAAAAGAAAACCAATGTCAATGCGTACATAGGCGTCCACCTACAACTTTGGCTCTATTGTACGATCTAGAAGTGAAGAAAAGAAACAACTCATAAATGTCCCGTAGCCTCCTACTTATAAATGTGGCGCGCAATACATCCATAATCAAGACTCTACTCGGACACGGCTTTGTAGACACCCTTAGGACGACCATCTTTGATACCAGTTTTGTCACAACCCGAATCCCATTAAGGCCAGACTGGTACCCGAAGCCAATAAGGCCCGAGAGAACCAATCTTTGCTCATGTCCATTCATATGCATGTCATTCAAGAAACATCTTCATCAGGTATACATACTAGATGCTAATAGCGGAAGTTATGACATGTGTTATATATATATGAAACTTGGCCAATAGGGCCATCAAGTCAAACTGAACATGCATCCCTTACATTCCTTTTCCCACATATGTCTACAAAGCCTCTACAGATACATATACATAGCCAAGCTAGATTCGGGACAATTCCCCACTTTATACAGCATGTACAATACCAAAATCAATGTACACTATGACTCGGAAAGCCCCGACCCAATTGGAGCTCACTAAAAATCTGCAAATGACCCGCACTCTACTGTGGAGATCCACTAACACCTGTGCCTGCAGCAAGTAAGGTAAATCCCCCCTCAAGGGGGTCAGTACGAAGAATGTACTGAGTATGCAAGGCTATATGAAACTGTATGATACAATAAGACTTCAATGTAATCCAATATAAGCGAGTAATCAATATGGATAAATCAGTGATCTTCATATGTGGAACCATGTACCTTAGATTCATTACGAATAGCCCATCGTTCTATATGTTTGGAACTGTGTACTTTACGTTCATTACTTTCTTTGCTTCTGTGTTCATTTATCAACACCTGTGCTATATCGTACCCAGGCCCCAACTGATCAGTGGATCTTAACATAACATAACGTTATGTCGGGATCGGCTTGAGCTAGGCTTATGCCTCTAGAGCTACCACCCATGAATCAAAATATCAGGCTCGGCTCGAGCTAGGTTATTACCTCTAGAGCTACCACCCATAAATCAATATATCAGGTTCGGCTCGAGC